>OX467106.1:4096603-5456304 GCA_950106695.1 Biston stratarius | reverse complement strand
TTTTTGGTTACCGTTGCTTACTCTTTCGTCACATTACTTACCATTAAAAAAAAGTTCTGCAACGTCGTATTTTCTAGTATCTAATGACTTATTTCAGGGTATATAACAGCAAACGATTATCTAATGTAGAGCTCTAAGCTCTAAAGTAATAAATAATAATCATAAGAGCCAAAACTATAAATTATTATTTTGGTGTATAGTTTGTGCTGCTGTGGGTCGAGAAAAGCGTGCTGTAATTCTTGACACGAGTATTTCTATTGTGGACTTTTTTCTAAACCTTTCTAACTGTCTCATTGATATTGTAAACGCAATAAAAATTCACGATTTGTAATATGCTCTATATTTTTTTATTAATTTTTAAGATCCCTCAATAATCCGCTTTAAGGAAATAACAAGTCTTCTATGTATTTCTATTTATATATTTACAGACACATTTATATTTTACCTTAAGTTAGAATCATACTTTCTGCCTTTTAATATTTGTTCGTAAGTCGATGTTGATGACCCTGATCTTCATAATAATATAGCTTGCGACGACATATTTGGCACGACAGCCTTAATTGTATTTTTAATGTGTTGACTCGATACTTTCTGTTGAATATAACACTAGGCACCCTTGACCGCTATTACATGCTAAGTTTATCCGTAAATATTTTACATCGAATAAAAATCGTCAACAAACAAGGCCGTACTTACTGCCACACAGCGTTGTAAACACCAGCAATAACTCTCGCAAATCCATTTTTATGACTAGAAACACTTATAAAAATTTAAAAACTAACTACATCTACACCACACTGTTAGTAAACATTTATACGATGCGAAAATGTAATTACATTACTATCGGACTGTGTGGGAGTGAAACGTTCGCGTGGCATGTGGTCTGAGGTTTACGCACTACTGGAATCCACCTCCACTCCGC
The DNA here is from genome assembly GCA_950106695.1 of Biston stratarius. Classification (NCBI taxonomy): domain Eukaryota; kingdom Metazoa; phylum Arthropoda; class Insecta; order Lepidoptera; family Geometridae; genus Biston; species Biston stratarius. The sequence continues at coordinate 5,455,382 of OX467106.1, read as the reverse complement.
AATCATGATTCACAGGAAGGAAGCTCAGTAGCAAAACGGGACATGTCCAAATAACGCAGAAATTAAACACTTATAACTGCACCGATAGAGGCGAATCAGCCGGTCGGTGCCGGTATCGACACGCGACTGACCCGACTTTGGACAGTTTTGGCGGCCTAACAGTACCCGCGCTTCTTATAATCCCTATTTAGACAGGACCGCTTTTAATTCGCAGAAAATAAGTACATATTATTCAAACTAATTTTCCACCGTTTCTGAGTAGGTAATCTGAAAAGTTCAGCTAAATATATTTAGATTTCCGACGTGTTCTCGCGCTTTGACCGTGACCGCTGAAGTGCTTTCGTCACGTTTTGAGAAGTCTAGCCCTGATTAGCAACTCTTTCAAAGGCGTGCAAGATGTAGCAAGAAAAGATTCTCGTAAGATGTCTCATCATCGCCTCAAAATGTTGTGATATTTATAAAGTAGATTGCGCATTATTCTTCATTTAATAGTTAATACGGCTACTGAACCTGCAAATAATTTAGTAAAATAGATATATTTCTAGTTATGTATTATACATTACAATGTTTTGTTTAGCGAATAAGATGTTTGTTGCTGGTTATCATCGTTGTATAAATAAACTTAATAAACTATCATATTTATCACTCTTAAAGTACAGAATTAAGATTGTAGTACATATCAGCTCCGGATAGGTATTTTGACTCTCAGTTTTGTTTATTTTGAAACTTTATTTCAATGCATGCTAATCAATATCGTAACGGCGGCAACACACTATCACAAAACTGTTCGTCCAACCTTCCACGTGTAGAGAGATAGTTCGTGCATGTTTGACGATGTTGGATCGTGTTGGTGCGCGATCGCTCCGATGGCGGTTAATCGTACACAGATCAAAGGAGTTGGTCCATAGTGAATGAAGTTGGAACGTGCATATTGACATGTGAGGAGAGTCTGTTTTAATCGATCGTGAGTTGGGAGAGACTGGAGTCATGTTGGACTGTTGGACTATAGTCTGGTGCCGCCATTACACTTTCGCCTTGCCACGGGACAAGTAGTATGAATCCGGTGCTGAGTTGATATTTATGTGTACTACAATTTTTAATATTAGCATTGACGTCGTCGTAATTTTGAAATAGAATTTTTTTTAGGCGCACCTTTTTGTCACTTATTATATTCCATTTGGGTCATACATTTATTTCGTAAGACAATTTAGGGGTGGAAGGGGATCGACCATGTCTTATTTTTTCTTACTAGGGGATGAGAAGGGTTCTCGATAGTTCTTACGTGAGATCACAAAAATGCGCAGACTTATGAGTTATTACATTACATTATACTTTGAAAAGCGCGGGCATCCGTCCAAACCAAACGTGATTATATGTATTATTTGTTTCCTTTAGATTATTACGTAATAAATATTAAACAGAGGGGGAGTGGGTCGCCCTATTCTTATTTTTTCTTACATATGGAGGGAGGGGGTCAAAAATGGACAAAAACCGTCTCAAGTAATAAATGAATGGCCCGATTTCATTATCCAGTTTTCGGTAAAAAGTATTCTATATGTATAAAAGGATACTTTATATGGGTATGTTTATAATATAATATATATTTATATGGCTATATGGGTATATAAAGTATCCTTTTAGGATACTACCAAATTTGATTTAACTTTCACCGTTAAGAGAAAACAGCAGAGCATTAGGAATGGCCTACGTGCAGCAGTAGATACTAGACAGTATAATGATGGTAATAAACACTTCGGTTACACGTTTATGCTTAGAACATAATATCACCTTAACATAACTTCCCATTTTGTTCTAGTTCATTCTTAATTAACGTAAGTATGTGATATTGTGGCAGTTGTTATTCATAAGGATCATACATACGTTGGCGATTTAGTGAACAGAAACAATCATTACGGTCAACCAATGTCAAAAAGTATTTTTTTCCCGCTTTTTTATGTTTGACTTCAGCTCACTTTATGTTAAGTGACGATGTAGTTAAGATGGCAAACACATCTAGCCTGGAAATGGCTCTCAAGCGAGGCAACCGGAATACACTGTTAGGTGCTCGGCAACAGATTTTCACCTAAGTGTGGTAGCTAGTCAGCCAAGTACTGCCACCATTGACTGCCATTGACTGCTATTAACACATTTGGAAGAACATCTGTTTCAAGGGCTGTAAGGCGTGGCTTCCATTCCTACCAATACAACCATTTATGTAATTATGTTTGTTCTGTGTCTGGATGTTCTGTATGTATTATAAATATGTATTTACAACAAAAAATTATATAGGTATTCTATCTGTTATCTAGTTCCCATAGTACAAGCTTTGTTAAGTATGAGGCTAGACGGCGCTGTGTGAATGTCCTACGATATTTATTTATGACGCTATGGTTTCCTAACGATGTTTTCCTTAACTCATTTTTGGGGTTTAAACCTACGCCTTTCGGTGTGTGAACTGACCGCGCTAACCATTGAGCTATCGTCCCTACAAAAAGCTTGTGTGATGAGCGTTTCAGTCCAACGATCGGGTTGTTGTGAAACACGAGCCGCGCGATATCGTCCGCAACATCCTTTGCTAAAAGTGATAAAAAATACTCGGTTTGCAATTCGGTAACACAGTCACAACGTTGTTGTGTTTTCAACAGTTTGTTGTCTATGAATGACAATGTAACTAAAAAGAGTCAAAAAATAAAATAAAAACAATAATATAATACCAAGTTTCTACTCGATCAGGTCTGTAGAATAAGTCTCATATATATTTCATGCAAACGACCACTTAATATTATTATCAGGAAAAAGATAACTTTAAGATGTAGTTGTTTTGTATGAAATATATAGTTCGAAAGCATTATTTCTAGTAGATAAATAAGAACCTAAAAAATTTGCATTTTTGTTGTTGTTTTGCATTAGGTGAGCAATACGTGTATGTTTGTATTCATATGTGTGTTAGCTAGTGAGTGTGTATGGATACTCAAATCATATGTATAAGCATGTATGTGTTTTGCAGCGATGGTAGCTCAGTGGTTAGCGCGGTCGGTTCGCATGCCGAAGGGCGTGGGTTCAAACCCCAACAATGAGCTTGAGCTGCCGGTGAAGGAAAACATCGCGAGGAAACCATAGCGTGGTGGTAGGGTACTTTCTAGTACTCGGCTGGCTAGCTATAGCATCTAACGGTGTCCGGCAGCCTTACTTGAGAGCCATTTCCCTTCCAGGCTAGGTGTGCTTTACCATCTTCGACCACACCGTCACTTAACATCAGGTGAGTTGTGGTCAAACAAATAGCCTGTCAGCCATTAAAAAAAAAGCAGAAACACACAGGTCAGAATTAGAGTGCAAACTAGCGGTTAGTACTTAGGATTTCGTCTAAAATCATAATACGTATCCATCTTATGATTCGGCTGTCTTAGTATCTATAGTGGATGAACGTTCGATGAAGGCGCCAATCATTTAATGACGGAGATATTATTACCGGAAATGCGATGATACTCGTGTTATGAGTCATTTATTAGTGATGGCATGGCGATGGTTAGTAATCAATTTCCTTTCAAGGTATATAGTGTGTAGTGTTGCCGCTTTTTGTAAGACGATTTGAATGGCATATGAATTAATGTTATCACGCGGACCAAACACATTCTGATAATTCATATTAGAATTTATTGCGAATTAAATTTGTAAATCTGTTCAGAATTAAAAGATCGAGTAATGAAATGTAATAACGTAATTACTATAAATAAAGGGCGAATAGAGTCTTCAAAGGTAGGCAACAGGTTTTGTAGCGATGATAGCTCAGTGGTTACTGCGGTCGGTTTACACGCCGAAGGGCGTGGGTTCAAAACTCCTTGAGCTGCCAGTGAAGGAAAACATCCGGCAGCCTCACGTGAGAGCCAGTTTCATTCCAGACTGGATGTGCTTTATCTTCTTCAACCACACCGTCACTTAACATCAGGTGAGTGGGCAAACACCTAGCCTGTCAGCCATTTAAAAATACCCTATTTTTAGGGCGGTAATAATTATCACATTATTCTATTACAGCCATTTGGGCGCAGTTTAATCTTACAGTATCTATACATAGTATAAAACAAAGTAGCTTCCCGCCGTCTATACACTTAAATCACACACATTAACAACAATTATTAATTAATTAATTAATTACACGTCGCAACGGATTTTAATACGGTTTCTATCAAAAGGCAGAGTGATTCAAGAGGAAGGTTTATATGTATAATACATGTATATTATAGTAGAGAAAGTCCAAGAATTTCAAAGATTTGTAATGTGATGTCATGAAATACATGTTTTGTGCGCTGACATTGGAATACGCTGGCTAAACCTTATGAGATAGTACTACGTTAGTATCTGCATTGCACACGTGCGAAGCCGGGGCGGATCGCTAGTACAGTATAATATATATAAGGTCTCGTAAGTTACGTCTTTACAACCGTCTAGTGCCAATGGCGCCATGGTATGACGTCACTTCGTCGGCTCCCTTTGTCTCCAGACACTTTTCGAGCGTGACCCCATATTATAGTTGTCTGTATCCTTTATTGGTTTTGCATTCGCTCGAATTCGGCCTGAATAAACATAACTGCGACAAAAATTGTGTCGTTCTGACACTTAGTTCAAGGTTTATAATTTTTAATAGTAAATATATACTAGCTGCGCCCCTTGGGTTTACCCGCTACATTTTAATGCACCGAAAAGAACTTTGGAAATGAATGAGGAAATGGAAAATTTAAAAGCTAGCGAAATTACAGGGCTGTCGAGACTAACCATCGAATGTCTCAAAGTAATGAGTTCCTGATCAGCCATACACTGCACTTTTGCTAATTAAAATGTTGTGTACCGCTGCAATGGTCATGGACATTCGTTATCTCTTACCATCAGGAGAGCGTCTCTTACGTCTCATTATTTTTACTTTTTTTTAAAATAGACTAAATAAGAATAGGACGAATTGGGAAGTAAAGAAGTTAGGAAATTGCGGCTTTGAAAATTGTCAAGTTAGGATGAAGACAAGTTGGGAAGTGGATAACTGTGGAAATGGACAAGTTAGGAAGTAGCCCAAGTCGACTGGAGGGCTCTAAACATGCAAAATACTTATCAAAAATAATCGAGTATTGTTCTAAATAAAATGCCTCATCTATTCCAACTTTGTTGTCTTATAAGTAATTTCTATTTTATAGGTGCTCAAATGAAATTAGTCAATTAACCTGTATTGATTAACGCGAGCACGAGCGAAAATTAGGAGTGTCGTGCCGTGTTCTACATTTATTTACTAGAGTGCCTGTCTGTCTGAGCTAGAAATGAATTAGAACGTGGTTATGGTAGAATTGACCTGTACTTTATTTAGCACTAGAGACCCGCCCTAGCTTCGCATGAACATCGTCAACCTTACCTGTAATGACAGTAAAAATTGTATAAAATCTGTTGCGTAGCTTAGAAGAACTAAGAGAACACACAGATATACCATAAATGCGACCTAATTTCATAATATTTAGTGATTAACATAGATTTTAGGGTTCCGTACTTCAAAAGGAGCAGTCTTGTCAGTCTGTCAAGACCTAACTTGGGAACGCGTGGAGGTATGAAGTTGAAATTAAAACCATATACGCAGATATGTAGGCCCTTGTTATGAAAAAATCATACTTCTCAGTCATAAAAAAAAAGTTGCAGCTGTTTATGTAGCAAAAATCCGCATATTTCGACACTCGCAAGGAAATTAAAACCTATAGGGTTACTTCCCGTTGACCTAGAACTATGACATTTGGCAAGAAGCATTGTCTTATAGAACACATAAAAGAAAAAATCTGAAAACTGTAATTTTTTTATTTAATCACAAAAAATAGGGTCTTTATGAAAGGAATAAGAACAAGAATTTATCATACCTATTAATTCGTACGGAATCCTCGGTGGACGAATCTGACTCGCACTTATCCATGTTTTTATCTACTAAGACGGTACCCACTATATTTTCTAATAGCTAGCTTATAAATAATTAAACGTCTCAAAGTAACGAGTACCGATGCAGAGATAACATTTATTTTTTTGTTTGATTTATTTAAGCTATTGGCTAAGTGTTTGACCACAGCGCACATGATGTTAAGTGACGGTGTGGTCGAAGATGGTAAACACAATACTCATTACTTGTTAGCTAATGCCCGCGACTTCGTGGCTCCCAGCAAGCTCCCAGGTGGCTTGACTTTTTTCATTACATCTAACAATTATTATCATATATCAACCTATTTACTTAATACTTTGACACATTATATACATACCTAAACCTTCCTCATTAATCACTCTATCTATTGGTGAAACTCGCATGATAATATATTCAGTAGTTTTTCTTGCAAGCTGAATTCTTCCTTCCACGTCCTCCACTTCTTTTCCTACGGATTTTGCATTACTTACAGTACACTTGTGGAATTTTGTATTGAACTAATATGTTTGCATCATATATTGTGATCTTTTAGACCAGTATTGACCAAAACAAAAAGGAAACAGATTTTCAAAGTATATAAATCTATAATTTGTTTTCACTATCTCTTTGACATTCTCCATTTTCACCAATAACATTTTTATACAAACTTTTCAAATATTATTTCTAATTCTTGCCTGGCAATATAATCAAAGCTGACAATCGACAGATCACGAAATGGACTAGTTACATTAAAATACAACCGTAGATTTATCTCTTGTAGGCTGAGAGCAGGACTTTGGTAACCAAAAAAATTCAAAAGGATGAGACAGCGTTTACGATGAAAGCTTCCCAGGTGGCTTGACTTTTTCCGACACTTCCAACAATTATCATCATATTTTAACCAATTAACACAAAACCTTGACAAATTATAAATATCTAAATCTTCTTTATGAATCACTCTATCTATTGGTGAAACTCGCATGACAATCCGTTCACTAGTTTTAAAGTTTATCGCGAACAGACAGACACGGCGGACTTTGTTTTATAATATGTAGTGATAACAAATCTGGTATAGTATAATTTGAAGTAAAATATAATATTTTTTGTACAACCTGGCCAAAAAAATTTGGCAACTCTAAACCATGTTGTATTTTTCGATAAGTGCTATTGCATGTACTATGTCGATAAGACCGCCGATTGTTGCACTTCATGTAAATGTTAAATGTTTGTATTATTTCTGTTCTATAATCTTGGTGTGAACAATATAAAAGTTATCCATCTATTTATCTATGTCTCTACTAGGTCCCCGATAAGGTAGGGTTACCGACATCCTGCTCTCAGTCTATGTTCAATGGTTGATTTATGTTGGTCCATGGCACAAAGCATTATACGCTTTGTATTGTAAAATCACATATAAAATATTGTTACGCCGGAGAATAAAAAAAAAACTTAAAAATAGTATAAGTAATAAAATAATAATAAAAATACTTTTTATTTCTCAGTACGACAGACATTTAAAAAAAAATTGCATACATTTGAGTAATTCGCATTTATTATCAATAACTGTGATGATAGTTAAAGTCATTCTTAAACAAAGGATGTCATCCACGTTACATACATTTTTGGTCCAAATGTGCCGGTGCCAAACAAAAATAATAAAATATTCCGTTAAAACTTGACCGTCTATACATTTGTTATTGTGGCATCAAAGCTATAGGACCATTGTCCTTGGACCTTCATATAAATTACTAGCGACCCGCCTCGGCTTCGCACGGGTAGTAAGAATGGGTATAGTAAGCTATCCTTAAAAGGTAAATATATGCCACCGCGGACTTTTTTTGTAGATTTATAAAAGAGGAATATCCCACCATGCATTGTTTTATTATATCTCTAAGGGATTGGGCAGCGTTTTCGATAAAAGCTCCCAGGTGGCTTGACTTTTTCCGACACTTCCAACAATTATCATCATTTTTCCACCAATTTACACAAAACCTTGACAAATTGTATACCTAAACCTTCATCATGAATCACTCTATCTATTGGTAAAACTCACATGATAATGATAAACACCTGGGTTCAGTAGTTTTTAAGTTTATCGCGAACAGACAGACAGACGCGGCGGACGACTTTGTTTTATAATATGTAGTGATTACTTCGAAAATATATGAATATACAGATTTTTGGAACTTAAATAAATTCAACGACAATGACTCTACAGCTTTGGTGCCATAATAACAAATGTTGAGACGGATAAGCTCTAAATAAAATAATATAGTATTATTTTTTCTTGGCTGGTACTTTCATTACTAGTGTTACCGTGTTTCAGTTTCAGCTATGAAATACCTATAGCTTAGCATAACATGTAACTATCTAGTTTTGTTGCCCTCTCCGATCGTTTCTTACCATATTTAATCTTATTTTTGATTTATTTAGGTATATTACATACACGAAACAATTTGAAATCCTTTTCATGGTACACAAATATCTAATTATAAATTTTGAGACTAGATTGTAACTCAAAATAAGTGTAAATAGAAAAACAAGACAACTAAAGTATACCAAGACGAGGAGGTTAAGAGTACGCACTGCACTTTGTAGTTGAATACTCCGAACCGATAATTAGATCTCTTCATTTACAGTTGGAGTTTAACCGACTTCAAAAAAGGATACGATTCTAAATTCGGTTGTATTTTTTTTTATGCTTACACACTACTGCTTGTATTGCGGTGGTACCTGCCTAGACGACCTCCTGCTAATGGCGGCACCACACAATCGTCCAACAGTCCATCACTTGAACATGACTCGAGTCTGTCCCAACTCACGATCGATCTAACCAGACACATATCATGCACATACCATGCACGGTCCAACCTCATTCACTATGAAGGGTTTGTTCGTGTGAGTTGCAACTCCTTTGATCTGCGTACGATTTAACGCCATCAGAGCGATCGCGCGCCAACACGATTCAACATCGTCAAACACGCACGAACTACCTCTCCACACGTGGAAGGTTGGACGAACAGTTCCACTGTTGGACGATTGTGTGGTGCTGCCATAAGGAGATCTACCACCAAGTACTTCATAATACTTTGACAAAAAAAAGACCAAGAAAAATCAACCAAAAATATAAATATTATAAACATATCACATAAATTATTGCAATTCGTAGTTGCAGATCACTTTCAATTAATTATCCTAATTGTTCATAATGTACTACCTAAGACTGTTGATGTATTTCATAAGATTGAACACGACTATAACTCCCATGATGTCGGTGTAACCTTCGTGGTTAGTACTCGGCGATGAGTTGCATAAATCGGTGCGACAGTAGCAATACCTGGAAACAGTAAATAAAAGAATTATTTATTACACTCTCTTACAATTTTTTTTTATTTTTTTCTATCGGACTGCCAGGAACTATAAAAAGCGACATCGCTTCATATATGTTCCTAAAACTCGAACTAAACGTTTTGAATCCACCTTCATCGTGCGAACCGCTAAGCAATGGCATTTGCTGCCCGAGTGGGTGTTCCCTGATAGATACAATCTGGGTGCCTTCAAGTCGCGAGTGAATCGGTTTCTTCGAGGCAAGCGTGCTCCACCATAACCCGCCATCAGGCGAGATGGCAGACAAACGTAAGCTAATTTAAAAAATAAATAAAAATGAACAATAACATAATAGCAAATCTCTTCCAAGCAACCTTAGTATGGAAAGGATCCTACAGAATAAGAACACATTATCTGACAAAAATCACTCTGTCTGTTTGTGCTGTTTACAAAACTCGATAGATGCTTCTAGTTGAGTTCTTTATTAGGACATGAACTAGACTTGACTGTGACTTTTTTGTGTTTTTTCTTATGTGGTTGAAAAGCTACGTGTTTTGACCACAGCTCACATGATGGACGTACATATATGGTGAAGCACACCTAGCCTGGAATGAAACTGGCTCTCAAGTGAGGCTGCTGAACACACCGATAAAGTTGTTATACTGAAAACCTAATATGGTTGCGTAAGTAATAGACAAAAATATCGTAAATGTTCAGAACCGGTTCAGATTATTTAGGTAAACTAGTTAAACATAGTGTAATTATTCAGCAGTTCTAAAACCTGATTTACGAGAAATATTTAAGTACTCGTTGTATGAAATAAATATTAAATAGGTATTTATTTTATTTTGTTTTTAGTATTTGTTGTTATAGCGGCAACAGAAATACATAATTTGTGAAAATTTCAACTGCCTAGCTATCGCGGTTCTTGAGATGCAGCCTGGTGACAGACAGACGGACGGACAGACAGACAGCGAAGTGTTAGTAATAGGGTCCCGTGTTTACCCTTTGGGTACGGAACCCTAAAAAGGTGGTCGAACACACCTAGCCTAGTGACTTGACGGATTTGTCGATGGTGATAAGCGTATATATGTAGCTGAGAATAAAAAATGGTTGTCTAGCTTCACTAGACATACTGGTGTTTGACGGCAAATTTTGACTTGAAGGCCATAGCCATCTAGGCACTCTACCACAAAGCTAAGGTTTCCTTACGATGTTTTCGTTCACCGTTTGCAAGTAATCGGCAATACGCACGTAACTCAGAAAAGACGAAGGTGCGTGCCGTAGGTTTAGAACCCAGGATATGGCTTCCAATTAGGAGGCCGTTTGGGTGCCAGACGGTTTAAGTTACCGAAACTTCAAAGTATACAAATAACTTGAAAAGTACATATACTCGTACCTGTTTCGCGTGACTCTCTCTCCTTTATCATCCAAGTTTTCACAGCCTTCTTTGTACGGCTCTAACACTTCCATTTTAGGTGACCACCTCCCATTTTTGTAGTCTTGATACTCATGTTTCTGAGACGCGCAGTCTCGTAGCTCGCCTTTTATTCTTACTGGAATCATAATTTATTTTTATTTTATTTTACCTTTACAACAAACAATTTGTGTACAACCGACTATATTAAGCTACAGAGCTTGAAAAATCAAAATCAAAATCAAAAGTCATTTATTCAGTTTAGGCCCTGGTAAGGCACTTATGAACGTTAAGTTACATGTTTGAATCTACCACCGGCTCGTAATTACACTTCAACTGAGAAGACTCCGGCAAGAAACTCAGCAAGGCATTTTTTTTGTGGATCTTTCTTTTCATATTAGGTTACAATTTACAGTAATAAATATTAATACATACATTATGCTTACTACAATTGTCACTTAGCCAGGGGGATGCAAGTGCAGAGAGAAGCTACAACAACCATATATTCCTGTCTTCCACGTAATGAGCCACCTTATAGTAGGCTTTGTCGATATAAAGAGATCCGAAGAGACGCTAGAATTTAAATTATTGTCTGTTGTCCTATGTGGGCGACAAATGGGATAACGCGACACGTGAAAATATCAAACAGCCATATAGCTATAATTAAAGGAAAAAAACTTTTTAAACGCATTTATTATTTCTAATTACATTAAAACATATAACTCTTATAGTATATTTTTGTAATTCTCTTATATTTGCCTTTATTGAGATACTCTACTTGATAGGTTTTGTTATTTCCTTTGTTAACATATTACTATTTAGCGCCAAAAATCCACCATCCTGTTTTTTTTTTTTTTAAAGTCACCTTCTAGGTACACTTTGGTTATTGAGACGAATCTAACTTTACCTTAATTGTCGTAATCCATTCGGCCGTTTGGAAGATACGAGGTAATAAAGAAATTGACATACGTACATACAAGATACGCGCGATAAACATAACCTTTCCTTGCCAGAAAGAAATAAGTTAATAATAACAGTATATACCATAGTTCGAATAAACTACGACATTCACGTTACTTACAAAATGTGTGGCTTCTATTTAAACTTACAGAAAAAAACCCTTGATTCTTTAACTGTGGCGCGTTTAAACCTTTTATTACGTTGAAAGGCCAAGAAAATAACACATACATGCCTTATTCATAATGCAATTAAAATGTCATGGTCTGTAGCAAAAATTCTGCATGCTTCATAACTTTTGTAAGTTTTTTTTTTTCTTTTCTCAAACAGAACGAGTTTGTACGTTATCCTTAAGAAGTTATAAGCGAGTGAACGTTACTGTATTCCGGTTTGAAGAGAACTGCAGCTAGCGAAATTACAGAGCTGTTCAGACTACCCATCGATTCTCATAGTAATGAGCGCCAAAGTAGCGATGCCCTTGACTTTGTTTTGCTACTCAAGGTTCTGTGTATCGCTGGAATGGTCATGGACAGGCGTTATCTCTTACCTTTAGGAGAACGTCTCGTTCGTCTCATTACTTTTACAAAAAAATCTACCTAAATGACGAACTACTTCTATCACCTAGTAATCACAGTTTAGCGTAGTACTAATTTTTGTTTGGGATGATGTAACTGATTACTATATTATCTGCGCTGTAACCTACCTCCATTCTGAATGTCAAGGTAGAAGTCTTGTTTCATGCACATTGTGGAGTATGGACAGTCGACGATAAACTTCTCCGAGTGGTCGAAGTGCACGCATAGTCGTTTCGTGGTATTGTAAAAGTGGCCGGGCGGTGGGTTGATCAGACATTGGTAGCATCGAAGCGATGTCACTTCTGAAATTTGATATAAGTACACCACAGATTAAAAAGACAAGAACTAAACTTGCACTAAGGAAACAGATACTGATAGAATGAGATACTAATAAACTTATACTTTTTTTTTCAATTGTACTAAATACAAACGCAAACCGCGTTTGACCACGCTGTGCCTGATGTTATGCAGGAAGTTGTCTTAGATGAAGTACAAAAAAATTAGAAAAAAATCTATTTACTCTGGATTTCAAGACACCCAAGTTGTACTTCGCGGAAAAAACAGACGCCGGCAGAGAGTTCCACATCCTCGCCGTACGTATTAAGAATGTGGAATCGAAACGTTTAGTACGTATGCCCGTACGTGTGGAATATCCACTATGATGGCGCTTTGGCCGTGTCTGCCTAGCCGTCCGGTAATAAAAAGGTATACTATATACTAGGCTGAAAAAACTTCATGTTCGTGACATGCATGTTTGTCTGGAAATCTAACCCATAGTTCATAAGCTTAGAGGTCACGAAATAAATAATTAAAAAAAAAACAATTAGCTGCCAAAACGCTGGATATTCGTCTCGAAGGTGCGTCGGTACTTCACGTCGGAACAGTTGCTCACATTATATCAAACACAAGTTCGATCCGGCATGGAGTACTGCTCGCACCTTTGGGATGGATCCGCCAAATGTCTGCTAGAGGTGTTGGAGTCAATTGAGAAGCGCGCCAAGAGACTCATCTTCAACGACTCGTTCAAACTAATCTTTATAGTCTTGAACACCGCCGCAAAGTTGCTAGTTTGTCGGTTTTTTATCGGAATCACATCGGATCTACATGCTCTAACTCGCCCATGCCCATTTTTCTATCAGACGGCCAGAAGCTGTGAAAAAGCGACATCGTTTTATGGTTGACATTCCAAAAACTCGTACGAAACGATTTGAATCTACTTTCATTGTTCGAACGGCTAAAGCGTGGAATACGTTACCCGAGTGGGTGTTCCCTGATAGATACAATCTGGGTGTCTTCAAGATGAGAGTGAATCGGTATCTTCTAGTAGGCAAGCGTGCTCCATCGTAGATCGCATCTTCACTTAACATCAGGCGAGATCGTGAGGTCGCCATCTCATTTCTATTTCTATAAGTAACATTATTTAAAAAAAACCTGTCTGCTTTAATAATATATTTTTTGTTTTTTTACAGAAGTCATGTTAAAATAATATACTATGTCATTCTCATAACCTTAACGACTCTAATAACACCATACTCAAAAACATTACCTTCGTTCGGCAGTCTGGCAATAAAATGGGGAATAACTTCGGTTCTACATAAGGGAAAGGTTTTTACATACGGGAACTACACGCACATACATTCCGTGATGTGTTGTAGGCAAAACATATAGTATATAGTAGTTTAAGAAACGCGAAAAATGAGAAGAAAAAAAGCGTTATCTTCGCAACATTATATAGTATATACTACTTTTTTCTGATCTGTGATTTTCACGTGTAATTTGGCTGGAAGCAAAAAGCTGAAGATTCGGCAGAGTGGCGGGTCTTGAGAGAAACCTATATCCAACAGTAGACTACAATACGTTCTTTATGAGATAAATTAAATTCAGGGCTCGTTTAACTTAAATTTCGATTTGTTAAAAAAACTGGTGTTCCCAGCCCTATGTAGATCACGCTCTCGCGCCTAATCTATGCGGGTCGTTGACTCTAAGAATATACGTTATGTTTGACTTATAAAAAGCTGTTACATTTGCATTTTCATTATTATTATATCCGATAATGGTAGAGCTAATTTTTGTTGTTCGTGAACACAAAGCGTTGTATGAATCACTGAGTGTCGACTCCTACGCAGGCCTGCGTTACGCATGCGGTGAATGCTCCTTTACCCGCCCCTCACTTGGATTCTCAGGCCTTGTTCCTCTTAGGTGTTATATTTCTAATAGAACATGATTTATGAGCGATACAATCAAACCATCGTTAAGTAAGAACGTAAAAAATACCTAAAATAATCATAAATTCATACTATTATTATGGAAATCGTTTCACAGTATATTTTTGCCAAGCTAGTTCAGTTAGATCAGTCATTGAAAGCATTGAACTCACTTGTTTTATAAGTGAGTTCAATGCTTTTACCTGTATTTCCATAAGCATCTATATTATACTAGCTGCGCCCCGCGGTTTTACTCGCGTGGTGATGGATTATGATGATAATGAACAGTAACAGTAGATACTCTATTAACAGTATTCTATGTTTTATTCCAGGGCCTAAAGTATTTACATGCAAAATTTCATCTAGATCCGTTCAGCCGTTCTGGCGTGATTGAGTTACAAACATCCATCCATCCAAACTTTTACATTTATAATATTAGTGGGAAGTGGGATTTATCTATAAGTATTCCTTTCAAGTATCTATCTCTTTCTATGTTCTCCCATACTTATAATAAATGTGTAGAACGAGGACTTTAGTACACGACTTCCAGACACGGAAAGGCAAGAAGATGAAATGGGAGCAATCCATAGAGAATGTAATAAAATTGATGTACTGTAGAGAAAAGTGTACTTATCCAGATAACGCTAGGAAGAGTCCTGCATCCATTACAATACTTGAATGTGCGAGCGAAACCGTAGGCATAAGATAGTTCGCAATAAAAAAGTATTTTATTTCGAACACGTAGATAATTTGATAATCTAGTTGGTCGCGAACATGGTGTATGCTTCAAAATGATTTATTTATGTTACGCTATTAATAAATGTGTTATATTATTGATGGCTATAGATATATGTAGTAGCATATTGCATGAATATTACTTTGATGCAGAAGAGCAAGATGATAAAACCAAAACAGATATATCCAAAAGTGACGGCAAGAACGAAGCACCATCGTCACTAAGCTATACCGATATACCCATATATGACTCAGATTATGATGGAACAAAGTTATCGAACCATTCAGATTTAAGACGAGTAGAGGCGGCAATCACACTAATTACTAATACTGCAACTAGCTCAGAGACAACGAATTTAAAAAATAATACTTTTAATTACAAAACAATTCCACGAAACTTAAATCAGATACCGCCGTTTGATTATGCCGATGATGTTACACCATTGCATTCACAATTAAGGTCTAACACCACTAATAATAGTATCAGCACCACAGGATTACTAAATGAACCCTTATACGATGATGACAACGTGACTCATAATAATTCAATTAAATATCTCGCTGATTTTTATAACCTTGATCCGGCAAGCAGTAAATTGGAAATCAAAGATAATCTAATAAAGATATATAAAGGCAGTGAAAAGGAATGGTATGTCCCTGAAAAATATCCTTGCTGGGATTTACCTGTCGTTGTCGGAAAATTAGGAAAACGAAAAGTAATTACAAATGTTTTTCGTGTATTTTATAACAGATTGACAGATGTCATGTTGGTAGGAGAACAAGAACAGCGTGCGTCACATAGGTATACGGATCCGAACCACCGAAGTATAGCAAATAAATGGTGTAACAGTGCTCCTTGTTTCGGCGATCACTCTCTTTGTCTTTTCTCTCATAAACCAATTTCAAAATTATGTGATCACGG
Organism: Biston stratarius; assembly: GCA_950106695.1. NCBI lineage: Eukaryota > Metazoa > Arthropoda > Insecta > Lepidoptera > Geometridae > Biston > Biston stratarius. Next base: position 5,439,331 of record OX467106.1, on the reverse strand, counting down.
GTACACAGTTACAAAACCGAGTAAGCTTGAAAAAATAAGCATTGTCAATACTTTAAACTCTATGCGGAATAGCATCGCAAATGGCTTCGTTGAAAGCTACCGCCACTTACCTCTTGCCGCCGATATGAGCCAGATATTATATGACACGGATTTGGAAGAAATGGCGGAAGCATGGCTCCGTCAATGTTTACCTGGAATTGATCCGTGTTCATCATTAGATAATGAATATGTTACTCAGCTGGAGTGCACCAAATGTGCAGAACACTGTTGTACCAAATTTAACGAAATTGAAACAGAAGCTAATTGGTACGATAAAAATTGCTTTAACTTGTAAAGATGAAAATTCATTTTTTTTAAATATATTTTATGAAAACTTTCCTATTCTTTCAGCATTCCTATGTATGAATGTTTTATATTTCCTGTCGTCGGATGCCTCCATGCGTGGTTCGCATCTGCGGGGCAAAAACTGACTTCAACTGACGTGGAATGTGGCCATGCCAACCCCGAAACATTTAATACAGTACAGTTACTTTGGTCAAACACTAAAGAAATAGGATGTGCTTACGGTCAAAGAATCAACGGTGATATAAGAGTAGCCTGCAATTTCTCCCCAGGTGCACCTTTCTTTCTTCATAGCAAATATTACTGCGGTCTTATCAATCACAAAGACATAACAAAAGTTTTAGAAATTAATAACGATACTGAGGTGACAAATCTAAAGTTTCTTGCTTCTTTAGGGATTAATCTTAATCCAATACATAACATTAACGATGATGATACAGAAGACGACACAAAAGATTATTATTACAATTTCTCTGGAATTTTACGAACATCTGATTTAGACAGCTTAAATGCTATCTATAAATCAGGGTGGGCGAGACAGGCAAGAAATGACTCCTCTAATGGCACAATGGGAATGGTAGCACGATTGATTACGAGATACAAATTTATCGAAGAAGGAACATCAAAGTGTGATCTTGATGAGCCGATCTATCGAAAAGGAGAACCGGGCTCTATGTGTATGGAAAGAGGTCGAAGGTACCATAGTCTGTGTTTTGAATTCACCGATGCTAATCCTGGCTACAGATTAGCTGCGATTCTTGCTCCGATAGCGCTTTTCTCTCTCATATTGTATGACTTATTTAGCGGTGTCATGAGGCAAACTAACTTTTAAATTGTACATTAGAGTTGATTGACGTGTTTGTTCTCTATGCCATGTAATATTAAATACTGCTTACATTATTATTGTGTTTAATTCTTTTATGCAAGCGAATTGAAATAAAGAATGTCTTCTTCACCAAATGCTATTTGAACAGGTTGTTATACCAAAGTCTTAGGTTGTCCTTCTTGACTAAGTATGTCCTTGTCAATAACATTTGTGATTCATACAGCTAATATGAAAAGGTAATAGACTCAATGCCCGCTTTCAATGTTAATAAAATAATACATTATGTTAATAATGGAATCGTCATCCGTGACTCACAAGATACGGGCAATACTAGTTAAACTATCTATATTCCTAGTAGGTAAATAAGGATGTCTGTTTACAGCAATTACAACACTTTTGTTATAGATACCTAAATTTTATTGGAAATTGATCAATTGTAAACAACAATAATGTCTATATGAGTTTTTTCATACGATATTTTTTTTTATTAAAAACGCTAAAGTCACAAGTCATATTTCAATAGATGTCCAAACAATATATTTTAAACAAGTCAATATAATATAATAATGTCAATATGAATTAATAATAATTATTTGCCAGTAATTTAATAATCGTCGTTTTTCATCCGCACGGCTAAGGAATGGAACAAGCTGCCGGTTTCCTTGTTTCCTGAGAGATTTAATCTGAATCTTTTCAAGGTCAGAGTGTTTAGGTATCTTCTCAGTCTGCGTGCTTCATCTTCGACCACATCAACGCTTACCATCAGGCGATCATCAAAAATCACAAATCTATATTTTTACACCGCAACTACATTTCATTAATAGATACTTCTCATATCTTGTCATATATTGGATTATTACTATTATTAGATAATTTCACTTCATGCAATTCCGCTTCTAGTTATTATTATTCGGTTAAACAACGATTATCGGTTTTCTTAATTACTCTACCAGTGAGAAGTATTGAAAGTGTAAGTTTTATCGCGTGATCAGGTTTCGTTTCCTCAACTAGTTGATGTACGGAACAAATTGGAATACGGTAACTGTTTCCTGATGGACTGCATCATTCGGATATAGAAGACTAGCTTTTGCCCGCGACTTCGTCCGCGCATCAGAAATCGTAGAATATACCTATTTCTAATCATTATTATTTTTGATAGAGAATATAATTATACAGTGAGTTTAGAATCGATAAGTTAAAAAAAATAGTTCCCCATACAAACTTGCACCCCTTTTAAAGGATAGTTTTCAAAAATTAGTAACAACTTTTTTTATTACTAAAGAGTATTTACTGAGTATTTAGGTGGTGCCGGCGTATGAATTGTACCCTCTCTACCCGTGGTTGCCGTAAGAGTCGGCTAAGGGATGTAATCCGGAAGATGGGCAGCAGCGTCTTCCTTAAACAATCACAACTTACTTCGCTCGCCAACCCGCCTGCCAAGCGTGGCGAGTATTTGCGAAAAAATGTTCCATCCATCTGATCAAAACTAGAAATTTTCGTGAAAAACTTTTCTATGGAACAGCCGTTTTTTTCTGCGATTTCAGAGTTGTGCTAGTAGGAGTGGTTCACAATTATGACTATAATGACCCCCTATCAGCTAAATACACCCTAACCTTATAACCTTGTATATGTTGACTTACATCGCATTAGAGAAACCCTGTGAAGAAGGGGTGAAAAGTTGTATTAAAAAAAAGTGTATGTATATAGGTACTTCGAATACAACTTAACGTTTACCAACCTGTAGTTATCAAGGACAATATGGTTAGCACCACGCTTATGAAGTATTGCTCCATAATGACGCAGTTCTGTTTCTTTGGCTTTGCTCGGTATCTCTATGACCTTTGGTGCAGCTCCGATTGTGACCCTGAAAAAAAACAATATTGTCGCTACAGTTTTTGTATGTTTAAGTTTTCTATTGTGAATATAGTCACCGCTTTCTATTCATACACCTACTTAGATAAATCCTTAATATTGAGCGAGAAATATTTGCTTACTTTTTTTTAAATATCGTAGAACACACAGCGCCATCTGACCCCAAACTAAGCAGAGCTTGTGTGATAGAAGTCAGATAACTGAGATAGAATACTTAAATATTTTTTTTTTTGTAAATACATACAGAGCACCCAGACACAGAACAAACATTTGTTTATACCATAAAACGTTTGTCCTGGGCGGGGATCGAACCCACGCATACTGCTCTTAAGGCAGACATATTACCAATATGCCAACAGGGCTGTCACAATTTTTTATTTTTTATGATTTACGCGCAATGCTAACGCTAAGGTGCTAAATGTAGAGACCAGTAAATAAGGGGAATCTGCTGAGCCGACAACAGGAAAATTAATATGACAGAAGATTAATATTCGAAAAAAAATAATTATAAATTAAAATATATTTTTTTAAATCTTGATCGGAGTCCGGTCTCTCAGGTTTTATCACTACATATTATAAAACAAAGTCGTCCGCCGCATCTGTCTGTTCGCGATAAACTTAAAAACTACTGAAAACAGATTATCATGCGAGTTTAACCAATAGACAGAGTGATTCGTGTGAAAGGTTTAGGTATATAATTTGTCAAGGTTTCATGTAAATTGGTTGAAATAGGATGATAATAATTGTTAGAATTGTCGGAAAACTCAAGCCACCTGAGAGCTTTCATCGAAAACGCTCCCTTTGAGATATAACAAAACAATGAATGGTGGGATACTCCTCTTTTATAGTTCTACAAAAATGTCCGCGGTGGCATATATCTACCTTTTAAGGATGGCTTACTACACCCATTATTACTACCCGTGCGAAGCCGGGACGGGTCGCTAGTAGTTTATAAATTGATTTCATTTTGCGATGACCATATTACCAGATTTTGAACGTAGTTTTTTTTGTTCTTTTTTTCACGAGGCTGGCTAGTATGTACAACTATCACGAAAATTTAACACGGGATTATTAAGATGTTGGTGAGGCAGGGTTACAGTTCTGAACTAAATAACTAGTGCTTCTAGTCCCTTTTGCAAATGTTGCTTTTATTGTCTGACGAATACAGGTTTGTTTGACTGGTTTGGAATATTCACTGAGAACCGGTTTAGGATCTGCATTTAGAATATTATCCATGCTCTCGAAATCGAGGGTTGAGACTCGTCCAACCACTTTATTACCGCACCGATCGGCGTTTGTGTGAGAAACAAATGATGATAGTAAAATAAGGCTAACATTGTGGATAAATGACTCATTACCTCACTGATCGGCGTTTGTGTGAAAAACAAATGATGATAGTAAAATAAGGCTAACATTGTGGATAAATGACTCATTACCTCACTGATCGGCGTTTATGTGAAAAACAAATGATGATAGTAAAATAAGGCTAACATTGTGGATAAATGACTCATTACCTCACTGATCGGCGTTTGTGTGAAAAACAAATGATGATAGTAAAATAAGGCTAACATTGTGGATAAATGTGTTAAATTGATTCCAGTATATTTATTGGAATACATTACTAATTCCATAATTGTTTCTTTGCTGAAATACTTGCAGTTGTTAACTTATTACCCGACTGCCAGGGAAGGGTTATGTTATTCGCATCTTGTATGTAAGTAAGTCAGGTTATAGTTTTTCAATCTTTTTTGGCTTGTTACATTTAGTATTTGATTTGATTATAAATTAAAGTTGTAATCGATAAGTTTCATGGCATGCTTTTTAGCAATAGCCGATTATATCTTATCTCGATAAAGTTACGTTCGTTCGATAATTTGAATTACCTCGTTTCTGAACTATTGAGACTCGATAAAATCGAAACCGAATCGATGCCGTTACACATAACAGCGAACGAGTTCAGTGATATTGCGCTGTTAAACGGCCTGTTCTTGTTGTTTTCAAGGTCCTGACACGTTTGTCTGCGGCCTTTCCCCCGCTCTCGCTGAGAATAAGTCTCTAAGTCGGTAATTATGCTTAAAGTCTAAGGGCGAGAGTTCATTGGTGTTTCAAGTTAGGCTGGATTGTAGGGAGTTTTTTTTATGGTTGACAGGTTAGGTGCTTGACCACAGCTCACCTGATGTTAAGTGACGGTGTGGTCGAAGATGGCAAAGCACGCCTAGCCTGGAATGGTACTGGCTCTCAAGTGAGGCTGCCGGAACACATCGTTAGATGCTTGGTAATTTTCAACTTGAGGGTGGTAGCTAGCCAGCCGAGTACTAGAAAGTACCCTACCACCATGCTATGGTTTCCTCACGATGTTTTCCTTCACCGGCAGCTCAAGCTTATTATTATTGGGGTTTGAATCCACACTCATCGGCATGCGAACTGACCGCGCTAACCACTGAGCTATCATCGCTACAAAACGTACGTCGTGATTACGTCTGTACGTTTATGATTATGTCTTTATAATGTTCGCTGGTAAGCGCATAACTTGAGAAGGGCTGAACCGATTTAGCGGATTTTTTTATAAATGTTAATGTTTCTTTGAATAAGGTAATAGATACCTACTTTAGATATTATGTAGATTTTCCGAGTGCTGGCGCCGCACCGTGAATTTTTATAGCCATTCATATTAAGCGTTCGCAATAAAGCTGCGCAAACGTATATCGTGTGCCCGCTCAATAAGATTCGCAGTCGCATTACCTTCTTGTTGATCGCCTAACTTAAATGGTAATAAGAGTTCACGGCACGGCCTCCTGCAGAAATGCTGGGTAGTAAATACTGCTTCAGCGTTTAATGTGCTGTTTGTAAGTTTACTAAGAGCAGCAACTGAAAAGATATCAATTTGCGAGAATTACTACGTATATCAAATTAATGGGGGAAGCCTATGTCCAGCAGTGGACGTCATACGGCTGATGATGATGACTACGTATATAGTACTTATTAAAAAAAAAAAGTTTCTTTTTTCTTCTGCCAGTGGCGCTGTCTCAGTTTCCAAATATTTTCCTATTGCTTACACACATGTTATAAATTGATGTGCTTGGCCTCGGACCTTGCTCCTGCCAGTATTTGCAAAAGGCGTTTTAAGCTTGTAAGCGTTTAAATTAAATTGGTTACAATTAAAACGAGAATGGTGATTTATATGAAACATTTAAAACTGTTGACTGATGCTATTTACATTTGCCATTTAACAAAAGCGTTTCTAGAATATATATATAGTACCTGGATGACCGAGCTATGCTCGGCTGAAAACACGGATAAAACAATGTTTTCTAAAAATTAAACCTAGCTAGATCGATTTATCGCCCCCGAAACCCCCTGCATACTAAATTTCATGAAAATCGTTGGAGCCGTTTCCGAGATTCAGATTACATATATACAAGAATTGCTCGTTTAAAGATATTAGATATACTTATAAATGCTAAAAGCTCTCCAGAATTACAATGACCGAGTTCAAAGACCACAGCCAAGGTCTGGGAATGAATTGGCACTGTCCGCCTAGGTTTCACAAGTCGGTGTCCATAACTTAACGTCTGGAAATATCGAGAACTCACGAATTCGGTATGTAAAGTTTTTTTTTGGTATTTATTTTATATTTTTTTCTGATAGTAAACTTTATTTCATGAAACTAATTTGAATATTTTGGCTTTTTATGCGGTAGTTGATTTTTAATACGTTTTCAAACTTTCGATAGCGATGACGTCATAAGGTTGACTGAATATCCCTAGTAGGCCTTTGCCATGTAAAACAAAAAATAATATTTTGACACATTTGATTGACTTTGACAACTGACATGAAATAAAGAATTTTGTTTATCAAAGCTTCTTAATGTTGCTAATCTATTACTTTTTTGTATGGATTATTACGCTATTACGCCGCTGGCAAATCTATTAAGATTTAAAAAAATATATGGATCTATTACAGCTGTTTTACAGAAACATTAGAACTGATAGAATGCACAGAGTATGATGCCAAAAAGAAAAAGGACAAACCCAATGAACTTTTTTTTTACGTGATTTGGCAATGCACGGGTGTTATATTTACCTATTTTGGTATTTTATAAATGAAGTAACGAAATTATAGTATTTTTCCGTACTATCCTTAGATATGGATAGTATCTAGTACGGAGCATGAAATAGTTGTACAAATACTGTAATTATAGTACAAAATCCAACGCTGCGTTGACTTGACATTGACAGTTTTTGTTTAGGTTCGCCATTGCTTTTGCACAGCGAACTACATGACGTCATTATGGGACTCATTGAAAGTCAAGTTTATCTTGTGTATTTTATTGAAATATACCCCATCTCATAGTTTAGAGAGTTTTAAACGTCAAAATAATGTACAGGAATGTAATATTTCGAAATGGTTTTGGTATCAGCAAAGTATTTTTTTTCTTTACATATCGAATTGTAAGTTAGTTTTTTTAACTTAGTATTATCTCCTTAGCAGGAGGTCATCTAGGTAGGTACCACCGCAGTACCAGATATTCTGCCGCCAAGCAGTAGTGTATAAACATAACTGATTTACGGTTTGCAGGGTACTTCAAGCTAGCGAAGTTGTAGGGCTGTTGAGACTGATCATCGAAAGTCTCAAAGTAATAAACGCCAAAGTAGCGATGTCCTGGACATTGTTTAGCTATTCGAAAGTTCTACGTATCGCTACAATGGTCATGGATAGACGTTATCTCTATAGGAGAGCGTGTCGTTCGTCTAATTACTTTCATAGTACCTGGATGAACGAGCTTTGCTCGGCTGAAAACACGGATAAAAAAACGCTTTCTAAAAATGAAACCTAGCTAGATCGATTTATCGCCCTCGAAACCCCCTGCATACAAAATTTCATGAAAATCGTTAGTGCCGTTTCCGAGATTCAGATTATATATATATACAAGAATTACTCGTTTAAAGGTATTAGATTAGATTAGATATCGTCGACGCGTAATTGCCATATTTTTGCTACACTAAATGCAACACTATGTATTGCTGAATAAGCTTAGTAATCAACTATCATACCACAATATGCTCGCATAAGCTTACGGAGAGTACCTTAATAGACGTTAATACCTAAGTCAAAAGGCAAAGTCAGGACAGACAAGCCCATTTCGCCAACGCCAGTTAAAAATTGCAAAATATGGCAGCTCATTGCGTATGCTGGTCAGCCATGAAATGCGTTTTTGAAAACAACGCGAGCCTTATGTAAATAATGACAGGCTTTTATTTTAAACTGGGCTGAAGGCCATTCTCGTGTACTATTTAAAATGTTAAATAAACAAAGTTTAAATTCACTTTTGCTGCATTAACACTTGTACCGTTTCAAAATAATGAATATACGTTGAGAGAACATGAAACACTGTTTTTTAGATATTAACTATTCTGTTTTTTGGGTCACATAGAACAAGTTTTGCTTTGTTTGAGGCTAGATAGCAGTGTGAAAATACGTTTATTTTATTTATTGTTAGCCCTACCCTGAGAAGACCATTCACCACGCTGATCAAGTGCGTGTTGGCAGTCTTCATACAGCTTCGGCATACACACAGGTTTCTTGACGATGTTTTCCTCACAGTCAGACCAAATCAAAGCTAACCAAATATGTATGTTCTTTCATGCATGCAGTAATTTGCAACTTTTTAATATGGTCAGCTATTTTGGCTACACCGTCGGTTTCCATCAGGTGGTTAGTGGTAGATCTCCTTACCAGGAGGTCGTCTAGGTAGAGTGTAAGATATTCAACCGCCAAACAGTAGTGTGTAAACGTTACTGTGTTCCGGTTTGAAGGGTAGTGAAGCTAGCGAAATTACTGGACTGTTGAGACTAACTATCTAATGTCTCAAAGTAATGAGCGCCAAATCAGCGATGCTCTGGACTTTTTTTGTTACTCAAAGTTCTGTGTATCGCTGCAATGGTCATGGAAAGCGGCTTTTGCCATCAGGAGAGCGTGTCGTTCTTCTCATTACTTTTACATTTAAACATCTCACAAAAAAGTGAGATCGTGGCCAAACGCATGCCTAATCTGATACAAAAAAAGCTTGTGACCACGGCTATTGTAATATAGCCAAAACGTCGAGGTAAATAAATAAAACTAATTTATATTATTGTTGCGATAATATGTTTGCGAGTCCAGGTGATAAATATAAATTTTACAGGCAGATATTGTAATTATCTATCGTGTCTTTAAACGAGCAATTCTTGTGTATATATATAGTACATAATCTGAATCTCGGTAACGGCTCCAAACGATTTTCGTGAAATTTGGTATGCAGGGGGTTTCGGGGGCGATAAATCGATCTAGCTAAGTTTCATTTTTAGAAATCGTCATCTTATCCGTGTTTTCAGCAGAGCAAAGCTCGGTCATCCAGGTACTGTGTATAATACATGTTATATTAATAGGTACTTTATATTAATCGGCCTTCTACGCATCGTACTGTAAAGTTGTTCTGTATGAAAGAACTAGCTGCGCCCCGCGGTGTTACCCGCTACATATTTTCGGGATGAAAAGTAGCCTATGTGTTAATGTGTGTTATATTGTATACCTCTATATCAAATTTCATCAAAATTGGTCCAGCCGTTTGAGTTCGAAGAAGTAACAAACATACAAACACGCTAAGCACTTTCGGCTTTATAATATTAGTGTGAAAAACATAACAGAAAAAGTATTTATAACGAAAGATTTAGTTTCTTCCGGTTTTCGAGGTCATTGCGATCAGAGCCACTTTTTTTTATTTCGCTAATCTTAATTTTGTAGGTCAAGGATATTCAAGGAGCAAAAGCAACTTACGTACGCTATGTAGTAAGCTGGGTGTTTGCTTCGTATTTGGCTCCATGTATATCGAACTCCATACGCCGTCTGAACTTCTATTTGATTTTATCACATCATCAGGCATAGGACGTCCACTGCTAGACATAGGCCTGCTCCTGGGGGGAGTTTTGCCAATACTCGCCACGCTTGGCAGACGGGTTGGCGAGCGCAGTTAGGTGTGATTGTTCAAGGAAGACGTTGCTACCCATCTTCCGGATTACATCCCTTAATCGACTATTACGGCAACCACGGGTAGAGAGGGTGGGGTACTATTCTTACGCCGGCACCACCACGGCATATATGATTTTATCACTACGAACCTATTACAACATTGTTTAGTATAAAAAATTATGTTTACCTTGGACTTGAATGTTAAGTATTCGCAATCGGCGGTTCAAAATAGAATGTAAATCTGTACCGCTTAAGGTTACTTAATACTAACACGGCGTATAAGGACTTTAATATACTAAAATATTAGATACTTCCATTCAATCCTAACTAATATGTATTATAAATGCAAATGTGAGTTTATTTGTTTGTTACGCTTTTACGCGTAAACTACTCAACGGATTTGGGTGAAATTTTGCATGTACGTACTTTAGGCCCTGGAATAAAACATAGGATAATTTTCATCATTATCATCCTTCACCACGCGGGTAAAACCGCGGGGCGCAGGTAGTACAAAATAAGAACACAAATAAAATGAAAAAAATGTACCGGTAATATTTTGATCTGTTTAATTAATTCAATTATAACTATAGTAAATATTAAATTTAACTTTTGCACAGATCGTGTCACATCGAAGATATAAGTAGCAGATAAAAACTTTTTATTTTCAAAGGCATACAAAGATTATCATGCAAAACTGCCTGTGGTACCAAAAAATTGCCAAGTTTCTTCGAAACCGGCTTTTTACGGCGTTCTTCCAGGCTAGGTATGTTTACCATCTTCAACCACACCGTCACTTAACATCAGGTGAGCTGTGGTCAAAACACTTAGCCTGGCAACCATAAAAAAAGACAAATATAGGATTTGGCACAAATATGTTGTAACCAATCTGCTTAAGCTTTTCTCTATTCAACAATACGTCCTGCTCAAAGGTACGGTTGGTATATAACAAAATGACGCAAACCTTGATTTAATTATTTTATAGTTAAGCAACCAATGCGAATGAGATTAATGACTGGGCCAACGAGGTACATTAATTAGATGGAAATGATATCTAAAATAATAATATTTTTATTATCATTATAACTACGTTTATCATAATGTCTGTTACGTATATTTCGTACATAAGAATTGACTTGGAAATTATATTAGACTAGCGACCCGACCTGGCTTCGCACGGGTGGTAAGAACGGATATAGTAAGCTATCCTTAAAAGGTAGATTTATGCCACCGCGGACTTTTTTTGTAGATCCTATAAGAGGAATATCTCAAAGGGATTAGGCAGCGTTTTCTTCTGTTTGCAAAAGTGTAAGAAATAAACAAACTGATGACCTAACTGGAAAGCAGTTAAGGTCTTTATCCAGTTATAGTATGTATAACAAAAAACGAATCAATCATACGAAATTAAGAATGTGCACGTTTAAAGACGTGCAATTCAGCATAATTGAATTATGTCACATTGCAAGATATTACACACATACGCCAGTTTATGTACGAATTTCTCCGTCTATAATGAAATGTCAGCTTTGTTGTTATCTTGACTTTTACTACCGAATGAGTCTGAACAGGCAGCTGGTTCATTAATTATAAGATTGTTTTCAATGAGAATTATTCATACTTATTAGTCATGACTTTATTTAGCAAATTTATTTAGTTATTTATATATTTGTAATTATGTGTAGTTATACTACATACCAGAACGACCAGTGTTTACCAGTAATGACTTATGGTGATGAAACGTGGTCTGAGACTATGTGTCTTCTTTATAAACTCAACGTTGCACAACGATCTATGGAGAGATCTATGTTCGGAGTTTTCCTACGAGATCCAATCAGAAATGAAGAGATCTGTAGACGAACTAAAGTAACCGACATAGCCCAGCGGATTAGCAAGTTGAAGTGGCAGTGGGTAGGGCACATAGCACGCAGAACTGATGGCCGTTGGGGCTGTAAAGTTCTGGAGTGGAGACCACGAACCGGCAAGCGCAGCGTAGGACGTCCACATACAAGGTGGACAGACGACCTCATAAAGACCGCAAGAACGCGCTGCATGCGAGCCGCTTCCAAACTTTATGGAAGTCGATGGGGGAGGCCTATGTCCAGCAGTGGAGTCCTACAGCTTAGACGAGGATACTACATAATTTCTTATTATAAATCTATAGGATTAAATATACAGAGTCACAAGCTTAGGGTGTACTAAGCCGATTGGGGGTTATTGTACTTATAGGACTTTTTAAATGGAATTTGAAATCGTACAAAAAGTTGTTCTATATAATAACTACTAGCTGCGCCCCGCGGTGCTAATTACTAATGTTTTTTCGAGATAAATGTAGGCTATATACCAAATTTCACCAAAATTGGTCCAGCGTGAAGAAATAACAAACATATAAACACACTACCAAACTTTCGCCTTAATAATATTAATGTGATGTTTCTTTCAATTGAAATTCCTAAATAAATATAAACAGTTTTCCATTCTATGGTTGCATGGAATCATTTCACGTAAGCTCGTTGCATAATGTCACCAATTGATTCAATGTTACACACATGGGACGTATTAAACTGGGATACCATTTAAACTACGGATATCGTGCTTGAACTTGTTTGTTGAACGAGTTTTCTTCTAAACTTATAGTGGCAAACAAAAAAAATGCTTTGTATCTCTACATAGTATAAAACAAAATCGCTACCCGCCGTCTGTACGCTTAGATCTTTCAAACTACGCAACAGATTTTAATGCGGTTTCAATTAATAGACAGCGTGATTCAAGAGGAAGGTTTATATATATAATACATGCATATTATAATAGAATTAAGTAGAAATAAGGATAAAGGAATTTAATGATTTGTAATGTGGTGTCGTTAAAAACATGTTTTTGTGTGCTAACATTGCAAACGCTGGCCAAACCTTACGAGATAGATCAGAATAATGTACTACGTCAGTATCTACATTGCACACGTGCAAAGTTGGGGCGGTTCGTTAGTAAATTGTATTTTCCTCTTAAGCACTAGTTAGTTTGCAGAAATATCTTTACACTGTCTGTTAACATAGTTAAATTAAAATTCCACTAATATAATGTGAATTCACGTTATAAATGTCAAAGTTTGGATGGAAAAACTGCTACAATATCATTAGAATACAAAGGTAAATTTCGCCGCCATGTACAAGGTTATAATAGCTCAGTTGGGAAATTGGACGGTCTAATCAGAAGACCCCGGTTCGAGTCCAGATAAATGATTGTTTTTTTTTTCACTTTTATTTCAAGTTCCTTCTTTAAAATACCGAGTAAAGCTCGGTCATCCAGGTACTATAATCTGAATCTCGGTAACGACTTCAACGATTTTCATGAAATTTAGTATGCAGGGGGTTTCGGGGGCGATAATTCGATCTAGCTAGGTTTCATTTTTAGAAAACGTCATTTTATCCGTGTTTTCAGGCAATGAAAGTCATCCAGGTACTTAAGTTTAAACATATTACTTATATATATTTTTGTAATCCTCTTTTAATTTCCTTTATTTTTATTTCCTACTTGGTAGGTTTTTTTTATTAACCTATTATATTACGCGCCAAAATACGCCAATTTTTTTTTTTTTTTCAAACACCTACCTAAGATCATTTGGGTTTTTTAAGACGAATAAAACAATACTTTAACTGTCGAAATACATACAGCCATTTGGAAGATACGATGGAATAAAGAAATTTACATAGATACAAGATACGCGCGACAAACATAACCCTTTCTTGGCAGTAGGGTAAAAAATAAACGAGCAGCATATTACACGAATCTTATTAGATTTGTTTACTCAGAGACCGATGGAACATCGATGCCTATAACTTCTATTATTATGCGTCATCGAAAACGTTCTATGTATTAAGTTTATCTTAAGTTATGACGAATTTGTTTAACGTAAATAATTTAATTGCTTTTCGTATCAATAGTTAAATGACACTTAAGTATTCAGTTCATAGTTTGATAACTGTAATCGATTTCAAACGTTGCCGTCCATTTCAATGCCAGTTAACACATATTACTACGTTTATCTCAACTTTTTTTTAAATAAAATTAATGTGATATACGATTTACTTTTTGATAGTAAGTATGACCATTGCAGCGGTACTCAGAACTTTGAGTAATAAAACGTATGTATCATGATTTTGAAACTTCAATAATTACGCTTGTAGGTTTTGAGACTAAGCACCGAAAGTCTCAAAGTAATAAGCGCCAAAGCAGTGATGCCCTGGACTTAGTTTCGTTATTCAAAGTTCTGTGCATCACTGCAATGGTCATGGACATGCATTATTTCTTACCATCGGGAGAGCGTATCATTCGTCTCATTACGATAAAAAAAAGGTAGCTCCTGCTACGTGGATATACCACCAAGTATATATTAAATAAATGAATATTATAGGACATTTCACACAGCGTCATCTGGCCCCAAACTAAGCAAAGCTTGTATTATGAGAACCAGATAACTGATAAGTTGTAAATACATTCTTTAAACAGATACAGAACACCCAGACACAACAAACATTTATGTGACGATAAATATTTGTTCTGGATATTTGTTTTTCTGGTGGGAATTGAAACCACGCCCAATAGGTTTTGAAACAGATATTCAACCAAATGAGCCAACAGGGGTGTCTGGTTATTATTGAAATTTTGTTTTCTATACAATAGTAAAAACCTTGAGATTAAAATAAATATCTCAACGAAACAGCAGCATTTTAATGAGATAATATAATCATGGGATCTTAAATGTTCATGAGCGTTATTTGAAAACAAAAACCGAAATCTTGTAACTTACGCAAAAAAAAAACAGTCCTATCCTGCATTCAAAGTCGTCTTTATACCGTACACAATAACACTTAATTCAATAAACCATTGAATTGTGACACATTTCTCACATACACTTCGTAAACAAACACGTGTTGATTCGATCATAGAGCGCACGTGTTTCCCAGTGCGAGGCCAAGATCTGACTGGCGGGTTTGGCAGTTGACTAGCCAACTCGCTGTAGCTAAGCTATTTCTCATAAGGACTTGTGTCATAGAATGTAATCACTCTAGACTTTACTGGGCAGTACGTAAGCTAAACTATTTTTGTCTGGTGTTATTCATTCACCGTGATGGTCGTTCGATGGTGATTCAGTCAAGTTATTTTATGGTAACACTAGCGACCCGCCCCGGCTTCGCACGTGTGCAATGTAGATTATAATGTGGTGCATATGCATGTATTATACATATATAAACCTTCCTCATGAATCACTCTGTCTATTGAAGGAAACCGCATTAAAATCCGTCGCGTAGCTTAAAATATCTAAGCGTACAGACAGCGGGAAGCGACTTTATTTTATATTATGTAGAGATGACGTATAATCTAATAAATTGATGCTGACCAGTCTTAATACTTCTCAACGCATCGGTCTCCGGATGAACTTTGATAAAACCAAGGTCATGTTCAACGAGTACGTTGTTTTGGGACCGGTAGCTATAAATGGTTTCACTTTAGACATTGTTCAAAAATATATTTACTTAGGGCACACGCTCGAACAAGGTATAAACAATTTTGAAAGTGAAGCCAACAGAAGAAGTCAGTAGGGCTGGGCAGCGTTCGGAAAACTACGTCGAGTCTTCTCGTCCTCTATCCCACAAAGTCTAAAGACAAAAGTCTTCAATCAGTGCGTTCTACCTGTCATGACCTACGGAGCCGAAACGTGGGCACTCACAGCGGGCATGGTCCGTAAGTAAAAAGTCGCTCAGCGAGCTGTGGAAAGAGCTATGCTTGGCATTTCTCTGAGGGATTGTATCCGGAACAAAGTTATCTGAAGTGGCAATGGCCTGATATATCTGTCGCAGAACCGATAACCGCTGGGGTAGCCGTGTTCTAAAGCGGAGACCGCGAATTGGGAAGCGTGGCGTAGGACGCCCTGAGACTCGATGGAGTGATGATATACGTAGGAATACGTAAGAAAAAACGTATTCGTGGTTCATAATTCATTATAGTTTGGGGATAACTAAATTATTGACAGTCAAATATTCAAATTCAAAATTTGTGTTTGTATTTTGAAGCTTATGTTCGTAAATGGAAATCATGAACATATGTCTGCTGTCATTGTCATGGACAGGCGTTACCTCTTACCATATGGGGAAAGTCTTGTTCGTCTCATTACTATTACATTAAAAAAACCTAAGCCACAACGCACCTAGTAATAAGCGACGTTGCGGTCGAAGATGTTATACACACAAAAACCTAAAGGAAAAGTTTTGAGCTTAGACCACTGGACACAGTTATATGCTCTTTTTTCGGATTTCTTTGTGCCTAGTCTCTAGGCTATTTTCAACCACGGGTTCCCCACGATGATTTGATGGCGGTGCGAGTCTGTTTAATGACTCATTACATCTGGTTAGAAAAACAACCTTACAAACAGCTGTGTTGTTGGAGTTAGTTCTCTAGCTTATATCGCACAGCGCAGTAAACTAAGGGCGCGCGCGGGCCGTGCGCGTGCGCACTAGCTGCGTAAACACCGGCGCCGCGCCCGACCGGTGCTATGTTGAGCAACTCTGTCACAAAGCGAAATTGTCTCGAAACCATATCGAAATCCGTAATTTTATATTATAGCGATGTTCAAACTGCGTTTCAATAGGATTAAATCCAATCATTGTTGCCAGAAGATGTGACGAAATTACCTGCTTGCCTTGATGCCGGGATAATACGAGTAGAATACAGTTTTAAGCTTGCTCATGGGAACTAGGCTTATGATGGTTGGAGTTCGGGTTCCGATCATGCATATGGAGAGCCCAGAGAGGACGCCAACTTTGGGTAGCCTACGTTGTCGTGGGCGTTTGTTGTGGACAGTATATCGTTGTCCAGGGAGGTGAAAACGCAGTGCTCCAGTGCGTTCCAGCATCGAGGATGGAGGGGTTTTAACTGGTGCAATCCAATGGAATTGTAAAGACGCCTCCTAAAATTCAATTCGAAAAAATACCTATTATTCATATAATGCGTTATCTTAATATTTTTCAATAGTAAATATTTATCGAAATCATGTTTGAAAACACAAAAATATCGATACAAATACTTTTTTTTCTTTGCGTTTTAAATTAATGTAAAAAACAAAAAATGTATTGCGAAACCATTCTGACTAAACACTTCTGACTAACAGCGTATTAAGTGTAGAATAATGGGTATTTTAACTGCAACAATACTTTTTAAAAGTCCTTGTCTAATTCTTGGTTTTAATTATAATAGAATTTTTACTTACCTACGCAATTGTCTTGCAAGTAAGTACAATGCAAGGATACGATCTCTACGACTTTTTACGTCACAAGTTCATTAGTTAATGTTGGTTTGAAACTAATATGCTAACATTAGCTTTTTTATTTAGTGATTTTAGTTTAAGAGGTGGCGCCGGTAAGTGTAATCAGACTAATATTATAAAGGCGAAAGTTTGTGTGTTTGTATGTTTGTTAGCTCTTCACACTCAAACGGCTTTACCAATTTTGATGAAAATTAGTATAGAGGTGACTGACACCCGGATTAACACATCGGCTATTTTTTAATATAATATATATAGTTACAAACTTGGAGTATGCTTATATTAAAGGGGCCATTGTACTTATCATTATGGGCAACTTTTACTTCGGACACAACTCTGAAATCGCGAAAAAGTCACTGAATTTTTTCACTTGTTTCCAATCGGCTTAGAGTCCCAGCTCAGAGTCATACCTGTAACCTCTAGAGGCTGTAGATAGAGTAAAATAGCAGACGACGGTTTTTGCACGCACTAATTCTACAAGTTTACATTCTCTGTTGTCCAACGTTACAAAATATTCAAATGTTATTATTTCTTAGCTACCTGTGTAAACAACTAGTAGCTAAGCTAATAACAGTTTTGCTTGCCTCTTGTTGAAGGTGACGGCTAGTAGACGTTGTATTTACTTTACTATGGAATGTGACGTAGTATTGACGCATTTTGTTTTAATAATCTATCTTTCTATCTAATACCTTTAAACGAGCTATGCTATTATATATACCTATACATATATTGTAATCTAAATCTCGGGAACGCCTTCAGCTATTTTCATGAAATTTAGTATGCTGGAGGTTTCGAGGGCTATAAATCGATCTAGCTAGGTTTCATTTTTAGAAAACTTCGTTTTATCCGTGTTTTCAGACGAGCAAAACTCGGTCATCCAGGTACTACGCTTAATAAGAGTAGAGAGTACGACGCGCACACTACCTTGTCTTGCTTTGTAAAAGACAAAAGGATACGTTGTATTTACTTCTTTGTCTTAACAGAACAAGGTCATGTGATTATTCTTGATAAAATAATCACATGACCTTAGGTGATTCTACAAAACAAATTTTGTAACTAAACTAACTACGCCCCGCGGTTTTTCCCGCATGGTGATGGATGATGATGATGATGAAAAGTATCATATGTTTTATTCCAGGGCTTAAAGTCTACATGCAAAATTTCATCCAGATCTGTTCAGCCGTTCTGGTGTGATTGAGTTACAAACATCCATCCATCCATCCATCCATCCATCTAACCTTTTACATTTATAATATTATTTATTTATAATTTATAATATTAGTGGGATTTCTGTATGAAATTTTAGAGTTCAAAATTGACGACATAAACGATTGTAGGTAAACTGTTATCGGCATACGCTACATTAATCAACTAGAGAGCGACTTAATGGTCTCACCACTCACAATAGCCAACACTTAATTAGGGTAAAACTAGTTGTGTGTTTTGTCCTGATTATTGCATTAGAGCACTCATTGTAAAGTTCCATTTGAAATGATTCCGCGTTTTATAATTTAGAAGATAAATGATATCGTTATCTATTTTTCCTACCAGTGACAGATTTACCAAAAGGCTGAGCAGGCTTGAGCCTAGGGCGGCAGATTTTGAGGCGGAAAATTTAGGGATCTATTATATTTCACACTTTTCCTGCACTTGTATGAGTGGGTTGGGAGCTGCAAACTGAGTAGTTTGCGTTCCTTCTTATTCTTATTTGGGATGGGGGCGATAAGACCTGCACTGACGTCCTGCTTGGGGAGTATTGCGCATTTCCCCCTACCAGCGTTTACGCAAGCCAGCCCAGCTCCTTGAATTATCGGAGAAAGGCTCTGGGTCGCTGGCATATTAGCTCCAGTGGGTACGATGGAGTTATGCATGATGGCGAAAAGCAGTCTGTCTGTTGCGGTGATTTAGATGTGAATAGTGAAGAAGCTGCTTCATGCAATCTAGTAAAGATCCTAGATACTTCTGTGACTTTGCAATGCCACAGCACGTTTGCGTGCTTATTGGTATTTAGTATTAGTTGGGTACAACTGAATAAAATTTAACCGTTCCAAACGAAGAAAGGTTCTTAAGATCAAAAATAATAATCGAATAAATTAATCGATTTTAATTTCATGTGATTGACATTGTTTGTTGAACATGTACCTACTAACTTTAAGGAAATATACCCAAAAGCTATTTGTTGTGGAATGGTAACTAAATTGTTGGATTGAAATATTAATCTACGAACTGACAATTGACGAGAGCGGCAAAAATTTAACTGCTTTATACTTGGAAAATGGGTAAATCCTGTTTCCTACAAAATTTACTTGTTGAAATTTCACTTCATCTTCAATCATGATGAACCTTTTAAATACATACTCATTTATATACGTAGTGCCTGGATGAACGAGCTTTGCTCGGCTGAAAACACGGATAAAACGACGTTTTCTAAAAATTAAACCTAGCTAGATCGATTTATCGCCCCCGAAACCCTTTGCATACTAAATTTTATGAAAATTGTTGGAGCCGTTTCCGAGATTCAGATTACATATATATGTACATATATACAAGAATTGCTCGTTTAAAGATATAGATTAGATAAGTAGACGTAAAGCTTTTTTGGCCTATCTCTTATACTATATCTAAATTAAAACAAATGTATTGCTTTAAATTTATTGTTTTCTACGTAGAATAATACAAAGGCCTGATCAAATGTAGATTTAATTAAATTGATTTCTACATATGAATAAATCATGATTTCCTAATTATAAATTTGACATTGACTATTGTACTAGAACTTGAATGAATTAAAGGAGCTCAAGGCGAGGGTGAAGGTATTTGGTTAGTATTTTAAGTTTTCATTATTTTGACTAGAATATAAAATTTCATTTAATTTGTAAGTACATGGTTTGCTATTATTTAAATATTAACTAACTAATATTGTTTTAAATAAGTATGCAACAATAACTGAAAATTTAAATGTATATCTAAATGTGTATAAACCGGATAAAATTAAAAAGTTAAAATCAACACTATCGTGCACATTTTCGGGAATGGACTCGAAACTCGAAATTCTGTCAAACTCTATTTCCATTCAACCCTCCAATGTACGGACATTATAGTTCCTTGTAGACAAAAACACTTATGCAGCATTTTATTGGGTGATTGATTACACCAACGTAATCTCCAATACCTAACAGCAACTACCCATCATCAGCAAATGCACGACAATCAACCAATTGAATGCAACGCGCCAAACAACTGTCTGGCTTGAAAAGTAATTTTATTATTACCATCGGCTAATCTTGCTCAAAAGTTACCTTATAGTTTTTACACATATCGGTATTTCTACGGATTTTCAGGGACTGCGCTTTATTTATTATTCGGCGGAGGCGGCTTAAGTTTTAAAAAGTTACAATGTGTTTTGACTTTAGATCTTCATAGAATAAAACAAAGTCGCTTCCCGCCATCTGTACACTTAGATCTTTTAAACTACGCGGCGAATTTTAATGCTGTTCATCAATATACAGAGTGATTCAAGAGGAAGGTTTATTTGTATAATACATGCATATTATAGTAGAGAGAATCCGAGAATTTCAAAGATTTGTAATGTGATGTCGTAAAAAACATGTTTTTTGCGCTTACATTGCAAATACAGGCTAAATCTTACGATAGATTAAAATAATGTACTACGTTGGTATCTACATTGCACCCGTGCGAAGCCAGAGCGGGTCGCTAGTTGTTCGATAAACGTTTGTGTTCAGCAAAAACTTCTGCATTCGCTTTAAATATAGACACTTACCTACTTTGACTGCCAAAGTCAAATATTTTCTGAGTAGCAACCTTCAAATATGTTTCCTTATGTTATTATTGTTGCGTCAATAAGTGATTTATGTCTGCAGAATCAAATACACGAAACAAAATAACTATCAGTTATGCGTAGAAGGTTAGGGTTACGGTTAGAAAAGTTAAAAAACGTTAAGTTTTACCGAGTAATTCGGTTACTTTAATCAATGGTTAGATAATCTTTTCATGGTAAGGGACTTTTCAGTATTACATAAGCATCAAAGGGGGGTGAGGAGTTATTTGCTTTGCTTATTTTTGATGACATGAGGGATGGGGGATAGAATGGTGATAACGTCAGCAATGTCATATAAAATTATGCTGATTTTCCTTGTTATTGGCACACCTTACACTGGCTTTTGCCGGCTTCCTTGTTTCCTGAGAGATATAATCAAGATCTTTTCAAGGTCAGGGTAAATATGTATCTTCTAAGTCTGTGTGCTTCATCTTTTACCACGTCATCGATTACCATCAGGCGAGTTGGTGGTCAAACGCGGACTTATCCGTATTTAAAAAAACCTTGTTTTCAAATACAAATAAATTTATTAATAACATCCTAATTACAAGTCAATAATTGTTCAGTTATTTATAACTAATTATTTATATTCTTAACGAATTCAATATGTATGTATCTCATTTTATTTGTTCTTGAATCCTTTCGATACTTTAGGATGTGTGGAAGAGATAGCTTTTAGCGATGAGGCCGCTAATTAAACCAATGTTTACGTAAGCACGAGTAAGCGCTTTGCTTACTTTTGCTGGCAAGAGGGAGAGGTTAATAATCACTAAAATTATGCTTACTTAATACTTGAATGGCCTCTAAGCAATGGTCAAATATGTTTAACCCGCGACGCAAACAGGGAGTTGTAAGTTTAATGTGTGTGTGGAAAAGTAGCTCCCTAGCGGATTAAGAAATGTAATTTTTTTTTGCGTGTTTCTTTTATTGATATTTCTTAGCTTCTCGTTCTTGTGTGTGTGTTACTAAAGAAAATTTGTTCAGCTGTTTGAATAGTACCAACCAGCTCTTTTGTGGTTCATTAAAAGAACTTCTTCACGTCTGGTCGTATCGAAATTTGATATCCAGTTACTTCAATGATATTCCAAGAATATGATATCCTTGACCTGAAGCTATAGTTTTACCTGCAGGATACCCAACTCTTCGATAACTTACAGCAGAGGTATCGTTTTCGGGCTCATTGGAAACACTTTGCTCGAAAATAGTGTTCGAGTTGTAGGTTTTTAAATTTAAGTTTTATTTCCAATTTCCGAAGCGCGCTATTAATTTTTGTCAGATTTTTTTTCGACTCTCCATATTATATCGTAGAGCAGCGATATATACATACAAATCTCCTTTTCATGTCAAGTAAACTTGTCTTGTTAATTTTACCTATTACACAAAGCATGCTAGTAAAAGCTACATTGTGCAAATTTGCAATATCTTTACCTGCAAATGATTAACTGCCACTTTACCACATTTATTATTGGGCTTGGCAACTCTTGTATCTTATTGTTGTGGCATAAGTTTTAAAATATTTGTGCCACAAATTGGTCACAGCAGCGATGTATTTTATAAATTTGCTTTCATGAAATTATTTTCTAAAACTAATTAAACGAGCAATTTTTGTATATATATAATATATATATATATATATATATTATAATCTGAATCTCTAAAATGGCACCAACGTTTTTTATGAAATTAAGTATGCAGGCGGTTTCGGGGGCGATAAATCGATATAGCTAGGTTTCATTTTTAGAAAACGTCGTTTCATCCGTGTTTTTAGGCAATGGAAAACTGCTACAATATCATTAGAACGCAAAGGTAAATTTCGCCACCTTCTACAAGGTTATAATAGCTCAAGTGGGAAATCGGGCGGTCCCGAATCCAGAACACCCCGGTTCTAGTCCAGATGATTATTATTTTTCCTCTTTTTTTCAAGTTCTTTAAAAAACTGAGCAAAGCTCGGTCATCCAGGTACTATACTTTATTCTTAAAACTTACAAGGAAAAAATCAAACAATGTTTTTCGTACAAAAGCAAAGATGCTGCTAAAATACAATACTATTCAATTTTATATCTATCTACATAAAACAAATGATGTTCGTTGGTAAGCGCGTAACTCGAGTACACTACACCGATTTACCTGATTCTTTTTTGAATTTTTCACATACTTCAAATAAGTTCATATAGATGCGAGGGCGAAGGCCGAGCGCTTCCTCACTGGGTACGAAGTACCGGGCAATCAGCTAGTTAAAAATTACCGGACTGTACCTACTGCATAGTATAAACCTAATTTTCTCTTACCATATGAGTTATCGGTGAAGCAAATTCCTATGAGGTCATCGGGTGTTTGATCAAATCGATGATCAAGCTACTCTTATGCGTCATCTTATGAGACCGCAAGGTCTTTGACTACTTGAAATACTATATAATGAAATAATCAAAAAATATACAACAATGTAAAAATCAAGTGTAGTAAGTACAATTAATGCAGTGATAGCTCGCAGCGACAGAGTTTGGACTGAATGGAGTATCTTACGAGAATTTATAGCCAACTTTGCAATAAATATATAGTATTTATTTAGAATAAATTGGTTGTTGTTGGTTGTGTATAAAGCTGAAGTAGACAAAAGAGCAGAAACTACGTTTAGGTAAACGTATTGTAGGACATCCTGCAGTTAGCGTGCAGAAATCTGTGGCAGCAGTGTACAATAAATATACTAAGAGAATACCAAATTTCGTCTCAATCAGATCTGTGGAAAATGCTCATACGCATTCATCAACTACAAGATAAACTGATAATTTTCAAACGGCTGAAGATATTTTCTCGAATATTAAGAACACTCTCGACAAAACAAAAAAAAACACAAACACGTTAAATCTATATCACTCCTCTTTTGCGTCGGTGGTTAACAAAATGATGTAGATTTAGGTACTAATTATGTACCTATTGTAGTCGTATATAGTCCGCATTCATTATGTACATACTAATAAATAATCGAATTATTGAACCATGAATAACTACTTCTGTCTGGGTTCTTTGTTGCGCTATCTATTAATTCCGTTTTACAGATATATTTTTTACAAAAACATACATGCACTTTTACGAAAGAGTAGTTTTTATCAAAGCTGTAAAAGTAATGAGACGAACGAAACGCTTCATGTCCATGACTATTACCGCAGTTTGAGTAACAAAACAGTCTATGGCATCGCAGGTTTGGCGCTCATTACTATGAGGCATTCGATGGTTATTCTCAATAGCCCTGTAAATTCCCTTCCCTTCGAGCTGAAACACAGTACTACATCTTGGTATATAATTTATGGAAAAAAATAATAATTTTTAAATTGATTTCCTGATTTAATGAGAATGTTGCTGACAATTTCTGGCAGTCTTAAGACAAAGATCTTATGATTCATTAAGAAGTAGGTTGCATACATGTAATTTATAAAGTTACTATCAGTTCAAAGTATAAATTTTTCTATCAGTTCGTTTCGAAGAGTTCGAAGTCCTGGGTTCGAAGCCCACGGCACGTACCACTGTCTTTACCAAGTTATTCCGTACTGCTGATGACAAACGGTAAAAGAAAACATCGTGAGGAAACCTACATGTCGGAGAGTTCTTAAAAAAAGTTCTTGAAGGTATTTTTTTATGTGGTTGACATGCTAGGAATTTGACCACAGCTCACCTGATGTTAAGTGACGGTGTGGTCGAAGATGGTAAAGCACACCTAACCTGGAACGGAACTGGCTCTCAATTGAGGCTGCCGGAACACCGTTAGATGCTTGGCGGCAGGTTTTCAAAATGAGGATAATAGTTAGTCAGCCGAGTACTAGGAAGTACCCTACCCACATGCTATAGTTTCCTCACGATGTTTTCCTTCACCGACAGTTCAAGCTCATTGTTGGGGTTTGAACCCACGCCCTTCGGCATGCGAACCGATCGTGCTAACCACTGAGCTATCATCGCTTATGAAGTTTGCCAACCCGCACTAGACCAGCGTGGTGGACTATGGCCTTACCCTACAATTTATAAAAAAACAAGGCTGATTCGGAAACGTCCAATCAGGTTTCCGTCTGGCCGTAATCGTCGACTGAACTAATGGCATGTCAATATTTACTACCTTAGCAATAATTACCTTGCTCGAAACAGTATGTTTTCGTTGTCTTTTAGCATTGAACTGGGTTAATTAGTGGGATCGACTTGTAATAATTAGCATTGAGTCGCAGGAAAAAAATCGTCTATCATGTTTTGCGTTTTCGGCTTCCGATGCAGGACCGCACGTCTGTGACATATTGACATAAAAGTATTATGTAATCGTGAAAGTAATCAATTGTAATTCATCACCTACATTGACATCGTTGTATGTGATAAGAATTTTGAACGTGTCATGTACCGTTTCATGTTTATTAATTCGTACTAGCGGCTGATTGTCAATAGATTTATGGTCTCCGTTTCACGGGCTGTGACGGTTTGTTTGTATGCTTCCGTCGAACGCGGGCTTTGTTTTGGCTCGCTATTACTCAACACTCACAAATGTAATGCTTTGCTCCTCAATCATATGAGCTACAATTATATCATCATTTAAGACGTTTATGACCTCCTTACTATATATCTAACTGCGGTTAAACTATGTAACTTGAGCCTCGAAAATTAAGCACGTGCGATGAGATAACAAGCGTCTTTACCAAGATGTTCTTGATTTTCTCACCGTGTGATCTTCGAACTAAATAAAGATGTGTCTGGTGCTCCGAAATATCGTCGTCGCGATTCTTGGGCTTGTGCTTCGTGAGGCGGGTCTATGAAGACAAGCGCTGTCGAGGCATAATTGTATAAAAGCGCACCCAGAGCTTCGAAACATAGCGATGAGTTGGAACACTCCAAAAGGTGTGTGTTCACGTGCTTAAATTATTTAATTCGCCTTGCTTTATGTTCCCAAACGCAGACTTGTGCACTCAGCGAGAAATCAAAGCATGCAAATCGCAACAATTGAACGCGATGGGAGTGTTGATCCCCTTGACCCCACCGAGCCGGATACTCACAATTTACGCAGCGGAGGTCGTCAGATATTAACGTACAATTTTTGTTACAGTTGACAGACATTGTGAACGGCATGTCGTCACGAGGGGAACTGCCCCTAGAACTGGCGCTGCGGGGAAGAAGCTCGTCGATTGCCACCACGTTGTTAGAACACTGCGCCGATGCGGACGCTAGGGGTCCACGTGGAAGGACGCTCATGCACAGGGCGGTCGATGCTAGGGACGCCTTCTCTGCTAAATTTTTGGTCACTAACGGCGCAGACCCCAATCTCACGACAAAGTAAGTCATAGGTCAAGAGATCGTTAAAAAAAGTTCTACTCTTTACTTTGTAGCTAAATTAAATAAAGTTTGTACCATAATTTCCCGATTTGTCCGTTAAGACACTTGTTAAAGCAAATTTGAAAGTTGAGTTATTAAAATACAAATAATGTTAATCAAGTTGTAGACTCGGCCAAGCCTTCCATACTAAGTGACACAACTAGTCATTCCTCTTTGGTCATCGAGTAGGATTGCTCTTAGCGAAGTAGTCAGCTTATACATAATGCAACGTGTTGTCGTAGGGCGCAACATTACGTAATGATGACGACAGACATGTAAAGCTGCAGGTTAATAAGATAATGGCCAAGGTAAACTTGCGGGTGTGGGCGGGATGGTGACGCGCGGCAACGAACTCCGCCCGCATCGTATAGTCTCCTTATACTTTTAGGGGACAATATATCAAAAAAAAAAACTCAAAACTCAAAGTGCTTTATTTCCTTTAGACCTTACAGGACTCTTGGACACGTCACACGTCACAAATTATAAACATACTTAAAACTAGGAAATAAAGTGATCACTTTGATCTTTCGTTCACTTCAATCTTTTTGAGGTAAAGTAAAGAAGCGAACAAGAAACCTTTACCTTATTAGATTGTTAGTTTTCGAGTTGGAGCAAAACTCGTCCCAAGCTTTTTTATCGTCTAGATAATCTGATATTTTGTAGTAAGCCTTTTTACATAGGATATTTTTGACAATTTGTTTGAATTTATTTATTGATAATTTTTGCAACTCACTAGGAGTTTTGTTGTAGAAGCGTATACATTGCCCTATATATACTATATGGTCCTGTTTGCTCATTGGTAGTATATCTAACGTGACTATTTTTTATGGGACACATATAAAACTAGCGACGGGCAATATTTTCTCTTTCTTCATCAGTATGGTTTTTCAATTCTGCAACTGAGGTTTTTCAGATGTTTACAGTTTAGTCATTAAAGAGAATACTTGTCCTTTGAGTGCGTTTGTTTCAGACAGGACACTAAATATCAAAATGCTAAAGTCTGCATCATTCAGAATGTTAGCGTGGAATTGTTAAACACACTTCCATCCATCGAGTTTCATACGAAATGTTAAGACATTTCCAATCTGTCACTTTTTGCTAAAATGTCTTATTAGTTTATAGAAGACCTTAATTGTCTTTTATATATTTCGATACCAGTATCTTCCCCTATGTAACTGAAAACGGGACAATTTGGCGTTCCAAAGTTTTTTTTTTTGTGGACATCGGGACAGAGCAGTGGAAAAAGGGACAGTCCCGTTCAAAACGGCACGTATGGTCACGTTAAATATATCTGCTTAAAGAGCTGTAGAAGAACTGTGAATCCTAAAGTTTCTGAATTCTCCAGACTCTTAATTATAACATGTGAAAAAATTGCGCATAAAGCAAGCGTGCTTAAGCAATAGAGATATTAAGGATAACATATTATATCACGATGTTACGAAGATGAGCTTTTGACTTGGCGTGGCAATGACACAGTAATAATGCAAATAATTATGCCAATGGCATGTGAAATGGTATATTTCACTATGCCACTTCTTGCGTAACTACAAGAATATTAAGCAAGAACTTATAAAATTAATTTGACAATAATATTTCATCTTATATTATATTGACAGGTTATTAAATCTTTTATTATGCTAATAAAGTATTTGACATAAATATTTGGCTAGGCGTCATAAAGCATACTTATGAATGCGACTGGCAAGGTATTGATGAGAATGACTATAACTAATTGGTCGCATTATATCTGTATGACCTTGGGGATTCATGTGCATCAGATTGGGGATTAGTACACATGGAGCTCCAAGGTCGGACACATATATAGTTTTTTTACTGGTGTACTAGGTGTTTACCACAGCTTACCTAATATTAATTATTATTAATACTTGTTGGGAGATCTCCTTAACAGGAGGTTGTCTGGGTGCCACCGCAGTACCAGATATTCTGTCGCCAAGCAGTAGTATGTAAACAATACTGTGTTCCGGTTTGAAGGGTACTGCAGATGGCGAAATTATAGCTCTGTTGAGGCTAACCATTGAAAGTCTCAAAGTCATGAGCGCTAAAGCAGTGATGCCGTGGACTCAAAGTTATGTGTATCGCTGCGATGGTCATGGACAGGCGTTATCTCTTATCATCAGGAGAGCGTCTCGTTCGACTCATCATAAGAAAAAGTGATGGTGTAGTTGAAAATGGAAAATAAACCTAGCCTGGAATGGGAACTGGCTATTAAATAAGGCTACCGGAACACACCGCTAGATGCTTGGCGATAGGTTTTCAACTTTAGGGTGATAGCTCTAGCTTACTGTTATGAACCCACGCCCTCCGGCGTGTGATTCGACCGCATTAATCACAAAACTTGTTTTTTTTAGTTATTGTATATTCAAATTCTGTAACACTTATGTTATAACTGTCTCTCTATTTATTCAGAGAAGAAGGGGACATGGCTCTTCATCTCATAGCGTCATTGACGCCGAGTTCGTGCGACGAAGAAACTATGGAACAGATGGCGGAAATTGCTGACACCATGATTCAAAAAGGAGCCGATATTAACCGACAAAACAGGAAAGGATTGTAAGTTCAATATTTTTTTTTGTGTTTGACATTCTAGGTGTTTCTCCACAGCTCACCTGATGTTAAGTGACGGTGTGATCGAAGATGGTAAACACACCAGGCCTGAAATGGAACTGTATCTCAATATCGGTCGATCTTTTTGGATCCGCCAATCACATAATAAGTGTATGCAAATACATCTAAACGCAGTGGTCTAATATCCTAATTAAATCAATTCTAATAGGTCAACTTTAATGGCGGCGTGCTTGATAAAAATAAATATAGTCGACCCAGCCGAGCTCACAGGTTTTCATATTTTCTATTCCGATTGAAATTTTATGTTAGTAAAATCAAAATTGTATGCATCGAACTTTACAGATAAGTTTTCTCTTAAAAGTACAACAACCTTATTTGTATATAATGATAAGCAATGACTTTTTTTTTAAACTTATACACTATATTTAGGAACATTGTATATATTTTTTGGAAGAATTGAATTTTCAAAACATTAGCGCGGAGGTGTAAATATGCGGAATTTAATTCTCCAATCTATAAGCTTGTTAAAACCACAATAATCTGTATCGAAATTCCATAACATATTTTTCTTCACAATTTTCAGCACTCCACTTCACCAAGCGGTCATATCGAGGAACCAGCGAATATTTGACCTACTCCTCAAACAGCCGAACCTCGACACCAACCTCCGAACCCTGACAGACGAGCATCCACCTCTTTACTACGCTCTAGTCGACGACAGACGAGCGTCTATATCTTCTTCGGAAACTCTAGTCATGAACGGTTCTAATCCCTTCGATACGCCCGTGACAAATAAGAATGCGTTTACGGAAGACCCGGTGGAAGGAAAGACTGAGAGCGTGGTGGAAAGAGGATTTGCGGCAAAGTTGTTGGAGAAAGGGTGTGTTCCGAATCCGCTCTATTCAGGCGCAGGCGACAGTCTGTTGCATATCCTGGCACAAGGCTGGTTTGAGGTTGGTATACCGTAACATTAGACTTAAAAATAAATCAGATTGTTTTTGTGAAGCTAACGTTTCATTATTTATTTGTCCCACTCTGAAAACAGTAATCTTTTTGCTACCAAGCGAGCTGTAGCAATTTTTTTAATCTTTTTACCCGACTGCCAAGGAAGGTTTATGTTTTTCGCGCGTATCTTGTATGTACGTATGTAAATTTCTTTATTAACTTGTATCTTCCAAACGGCTGGATGGGTTTCGACACTTAAGGTATAGTTATATTCGTCTTAAAAACCCAAGTATTGGTGTTTGAAAAAAATGCCGGGTTTTTGGCGCGAAATAGTAATATGTTAATTTAAAAAAAAACTAAACCTAACGAGTAAGGTATCAAAATAAAGGGAATCACAAAAATATATTGAAGTTATATGTTTAAATTATATTAAAAAGTGAAGTTGGAATAAAAAATGGTTTTTAAATGAGGCTACTGGAACTTCAGCAGGCAGATTTTCAACTTCAGGGTGGGAGCTAGCCCGCCGAGTAATAGAAAGTTCATTACCACCATACTACTGTTTCTTCGCGACGTTTTCCTTCACCGGCAGCTCAAACTCATTGTTGGGGTCTGAACCGACGCCGTTCGGCGTGTGAACCGATTGCGCTGTCATCGCTAAAATCGTTGATCGTTTCATCGTTGATTCAGGATTCGGCCGTGTTCCTAGCGTCCCATCTAAACGGCGATCTAAACCACACGAACGAGGCGGGTCAGAGCGCACTTCACGCGGCGTGTGCCAACGGCTTGGCGCGACTCACCACCGCGCTGTTGGAGCACGGCGCGCGGCCCAACCTGCAGACTGCGTATGGAGACCACGAGGACACTGTGTACAGGTAAACGAGTAGTGCAGTTTACTATAGTAGTACTGTATAGTATATAGTAGTACTGTATAGTAAATGAACAAAAAAAAATCCCCTTTCAGTGTATAGTGAACGAAAACAAGTTCATTGTTAATGCACAAGTACACACACGCTCACACTACACGCATACGCACACGGACACACACGCATGCACACATATAAATAGTTATACATACACATAGGTTAATATTCAAGTAATTCTTTTAAAAAACAATATTGTTTATTTTTTAAGTCTGCCTATGGTATTTTGTGCTTGATTAAGATATCGGGAAAAGCCATTGGATTCCGAAATACAGTTATCACTAATTCGGAGCCAATTAATTTTTATTTTCACTAAATGGGGAACGAGATCTATCGTATTTTCACTGTGTAATGAACGAGAACTACTTATAGTATTTTCATTGTATAGTGAATGATAACTATTAAATTTTCACTTTATATTGAAATATGACTAGTGGATGTTTACTGTACAAATAGAAGAAAAAAATATAGGTACATTTGACTACTTTTTCACTTACGCCATCTAGTCCTAAACATAACAAAGAACAGATAACAGAATACATAATTTTATTTTATACATTAAGGGACCATTCAAATATTACGTAAGCAGAATTTTAGTAATTATTAACTCCTCCCTCCCCCTTGTCAGCAAAAGTAAATAAAGATTTTACTTCCCTCTCCTAAAACGTGCTATGCAAAGCAAAGACCCTTTGCACCCGCCTTTGGTGCTTACGTAATACTTGAACAGCCTCATTGCATATTGTACCGCTAATTGCAAGCGTGCACCATCGTAGACCAGGTCATAACACCAGACGAGTTGGCGGTCAAAAGCAAGTCTATTCAGAAATAAGTTATGTTCAGTCAGGTGGTTATATTATGGTTTGAGGCTAGGTATGGAAAGGCTTTAATATAATAATAATAATATCGAAATGAATACAAAGCAACACACTCAAAAATGGTTTATTAATATCACGATTGTTTGAAATATGTTTTCAGACAAACCCCACTTCACATGGCAGTGCTAAACAACCATGAGGGCGCGGTCCTGGCCATTCTCGAACATAAGAAGGCCATAGAAAGGGGCGACATGCCAGCCACTGACAAAAGTAACGTCAGTCTGACTCCCAACCTTAACTTGAAGAATTCCGAGGGAGACACGCCGGTCAGCTTAGCCCTCACTGAAGGTCAGACTCGATTTTTTTTATACTTGCATCTTGTTAGTGTTCCGTGCCCAAATAGTGAAACCAGCCATCTGTTTGTCATGAATTTCTCAAAATCTATAAATATGCACACTTTAACTATATATACTTATACTAAAATAATGTTATGCTTAAAAAAAAAACATATATACATAATCCATGGTCCATGTTTTACTGTGTACCATATAGTATTTTGTATTTATAATATCTTGGAAGCAATAACTATCTTGAATCTTTCTTTAACCACCCCAGTATTTACGTGAACAAAACAAATCGGTCTTTTTCAAGTCTTTTTCAAGTTTTTGCGAGGCTAACGGACGGCATTTGTTTTTATATATGTATAAAGATTTTATCAGTGGTTGCTTTGTTGGTATTACAATTTAATTCAATTCATGACAGGCATCAATTTCAAGTTTCCACTCCATCATCTTATATTAAAACTTTTTACTGATCACAGGTTTTACTAAGGTTTATTTATAGTTTTTTTCTCTATTTCTCAGGTCACAAAAACTTGGTGGCGCCGCTGATAGAAGGCGGTGCGGATCCAAACATTCGTAATGGTAAAGGCTTCACTCTCCTGCACCAGGCGATCGTTGAAGAAGATTCTAGAACGGCCATATACCTACTCGATCACGGCGCTGATATGGACGCTTTGTGAGTATTACATTGTTCGCAGGCTTGCGTCGAGCATATTTTTTTTTATGGTTGACCTGCTACATGTTTGACCACAGCTCACCTGATGTTAAGTGACGATGCGGTAGAAGATGGTAAAGCACACCTAGCCTGGAATGGTGCTGGCTCTCAAGTAAGGCTGCCGAAACACACACTAACCTAACGTAACCAGCCGAGTAGTAGAAAATACCCTACCACCGCGTTATGGTTTCCTCACGATGTTTTCCTTCATCGGCAACTCAAGCTCATTGTTGGGGTTTGAACCCACGCCCTTCGACATGCGAACCTACCGCGCTAACCACTGAGATATCATCGCTACAAACGCATGTTGTTTCTGACCGAAATCTTCGGAAGTCAACACTACTACTAACGCAGCGGGTTGTGCAGTTGATTTGTAGAGTGTGTAAAGGTGGTAAGGCGTGATCCGGTTACGAAATACCTATAAAAAAATCTTCATTTGGAATTTGTCATTTCAGTTTGATTCTAGGCTAAGTGTGTTTACTATCTCCGATTATACATACTGTCACTTCACGTTAAGCGAGTAAACACCTTGCCAGTCAACTATTTAAAAAAACATCGTATCTAAAAAAACATTTATTCGTTAGTTTTTAGTAATATAGTTTTGTGTAAATGTAATGAGACTTACAATACGCTCTCCTGATGGTAAGAGATAACGCCATGACTATTGCAGCGATACACAGAACTTTGAGTAACAAAACAGAGTCCAAGGCATCACTGTTTCGGTGCTTATTACTTTGAGACTAGATGGTTAGTCTCAACAGCCCTGTAATTTCGCTAGCTGCAGTACATTTCAAACTAGAACACAGAATGTTTGTACACTACTTGGCGGCAGAATATCTGGTACTGCGATGGTACCTACCTAGACGACCTCCTGCTAAGGAAATCTACCACCAAGTACTTCTATATCTATCTATCTATCTAACACCTACAAGCAATTCTTGTATATATGTATATATATAATTTGAATCTCGGAAACGACTCCAACGATTTTCATGAAATTTAGTATGCAGAAGGTTTCGAGGGCGATATATCGATCTAGCTAGGTTTCATTCTTAGAAAATGTCGTTTTATACGTGTTTTCGCCCGAGCAAAGCTCGGTCATCCAGGTACTACCTACTGGTAAGGTACACTGTTATGTGACCATTCGTGCTTTTTTTTTATTTTAATTTTGTTAATTAAGCTCGTTGTGTATTGCAGAACTGAGGCAGGCGAGACGCCGCTGCAGCTGGCGATCCACTGCAGGCTCGGGCTTGCGGTGGAGGCGCTGTGCGTTCGCGGGGTAGATATGTCGCGGCTGGACGCGCACGGCGTGCCGCCACTCTGGGCCGCACTCGATTCCGCGCAAGAGGAGGTCGCAAGCGTGAGTATACAACACGAACCTGCAAACACAGGGAGCGGGGCTACAGTTTGTCATCGTCAAGGTCCGATGGATGACCAGCGTCAGTTTTTTACAACTTAAACTGTTCTTACTCTCGATGCAAATTCTAATATTCAGATACTCGAGTAGAGGGTTTTTTTTTCATTTGAAATTTGTCCTCAGATTCTTGTGAGGAATGGCGCTGACGCCGATTGTTGGGGACCCGGTCCCGATGGATGTATACAAACCCTGCTTCACAAGTAAGTGATTTGATCCCATATACTCAAAACACTTCATTTTTTTTCTGTGGATGTAGAACACTGGACAGGAACTGTGGTCCTGGAAAAGTACAATATTGTTGCCTGCAACTTTGCAGTTAAAAGATTCCTTTGAGTTTAGCATGGCCTTTTAAGCAAGAAGAAGAATGACATTATTTAGTTGCACATATTTTTATGAGTCAGGTTTTTTTTAAGGTAGACGGGCTAGTCGTTTGACTACAGCTCACCTGATGTTAAGTGACGGTGTGTTCGAAGATGGTAAAGCACACTCAGCTTGGAATGGTACTGGCTCTCAAGTGAGGCTGCCGGAACACACCGTTAGATGCTTGGCGGCAGATTTTCAATTTGAGGGTGGTAGCTAGCCAGCCGAGTACTAGAAAGTATCCTACCACCATACTATGGTTTCCTCGCGATGTTTTCCTTTACCAGTACCTCAAGCTCATTGTTGAGGTTAAAACCCACGCCCTTCGGCATGCGAACCGACCGCGCCAACCACTGAGCTATCATCGCTACAAGTAGACGGTGTTAGCAAGCTATCACCGTCGCTTATAGATATCTAAATACCAGTAAACTACAATTACGTTGCCGACCTTTTAAAATTCTAATCATCTAAAAAACACCCATTTTGAAGCCCAATGTTGTAACTCCCCGGAAATACCGAGGAAGCAAATCATTCCACAATTTACAGGAGTATAGCTAAACAGAAGCCAGTTTGTGGAGCATTTTGAGATTTTGTTTTACTATTGTACGATGGTGCACTCAGTTACAAGGTTTCATGCCATTGGCTGTATTTGATGTTGAATTTAGGTTAATTTACTTTGTAGGGCAATCGACGAGAACAAAGAAGCGCTCGCAACTTTCTTAATACGTTCCGGGTGTGACGTGGAGTCTCCAAGGCGCCTCGGAGAGGGGGGAGAGGGCGCCTCTGTCGTCGCCGATGCGCATACGCCGTTGCATCTCTGTTGCACGTGGGGACTTACTGACGTCATACAGGTAACAATATTTTAGTAATAAATAGATCGCTAGAGATTTGGTCGGAAACCTGTATTTTTTCATGTTTGTAAATAGTAATGTTTTAGATATAAAGTGCCGAGTCATACGCTTGAGTATAATTCGGCATTTAAGCAAGTTATAGAAAGTGGAAACATATTTTTGTGTTGTTTCGAATACTCCGAAGAAGTTTTTAGTGGAGCCACTGCCACTTTACGGGTATGGACTGGACTTCGCCGTAACATTATGTGAGGAAGACTGGTTCCATGGCGACAACCAAAGCGTATAAATAAATTAAAAAAAGTGCGAGACACGCAGCGACCTCTCGTGCGAAACAAGAAGTTTGTTAAAGAATGAATGAATAACTCTTTATTGTGCACACTTAAAATTACATAATACAGAAGAAATTATTAGTTAATAGAGGGTAACAAGAAAATAAAGAAAAAAAAAATCGAGCTCTAAAGAAGCGTTGTGCTCTGATTTGACTCTTTGAAAAAGGCTACCTTATATGGCGGAAATTATAGTCGAAGTATCGTTTAAATGAGGCCACCGTATGTGACCGAAAATATAGACGGAGTATCATATAAATGTAATATATACGTGTGTCAAAACCACGACAGTTCCATTAGTTATTGCATTCAGTTGCCGATGAATTAGAAAAAAGTTGATCACTACAATCTGGACAGAACGGTCTTCATTTATTATAGCCGATAAGAGCAGACAGTACAATCTCACATAATTTCGCTATCTTTCTCTCTCTCTCTCTCTTATTATTTTTTTGTTGATAATGCGCATCCGACCTATTTCGGTTACGTGAGGTATCTCTGCAATTTCAATGTCGTTTTTTTTTCATTTTTTTAGACACTTTTAGAACACGGAGCGAACATTAATTCCAAAGATGCTGAAGGCAAGACGCCCCTACACATCGCGATAGAGAACCAACATGCTGCGATCATCTCTCTCCTTCTCTCTCAGCCGGGAATCGACCTCTCCGCTAGAGACAATAAAGGAGTTTCGCCTTTCGCGGCCGCTCTCACGGCAAGGAACAACAAGGCTGCTCAAGCTATATTGGAGAAGAATCCTTCGGCGGCAGAACAGGTCAGCATCTCGTTTTAAAACTAGGCAACGATTTTTCTATACTATACATTATCCGAATATCTCTCTCTTGTTCTACTAGTAGGAATTTTAAAATCAGAACGACCTCTACGCCTCCTATAGAGATCAAATTAAGCTAACCCCTGATTCACTAACTCACATAAGACATCTTGTTTTTTAATTTAACATTGGCATAGAGAATACTATTTCCACACGAATTTTACGGAAATTTCGCCGCGTTACATAAACGCAACGCGTTACGTGCTCATAGTGAATATTATGTTGTTTGATAGATACATCGTTTTTCTTTTATTTCTTTTTCCTTTGGTACTGGGTTAAGTACTTTAAGACAAAGATATTGGATCTCTTTTATCACGTTATTTTATTGACCCCTGACGCAAACAGAATGGTTTCATAAGTTTAACGTGTTTATCTGTGTGGCATTTTTTTTTTTTGATAGATTGTGGTTTTTATGAATTGTGGGGGAGTTTTCTTAGCCGTGCAAAAAAAAAACCTGCTGTTTCATGATTGATCAGCTCTATTCTAGTTGCTGACTGGATGTGAGCATCTTCCTAACGTCTGATCGAGTCAAAATTTGGTATTCAGTTGCAGGTGTCAGGGGTTTTTGTAATTTTAATTATTTCGTTGTAGGTGGACAAGAAAGGGTGTAACTTCCTACACGTGGCGATACAAAAATGCGATATGGAAAGCGTTATGTTTCTACTGTCCGTCGAAGTGGACGTCAACTCGCGGGTGCAAGATGCGACACTGGCGCCGCCGCTGCACCTAGCGGCGACTGCCGGCAACGAAGTGCTGCTGCGGAGTCTTCTACTCGCTGGAGCGAGGCCTAACGACAGAGATGCGCATAAGTAAGTTTGCTCTAGTTTATAAGAGATCGCCATACAATACTACGTTCTGGAAAGCGTTATTTCTACTGTCTGTTAAAGTGAATATTAAAGCGCGAGTGCAAGTTGTGACGTCATCGCACCACCTGGCGGCGACTGCCGTCAACGAAAGTCTTTTAAAGAGTTACTATTTGCTAGAGTGGGACCTAATGATAAAGATACGCATATGTAAGTATCTTCTAGTTAGTGAAGGATAGTAACAGAAATGTGCTATAAGGCAAGTGTCGTATTTCTACTGCATAATTACAAACAATCATAGCATGACGGATAGCTAGTGTAAATTGTTAAAATGTATAAGTACAATGACCTCTTTTCCTAGTACTACCTTTCTGCGTAACCTTGTATTGAGTTGCTTATTAATTGTATAGACGTACTGCCCTGCACGTGGCTGCGGCAGCGGGTCATGCGGCTATCATATCCGCTTTAGTAAGTGGCGGCGCGGAGTACTCTGCTGTGGACGCGGCCGGAGATAACGCGCTACACGTGGCGGCACGCTCGGGACACGCGGCCGCCGCACGCGCACTCCTTGCAGACACTGATATAGACGCTGCCGCTACCAACCTTAAAGGTAAATACTGACAGACGCCGCCGCTACCAACCTCAAAGGCGTAAACTGACAAAAACGCCGCCGCTACCAACCTCAAAGGCATAAACTGACAAAGACGCCGCCGCTACTAACCTCAAAGGCACACACTGACATAGAAGCCACCGTTACCAACCTCAAAGGCACACACACATATAGACGCCGCCATTACCAACCTCAGAGACATACACTGACAAAGACGCTGTCGCTATCAACCTCAAAGGCACACACTGACAAAGACACTGCCGCTACCAACCTCAACCTTTCGCGTGTCTCATTAGTTTTGCATAAAAAGGTGGTGGTGCGGCCAACGCACGTCCACTCTTCGCAGACACTGACATAGACGCTATTGGCTACCAACCTCAAAAGCAACTATTAAGAAGTTGGTAACCTACTGTTAATTTCTATCTTATTCTGTTCTTATTACTTTTTTAGCATCTTTAAAGCGACGATCAGAACAAAATATAGATCAAAAGTGACAAATCGATTTATTAGTGAACCAAACTAACGGTGTTAGATTTGGAATTCGGCATCTTTTACTCATTCTTTAATTAAATTAACTAAAAATGAAACGAAATATCGAGAAAAATTGCTGATCATTATCATGTATGATGTGTTGGGCGATCGTAAAATCATCATCAAATATTATGCACCCAAGCTACCTATCTGATATCACATTTACTTGCACTAGTAACAACGTGTTAGAAGTTATAACTTACAGAACACGTTTAGTAAAGTTGTTAAAAACATTTGTGACTTAAGTGGA
Source organism: Biston stratarius (assembly GCA_950106695.1). Taxonomy (NCBI): domain Eukaryota; kingdom Metazoa; phylum Arthropoda; class Insecta; order Lepidoptera; family Geometridae; genus Biston; species Biston stratarius. The sequence goes on along the minus strand of OX467106.1, from coordinate 5,400,497 downwards.
TAATAAAAATCGTAGGAGATTATAGATTGCTTTTATTACCGACGGCATTATTTTAATTTTGGCTTTTTAAAGTCGGGTCTTGACAGTGTTTTTCATTGTTAGGTCGCAACCCTCTACACGAGCTGTGCTGGTGTAAGAAAGATAACGCGGCCACAATATGCGAAGTATTTCTAGAGTTCATGCCAGATTACCCGATCAATAGGACTGATTTACAGGTAAAAATTACGATATAGTTGATGATCATGATCGAGCCCCAATTTGGGCGCCACTTTTTTCGTGACTGAAATTTGCTCCCAACTCCATTACTATCCTAATACGATTAACGAATTTTCTTCAGGCAGATTACGGTGTACCGCCAAAACGAGAATGAGGCCAATAACAAAGAAAGATAACATATATATTTTTCATTTATTCTCGTTCTGCAATAATTGTGTCAGTGTGCCCGTAATAGTATTACAAACTAAATTCCAGGCGCGACAAAGCAGCGACAAAGCAGCGATGCCCTGGATTTTGTTTTGCTACTCGAAAGTTCTGTGTATCGGTGCATTGGTCATGGACAGGTGCTATCTCTTACCATCAGGAGAGCGCCTAGTTCGTCTTATTACTTTTACATAAAAAAAAACTTGGTTAAAATGTCCTACTTTTAGTGGTCGCCGAGAAAACATTTTGTTGTCCCCAATATGTGGCTAGTGTTTAAACTTACCATGTTTTAGGGTAACACCCCTTTGCTGCTGGCGTACATGAACGGTGAAGGCACAATGTGCCGTGTCCTAGTACGCGCTGGTGCGTGTCTCGCACACGAGAATAAAGACGGCGTCTCTATATTCAACTACCAGGTAAGTTGATATTCATTTTCAGAGAAAAAAAATCTATTCGTCTTTTTTTATGGTTGACAAGCTAGGTGTTTGACCACACTTCACCTGATGTTAAGTAATGGTGTGGTCGAAGACGGTAAAGCACACCTAGATGAATGGAACTGGCTCTCAAGTGAGGCTACCGGAACACCGTTAGGTGCTTCGCGGCAGATTATCAAATTGAGGGTGGTAGCTAGCCAGATGAGTACCTACTAGAAAATACCCAACCACTATACTATGGTTTCCGCACGATGTTTTCCTTCACCGGCAGCTCAAGCTCATTGTTGGGGTTTGAACACACGCCTTTCGGCGTGTGAATCGACCGCGCATCAGAAAACGCATCTATTCCAGGCTAGGTGTGCTTTACCATCTTCGACCACACCGCCACTTAAAATCAGGTGAGTTGAGGGCAAACACCTAACCTGTCGGCCAAAAAAAAAACGATTCGTTCTAGGCTTTTCTAGATGGACGTTCTACCGTATTAAATCATTCATCCGCGGGGACCAAATACAAACCTGTTTATACGCTTCTCAGCTTATCTAGTGTAATACTATAGTGTCGATGAGGTACTTTAACATTTTGAGTAGGTAATAAAATAGATAAATAAAGTAATACTTTTATTTTGGAAGTTACGGGAACCTATTTGACAGACAGCCTAGCTTTCAATCCTGGGATCGAATCCTGCGACACGCAGTTGTAAGTTATAATCGTATTGATAGTTGACTCATTTAATCTGCTTCTTAAGCATTTTACTTTAAACGGCGCAGGAAACCTGCAAATTTTAGAGTCTTTTAAAATTTGTGAAAATCTGCTTACCCACTCTCGGCCAATGTTGATGACCTTGACCTTCTTCAACGAGAACAGGTCTGAGCCCAGCAGTGGGATAGTTTATAAGAACGGCTGATCTGAATCCATTATTTGTTGTAGGTCGCAACGAAACAATTACTGCACCGGCTGCTGGACGCACTGCCAGCGGAGGCTCCTTGGGCAGAAAGCGACCTCTGTCAGGAATGCGGCACCAAATTTACACTTACCATGAGGAAACACCATTGGTAAATGGAATTACTTATAATCTAATAAGACCCACTTCCCGATATCTGATTTGATTTTCTGTTTCAGCCGCCATTGCGGACGGATGCTATGCAACAAATGTTCGAGCCAAGACGTGCCGATATTAAAGTTTGGCATGAACAAACCACAGCGAGTCTGCGAAATATGTTTCAACGTATTACAAGTCGGTGCCAGTTAGTAACGCGGCTACTGCCATACATGCATTATGTATTTTGATACTTTGCTGTTATTGATAGACGCAAGCCACATTTTGAATCCCATACCTTGGAAATACTTTTTCCCAATTTTCACACCGTCATGTCATCCAGGCGAATCGCACCCGGAGAAAAATCAACTCTTGTTTCAAATCAATTTTAAACCTATGATAAACCAGCGAAAGTTCGGAATCTTACGGCCGCGTTTACGTCACGACCAAAGAGAATATAAAAACTTGTTTTAAGAGATGGCATGTCCTATCTAGGCGTTTTAGTAGTATGAACGTACTTTTGTCAATCTTATGTTATGTCAAACGACTTTGATACAAATGTGAACATTGGCTCCTAAATATTAGTTCATTATTCCCGTTATTTCTCTAGTGAATTTAATTTAAGCAAAAGTGAACTTTATGTTAAAATACTGTCTTATATAATATGTCTCAACTCTGGAGTAATGTGGTTTGTAAAACGTAACGTAAGCGAGCCTTATGTAAAACTTTTATAACATTAGATTTGTGTACATTTTCAAATTATTATTATGAGTTTAAGCCGTGAGTGTTGCAGCATGCTACATAATAAGGTGTACGTAAACAAAATATTCATTAGTGCCATAAGGTCCTATTTAATTTCATTTGGAATACGTACTTTTCAATGAGCATTAGTCTCGTTTATTTTAATTTTTTATGTAGCATGCTACAACGCTTCATATTGTCGCCTCGGTATAATCTTACCTTTAGACAGTATTTGGACTTATCCTGACTATCAGCACTCATACAAATATTTTATTGATGACACGAAAGTTACAAGTCATATTTCCATTCATATTTAGAAATAACATTAAAAATGTCAAAATCATGAAACATGTCAAATATAATAATTTGCCAGTGTCAATAAAAGCACGACTGACGTCGGTCATCCGTAGTTGTAGCCATAGATACAGTTTAGCTAAGCGCTGAATGTGTCTGCGCACGTCGCGAAACGCATATAGTATCGGAGCGCATACTCTAAGCAAACCATCAAGATCAGGCTCAGATAGCTCCCCACGTCCAGAACTGGGCCGAAGTATAATTTTAAAACTAATTTTTAAAATATTGACTTCAACAGGGCACCATTGTGACAAATGGTATTTTATCGTCACGATATCCTAGATCTGCTCTTGGTCAAGATAAGCCCAAATACTAGCTTATATTTATACATTCATACTTTGTTAATGATAGGAATGAGGCTAGTATAGAGCACCCGCTTCATTATCATTTATTTATCTATGAATTGTATTTAATCTAAACATTTTTACCTAGTAAGCCTGTATTGCATAAACATTACGTACTTCAAAGAAAAAAATATAAGTGTTCCTCTCAGCAGTCAAATTTAGCTTGTATCATAGCTCAACTGCAGGCAACGGAATGTCTTATTTATTTATTCTAATATTATTAAGGTACGATTACATCAAAAACAACTGATTAAGGCGTTGTGACATGCTACATAATACGATGTAAATGACAAAGAGAGTGCCTTTTGGCAATATTGGAAGTAAGACAAATATTTCTACATGTTCAGCACTGATAAACTTATGAATAGTTAAATTTAAATTTGTGGCATACCACAACGTCACGGGACATTGTCGTGATTTGATTTAAGCTTTAGGTTTGTTACGAGCGAGTTGATACTTTGAGAGCAGCAAATTATTAATAAGTGATTACTAAATTGTATCCTACTTATATAAAGCGCGTCCATTAGATGTTACGGCATAAACATAGTTATTTTAATCCAAATTTATACATATTTTGTATTTTACGAATAATATGCCAAAGCTGTAACGTGCTTTTTGTTATTAAATATAAAGTTTTAACTGCGCGTGTATTACGAATTTTAATTTTTTAATTCATTTGTTTTATACATATTTTTTTTGTATTGTATATAAAAGTATATGCACTGTTTTTCTTTGGAGAATGTCCCTCACGCTTATTATAATTTTATGTATACCCTTAATATGTCGCAATGTTTTCTTGGTTTTATTTGAACCTGCCTACAAGTATGTATTCTTAGCTTAGATGAAGTCAATTTCTTAGGCATCGATTTTTTAATTCTTAGACATGATTATTGTATTATATTTAATTAATAAATAATTTACATATGGTTTCAATTATTTATTAAACGCAGCATTTGACATACATTCCAAAAGATTGTTTTACTAAAAAAAATTGGCATTGTAATCAGTTTGAACATATTATGCTGTGTTTTCACTTAATAATATTTTGAGTAGTTTAAGCGATTATTTTTTATTGATAATCTATATTTTAAGATAATCAGCATAGATTTTTTGCAAGTTTATGGGGCACAAATACCCGGTAATCTAGAGTAAAATTAACTTCAGTGAAAACACAGACTTAGTTTGTTACTGGCGGTGTTCCTTGAGGTCTGTGAAGACTTGGAAGTTGAAATTATGTACTTTTTAATTGGTTTCAATAATTTGTTACGAAATTATAATTGGAGCACCAACGTTGTTATTGTCTTTGTGCCATTCTATTTCTTGTGATTTTTGAAGCTGATATGTTATTTTAAAATGTATTCTGTATTAATAAAATTATTTTTTTTCTTCAAAATTTTTATATTTGCTACAATAAAAATATTGTAACCTATGTGCTTGTTTAATTTGATTAGAATATTATACCTATCTACCCAGATGATGTTTTAGGGATCTCGGTTTATGAGGTTGATAATGGCGCTAAGCATGAATTACCCCACTAAGCCGTGATCATAACATGTTTACGGTGGGAGTTTGTACCTATTTCTTTTTTTTTTGTATTTCGTCGGATCAAGTTGCATAGTTATTATTACCTACTATAACTTATATCTACCCAGATGATGTTTTAGGGATCTCAGTTTATGAGGTTGGTAATGGCGCTAAGCATGAATTACCCCACTAAGCCGTGAACATAACATGTTTACGGTGGGAGTTTGTACCATTTCTTTTTTTTTGTATTTCGTCGGATCAAGTTGCATAGTTATCATTACCTACTATAACTGTTTGTAGACTAGATTACAAATTTAGTTTTATAAAATAAGACATTAGTACTACTTCAATTTAATCAACTGACCGCGACATAACTAATGGTGAAAAAAAAAATGTTCTTTCGGATCCAAAAGGTATGTAAAATGGGCATCCCCTGGCGGCCGTTAACGGAAACTGGAACTAATATTATTTCTGGAATCAATATGGTTTAAAATACTAGCCGATTTTTTTTTTTCCGAATTATCATGTTAGATCTATTGTCTGTATTCAGCTGTCGTCCGGGATTGCGGCATATGAAAAACATTACAAAATCTCTGAGGACTTTCGTAAGATGCCTACTACTTATTACTTTTCTCTGGACAAGTATGCGGAACTTACTGTATCATGGATAACAAATATCCTTGAAGACTACAGGATAAAGCTTAATAGATAATGTGACCATATAAATGAATTGACCATGAATGGTTTAGTGGTTAATTTATGTCCAGTAGAAGTGGGAGCAAGCAGGATACCAGCAAAAGCTTTCTGTCATCTACTAAGACTGGCCAGCCAAGAACAAAATATAAATGAATTGTAGGAAACGCTGGCAGGATTATGTCAAGTTTGGTTAGGGATGGGAACATGCGTAGTAAAGGTATATATATGTTAATAGATACATGTATAAAGTGACCCCTTAAACCTACACCTAGGTCCCAAGTGCTAGGCACTTTGGGTTACTGTCCTTGAATACCATAAATGCAACGTTTGTAAAAAAAATGTAGTGTTGATAGCGCGGTCGGTTCGCATGCCGAAGGGCGTGGGTTCAAACCCCAACAATGAGCTTTAGCTGCCGGTGAAGGAAAACATCGTGAGGAAACCATAACGTGGTGGTACGGTACTTTATAGTACTCGGCTGGCTAGCTACCACCCTCAAGTTGAAAATCTGCCGCCAAGCATCTAACGGTGTATTCTGTCAGCCTCACTTGAGAGCCAGTTCCATTCCAGGCTAGGTGTGCTTTACCATCTTCGACCACACCATCACTTAACGTCAGGTGAGTTGTGGTCAAACTACTAGCCTGTCAGCCATAAAAAAAATGCACTATGATAGAATTAGCTTTGCATTTTCACAAATGTATAAAACAACTATTACAAGGTATTATTTAAATAACAATCAAAATGAACTGTAATTATTTATTTACAAATAAACATTAACCGCAACACTGTTGATTATACTCAAAGAACATAAATAATTTGCTAAAATCTACACCCCCCACCCCCTCCAGCTATATGGTTGCACCAATAACTGACATGTCAAGTAACTATGGTGTAAATCGCAGCTCAATGATGTATCAAAGCTGTATAGAGGGTAGGCATCTATAGTAATTTATTTTAATCGTTTGAAAAGGTCTTTGGTGACACACTTGTCAAGGATATGGAGGTAGTCAATGAGTTCCTCTTCACAGGTCTCAGCGGTTGTGGTTCGGGAATTCACCCGGTCATTGCACTCCTGGTACCTGCCCCATAAATTCTGAGCGTCGGGCTTTTCATGGCATTGTTCCTGTAAATCACAGATTTATGATATGCATACAATTCTTAAAGTTTTATATTGCTTTCATTTCTATGATTAGAGATACAATATTAGATGGTTTATTACTTTAATTGAGCCTACAACAACAATCTAACAGTTATACTATAATTAAAAAGTTGTTTATATAAGCTGAGAGAGCAACCTAGTGTTCATAAGTTGCCCAAAACCTTCTGTCATGGTTTGACAGTTGACTAATTAATTAATTTACAAATCAAGACATTTTTCACATTAGCTGATAACACAAACAATATCAGGTGGTAGACAATCTCATACAAATTTGCACGCTCACATTCTTTGATATTAATTGTATCACTGTATTAGTTTATCCAAAATTCTGCTGCTACTTTACTCCAGCATTTACATGAGCTGTCCTCATACTCTTGAGCTTCTTATTGCGTTTCCTGAGGGGTGCTCACAAAAAAGCTACACACCTTCGCCGAAAGGTTCTCAGTAATGTAGCTTATTCATGAACGCCTAATGGGAAACACAATAAGAAGCTCAGAGTATGGGAGCTGAAAATAACACTTAATCTGAGATTTGTCCTGAATTTTTATAAAGTAATTAAAGTAGTTCACTTTGCTGCCAATATATTAGTATAATGTCATTGGCTAATGCGATAAATACCATACATTTATAAGTAATAAACTATAACAACATATTTAGACTAACTACATCTGATAAATTACAACAGCTGTAAGATTCTTCAGACATAATTAAAATTATATTCATAACACATCTACACTATAAAGAAAAATAAATAACTAAATGAAATAATGTAAAATAAAATATCTACAATATCTTCATACATGTAAAGAAAAATAAAATCTTATACCAATATCATCAGGGCTTTAGTTTAAATACTAGAAAAGAAAAAAGATAGTTATATTTTTTGAAATTTCTTTCAATTTCAAAAATTTCGTCCGGTCCAGTTTTAACTATTGTTTATAGAATTATATTCCATGGCACCTTGGCTTAGAAATGAGTAAAAGAGATAAACAAGTCAAATAGTGTGTTAGCTGAGGTTAGGAAGAGATTAGTACTAAATGAATTTAAGTATACAAAAAACTTTTGCTTTTTTTAAGATAATAAACAGTTTAATATCTATTTACCCTCAACTGTGTCTGAGGATCAACCAGCTCTTCTTCTTCTGCTTCCTCTTCGGCCTTGACTACAGGGATCACTTTTTCAGCCATTGTGCCTGAAACCAAGCAAACACCTATTGATGTTGTTCACTTGGAAAATGTTACGTAAATAAACACAATAGTGTTATTCGCGAATCTTTAAAGGAACTCGTAAAATGTTAAAAATTACCGAAATCGATGACGCAACAACCACCAACAGCAGCAAGTAGACCAATATTGCCAGAAGAATAACTTTACCTTTACCAAACCATTAAAATTTACCATTTAAACAACCTTTTTAACAGGCGAAGCTAGAAATAATTTAATGATTTGGTTTAGTAGCGATAATCACAATATCGTATATAAAAAAAATATATTTCAAATTATTAGAAATAATACAGTACTTTGATATCGATTTTTAAAGATTTAAAATGGAATTTTGATAGTATTCACTGGCCAAAAGTGTTCCATGAATAATCTGTGGTAGAATTCTATTGAAATGTCAGCTGTCACAAATACCAACATAACAATCTGAACTAATGCCCATAAAGCACTGAGTTTCGTGCAACACTTTATAAATATAATTACAAATAAGAAACTTAGTACTTTATTGCAAGTAGTTGTCGTAGAATCAACATAGCGCTTCATAAATGTTTTTGATCAGTTTTAAGCCAAAAAAAATCTAAATAAAATTTAATAACAGAGCAATGTAATCAATTCATATAATTATGAGCAGTACAATGAATACAAGGTAAGATATTTAATTTACATACCAAATTCTTCAGAATCAACTTGCTGTCACCATGGAGAGAGCTTGCTGTAGGAATTTATTTTACAATTTGAGATTTCGGTGTTAATTTTGTGATAGTCTTGTTTATAATACGTGCAAATGAACCAGAAAAATAGAATTCAATCATTCAAGATGAAATTACATCAGAATCAATGTTGTTGCAAATAGTGAAATTTCTAACATATTGTTTTTTGTTGGTTTCAGGTTTGTTTTCATAATTATTGATGTCTTCATATAGCAACAACTATGCATAATTAAGTCAATTCAATATACATAAGTGTATCCCTACAAAAAATCATTTATTTGGATATTGCTAAAAAGAAGAGGTTATGTTGTATTTTATATTTTTATCATTTTTATTTTACAGAATGAATGGAGGAATGGAGCATAAAACTCCAGGGCATAATGCGGCGCTTCATAAAGCGCCTAAAAACTATAAACTGCTTATGGACCCATTTCTTGTGAAAGGAGCAACAAAATTGTATAGATATGATGGCTGTGTCCCGGGGGATAACACCTACCCTCCTGTACAATGCAGAGACCCAAGATCTCAGCTTTCCAGGATATGGAACAGACTAGAACCTGCAGATTTACCAGTCCCCAGGTAAATATAGTATATCAAAATAATGAAATCAGAATCAAACCAAATTTATCCAATATGAATGTACTTCTTAACATTACTACATAACAATACAAACCTATTATTTTATTTAATAAATATCAAATATCCTTACGATTTTCTAAAGCTAAATTGGCTTGAGACCCCAAAAAGTAAGGATTTTACAGCTTAATTTCATGAAGTCCACCAGCATAGTTTTATTTTCATTATTAGCATTTACTTAAATTTCACAATTGAATGTTATTATAAGCGTCAATTATTTGTATTTTACAGCTTATTAATATAGTGCATGTTTGTTTAAATGTAAATTACCTATAATTTTCTAAAAATTCAATTTAATTCTACTTGTTTTGTTTTTATTGTAATCTCAAAGACAGTTGTGCCAACCTACAAAAATATCTAAACGTAACCTACAAAAGTATGGCGGGATTTTTAAATTACATATTATTTTTCAGATTCAAAATAGATCAAAATTATGTGGGAATTCCACCACAAATAGAAATTACTATTGGAAACCTAAACGACAATATAGATAAAGCATTTCTAGCGGATATGATGAATAAAATTGGTCCATATGAGGAATTGACAATATTCTACCATCCGATCACTAACAGACATCTAGGATTTGCCAGAGTTGTCTTTACAGATGTGAAATTTACAAAATTATGTATAGAAAAATACAATGGAAAATCAGTGATGGGCAAGGTAAGGCTTTAATGATGAAAAAGAAAGCATAAAAACTTCTGCATCTTACACTGACAGTATGACAAACATTTGTTTGCCAGACAAAATACTTTGTAGTATTATTGTTTAGGGAACCCATATTTATTCAGTAAAAAAAAAAAATAGAGAAATATACAAAGACATATACTTGTTCTATGTAATTGTATTTGTAGAGTTTTTGGGTTTTTTCACTGCCTTTGTGTGAGTCCATGACATCAAAGAACATGGTAAGCAAGAGAACTATCCATTTCAAGACATTGTTGGCCCCATTTTTTAACCCCTGACGCAATAACGACGGGTTGTTATAGTTTGATCTGTCTGTGTGTGTGTGTGTCTGTCTGTCTGTCGTAGCTCCCGAACAGATAAACCGATTTTGTTTTTGTTTTTTTTTTTGTTTGAAAGGTGATTTAATTGGGAGTGTTCTTAGCTATGCTTGATTTTGTGTCAGGGTTTTTAAATTTTTTAATAATTTACTTGTTCATATTTTGTTATCTGCTTCGGTAGACTCTTTCTCACAAATACAAATTATAGTAGGATAGTAAGTTTAGAAGTTGACATGACATCCCTATACTGCTTCTCTCTTCTAAATAATATAAAACGAAGCCACTGTCTGCGCCTGTCTGTTTACTTCTAAACCATGCAACTGGTTTTGATACAGTTTTCACTGGCATTCAGATATTTGTTTTGCTACATCAATTGCAATTGGTATTGATTGAGGACCCCTTGAGATGAGGGCCTTCTCTGGAGCTGCCCATACTGCCCTTTTTTGCAGCCTTGCCATTTACTTCCAGACCCTAATTCAGTAACCAATCCTGCTTGTGGTCTTCCTACTTCGCGAGCATTACATGGCCTTTACCATAGAGTTGCACTATTGTTTTATCATTATACTTTTTTCTTATATATTCTTCTTAGAATTTGTGTGTGTTCGAGTCCTTCACTGGTTTCAGTTCACAACTGAACTTGGTAGGTGGTGCAGCAATAGTACACCGGGTACAAAAAAGTACCATGTACTTTGTTACGTGGTACTTTTTGTGAGTGGATAAGTGGATGGATAGGTAGATAGACCCGGCAGGTGGCATTGAAGTTTTACCTGGCTAGTTTCTTACAAACAATAATCTGTTAAAATCAAATAAATAATAAAGAGATCCTAAATAAAGAATTAACTTAAAAATAAGTTTTATGTATGATTAAATCATGAACTAGTTAATAAAGAAAACATTTTTTTGAAACTGATAAGAATTAAATTTTATTTATTTGTATTATTTTTATGTACATCAAACCTCAACTAATAATGTATTATTACAGGTGCTAGAAGTGTTCCATGATTCTTTTGGTAAAAAATGCCATGAGATCTACGAAAACAAAACTATAGACAAGAAGATGCAAATGACCAATCTTCCATTGCCCAACTTGCCCTGTATAGTCACAAAACCAATACCCGTTATGGAAGAAGTTGTGAAACCTGCAAAACCTGTCGATGTTAACCTTAGTAAACGATTAGAGGATACCAAAATAACTGAGAAGGTTAGTGCCTTAAATGCTTTTCCATAATGTAACATAATTAGCTAGCTAAATCACATAGCTGTTGCAATCACTAAAGCAGCGATGCCCTGGACTTAGTTTTACTACTCAAAGTTCTGTGTATCGCTGCAATGGTCATGGACAGGTGTTTTCTCTTACCATCAGGAGAGGGTCTTGTTAGTTTCATAACTTTTATGTATAAAAAAAACATGAACCCTCAAAACATCACACACTTTTTTTGGGCAGTCATGTAAAAAACATGAATACCCAATAATAAATGTTTTTTTATTTATTTTATAGCCAGTGTCTTTCTGGATGATGTAAGGATTCTTTCAATACCTCATACATCCAAATCTGTTCAGGCAAATAAAAGTTATGGTGTAAGAAATAAACTTACATACATACATACATGCATACATTTGACATGAACCCTAAAAACATTACACTTCTTTTTGGGCAGTCATGTAATAATAAGTAACGCTAACCCATAATCCTCACAACAGTAGCCAAAAACATTGAGACATTCCATGGTATCTTATTAGCCAAAGTTAGGACAGACAATGAGGAAAACTCGAACTAACTGGTTTGAATATACCTTCATTGTGCGAACCGCTAGACAATGGAATTAGCTGTCCAAGTGGGCGTTCCCCGATAAATACAATCTGGGTGCCTTCAAGTCCCGAGTGAATCGGTTTTTTGTAGGCGTGCGTGCTCTACCGTTGACCGCATCTTCGCTTATCATCAGGCTAGTTGGCGGTCGAACGCAAGCCTATCTTTATGTATAAAAATTTCATGTTAATGAAATCCTCAACTACTGAACCGATTTTAACCAAATCTAGCACACTGTGTGCAGTTTGATCCAACTTGAGAGATAGGATAGTTTATATCTCAATTTATAATCGCAATATCTTTTTATTGCAATTTATTTTACAACAAAGAAGTATAATCTGTGAGTTCCATAAAATTCTAATAGATGGCGGTGTAAGGCAATTTATAACTGGATTGAGTAAGTATCCAATAGATGGCGCTACGTTAAAAGTACAAACGTTTCATATGCGCTACAATTTATTTCACGTTACACGCGTGTGTTCAATTTGGCCACAGCAACGCGTGGCCGGGTCTGCTAGTTAATTGTAAAATAAATGTTTACCCGCTAGACGGTGGTACTTCCTTAGGCCACCTCCTTCTAGGGATACTTGGTGTCAACAGTTTTGCGCAGTCGTAACTCTTATTTAATCTTTACCTAATAAACTATACTCGACGTTGTGTACTGTCTAGGAACCTTACGCCCGTTTCAAAGAAGATCACAGTGACGCAAGTAACACGCGGTGGTCGGACGATGACCGCGAACACAGGCATCGGCATCGGTCCCGTGGCGAACGGGACAGAGATCGAGACCGAGACAGGGACCGAGATAAAGACCGTGACCGGGACAAGGACAGGGAGCGGGATAAAGACCGGGAACGGGATCGAGATCGGGATCGCGAGAAAGATAGGTATGTATTATCCGACTAATATAATCCTACCACAAAGTTAATTTCACAATCGCGCGAAACCACTATGACCTGTCCGAGGTCCCGAGTTCGATTGTTCAATGTTCAGTTATTTCCAGTTTATGGGTTCACGTCACCGACATGATGATGTGACGTATTTGTAATTTTCACTTCCGTCGGCAGTCCCTTGTGGCTGTTTTGGCTCTTTATATGCATATATATGGAAATAAATTTCAACATTGTAAAACTGTTAGCGCGCCGCATTTCGCTTCGACTCTGCTTAGACGGAGATCGAACGTTAACGTGTTTCTATGGTATCTCCGACACATGCGACCCGTACAAGTTTCAATCTGGATTACTATCCGACTCAATTCGCAATTAAAGGTCACGGATCCCATCTCGAATTTATTGTATGAAAATTAGAATGATAGATTAACCTACAGAATCGTATCGCTATCCGTAACCTCGGTTCGCTGATTGTGTCTGATCCCAATTCAGATTGCCGTAGTAATTTCGTGTGAGATTTGAGCAATGCGCAATCAGTGTTATTGTTTATTTATCAGGGCGAGCGAAGCGAGTCCTAAAACTATTCCACAACCTGAGCACTTTTGTGGTACACTTTACTGAAAAACTATCACGCCTATAGAATTGTGCTTTAACATAGTAATTCAACTTCTTATCTAGATGTGTTATCTGTCAAAAAAATAATAATTTTATAACTATTAAAAAATGAACATTAACAATTTTGTATTCATTGGATAGAATGTTATTGTACTACTAACGCCATCTGTTAGAAAACCAAAGAGTTAACATCGCTGCAACAGAACTAAACTCAATACTCAAATACATCGTAGTTAATCTACTTAATACTAGATGACACTACTAGAATCAGGTTGTAAAAATATAACAACCGTTAGAAAAACTACGCGAGCCCTCACAAAGCTCAGCTTTTTGCAAGTATATTGTAGTATCCAAAGTCTACAGCCTAGGGCCTCGACCCGTTCTCTATTTAACTGCTTCAGGGAATAACTTCAAAAATAAATTAATATTTTACTGGGTAGCAGATCTCTTTAGCAGGAGGTCGTTTAGGTAGATCCCTCCGCAGTGCAAGATATTCTGCCGACAAGCAGTAGTGTGTTAACATTACTGTGTTCCTGTTTAAAGGGTAAGTACTGCTGCTAGCGAAATTACAGGGCTGTTGAGGCTAACCATCGAAATTTTCAAAGCAGCGATGCCCTGAGCTTTGTTTTACTACTTAAAGTTCTGTTTATATCTCATACCATCAAGAGAGCGTCAGTTCGTCTCATAACATTAACATAAAAAATTTATTAAAGAACGCATATAAAGAACTCTAGTATACAATTTATTGTAACACCATACCATTTAAATGGTACGTTTTCTATCAGAGTCAAGAGTTTTACTAAGTACACTCTTATTTGTTACACAAGCGGCAAACGGTGTAAACGGAAATGCAGGAGAAAGTAAGTATAAGTTTTGGTATTATTGCAAAACGGGAATCTCTAAATTCGTGACCCATTGACGCCCTCGAACTGTGTTTGGAAAATTTAAGGTGACGAGGCAAAGTTTTTTACTAGTGTGTGTAAGGCAGTTGCGTAGACACTAGCCAGAATCAACACGCGATCTCATAGCAATAAAAATAAATGTGAGTAAAGCGCTATCTATTGATTGGACGCCTCTCTACTACGAAGTGGAAAACGTTAAGCTAAAACAACGCAAGACATGTACAGGGAGTGGCTCCATCTATGAGAGAGAATTATATTATTTATGATTTCTCGATTCTGCCCCACACCATATAGTTCGGACATTATACAGATAGACAGACGTTATAAAATATTGACGTTCTGACAAGTTAAGGAAAAAAATATTCTGATAGCGAGCTCTCGAATATTCGTCGGACGGTAACTTGATCCGATTAAACCGTCAAATTTTAACGGACTTAATACTAAGTTTTTAATAAGTGCTAAATCGGCTTAATTGCCGTGGTGGTGCCGACGTAAGAATAGTACCCCACCCTCTCTACCCGTGGTTGCCGTAAGAGTCGGCTTAGGGATGTAATCCGGAAGATGGGCAGCACCGTCTTCCTTGAACAATCACACCTAACTGCGTTCGCCAACCCGCCTGCCAAGCGTGACGAGTATTGGCAAAATCCCTCCCAGGAGGATGCCTATGTCCAGCAGTGGACGTCCTATGGCTGATGATGATTGTAACAACTGGCTAACTACCACCCTCAAGTTGAAAATCTGTCGCCAAGCATCTAACGATGTGCTCCGGCAGTCTCGTTTGAGAGCCAGTTCCATTCCAGGCTACAAGTGTTTACCATCTTCGTCCACACCGTTACTTAAGATAAAATGAGTTGTGGTCAAACACCTAGCCTGTCAACGATTTAAAAAAAAAACTAACTAATTGATGTTTATTTATAATTATGAATGCATTCTTTTGTTTATAAATACGTATTAAAAATTAACAGTTATATTTGTACCGTTTTAGGCACAGAGAACGAGAACGATATTCGCGTACAACGAGCGAGACGAGCGAAGAAGCGCGCAGTAGCGCGTATGCGACTTCCAGCTTGCCTGCCGAAGTTCCGTACACACCAGCCGGCCCCATACCTTATGACTCTTACTATTCACAAAGGTGGGTATCGATAAACCCGTTCAGATTTTTCCATAACATCGTCATATATAAAAATTTCGTGTCACGTTGTTTGTCCGCGATGAACTCCTCAACTACTGAACCGATTTTAACCAAATCTTGCACACCGTGTGCAGTTTGATCCAACTTGAGAGATAGGATAGTTTATATATCAATTTATAATCGCAATATTTTTTTTATTGCAAATTATTTGTTTATTATATGACAAAGAGGTATAATTATCTGTGAGTTCCATAAAATTCTAATAGATGGCGGTGTAAGGTAATTTATTAACTGGATTGAGTAAGTATCCAATAGATGGCGCTTCGTTAAAAGCCCAAACGTTTCATATGCGCTACAATTTATTTCACGTTACACGCGTGTGTTCAATTTGGCCACAGCAACGCGTGGCCGGGTCTGTTAGTATAATATATATATATATATATAATTATATATATATCGATTATCTGATCTGGGCGATCGAGCTTTGCTCGGTGTATACAAAATTTAAAAGAGTCCTCGGGAAAACGCATTTTCCCAGATATGAGACTTGGTTAGATCAATTTTAAACTGCCCAAATATATCTGTATTATATCTGTAGCCCCCCTGCATAACTAATTTTATCGAAATGGTTAGATCCGTTATCGAGATAAAAAAAAATATATATATAATATAATAAATATATGATATAGAAATATTGCTCAGATAATAGTATAAGATAGATTAAAATAATCAGTATTTCTCAAAGTGGGCTTTAACGCCCCCTTGTGGTTGTTGAAGGCTTAGAGAGCCAGAAAGAAATGGGAGTTGAAGTGGTTTAGGGGAGAGATGGCTGATTTGTAACTTCATCTACTTCATATTTTAAAATTCACTGAAATATATCTATATAGCACACAACATTGATTATTTATTTAAAGTTGCGTTTTAATTGCTCTCACTGGTGAAAAAGTCTCGTTTAGGATGTTTTATTTTAATGGTTGGCAGGCTAGGTGTTTGACCACAGCTCACCTGATGTTAAGTGATAATGTGGTAGAAGATGGTAAAGCACACCTGGACTGGAATGGTACTGGCTCTCAAGTGAGGCTGCCGGAACACACCGTTGCATGCTTAGCGACAGATTTTCAACTTGAAGGTGGTAGCTAGCCAGCCGAGTACTAGAAAGTACCCTACCACGGACCACCATGCTATGGTTTCCTGACGATGTTTTCCGTCACCGGCAGCTCAAGCTCATTGTTGGGATTTGAACCCACGCCCTGAGGCATGCGAACCGACCGCGCTAACCACTGAGCTATCATCGTTACAAGCTTAAACTCCAAACCAGACTAATATAGCACATCATAATTAAATAATTTAAAGTAATAATTGTCAATATGGTTTTTAAGAGGTGGAGAAGTAAAAAAAAAATTGGACGGCGCTGAAAATTTATTGATTTTCAAATTGGACTGTAGATGAAATAAGTTTGAGAATCTCTGGATTAAATAGTGAAGGTAAAATGTTGTGTGTTACAGTTACGGGTACGGATATGGTCCGGGTGCGACGCCGAGCAGTAGTAGTGGCATGTGGTGGGGCGACTGGCGGCAGCCGCATCCCACACACCACTCGCGGGTGAGTGCCAAATGCCAATAAACACCTTACAACGTGTTACGACTTACACTTAACGCATAAATTTATGTTTTTTTTTTTTTTATAACAGATTGAAACCACTAATTAAATTAAATTTACAATTTAAAAAAAAAACGACTCTATGACGCACAGACACGGCTAGGTTTTAGATAGGTTTCTTCCTAGATTAGGTCTTAGGTTTATAAATCAATTTTGGATTTTGTATGGTGATCAATTTAAAAGATATCTCTTCAAATAACAAGTTGTACCTTCGGTTATTAGGTCTCCTGAATAACTCAAAGGAACTTAAGTAGCGGTCTATAATATTTATAGAATTATCCACAACTCCTAATAGTTAATGAGCTATATTTTCCATCATCAGCTCAGCAACTTAAAATGTTGAGTACCAGACGCAAGTACTTGAATACCAACTTGGAAATATACCCTTTTAAACAAAACAAGTAATTAAATTAAAATTAAAAAAAAACTCTCTACGCAATTAACCAAACATAGCTAAGAACCACCGCAAGGAAACTGGCTTTCAAATGAAAAATAAAACCGCATCGAAATCGGTCCATCCGTTTGAGAGCTACGATGCCACAGACAGACACACAACACAGACAGACAGACATCGACGTCAAACTTAGGACACCCCTCTTTTTGCGTCGGTGGTTAAAAGAAAAAGAATTTCTCGAATCAGTCCAGGTGTCTTGAAGTAATCGGGGAACGTACATAAAAAAGGAAGATTCTAACGAATTAAGAATGTCCTCCTTTTTTTGTAGTTACGCCTACGACTTTTTTTGTAGCTGAAATGCTAGGTTTTGACCACAGCTCACCTGATCGTAAGTGACGGTGTGGTCGAAGATGGTAAATACACCTAGCCTGGAATGGAACTGGCTCTCAAATGAGGCTGCCGGAATACATCGTTAGATGCTTGGCAGCAGATTTTCAATTTGAGGGTGGTAGCTAGCCAGCCGAGTACTAGAAAGTACCCTACCACCACGCTTTGGTTACCTTCATCGCTGACTTGTCGCAATATTTATATACTTTTTTCGTAAGGCGAATACTTTAATTCAGCATATTGATATAAAAGTACATTTGAATATTGAATAGTCGATTAAATTTGTATTGAGAGAACACCGATGACGTACTCAATAAACTTCTGTTTTCACAAGTACTTTCAGGTGACGCATTAGTATAATAGAGCATATAGAGAGTTGCGTCTACAAGTGACTGAACGGATCAATCGACGTTCAATATCGTATTCCTGTGCACGTCAGCTATATTTCTGCATTTCATGAGATCTCGTATAGGCAATCTAAATTATGTCGTAGCTGTAGGTTATAAAGATTACTGGAAACATAAATAAATAACTAATAAATGACTTATTAGCAGATATCTTATTTAAAAATAATTTCTTTGTGCATTTTTATAACACGATTCACGTTTTTTTTTTCCTGAGTGTGCACTAAATTAATTGACTTGTAAAGCGTATTAAAGTGTTTGGTATTTTGTAAAAAAAACGAAGTGGTATTTTGGACATCTAATGGTCAATATGCAGATGGCAGCACAATTTGCTTATCATAACGTGTGCTGATTTTTGTGTATATTTAAACTGTGGTGGGGGTTTTTCTATTATCTCAAATTTTGCAACATTGTATACATGTCATTATAAATAGTTCACATTTCGTATGCACTTCATGTCATAAATCTAATATATTTGTCATTTTCACAGTTTCATTTCGCCACAGACCATTTCTATCACCGGTTACGCTAACGTCATAAACTATGCGTCGACACCGTTTTTTATCATTCTTCGTTTCATTCGTAGACAAGACAATACTGTCAATAAAAGCTTCTTCTGATTCACGCTTTTTAGGGTTCCGTACCCAAAGGGTAAAACGGGACCCTATTACTAAGACTCTGCTGTCCGTCCGTCTGTCTGTTTGTCCATCTGTCGCCAGGCTGTATCTCATGAACCGTGATAGTTAGACAGTTGAAATTTTCATAGATGATGTATTTCTCTTGCCGCTATAACAACAAATACTAAAAAATAGAATTAAATAAATATTTAAGGGGGCTTCTATTCAACAAACGTGATTTTTTTT
Source organism: Biston stratarius (assembly GCA_950106695.1). NCBI lineage: Eukaryota > Metazoa > Arthropoda > Insecta > Lepidoptera > Geometridae > Biston > Biston stratarius. Next base: position 5,381,169 of record OX467106.1, on the reverse strand, counting down.
GCTCGTTTTAGCTATATTGATAACGGTACCGGTAGACGCTTGAAATATTCACAGAATATTTAGTTATATATTCACTCTAAAAATAAATAATTAAATTAAAATAAAACAAATATTTAAGGGGGACTATACAAAAAACGTGATTTTTTTGCCGTCTTTATAGATAATGGTACGGAATATTTCATGCGCGAGTCCGACTCAATCTTAGCCGGTTTTTTAATATTTTGTAATTAAACCCACAAATAGATCCATTTAGACCAACACGCAAATACTGAACAAACATCTATTGGTCACATATATGTTTGTCCTGAGTGGGAATCAAACTCATACCTTATAGCTCATGATGCAGAGCTACAACCGAATGGAAGGAAGCAGGAAGCATATTTGTTGTTATAGCGGCAACAGAAATACATCATCTGTGAAAATTTCGACGGTCTAACTATCACGGTTCATCAGATACAGCCTGGTGACAGACGGACATACAGACAGACGGATGGACAGCGGAGTCTTAGTAATAGGGTCCTGTTTTACCTTTTTGGGTACGGAACCATAAAATAAAGTATTTTGTCATTTATCTGGTACAAACATTGTATAGTTTGGGGCTAGATAGCAATGTGAGAAATGTCCTGCGATATTTATCTAATATTTAACCTCAACATCACATTGTATCAGCTTAGTCTCAAAAGATAACAAGACTTTTCGTCTAAGAGTGACACGAAGTATAATTAAGCTAGCATTAATTAATCTTTGACGTGAGAGCTAAGAAACCAAATGAGTATGACAGTTAATGAATAAAAAGACATTTGTGAGTTCATATTAGTTACGAACAGTACAGCAACGGTTTTCTTAGTACATGTTACAAGATTAATTGACTAGGTTGTACTCTGTAACATAGTCGAGGACCGAAGACCGAGAGGCGAAAGCCGAGCGGCGCGCCGCCAGCGCCGCTAACTCCACCCCAGCGCCCGCTAAAAAGGAACAACCTTCGCCCGAGGTCGTGGAAAAGAAAGAGAAGGAGAAGGTCTGCTGTAGTGCTTTTTTGTTGCCGATAGATGGCGTTGGTTGTAAATGTAGCCGTCGCATGGAGCTGTTACATGGAAGCGACTATCGTCCATATTGACATCGACATGAGAGTTATTATTGTATACCACCACGGAACAATGTGAGCAGAAGAGTGAAGAATATTATCTCTTTTACTCTCTCGTTAGCCGGACGGCCGGCAATTTCTAGCAAATCCGGCCCCCTATCCTAAAAACATCAAACATGATGCATTATTGTAAGCTACAACACTATTTCTTAAGTTAATCAAAAAAGTTCTTAAATAAAATTACAATGTTATACAACATTTTGTTTGAAGTACAAATAGAAAAATCTCTTGCATTTTATAAATGTGATGTTATTTTCAATGCGTGGACGATAGTTGTCTAAATGTGATATTGCTTTCTATTTTAAAAAGCCTTCAATGGTTTTTCGGCGAATGGTAGAAAAAATGGGTTATGTAGAAATGCTGGAATATTCCAAGGTAGTGGTGAGCTGTATGCAAACGTAGATATCGTAGTGGGAAAAAATATATTGGGAATTTGTTTCAGTAATTAAGCTATAAAATCGCTTCAAACTCATTAGGTGTTATTAATATAAGATTATCGTAATTGGATTTACTGTCTCACAAATGGAACACACTCACAAAATGACTTCATGGGCGCCGATTTTTTTTAATTTTTTTTTTAATTTAAAATTTCTCTTCACAGTCGCTGGGATCCATGACCTTTGTCAACTTTGAATTTTTTTTTTTTTACGTTATGGGAAAAGGAACGTTTGTCTAATTAATCTTAATCTAGGGATAAAATACTAGATTGTGTGTATACCGCGAGCAGACCAGCGACCCTATATTTTTTACGTATACCTACGATATATTTTTATTCGGACCTTATAAGGTATTAGTGTATACTAAGGTATAAGGTATAAGTGTATACACTTCTTACTATCGGACGGCCAGACAAACGCGACAGAAACATCATCATCAGTGACCCGCGTAATGTTATTATTTTAATATTCTTGTCTTAGAGTCCCTGTTTGTTTGATAAACAATATTACGTCACTATTTTCGCCTTACAGGTGCGGCCATATTCTTCTGATTCAATTATAAACCTTTTCAAATAAAGCCTGCTTACATACAGAAATCACTATTTCATATTTGCATTGCATGTCACACTGCTTGTCATATTATATGCTTGTTATATTATATCCATTATATTATTGTTATATATACTCTTTATTATAGTAATATACATAATTCGGGGAAACAAGTTTCAGGTTGGTGAAATATTTGCATTTTCATTTATTATTTTTCTAATATACCTAAAATATTTTTTAGGGTATCAGTCAATTTTATTGTACGAGTAAAATATTGCCTAGGATTCTATTGCCATGTTCTCGAAACAATACACACTAAAACTGACTGAAGTTATGGTTTTTTTAAGCACTGTCAAATATAAAGAAAACATTAAAAAAGAGTGTAGGTATTACAATTAATTATTCAAAATATCATTCACCTGTGAAGATATTTTGAATAAGGGGATCGAACCCAGAACCTCCAGCGCAGTAGAGTATAAGCGCGTTACATATGATCGTCATTGTCATATCTGATGATGAGTAAGAGAGACGAGACAATACAAGTTATTTTAGTAATAATAACTTACTAAAATTATAATGTGCTATAAATAACACAAGTAAATTTTTTACAAAAGAAAAACCGATTTCGTTTGTTTTTATCATGGATGCCATTGTCAAACCGACTAAATTTCACGGGAAGCACCAGCTAAAAAAAAAAAAGAATCATCAAAATCGAAAGTTCCGAGGTAACAAATATTTAAAAAAAAAAATAGTCGAATTGAGTACCTCCTTTTTTGAAGTCGGTTAAAAACTGCAAAGTAAAGTGGGTGTATTGTAGGAGCTGCCGGCGGAGATCAAACCCCCCGAGCCAGTGGAGCCCCACCCGCCCGAGGATGTCGCGGACGGAAAGGAGCCCGAACCGAAGCCGCCGCCGCCCGCTGACGAACCCAAAAACGTTGATCTCGATACTAGGTATGTACCAAGTGTCATTTAGTAGAGCAAATGTAACGCTAGTTGGTCTGTGTGTAACATCGATTTTGGACGTTTATCTCTTTTACACAAAAAGTAAATAAATAAAACCAATTCTGTTTTTACTAAGTGTTAAAAAGTAATTAAATTGAACATTGAAAAAACCCCTTACGCAATTAATCAAACAGGAATCACCGCAAGGAAACTGGCTTTCAAATGAAAAAAACCAATCGGTCCATCCGTTTGAGAGCTACGACGCCACATACAGACACACACACACACATACACACACAGTCAGACAGGCATCGACGTCAAACTTATAACACCTCTCTTATTGCGTCGGGGGTTAAATACACCTAAAAATAATTAAATACAGCTATAATATATTATTCTCAAGTTATATGACGTAATTATAACATCTCTATAAATTTTTTCAGTGTTGTCTTTGTCATAAATCGAGTTAGTCATTGTAATTTATTTGTACGAAGTAATACATTATGTATTTTTTAATTCAAAAGTGAATATTTAGTAGATAAAACTCTTTCCCTCGCTCTTTAAGAAATATATATGCCATCTGTCGGTGTTTGAGTCTAACTTCCTTTGTCTTGAAGACTAAATCCCACTAATATTATAAATGTGAAAGTTTGGTTGGATTGATGTTTGTTACTCAATCACGCCAGAACGGCTGAACGGATCTGGATGAAATTTTGCATGTAGATAATTTACGCCGTGGAATAAAACATATGATACTTTTCATGATCATCATCATCATCTATCACCACTTGGGTAAAACCGCGGAACGCAACTAGTTATGTATAATGTTTCTTTGGATAGAATACGAATGTTACTGAACGCCGCGAGCGGAGGCGGCGGGCTGGCCCCGCCTTTCCTCTCACTCGGATTATCGGAAGAAGAGGAGGACGACGTCAAACTGCCCCCTAAAATACCGGACTTGGACTCAGCGGCGCCTCCTAGCGACGATGAAGGTACTGTCCGGGGCCAGTGTGCAGAAATAACGCTCCCGTAAACGCGAAATTACAGAACTAATGATACTCGTCGAACGACTCAAAGTAAAGAGCATTGATACAACGATGCTCTAGACTATTTTGTTACTCAAAGTACTGGGTACCGCTGCTAAGGGTAATGGACGAGGTTATGTTATCCCTTATAGTAGGGACGATAGCTCGATGGTTAGCTGGTATGAAATCCCAACTATGTGCTTGAGCTGCCGGTAAAGGCAAACGTGAGGAAAACATAGCATGGTAGTGGACTGGAAGTAGGTAGTCGTTGAAGTTGAAAATCTGCCGCCAAGCACCTAATGATGTGTTCCGGCAGCCTCACTTGAGAACCAGTTCCATACGAGGCTAGGTGCGTTTACCATCTTTGACCACGCCGTCACTTAACATCAGGTGGGCTGTGGTCAAACACCTAGCCTGTTAAACATAAAACCGTCTTATTTATCTCACTAATTCAATCAAAAATTGTAATCAGTGAGACTACAATTTCATTTTTATCATAAAAAAGCTTGTAAATAGAAAACGCGGTTTTGACCGGGATAATCTTTTAGTTTGAAACTAAAAGATTAATAAATTACTAGCAAGTTACTGTTTTTTTTTGACTTTTTATTATAAGGACTATATTTTGTATATTGACATGTTTGTATACTTATAAACTAAAAGATCATTAAATTACTAGTAACTATGATTTTTTGACATTTTATTATATAGACTATATTTTTTACTATGACATATTTTTATATTGACAGTATTTTTATATTGACAATATTTTTTTATATTGACATGTTTGTATACTTTGATATTTTGTTTTTATTCATTGACATGTAATCAGTGTTCTAAAACTATTATATTGATATATTGTAATGACATCATGGAATTGACATGTAACATTGGAGATATCAAAAAAAAAAAAAAAGTATTTATATTTGGTTTAAAGTCCGTCTGTATCCTTATTTTAGTATTGCGTTGAAGATGAATGGTATTTTGTTAATTTAAGTGACGTTTTTGACCCTAAAATAACTTTTTCAGTTTCAGGCAGCGATGACCAAGAGAGTTTGATGTCCGTATCTACTAAGAAAGATTTCGATGCGGAACCTCTCTCCAATACACCCTCGCCGTTTTTGTCGCGGGAGTTCTATTTGGAGTGTATCAAAGTAACGGTTGAAAAGGTAAGTCTATATTTTGTGAATTGGTTCTTTAACTGTAATTGGTTTACAGGTACAAGATTTTTCAGGGATTCCAAGATTTGACTTGCTAAAATAACTACTAAGTTTTGGGCATTGTGCTGATTTTTCATAGTACAGTTTCAATTCGAAGTTTTGTCAGCCTAGTCTACCGTCTGACTTCCAATCTGCAGGTCCTGGGTTCAAACACCATGGCACGCACCTTTCTTTCTGTCTTTTCTGTGTTATGTGCATATTGCTCATAACTTTAAACGGCGAAGGAAGACATCGTGAGAAAATAAACATGCCTGAAAGTTTTTAAAAATAAAACTCGAAGATATGAAGAAGTCTGCCAACCCCCACTTGATCAGCGTGGTGGACTATAAACCTTATCCTTCTCACAATGAGAAGAGACCCAAGCCCAGCATTAGGCCAGTTTATAAAAAACAGTGCTGACTCGTAGTTTAAATTATTTCTAATTTTGTATTTCAAGGTCAAACTTTTTAATTTTTTTTTTTAAATTATAAATAGGCTTGCGTTTGACCGCCAACTCGCCTGATGTTAAGCGAAGATACGGCTTACGGTGGAGCACGCTCGCCTAGAAGAAACTGATTCACTCGCGACTTGAAGGCACCCAGATTGTATCGATTAGTGCATCAAATTCCATTGTTTAGCGTTTCTTACAATGAAGGTAGATTCGAACCGTTTAGTTCGAGTATTTGGAATATTGACATGAAGCTGTGTCGCTTCGCGGAGATCCTGGCTGTCCGATAGCAGAATAGGCAGGGTGTAATTAGGTCATTTAGATCTAAACCGCACTCACCAAAGTGTATCTGGTAGAAAACCAACAGACAAGCCACTTTGCGACGATATGTTTAAGGCACATCATGCAACTAAGCTTTTCTTAGCTTTTACCTTGAAAACTTTAGCCTTTTTTTCAGCGTGCTAGAGAGATAGAAAGAGAAGAACAACGCAAAAGGCTGATGGCGATAGACAAGATAGGCAGCGATATATCGTCGTCGGAAGACGAACTGCTAACCGGCGAGGAACGGAAGCAGTCGCCAGTCGCGCCGCAGCAGGAAGACAACTTGGATGACGATCAGGTATAGTTTTCTACAGACGGCCTGGGCCTATTTTTGAATCGGACGCATAAGTTTACTGTGAATTAAATTTATTTGAAACTTGCGCCCCGCTCCTGCTGCGCACGGATTAACACGGGGCTTTTGATCTATCTCAAAGCGTGCCTAATCCAGGCAGCGTTTTCGATGAAAGCTCCCAGGTGGCTTGACTTTTTCCGTCACTTCCAACAGTTATCATCATATTTCATTTTACTTGGTGGTAGATTTCCTTAGCAGGAGGTCGTCTAGGTAAGTACCACCGCAGTACCAGATATTCTGCTGCTAATCAGTAGTGTGTAAACATTACTGTGTTCCGGTTTGAAGGGTACTGCAGCTAGCGAAATTACTGGGCTGTTGAGACTTACCATCTAGTCTCAAAGTAATGAGCACCAAGGCAGCGATGCTCTGAACTTTGTTTTACTACTCAAAGTTCTGTGTATCGCTGCAATGGTCATGGACAGGCGTTATCTCTTATCATCAGGAGAGCGTCTCGTTCGTCTCATTACTGTTACATAAAAAAAAAAAAAAAAAAAAAACGCCAATTTACACATCCTTGCGCCGTGGCGGTGCCGGCGTAAGAATAGTACCCCACCCTCTCTGCCTGTGGTTGCCTTAAGAGTCGGCTAAGGGATGTAATCCAGAAGATGGGCAGCAGCGTCTTCCTTGAACAATCACACCTAACTGCGCTCGCCAACCCGCCTGCCAAGCGTGGCGAGTATTGGCAAAACCCCCCAGGAGGTGGCCTATGTCCAGCAGTGGACGTCCTATGGCTGATGATGTGTGTGATGTGACACAATCTTGATAAATTATATACCTAAACCTTTCTCATGACTCACTCTATCTATTGGTGAATTGACTCGCATGATAATCCGTTCAGTAGTTTTTAAGTTTATCGCGCACAGACAGACAGATGCGGCGGATGACTTTGTTTTATAATATATAGTGAAGTGTTCTTGTATGTCCGACTTTATAACGAAATTTAAAAAGTTGTATTTAAGAAGTAGGTACACATTTAATTTTTCCTAATTTTTTATGGCTTATAGTCTAGGTGTATGACCACAGCTCACCTGATCTTAAATGACAGTGTGGTCGAAGATGGTAAAGTACACCTAGCCTGGAATGTAACTGGCTCTCAAGCGAGGAACAGCCGGAACACGCCGTTAGAATGTTTGGCGGCAGATTTAACTTGAGAGTGTAGCTAGCCAGCCGAGTCCTAGAAAGTACCCTACAACCACCATGCTATGGTTTTCTGACGATGTTTTTCTTCACCGGCAGCTCAAGCTGATTGTTGGGGTATGAACCCACGCCCTTCGGCAAAACCACCAACAAGTCTTGCAACTCCAGGGCACAATCCAATACACGAAGTTCTTTTTGATACTTCCTGAGTGAGAGTTGATTTTTATCATGAGACACTTGAAATATGAAATAGATAATTGACTCTCGTTTTTGTTTGCAGATGTCGCTGTCATCGCTGTCATCGACGGAGGCGAAGATTGAAGAGCAAGTGCCGGCCGAGCCGTACTACGGATACCCGACGGCCTTGCCGGCGCCTGCGCCCGCACATCCTTACCACATGTACCCCGGAGCCGCGTGGCCGCCCGCGCGTGAGTCACTATTTCTATTTTATCGTAACCTGTGTTTCCCAGTAAGAGTTTTTTATCGATACCACCAAGAGATGGCGCTGCTTTTATTTCATACTACTGTTATGTCTTCACCACCACCAGACGTCGTCGTCATAAGTATTGTGTATTGTAAAACTTGACGACATCTGGTGGTGGGTTGTGGTAATACCGTTAATTTTCTTTTTGTAATCCCCCAGGAATCTAAATTTTTTCTGCTATAAAAAGAGTATCCTATATGTTAATCCAGGTAATAAACTATATGTGTGTCAAATTTAATCCAAATCCGTTTAGCCATTTTAGCGTGATTGAGTGATAAACATCCAAACATAATATTATAATAGGATTAGTAGGATAATTCTTAGTACATCTAGCTAGGATGTTTCATGCTTTTCAAAGCATTTAAGCATTCTTCTCTTGCCATGTACATTAAGAATATTTGTATTTTTACCAATGATCACCCAGATTATTTTAGAGACGTAGTGAAGTTTTTACTCGTAAACAAATAACAAAGTTCGCTAACCTATTATTACCAGCCTCCTGCTCGAAAAGATTTGTATAAAAAGAACGTTTTAAACCCCCGACGCAAAAAGAGGGGTGTTATAAGTTTGACGTCGATGTCGGTGTGTGTGTGTGTGTGTGTGTGTGTGTGTGTGTGTGTGTGTGTGTCTGTCTGTGGCATCGTAGCTCTCAAACGGATGGACCAATTTCGATGCGGTTTTTTTCATTTGAAAGCCAGTTTCCTTGCGGTGTTTAGTTAATTGCGTAGGGGGTTTTTTTAAAATTTTTAACTTAATTTCTTGTTAATATGTGTATTTCTATTTTCAACATTTTACCACATGACAAAAATTCTAAATGGAAATAAATTTAAAAAATGTTTGATTGGCTTCCTAACAATTGTTTCTACAGCGTTAAGGAGTTCATGATTTTTTCTTATAAATCACAATATAATCTAGACTAAAATAATTAATTTAACATTTGCACGTCTGCTTGTAGACTGAATACATTGAGACACTACATATTAATAAGATTATTATATATACCTACATATATTCTTGTGAATAAATTCTTTGATTTGATTTAGGTATTAGATTATCCCTTATTTGGTAACTAGCGACCCGCCCTGCTTTCGCACGGGCTTTATTCTGATGTCATACGATCACTATACGGGGGCTATTTTGGTCACTTAGTAGTTAAGTGTCAAATCAATAATAATTTTTGTTTCTCCGTGACCCCGTGCCACAATGAAAATGAATGCTCGTCATATAGAAGTGTTGAGATGATGACAAATGTATCTGTCGCCTGGCAGCGTACCCGGGCGCGCATTACGGGCCGGAGCTTGCGATGGCGTTTGGTTTTGCGGGCCCGCGCCTCCTGCCGCCGCCCTGCTTACCCCACGCGCACCAACCACAGGTACCTATTGCTAAGGCATTAAGGCTTACTTAATGGAGTGACGCTAAATACGTCATTTGCGACTTGCACGCTTGCTTACAGTTTGTGGTTAAACACATTTGCTTAGATGGAGCAATATTTTTAATTTTTTTTGTAGCGGTGATAGCTCTGTGGTTAGCGCGGTCGGTTTTCTCGCCGAAGGGCGTGGGTTCAAACCCCAACAATGAGCTTGAGCTGCTGGTGAAGGAAAACATCGTGAGGAAACCATAGCGTGGTGGTAGGGTACTTTCTAGTACTCAGCTGGCTAGCTACCACCCTCGAGTTGAAAATCTGCCGCCAAGCATCTAACGGTGTGTTCCGGCAGCCTCACTTGAGAGCCGTACCATTCCAGGCTAGGCGTGCTTCACCATCTTCGAGCACACCGTCACTTAACATCAGGTGAGCTGTGGTCAAACATCTAGCCTGACAAATATAAAAAAAAACTCATCCTTCTTCCGTGGACAGAGTTTGGATTTTTTAATGCTCAGGCTACGAGCAAGTGTTTATAAATGATGAAAGCCAATGTATGAAGCGACTCTACGTGGACTATATCTTCACACACTATATTATATATTTAGATGATCAAACGAACTTATCTGAAGTGAAGTTTGATCCTTAATTGTCCTGTCTTCGTCGAAGAGATTTAAGGTCCCTCCCGACCCGTCATGGTCTAAAGACTTTCCCGAGTATTCAATGTTGTATTTCTAAGAATGAAGTCAGATGAGAGCGTAGTGTCTGTGGATGGTTGGCTGGTGTTGCCAACAACTTTTTCTTTATAATGCTAAACTATGTGCGAGTGAAATGAGGCGTAGCTAGAGCTACTACAGGTGAAATAAATCTTTTCGACGAAGACAGGACAATTAAGGATCGAACTTCACTTCAGGTAAGTTCGTTTGTTCGTCTAAATATAGGTATCAAAATAGAGAAAATCGTAAACGTAGTGTTTTAAATTACTAACTTTTTTCTGTCTTTTTTCCGCGAGAATTTTTCAAACTATAAAGGTGTCGCTTATTAAAAAAGATTGAAAAACACTGTTCTAGAAAATAATATAAACGATTCCTTCCGATTTTATTGACGGAAATCACATAATAATGTTAGTGAAACACAAGGATATAATTTTTTTTTTTATTGATCTACTTATGTTGTCAGACTATACATTAATAGCTAACATTTCACAGCAGGAACTCGACAATCCGTACTACCCCACTATAAACCACGTGATAGAACGAGTGACGACGGAACTCAAACAGATCCTGAAGAAAGACTTCAACAAGAAAATGATTGAAAGCACCGCCTTCAAACATTTCGAAGTCTGGTGGGACGAACAGAGCAAGAAGATATTCAAGCCCAAGGAAGAAGCAGGACAACCCTTACAGGTATTTTTATATCTCGGAAGACACGAGTAGGAATATGGGACCATTCAAGTATTACGTAAGCAGAATTTTAGTAATTATTAACCCCTTCCACCCCCTTGTCAGCAAAAGTAAGCAAAGCTCTTACTTTCCTCTCCTTAAGTAAATATTGGATTAATTAGCAGCCATTTCGCTAAAACGTGGTGTGTCGATAAATCATAATATAATCAAGGAAACCAAACAATCAGCATAATTTATACGACTTTGCTGATATTATCACCATTCAGATCCATCCCCAATGTCGTCATAAATAAGAAAAGTAAAGACTCCCCCATCCTCCTTTGGTGCTTACGTAATAATTGAACGGCTATGGTCTGATGGTAAACGTTCACGGTCGCTTATAGGCAAATATAACACTAGTCACAAGGACATTACCCAGGGCTGTAAGCCTGCGGTGTACTAAGTACTCATTGTTTTAAATATTTTTTTCAACTCTGAAATCGTAAATAAATTGCATAAAGTTTGTTGACTTATGGACCAATAAATGTGAATGAAACAAAAGATTTTTTTCGCGAAGTTGTGCCCATAGAAAAAGTCTTTCACAATGATTTAGTACAATGACTCCCTGTGGGTTTAGAAAACAGCTTATAATTCTGTATATTCTGCTTCTCACTAAATAATATTAAATTATATAGCATTTCTTGTTCTGTTTTTAGGGTTCCGTGCCCAAAGGGCAAAACGGGACCCTATTACTAAGACTCCGCTGTCCGTCCGTCTGTCTGTCACCATGCTGTATCTCATGAACCATGATAGTTAGACAGATGATGTATTTCTGTTGCCGGTATAATAACAAATACTAAAAAACATAATAAAATAAATATTTAAGGGGGCGCCCATACAACAAACGTGATTTTTTTTTGCTCGTTTTTGCTCGATATTGATAACGGCAACAGATATACGCTTGAAATATTCACAGAATATTAAGTTATATATTCGCTTTAAAAATAAATAATTAAATTCCAATAAAACAAATATTAAAGCGGGGCTCCCATACAACAGACATTTTTTTTTTGCTGTTTTTATAGATAATGGTTCGGAACCCTTCGTGTGCGAGTCCGACTCGCACTTGGCCGGTTTTATTAATAATTTGTTAAATATAAGATTTGTTGATAGTAAAAAATCTGTGTTTTTATTTTAGTTTATATAAAACAACATCCCATATGTTTTCAGGATATTTCAAACAAGAAAGAGGAAACAGCAGTTGACTCCATAAAGTCGATAATGGAATCTCGCGACCTAGGGCTGGATCTAGGTCTTGGTGGCTACACCACCGGCATCGGGCTCGGACTTCGAGCCGCGATACCTAAAATGCCGAGTTTCAGAAAGAAACGGAAAATACCTTCTCCAGTCGTGATGGACGAGGATTCGTCTAAAAGACTTAGCGATCAGGTAACACGGTTGGATAAGTTAGTTATATGAAACTGTAGTGAAAGTTAAGTCAACAGACGTAAGGTTGCTTTTCTATCGTATTTATTTCGGAGAGTAACGTGGGGTTCCACGGCCTTTTTGACTACCTGGCTGGGCAGACACGGCAAAAGCTTCTTTGGTGGACATTCCGCACTTACGCACTAAACGTTTCGATTCCACATTTATTATACGTACTGCGAGGATGTGAAACTTTCTGCCGGCGTTTGCATTCCCCGCTAAGAACAATTTAAATGTGTTCAAACCCAGAATAAACAGGTTTCTTCTAGGTAAGCGTGCTAAACATCAGGCACGGTGTGGTCAAAGCTATTTTGAATTAAAAAATTGCTATGGCGTTTGCAAGTTTGATATTGGGTTCGGCCTTCGAGTACTCCAAGTTTTTTGGAAGAAGCAGGAAATATCATCAACCTAGTGAAGTTTTCAATTAAGAGTATCATTGTTTCGCACGACTGCTATGACGCGAAGTACAATTCAGTTAAAGTCACAATTTGATTCAAAATCATACCACAATACCCGTTCATAGAGATTGCTTTGCCAGAGTTGGTCCTTCGAGCCACTCTGATGAAGTTTTTTCCAGAATATAAATTTTAAGCCATATCTGTAAAATGACCAATGATATTTCTAATTTATAGCTTTTCTTACATATTCTAATAGTTAAAAGATACAGTACTTTGATATAAATTTACCATTCAAAGATAGTTACTTTATTCTGAATTTCGTTTTACAGGAAGAAATGGTGCAAAACTCAGACGAAGAGAAAGAACTGCCAACGAGTCCTCGAAATAGAACAACCGGCTCATACCTTTCTAGAAGTAGGCGACGGCAGTCTAGCAGTTCATCAAGGTACTGTATCGGTTCTAAAGGTGACATGACAATTTGCAAAAAAGAATCGTAAAGTCTGGGTAGATGCGCTAAATACTTTCTAGGTTGCGATTGACTTCAAACGGTGAAGGAAAACATCGTGAGGAAAAGAGTTCATAAAAGTTCTCGAAGATGTGTGGAGTCTGCCAACCCGCACCTGGCCAGCGTGGTGGTCTTTGGCCTTACTTCATAATGAGAAGAGGCCCGTGCCCAGCTGTGGGACAGCTTATAAAAACTGATGATTCGGATTTGGACTTGTTGCAATAACTTGTAATTTGTTTGTAGATCGTCGTCGTCATCGTCGAGTGGATCGTCTTCGTCTTCCGAGTCGGAACAAAAAGTGGGCGCGGCTAGAATATACTCTGAATCAGAAGATGATACCGAACTCGACGAGTCTGAGGTAAGGGGTCCACAGCATCTAAAGGGTCAAGTATTACGCAAGCACCAAAGGGGGTGGGGGTCTTTTGATACATTGGGGATTAGGCGGTCTTAATGGTAATGACGTCAGCAAAGCCACATAAATTATGCTGATTATTTTCCTTAGCGACATGGCTGCTAATGTTTACTTTAGCATAGGAAAGGGAATTAAGAGCTTTGCTTACTTTTACTTAGCTAAGGGGGGGGTTGGGGCTTTTTGTTAATGATTACTAACATGTTGCTTACGTAATACTGACTAGGCTCGTCAAGTTGGAGAGTGTGATACACTTCACTGAGTGGTAGAGTAGATTTCTTTAGCAGGAGGTCGTCTAGGTAGACCAAATCTGGAAGAGTCTGGCATCCAATCGGAAGCCAGACTATCCCCCATAAATTACTACATTAACGATTTGATAATACTTTCTTTTTCAGTTTAAAGTTATTTCGAACAAGGAGAGGTTAAGAAGGGTTTACTCATCGTCGTCGGATAGCGAAGAGGAGCAAAGCAGAAGAGGTAATAATAACAATAATAATTTAAAAAAAAAAACATCAAAAATAATCAAAAAAGACCCTAATGTATCTGTGTGCGCGCGTACAAGCAAAATAATATATCCGTACTTTCTAATCTGTGTTTGTTGGAACGGAATGTGGGCTGTTTGTGGGCTGAGGGGTTAAGAGCTTTACGGACAGACGTGCCCTTGACTTAGTGATCAATGGGAAAATATTAAAACTAAATATTCTTCATCATCATCATCGTCAGCCTATCGTAGTCCACAGCTGGACATAGGTCTCTCCCAAGACACACCACTCAGCCCAATCTGTGGCTTTTCGCTTCCATCCACTGTCAGCTGTCCTACGTACATATCGCGTCATTCCATCGACTTTCAAAGCGATTTATGCTACGTTTGTCACTTCGCGGCTCCACTCTAGAACACGTCTATATAACACTAAATATAATCAACTTACAACACTTTTTTTATAACAAAAAAAAAACACATTACACTGTGTTTTGCTGAGTGGCGTGCTCAAAATATTGTGTCGCATGCCACCAATGGCACGCGTGTTATTGGTTCGCCATTCTTGGGCTAGAACGAAAAATGTGTAACAATGAAAAACGACGTCAAAAGCGACATATTTTTGCAGTGATTTTTGAGGCACTACCCGTTTTTTTTTTTTTCTTATGTAACAGTAATGGGACGACCGAGACGCTCTCCTGGTGTTAAGAGATAACGCCTGTCCATGACCAGCGATACACAGAACTTTGAGTAGTAAAACAAACTCCAGGGCATCGCTGCCTTGGCGCTCATTACTTTGAGACTGGATGGTTAGTCTCAATAGCCCTGTAATTTCGCTAGCTTCAGTACCCTTCAAACCGGAACACGGTAACGATTACATACTACTGCTTGGCGGCAGAATATCTGGTACTGCGGTGGTACATACCTAGACGACCTCCTGCTAAGGTAATCTACCACCAAGTACCACCGACTATCTAGGAAACTAAAACTCTTTTCAATTGTTTCAGCTTGCCGTCAATTTTGAGAATATGCAAAAATATTTTATGATTAAAAAAATTGACCATAGTACTAGTACCATAGTAATAGTGACATAGACAAGTGTCCATAAGACACATTTTTTTAATAACTGTCAATTTTGTTGTAGAAAAAACTCCCATACCCGACGTGGAAGCGTCAGCATCTGACGGGGAACCACGCTTGGGCTCTCCGATACTGTCGCCCGAAGAGCCGAGAGATCTCCTCCTCGACAGAATATACTCGGACTCTGAAGAGGAGAGAGAGTACCAGGAGAAACGGAGACGGAACACGGAATACATGGAGCAGATCGAACGGGAGTTCTTCGAAGAACAGAGAAAGATGGAAATGGATACACAACCGCAGCCGGAGAAACCGCCCGATGAAAGGTACAATTTACAAAAATCAATATAACATAGAATACGTACTAGTTACCTTTGAGATTGTGTTATGTTCCAAACAGGCTTTATAACCTTTTAGAAACGATATTTCAATTTTAATTTATAAAATACGTCTATAAACATAATGTATGTAATCTGTCTATCTAACCTTTAAACGAGCAATTCTTGTATAGGTATATATAATCTGAATCTCGGAAACGGCTGCAACGATTTTTATTAAATTTAGTATGCAGGGGGATTCGGAGGCGATAAATCGATCTAGCTAAGTTTCATTTTAATAAAACGTTTTATCCATGTTACTTCTTTTAATGGACGGATCAGGCTGATATTTGGCATGCAGGTAGATGTTATGATGTAGGCATCCGCTAAGAAAGAATTTTGATTAATTCTGCCCCCAAGGGGATAACATAGGGGATGAAAGTTTGTATGAAACTTTGTCAAATTTAAACCGATCGGGCTGAGACTTTGCATGCATAAAGCTACTATGACGTAGGCATCTAGCGCGGGTGAAACCGCGGGGTACAGCTAGTATATATATATAATCTGAATCTCGGAAATGGCTCCAACGATTTTCATGAAATTTAGTATGCAGGGGGTTTCGGGGGCGATAAATCTAGCTAGGTTTCATTATTAGAAAACGTCGTTTCATCCGTGGTTTCAGCCGAACAAAGCTCGGTTATCCGGGTACTATGTGTTATATGAAGTCTTAAATTCGAAATAACTATAAGTGATTTGTACAGACCCTGATATTTTATAGGGTTCCGTACCTCATAAAGAAAAAACGGAGCCCTTATAGGATCACTCTGTTGTCAATGACTCGATTCCAGAATTATTTGTCAAACCTATAAATTTGTATGGAACCCTCGATGGGCGAGTCTGACTCGCACTTGTCCGTGTTTTCTCGTATCATTTCCATCTGTTTTCCAGCAAAACGGAACCAAAAGCTGACGACCTCCGCTCCAGTCCAATCAAGAACCATCTTAAATCTCCGGACAAGAGTAAACTGGACACGGAACTCGAAGAGGGTGAGATCTCCTCCGAGGAAGAAAGCTTGGAGGCGCGCAAGAAGAAGAAAAAGAAGATTGACAAACGGGACAAGAGAAAGAGAGTGGAATCTGTTGATCAGAGCGACCACAGCACCATGGAGACGGTCAGCGTTAATGGGGTCAAAGATGTAAGTGGACTAACTTTGCGCATATGCCGAAATACACCAATTCAAAATATTTAATGCAATTGTTTATATGGAGAATCTTACATAAAAATATTTAGCTGAGCTCTTAACAGACTTGCCTATTTGTGACACATGCAATTTCAAGTGTTGGCGCGATCATTTATAATTGTTATTAATGCAATAGCATATTATAGCGATGATAGCTCAGTGGTTAGCGCGGTCGGTTCGCATGCCGGAGGGCGTGGGTTCAAACCCCAACAATGAGCTTGAGCTGTCGGTGAAGCAAAACATCGTGAGGAAACCATAGCGTGGTGGTAGAGTACTTTCTAGTACTCGGCTGGCTAGCTACCACCCTCAAGTTGAAAATCTGCCGCCAAGCATCTAACGGTGTGTTCCGGCAGCCTCACTTGAGAGTCAGTTCCATTCCAGGCTAGGTGTGCTTTACCATCTTCGACCACACCGTCACTTAACATCAGGTGAGTTGTGGTCAAACAACTAGCCTGTCAGGTATAAAAAAAAATTACAAAAAATATGCTATAATAGCGCCTATAAAATTAATAACGCTAATAATTACGTGAAAATGAAAATTTATTTACTGGCTCAATTATTTTTTCTTCCCAATGTGTTGGTTTTCTTTAGCTTCGTTGACATCGTAGCTGTAGTTGGCTAATTTCAGACAACTTTGTCTGTCAACGTTTTTTTACGATAGGATATTCTTTTTTTACTTGATGCTACGCGCGCGCGCTCGCACACGAACTCAGACATCACACACACACACACACACACACACACTCTCGCACACACACACTCACACACTCGCAAACACACACACACACACACACAAATGTTATCACTACTATACAGTGTTATAAGCTTGGAGTGTACAAAAGTGAGTCATTTTTACTAGGGACACAAATCGTTGAAAAAAAAACAGCTATTCGTTAGAAAATTTTTACCACTCTGCACACCCCAAACTAGCTGCTGCTGTACTAGAGCTGCACGCCAAATCAGCAAAAAGGGTTACCATTTAACATAGACCTCGCTTGGTATAACAATAAAATATTTTGTATTTTGTGTGCAGGCAAGCAGTGCGTTGTCCGAGACCTCGTCGCCGGTGTCGCAAGTGTCACAAGCGTCGCAAGCGTCTCAGGTGGCGCTCGACCACTCGTACTGCCGCCCGCCGCCCGACGACGAACGGCGGCCTTCCAATCACCTGCAACACGACCATGGTACGTTATATCGTGAAAACAATTTACTCCTCCATACTCCATAGTCTAAGGTCTTTTTCTATAGAACAGCTGTCTTTTTGTATTTTAACCGACTTCAAAAAAAAAGGAGGAACTCAATTCGACAAGTTTTTTTTTTGTTTGTTACCTGATGACTATCGTCTGGGTGAACCGATTTTTATGATTCTTTTTTTTATTTGAAAGCTGGTGCTTCCCGTGTGGTCCCATTTGGTCCAGTTCTGATAATGGCATCCTCGAGAAAACTAGACGAAGTCGGTTTTTTTTGTTAAAATTTTATGCAAGCTTTTATTTAACTTGCAATGTATGTATGTATGTATGTTTGTTCGGGTGAAATCTTGCAAGTTAAATTTGACCCACTTCACTATGTCCTTATGTCGTTTGGTGTGCTTATGTATATTCGGTGACTACAATTATATGGTACCAAGGAGCTGGTCTGATGATGAAGTCGGAGAATGACTATAGATACTTCTGAACTAAATAAGATAAACCATGTTTGATAAACATCGAGTTTGGGCTCGATAGATTCGTCTTGAGGAGCACTTTATGCCTAGACGATATCCAGGGTCTGATGATGAAGCTAGAAAGTGGCCACGGCATCTCTGTGATAAAACAACATAACCCCACCGAGCTTGGGCTCGATTGATTCGTTTTGAGGAGCAATATCTACAATATTTATTCACTAATAAGTATTTGGCGTGTAGGCAAATACCTATATTCTTAAAAGCTACAGCTAAACCCGTTACAGGTTAGGTACTTATTTAAATATTCATTGTCTAGCATACTTTAGTCCTACTTTCAAATATACATCACCTTTTTGTCTTATTTAGATACATACATATATCTGTATAACGTTCGTAATACAGACAAAAATAATTTGCAGAATTTTTACTGATATTAAAGAAAGCAAATTGCAGACTTAATAATCGGTGAACATACATAAAAAAAAATACTGTTGAACATGTAACCTCCTTATTTTTTGAAGTCGGTTAATAAGTAGAAGAAAAAACATAAAACATTTAATAGTTGTCATCATCTTGTTATTATCATGTTTTTTTTTTACAATTTTATTAAACACACATCATTTTATATTCGTTCTTTTTAGTTGGAGCTAGATGGCGCTATGTGAAATGTTTACCAATAATTATTATTTGTATAATTTGGTTATTCAGGTTACACGTGGATGGAGCCAGCGCTTGACGAAGCCTCTCCGCTTAATGACCTACCCGGGAAGAAGGAAGAGAAGAGGCCTTACAAGAGGAAAGAAGAGAACTACAAACTCGCTGAGATTCAGAACAAGTAAGTGTTTTTTGACGCATTACCGTTCCAATTAATACATAATCTTTTTTTTAATAATCACCGACTGTACCTTGGTTTTTTTTCTCAAGTATCTTTCTTTTCTTCGGTATACAAAGGAGTTTAGTTTTTATTACGATTCGATAAAAAAAAAATAGTTGATAAGCTAGTTTGTCCTCACCTCACCAGATGTTACGTGATGATGTGGTCGAAATGGTAAACACACCTAATCCGGAATGGAAATACCATCATTCTATGGTTTCCTACATCGGAAGCTCAAGCTCATTGTTAGAATTTGAACCCACACCCTCTGGCGTATGATTCACTGAGCTATCATCGCTATCTTATGTCGAGATGAACAGTCTAAACAGAACATCTGTAATGGTTTGATAAAACATTTACAGGGCTTACGAGAAAATCAATTATGAACGCGTTCTCCATCCAACTAAAACGTTCCCTCAACGGGATGTGATGGACGAAATGACGATATACTACAGTTTCCTTCGTCAAGGCATCGACAGAGAAGATGTCTTATATGTGAAGCGAGCGTACGAAGAACTATTGGCAGCTGATCCGCCCATGTACTGGCTGAATGATACACATTGGGTCGACCATCCGCCCTCGAATATCTCCTACAGCCCGCCCAAGAAGAAGTCTAAACGGCACAATAATATTTATGAAGATTTACAGGTAAGGAAAGTCAGATGTCATATGTAGTTTATGTTTGATCCTCTTTAAGTTCTATATACTTTATTCTTTCGACATTTTTTACGTCGTCTAAATGTTTAAAAAAAAATCATTCAATCAAAATTCAGATAGATTGAAAATAATCTTTAATTCTTCTCTATCTTACATAGAGCATAACTTGAACTGTAACGTGATGTATTTCACTTATGATTTGATATTTAGAATATAAGTTTATTATACACCGAAACAAAAACATTTCTTTAATAAACAACTAAATGTATAACAAATAATTATTTCGAGAGGTATAAAATAAAAAGAAATAGAACTTACTTGACGTTGCGTAAAAAACGATTCCTCTAGAATCCTTGGATACGTGTTCTAGCAACTAATAGACAAACTAACTAACAACAAGACAAGTCAGTAGCATTTATTCCCATTCCAAATGCACGTACAGTACATAATTTTGTCATCAGAGACGCTAGCATAGAAAGTTCCATAACAAGAAAAGAACACGTGTTTATCGCCGGATCTTAATCGCGCATAAAATACTATGGAAATAGTCTTATTCCACAACATGAGCATTTTTGTGGTACACTTTACTGAAAAACTATCACGCCTTTAGAATTGTGCTTTAACATAGTAATTTAACTTCATATCTAGATGTGTTACCTGTCAAAAAAATAATAATTTTATAACCATTAAAAAAATGAACGTTACCAATTTTGTATTCATTGGATAGAATGTACTACTAACACCATCTGTTAGAAAACCAAAGCGTAAACATCGCTGCAACAGAACTAAATTCAATTTAAAAAAACGAGTCTTAAAAATTATTACCCGTTAGAAAAATTACGCGAGCCCTCACAAAGCTCTGGCTAGTTTATTTATGCCATGTTGTAATAGCCGTGGTCACGAAATGACCAGGTCTATTACAATATGGCCGAACTGTAGAGGTAAATAAACAAAACTATTTTTATATTATTTTGTACGCGATTAAGACCCGGTGATAAAACTAATTAGGTGTTCAAACCGCGAAAGTTTAAAAATTGCAAGAGAAACAGTTTCCATTTACTGCAGAAGAATGTATGAAAACAGCGACAGCGTATTTCTCGCAAATTTCTATGGTAGTACCTCAGAAAGGTGTTGATAAGTGGTTTGATATGGTATTTTGACATGGCAGGGACATTCAAGCGGATCGGCGCGCACGGAAGGTTACTACAAGATGGACGCCCGTCTGAAAGCTAAGTACAAGTACCACCACGGGCGCGCGGCCGCGTGCGCCGCGCCCGCCGCGCCCACAGACGACAAGAAGGCGCGGCAGATGCAGCTGCTTTCACGAGAGGCGCGCTCCAACCAACGCCGGCTTCTCACGGCATTCGGTACGTGTATATTATACTAGCTGTGCCCCGCGGTTTCACCCGCGCTAGATGCCTACGTCATAGTAGCTTTATGCATGCAAAGTCTCAGCCCGATCGGTTTAAAATTGACAAAGATTCATACAAACTTTCATCCCCTATTTAGAATTAAATTAAATTAAACTATTTAGAATTAATCAAAATCCTTTCTTAGCGGATACCTACGTCATAACATCTACCTGTCTGAAAATTATCACGGGTCTTATTAACAAGTAACAGCGCCCTCTGACGGAGCAAAAAGACGTGACAGATGTAGCTCTATCGCGTAGCCTCCTTTATCTAAACTATAATATTATAAAGAGGAAAGATTTGATTGTTTATTTGTTTGCATTGAATAGGCTCCAAAACTACTGAACAGATTTCAAAAATTCTTTCACAGCTACAACTAGTTTTAATTTTTTTTTTTAAATGTACGTATAGAGAGGACTGTTTATGCCGGAAGTTTACTAAAAAACGTCTGATATATGATTTCCTGTTTTCTCCAGAACCAGGGAAATATCATGACGCTGTTTCCGATAAAATAGTCGGTTCGTTTTTAGGGTTCCGTACCCAAAGAGTCAAACGGGACCCTATTACTGACACTCCGCTGTCCGTCCGTCTGTCTGTTTGTCCGTCTGTCACCAGGCTGTATCTCATGAACCGTGATATTTAGACAGTTGAAATTCTCACAGATAATGTATTTCTGTTGCCGCTATAACAGCAAATACAAAAAAACAGAATAAAATAAATATTTAAGGGGGCTCCCATACAACAAACGCGATTTTTTTGCTCGTTTTAGCTCGATATTGAAAAGGGCAACAGGTAGACGCTTGAATTATTCACAGAAAATTTAGTTATATATCAACTTTAAAAATAAATAATTAATTAAAATAAATCAAAAATTGAAAGGGGGCTCCCATACAACAGACATGATTTTTTGCAGTTTTTATAGATGGTACGTAACCTACTATGTAACTATAGATGTTATACTTGGTGGTAGATTTCCTTAGCAGGAGGTCGTCTAGGTAGGTACCACCGCAGTACCAGATATTCTGCCGTCAAGCAGTGGTGTGTAAACATTACTGTGTTCCGATTTGAAGGGTACTGCAGCTAGCGAAATTACAGGGCTATTGAGACTAACCATCTAGTCTCAAAGTAATGAGCGCCAAGGCAGCGATGCCCTGGACTTTGTTTTACTACTCAAAATTCTGTGTATCGCTGCAATGGTCATGGACAGGCGTTATCTCTTAACATCGGGGCGCGTCTAGTTCGTATTATTACTGTTACATAAAAAAAAAAAGTGCCCCTTCGTACGCGAGTCCGACTCGCACTTGGCCGGTTTTTACAAGTTTACAGTGAATGCAAACTAAAATTGTCTATGTTGTCAAAAAGCATAAAACAAATATTATCTATAATAATATGGTCTCGTTTCAGGTACTGACACCGATTCGGATCTGCTGAAGTTCAACCAGCTGAAGTTCAGGAAGAAGCAGCTCAAATTCGCCAAGTCCGGTATCCACGACTGGGGTCTATTCGCTCAGGTAATATGCCATTTTATAGCATCATTATCTACAACAGAATTTGTCCTCATTAGCCTAAGTGGATTGGTCTCTTATAGCATTATCTGTGGGAACAAACAACAACTTCGGGCAACATATTAATTCCGACACCATGTCTTCCAGGTTTCCCAGATATTAAACTTCGCTAGATCGATTTTTCAGTCACAAAATGGTTCACTTCATATGGTTTTCTCATGGATGCCATTGTAGAGGCGTAACGAGTTTTCCAGATTTTCATCTGATAGTCTCGTACGGCATTTCGACTTAGACTTCATCATCGAGAAAAATTGTTCGCATTTGTATGTACTTCCTAAAACAAACAATTCTTCTCGCGAACGTTCTCAGTTGTTTGTATTTCTCTTTTTCGCGCGAAATTTCAAAAAGTCTCACGGGCCGGGTCAAAGGCCGAGGCGGGCCTGATCCGGCCCGCGGGACGGTTGTTGCCCGTATATGATCTACAGCTTACATTACCTTTAGTAGTAATACGTCAAATTCGTACAATTTGTACAATTCGATCTACAGCTTACATTACCTTTAGTAGTAATACGTCAATTAACAGCCAAATTCGGAAAGTCGGACGGTCACCGAACCAGGCTGTCGTAATTTCGCCAAGCATGTTTTATACTATTATCGATGTTTACAGGAGCCGATAGCAGCAGACGAGATGGTGATCGAGTACGTGGGACAGATGATCCGACCGATCGTGGCGGACGTGCGCGAGGCGCAGTACGAGGCGACCGGCATCGGCTCCTCGTACCTGTTCCGCATCGACCTCGACACCATCATCGACGCGACTAAATGCGGCAACCTCGCCAGGTTCATCAACCACAGCTGCAACGTGAGTATCACCACAGAATAAATACGAAGAATTTTGGTGGTAATGTTAAAGAAATATGTCAACGCAATTTTTCAAAACTTGTGTTTTTTCAAATGTCTAAGAATAATGGTGTTTTTACAAGCTTTTATTTAACTTGCACTATATGTTCGTCCGGGCGGAATCTTGCAAGTTAAATTTGACCCACTTCCCGATGTCCGATTGCACTCAAATTTGGTGTATCTTATGTATCTTTGGTGACAATACAATCATATGGTACCATGGAGCTGGGCTGATGATGGAGACTGAAGATGGCCATAGGAACTTCCAAACTATAAGCTTTGAAGAATATAGGCATAACTACCTATACGCCAAATAATATAATTACTAGAATTTATTTTTAAATTTTTACTTCATTATCCCAGATAAAAGTCTGTCTTGAACAATATTTTTTTACTTTTAATTTATTTGTCGAAGATACGTTAAGTCACCATTAATTTCCTAGGATATAGACAGCATGGATTAAACTTTTATGTTTGACAAGCTAGGTGTTTGACCACAGTTCACTTGATATTATGTGACGGTGTAGTCGAAGATGCCTGCACACTTAGCCTGGAATGGAACTGGCTCTTAAGTGAGGCTGCCGGAACACATCGTCAGATTTTCAACTTGAGGATGGTAGCTAGCCAGCCGAGTACTAGAAAATACTTTTCTATTAATAAATGTGCCGTGGTGGTGCCGGCGTAAGAATAGTACCCCACCCTCTCTGCCCGTGGTTGCCGTAAGAGTCGGCTAAGGGATGTAATCCGGAAGATGGGCAGCAGCGTCTTCCTTGAACAATAACCTACTAACTGCGCTCGCCAACCCTGCCAACGCCAGTCTGCCAAGCGTGGCGAGTATTGGCAAAACCCCCCAGGAGGAGGCCTATGTCCAGCAGTGGACGTCCTATGGCTGATGATGTGTATGTGATGTGACCAGAGACCGATTGTGCCTAAAATTTAATTGTATCGTGTACACTTGATTTTTAATCGATAAGTATATTGTGATACCAACAATACATAAATTAAAAAAAAAATTGTTAAACTTTATTCCAAATTATTTTTTATAATGCAATATTTTCGTTTCAGCCCAACTGTTACGCGAAGATTATAACAATAGAGTCTCAAAAGAAGATAGTGATATACTCGAAGCAGCCAATAGGAGTGGATGAAGAGATAACATACGATTACAAGTTCCCTCTAGAGGATGAGAAGATTCCTTGCTTATGCGGCGCCGCGCAGTGTCGAGGCTTCCTAAACTAGTTTATACTGTTGACTCGTAAATTTGTATCTAAAATTTGCTCTAGAACGTAAACACGCCCACTAGGTATTTGGTTAAACGACGGACGTACTCTGGAAGAGTATTTGTGTACACGATTCTGGACTACCATGGCTATAGTAAAAGAATATTTTCTATGAAACATTTTGCCTTTCGCGAACTTTAAAAAAGGTTTAAAGAAATGCAAAAAATAATCTATTTATTTTCCAAAACTTGGGGTTTTTAGTGTTTTTTATATATAAAATAGTGGTATTTTATTCACATAGTGCCAAATTATTTGCTCTAGTGTGGGGAAGTGATATAAGGGGAAAAGTTTCTTACCATATTGCTTCCAAAACCCTGTCAAAGCTTTTAGTGTAGTTGCGACTACTTTACTAGGGCATAACTGGACTTGTCTCTGGCTTGTGTAGCTTTGAGTGTGACTCGACATATTTCACTTAATTTTACAATAAATACTTGACACTGGCAAAATACTATGCCATAAACAAAAACGACTATATTTGTTATGCTGTACTAAGTTTAATATTTACAAATTGTTTGTTAATAATGACTATATGGGTTGTTTTGGTGGGAACACGCAAGGCGACACTGCCTTTGTTGTTGTTTTTTTTTCTTCAAATTGATGTATAAAAACATCATCCATAGCCTTCTTTATCCCACTGTTGGGTATAGGCCTCTCTCTTGTTATGCCATCTGGCTCGGTCCTGTGTCAATCTGATCCAGGTTCGACCCGCGACGGTGACAATATCGTCTGCCCATCTTGCGGCTGGACGACCAACGCTTCGCTTACCTTGCCTAGGCCACCACTCTGTTGCAACCTTACTCCACCTGTCATCACTTCGCTTAGCAACGTGTCCTGCCCAGCTCCACTTGAGGTTCATAGCTGCAATACCGACGTCTCGGACTTTCGTTCTTCGCCGGATATCAGTATACGATCTTGGTCTTGGAGTTTGATGCCGAGCATGGACCTCTCGAGTCTCCATGGATCTCTGTGCGACTCTAATTTTGTACACAGCCTCATGTGTAAGCGTCTACGTCTCGTCGCCATATGTCATGGTGGGCAGGACACACTGATTAAAGATGCGAGTCTACAGGCACTGTGGAATATGAGAATGTCGTCAAGCTTTTTGAATGCCGTCCATCTAAGCTGGTGATCTCCGTCTTTTGATGCTCTATGCCAAGTATGACCAAGATACACGTAGCTGTCAACCGTTTCTAGGCTTTCACTCCCAATTATGATTGGGATTACTGAGATAATATTGAAATTGATAATATTGAGAAACATGATTTTTCGTGTTGCTTCCAAAATTTAATTAGTAGAAGAATGAGCGAAGCTTATAACGTCACCAGTGCTTTACTAGGGCATGACTGGACTTGACTAAGACTTACTTTGTGTGACGTTAATTGTGACTCTACTTATTTTTTTATAAAATATCGAAACACTTGACACTTGTGAATGCACAAAGTGCGACGCCAAAAACAAAGAAGAAGAATATCATATATTTTATCTAGCCAATCCGCTGCGTCCAGTGACAGATTTTTTAATACGTAATATTAAAAAAATACCAAGTAATAGGTTGCGCTTGGCTGCAAGATATTGATAGATTTGCCGATCACATCATCATGCTGATGCAGTCAATTGTGAGAATTAATAAACTAATCTAACTCGTTATGCATTTAAATGTTTTTATTAGGACATCCATGTTTTATCTAATTTGCAGAAATTCAATTACAATTATGTTGAATTTCAGCTTTTTTTAGGGTTGCGTACCCAAAGGGTAAAACAGGACCCTATTAATAAAACTCCGCTGTCCATCCGTATGTCTGTCTGTCTGTCCGTCTGTCACCAGGCTGTATCTCATGAACCGTGATAGTTAGACAGTTGAAATTTTCACAGATGATGTATTTCTGTTGCCGCTATAACAACAAATACTAAAAAAAAAACAGAATATAATAAATATTTAAAGGGAGCTACAAGATTATTACAAGAAACGTGTTTTTTTTGCTCGATATTGATAACGGCAACAGGTAGACGCTTAAAATATTTACAAAATATTTAGTTTATTTTAGTAATTAATTAAAATAAAATTAATATTTAACTGGGGCTCCAATGACAAACAGACATGATTTCTTTGCCGTTTTTTATAGATATAACGGAACCCTTAGTGCGGGAGTCCGACTCACACTGGGCCGGTTTTTTATTTAAAATATAATTACATATATGTCCGTCGTGTATTCAACTACCCAGTATAGAAGCAAACAGCCGAGGCGCTGCTTTAGTAATCTCAACGGATGCGAAACAATACTATGTTATTTAATTTTGTGTTAACTTATAGAAATTCTACAGTGAAATGACAAGTCAGAGAACTAATCACGATGGCGCTGTTTTTACTAATTTACATATACTTTAAGCTGCGCTGAAATAAATCAAGTCTCTTAAATTAGCCTTAGATAGATCAAAAACGAATTTTTACCTGTCTCGTGTGGATGATGAACTAAATCTAATTATTTACTGTACAGAGCGTTTGTGTGAATCTAATGTTTGTCGCCGTGTAATTAAATAATAGAGTAACGATGCGATTTTGTATTATATTATAATGTGTTATTTTGACTGAGTCTAAAGATTTGATCCGTTAGACTAGAACGTCCTGAGTGTAAAGTGTTGTGTTGTGTACATTAATTGTGTAAAAAGATCTCTGCCGTAATTTTCATGTTTTAATTTAGTACACATTACAAGTACATCTAATAAAGAAAATGATTTCATATGAATTCCAGAATGAATCATAAGGGTTTAAGGTGGGATCCTTTTTCGGGAGTTAAAGATAATTAATATTATTGGTATTGTATTGTTGGTAAACACATGATAAAAAAAAAACTTAAATTTCCACTTTATAATGTATGAGATTGTAAATAAACGATTCCGAACATTCTAAATAGGTTTTTTGATCAAAAATCCAATAATTCAATATGGGTACGCATTTACCCAAAGGTTCCTCAGATCGAGAGTTCGTCAGCAGCACCATTTAACACGGATGCGTGTTCGTGCATTTGCTAATGCAAGAAAATGTGGGCATTTAACTTACACACCAAACAGAATTACCAAGTGGCTCTTAAGTGAGGCTGCCAGAACATCGTTAGATGCTTGGCGGCAGTTTTTCAACTTGAGGGCGGTAGCTAGCCAGCTATAGGAGTACTTTAAGGACCCTACCACCATGCTATAGTTTCCTCACGATGTTTTTCCTTCACCGGCAGCTCAAGCTCATTGTTTGGGTTTGAAACCGTGCCACTCTTAAATAAAACTATTTTAAGCTTTTTGACTTATAACGTCAACAGAAATATAGGCCAGTAAAAATTGCTGATTTTTTTGTCAACTTCGCACCAAATTTCTTACCCAATTTTTTCTTTAAATTTTGTTTGGGGTCACTTACTGAGCATAAAATCACAAAATGCTGACAGATCTAGCTTCAAACGCCATCTTGAAAAAAGTTTTTGGCCGATATCTTGGAAACTATGCATTTAGTACAGGCTTTTGTGTATGATGCACATTTACTCCGTCTTGGCTTGCTTCTTCGCTGGATGTACTGCACGTACTACCGTCTTCGCTGTCTTCAGTGTCGTCGTTATTAATATATTTATCATTGTATTTCTTGAAATAGTGCATTGTAACTTGTTCTGATGGGTGGAAATATATTTTCTTTTTTATTTTACTTTCCCAATCTAAATGATCTGCCCCCCATCCAACTGGTATCATTTCTAGTACGAGCAGATACATGGAAGGACAGTCTTCCCAACGCAGCATTTCATACAACACCCTTAATAGAACAACATCACATATCTCAAAATCATTGAAAAAAGTTTTTAATGTCTCTTTGAATAAGTAAGTAAATTGAAGGAAAGAAAGTATGTTGATCTTCTGAAATATAGTGATGACACATCGATGCTATGTGCCGCACAGACGCGGTGCGGATGCTGTCCCAACTAAGTTGTTCATTAGAATTTTTCATCTCAAGAATCTCTATGAACCAGACAGTTAACTGCCATCGGCGAATTGTTATGTAATGTTCTTTTACACACAACGATTCCTTCAACATAACATCTCTAATATTACTTAATATCTCAATTGGCATTTTCATTCTCTTACCAAACACGAAGCGCGGTATTTTACAGCAAATATCACCCAGAAGAGTCTGAATTCCTCCTAACATGTATGCCCTACCATTGGTCCATTCTGTTACGCATTTGTCAATAACCGGCTGCATCAAATTCTTAAACTTTTGCATTTGAATGTTAAGATCTTTTGAACAAAGTAAATAAACAGCCAGTATCTCTAAATAAGTTCGATAGCAGAAGCTGTCATTATCATAGTTTATAATTATATCTGTTATATAATATAATAAATATTTTTCCACGAATTCAGAGTCTAAATATTCAATGAATTGAAAAATGAACGCACGAGAGCTCCGTGACCGGATAACTTTTTAAGACGATCGGTATTCGTTTTTGTCCATTCGGTTGCTAGTGAATTCGGCCAATATATTATTAATTACTAATTAATACTTAAACGAAGTGAAGAAAAAAGAATGAACGAAAAAGTAGTAAAGTAGTAGAGTGTAAAATCAAAACAAAAATTTGTATTTAATCTATGTATTATATTAAAATATAAATTACATAATTGTATGTCAGAATGAGAAGAGCATCGCTTACACAAAACTAAATCTAAAGGCTAAGTAAGTCACGTATCAAATCACAGTATATTGGCCTTACAGTAACAATTAAAACAGACAAATATTTATAATTAATAAAAACTTGACTTCAGAATTATCGACTCTTAACTAGCAAATAAATAAAGTAAAGCACAATAATTATTTCAATACTCAATAAACATACTATTCCAGTATAAACAAAGTACGAACGCAAAACAGCTGCGAAAAATAGGCTCCTATAGGTCTACAGTATAAAATTATAAAAGACGAGACAAATAACATCAACATATTTAATTCAAATTTAAAATTTATCGGCATCACACCTTTACCTTTACACAACTTTTGTTATTTGCAGGAATCTTTCAAATATTATACTAACTAATATTATAATGCGATTGTTTGTTAAGCCTTTACTACCTAACGGATCATCGTGAAGTTCCCGAGGCACATAAAAATAATAATTCCGTGTGATCTTAGCCATAGAGAAAAAGATAACAAGAGAACTGTGACGAGAAAGCAGCCCTGTTGGCTCATTGGTAGTATGTCTGCCTGAGCTGTGGGGCGTGGGTTCGATTCCCGCCAAGGACAAACATTTTATGGTGTAAACAAATGTTTGTTCTGTGTGTGTGTTCTGTATGTATTATAAGTATGTACAAAATAAAAAGTATGTATTTATGTTTTCTATCAGTTATCTGACTTCCATCACACAAGCTCTGCTTAGTTTGGGGTCAGATGGCGCTGTGTGTAACGTGTCCTATGATATTTATTTAAAGGGTTGGATAGAAATGACCTTCCTTTTATTCTTAAGTGCTTAACATGCAAAAGTTTTTCATTATTATACATCAGATTCAACAAGTTCACAATGAAGTTAATTTTAAAGCACAATCACCGAAATAACGATTATAAAATAGCTGTTTGTTTGTCAAATAAGTTAGTAGATTAATTATATTATTCTCTATGGAAAACTTTTTCTTTCAGAAGTTTATACAAGCGGGATTAACAGAGGACAAAGTCCTTAAATACCTGTGTATATGTGTTAATATATTGATAAAAATATATACCGATCCCTTCATAAAAATGCTAGAGTTAACATACAGATATGTACATTTTTTTTACAATAACTGTTAGCTCTCGACCTCTTATCTGATGTTAATAAGTGAAAATGCGGTCTACGATGGAGTACACTTAGTCTAAAAGATACCCATTCACTTTCAACTCGGTTTGAGGATATGTGCTTGGTTTGCATCAAAATTGCCCTATTTGCAACGTCTATCTTAATAAATTGTCCATGTTTAATTCAAATATACTAACTCTACACTAAGGAAATAGATGACTATTTACCGAGAACCATTCTGTGGTTTACCATTCACGAAGTCAACCTACCGAGTGAGATTTGCCTCGTCTCATTACATAGGGAAGTGAAAATACCTAAAAACATTAACTAGCAAGAACTACTTTAAGTATCTGTATTCAGGTACAATTTCTTACCTGGTGTATTCTTATTCAAAGTGGGGACGATAAGTCTTGCATTGACCGTCCCGCTTGGGGTGAATTGAGCATTTCCCCCTATCAGCGTCTACCCGAGCGAACCCAGCTCCTTGAAGTATCGGAGCGAGCCTCTGGGCCACTGGCATGGTGGCTCCATTGAGGTGGGTGGAATGACCTGGTGTAATAGAAACTCCGAACTAAATAGAATACTACAGCGGTGCATTCACTGGAACCTCACTTGTCTCGTAAACATTTCGGCGCATAAATCCGACGTGCCTTTAGACCGCGACTGGTCTTCACTTTCAGTCGAATCGGAATCGAATTCGGAAGTCGTCGCAGGCGATCTTCTGCCATTAGATGTCCGTGGTAATCCAACTTCCGCTGTCAAAATCTGCTTTATCACTTCTTCAGACTGATCTTGACGCTGTTTCGCTCTAAGCTGACGTGCTCTCTTTCGAATATCGGCTAGAAAACCGGTCGTCGCTTCGATGCTGTCCTGAGACAAGCGACACGCGTTATGCGCTTCGTTCTGTGCTTCCAACAAATCTGTTAACGAGCGAGCTAAGTCCGTAGTGGAGCCTTTAGCATCCGACACAGTTTCTAGCGACTCGAGAGACGCACCGATGCTTCTAAACGCGGCTACGCCTTCCACTAGAGACACGTTATAGCCGTCGTCATCTTTGGTCCTGATGATGATTCCGGTCGGCGATGCACCTAACAACGCGGGCTCTCTGATCTTCAGCTGATAAATCTCCGGGTTGTAGCATTCAGACTCTGTAGAATGTAGGGACGCAGTATCGCAGGTACACGGCGGAGACCGGTAAGCCTCTTCGCTGATGTAGATGATGGT
This sequence comes from Biston stratarius, assembly GCA_950106695.1. NCBI lineage: Eukaryota > Metazoa > Arthropoda > Insecta > Lepidoptera > Geometridae > Biston > Biston stratarius. Next base: position 5,349,179 of record OX467106.1, on the reverse strand, counting down.
CACTTTGTCTTCCCCGACGACGTACAAGAATGGAGCGACGAATTCCCAGCCGTGGATTGCGGAGCTCCAGCGCGGGTCTTCGTTTCTCGTCCGTTTGCCGAATTCGTCGACGAAAACGCCGCATTCCGCGTAGCACAGGAGAAGTTCTATTGGATGAGGTCGTATCAGTAAGATCGCTCGGGGCGGCGATCGTTTCTTGAAGAGTGCGGAGATTGTAGGGTCTTCCATCGCGAAGGGTTCGACGCCTCCGGTGGGAAGGGACGCTTTGAGAGGTTTGTCTCCGGCGATGTACAGCGCCTTGGTGGTGAGTAGGAGAGCCGACGGTGGGCGGTCGACGGTCAGCGAGCGCGACACTTTGAACTCTGTCGCGGCGCCGTCGAATCGCAGCAGGAATATGCGTCGCCCGCACGCTACCGCCACGCACGTGCCTTCTGTGTATTCGCTGGATACGGTCTGTAAACAAAACAATATGTAAAACTTTTTGAAACTTTGAAGAATCAATTTAATTGCTCTGTTTTGGAGCGATTACTAATTCTACTCGTATAATTTTGACAACCGTTGTGAAGATGAGCCAATCGTAAACTATATTAACGTTTCCACAATAAGAATACGCTTTTCATATTATAATTGCCGTTGTGGTGCCGGCGTAAGAATAGTACCCCACCCTCTCTACCCGTGGTTGCCGTAAGAGTCGGCTAAGGGATGTAATCCGGAAGATGGGCAGCAGCGTCTTCCCTGAACAATCACACCTAACTGCGCTCGCCAACCCGCCTGCCAAGCGTGGCGAGTATTAGCAATTTGCTTTCCTATAAATTTACAGTTTATGATCACTAGAATAGTTCTAATAAACTACCAAACTTCCGGTTTCATCATCAGATGATGATGAAGCCAGAAGGTAGGCACCGGAACTTTGTTAATCTAGCAGGATTGTTTCTGGCTATATCGGCTTTACTTAGGCCACTTCGTAATAGTGAAGTGTCCAAATAATAGATGGCATTTTCTTCATAGCCCACACATGATACTGCAAGAAGACTGTCAATAGGTCCTACTTTTATTACAACCAAGTTCATGTTCTTGGTTATTGCGTAAAAGTTACTTCAAGATTTCAAAATGTGTAATTGTGTATACAATTTTTAATAATTTTTTTAGACAATGATATTACTGAAAATAATGTATACTTACAAATTGAACTACTATAGATTAATTGAACTAATGTAGATTAATTGAATCGTTATAGACTAATATTTATGTCATATTGTGACTTATATTATTGCATACCTGTTAAAGGGGTAGTTTGTACTGTATTGTTGAATATGAAATTTGTATATATTACAAATTTAGTTCCATATAACTACGTAATAAAACAGTGACCTGTATAAGGTGCGGTATGTTGTTGTCTGGTAAGCTAACGCGTGCAACCTCGAAGGTCGGTCGCAGGCTCTCAGCGCGTCGTAGCGTGGAACCCAGCGACAGCAGGCCTCCTGGAATGGAAACCCGGGTCAGATTGTAACACTTATAAGGCTGGGAACACTCAGGTCACTCGTCGTTCTGTACCACCCGCACACCCTCCGTGCTCTGCCAATAAAGTAAACTCTCGTAATGAAGGCACAGAGGTATAGTAATTACCTAACCTGTAACCTATAACGGGTAGTGTCTCAAGCTTTTAAGGATATAGGAAACCTACACGCCAAATGCTTACTAGATAACTGTCGAAGAAAAAGCTTGTTTAAAAAAAAAAAAAAACTTTTTAGTAGATAGGTAAGTATTTTAGGGATCTTCTCAAGACGAATCAATCGAGCCCAAACTCGGTGGGGTTATGTTGTTTTATCACAGAGATGCCGTGGCCACCTTCCAGCTTCATCATCAGACCCTGAATATCGTCTAGGCATAAAGTGCTCCTCAAGACGAATCAATCGAGTCCAAACTCGATAGGTTTATCTTTTTTAGTTTAGAAGTTCCTATGGTCATCTTCCGTCTCTATCATCAGACCAGTTCCATGGTACCATATAATTGTATTGTCACCGAAGATACATAGACTAAATTTAAGTGCAATTGGACATTGGGAAGTGGGTCCAATTCAAATTGCAAGATTTCACCCGAACAAATATACATACATTGCAAGTTAAATAAAAGCTTGCAAAAACTTCCTTTTATCTGATAAATGGAGTTATTCAGGCGTTACTTTGTGAAAGTTCATTTTGAGTGTTCAAGGCACATATTTAATGTATTTCCTTTTAAAAGTCTTTTTGATTACAACAGTGATGAGGATTTAATTTAAAATTTATCTGACTGGATAATTTTTAAATATCTATCCGAAATATTCTTTAATATCTGAAACAAAAATCCGACATAAGCTTAAAATCTAAATACATTAAAAATAACTGATTAAAATAACCACAAGGCTTGCGTTTGATCGCAATCTCACCTGATGTGAAGTGAAGATGCGACCTACGATGGAGCACGTTTGTCTAGAAGATACTGATTCACTCTCGACTTGAAGACACCCAGATTGTATCTATCAGGGAACACCCACTCAAGTAACGCATTCCACGCTTCAGCCGTTCGAACAATGAAAGTAGATTCAAATCGTTTCGTACGGGTTTTTGGAATGTCAACCATGAAACGATGTCGCTGCAATAACCATTGTAGCGATGATGGCTCAGTGGTTAGCGCGGTAGGTTCGCATGCCGAAGGGCGTGGGTTCAAACCCTAACAATGAGCTTGAGCAGCCGGTGAAGGAAAACACCGTGAGGAAATCATAGCTTAGTGGTAGGGTACTTTATAGTACTCGGCTGGCTAGCTACCACCCTCAAGTTGAAAATTTGCCGCCAAGCATCTAACGGTGTGTTCCGGCAGCCTCACTTGAGAGCCAGTTCCATTCCAGGCTAGGTGTGTTTACCATCTTCGACCACACCGTCACTTAACATCAGGTGAGCTGTGATCAAACACCCAGCCTGTCAGATATAAAAAAGCAGCTGGCAGACCGCTTGGCAGAGAATGATAATGTTCTTTTATCGGTGTCAAACAAATAAGTACCGTGTAGGAGCGCGGCGGCGTGTAGCAGGACCGCGCGCCCGGCGACGGCTGCGAGGCACGCGGCGCCCGCGCCTCCCGCCTCCGCCGGCGCTCCGCCGCACTGCACGCGCACGCGCCCCCGCAGAGAGTACAGCCCGTCCGTGCAACCTAAACGCATTCAACACAGTCAAATCTATACATATAAAAATCTCGTGTCACGGTGTTTGTGGTCGCATTCCTCCGAAACGGCCCGACCGACTATTATGAAATTTTGTATGTAGGTATGAGAATAGGTCGTAAAGTATATAGCTACTTTTTATTCGGAAAAAATGCACTTAGCGGGTAACACCGCGGGGCGCAACTAGTAATTATATATATATAATACTAGCTGCGCCCCGCGGATTTACTCGCGTGGTGATGGATGATGATAATGATGAATGGTTTATTCCAGGGCCTAAAGTATCTACATGCAAAATTTCATCCAGATCCGTTCAGCCGTTCTGGTGTGATTGAGTAACAAACATCCATCCATCCATCCAAACTTTCACATTTATAATATTAGTGAGAAGTGGGATTAATAATATTTACAAACTTATAAAAATAGCTTAGTCAAAAAGTCCGTCAGTGGAGGGATATGTGGCCAGAATGCTGGCAGCACTGCCACGCTGGATGGCAATGCTAAGCTTTTGACCAAAGTAGATGCCAGCATTCTGGTCACCTGAAGCCTCCTCTAAACGTTATATATTTTATGGCTGACAGGCTAAGTGTTTGACCGCAGCTCAGCTGTTGTTAAGTGACGGTGTGGTCGAAGATAGCACATAGCCTGCAATAGATATATATACTAGAAGAAAACTACAGAACAATAGTTATTTTTGGCAGGAAAGCAAATAAAAATATATGGCTGCATTGTATTTTAAGGCTACTATCAGAGGGTGACTGCCGTGGTGGTGGCGGCGTAAGAATAGTACCCCACCCTCTCTATTATTAGTACCCACTATTGTGGTTCTCCGTTTGTCAGTTCGTAGTAGTCAACGATTTCACGATAAAATCACCCCCTTTAGCTTGAGTGCATCTCAAGCTTACAGCCCTGTATTATCTGTGATTTGTCGTGCGTGTTACCTATAGCGACGGCGTTGGGCGAGACATAGAGCGCGGCGAGCGGGCGCGCGGCGCACTCCGCGAGGCGCTGCGGCGCGTACCCGCCGGGCGCGGCGGACGCGGGCGCGCGCGCCGCCGTCAGCCGCGCCACCCAGCTCGCCCGCAACGACAGGCTGGGACAAACCACGGCCGCGGTCTCGCCACGCCCACTGTTCTCTACCTTTATCTGAAACATTCATCAACACATTCATTCATTCATTATATCCCCAAACATCCCTTTTCTTTTAGTGACGTGCATGTAGTGATTTTCTTGTCCGGCGGAAGGTATATATTGTTATGCCATAACACAGGTTAATTCCTAGCATGGGTAACAATGCTTCTCTATGAAATATACTTTTGAACAATATTTATGTATAAATTATTTTGTTAAACGACGTTTGTAATTGCCAAATAAATTTTCATTTCATTTCATTTCATTGTTATGCCATAACACAGGGTTATTCCTAGCATGGGTAACAAACAATGCTTCTCTATGAATTATACTTTCGAACAACACTTATGTATAAATTATTTTGTTAAACAACGTATGTAATTGCCAAATAAATTTCATTTCTTTTCAATAAATTTCATTTCATTTCAATAAATTTCATTTCATTTCAATAAATTTTATTTCATTTTAAATATAACATTCGACTGCTGTGTACAAAATTTGACATTTTTATTTATTGAATTTAATTTTTTTTTTCTAATCGAATGTTATTATTTTTTTGTGCATAATATATAATTTAATTTTAAACTGTATGTATGGACTTGTTCTAAAATAAATTATTATTATTTATTTTAAAAAATTACAAAATTATTTACTCTAGTCATAAATGGTTTAATGTTTATTGTTGGTTGTTTGTTCTGTGTATTCTGGATGTATTTGCAAAAAAAAAAGTATTTAACTATTCTATCAGTTATCTGATTTCCATAGTATACCTAAGCTTTGCTTAGTTTGAGGTCAGATGGCGCTGTATAAAATGTTTTCTGTGTTTACCACAAAAGCTCTATTAGCTTCGTTCTGCGGCAGGTTCCTGGCGTCCGCGCTGTGAAGTACCGCTTTAAGTTCTCTCTCGCCGCTGGTTAGTGTTAGCACGCCGTCGGTGCATTTCACCTTCATCCTCTCGCGGGTGTCGTCGGGCCTGCCAACAAAATAACAAAATCCCTAATACAAAAGCTAATAAAGCTAATAGCTGCAGTTACAATAGCGATTATGCAGTCATTCGCGTGAAAATGTCTCTTTAATCCAACGAATTCTATGTACTTAGAAAAGAACTTTAAAATCAACAAGTGTATTAAACGGCCCACTAATTTGCGATTGTGAACAAGAAATTTTCATGAAAAAAAAAAAAAAATTTTACTAAATGAATTACGTACTAAATTAATATAACTCATTATTATTTACAAATAAGATAAAATAAGATAAGCCACTAAGTAATAGTGCAACTGGTTACCCCATCGCTTAAAGCGACTTCTTCTAAGCAACCCTAAAAAAAAACGGAAATAAATGCTTGGTAATTTTAGCTTACCAAACGATTAGAAGGTCTTGCGTTCCGTCCGGTTCATCTAGGCTCTTCTTCCCACTACAAAATAATAAAAAAATATTAGTTAACGATGTCCCACCATGCATTGTTTTGTTATATATCAAAGGGTTTTCGATGAAAGCTCCCAGGTGGCTTGACTTTGTCCGAAACTTCCAACAATTATCATCATATTTCAACTAATTTACACGAAACCTTGACAAATTATATACGAGTACTTCCTTCCTCATGAATCACTCTATCTATTGGTGAAACTTGCGTGATAATCAGTTCGGTAGTCTTTAGGGTTCCGTACCCAAAGGGTAAAACGGGACCCTATTGCTAAGACTCCGCTGTCCGTGCGTCAGACGTCCGTCTGTCACCAGGCTGTCTCTCATGAATCGTGATAGTAAGACAGTTGAAATTTGTCACAGATTATGTATTTCTGTTGCCGCTTTAACAACAAATATTAAAAAACAGAATAAAATAAATATTTCCCATACAACAAACGTGATTTTTTTTTGCTCGATTTTACTGGATATTTATAACGGCAAGAGGTAGACGCTTGAAATAATCACAGAATATTTAGTTATATATTCACTTCAAAAATAAATAATTAAATTAAAATAAAACAAATATTTAATTTTAATTTTGCCGTTTTTATTTATAATGTGACGGAACCCATCGTGCGTGAGCCCGACGCGCACTTGGCCGGTTTTAAGTTTATCCCGAACAGACAGACGCTGCGGACGACTTTGTTTTATAATATATAGTGATTTATGGAATGTGTGAACGATCAGTCAGTCAGCCAGTAAGTTTCTTACCATATCATATACATATGGATATAAAAGATAGATGATGATCATCTTTTCGATAAAAAGAAGTAATGATTGCGAAAAATACCCTGAAAACCAATGAAAGTTTTAGAAAGAATAAAGCTAAACACTAACCTGTTCGTATTTGTTTGGAGTTTGGATTTTCCTCTTCTAGGTGTAGGTGGTAAGCTAGAAAAATAAAGAAATTAGAGAAAATTAACGTGTAAACGAAATAAATTACACTCAATCTAACCTAATCCTCCTAGATGTACAAAACAACTGTATTATAAAATGGTTACAATTTAGAGGTCATGTTATCAATACCAATAAAGTTTTATTATGTAAAAGTATTGAGACGGACAAGATGTTTTTCTGATAGTAAGAGCTAACGCATGCTCATGACTATTACAGCAATTCACAGAGCTTTGAGTGACAAAGCCCAGGGCATTACTGCTTTGGCACTAATTACATTGAGACTTTCCACGTTTATTTTTTATTGTTGACAGGCAAGGTGTTTGACCACAGCTCACCTGATGTTAAGTGACGGTGTGGTCGAAGATGGTAAAGCACACCTAGCCTGGAATGGTACTGGCTCTCAAGTGAGGCTGTTGGACCACACCGTTAGGTGCTTGGCGGTTAGTTGGATAGTTTTTTTAAATGTAACTGTAATGACACGAACGAGATACTCTCCATCTCCATGACCATTGCAGCGATATACAGAACTTTGAGTAGCAAAACAAAGTCCAGGGCATCGCAGCTTTGGCGCTCATTACTTCGAGACTAGATGGTTAGTCTCAACAGCCCTGTAATTTCGTTAGCTGCAGTACCCTTAAAACCCACAGTAATGTTTACACACTACTGCTTGGCGGCAGAATATCTTGTACTGCGGTGGTACCTACCTAGACGACCTCCTGCTAAGGAGATCTACCACCAAGTAAGTAGTTTTACTTGGTTAGTCTCAACAGTCCTGTAATTTCACTAGCTGCAGTACCTTTCAAACGGGAACACAGTTCGTTTGAAAGGTACTGCAGCTAGTGAAATTATAGGATTGTTGAGACTAACCAAGTAAAACTACTTACTTGGTTTGAGTTGATATTAGATTGCCTTAATAATACACTACTGCTTAGCTACTTACCGACAGAATATTTGGGTGGTATCTACCCAGACAACCCGACAGAATATTTGGAACTGGGGTGGCACCTACCTAGATGACCTCCGAGTAATGAGATCTACCAGCAAGTAAAATCAGTAATGTAACTTCTAAATGCATCATGCGTGGCAGTAGATACAAACATGATACAAAAGCAATGATTTACTGCTTCACTCACCTATTTATTTCAAAGCTTGAATTGCTCGATGCCAGTTTTGCCCTCAGTCTATCAACCTCTTCACGTAGTTCCCTGTTAGTAATAATACAATTAATTTAGACACAGAGTCCAATATACTCGAAAAAAGTTTGTGAATAACTAAATCCCACCAAAAACATCGTGTACAAGGAACAAAATCAAACATTTTGAAAAAACCCACGACCCCAGCAGCGCCCCGTGGTGAGTTGTCACCGTAACAATATCTAAGAACATGCACCAATCAACCCCAAACCCATCACTGAAAACTGCATCAAAATCGGACTAGTAGTTTTGAAGAAAAATGGCAACATGGATTTGCACAAACAAACATCCTCTCACCTCAAACGCATATATCGTCTCCGTTCCGTCGTGGGTAAAAATGTTATCAAGACGAGACCATATGCAAAATGCACAAAAAACAATAATAGCAAAAACAAAGAAGATTTTTTTTATTTATTTAAAAATTACACTCCACTGACACCGGAGTCCGTGGCCTTTGTTAACTTGGATTTAATACATAGTTTTTTTTACAATATGGGAAGAGGAAATTTAAAGAAGAAAACGAAGAATAAAGAAGTATTAAAATATCATACATGTTGACACGTCGCAACGGTGGTGACGTAGCGTTCCTCCGTCCCGATCTGCCGAACAGCTTGTGGCTGAACGAGCATTTCTTCCGCGCGGCTTCCTCGACTTTGGCTTGCAGGAAGTCGATGAGCTTGGCCTGCTGCCGTAGCGTGGCGTCGGTCTTAGTCTCGCGGGTGCGCCACCACGCGGTAGCTGCTTCGGCAGCTTCACGGGCCGCTGATAACTCCTCCTGAAGAATGAGATTTTAGACTATTTCAGAGAATTGTAATACTTAAAAGCGCTAAAACATTTGGGAACAATACGTTAATGTCTCGCAAAGGACTGTATGAGCTGCAAATAAATAGTAAAAAGCCGGCCAAGTGCGAGTCGGACTCGCGCACGCAGGGTTCCGTACCATTATCTATGAAAAAGGCAAAAAAAATCGCGTTTGTTGTATGGAAGCCCCCTTAAATATTTATTTTATTTTGTTTTTAGTATTTGTTGTTATAGCGGCAACAGAAATACATAATTTGTTAAAATTGCAACTGTCTTGCTATCGCGGTTCTTGAGATACAGCCTGGTGACAGACAGACGGATGGACAGACAGACAGCGAAGTCTTAGTAATAGGGTCCCGATACATATTAAGATAGTAGATAATAGTAGATAATAGAGGTAGTAGATAGTAGTTAATACAGTATGCTTACTATAATTGTCACTTAGCCAGGGGGATGCAAGTGCAGAGAGAAATTACTACAACCCCTTATAGTAGGCTTTGTCAATTAACCTCTGCTTTATAAAACCTTTGAATTTATTATAGGACATTTTAGTTACCTCAAGTGGGATTTTATTATAGAATCTAACGCAATTCCCGAGAAAAGACTTATTAGCTTTAGATAACCTGAATTCTCGTCAATTCTCGCCCAATCATCGAATTGCCGCCCAAAACAAATAGGAGTATGGTAACAGAACATGGTTTATACTTGTGCGTCTGCCAGAGTCGCTTGCAGCTGTAGAGCGTTGGAGTGGTGTTCGTGTGCGCGGGTGCGTAGCGTGGCGCACTCCTCTTGCAGGTCGCGGATGCGGCGCGCGGTGCTGGCCAGCGCCGCCTCGCTCGCGCTCTGAGCGCTCTCTAGCGTCGCCACGCGCGACTCTAGCTCCGTCACGCGAGACTCGCGATTATCAAGTTTCTCCTGTTAATACGGACACAATTTAATGGATAAAAGATAATAATAATAATAATTTTATTACACGAAAAAATAATACATAATTCTTTAAAATGTCTTTTAAGGTTCAGTTTCTTCCGCTGAACTAGGTTATAACACCTGTATTTCAGCGTCAGTGTCGTCACAGCGTTCGATGCCCACCTACCCGTGACGTCAGCGTCTAGGGAACGCTGGTGTCGCATGAGTCATGTTAATCCTGCCATAGGCGTAGAACCCTTAATATTGGTTCTAGGGGAAAAGTCGTAGAGATCAAAATTTTAGGAAATTTAATTATCTACAACTTTGTTCATGTAAGTACATTTATGTCATAAAGTTAATAATGATCGAGATGATTTGATAATTATACTTTACCACTTTTTTCGCGTATAACTCGAAAAATATCGATCGTACGAAAAAACTTGCAACAAATAAATTGTAGAGATTCACATTTACAACAACTTTAGTCCTCACCATTTCTGTTGAAAAGTTGAAAATGACCGAGATATTTAAACAAAAACCATTCGGTCCCCCTTAAATTCAAGATGGCGGCTAACGCATCGGCGGAATTTGGTCGCCATTTTGGATTTAGACTACCTGTGACCCCCATTAAAGGTTGCAGCAAAAAAATTGCTGCCGGGAATTATTGCAATTTAAAATGCTAACCCGACTGGGCAAAATATACACAAGTTTAAATTATAACAGCTCTGTTTCCATCAGTGGTTATAAACTCTAGCTTTACGTACGCGTAGCAGCTGCAACTGGCAGTGCGCGTATGACACCTCCCCCCGCGCCTCCTCGTGAAGATTGTGTGCCAGCGAGGCCGCCGTGGTCGACTCCGTCGCCTGTCGCTGCGCGTGTTGCAGCTTCGACCGGCAGCTGTCCAAGTCCTTTCGCATCCGTGATATCTCACTCTGGAATACACAGGAAATACGATTTCATAGTACATTCGTGGCATAGACTTAATAACAGAAAATTTATTATTTACTAGCTTAAGCCGGTGACTTCGTCCGCGTTGCCTTAAAAATAGTTTGAGAGAGAAATTAAACATGACTGTGTAAGTAACAAAATAGCAATAGTTTCATCTATCATGAAACTTGCGCTCTATATATATATACATAAAATAATCACACTAATACAATGAGTTTACTATACTATAGAGTCACAGTCTCAAAGTAAGAACAGTCAAAAAGTGTCCGAGCGCCGTATTACATACCTATACATCAACTATATAGTTCACATTGACAGATGTTTTTCGAAATTAGATGTTATACGTCTCGACATAGTCTTCACTGTCGTTTGAACGCCATAGCTCTTCTCTCGAACACGCTTCGCTCTTGAGCAAAACGGCGATACCATGTGTCTCGTTTACTCTTACTTATTTGATTGGCGTGTAAGAGAGACAGGCTATCGCAGCGCTGTAGTCGAACTATTACCATTAAATTGTGCAAAGAAAATTAAAATTATTTAAAATAAAATAGAAACATACACTGTGGTAACATAAATTCGTTAATTTGTTATAATACGTATCTAAAATATGAAATACCATCCTTTTTACGCACGTAATTTGTGTTATTTGAGCAGTTTGTTACCGAGCATTTAGGCATGGCGTGGCGTTGTAGTCGGTCCACGGTTGACTTATAACTAACCAAAAAGCGTGCATACTGCGTAGCGGTGCACTCTTTTGGCTCTGACATTTATTCCGTGCGTTTGTGACTCTATGGGTATAGTAAACTCATTGCACTAATATTATAAAGGCGAAAGTTTGTAAGTGTGTAAGTGTTAAGTTTATCCTAAAAAAACCGTGGTTACACCGCGGGGCGCAGCTAGTGTTTCAAAATATTACATCTATACCAAATTTCAAGCCTGTAGTTAAGTTTATTGATAATCCCACAGGAACTCAACATTATCCCGGGATAAAAAGTATCCTATATGATATATAAGTTCAGGTAATAAACTATATGTGTGCCAAATTTCATTCAAATCCATTAAGCCGTTTTTGCGTGATTGAGTAACAAACATCGAACACATAAACTTTCATATTTATAATATTAGTAGGATAGCATATTATGAATAACTTTTACTATAAGCAAAATTCTGAAATCGTAAAAAAGAAATCCAGATATTTGTAGTTTGTTGACGATTGGCCAAATGTATGGAGCAGGTGATTCCAGAGTTGTGCTATTAGGAAAAGTTGTTTATAATGACGAGTACAAAAACCTCCTTTTGGCTCTGTATACCCTATGCTTATAACCCTGTATTAAACAAGTAACTGCTACTCAGCTTTTACGGTTTCTGTCAACGTGTATAAATCCGCGTTCCATTCCTTGGCTATAAGAAACTTAAGCGTCTAAATATTTAAAAAAACTTACCTCTAGTTCTTTGTTTTTGTGTTCGTTAATATCGGCCAGTTTCTCAAAATCTGTGAGCTGTTCTTCCAGGACGCTACACGCTTCTTGAAGTGCTTTATTGTTCTAAACAAACAAATGTTCAGTGAGATTAAAATTATGTGTTTGAAAGGAACAGGTTTAAAATAATTAAAACTAACAAAAACATATGAGTGACAAGACGAGATTTCACTGCTAGAATTCATCTTCTATCAAATTTTTGTGCAACGAATAAGAAGATCCCGCGTATTTTTTATTTGGTTAACCAATTGTATGCCCCGCCCGCAGGATCAAACTTTTTAGTTAAATAGTATTCCAAATTCAAAAGTTAATTCGTCACTGTTATTGCCGGAATTACCCATTTTGCTCGCATTTATCGAGGAACACTTCGCCTCTTTTCGAATACATGGGATGAAAAATAATAAGTTTATAATAAAGAGGATAAAAATGGAATATGAATTAGGGTAAGGGATGAACCGCAATAAGATTAATTACGAAAATGCAATGAATAACCGAGAAACGAAATAGACGCCACTAGAGAGCTTAAAGCCAGTCGCCATGATTATACTCGTAAGTGCATAAATCAGTCATATAGGCTTTGCTACAGCTAATCACTGCAACCCAATTTTCCCACTCAGTTTGGTATCTCAATCCGCACGAAAGCTGTGGACGGAATGTTACTGATCAAGGTTACCACGATAAATTGGCTATTGATGAGAGCGATGGAAGTTTCGGCGGCACGACAGCGGCCCTGGACGATATCAGCTGCTAGGGAGAGCCGCACGCGCCGAGCCCACGGCCCCTCCCGCACCCGCTTCCCTCCGCCACCGCCTAGCCCCAAGTAAGCCGGCTTAGGACGGATCGGTGGCTTTTCACTTTTCCGTCTACAAACTTCCATAGACGCGACGATCTATCGAGCCTAACCGTATAACTCCCGAACGAGCGAACACTTGATTTGCTGTTCCGTTTTTAAACAGGAATTAAAGTCGCGATAATGTTTTGTGACGCACAAGCACTCGTGTTTACATGAAAAACGAGAGGCTATACAATAATATCAACAATGAGATTTACGCGAGGCAAAGGGTAGTGTTCAACGGTCTACAATCGACTGCCGAGACCAGTGACGAATGTCTGGAAGAATCAATGTTGTTTACATGACGCCGTATTCACACCGTACAAGCAAGTGAATTATCGCGCGGTGAGCCGAACTTAAATGCTATGTTTGTGTCGCCCGTGGTGCTAGCACTGAATTTTTGAAGAGCAAATCAAAGGGACAAATCGACAAGAGGAAATTAGTTTAAAAAATGGGAACTTTTCGACAACATTCAACGGTTAGTTAATGGTAACATAATGAACAAGCATCTAGGAACTATATTCTCTAACTCAATATATAACGCGTTTACAGTAAAGCGAGCGCGTTCACGATGACAATTCGTCACGATTAACATTTGCTTAGATAATAGCATTGCAAGCAAATTGCACAGTTTTGATCATAGGAATTGCCTCCAGGAAAATCTTTTACACAATTTTTATTTGAAGGATTTTTTTTGTTCAATAAATGAATAACCAAAACAAATCTGCTGTTCTAAAGTTTACTGACCCTTTACCTAATGTCAACATGTAACAGTATGTAATGTCTTCATCCGTTCAGCGATTTTTCGGTAGGGGCAAAATTTTTGGGTTCGCGTCACCGACTTGCTAATGTGATGTGTTACAGAGTTATTTCAAAGTTTTAAGTCTTTAATTCTCTATCAGCAGTCCCCATGACTTCTTTTTCGAGATTTCGTTGTGTGCTTTGTATGGCTGTTTATAATGATGAGTGCAATAACCACCCCTCAGTTTAGTACACTTCGATCTAATAATACTGTATATTACTAATATCGATTCGTTTCGCAGCTCAAAGCCTTCACAAGTGAACGCGACCGTGTAAATGCGGTACGCCGCGTGGCATTCAGATGATCGCTAACAATTTTAATCATAATAAAAAACAATACCCACTCGATTGTGCCCCTAGTCATACAAAGAATGGCAACCTCATTGTTTTAGAAAGAAGAGAGGTTTGTTAGGTCTATTGGAAACAAACGAGAAGGTCAGCCAGGTATATTTACATCTATTGCTACCTTGGTCTTGGGGCACTTACTACGCATAATGAGCGTCACTATATATTTTTATTATTCTATTTTTTAAACAAACATGCATTCAGAACTTTGAGTAATAACACGTAAGTCTACGATATCGCTTCATCGACGCTTATCACTTTGCGACATTCCATGTTTAGTCTCAAGAGTCCTGTACATTTTGGATGTAGGTGGATGACAGATATGTAGCTGTAACATTAAACTGTATCCCTCAACTTTGTTATCATCAGTTTTCTAAATTATAGAAGTAAGTATTCACATCAAACCAATTCATTTCTTCTCCAAAGTATTCATAGATAACATTGAAATTCTTATCTCCTTCTTTTAGTGATCTATGTTTTCTTTTCACAAGCGTTTGCTTGTGATACAAGTTTTTAAAATCCGTAGATCAATTTTGAAGAAAGTACCTACGGTACGGTCGCGATTGAATCCACAATCTCAAAATTGCGAAACGCCTTCATACATCTACTACTAGTTCAAAAGTAGTCAAAAAACAGTGTCGGACTGTTGATTTGTTTTTTTTTTTTTTTTTTGGCCTCGCACTTGTGCATTCTGCCAGTGTTAAATATTTTATATCTTTAGGTGCTTCATTATAAAATTAAGGATAATACATTTTGACAAGATCACATAAAGTAAGTTATGGTTGACCTTAACTTACTTTAGTCCAGTCCACGTCTAGTAATGGTAACTTTAGTACAAGCTTCTATATATATTTTTTTTCTGGTTTACAGTCTAGGTGTTTTGACCACAACTCACCTGATGTTAAGCGACGGTGTGATCGAAGGTGGTAAAGCACACCTAGCCTGAAATGTAACTGGCTCTCAAGTGAGGCTGCCGGAACACACCGTTAGATGTTTGGCGGCAGATTTTCAACTTGAGGGTGGTAGCTAGCCAGTCGAGTACTAGAAAGTACCCTACCACCATGCTATGGTTTCCTCACGATGTTTTCCTCCACCGGCAGCTCAAGCTTATTGTTGGGGTTTGAACCCACGCCCTTCGGCATGCGAACCGACCGCGCTAACCACTGAGCTATCATCGCTACTACAGAGTTTAATAAAAAATAAATATGACCGGCGCCGTCACATGTACTAATTTACGTCTTAACGAGTCGCTGCGGGACGCATGCGGTGCGCAATAACACACCAATACTTTCAAACACAAATTTCGGTGAACAATACAATGTAGAGACGTATTTTTATTTTTTTATTTTATATTTATCGTTGACCAAAGCTCAAGTAATACGTCACCTGCACTAACTGCGTATTTTCGTTCCGTAGCGTGTGAGTCTCGTCTCGTAGATGGGCGCGTTCCCGAGCAGACAACTCTTCTTGTTCCTCGGCATGCAAGCGACGTTTCTCGCTGTACTGAAGCTCGCTTTTCAACTTGCGGATGTCGTTTCTAGATCTGTGGATAAATAAATAAATAAATATCATAGGACACGTTACACACAGCGCCATCTGACCCCAAACTAAGCAGAGCTTGTGTGATGGAAGTCAGATAACAGAACAAACATTTGTTTGTACCATAAAATTTTTGTCCTTGGCGGGAATCGAACCCGCGCCCTACAGCTCAGGCAGACATAGGTACTACCAATAAGCCAACAGGGCTGTCAATTATAATAATAAAGCGATGATAGCGTACCATCCACCATACATACCCTACTACCATGCTATGGTTTCCTCACAATGTTTTCCTTCACCGGCAGCTCAAGCTCATTGTTGGGGTTTGAACCCATGCCCTTCGGCATGCGAACCGACCGCGCTAACCACTGAGCTATGATCGCTACAAAAAATATGTATTATTTATACTATATTGTTGCGAGGTACCTGTCTACTTCAGCCTGGGCAGTAGTGTAAGTCTTTTTCAGTCTCTCCAATTGGTCTTTTAGTTGATCGACATCCTTGCTCGCTTTCTCATACTGCGGCTTCAATGTAGCTATCTCGCTCTGCAACGCCGTCAACTTTTGCTCGGCGGTCTTTCTCGCTTCAACAGCTGTGGTTAACCGTTCTTCTAGACGTTTCACGTCGCGCGCGGCAGATTTTGTCTCTACTTGCAACTCGTTGAATTCTCGCTCCTAAAATAAGAAAATAACAATAATTTTAAAACACGAACAACTTTCAAGCACAACGCTGAAATCATAGACCCATTGTGGGTGCATTCTCGTGCTTGATTGGTGCATAGAGTGCGGGCCAGTTCTAACAGCGTCCAGTCTTACCTGCCCTTACCTTAGGCACTGTACTGCCGTCCTTATAAAAAGTGCAATAACTTGGCTTCGGCTACATTCGGCTCATTTTCCTGATTATGGATATGTACTTAAGTCAAAAAGCCCAAAAACCCGAGTTATTGAACTTATCATAAGGACGGGTAGTAAAAGACACAACATCTCTGTGCATATAGAAAGTGTTAGTTTGTTAGTGTGTGTTACATAAATTTAAAACATAAATTTAACATTGGTGTTATCAATAAAATATTTGTATTTGTATTATTACATACTTATTACCTTAAACTTTGTCCTAATAACCCCGTAATTTCACTAGCTGCAGTACCTTTCTAAACGGAACATTGTAATGTTTACACATTTCTGCTTGGCACAATATCTAGTAATACACGATATCCTGCTGAGGAAATCTACCACCAAGTATTCATAATGATTATTACAAAGATCCCCTTCCAGCTATAGCACACCCCATGCTTATAACCCTGTATAAGCCGCAATGGAAAAGTTGTTGAAGTGTCAGTACCAGAAGTTGTTTCATTAGAATGTTGAACAAGATATATGTATGTATTTAGTTAGAAAATTAATACTCGCCTTTTATAATTGTTAGGCCACGCCACTTTATATTACAATACTAATCGTGCTATTTTATTTGACATAATGTAATTAGTACCTGAATGACCGAGCTTTGTTTGGCTGAAAACACGGATAAAACGACGTTTTCTAAAAATGAAACTTAGCTAGATCGATTTATCGCCCCCGAAACCCTCTGCATACTAAATTTAATGAAAATCATTGGAGCCGTTTCCGAGATTCAAATGATTCGAGAGATGATAATTGTATTTTACCTTTCGCCATCTCGCTAAGTTGGCCGCTCTAGCTTCTTGCCGCAATGTAGCTGTTTCGTCTGCGCGCACCTGAAAATTATTTAGTACTTGAGAACTTCAAATTCAATTATTTTTGATGCTGAACACAAACACTTTTATGAAGACATGAAACAAAATGCATTTATCTTAGTTATTATAGGTTGAGTTGACAGCCCCAGTGTCAGATTTATAAGCAGCCTCTGACATCTTTTGAAAAAAGTTTATTAACATAAGATATTTCTTATAACTGCAAATGTATCTCTATTTGTTGCATTTCTTATGATGAAACAATTTAACGGATTAAAAATATAATTTGTAATGCAGATAGCATATAGATTAACACATAGGCATATAGACAACTTGGGTAAAAACCGCAGGGTTGGCCAGTGTAGTAATTTGACTTGATTTTTAATGTCTTTTTTTTTCTATCTATCACCACACTTTACAAGAAAATTTCACCCAATGAGATTTTGAGTGTGAAGTATTTTTTCATTAATAGGTTCAAGTTTCACCACATTCACCCTGATATTGCGCAATGGTGAAATCTAGAATGGAGCAAGAAAAATCCTGTGTACTCTGGATTTAAAAGACACCCATATCGTCATTTCGTGAATCATAGAGTCCGCCAAAGCGTTCCATAAGCGTATAAAGTCAAAGCTTTTAAATTCCAGGTTTTAACTATAGTATGAATGAATGAATAACTCTTTATTGTACACACTTAAAATTAACATAATACAGAAGAAATAAACTAGTTAATAGGTGTAACAACTGGCGACCTTATCTATATTATCTACTCGTATATTATCTTTATTATCTATAGTATCTATATTATCTATAGTACCTGGATGACCGAGCTTTGTTTGGCTGAAAAACGGATAAGACGAAGTTTTCTAAAAATGAAACCTGGCTAGATCGATTTGTCGCCCCCGAAATACTAAATTTCTAATTCTAATTTTCTGCATACTAAATTTCATGAAAATCGTTGGAACCGTTTCCGAGATTCAGATTATATACGTATATATATTTATACATATATACAATAATTGCTCATTTAAAGGTATTAGATAGATAGATCAAGATTTTTATGTACTCACCTGTAACTGAGCTTCAGCTCTCTCCAGTTGTTCTTTTAATAAAGTTACTTGAGCATTGACCGCCTCATTTACATGTGGAGTGGGCACATTTACGATGGATTCTCCCACGCTCTCAGTGTCGCTTTGTGCATCTCTTTCTCTCCTACTTCTATCAGTGCCATGTCCGTCTCCGTCACCCTTGTTGGGGTCTGTCTCGCTCTCTCTCGCGGCGCATCGCATGCATCCGCGCGCTTCTAAAGCGCTCACTTCGCGCTCTAACTGGCGGACTAGCTGTTCTAGTGTGTTGACCTGTGAAATTAAAAATATTTAGAAACAAGCGAGGTACCGCTATAGGAAGTCATGTAATCTTAATTATTTAATTTCTTTAGTTATGTTACATGTCACTGTTCTTATCACACCAACCGCTAAAAAGTATGACAATAGAATTTGCTGCCAGATTGTTTTTTTTTAATGGTGACAAACTACTATTATATGTCGGTGTGGTCGAAGATGGTAAAACACACCTACCCTGGAATGGAACTGGCTTTCAAGTGAGGCTTCTGAAACATATTGTTAGGTGCTTAGCAACAGATTTTCAACTTGAAGGTGGTAGCCAGCCAGTCGAGTACTAGAAAATACCCTGTAAACATGCTATGGTTTCCTTTACCGGCAGCTCAAGCTCATCGATGGGGTTTGAACCAACGCCCTTCGGCGTGTGAACCAACTGCGCCAACCACTGAGCTATCATCAAAAAGCCGTAGCCGTTCGTGTTTCCCGAAAGATTCATCATCATCAGCCTATCGAAGTCCACTGCTGGACATACGCCTCTTCTGAGACACGCCATTCACACCGATCTTCGGCTTCTCTAGTCCATCCACAGCCAGCTGTACAACGTATATCGTCACTCCATCGAGTATCAGGGCGTCCTACGCTATGTTTGCCAATCGCAGTCTCTACTCTAAAACACGTCTACCCCAGTCAATGCCACTTCATCTTGTTAATACGCTGAGCTATGTCTGTGACTTTAGTTCTCTGGCGAATTACTTCGTTCCGGCTACGATCCCTTAGAGAAATGGCAAGCATAGCTCATTCCATAGCTCGCTGAGCGACTTTGAACTTACGAACCATTCTCTCTGTGAGTGTCTAACTGGTAACTGGTAACTGGTAAAAAAAATGTAGATAAATAATAAATGAACAGAAAACGAACCTTTTCCCGATGTCGCGTATCTTCACGGACAGCGTTGGCGGCCCGAGCCTCAGCGGCTTCCAATCGCTCGTTCAACCTCGCCTCGGTGCGTGCGCATTGTTCCTCCATGGCGGTCTCGCGACGCACAGACTCTTCCATTCCACGCTCCAGCTCCTAATGTCAAGTGAAACACATTCTGGTTTTTAACCGACTTCAAAACGGGAGGAGGTTCTCAATTCGACTACATGTTTTTTTTTGTATGTATGTTACGCGATCATTCTTTTTTTTTCGTCGTTAAAAACATGTAATCCGCCATTTTGTAGCGGCGGCCATTTTGGATTTACAATGATACTGAATATATTAAATTGTATTGTTATAGAACTAAAGGTGTACCAAACATCAGATCAGTCTGTTAACAGGAAGGGGTTAAATTGAAATTACTAAAGACCGAAAAACCAACCGTGCCGTGGTGGTGCCGGCGTAAGAATAGTACCCCACCCTCTCTACCCGTGGTTGCCGTAAGAGTCGGCTAAGGGATGTAATCCGGAAGATGGGTAGCAGCGCCTTCCTTGAACAATCACACCTAACTGCGCTCGCCAACCCGCCTGCCAAGCGTGGCGAGTATTGGCAAAACCCCCCCAGGAGGAGGCCTATGTCCAGCAGTGGACGTCCTAAGGCTGATGAAGAAAAACCAACAACTACAAACAGGGCAAGCTAAATAAAACCGTTTAATAAAAACAAAGTCAAGTTCGTCTCTGCTTTAGCGCTCATTACTTAATCATTGGTCTCAATAGCCCTGTAATTTCGCTAGCAGAAGGAAATACTGCAGTATTTACCTACTGCTTAGCATGCTTAGATTATTATGTTCAATTGAAGCCGATGCGGGTCGCTAGTATAAATAATGGTAGTATGTTTACTTGTAACTGAGCGTGTAGTGTGGACACTCGCACTCTCTCCTGCGCCAATTGCATTTGAACCTCGCTCAGCTGATCATCACTTGCGTCGGCAGCTCTTTGCTTCTGGTTTACTAGCTCCTGTAATTAATTCAAATTAAAAATAAATTATCATCACACAACCATCTATATCTTTACCTATATATAAAAATGAATTTCGTGTCACGTTGTTTGTCCGCGATGAACTCCTCAACTACTGAACCGATTTTATCCAAATCTTGCACATTGTGTGCAGTTTGATCCAACTTGAGAGATAGGATTCATTCATTCGTTCATTTTTTTATGGTTATAAAATTATTGTTTTTTTGACAGATAACACATCTAGATATGAAGTTAAATTACTATGTTAAAGCACAAATCTAAAGGCGTGATAGTTTTTTAGTAAAGTGTACCACAAAAATGCTCAGATTGTGGAATAGTGATAGGGTAAAGTCGTTGGTGCTCCTCACTTCTATATTTTTATTTATGACGACGATCACGCCTGGCCAGGAGCCCTGAAGCCATTGTGCAACTACTCTGCTTGCCCTTTTTATAACAGAACTTCGTTCAAAATATGATACCATGCATGGTTTTATTTTTACGGCTGACAAATTAGGGGTGCCAACCGATGTAAAGTGACAGTGCTGTTGAAAATGGCAAACACACCTATCTTGGAATGGAATTAGCTCTCAATTGAGGATGTTGGAACACAACGTTCACATAATAAAGGACAAAGTTGCGTAACTTTTATTTTATTTTAAATGAGACGTACGTGACGCTCTCCTGATGGTAAGATATAATGCCTGTCCATGACCATTGCAGCGATATACATTACTTTGAGTAGCCAAACAAAATCCAGGGCATTATTGCTTTGGCGCTTATTACCTTGAGACTTTTGATGGTTAGTCTCAACAGCCCTTTAATTTCGCTGCAGTACCCTTCAAACCGAAACACAGTAATGTTTATACACTACTGCTTGGCGGCAAAATATCTGGCACTGCGGTGGTATCTATCTAGACGACCTCCAGCTAAGGAGATTTACCACCAAGTAGTTATTTACGATAATCTAGCTTGAATGGAATTAGACGCTCACGGTAGTCCTTCAAACCAGTACACAGAAGTGTCTCCAGTAGGTACTATTTAGTCACAATTGGAGTGCGTTGGTAGAACGAAGATACGTAAGTAACTTTCAAAAGAAATCTACCACCAAATAAAATCATGTAAAAAAACTTCTGAATGGCATGTTATGGCAAACACAGTAGCTTCAGCGGCTGAAAGTATAAAAACAAACACACCTGTGTAGAAGACAGTTGCCGTCTCGCATCGTCTAATTCAGCTTGAAGCGACTTATTCTGGGCCAGTATCTTGTCGTATTCATCATGCTGCGACGCGAGCCGCTTTTCCATTGCTTCCCTGGTTCTCGTTTCCCGCGCCAGGTTTGCTTCAGCGGCTGCGAGGCGCGCGGCAGCTTCCCGGCTTTCCGCTTCGCCGCCGCTTAGCGTTTGACGTCGGATGGCGCGTTCTTTAGCCACAGAGTCCTGCAAGCGAGGCAACGAATTTTTTAAAATTGTATTAATATAGCGTAGATCTTGTTTAGTTAACAGGCTAGCTGTTTGACTACAACTCATCCGATGTTAAATATCTAGATTAGAACTGGCTTTCAATGCGTTCTGTACAAATGGGCTCTCTTTGATATATTGAGTACTCTGATAGAATCGTGAACTGAATTCAAAATGACATTACAAGGAATAATTATATCAAACATTGTCTACATTAAACGATTCAATTTCAAATTGCCTTATTAACCTTCTATCTGATAGAGTATATCAAAATTATAAGTAAACTAGCGACCTGCTCCGGCTTGGCACGGGTGTAACGTAGATACTAAAGTAGTACATTATTTTGATATAATCACGAAAGGTTTAGTCAGCGTTTGCAACAGTTAAAATATCACATTACAAATCTTTGAAATTCTTGGATTTTCTCTACTATAATATGTGTGTAATATACATATAAACCTTTCTCTTGAATCACTCTGTCTATTGATGGAAACCGCATTAAAATCCGTTGCGTAGTTTAAAAGATCTAAGCGTACAGATAGCGGGAAGCGACTTTGTTTTATACTATGTAGAGATATATAATGATTATTCCGTTAAGATATTAATGGTTTTGAACATACGAATTGCGAAACGAAATTTTGAAAAATACTATCGATGCAAATATTAAACGAAATTAATAAACAAAAATATCATATTTTTCTGCACGCAAGTATAGGTAAAACTAAAAGTTTGACGGAAGCAGAATAGATTAATAAATAATAGATTCTTTTATTCATGGTACATTTTAAAATATAAATTCTGAATTATTATTGAGTCTTAATTTGAATTTTAATGACTTAAGAGTCTAATGGCGGCACCATACAATCGCCCAACAGTTGAACTGTTCGTCCAACCTTCCACGTGTGGAGAGGTAGTTCGTGCATGTTTGACGATGTTGGATCGCTCCGATAGCGGTAAATCGTACGCAGATCAAAGGAGTTGCCCAACTCATACGAAGAGACCCTCCATAGTGAATGAGGTTGGAACGTGCATATTGATATGTGTGGAAGGTCTGTTTTGATCGAGCGTGAGTTGGGACAGACTCGAGTCATGTTCGAGTGTTGGACTGTTGGCATTAGAGATACATATCCAATCCAAGTGAGTTAACGTGCATTTGCATATTCTAAATTAGTAAACAAGGAAATGATACTCGCAAAAGTTAATTATACGTATTTACCATGACATATAAGAAACACAACCGCCTGAGGTCACTTGAACTTTATGATGTTTAAAAATTTGATGTAGTATTTTTGATATGCACGAAACTGATCAGATGCGAAAGGAAACCTTTTTTTACCCGACTGCCAAGGAAGGGCTATGTTTTTGGCGCGTATCACATAGGCTACTTTTTATCCCGAAAACAGGTAACACCGCGGGACGTAACTAGTAGAATTATATATTTAGTGTATTTTCGCTTATAAGTCGTTATGGTTAGGGAAATAATAAATATATTATTTAACCTGAACCAAAAATAATGACCCAATTTATAATTATATATCTGAAATAAATTTAAAATCTAAAACTAAAAAGTTTTTTCTTGATCGTCTGAATGGCGCACAAATCTATTACTTGAAAATCTATGATTTTTGAACGAAACTATTGAAAACTAGCTGTTACCCGCAAGTTCGTCCGCGTGGAATTTAACAAAAAAAAAAATATTATGGATAATTCACACTATATCTTTATAATTTATAGCCTATGTGTTATTCTGGTGTATAAGCTTATATATTATTGTAAAGTTTCATCAAAATCCATTCAGTACTTTTTGCGTGAAAGAGTAACAAACATACATCCATACATCCATACATTCTTACAAACTTTCGCGTTTATAATATTGGTAGGATGGTAGGATTTACCCTCTACGTCATCATGAAATGGTCATACTTTATGTAGATGTTTAAGCATGTTATACACAGCAATTTCACATACAACTTCTTCTTCGTCTTACAACTAGGACTACAGTAATTTTGGCACGTAACTTTTTAATAAAATTAATGGTACCAATACGATAATATATGTATATATTCTATTTACAATACTCTTTGGAGGCAAACATGTAAAATAATCTATACTACTCTAAGCAAAGTAAAAGTATTAAAGTAGAACATTATCTACACTAATACTGAAGGCTACAGACATATACACACTGGACAATACAAATAGCCACTTTTATTCAGAAACATTTGATAGGCCTTGTTTAAGTCAAAACGTTTTGTAGTCATTTTACTTCTCGTCAGAGCAATTCTGCAAAATTATAATTTAAATCTAGATTCTTTAATGTGAAAAAGTGGCAAATAAGCAAAAGGCCTGATGGTAAGTGGTCACGCCACCTATATACCTACAATACCCGGAGCATTGTCAGTGGGTCACTTACCTTTAGGGACCCTATTCTCCCTCCCTCCCATTGTTTTGTTTAGATTGGTTCAAACCCCAATAATGAACTTGAGCCGGTGAAGGAAAACATCGTGAGGAAACCATAGCATGGTGGTAGGGTATTTTCTAGTACTCGGCTGGCTAGCTACCACCAAGTAGAGTACCACCAAGTTGAAAATCTGCCGGCAAGCACCTAACGGTGTGTTACGGCAGCCTCACTTGAGCGCCAGCTCCATTCCAAGCTAGCTGTGCTTTACAATCGACCACACAGTCACTTAACATCAGGTGAGCTGTAGTCAAACACCCAACTTGTCAATCATTAAAAAAAACATTTACCAACCTAATAAAAAAAAAGTAACCAAACTTCGGAAAAATCTACAATTAAAGGAAAACGTAACCTGTATCACCCGGACCATAATAACCAATACACTGGTACTACATAAAAACTTTTTTTTTTTATAAGGGCATGCAGGTGCTACAAATCATTATATCTTGATAATGTACTAGATATCGATCTTTTCAATACCACGTCTCTAAATTTAAAACGGTTTAGTAGCAAAAAAAAAATTGTGTTATTCTAGATGTTGTGTATTTACATATTTGATATGTTATGTATTTTTGATAGTTTTGTTGGTGTTGCCGTGGTGGTGCCGGCGTAAGAATAGTACCCCACCCTCTCTACCCGTGGTTGCTGTAAGAGTCGGCTAAGGGATGTAATCCGGAAGATGGGCAGCAGCGTCTTCCTTGAACAATCACACCTAACTGCGCTCGCCAACCCGCCTGCCAAGCGTGGCGAGTATTGGCAAAACCCCCCAGGAGGAGGCCTATGTCCAGCAGTGGACGTCCTATGGCTGATGATGTGTGATGTGATGTGAGTATTTTTGTGTGAATCCGTCTCCTACCATATTGTTCTGTACCTACTACCTGTGAAAACTTTTTATTGGCCTTCCACTCTTATTTATTGTATTTGTATGTGTACCTATCTGTAAGTTTTCCTATTGTAATAAAAAAAAAAAAAAATACAAACATACATTGTCTACTGAAAATAGAATTGTAAGTTTTGAATTAAAATTTGTTTAGATATAAAAAATATTTTGGCTTAGCATTTTTAATGTTATCCTTAGCCATTTTCCAATTGCGTTACAAAACTACATTAAGCGATTTTATTCCTTCGAAAATGTTGAATGTGCCTATTTTCACCCAAATGTTTCTGAATAAAGCTACTAAAGTGGTAAATACACATAAATAGAAACATTTTAAAATGGCCCCACGTATAAGACACCAACAGTGACAACGAACCATGACATTTAGTTACAGTGTGTATAATAAATATACTAAACTTAGAAATATACATGCAGTCAAATGCTACAAGGTGCTTTTTTACTGCAAGGCAATTGCAATGTTTACGCACTACTGCTTGGCAGCAGAATAATGGTACTGCAGTGGCACCTGCCTGGATGACCTCGTGCCAAGGAAATCTAAAATCATTTATTGGCATATAAAGCTTTTCAAGTAGAGATAAAGAAAGACAGACGGCTCGTGAGAGAAAGAGAAAGATTTTGCTGTCAACAACGTGGGGTCATCTATAAAGGAGTATCTACGGAAGTTATTTTTACTACTTATTTTTAATATTTTGTAGCAATAAGTAGATAAATGTTCTAAGGCTCGACTTACAACAGCTCGTACGTTGATTTCTGTAAGCCTTCTGTGACGTAATTGTTGAACTTGTTCAATTATTTCCTGTTGCAATATTTATTAATTAGTATAAACAATTCACATGCAATTCTATGACCTAAAAATTTTGATAATTTATTGTAATAACAATATATTCTTTTAAATACTACATGCCATTTAATGTATAGAGTGAGTCGATAGTAGAAAAAACAGGTTTTGAACCTAGTGTTAACATTATATCATTGCTCAAAGGTCTAGGCCTGATCAGAGCCTCATTTTGTGAAACTGGTTCCCTCGTCTTTATTTACATGTTGACTTTGGAAATATTGAGTAGGTATATAGAAAGGATTTAATTTGAAATTGTTTTAGTCTATTATGTTGTTGTATCAAAGAAATTAACTCCAATGTAGCGATCCGGTCCACGATGGTCATAGATAGGCGTTAATTCTTATCATCAGAGTTTAGTTCTGTCTTATAACTAACAATGTTTTATTATAAATAGCAATTTAAAAAAAATGCTTATGAAAATAAAACTAAATTTGCACTGAAACGTTTGGAATATTCGATCTTTTCAGCTTGAATCACATCACTTCATTGCTTAAAACTTTACAAATAGTTGTATATTAAAAAAAAAAAAAAAAAACTAGTGATAATTGTCTATTGTGTGGTAAAAATCCCACTAATATTATAAATGTGAAAGCTTGGATGGATGGATGTTTGTTACTTAATCATGCCAGAACGGCTGAACGGATCTGGATGAAACTTGGCACAGAGATAGATTATAGTCTGGAATAGTACATACTTTTATCCCGGTAAAATGTATGGTTCCCGTGGGATAGATTAGTTTTATTTTTTGCGGATAACACCGCGGGGCCTACCTAGTGATGTATTATATGAATTCATATGCTACAAGTTTACCAAATAAAAAAAAAACATAGTCCAATCCTACTCGTAATATATTCATGGTAAAAGTCGCAATTCTTTTTGCAAGTTGATAATATTCTTGCTGAAAATTATTAAAATTCTAGTTTAAATTTACCTTATAATGCTGATGCTGAGCCCTTTGAGTGTCAGCGGAGGCGAGCGCTCGACTAAGTTCCCCCTGGAGCTCCACAATCCTCGTCTCCAGACGAGTAAGATCCCCCCGCATCGCGTCCCGTTCCGCTAGCGCCCGCTCTGCTTCCGCTCTCGCGCTCCTGGCCTCCGCTCCGCTTCGCTCAGCTATTCCCATAGTTAACTCCTGGTTGGTCCGCTGGAGTGCCATACGCTCTTCCTTCTCCACCTCTATTTGACGCTCGAGCCGTCTACAAAAACAAGCGTGTGAACATTAGATAATGAGGGGGGATCAAAGTATAATGTTGACTTACAGGTTATATTAGCGCGTGTATCGTTTCTAGTTTCTATTAAGTTTTACGAGTTTTAATAAATGCAAACACAAGTCCTTGTAGCCTATCACAATTTGCAAAATCTATCTAGTCTACCTAATACCTTCAAACAAGCAATTCTTGTACATATATATATAATAATCTAAACCTCGGAAACGGCTCCAACGATTTTCATGCAATTTAGTATGCAGGGGGTTTCGGGGGCGATAAATCGATAAAGCTAGGTTTCATTTTTAGAAAACATCGTTTTATCAGTTTTTTCAGACAATGAAAAACCGAGCAAAGCTCGGTCAACCAAGTACTGTTTATTTTACGACAAAGACGAGGTAATTATCTGTGAGTTCCATAAAATTCTAATAGATGGCGGTGTAAGGTAATTTATTAACTAGATTGATTAAGTATCCAATAGATGGCGCTACGTTAAGAGTCCAAACGTTTCATATGCGCTACAATTTATTTCACGTTACACGCGTGTCTTCAATTTGGCCACAGCAACGCGTGGCCGGGTCTGCTATATATATAAGTGGATATTTTCCCGATTGCTCCTAAAAAATTATTGAATGAGAGTGGGAATCGAACCCACGCTCTACGCCTCTTGAAGCGGACATACTAGCGATGATCCAACAGG
The DNA here is from genome assembly GCA_950106695.1 of Biston stratarius. NCBI lineage: Eukaryota > Metazoa > Arthropoda > Insecta > Lepidoptera > Geometridae > Biston > Biston stratarius. Next base: position 5,321,121 of record OX467106.1, on the reverse strand, counting down.
GTAGTCAAAGTTATGGAATTATTTTGCAGGGTCAAAAATATGATTGTGACCGACTTGTTTTGTAGCGTAAGCGCGGTAATGTCCGCCTGGAGGCGGACGCGCGCCCGCTCCGCGTCCGCGTCGGCGTCGCGCCGGGCGCGCTCGGCCGCCGCGCCCGCCGCCGCTTCTGTCGCTGCGAGTTGATTTTGCAGCGATGTGATTTCGCGACTCCGCATCGCTGCTAACTTTTCCGCTGACCTGTTTACAATGAACAACAAAACATACATTACCACTACTACCACCATTAGATTACCATCATTATTTATACTTTTACCTAACTCACGCGATTTACATACTGACATATTGACACATACCCACAACCTAACCTGTGGCTTCTGGGTTGTATGCCAGAAGCCACAAAATACCCGCTGTACTAAGTTACTCGACTAACACCTCAGTTCGAGAGTAGGGGCAAAATGTAAACCAGCGCTGTAAGAACTTAATTCTTACAGCATAACGCTGATTTTGTCCTTTTGACGACATCTTCTATATTAGTTTTATTTATGTTTATTTAAGTCACATATTATGTATTTTTTTTTTCTTTTTGTCACTAAATATATTATTATTATAGATAACTCTTTATTGATCACACCAAACTAACAAAATTGAAATATAAACATTTCAAATTCAAATATATTGCAACAATTGGCGGCCTTATCGTTTGAGGCGATTTCCTCCAAGCAACCTTAGTACATATAGAACTTACCGAGGAAGTAAAACGATGATGTTAGCTATCGGAAGGAAAAACACATAACTTTTACATGAATACACATTAAAAAAAATACAACCGAATTCGGTATGTAAAGTTTTTTTTTGGTATTTATTTTATATTTTTTTCTGATAGTAAACTTTATTTCATGAAACTAATTTGAATATTTTGGCTTTTTATGCGGTAGTTGATTTTTAATACGTTTTCAAACTTTTGATAGCGATGACGTCATGAGGTTGGCTGAATATCCATAGTAGGCCTTTGCCATGTAAAACAAAAAATAATATTTTGACACATTTACATGAAGTAAAGAATTTTGTTTATCAAAGCTTCTTAATGTTGCTAATCTATTACTTTTTTGTATGGATTATTACGCTATTACGCCGCTGGCAAATCTATTAGGATTTAAAAAAATAGATGGATCTATTACAGCTGTTTTACAGAAACATTAGAACTGACAGAATGCACAGAGTATGATGCCAAAAAGAAAAAGGACAAACCCAATGAACTTTTTTTTTACGTGATTTGGCAATGCACGGTTGTTATATTTACCTATTTTGGTATTTTATAAGTGAAGTAACGAAATTATAGTATTTTTCCGTACTATCCTTAGATATGGATAGTATCTAGTACGGAGCATAAAATAGTTGTTCAAATACTGTAATTATAGTACGAAATCCAACGCTGCGTTGACTTGACATTGACAGTTTTTGTTTAGGTTCGCCATTGCTTTTGCACAGCGAACTACATGACGTCATTATGGGACTCATTGAAAGTCAAGTTTATCTTGTGTATTTTATTGAAATATACCCCATCTAATAGTTTAGAGAGTTTTAAACGTCAAAATAATGTACAGGAATGTAATATTTCGAAATGGTTTTGGAATCAGCAAAGTATTTTTTTTCTTTACATACCGAATTGAGAACCTCCTCCCTTTTTGAAGTCTATTAAAAAGAATAAACTTGTGTTTTTTCCAGTGTTTATTTATACATAATATATAAAAATGTGTGTTGTTTTTTAGAACATATATTTTCATGTTGCTTTCAAAACTCCATTGAATCTTATAGTAAAGTAGCCACTACGGCATGATTGTACCGTCATGTACATAAAAAATTCTAAATAGATACTTGACAGTGGCAATATGCAATAAGTGCGTTGTCAAAATAAAGAACAACAAGACTTACTTAAAAGTAGCAAGATCGATGGCGGTGCAGTCGTGAGACGCGTTGAACCCGCTCGTGCTGTCTTCGCTGTCATCCGGCGCAACGTACGAGTAACCTGACGTGACGATATTATTTCGTAACCATTAGGTACATTTTGAATTTAGAGATATTATCTAACTTAGCTTAGCTAACCCTTACGCTGCCCTGCATTGAATCTATATATATATAACTCAAAGGTGACTGACTGACTGACTGACATAGTGATCTATCAACGCACAGCCCAAACCACTGGACGGATCGAGCTGAAATTTGGCATGCAGGTAGATATTATGACGTAGGCATCCGCTACGAAAGGATTTTGATTAATTCTATATAATATATAATTTATCTTTGAACTCAATTCTAAAGTCAGCGCGTACGAAGTCGCGGGCGTAAGCTAGTTGAATATAATCCTGCATTTGGTGGTGGCTGCTGGCTTTGGAGACCTTACTACAATCCCCACAAGACGAGCAGGGCAGCTGATGAACTGAGCGAAGTCAGACAAGCTCACTTATGTCATGGGCTCGACAATCCAATACCTTTAAACGAGCAATTCTTGTATATATGTTTATATACACAAGAATATTTTATTTAGTTAATATATATTTGCCGTGGTGGTGCCGGCGTAAGAATAGTACCCCACCCTCTCTACCCGTGGTTGCCGTAATAGTCGGCTAAGGGATGTAATCCGGAAGATGGGCAGCAGCGTCTTCCTTGAACAATCACACCTAACTGCGCTCGCGAACCCGCCTGCCAAGCGTGGCGAGTATTGGCAAACAACACAAGGAATGGGAACTGGTTCTCAACTCACCGACGAAAGGCAGTTGTCCGGCGAAGGGCGGACGGGTGCGGAAGGGCGCGGCTGATGGCGGCGGCGTCACGCGCGGCGGCTCCGAGAAGAACGACGCGTCTTCTGGCCCGCGCACGCACGGCACCCACGGCGGTGGCTAACAGTCACAAAACAAACATGTTGATATCAAACAGTCACGACTTAAATTCACTCAAAAAGATGCGCCATCTATTAATTTGACGGTTCACTACTACGAAACGCCAACGTAACGACAAAATATTTTGAAACACACACATATAGTGACGCCATCTAGTCCCCGACTAGAGAAAAATTATATATAACCAATTTCATTCAATTCAATTGGATTGTAGACAGTATCCTTTCTGGGCATTCCTAAGCAAGTCTTGGTGAATCTTTAGATCGATAAATGAGTTCGGGATATTTCATTGTTATTTAATTTTGTGAAAAGTCGAAAATTTTCCAGTTTTGGACCATAAACCACTTATTTTTGAAAATATAGTAATGCAATTTTTTTTTTTTTAAATGCCTTGTATAACCTTAATAACTTTAATGATAGATACATTTTACGAAAAGTTTTAAACGCCTTTTTAAAACGTGGAAATTAATCAATAAACTTTTAGAATTATTGGGCTTTAAAGATACGCTCAATCAAAGAGGGTCAAGTATAAAATAGGTATTATGCAATTTATATTTTATATTCTAAAACGGATGTTGATATAGAAGTGGAGTAGCAGTGTAAGCCGTACTGTTAGTTGAAACTTACCTGGTTCCGTACCGAGTGCACAGCTATGTGCGCGAGCGCCGCGTGCTGCAGCGTGTCGAGGTAATTGTATCGGCGGCTGGGCTGCACGCGAAGCAAGCCCGCCACGAGGGCGCGCCACTCGCTCGAGGGGCTCTTGGGGCTCTCCTCAAACGGCGGCTGAGGATCCGGATCGCGCTCGTATCTGACACACAACAGTAGTTTTGTTGTCGATGACGGCTCAGTGGTTAGCGCGACAGGTTCGCATGCCGAAGGGCGTGGGTTCAAACCCCAACAATGAGCTTGAGCTGCCGCTGAAAGAAAACATCGTGAGGAAACCATAGCGTGGTGGTAGGGTACGTTCTAGTACTCGGCTGGCTAGCTACCACCCTCAAATTGAAAATCTTCTAGTGTTAACGGTGTGTTCCGGCAGCCTCACTTGAGAGCCAGTCCCATTCCAGGCTAGTGCTTTATCATCTCCGACCACACCGTCACTTAACATCAGGTGAGCTGTGGTCAAACAACTAGCCATATTAAAATTCAGCCATAAAAAAAAACATTCCTAATGTTCACTTGCTACCTTTCACTAAACTTTTTAAGTATGATTAAACTTACATAGCACAAGTTTATATTTTAAGTATTGGAATGTCGGTAAGAATTTAGCTTATGATATGTCTAAATAAGGATTGATCTTTTGTTACCTGCCTTAAATATTTACCTTTGAATATTGCTTAAGATCTTAGGGACGGAGTCATCATCATCAGAAGAGAAGGGTCTCCGTAACGTGACAAGCTCGAATGCAACCACTCCCAAGGACCAGTAGTCACACGCCGACTGCATAAATAGATAACATGATTAGTAATGGTATAAGTATAGATATTTTTTGGTTTATAACATCATTAGCGAGGGTTTTATGTCTACTTGGCGGTAGATCTCCTTAACAGGACGTCGTCTAGGTAGGTACCGCAGTACCAGATATCCTGCCGCCAAGCAGTAGTGTGTGCACGTTACTGTGTTCCTGTTTGAAGGACACTGCAGCTAGTGAAATTACTGGGCTGTTGAAGCTAACCATTTAACCTTTTGAGCGCCAAAGTCGCCTATACGTGACTAGCACTTGCGGGTCCTGTACGCCAACGATGTCTATAGGCGACAAAAAACCCGGCCCACAATAATATGGAATAAAAATATTGAAAAATTGTTACCAGTATTCTAATTTAACATTCCTCAAAATAGAATAGATTCTCGTTTTCGGGAGAATTTCCCTTCTACCCGTTAGCTAATGGAACTGCCACCAGTATTAAAATAAAATACTTTTTTAATCTGGTTATTATGATCAAATAGTGATCTTTAGTAATCATATTACTCAGAACTTCTACGTAAGTGCAAATACTATTATCTATTTACAGGGTGCAACACAAGTCATCGTTCATTCCAACATGCTTCAAATAGTTTACATAAAATATTATAAGATGCACTCAAGTCTCTGAAAAAGAAAAAAACAAGTAAAAGAAATATGCAAGTCAAGAGTTAGATTCAATCATAATACCACATCCATATTTTCTTATTTACAAAAGCAAAATCTAATCTATCTATCTAATATCTTTAAACGAGCAATTCTTGTATATATATGTATACATATATATATATATATATAATCTGAATCTCAGAAACAGCTCCAACGATTATCGTGAAATTTAGTATGCAGGGGGTTTTGGGGGCGATAAATCGATCTTCCTAGGTTTCATTTTTACAAAATGAAAAAAAAAAAAAAAAGTTACTATCATTAATAGAGATAATACTAATAAATATCACAGAATCTCCAGATACTAAGGATTTACGAAGTCAGAATCAAGCAAGTTGATTTTTCATTATACACTTCAGTACCTATACCTGTTATACTCAGAAAGAACTTTAAGACAAGGATGATAATATGGGCCAAAGTTTATATGAAAACTATACATGTAATAAATGTGGGGGAAACGGATAGTTAATTATTTAATTCGACTTCAAGTTAAGACCATGTCTTGGTACTTTAAGGGCAGTAAACATAGTTAAGTTTTTTTAAATGTAAAAGTAATGAGATGAATGATACAATATCCGGAAGGTAAAAGACAATGCATTCCATGACCATTACAGCGATACACAATTTTAGTAGTAAAAACAAAGTACAGGGCATCGCTGCTTTGGCGCTTATTACTTGAACCGTTCAAACCAGAACACAGTAATGTTTACACACTACTGCTTGGAGGTAGTATATCTGGTACTGCGGTAGTACCTACCTAGATGACTAGGAGATTTACCACCAAGTAAGGAAGGTCCCCAATGGTATAAATAAAATATCTCTATTCAAAGATCGAGAACAGATAAGATCTTAAAGTAAAATTGCTAAAGCTTTTAGTTCCTGATATATGTCTGTCCCTTTTCGGAGTTGTATGTCTGTGTCTCTTAAGATACAAGGAAAAGATTCAGAATGGCTAACTACTATATGTTACTGTAAGCGAAGCGTTAATTCACCCACAATGGCCTGCGTATCAATCCCGCGGCAGTACTCTGAACAGACAGCGTGTATGGAGGCGCAGTGTGCCGCCGCTAGTAGTTCCGGCGCCATGTAGTCGGCCGTACCGCCAGGCACTGCCGTCGTACTGCCTTCGGAGAGGCGAGCGCTCGAACCGAAATCTCCGAGTTTCACGTGCCCGCATCTGTTACAATTACCAATAGGCTTGATTACTTTTAGAGACTCCTAGGAAAGGCATAAGAACATTGACATGATCATGAAGAAGCAAAATCTCAATCAATCAACAAGCATTAAATAAATAAATATCATAAGACATTACACACAGCACCATCTGACCCTAAACTAAACAAAGCTTGTACTATGGAAGTCAGATAACTGATAGAATAGTTAAATACTTTTTTTGTAAATTATCACTACAAAATATCATAAACAGTCTGTCCGTCTGTTCGCGATAAACTTAAAAACTACTGAACGGATTATCATGTGAGTTTCACCAATAGATAGAGTGATTCACGAGGAAGGTTTAGGTATATAATTTGCCAAGGTTTTGTGTAAATTGGTTAAAATATAATGGTAATTGTTGGAAGTTTCGGAAAGAGTCGAGCCACCTGCGAGTTTTAATCGAAAATGCTGTATAATCCCTTCTGAGATATAACAAAATAATGCATGGTGGGATATTCCTCTTTTATAGATCTAAAAAAAACCTGCAGTCGCATATATCTAACTTTTAAGTATAGCTTACTATACCCATTCTTACTACCCATGCAAAGCTGGGGCAGGTTGATAGTAGATACTTATTTTTTTTTTTTTTTTTTTATGGCTGACAGGCTTGGTGTTTGACCACAGCTCACCTGGTGTTAAGTGATGGTGTGGTCGAAGATGGTAAAGCACACCTAGCCTGGAATGGAACTGGCTCTCAAGCGAGGCTGCCGGAACACACCGTTAGATGCTTGGCGGCAGATTTTCAACTTGAGGGTGGTAGCTAGCCAGCCGAGTACTAGAAAGTACCCTACCACCACGCTATGGTTTCCTCACGATGTTTTCCTTCACCGGCAGCTCAAGCTCATTGTTGGGGTTTGAACCCACGCCCTTCGGCATGCGAACCTACCGCGCTAACCACTGAACCATCATCGCTACGAAATTATAATACATACCGAATATGCTGCAGAAATGCTCCAACGATTTTCATGAAATTTAATATGTATGAGGTTTCGGGGGCGATAAATAGATCTAGCCAGGTTTAATTTTTAGAAAACGTCATTTTATACGTGTTTTCAGCCGAGCAAAGCTCGGTCATCCAGGTTTATTTATTTATTTAATGGATATGTACCATAGCATTATGTTGTTTTTTTTTTGTTTCTCATTGCATATCATAATCAATATATACTTAGTGATAAATTACCTATCAAGCAGTATATTGTGTGGCTTGACATCTCTGTGAACATAGCCCATGCCATGTAGTGCTTTCAATGCATGAGCTACTTCACATACATAGAAAGCTGCATCTTTCTCTGATATTGGATGATTGCGTCGAGAGAGGAGTCCTGCTAAGTCTCCACCTGAACAGAGCTCCATTACTAAGTACAGGTTGCTGGAATCCTGTGAATAATATAATAAAATATTTGAATTTGGTCTACTCAAATCTTCGCATATCAGTAATGCTGAGCTGTTGGCAAAAAGTACCCATTTCAGTTAGGCACATATTGGATAAACAAACATTAAAATATTGTTTTTTGTTTTGTTGAAATAAAGAAACAGTACTACAGTCATTAGCATTTGCAGGGTCAATCTGTACCCAGCATGTTTCAGGCAAACATTGAAATGGTATGATGTCAGTAGAAATACGAAAAGAGATAAAAAAATATATATGGGTTGCCAGATGTTAAGCAGTAACAGTTGTCTACCTAAATAACTCATAGCATACCATTCTAGCTAACCATAGTTATTAGCTATTCATACCTGGAAGGCATACTGTAGCCTCGGCATCCATGGGCTGGTAGCAGTAGCCAGCACATCTCTCTCATCTTCAGCTCCAGCAACTCTTTTCCTTGCTAGCTCCTTTTTAACACTCTTCAGGGCATAAACATCACTTGTTTGTTTTTCTCGCACCAACTACAAAATTATGTTCTAAATTTAGTCTGGACTCAATAGACATGTGATTGAACCAGATGGCATGGAAAAACAGATGCCTACACCCAGTAGTGTGATCAAGAAGGTTGCAAATTATGACCCTTGTTAGGAAGTTTTTATGTTAGCTTCACAATAGGAATTATCATTATCACCATTAGCAATAAAAAAACATTTTATTTTAATGAGGTAGTATGTGACATGGAAAGTGCACACATTAAAAAAAAAATTGTGTATAGAAATGAGACAATGATTAATTACCACGCATGTACATCTTGAATGTATTCATATGGTACTTACATGAACTTCCCCAAAATATCCTCGTCCAATAGTCTGTAGTACTTCGAAGTCTGAGTAACATACTCGTATTCTTCGTAATTCAGCCAAAGTACTGCGATCTAATGTCATTTGTAAATAATGTATAACTTCAAAATCATAGCATGAATAGCTGAATGGTAAGCAAAGGTATAATGGTTTGTTTACTAATTAGTAACACCCTATTGTATTAGTAGCACAGGCAATATTATTCAGGATAAAAAGGAGAAAATATATTAATGTAGGTCACAGGACATTTTTAATTTCGGTCAAACCTGTTGAATAGTTACAGCGTAAAGAAGTAACATACACAGCTTAGACTATATTATGTGGGTCTATATGGCCTGTAAAACACAGATAGCCAGTAACAACTTGCGCATTTGTTAATATTAATTGTAAAATTTGTCTGAATAACTGGATCTTAAACGTCTATAATTTCTTATGACCTTTATATCAACTTATTGCTACTAATATTGTACGTAAACTTTAATCTCAGCCTACACAGCGTGAATTAGCAAAATGATAACAGGAACGACACATCTCATGTAGTCACAGACACTATTGTTTTGTTACTTACATTTATCCACAAAAACACGAACCAATTCATCAGTTTTCTTGATAGGATCATCGTTACACTCGTCGTACAAAGCTGAGAGCGCATCCAAAAGAGCCTCGCGGTCTATTGTCTTCTTAATAAACTTGGTGGAACCACTAGTTATTTTCCCTAAAATCTGACGGTTTAACCGTGCGATACGCACTGCTATTGCTTCATTCGATGGTTCCATTTTACTAGTTTGTTAGTTAGCTACTTTAGTAAAAATATTCACAATTTCCAAGCAGTTCCCATGCTTCACTTTGTTTATTTTTTTACAGATATTATTTTATTTTATTCATAGCCCGGTGTACATTATTGCCGTTAATTTGAAAATCAAAATTTCAAAATTTGACACTAGTAAATGACGGAAGAAAATTTGGTATTGCCAATATAAAAAAATGCGCCATCTATTGATGAGTAGTCAATATAGTGGTAGTGAGTCACACGAGCTTTTGTTACTAGCCGTAAGATGGCGCGGCTTGTTAAAATCGCTAACAGCAAGCCTTAAGTTGCCAGAAACAGGAGCGGCTGTAGTAGCGGAGAAATCTGTGCTGTATGACATGCCCAGTTGCCCATTTTAGTGCGGTTTGTATAGTGGCCATGGTGGTCAGGAATTGTAGCGTATAAGATAGTGATGTCCATTGAAACCTGCAAAATAATAAAAATATTTTGTTTTATATCTAGATCTACTTTAATATATAGGTACTTATAAACACAATTATGCTATTCGGTTAGTACCTAAATACTTGTATGGCTAAAACAATTATTATGTATTCTGTGTCCTACCGATTAGTTTTAGAGTAACCTTTAATGATTTCAACAGTTTTCATACCTCCATCGTAATAAATAAGCCAATAGATTACCGATTGGTTATACAAAACAGTATACAATTTTCACGCACGCAAAACTTAAACCACGCAAAAGTGACGCTTATTAAATTTTTACGCACCTCTAATAAACTATTAAGAAAAACTTACTTATGGTGGTCAATGGTCATAATAGACTGCGCTGCGTGCTCCTATTTTTTAAGGCTGTGTTTACAATGGCGCTTATCTGATTACTAGTGGATGTTAGGTTCTTCTTCTCTTTCTTCTTGGCATCGCACTCTGTGCATTCTGCCAGTTTCAATGTTTCTATATTTTGTGAGTAGTCTTCATTTTTCAGCTTCTTTATCATCTACAGTTACAGTCGAAGTCTAGTCTTGATCAAGTCCAGTCAGTCCCAGTCAAATCAAGTCATGCCTTAGTAAAGTAGTGGCGACTTTACTATAAGCTTCTGGATGGAGTTTTGAAAGGATGTTAGGTTTCTGACGACTAGTAGATGTTAAAGCGAAGCCATAAGATTTAGCGGAAAATCAAATCGGTGAAAATATATCTAATGTAAAATATCGAATACGGAGTGTCAGACGTGCTGTTGTGTGGCGTGGCATCGTTAACTATGTTACATAGGTGTGGCGACACGTTGCCATGCCTTACTATGCATGATCAACACATTTCTAGACATTCTATGCTCCATCTTTGACCGCATCATCACGTAACATCAGGTGAGATGGCGGTCAAGACTATTTATTATAAAAAAAATGTTTAGATATTTTACTTCTGCCAGGCATACGGCATCATTTAATGTTATCCAAAATTTGTGTTAAAGCATAAAAAATGTGGTGTTCTTATTATAAAATGCGGAAATATAAGCAAGATTGTGAGCAAGCCATATTGAAGTAAAAGGCCTTTTATTATTGTTTTTAAAACATAATTGTGTTTATTTTAAAGTAGGTATTTTGTGCGTGCTTAAAAATATATTCTAAAACATGACCAAAGCGGACTCTATCTTGATTTAGTAAAATACTTAAAAAAAAGATCTAAATACTTGACATTGGTGGCAGCAAATCGATCTAAAGTAGAAAAGTTATGATTGGGCTCATTTAAACGAATCCTATGACCTCAAACTCGAGAGGCTTACTAGTAACCAGTAAAGAGTTCCACTATCCTGGTTCATCGTCAGATCTGCTTCAAGATACCAAATTATAGTATTATTATCTCAACTACATATAAACACAAAGTTTCCTTTCGATACGACAATTGAAACTAGTTTAAAATGTCTTCCAAGATTTGATTATATGTTACTTAGTTACAAGACGTGATGCAAATTATAGCGTGTTAAAAAATAGGCAGTCATAGGGACTGCTGAAAACTGCCGCGAACCAATAAGTTCCAAAGTCCTCAAAGGTTTACATTTATTTTTAAGTAAAAATCTTTAATTTTTACTTAAAAATAAATGTAAACCTAGTAAAAAGGTTTATTGACGCATTAAGGCCGATTTTGAAAACTAGTTGAATTCTAAGCTTTAATAAAATGTTGCTGTCCTTGTCTAATGAACTGCAACAAAAAGAAACAGCAATATTTTTAGTATGTTTAGATATTATGTCAACTAAAGCCTTCTGAGTTGGTCCAGTGAGCGCACGGCTTTACGCTCACAATATCCACGATTCTTTATAAACGTGCTTGATCGCGTTTCGCGCGCAGTTTAAATCCTTAGTCAGCTCGAACGCGCATTCCGAACTGGGGCAGTCAGTTTGTTATTTTCAATACGTTAACAAAAGTTGGCATTGTGAGTGGTAATGGCGTTCCTTCAAGGACCTTCGTTGAAGCAGGCGGAAATGATGAAACAAGAACTCGGTGAAGGGCCCGGTGATATGCTGAGATGTGTGAGGGACCTTCAAAACATGCTAGCTGCTTCGCCCTATTTGCCAGACCCAGGAAATTTTGGTACTTTTATTTATTTATTTAACTGATACGCAAAACCAGAAAGAGATTTTTTTAAAGTTTTCTTTGTCTATTGAATTAAATTTTTAATAGTTTGTGTCTGTCAATTAACGAATTCCGTTACTAAAGTTTTTATTGAAATTGGACGGAAAGGCATTATTTATAAAAAATTGTCTAAGAAAAAGGCCTTAATGAAAAAAAAAAATCGTGTACACATTAAATAATAAATAAAAATGAATCATCTATTAATAACTCAGATTTGAGTTCCGCTGCAATGCTGCATCGCGACAGTGTTTTGTTATCTTAAAAGATAGATGTCGAAGTGTTTATGTACATATGTCCGAAGGTTTTGTATATTCCAATAAGATAACTTAAGCAATATCATAGGCATAATTTTATAGCTCTTTGATGACCTAACAAATTATTCACCCGGGTGATCAAAATCAGATAGACTGTTTTCACTGAGCAAGATCGGTGGTAAGGGCCCTTCTATCTAAATATTTTCTCATCATCAGAAATACCTGATCATAACTATTATAGTAGGTACTGTAGCAAGGAAAAAATATATTTATTTGTTAGTTTTCCACAAATAAATTAAAATAAATGAAGCTAAGACGACCCATGGGTCGACGATATTGTCACCGTCGCGGGTCGAACCTGGACCAGATTGGCACAGGACCGAGGCAGATGGTATAACAAGAGAGAGGCCTATACCCAGCAGTGGGATAAAGAAGGCTGTGGATGATGATGATGATGATGAAGCTAAGACAACAAAGAAGATCGTCTGATAGCCAATATTTTTTTATAGGTTAGATGTTTGACCAACGGTGTATCTTATGTTAAATCTATAGGTCTAAGGTTAAAATCATGGCACGAAATTTTGTCTTTTCTGGGTTATGTAGGTATATTGCCGTTGGCTTGAAACGGTAAGATTTTTCGTAAGGATACCCGAGGGCCAAATAAGCTTAAAACAAAATAACATTCGATTTTCGATAACGCTGTTAGATACGTAAAAAATGTACGGGATTGACATAAACTGTCGATATGTTAATGCCGTATATTTTTGGACATTTCTATCAGCGTTATCGAATATAGAATGTTACTTTGTCTAGACGCTCTGCGTATCTGAAAATTATTAATTGTTCTCGATGACGTGTGAATTGTGTCGACCCGCACTTGACCAGCTTGGTAGACTAAAGCCACTCTTTTCACAATGAAAAGAGGTCCACGCCCAGAAGTGGGACTGTTCATAAAAACGAAAATAAACCTTAACCGCCACACTAGATTAAACTAGTGTGTGTTGTTGGATGAGAAGGTCGTTGGGTGCTTTTTAGTAATTTGATAAATTGCTGAATTTGTCGGAAGAATGATAGCTTAGAACATAATATTCTAACTTAACATTGCCACAGTTCCTGCCAGCGTTCTTGGCCATATCGTCCTCTCCTCTTGTAGAATTTTAGATTAGGTTTTGTTTTGTTTTCACAAACATATAAATAAATAAGATATTTTTTATTACATTTATGTTACCTACTCGAAGACGTCTGAATCGATTACAAAATAATCCCGTATAAGTAAACTATTCTTCGACACAAGTATGTTTATGTAAGTGTAAGAAAAGTAAATTAGTTGCCTACATACAGTACCGAAAAAGTAGCATTGAAATCGAATAGCGTTAGGTATAAGCGAAATATCGACAACTTAAATATCCAAATACAGTTCGATAGCGAATGTCCTTTTTCTGCATTAGATTGGAAATGGCATGCACCTGCAAAACTTTTATCTTATACTAGCGCAGCCGGAGATCTTCGCACGGGTGCAATGTACATACTAATGTGGTGCATATGCATATACTTTACATATATAAACATTCCTCTTGAATCACTCTGTTTATTAATGAAAACCGCATTAAAATCCGTTGCGTAGTTGAAAAGATCTAAGAACACAGACGGCGGGAAGCGACTTTGTTTTATACTAAGTAGACATTTAAAAAATCACGTAGGTATTATAAAACCTCATCCTTATTTCTTAAATTATAAACCAAAAGTATTTGGATTTTTTTCATGGCCCGAGAAGTTAATGGCCTCAGTTTTGGAAACAGGTTTTATCACGGATAAGTATAATTTTATCATAAAATATTTGATTCATATACGTATAAATGGGTAGATATGGTACTTTGTTGAAATATCGGGCTTCGTTCAACCATGATTTTGAATAAAGTCGGCCAAGTGCGAGTCGGACTCGCGCACGAAGGGTTCCGCACCATTATCTACAAAAACGGCAAAAAAATCGTTTGTTGTATGGGAGCCCCCTTACATATGTATTTTATTAGTATTTGTTGTTATAGCGACAACAGAAATACATCATCTGTGAAAATTTCAACTATCTAACTATCACGGTTCATGAGATATACAGCCTGGTGATAGATGAACAGACAGACAAACGGACGGACAGCGGAGTCTTAGTAATAGGGTCCCATTTTACCCTTTGGGTACGGAACCCTAAAAACGAACGTCGAGATAGGTATTCATTGTGAATTTTGACAGTCTTGTTAGTTGATTTGGTAGTAGCTCTGTTTCTAGAGCATTTACGTGATGTACATGCATGTTTGTGGCTAGGTTATGGGTGCCCTAATGTACACTATCAGACTAATATTATTTATGGAAAAGTTATTTTGTTTTTAATTTGTCACATCGCGCCACTGCAGATTTGATTTACTTCTTTTTATTCCTGAAGTATCATGTTCTTACTTTTTTTTAAAAATCTTTAAATATTATGTTAATATTAAAAATATTATATCAGTTATCTGGTTTCCATAGCTTTGCTTAGTTTGGTTTAGGGGTTTGGTTAGGTGCAATTTTTTGAGTTTACAGTCACACTGACCGTCACCGCACGTATCGCTGACTTTCGACACGTGTAGCTTATCCACTGTCGTGACTATGATCATCATTGGCAACGAACACGCGTCGGCGTCACTCACTCGGGCGGCATCGAAGTACATCCGATTTTAAAACAGTTTTTAAGCATTCATTAATAATAATGTATATTCAACAAATCAGCGCCAACTGTCGGTGACGGTCGGCGTGACTGTAAAATCAGACTTCAGAATTCGAGACCGATTAGACATTTAACGGTTACTTAGAAGTTGGTTAAATTCGATCTATGCGCAAAGTAGGTAGTTTGTCTCGTTTTCATACATTTTAAACACTGATTAATTATGAGAAACGTATAAGTTCCAAAAGTTGTAAGTGAGGTTTAAACCAATCCACTGAGCCATACTAAAGCATTCAATTGCAAAATGGCGGTTATAAGTACATGTGTTAAAGCGAACGTAATTCAATATTAGATGAAATCTCACAGAATCCTGTGGCTGCGGAAGACTTGATTCATAAATGACATTAGAACTGTTTAAACTTTTGATTTGGACTATTTTTAGTCTTGTAAAACCGGTCAATGACATTTAAAACTTCTGGTATGTAAAATATTAGGTATTCACATTGGGATGGACAAGTTTTAGGTAGTTTACGTAGTACGTATGGCGCCCTAAAATATTAATTTACTACAGTTACGTAAACGATAATAAAAAAAAGGGCAATTTCTTTTTACTCCCGTCAGGAGCGTTCTTCCACTTTCCAACTATACATTTTTGTATTGTTTACGTGGTACATAAAACTCGCCTAACCTACCTCGAAGTGGCTATGGCAAATTAACAAATGGGAAATGTGTTTCTTTCATACATCTCGCAAATTATTATTATGCTCAGATTCCATTTATCTCTAGGGTGCCAACACTCCCTTAATGTAATGTTTTTTTTTATTGGTGTGTCAAATAAAATAAAGTATTAAGTACCTATTATCGTTTAAACATACTTAACAAATTAATATTCATTTAGTATGTTAACGTTTGCAATTCTGAGTGACAGACTTATTTTACTTTCAGTAAATACTTGAAAATATCGATACCTACTAGCAACAAGCACGCAGTGCGATGCCAGATTTAAAAAAAAGTTGCGCAAGTATACAAATAAGAATAGGAAATTGCCTCAAAAAAAATCTTGTGTATTATGGACTACATGAGCGGATAGAAAAGGTAGAATTTTCACGTAAATTTAATACTTGGATGGAGAACCAGCCGGTTAAAATTACTTCCCCCATACGCCGTCGCGATTATAATATAATTATTTCCTCGTAGTTTGATAACTACTACCTAACTAGTCTAACTACCCATCCTGCCTAATGTATATTTTTGATATTGCCCATTCTTTTATCGGACAGTCAGGAGCTTTAAAAAGCGGCACCGCTTCATGGTGGATATTCCAAAAACTCGAACTAAACGGTTTATATCTACTTTCGTTGTACGAACCGCTAAACAATTGAATTTCCTACCCGAGTGGGTGTTCCCTGATAGATACAATCTGGGTGCCTTCAAGTCGCGATTGAATCGGTTTCTAAGCGAACGTGCTCCACCATAGACCGCATCTTCGCAGATGGCGGTCAAACGCAAGCCTATCTAACATTAAAAAAAAACTGTTTTGCAATTACACTTTGACAATTATTCCTCTAACTTGGTCAAGGCGTGGAACGTAAACATGCGTAATTTTAGACGCGAACATGTTACTTGAAACTTGTGTCTTTATTATTATCATGCATGCAGCGTACGGTTAGAAACTATCATGAGAAGAATTATTGCTATTGTCTGAAACTCGGAACACTGCTAAACAAAGCGTTCAGTGGCAAAAGACGTAATTTCCTTATTGCTTCACGATTTTTAAATTTAGGTATACAGCTTTGAGTTTTAGTATGCCGAAAGCGGGTCACAAAACTTTGAAAAATTATACGTATACCTAAGCCTTCCTCATGAATCACTCTATCTATTGGTGATGCATGATAATCCGTTCAGTAGTTTTTAAGTTTATCCCGAACAGACAGACGCGGCGGACGACTTTGTTTTGTAATATGTACTGATTGATAAATGTTATTCTAGAGTTATCTTGAAGCCATGCATTACATATTGTTACTATACTGGTTTGCAAATTTTCCACGCGAGGGGTGTGGTCTATCAACTTGTTTTTATTCAGTTTTGTGCGGAGCTAATAACAGTTTTCTAGATCGTTCTGAAGCTGCCAGCAATATGTAGAATGAATAAAATATATATAACATGGTATGAAAAAGTTGCAACGATTTACTTAATTTATAAATCTTGTTGATATAAACTTATTTAAAGTTTATAAGGCAAATACATAATTATTATAGGTTACTCATTATTTAATTTTATCTTTATCATTATAATAGCAACAGTAAAATGCATCAAATAAAAATTCTATAATCTGTGCACTATTATAGAATCGTGAAAATCGATCGTTCAATGAATAAATAAGCTTTCAAATGAAATAAAACTAATTTAAAAAGTATTCTATACGTTAATCCAGGTAATACGCTATGTGTATGCCAAATTTCATCCAAATCCATTTAGCCGTTTTTGTGTGATTGAGTAACAAACATCCAAACATACAAACTTTCAAATTTATAATAATAAGTAAGATTAGTCTATTGTTTACGTACTACGTACCTAATTTTTGCAAACTAGTTTGCTAAATCCTCAGGAGAGCTATGATCAAACGCCTAGCCTGTTGTGCAAAAAGTAGATATTTTCATATGAAAAAGCGTGGAATGCAGAACGCTCTAATTTTTTTAGTAAAGACTTCTTTCAAACATTGGTAGGAGCAAAATAATGAGGTTCGGACATGCTAATGTGACCTGTTATACGTTTTCACCGGTGTCGGCAGTTCCCATGACTGCCTATTTTTTTATATACTACTAGCTAAATGCCCTGTACTTTAAACCTTGTGTGGTAGACCTCGGCCTTTGCCCTCACATGCATGTATGTTATATAAATCTCATTCGAAAAATCACGAACATTTAAAAAAATGAAATCAGCTAAATCTTTTCTACTTTTCTTGAGTTATGCGCTTAGCAACGAATTTAATTTAATTTTTATTATGAAAATTACATTTTTAATCTATTTAAAAAAATCTATAAAAATATTATCTTTAAAAAATCTTAAAGAGATGTCATTTGGCTTCTAAGAAAGAGTTTCAATGTTAATTAAAAGAGGTTCCATCTATATGTCTTTTAATACCTACATATAACCTGTCTTCATTAACATACTCGTAACGGCATAGAATCTAAAGTACGCATTAATATGGTCATATAGGGCTGTTATCCGTTTTTTTCTTCATAATAGAGTGACAAACAAACAAATAGAGTACCTAATGTTAAGGTCTTTGAACATCTGCAACAACAGAAGCATTGCCAAGGCATTCCCAACGGCACCCTTCAGGGTTACTATTTTGTTCTCATTGGACTTTAAGCGTCCCAGGTTAAAATTACCAACATAACATCGTTACAAATAATTTCAACTCAGATTAAAAGTATACCGTTGTAAAAATTATAAATATCTTAGTAAAAATCGTTATTGAACTTTGTCTCTACGTCCTGATAGTACTACTATAAACTATAAGCAAAGCCATAAATAGTTTATTTTCTTTATTTTGGCATCGCACTCTTTGTATTCTGTGTCAAGACGTTACACTCAAATTTCAAAATAATAAAAATAAAATAGAGTGTTGGCGAGAACACGGAAAGGTTGTGTCGTTACAATACATTGACTTCCAAAACTTGTTTGTTTTTATTTAATATAAACATATTATTAAATTAATTTGTATGAGAAAGGGATCTAGACAAAGAGGTAAAACTTGATTTTTCGTGTTGACTTTTAAAATCCTTGAAAGATTGTGGCAAAGTCATTACTACTTTTAACAATACAGTCAGTCACATAAAGTAAATCACGGTCAAGTCTAATCCAAAACCTAGAGAACAACACGAAAAAACATGTTTCATACACATGTCAACACTCACACATATGACTGTACTATTTTAACTCTGAAACATTGTAAGTTTTAATAACAAATACAATGTAGCTACATGATTTTTCTATGTTCCTGTCAAAACTCCGTAAGTCATTTTTTTGTATGAAATTTCGGTCTTAATTATTTTTTTCTAATACCATAAATCTAATGTGTATTTAACTAGTTACCTATTTAACACTAATCAATCAATTTTTTTAATAATTGCTTGTAATTTGGTGCTACTGAGGTCCAATCTTTATAAGAGCAACAAGTTCATCTTTCCACCGTCTTCTAAGCCGGCCTGGTGGCCGTTTAACCTCCGGGACCCAGTCGGTGGTGGTTTTCGTCCACAACTCCGCTGGCATTCGGCAGACGTGTCTAGCCCAATCCCACTTTAGCATGGCAGCTTTTTCAGTCACGTCTATGATCTGGGTTTTGGAGCGCTGTACGAGTTTCTTATGCGGTCTAATAACTTTACGCCCAGTATGCTGCGCTCCATCGCTCGTTGACAAACCGC
Source organism: Biston stratarius (assembly GCA_950106695.1). Classification (NCBI taxonomy): domain Eukaryota; kingdom Metazoa; phylum Arthropoda; class Insecta; order Lepidoptera; family Geometridae; genus Biston; species Biston stratarius. The sequence goes on along the minus strand of OX467106.1, from coordinate 5,301,886 downwards.
GAGTGTGGACCTTTGCTCGATTGTGAAAGACCAAGTCTGAGCGCCGTATGTGAGGATGGGAATACACATGTTTACGTTTCAGGCACATAGGTTCCTCAATAGCACCAAAAATACAGGCATAGAAAGGAGGAAGAGAGGCGTAGCAGTGGGACAAAATAGGTTGAAATAATAATAATAATTGGTTAAATATAAAATAAAAGTTAATTATAAACAAAAATATTTACTGATCTTAGCGCTTTTATAATGAATTAGAATCTAAAGTCTTCTAATGATATGATTACAGTGCTAGCCTAGCGTATATCTAGCCTATATCATTCGGATTTAGACAAAAATATAAGTAAAGCTGTTTTTTTTCTAAAATTCAAAGATCAATACAAGAATGAAAATAGAATTAACATTGTTACCGCGCCCCGACTACAATATTATAAAATGTGACAACCCTAACAAGCAGCCTTGTCAAGTCAAGTTCACTTCTTCATAGATAAACAACTGCATCAGTTATGCAATTAAATTAATCATTCTAGTTTTTCTTGTTTGAAACAATCAAAGAACTAATTATAAAACTTCTGATGCAAGATCGGAATAGCCATAGAGTTCATGAGTTTATTTTTAACCCCCGACGCAAACAGAGGGGTGTTATAAATTTGACGTAGATGTCTGTCTGTCTGTGTGTGTGTGTGTCTGTGGCAACGTAGCTTTCAAACGGATGGACCGATTTCGATGCGGTTTTTATTTATTTGAAAGCCTTGTTTCCTTGCAGTGGTTCTTAGCAATGGTTGGTTGATTGCGTATTATGGGGTTTTTAACATTTTTAATTGTTGATATGATTAGGGGATATCATGTCAATTAAATTGCTTCAATTGAGGAATTTCTTTAAAAGTAAAATTACGATATACCATAGGTACCTACTGATTATGTGATCAGTATGAAAGTGAAGCGCCTCTGGCGGGATAAACGAGTACCTATACCTTAACGGGTTTATTTTAATTTAAGTATTTATTTTTAAAGTGAATATGTAACTAAATATTCTGTGAACATTTCAAGCGCCTACCTGATGCCGTTACCAATATCGAGCAAAAACGAGCAAAAAAATCACGTTGTATGAGAGCCACCTTAAATATTTATTTTATTCTAACTTCTAACTTCAACTGTCTCACTATCGCAGTTCATGAGATACAGCCTGGTGACAGACGGACAGACAGGCATACAGACATACAGACAGACATACGGACGGACGGACAGCGGAGTCTTAGTAATAGGGTCCCGTTTTACCCGAAGCCTAAAAATTAACCAAACCATTAGGGTATCTAAATAAAGGCAATTAAAAGAGGACACAATAATATATAAGTTATATGTTTAAATTTAATCAGGAATAATAAATTTGTTGAAAAAGTTTTTTTCCTTTTATTATAACTATTGGAATAAACTCTTCAGCTTGTTGTCACATTGTTTAAAGATTTTTCTATCAATAGCCTGTTGATGCTCATTCTTATGGCATAAATTTTTTTGAGAAATTAAAACACTTTAATTTATTTCCAACACATTCATAATACGAGTAGGTATGTATCTCAATACAAAAATAGTTGAAAACTTTGTTTCTGTCTCTGGATTAATTGTTATTCCCAACGCGACAATTGAACCAATATTGACGAAGTTTTGTAAAATTTACTTATTTTAAATATAGACATATGTACGTATTATGACTTGCTAGTTTACAACCTTTTTTTACCAAGTGTCAAGAAAGAGGCTAATTTATTCCGGGCACTAACGTATGTATATATAAATTAGGTGGGTATGCATATTTGGAGTAAGGAGTATCTTTGTATATAAAAATTTCGTGTCACGTTGTTTGTCCGCGATGAACTCCTCAACTACTGAACCGATTTTAACCAACATCTTCCTTTCAACCAACTTTCCTTTTCCAACTTGGGAGATAGGATAGTTTTATATCTCAATTTATAATCGCAATATTTTTTTATTGCAAATTATTTGTTTATTATACGACAAAGAGGTATAATTATCTGTGAGTTCCATAAAATTCTAATAGATGGCGGTGTAAGGTAATCTATTAACTGGATTGAGTAAGTATCCAATAGATGGCGCTACGTTAAAAGTCCAAACGTTTCATATGCGCTACAATTTATTTCACGTTACACGCGTGTGTTCAATTTGACCACAGCAACGCGTGGCCGGGTCTGCTAGTATGATATAACTTTACATATTATTATTACCATTATTTTAATGGTATTATTTTATCTTCCCCAGAAACGAAATTACTGGAGCTGTTCGTGGTAGGGTGTCGTATGGACATGGAGCGCGCGCGCAGCAAACTAGAGAACTTCTGTTTGGCGCGCGTTCGTCATCGAGATTTATACGAGTACCGCTCGCTCACTGAGCCGCCACTCAATGATGTCTGCAACTTCATGTAAGTATAGTGTACAGGGGGTCTAGCATATTAATTTGCGAGATTTACGTACTACGTAAACGATAGTACGTGCCGTGGTGGTGCCGGCATAAGAATTGTACCCCACCCTCTCTACCCGTGGTTGCCGTAAGAGTCGGCTAAGGGATGTAATACGTCATATCATCAGCCATAGGACGTCCACTGCTGGACATAGGCCTCCTCCTGGGGGCGTTTAGCCAATACTCGCCACGTTTGACAGGCGGGTTGGCGAACGCAGTTAGGTGTGATTGTTCAAGGAAGACGCTGCTGCTAAGCTTCCGGATTACATCCCTTAGCCAACTCTTACGGCAACCACGGGTAGAGAGGGCGGGGTACAATTCTTACGCCGGCACCACCACGGCATCTGTGTAACGTAAGACTTTAATGTGTTTGAGTGCGTATAAACACAGAAGTAGACAAACAGGCATGAAGACAGGATTGATGAACTAGTGGACTAGTATTTAGGGTCTTAAATTTTTTAGTAGTTTTAATTCGCAATGTTTTTTTTTTCATGGTTGACAGACTAGATGTTTTTTGATTACAGCTCATCTGATGTTAAATGACGGTGTATTCGAAGATGGTAAACATAGTTAGCCTGGAATGGAACTGGCTCTCAAGTAAGGCTGTCGGAACACACTGTTAGGTGCTTGGCGACAGATTTTCAACTTGAGGGTGTTAGCTAGCCAGCCGATAGTACTAGAAAGTACCATGCCTCCATACTATGGTTTTTTCATGATGTTTTTCCTTCACCGGCAGCTCAAGCTCATTGTTGGGGTTTGAAACCACACCCTTTGGCATGTGAACCGATGGCTTTGATGATAAGATCGATGAGTATTCATTCTCTCTAATTCTCAGGTTGCAGATATTATTAATTCTTTCTGCTCTATAATATTAAGAAATACATCATCTGTTAAAATGTCAACTGTCTAACTATCACGGTTCATGAGATACAGCCTGGTCACAGACGGAGAGACAGACAGACGAACGGACAGACAGACAGACGGACGGACAGCGGAGTCATAGTAATAGGGTCACGTTTTACCCTTTGGGTACGGAACCCTAAAAAGTAAAGCCGGAACGCTGCGTATGAATATTGGGAACTTCCACTTGCGCTACTAGGTGCTTTCTATATGCTTAAATTCCAAGCTCCATTTATGGCACGAATTATCATGGAGCTACTATATTTTCGATAACGATTAGCATATATTAGCTGCAGTTCGAAGTCCAGTCCATGACCTTCCATTAAATATATGTTTGAGATCATATTACTAACAATATTCGATGGTGTTACATATTTTACCCCTTACACGGCAGTAATCACGAGTTCCGGTCTCAATACAATACAATGTTTTATTGATAACACCAAAGTTAGCTCATTTGGTACAATATCTGCTTTAACAACTGTAAGGCGTGGGTTCGATTCCCACCAGAACAAACATTTATGTGACGATAATTGTTTGTTCTGTGTCTGGGTGTTCTGTATGTATTATAAGTATGTATTTACAACAATTTTTTTTGTTGTAAATACATTATAAATGTTGTAAGTATTTATGTATCCTATCAGTTATCTGACTTCCATCACACAAGCTCTGCTTAGTTTGGGGTCACATGGCGCTGTGTATAGTGTCCTAATTTTTTTTTATTAAGCCTTTCTTACTCTAATAGCAAAAACGTATATTTTTTCCCAGTGACATAGTATCTCTTCCGAAGCTGACTGACGAAGGCTTCCGAGTGACTATCTTCAGGATAAAGGCGGGATACCCCGAGAGTTCTGCTGACGTAACTTCGGCTGTTCGCGCCGTCCTGCTCATCTGTGAGGCGAGGATGAAGGACGAGCATAGAATCGCAGGAGATGTGTTCATTTACGAGGTTAGTAGAAGTCATAGTTTCTTTATATTTTCTTGTACACAAAGAAGTACATTACACGAGTTGCTTTGTTTCTTTTCTTTGTTTTTGCCATCGCACTTTGTACATTTTACCAATGTCAAGTATTTTGGTATTTTCAAATATTCCTATTTTAAATTGCACTTATTACAATTTTTGGATTTGTCATTGTATCTGGATTTAATATTTTATTTGTATTTGACATTTTATTTAAACTACATGATCGAAAGTTTAATAACTTTTAATTTAAAGAATTCACATTATTACTTAAATCTATTCAATAATCAATAACATAATACATCAAATCATACTACATATCACAACACAATTTCTTAAACTAAAATAACTCGCCCCTGACCGTACCCGGTGCAAAGGTGCCCATCACACTCGCCGCATTCCCACGCTGAATGGCAATGGCCAACCTCTGCACCAGAAACGAAAACTAAATTTTCTGTTATTTCTACTATTTCAGAGTTGTGCCTGTAGTAAAAGAGAACAATAACGACCTTTTCGGTATTGTATAATATAAGATTATAAACCGGTAGAATTGCAGTACTTCAATGTAGTACCTACGCACTACATACGTATTTATATGTAGTGGTTGACCTCCATAATTGCGGGAAGAATCAGCTGTTCCGAGTCAGCGAAACGCTTGTTTTGCTATTCTAAATGCGTAACAAGAATAATTTATCGTACGACGTATGTGGATTATAATAAACCAGTTATTTATTAGTTTTTTTTTTTAAATGATATAATGGATGTTAGTTCTAAATCTACGAAGTTATTAAGCTAACTTTTCCATAACATGCATGCTTGAAGTTGTTTTATTTTAAAATGTTATTAATCTACAAAACTCGTTAAAAAGTTCACTTACTTAATTAAGTTTACAAATAGATTATTTTTATATTTATTTCTAATATTAAATTAAAGTTTTTATAATTCTAACTAAGTTACTACTACTACTACTTAGTTTTTAGTAAAGTTCCGGATAGGTTTTTTAATTATCGTCAAGTTTTTTAAATAATTGTTAAAGATTTTAAAAATTGTTGTTAAAGTTTTAAAAAAATATTTTTAAGTGTTTTAAATTTTTGTTAGGTTTTTTAAATTTAAATCCTCATTTCTGTTGTAGCTGGAACGACTGTTATATAAGCTGAACTAAACTAAATATATACCTAGAGCACTCAAAATGGACTTCCGCAAAGTAACGGCTGATTCAATCAATTAATCCTAACTAATATTATAAATGCGAATGTGGGTTTGTTTGTTACCCTTTCACGCCCGAATTACTCAATCGATCATCATGCAATTTTGCAATCATCCTTTTTTCATTCCTTTCATCCAGAAAAAAGTTCCCGAAAGATAGAAAGAAATCTACATTAACGCGAGCGAAGCCGGCAAAAGCTAGTATTAATGTAAAACAAACACCTAAAAACATAAACGAAGAAGGGAAAAGAACACATAGGTAGAATCACCCGTTTAACTCGAAAAAAGTTGCTTGTACTTTCTTGCGATAGTCAGTACTTAGCACCGGTAAGAACAGTGTGAGGCCCTAGTCAACTGCCACAACATCACGATGCATCATGACTGCACATTTGACAGCCCTGTTGGCTCATTGACTGTATATCTGCTTTAAGAGTTGTAGGGCGTGGGTTCAATTCCTTCCCAGAGAAAACATTTTGTTTTATAAACAATTGTTTGTTCTATTTCTGGGTGTTCTGTATTATAAGTATATATTTACAAAAAAAAAAGTATTTAAGTATTCTATCAGTTATCTGACTTCCTTATTACAAGCTTTGCTTAATTTGAGATCAGATGACGCTATGTGTAATGTCTTACGATATTTTTACTATTTATTTCACGATTATAGAGATTCTCATGTTTCTTTTATACGTACTTTATAATTGTGAATCTCGTTTTGTTAAGACAAAGTAGACAAAGACTGGGAAACATGTTAATGTCACACGCTGTTTTAATCTATGCATATATGTGTATCTAATTTTTATGAAAAATATGGTCCGAGGAATAACTTTAGCCTTGGTTTTAATTTTTCTACTAACATTCAAATATTAAAGCAGGTTTTATTAATTAGCTCTAAATAGTATAGAACAAAGTAGCCATCCACGTCTGTCTGTTTCTCCGCTTACTTCATCTATACCACGCAACGGAATTTAATTCGGTTTTCACTGGCATCTAGATATTATTTTACGGAAGGTTTGTATATGATATACAATACATTCTAACTAAACTTTTGTATAATTTTATTGAAATTGTAGTATGTTTTTAATCATTCAAGTCGCAAAAAAACCAGTCCGCACCGGGGCGGGTCACTAGTCAAGCTATAATTTAACTAATTGTTAGAACTCATGAAACAACAGTTGTTAGGTAAAAGGTAAAAAAACTGTTCAAGAAGAGGTTTTGGTTTTTATTAGAATTAACTCTGTATCATTTAGTTAATGATTTTTATCCATCAGCTTAGAAATCCGTTATTTATATGGGGTTAATGTGCTACTTTAACTTATGTCGATATTTTTGGTACAAGACGTTAACTTATTTTTTTAAATACATATGTTGTATACATCGAATTCAGTTTTGTTTTGATTCAATGTCCGACTTTTGGTCGCGGACTTCTTCTCATTGTGGAATGGAACTGAGCAAATCGTTATTGGGATTCAAGAATTCAGACATCTTCGACACTCTCAGACATGCCTATAATATTCTTGCTTCACTTTGTTTTTTGCCCTTCACCGGCTCAAGCATGCGCATACAGGACTAAAAGCTTAGGATGAAAAGGACCATTCTGCTCGTCATTATTAACCTTTGACACAAAATATGCTGTTCCATATTGTGTTAAAGGTTAATGATATTTTTCTATGGAACAGCTAGGTTTTTTAGCGATTTCAGGGTTGGTCCCACAAAAAAAGTTGCTTATTAAGTGAAATGATTTCTTTTCCGGTGAAATCATCCCTATACCTTCCATGTATGTGGTATACCTACCTATGCTTTATATGTTGATAGGGTTATAATAAAATACGTCGACATAAAGACGCTTATCTTTCGGTTGTCTACCGGTTACATTTAAAAGTGCGTTCAGATCTGCGTGACTTACTTAAGTCATATGTGTCGGATGTCAGGATGGAATAAGTTGCTACATCGCTTCATGGTTGAATTTCCAAAAACTCGACTTAAACAGTCAATTCCATTTTCATCGTACGAACTGCTAAGCAACGGAATTTGCTGTCCGATAGACACAACCTGGGAGTTTTAAGTCGCGACGGAGTCGATTTTTTTCAGGCAAGCGTGCTCTATCTTAGACCTCAATTTTCGCTTAACATCAGTCGAGATGGCGATCAAACGCATGCCAATTTGTAATAAAATATATCACACGGGTGCAATGTAAATAATAATGTGGTGCATATGCATGTATTATATATTATACCTATGTATAAACCTTCCTCTTGAATCACTCTGTCTATTGATGGAAACCGCATTAAAATCCATTGCGTAGTTTAAAAGATCTAAGCGTACAGACAGCGAGAATCCACTTTGTTTTATACTATGTAGAGATCATTCACATTCTTACTTCTCATAGATTTATGTGTTTTCATTTAAAGGAACGAGTAGTAAACCAGTCGTTAGAACAGCATAAACATTTTGTCAACCGGTTCAACTCCAAAGATTTTTTTTCTTAATTAAGGCTTTGTCGCTGAGCAACTATTTTGCAACTCCACAGATGTGTCTGATAAATCATTGATGAGGCATTATTTCTTCAAAAAAACTACGTGGACCGATGGAGACAAGTAGACAAGTATTTTGTTGTTGATTTAGTGCGTTTATTTATAGCTCATATTTTTGGAGAAATAATGCCTCATCAATGTTTTATAAGAACGGAACGAATATCAAACAATCTAAATTATGCAAAGCGAAAACAGTTTCTCAAGTATACGTAAATATGATGTATTAAAGCTGTTTAAACATGCCAGTTGATTTTTTGGAAGAAACGAGTTTAAAAAAGCTATCTATTTTTTAACATACATAGGTGACGCTCAAATACAATCTATTTTGGCATCTTGATGACAAAACATTAAATTTCTCTACTCATACATAAGTTTCATCAACATCATCAGCCTGTCGAAGTCCACTGCTCTCCTAAGACACGCCATTCAACCCGATCTACAGCTTTCAACCACCGCCAGCTGTTCTATGTATATCGTCACTCCATCGAGTCTCAGGGTTACGTTACGCTATGCTACATAAGTTTATTTTGGATGTATTTGTACTTAAACAACCTACCGTAACATCTGACTGATGAAAAGTCCAAAGTCACCTAAGTCATGCCTTAGTAAAGTAATTATGACTTTGCTGCTTCGTCGGAGTTTTAGAGGCAACATGAATAAAAACACCTCTTTTGTACCTACTTTACCCATGTACTAGCAAAAAGCTGAGCTTTGCGAGGGCTCACGTAGTTATAATACAACGGGTAATAATTTTTAAGACAGTTGTTATTTTACAACCTGATTCTAGTGGTGTCATCTAGTATTAAGTAGATTAACTACGATGTATTTAAGTATTGACTTTAGTTCTGTTGCAGCAATGTTAACTCTTTGGTTTCCTAGCAGATGGCGTAAGTAGTACAATAACATTATGTCCAATGAATACAAAATTGTTATTGTTCATTTGTTTAAATGGTTATAAACTTATGTTATTTTATGACAGATAACACATCTAGATATGAAGTTAAATTACTATGTTAAATCCATAGGCGTGATAATTTTTCAGTAAAGTGTACCACAAAAACGCCCAGGTTATGGAATAGTGTGATAAATTATGCATTCGTAAAAACAGAGGTACCTGATACTGGCACACAAACTGCGATGCCTAAAAAAAAGAAAGACTATGACTATATTTTGTCCTGCAGGTATCCGAGGCCCGTAGCTCTCTTGTAGCTCGCGTAGCAACCGCCGTGAGCGCGATCCGACGCGGCATCCAATTGGCGCAAATAGCATACCCGCAGCGGCTGAAGAGGATCCACGTCGTCGCCGCGCCGCTCTTTATCATGTCCTCGCTACAGCTCATGAAGAGCTTCGTCAATGAGAAAGTAAAAAAACGGGTAAGAAAATAAATATATCTAGGTATTTTGTTTGAAACACTATTTCGACTGCTTCTTTACGCCATGTTACACTTTCTTTGATTGTAACTTACGCCGCGCTGTTTTTCACACATCACATCATCAGTCATAAGACCTCCACTGCTGGACATAGGCCTCCTCCTGGGGGGGGGTTTTGCCAATACTCGCCACGCTTGGCAGGCGGGCGGTTTGGCGAGCGCAGTTAGGTGTGATTGTTCAAGGAAGACGCTGCTGCCCATCTTCCGGATTACATCCCTTAGCCGACTCTTACGGCAACCACGGGTAGAGGGGGTGGGGTACTATTCTTACGCCGGCACCACCACGGACATATTAAACACAAATTTTGGATAATAAAAAATTTCAAAACTCCGGTTAGCTAAGTGTTTTTTTGTGTGATAATTGTGCCTTTTTAGTTGAATAGAAATTATAAATCACCAAAGTATGCGTGTGTGTCTCTAGGCCTAGGTGAATTAAAATATATTTTATCGCGGGAAAAAGAATTAGCACGTGGGTTAAACCAGTGCAATGCGCTGACATACTCGTAAATAATGTACATATGTATATGGAATGATCAAATACCTTCTCGTAGAGTTTGCCTACTCATTAACACTTCCCTAACATGATAAATATTTAGAAGTACAAATAGGCTCATTCTACAGATACCACTTTGTAACTATACGGAGTGATTTTAAATTAACTAGCTACCGTCGACAGCTATTCAAAAAACCGGCCAAGTGCGAGTCGGACTCGCGCACGAAGGGTTCCGTACCATTATGTATGAAAAAGGCAAAAAAATCACGTTTGTTGTATGGGAGCCCCCTTACATATTTAATTTTGTTTTTAGTATTTGTTGTTATAACGGCAACAGAAATACATAATTTGTGCAAATTTCAACTGTCTAGCTATCGCGGTTCTTGAGGTACAGCCTGGTGACAGACAGACGGACAGACGGACAGACAGCGAAGTCTTAGTAATAGGGTCCCGTTTTTACCCTACCTTTACCTACTTACCTTTTACCCTGGGTACGGAACCCTAATAGGAGGTGAAGGGTTCCTCGATAAGTGCGAGCAAACCATTCCGCCGCTCTTAGCAGTGATAAAGTGACTTTTGATTTGGAATACTATTCAATTAAAAAGTTTGAACGCATTCACTTCGATAAATTCCTGGCCGGTAATAAAAAATGCAATGGAAAACCAAATTCAAAAAAAAGACGCGGGTATTTCTTATTCGTTGTTGTATTACTTTTTATCAAAATACTAGCGACCCGACCCGGCTGCGCTCTGTTTTAAATGGGGCTTTAGATCTATCTCAAAGGGTAGCGTCTTCGATGAAAGCTCCCAAGTGGCTTGACTTTTTCCGACCCTTTCAACAATTATCATCATAGGTATTTCAACCAATTTACACATAACCTTGACAAATTATGTACCTAAACCTTCCTCATAAATCACTCTATCTATTGGTGTAAGTCACATGATAATCCGTTCATTTGTTTTTAAGTTTATCGCGAACAGACAGACAGAAAGACACGGCGGAAGACTTTGTTTCATATTATGTACTCGTAGTGCTTTAAGTTATAGTGCTTTAACCCGCACCGGCTTTGCAAAGTTACACCTATTTATATTAGCGATTTGATTACAAAACATAGAATTTCTTTGCTTATACAGACTTATACAAATTTAAATATGACGTGTTGTAAATAAATATCTAAATGACGGAAAACAATACCAAAATACATCACGTGGTTTAAAAAAAAACTGAGAAACAGACAGACGGGGACGGCCACCTTGTTTTTATACCTAGAGATTGGTGTTAAACCTGATTTATAATATTCATTGGAACTCTAGTATTCCTTTTTGTGTGAGAACATATTATTTAGAAATTTATGCCCACTTCAAGTGTTAATTGAACAATTTGTTGTAACGATAACACTTTATTTGTGAGAATTATTGTCTTGTTAATGATTATGATCTATTAATATCCTGAAACAGCCTGCGATCGGTGGCCGGTTAGTTTAAAATTACCCTATACACAATAAATACGCATCTAACACATAACAAGTAACAATTTTTTTTTCTAAGCCCACGATCTCATCCGCGTCCGCTGGCGAATTGTCACCGTAACACCTATCTAAGAACATGCACCATACCCGAACCCATAACTGAAAACTGCATCATTTTCGGACTAATAGTTTTGGAGAAAAATGGCAACATGAATTTGCACAAACATCCTCTCACGTCAAACGTATATACCGTCTCCATTCTGTCGTGGGTAAAAAATACACGCCAGTAACCTATAAATAAACCAAAGCAAAACTGTTTATAACTAACTCCTTTTGAAGGGCTTTTTTATTTAAAAAAAAACTGCAAAAACTATGTACTAGTAACGCGTAATTGGATGGAAATATACAGAGCTATATAAAAATAAACATCCTTACACGACTGGTACATTATTGTTGGAAAAAAATATTAAGTTAGGTACCTACATACCGTTCCAAATGTGTTTATGATGTAACACTAGGCAATGACACAGACAAGGCCAAAAAAATAGCAATTTATAAAAGTTTAGGTAAAGAAACGGTTTTAGACGCAGAAACTATTATATATCTATACAAGACCAATTGAGATGATGAGAAAAAAAAACAATTCTGTTTCATTGATTGATTAACTCTTTATTGTACACACCAAAAAGTATACAATACAGAATAAATAAACTTAATTAACAGATGTAACAGCTAGCGATTTTATCACTAGAAGCTATCTCTTCCAGGCAACCTTAGGATGATAAGAATTAGTGGAAGAAAAAGACGGGGTCGAGGATATACATATAGGTACGGGAATACATAACTATAACATAAATATATCTACATTCTAATAATAATATATCCTAATACCAACATAGACTTACTAGAATAACTAAAAACTCACTAACACAAATTAAATTAATATTATACTAATATAAAATACCGCGAAAAACTATTCATAATATATATGAATCCTGCAAATATTTCACTCCGCCATACACATACATACAACACACACATACACAAATAGGTATACATACACAAATATACATACACACATAACACAACATTAATTTACATATTATTATTAGGTATTACATTTTTTGTATTATTATAATTAAACGTGAGTAATCCCGCATATTATGTAAAACAAAAAACATGACACTCCTTATTTAGCAGTCGTTTAAAAACTACCTACTCCATTTACTAAAAAAAAAACAATGGAAAACTAACTTTTCCGCTGACATCTTTTATTTTCACAGAAAAGACGCGTACGCTTCGCGTTTTTCGCGTATGATTGTTTATTATTATAGTTGTCGTTTTCAAAGTATCAAAACGCTAAAATGAGTACTTTGTTACCTGACTAAAGGAAAGCCAAAAAGAGAAGTTATGTTTTAGCAGTCTATGTACCTATGTACTCGTATGTTCGTATCTGTGTACCGCGTGTACCGGTGGACCGTAGCGCCATAACTACGCATCCAATTTTGTTGAATGAAATGTCAATCGATTTGTTATTATGTTCCGGGTGACATAATATACCTACATTATTTTCTTTAATTATCTAAATAAAAATCTACTAGGTAGGTAAAAACTTTAACATATGACTCTAGTATTGAAAATTAAAACTTATTCATACGTATACCTACTTAGACAAAAACTTCTATTTGATCCGAGACACGATTATTGTTCCAGGAAAAGATTACTAAGCTATATAATTACAAAATAAAATAATGGTAACCAATTAGTTGTATTTTTATTAGATTTATTTCTATTTTTTTAAACGTATAAGTTAAGTTTATTTATTCGTGTATATCTTCATTTTATTTTGTGTATTATTTTGTGTGTAATATATACGTATATATTTCTTCTTTTTTTATTATCGCCCGTACAGTCGTGCTTGACGTCACCTGCCGATTATGTAACGAAATGAGACCAATGTATAAAAAAATTGAGCTATAAAACAAAGTCCAGGCCATCGACGTTTTGGCTGTCGTTACTTTGAGACCTTCGAGGGCTCGTCTCAATAGCCTTGTAACTTCGCTAGCTGCCCTTCATAACCGGAATAACACAGTAATATAAATCGTTACCGCCTGGCCGCGAATATCTGGTACTTACTTTTTTTTAATGTAACAGTAATGAGACGAACGAGACGCTCTCCTGATGTTAAGAGAGAGTTTGTAGTGATGATGGTTCTGTGATTAGCGCGGTAGGTTCGCATGCCGAAGGGCGTGGGTTCAAATCCCAACAATGAGCTTGAGCTGCCGGTGAAGGAAAACATCGTGAGGAAACCATAGCGTGGTGGTAGGGTACTTTCTAGTACTCGGCTGGCTAGCTACCACCCTCAAGTTGAAAAATCTGCCGCCAAGCATCTACAGTTCCATTCCAAGCTAGGCGTGCTTCACCATCTTCGACCACACTGTCACTTAACATCAGGTGAGCTGTGGTCAGAAAACATAGCCTGTCAGCAAAAAAAAAAAGGAGAGTTAACGCCTGTCCATTACCATTGCAGCGATACACAGAACTTTGAGTAGTAAAACAAAGTCCAGGGTATCGCTGCCTTGGCGCTCATTACTTTGGGACTAGATGGGTAGTCTCAATAGGCCTGTAATTTCGCTAGCTGCCCTTCAAACCGGAACACAGTAATGTTTACACCCTACTGCTTAGCGGCAGAATATCTGGTAATATCTGGTGGTACCTACCTAGACGACCTCCTGCTAAGGAAATCTACCAATTAAACATTTATATGTCCTTCTGCTCAAGAAATGTACCAAGAATGTGTTTGAAGATTTTCTTTAAACCTAGTAGCATCAATGAAGAATAATGAAAGACAATAAAGCTTATCTTAGTTTTAGCTATCTGCCTAAAGATCTGAATATGAAAGAAATATTCAGAAACGCTCTCTATCTTTCTTCATTCCCCCCACGACCAATGCCTCGCTATCCGGACATCTGGAAAAAGGAAGACAGTCTTACACATTTCTTCTGATCAGCTTGTCATCAATTATATACGTGTAACATTTTTATTTTAATAATTTGTATAAGCAATAAATCATAAAGTAAAATGTTTCCTCACAAATGAAGTAAGTACATTAAAATAATATCTGGGAGCTTACTATAAGCTCTTATTGCCAAGGTACAAGATCAAGGTATGGCCCTTGAACTGAATTTGGGCAACCCTCCTTCTCGAAAGTAGAAGTTATGCTTTTCTGTGTTACCAATTCATTTCTTTAGTAAAATTGACGGCAGGTCGTGGTCTCGCTGTGTAATATATTTTCAATTAAATGATTACCAAATTCTCATGCCTTTTTTTTTGTTTCAGTATCTCATACATCCAAAGGTAGAGGATCTCCTTGAGCACATTCCAGCGCGCGTGCTGCCGGCTGAGTGGGGCGGCGAGGAAGTCTCCATTGATGTCATCGCTAAAAAGTGGCGGACGAGAATTGACGAGAGCAGAGATTATCTGCGGAACCTCAATAAGGTCTGTCAACAGACCCCAGCCAAGATCTCTGATGCAGATATGTATGGAACCATGGGCGCGTTCAGAAAACTCGATATCGACTAAATTGATAAAGTTCGTTGCTGCATCTATTAGTCGGTCTGGCCGATGATATAAGTTGTTTGTATGGCTGTGACATGTTGTCACAGAGAGTGACTGGAATGGTGGAGATAATGATGGTGGGTAATTACGATAGGTATAGATATAGCTAGATTTGTTTAACTAGTACCTACTGTACTAGTTAAACAAATCTAGCTTCTTTATTAGAACTCACGAAGGAAGGCTTTTAGAAGCTATACATTATATTAGTAGAGTGAATGGCATTTATATGTTAGATTATCAAATAGGTACGATAAATGGTTTAATGAATGACGAGCAACAACACTATCACTCGAAATAGCAAATCACAGAAGAACGCATAAGACGCAGAAGACGACGTCATAAAGACCACAGGAACGCGCTGGATGCGAGCCGCTTCCAACCGGTCTTTATGGAAGTCAATGGGGGAGGCCTATGTCCAGCAGTGGACGTCCTACGGCTGAGATGATGATTATGACAATGAGAATAACGCAGGAATTTTCAGAAGCCTTTGATTACTAAAAATATTGTGAAGTAAGGACGTGCAAAGATATATATTATGTTGCGTGCATTGCACTGATCGATAACAATTCAAGTTCTTATAATTACTAACATTTCACCAAAGAAATTGATGAATGTAAGAGCCAGTGAATCAGTTTGATATAGTGCTACAATATAGTATCTATAAGTAAGTACCTGGACGATATAGCTTTGCTCGGTTTTTAATGACGTTTTCTAAAAATGAAACCTAGCTAGATCGATTTATCGCCCCCGAAACCTCCTGCATACTAAATTTCATTAAAATCGTTGAAGCCATTTCCGAAATTCGTATTATATATGTATACGTATATAGTTCGTTTAAAGGTATATTATAGATGCAAATTAAAATGCTCTGCTTGGTACGCACATTTACATATCGAAAACAATAATGATGGAAATAATGTTAACAACATTGTGATAATTAAGTAGGTAGCTATAAATTTATATAGCTACATTTCCTCAGCTATTATATAGTTAAGGCTCATTTATGTGTGATGTTTAAATGGAAATATTTAGAGTTAAGTTGTGTCTAAATATATGAATAAGTCTTAATTACTATTTTAGTACAATTTATATATCAATGTGGGTTAGCTATAAATTTAAAACTTTTAAATAAATCATTTGAAAAATGTTTTTTTTTTTTTTAATTTAATACCTACGACTGGGTCAGGATTTCTAAGAATTAAATTGCTTCTGGTTATTCCATTTCTCTTATGAATAACTTACCATACGGTTGGTTTAGGCTGGCAGAAAAAGCTTGTTGATTGGCCTCATCAGATGAGGTGGTGGAGGTCGACGAGGAGGCATAGTGGTTCCGGAGTGCCATATCGCAAATAATGCAACGCTAGCATAACCCGGACCAAACCGCGATCTCCCAGACGACAGGTGTACTGGTCTCAGGAGATAGCTGTCCTCTGAAATAGCTGCGTGAAAGCGAGACGCCGATACACCAGACCTCACACCAGACAACGTAGCTGCGTAGGAATTGAGTTACTGAGAATTAGTTATATAGTGTGTACCAGGAGCGTGTGAGGGACTGGCCAGCAACTCGTAAGACTCGGGCATACAATGACCTACTGGAGACGCTCAGCTACGACCCATGGGTGACATGGGTATTACCTTTGCAAGGTTAGACGAAAGATTCGTCCTTGTTTGCAAATTATGATAGAGATTCCTTAAAAACCTGTTTAAGCTGGAAAACCACATGTTCAGATGGATCTTGTCCATCTCGCTACTCCTGTAACAATATATTTTTCTTACATATTTTTAAAAATAAAAACATATCTTGGAGTTAAATACACTCGAACAGCGACCGGCAAAGTAAGTTTAAAAACCATAATTACAGTGCTAGCCAAATTTATGAAAACAGTAATGAAAAATAAGACTGGTGACCTTGCCGATAAAAGCAACTACAGGCCTAGATCGCTAGCTTATTTTTTAATTTATTTTAAATAAGTTTAAGTTTGACCCCCAACTCTCCTAATGTAAAGCGAAGATACGGTCTAAGGTGAACAACACTTGCGACTTCAAGGCACCCAGATTGTATCTATCAGGGAACTCCCACTCGGGCAGCGAAATTCATTGTTTAACGGTTCATATAATGAAGGTAGATTCGAACCGTATAGTTCGAGTTTTGGAGTTACAGTTGTAGCTAAGGTGGTTAATGGTTTGCTTGACTCACAGTTAAGGAGACAATCGTGTACCTAACACTGCACGATAGCCAGTCTTGGTTTCGTATTTACAAAAAAAAAAGTACATAAGTATTCTACCAGTTATCTGGTTCCTATAGCAAAGTACTTGAAGCACGCGGCCCCGAGTAAGTAGAATATCTTCCCTACTAGCGTTGTTTGACGCAGGTTATCAGCGAGGATATAGATACATAGAACTCTCGGCGTCTGTGTTCCCGCGAAGTACAATTTAGGTGTCTTTAATTCTAGAGTAAACAGGTTTTTTCTAGTTTCATCTTAAGCTTGCATCCTGCTTAATATGAGGGAGGCGATGGTCGAGCGCATGAACTTGGCCCTTAAGGCAGTCTCCGATTGCGGCGATGCCAAATTGGTCAAGTTCAAGGCCACCAAGACCGAGGCGTGTTTGTTCTTAGCAAAAAAAAGGCCTTTTTTCTTATTTCCGAGATGTAGCCATACCAATAACTGACAACCTCGAGCTGCACAAGTAAGATCGAGTATAGAGTACTGTTCGCATCTATGGGACGGCTCTGCCAAGTACCAACTTGAGGCATTGGAGTCGATCGAGAGGCGCGCCAGGAGACTAATGGCAACGACACTTTACTGGAGTCTCGGCTTCAAAGCTCAAGGCTTTCGTCGTAGAGTTGCTAGCTTGTCGGTTATCTACCGGATACATTTCGGAGAGGTGCACTTAAATTGCACAATTTGGTTCCCCCTGCACCTTTGTACTACCGGACGGCCAGACAAACGCGACAAAATAAAAAATACATTGTAGGTAAAATATTATTCTTCTTTAACGACAAACATTTTTACTTTTTAGTTCGATTTGCTATTACGGTGTGTATTTTTCTTCTGTAAATGTATAAGTCTTACTAATCCGGCACTATTAAAAACCAGGGGTGTCGGATTATTGGAATTATACATATAGAAAACACATACCTATATACTTATTACAATAAATAAATTAGTCTAGTAATCACTAATTGACTTAAAGTAATCCTGCATTGCTACTTATAATCCTTGGGTAAAACTTTCTCTCGTACCTACATAGATATGTTTCGAAGAATTATAATATCTTTTATTACGTTGCTACACTGATGACGGTGCGCAAGCACGGAACGAAAGTAGGGTGGGGTGAGGGAAGCGTAAGCGTAGGGTACCGGATTATTGTACGTATCGGACTACTAAAGTGTCGGATTAGTGAGACTACTATTCTTAGTCATGACAATACTACCAATTAAACTACCTACCCTTTATAAATAAATAGAAAATATGTACAGTAAAAAGATGCCATATTTTTTGTAACATTGAAAGATTGAGAGGTTTTACCTAAAATAGTTTGTTAAAACTTAACAAAAAACTGAAACTAATCGAATTGAATGGGATGTAAATTGCAAAAATATAGAGATATTTTCTGTTTTTATTTATAGTGCTACTTTTTTTAAAGCTGCATTTGTTTTTATTTTTTATTTGCAATCTGTTTGCTCTAGTACCTACTAAAAATTAGTGCCATAAAATTAGCATTTGTTATAAAAACTATTTCACGAGGTTCTGTCATCGGATTATATTTTAAAGGTCTGCGAAGAGCGTCTAAAGGTAGGTATATATTATACAATTTTATAGTCAAAGGTTATGGGCACTTATTGGGTTTTCACAGTTTTAATATCAATAAAAATTTGTAGAAAAACTTGTTATAGGGCAGAAAGCAGAGTATCCGGTTCGGTGAACTTTATGCTTTGGGCTTTATTATAAAGAGGTTTTCTATTCAATTTTATTTAAATCGTGAAAACGTATTCGTTATCTGAATCAATTTTTGTATTTTATATTCCTATCTAGTACATAAATTACATATTTACACAAATGAAAAACGAGAATTGAGAATGTTTGGTCAAATTTAAATAAGTTCAATGATATATTATATACTGGAAGACTTTCTTGAATTTGACTTATTTAACACCAGTACTAATTTGATTAGACAAAGTATGACTACAAACTGGTTTCTACTGGTACCCCTGTCTGACTTTTTTACCTTAAAAACTTACTTTTCATTTTCTTATATGTAGGTATTAACAAACAAGCTTTAGATTCTATATGTGAAAACTGATTAATGGTGTTATGTTAATAATATTGATAGTAATTAAGATATTTATCACTGTATGTTTTCCAAATAAAGTAAAATAAATATTACATAGCAAGTAAACTGTTTCAGTTTTTTGGTAAGCCAACGGAGACAAAAAATGTGAGTTGTGTAGAAATGTTTTCCGTTAAAGATTGGAATGATTAAGTTGGAGTGGTTTCACCCTATTAATCCTTATTTATTAAGAATGAAAAACTTGTATTTTAAATATAACGCATAATCTCGTGGGTCTTCCGGCTTACAAATACACTGCTGCCATCTATTGTCGAGTAGCTCAAGAAATAAAGATGAAATATCAACAAAATAAGGCAACACCACACAAAACGTAATTTCAAATCACTTCAAATCTCAGCTTCAAATAGAGTTATTTTAGCCTCCTATAAGAGTTTTTCAAACTGGCGTAGATACTCGTACCAGTGAGTTAAAAACAAAACACGATAAAAATCTATTTAAAATTAATTAAACTTTTTAATACCAGAACCGACTTAACGTCAAATCTATATAAATATTGATATTGAGAATCAACTTTATTTGCGATAAAAAGATAAACAAGCCCGTATGGGCTTGTTTATTATCACATTAATTAATAAGAATGTATATTATCACATTAATTAATAAAATAAAACTTCTATGCTCGTTTGTAAAAGTAAAATATTTCATTTTGTTCTATCTATAGTCAGCTTCTTGTAAGGTTCGCTATTGTCTTAAAAGTCTAA
The DNA here is from genome assembly GCA_950106695.1 of Biston stratarius. NCBI lineage: Eukaryota > Metazoa > Arthropoda > Insecta > Lepidoptera > Geometridae > Biston > Biston stratarius. The sequence continues at coordinate 5,281,763 of OX467106.1, read as the reverse complement.
TATGGGGTATGTGGAGCTATATGTTTGAGAAACTTCGTCATAAGTAGTCTATGTAATGGCACCACTGCTGTGATGTCAATGTCATTTCTTGCCAAACCGGCTACGGACTGTTGATAGTTGTCAAATACGTGGCTGAAAAAAAAACAAGCTGTGCCCGTTTACCCCTTTATTTCAGAAAAAAATATATTATTTAGTAGCAAAGCAGTATATAGTAATTAAAATGATGTGTTCTTGGAGATTGCTGTGTGTAGCCACAATCGTAACTAGTTTATTCAGCACGGGGCACAGTTATACGATCACTGTTGACGCTCACGCTGAAGAATGCTTTTTCGAAAATGTAGAAGCCGATACGAAAATGGGTAAGGAGACCTTTTAACATTCCTTTATATGACATAGTTTTCTTTAATTATTAACCTGCAACTATCAGGCAAATGCATAAAAATAACCTCTTATCATATTACAATTACAATATACATCTGTTATTGAATAAAATTATGAAACAAAATTTCAGAGAATGTCGACATCATTTTCATTCAATTTTTCCATTTTTTTAGTTCTTATTTCTAAAAATTTATCATCACATTTCTAAACTCCTGCTTGGTTTTAGGTTTAACGTTCGAAATAGCAGAAGGTGGTTTCCTAGACATTGATGTGACCATCACAGGCCCTGATGGGCAAGTCCTGCACCAAGGCCAAAGGGAATCTTCTGGCATGTATGCATTCTCTGCGACCACTACAGGAAAATATACATACTGCTTTAGCAATAAGATGTCTACGATGACACCAAAGGTTTGTCTAAAAACATTCATAGACCCGGAATAGTTACTGCGTTACCTCTACACTAGTAAAACTTTTCTTTTTATTACTGAACAGGGATTTTAATATTCTATACTGTTATTACAAAAAATTATATCTTTACAGTAGGATGACAAGACAACTTCATCTTAAATATATATATATTTTTATGGTTGACTGGCTATATGTTTGCATCTGGTGTTAAGTGACTGTGTGGGCGAAGATGGTAAAGCACACCAAGCCTGGAATGGCACTGGGTCTCAAAAGAGGCTGCCGGAAAACACCGTTAGGTGCTTGGTGCCAGATTTTCAACTTGGACTCTAATCAGTGGATGTATAAAAAAATCAAATAAGAATGCACATTCTACACACCATTATAGAACAGTTCTTTATTGAAATTCTGTATAATTATTTTCAGGTTGTTATGTTCAACCTGGAGGTAGGAGATCCACAAACTAAAAACAAGGATGCAGAAGGTGATGTTGATCACAACAAGCTTGAGGACATGATCAAAGAGCTAGCCACAACATTGAAGACTGTTAAGCATGAACAAGAATATATGCAGGTGAATACTTGAGGTCTTGTTCCACTTCAAGATATAAACATTTAACATTGTCACCATGTGGGTACAGAGTCCATCATTTACAGTGCCTAGAGTAGACCCTGAGTGTAGATTTAAGGCTCTTCTTTATGTAATACATACATCTACACTCGCCTTGAGAACCTGTGTTCTCATGCCTGCCTAACAAAATTTGATATGAAACTGGATATGTAATTGACTTGCCTCAAACCTGATTAAAAAAATACAGTTATTTTCAAAGTTTCTAGTCCCAACCATTCAAATTTAAATCTACAAAAGTACTCTGACAGCACTCTTACATGCGATTTCACTTTAACAAAAATTTCTTATCTAATAAAATAATTTGTACATATACATATTTGTACATTGTTTAAGTTGCCTAAAATCGTGGAAATTCCCTCTGACATTTCTTATAAAAAATTAATTCATTATACTCATCATAATCATTCATTAAACTGAATTGCTTCAAAAATCTATTTAGTTTTGGATATAGTAAAGATGATCTTGTTTCTACCTTGTGTTATTTGAGAAGCACAGGGTAGCCTGTTATAAACATAATTATATTTAAAGGAAAAACAATCACAAAATAAATAATAGTACCGAGCCTATATATGCATAGTTCACTTACTCAACACGTTTTTCTTTCGTAACGTATCCCATGCCTAAACAGGCTATTTGTATACTGTAGTATTTAATATTCACTATCATAAAAAAAACATACTTGCAAAAATTCTTATGAAAATAAAGTCATTAAAATAATACTTCACTTTTACAGGTGCGTGACCGCATTCATCGCTCCATCAACGAAAGCACTAACTCCCGTGTAGTGATGTGGTCTATCTTCGAAGCATCTGTTCTCCTAGTCATGACTCTTGGACAAGTTTACTACCTTAAGAGATTTTTTGAAGTCCAACGTGTTGTTTAATGTGTGCAATGAGTTGTGTCAAAACTTTTAAGTGTAATAATCAGTTTACACAATATGGGGTAATTTCCTTCGAAATCATCAGTACGTAAAGATTACTTTCATCTCATCAGCATTTTGTAAACTAGTTCACGGGTTTCATTTCAATACTGATGGTTGCAAAGAAAATATGCCTCCATATCTTGAAGTAAGATTCTACTCCTTACTCCCAAGTGCTTCTCTTTGTCATCCACTATTTATTTGTCCTTATTTCTTTGTATATCTTTGTAAACAATAGTAGTGTCAAAAGTTATGTAAATTATCATAATAATATGTGTTAAAGATGGTGAGGGAGTGAGGGTTAGTACTTCGATCTGAAGTGTGAGTGAGTGCACTGCTTATGTTTTTTTGAAAATAAATTAACATTGTTTGTATGTCATTGTTTTATTTGCTAGATTAAATGTTGGGATTAAGTGAGAGAAATCAATTTTTATTTAAATGGCTTGCATAACCCTGCAACTTTGCTAGCTATCTTACAGAAATATTATTCTTGTGCTCTTCATGTGTGTGACAGTATTTTTTTTCCAGACAGTTCCTCACTCAGATCAAATACTACGTTCCTCATTTTGAATTTGTGTCAAATTTGACAAACCCAAAAACATTATCCAATTTAAAAAGAACATAAGTCGCGTAATAATGGTATCGTGAGAATCTCAGTGAAAATGATTGGCTAAAAATTAATACCTCTAATGCGAGCAAAAGTAGTAGTAGAGCAGAAGCTGAGAACAGTGTCGCGTATAGCAAAGAACGGAAAATAATTAAATTAAATTCAACTTCTACGTTATTAAAAAAAGTATTGTAAGTAAATATGTATTAATAATTTAATTTTTCATGATGACAAATTTTACACAGAAAACGTTCGTTATTAAAGAGGTTACATAGTCGGCGCTTAGCCTAGCCTAGGTGCCGGTGCTTGGCACCGACTTCAAACAGATCAGTATAGGTACCTAGCAGGTATAATAATACTTTGTCAAATAAGTTTATTATTCGCTTTTTAGTGCTGATGTTTTTTTTTTGAAGTCGGTTTTACTTTTTTTTTAAAGTTTGTTTATACTAAACGCCTTGGAGAATTAGGAGAGAAATAAAAAAACAATTAGCTAATAATAGATAATTTATTGGTAGCACCATCAGTACAGTACCCGGATGACCGAGCTTTGCTCGGCTGAAAACACAGATAAAACGACGTTTTCTAAAAATTAAACCTAGCTAGATCTATTTATCGCCCCCGAAACCCCCTGCATACTAAATTTCATAAAAATCGTTGGAGCCGTTTCCGAGATTCAGATTATAGAACCTAAATGACCGAGCTTTGCTCGTTTTCTAAAAATAAAACCTAGCTAGATCGATTTATCGCCACCGAAACCCCCTGCATACTAAATTTCATGAAAATCGTTGGAGCCGTTTCCGAGATTCAGATTATAGAACCTGGATGACCGAGCTTTGCTCGTTTTCTAAAAATGAAAAATAGCTAGATCAATTTATCGCCCCCGAAACCCCCTGCATATTAAATTTCATGAAAATCATTGGAGCCGTTTCCGATATTCAGATTATAGTACTCGGATGACCGAGCCTTGCTCGGCTGAAAACACGGATAAAACGACGTTTTCTAAAAATGAAATCTAGTTAGATCGATTTATCGCCCCCGAAACCCCCTGCATATTAAATTTCATGAAAATCGTTGGAGCCGTTTCCGAGATTCAGATTATAGGTATATGTATACAAGAATTGGTCGTTTAAAGATATTGGATTGATAAATATTGTGATTACTAAATAAATGCTATGCTGCTGCACTACGCTTAAATCTATTTCACTGATAAAATCTTTACTACCCATCTAACAAAACTTACTAACAGTAATAATATTTGATTTCTACTACTAAGTACATATAAAAGTCAGGCAAGAGAATGCAATATATGATACTAATTTTGATCAATCATTCGAGCACCTTTTTAAAAGAGATTCATTCACTAATATTTTTGTGGCCGAAGTAACGAGACACACTTCTCATTGTGAGAATGGTAGAGCCGTAGTCCACCACACTGGCCAAGTGCAGATTGACAGACTGCACACATCTTCAAGATTTTTACGAACTTTTCGAGTATTTATGTATTTCATAGTGATGTTTTCATTCGCCGTTTGAAATATGCGGTAATACGCACATATGTATATTGGAAAAGAAAAACTAACTAAATAAACTAAAACTAGAATTTTGTGCTTGATTAAGTGTTCAAATTGTAAGTTACGAAACTGTTCCGGTTTTCATATATTATTGTATAGTTTACGAACTAAGCAGTTTTTGCAAATTTGTATGCTAGTGCATACAGTTTGTTTGGATTTAATTTATCTAGACGGTAAGATCGAGCCTGCCCGTGACGAGCGCGGGAATGACGGCGCCGGCCGGCAGCCGCGTGAGTCCCTCCTTAGCGCCCGGTAACTCTAACAAAACGCTAGCGCCACACGCGCTCAGTAACCGGCTGCTGCACTGTAATTTGAATAAAAACACTACTTACAAAAAAAAATTTTTTTTAAGCATTGTATAGAAACTACTACAAACACACACAAGTAAAAGACTTTAAGCCCCAAACAAATCGAAGCTTGCACAGCTTGTAATTGAAGAACCATAACTGATAAAATATTAATGTATATTTATCAGTATATAAGTATTGACAGGGTTATAAGCTTAGGGTATATTACGCAGAAAGGGACCATTCAAGTATTACGTAAACAGAATTTTAGTAATTACTAACCCCTCCCCCGCTTGTCAGCAAAAGTAAGCAAAGCTCTTACTTCCTTTTCCTGACTGAGTAAAACATTGGTTTAATTAGCAGCCATGTCGCTAAATCTGCATTATTTATGACTTTTTGTAGCGATGATGGCTCAGTGGTTAATGCGGTAGATTCGTTTGCCGAAGGGCGTGGGTTCAAACCCCAACAATGAGCTTGAGCTGCCGGTGAAGGAAAACATAGCGTGCTGTATTCGTCCGTCTGTCACCAGGCTGTATCTCATGAACCGTGATAGTTAGACAGTTGAAATTTTCACAGATGATGTATTTCTGTTGCCGCTATAACAACAAATACTAAAAAACAGAATAAAATATATATTTAAGGGGGCTCCCATACAGCAAACGTGATTTTTTTTTTGCTCGATATTGATAACGGCAACAGGTAGACGCTTGCAATATTCACAGAATATTTAGTTATATATTCGCTTTAAAAATAAATAATTACATTAAAATAAAACAAATATTTAAGGGGGGCTCCCATACAACAGACATGTGTTTTTGCCGTTTTTATAAATAATGGTATACGGAAAGCTTCGTGCGCGAGTCCGACTCGCACATGGCCGGTTTTTATTTGTAAAATTTATTCAATTGAATGCCCAGTTCCCTCAGCTATGCTTAATTTGAGTAGTAGTAATTCAAAACTCCTTTTACCTGATTCCCGATGAGCGTAGCGGTTGGCATGTCATCAATGTCTGACAGCGCCAGCTTTGCCCGCGCGTACTCGGGTCGCGGGTCGAGAGTGGTGGCATGCCCGAGGCGGACGCGCATGCGCGGCCATGCGGCTCCCACCCCAGCACACACACGAAGCGCGCGGATCACGAAAAGAAGGCAACACACATATGCCGATACTGGATTACCTGGATGTGAAAACGTTTGGGTCAGCCCTGCCCCCTTACTACGATTTCTGTTAAGCGCTCACGAATAAGCTACGCGATCACATATCGTGTGCCCTCGCAATAAGGTTCACAATTGTGTAGTTTTTTTTTTATGTCTGACAGGCTGTGTTTGACCACAGCTCACCTGATGTTAAGTGACGGTGTGGTCGAAGATGGTAAAGCACACCAAGCCTGGAACGGTACTGGCTCTCAAGTGAGGCTGCCGAAACACATCGTTAGATGCTTGGCGGCAGATTTTCAACTTGTAGCTAGCCAGCCGAGTACTAGAAAGTACCCTACCACCACGCTATGGTTTCCTCACGATGTTTTCCTTCACCGGCAGCTCAAGCTCATTGAGAACAGGAATCTCAATTACAAACTCACACTGCAGGGGCTGTTTTTAGAAACTGTCCCACTGCTGGATGCAGGCCCTTCTCATAATGAGAAGGGCATATTTTATGTGAGACATTTGGCCCCTTCGAACGATTTTTGGTAAAGACAGAACTTATGGGTTCGCGTGACCGACATGCTAATGTGACGAGTTGCACAGTTGACACACATTATCAGCCATAGGACGTCCACTGCTGGACATAGGCCTCCTCCTGGGGGGGTTTTACCAATACTCGCCACGCTTGGCAGGCGGGCGAGCGCAGTTAGGTGTGATTGTTCAAGGAAGACGCTGCTGCCCATCTTCCGGATTGCATCCCTTAGCCGACTCTTACGGCAACAATGAGTAGAGAAGGTGGGGTACAATTCTTACGCCGGCACCACCACGGCACCACACAATAACGTAGTAATTAGTTACAATTGTGTGGGTAAAACAACTCTCTTGTGGAGGCCCCAGAGCAGTAGCCCCGTCTACCCTCCCCCAAATACGGCCCTGCGCGTTTACCACAAGGAATCTCAAGCGAGTTAGAGAATCAGGGACCTGGATGATAAAACGACAACAATTTAAAAAAAAAGTGCTTTTGCATTTTCATTACCCGGTTAGCTCATTTGACAGTAGCTCCGTTTCTCGAATTGTATAGGTACTTATATTGATAAACCAAACGTTATTATTCTTCATTGTCAAAGAGTCAGATGTTATTAAGCTTAATTGATTAGGACGGCAAAATATATTGTAAGTGTGGCTTTTTTTCTTACCGGGTAGTGCGAATATAAACTTGGTTCTTCCCTCGTACTGGCAAGTCGCGAACGTGCTTGGTTTGCCAGGTTTCATGCGTACGCGACCGAAGTGTAGGGTAGCGCCGAAATCCTGCAATAAATGCATTTTATTCATGACAGCTGTCAATTTTGTAAAAGTCAAAGTCTTTTATTCGCTTCATATCAGATCAGATGTAGGCCAAGCCAAAAAGGGGTCATTGTATTGTACTGTTTTTTTTTAAAACCGTGACAGGCTAGGCTGTTTGGCCACAACTCACCTGATGTTAAGTGACGGTGTGGTCGAAGATGGTTGAGCACACCTAGCCTGGAATGGAACTGGCTCTCAAGTGAGGCTGCCGGAATACACCCTTAGATGCTTGGTGAGTTGGTTGGCCCTCATGTCATCTCTTGCGACATCAGACCATCGCCGCTTTGGCCGGCCACGTGGCCACGTTGGCCGGTCTTGCTCCAGGGACTACAAGGTTCAGCACCTGATTACTGACATACTCTGCCGGTCTGCGGAGTACATGGCCCATCCACCTCAATCGGCTTTCCTGCAGCTTGTCTTAAAGCAGATATACTACCAATATATTTTGTATTTGTATCGTACCGTGACGAGCACAGGTTTGAGCAGATCCCTTTCGCCCATGGACACGCCGCCGGTACACACGAGTATGTCGGCGCGGGATAAGGCGGACGATATTCCCGCCACCAGCTCAGCGGGAGAGTCGCGAGCAATACCACAGTCTATGCTATCGTACCCGTGCTCTCTGGAATCGTTGATTTAAGTAACCGTATAATAATAATAATAAAAATTTATTGACAACAGTTAAAACCAGAAAAAAATATATACATATGTAACTTATAAATAAAAATTAATTAATGTTGCCAATGGGGCAAAATCAGCTTTATGCTGTAAGAATTAAATTCTTACAGCGCTGGTAATCACAATCGTCGTAGGTACTTCAGAGATCATAAACATTTATTGTAAGCCGTGTAACATAAAAATCTTAAAATAATAATTAGATTTTCGTCTTTTACAGGCATAGAATATTATAATTTAATTTGAAATGTCGTATCATATAAGAATATTGCGTGGTGGTAGGGTACTTTCTAGTACTTGTCTGGCTAGCTACCACCCTCAAGTTGAATATCTGCCGCCAAGCATCTAACGGTGTGTTCCGGCAGCCTCACTTGAGAGCCAGTTCCATTCCAGACTAGGTGTGCTTAACCATCTTCGACCACACCGTCACTTAACATCAGGTGAGTTGTGGTCAAACACCAAGCCTGTCAGCCATAAAAAAATAATAAAAAAATACAGATTTAAATTTTACAATTCAAAACTTTTTCATCTCATCTATTCTAAAAGAGGCGAAGGTTCGATAAATGCGAACAAAATGGGTCATTCCGGCGCACTTACTAATAGTGACGAAATTACTTTTGGATTTGGAACACTATTTAGTTAAAAAGTTTGAACGCAATTCGCTTCGATAACGTTCTGGCCAGGTTAAAAAAAATGCGCGTCTGATGAAGCGGCATTGGCTAACCAAATTTAAAAAAAAATGCGGGAACAAATTCTAATAAACAGATTAAAATAAATATTTAAGGGGGCTCCCATACAACAGACATGTTTTTTTTTAAATATGTAATGGTACGGAACCATTCGTGCGCGAGTCTGACTCGGACTTGGCTGGTTTTTAAGTAAGCATATTTCATCGTCGACCGCATTTCCTCTTATCAGACGAGATAGCGGTCAAACAAAAGCTATTTACACAGAATTATCACACTAAATATAATAAGAGCGAAATTTCATCTGTTTGTATTTCTGATAGTTACTTATTCACGCCATAATGGGTCAACAGATTTGAAATACAGATTGTTTACTCCCGGGATTAACACATAGGCTAGAGTTTATAACGGAAACAGGTAAATGCTTTGGCCTGTCCGAGCTTACGCACACAAGCGCACACGACACTGAGTCAGACCAGCAATAAAATAATTAAAATCAAAATCAAATCAAGTCATTTGTTCAGTTTAGGCCCTGGTAAGGCACTTATGAACGTTAAGTTACATTTTTTAATCTACCACCGGCTCGTAATTACACTTGAATGAATGAATGAATGAATAACTCTTTATTGTACACACTTAAAATTACATAATACAGAAGAAATTAACTAGTTAATAGGTGTAACAACTGGCGACCTTATCGCTAAAAGCGATCTCTTCCAGGCAACCTTAGGATGGAAAGAACTTCAACTGAGAAGACTCCGGCAAGAAACTCAGCAAGGCATTTTTTTTTTTGTGGATCTTTCTTTTCATATTAGGTGACAGTTTATACAGTTTACAGTTATAGATATAAATACATTATGCTTACTACAATTGTCACTTAGCCAGGGGGATGCAAGTGCAGAGAGAAGCTACTACAACAATATATTCCTGTCTTCCACGTAATGAGCCACCTTATAGTAGGCTTTGTCAATTGTCTCTCCACTACAGTCGAGGGTGCGTTTGGAATGGACAAAAGCTGTCATTATTTGTTTAGATTTTTGGAACGTAATTCCTTATCGCTCGTTATCGCTTTGATTTGTTTGCGGGCTGAGGGGCTAGACCGAAAAATATGTAACAATGAAAAACGACACCAAAAACCGATATCTTTTCGCAGTGATTTTTGAGGCACTTCCCGATCACCTAGGAAGCTAAAGCTTTTTTCATTCGATTCAAAGCATTTAAATGAAATCCGTTCCAACCGGGTGTCCATACCATACTTCTCAAATTTTTGAAGTGAACACTTCTTTTGCCGCGTTAAGCGATATTTGTAAGGGGCAAAACTTATGGGTTTGCGGCACCCAAATGCTAATGTGAAGTGTTTAAATGTTCACTTGTTTCGGCAGTCCCCATAACTGTTTATTTTTTTAACAAGATTGACCTATAACATATGTAATAAGTAATTTGTAGAATAAAAATTGCGGGTTACGGCTTATACATATATATAATACAATTGACACATGGAAACTAAGAAAACAGCTTTTAGAGGTACTTCAGTCGTCCGTTGGCTATTGTTCCCAACACTTGAAACAACAACACTTCCCAGCGTTACAAGTATTGGGAACAAAAATTATAAAAAATATTATCACTACATTTTACAAAACATAGTCCTCCACTGCGTCTGTCTATCTGTTTGCAATAAACTTAAAAACTACCAAACGGATTATCATGCGAGATTCACCAATAGATAGAGTGATTCATGAGGAAGGTTTAGGTATATAATTTGTCAAGGTTTTGTGTAGTCTGTGTGGTTGGTCGCTAGTTGATTCTAAAATAGAACTAACCTCAATAGTGCCTTCAGCATACTTCGATTGGAGTCCCTGATGTGCGCCGGACGAAGCTTAACTTCCGAAGGTTCCTGTAACTCGTTGCCTGTTGAAAGCAGCGCAATCTGCAACGTTTATAATCGAACTATATCTACAGGGCTTGAATGTACTACTAATCTAATAAGCTTAGAAGTACTAAGTTGAACGGGTCATTGTAATCCAGGTATATTATCACATCATCAGCCGTAGGACGTCCACTGCTGGACATATGCCTCCTCCTGGGGGGGTTTTGCCAATACTCGCCACGCTTGGCAGGCGGGTTGGCGAGCGCAGTTAGGTGTGATTGTTCAAGGAAGACGCTGCTGCCCATCTTCCGGATTACATCCCTTAGCCAACTCTGACGGCAACCACGGGTAGAGAGGGTGGGGTACAATTCTTACGCCGGCACCACCACGGTATATTATGAACTATTTTTATTATGAGTATAACTTAAAAAATCTCGAAAAAAACCAGCCGCTCCATACATTTCAGGGTCAAGGGTCAAAAATTTAGCCTGCGATGACCAATAATAATTAGTCTTCAGTATCCCTTTAAAATGCCTGTATAGGTTATTTAGGACGCAACCTCACGCAAGTTTATTTGGGAAACCGACTAACTGCCAATCTGGAGGTCCTGAAATCCCATCCAATAGCACGCACCTCTGTCTTTTCAAAGTTAAGCGCATAATGCAGCTTGCTTCAAGCAGTGATGGGAAACATCATAAAGAAACCTGCAGGTCCGGGAGTTCTATGTGTGTATGCTAACCCAATGAGAAAAATCATTGTGAGAAGTGTATGGCTATAGTCTACCACGCTGGCCAAGTAAAGGTTAGCATAGACACATAAAACTCTCAGACCTGCAGCAGGCCTAGCAGTGGAACAGTCTAAGGAAACAGGCTTGGTCTGGATTACCTTAGGACACGCCTTCACGGTGACATTTTGATAGCCAGCTCCAGCCAAAACGCCGACTATTGCTGCGTCTAGGTAATCTCCTGGGAAGATAAACGATACAATAATTTATTGACCTTGTAACACTTTCAGTTACCCTAGGCAAGTCATATATAACACAAATATAAACTAACAAAACTAGCAAAAAGCTGAGCTTTGTGAGGGCTCGCGTAGTTTTTCTAACTGATAATAATTTTTAAGACAGTTGTTATTTTACAACCTGATGCTAGTGGTGTCATCTAGTATTAAGTAGATTAACTACGATGTATTGGAGTATTGAGTTTAGTTCTGTTGCAGCGATGTTAACTCTTTGGTTTCCTAACAGATGGCGTAAGTAGTACAATAACATTCTATCCAATAAATATAAAATTGTTAATGTTCATATTTTTAATGGTTATATTTTTTTTTGACAGATAACACATCTACGTATGAAGTTAAATTACTGTGTTAAAGCACAAATCTATAAGCGTAATAGTTTTTCAGTAAACTGTACCACAAAAATGCTCAGGTTGTGGGATAGTGTTAGGGCTTGCTTCGCTCGCCCTGATATAAAAAATTAAAGCCACCACCACCAGTAACAAAGTACCAAATTTCGTCTCGATCCTACAGATCTGTGGAATACATTCATCAACTAGAGCAGAGCTGATAAACTTCAAACCTCTGAACTTTCTTAACTTATTTACTTGTTGGTTGTATTACTGCTACTGTACTATTTCTTTTATTTACCTTTATTAACGAGTGTCGCTCCCATGGGTATATCAAAGCCGACTGGCCTTACGTCTTGCTCGGCTTTTGGAGGCACGAGAATTTCTACTTCTATCTCTGTTTGGCCGTCTTCAGACGCTGATATAAGTTTTGTGTCTTCTACCTTTACAAATATACAACTGATATTATTGGCATCATTTTATTTTACATCAAAAACAAACAGGTACTTAATAACAGCGTGGGTACAATACTGGTTGTGCAAAGCAAAGCCTAAATAGTTCTCACATATAGAATTAAGTAATAAGTAAGTGTAAAGGCTTACTTTAACTTTTTAAGCGTAAATAACATTACTGTATCATTTATATCATAATGGTTTCAAGTCAAGAAGCAAAGACTATTTAGATAATTCCGTTGGCATATTTAAATTGCACCGAGATGGGTAAACAATATGAACGATAACTTGTGCTATCTTTGACGATGACAAAACAGTCAGTAGGCGTAGATAAAGATGATGACAAGGATGATTTTGATAAATTACCTTGTTTTTAGGGTTCCGTATCCAAAGGGTAAAACGGAACACTATAACTAAGACTCAGCTGTCCGTCCGTCTGTCTGTCTGTCCGTTTGTCACGAGGCTGTATCTCATGAACCGTGATAGTTAGACAGTTAAAATTTTCACAGATGATGATGATTTTCACAACAATACTAAAAAATAGAATAAAACAAATATTTAAGGGGGGGCCCCCATACAACAGACATGATTTTTTTGCCGTTTTTATAGATAATGGTACGGAACCCTTCGCACGCGAGTCCAACTCGCAATTGGCCGGTTTTATTATTTATAATTAAACGGTTTTATTTAACTTGCCCTGTTTGTTATTGTTTTTTGGATCAAAAGGAATTGAAATTTACCCCCTTCCTGTTGACATATTGATCTGATATTTGGTACACTTTTAGTTTTGATGACAATACAATTTAATATATTCAGTATCATTGTGAATCCAAGACGGCCGCCGCCACAAAATGGCGGATTACATATTTTTTCACAACTTCCTCAATATGGGTATCAAATGAGAGGGCTTGAGTAGTAGAGTTTGTAGTATTGAGTAGTGGAGTTTGTAGTAGTTTGTAGCAATGATAGCTCAGTGGTTAGCGCGGTCGGTTCCCATGCCGAAGAGCGTGGGTTCAAACCCCAAGAATGAGCTTGACATGCCGGTGAAGGAAAACATCGTGAGGAAACCATAGCGTGGTAGTAGAGTACTTTCTAGTACTCGGCTGGCTAGCTACCACCCACAAGTTGAAAATCTGCCGCCAAGCATGTAACGGTGTGTTCCGGCAGAGTCACTTGAGAGCCAGTACTATTCCAGGCTAGGTGTGCTTTTCCATCTTTGACCACACCGTCACTTAACATCAAGTGAGCTGTGGTCAAACACCTAGCCTGTCAAACATTTACAAAAAAGTCGAATAAAGTACACTTGAAAACAATGTAAATTCAATATGGCCAAGAAAATAGTAGATTACATATTTTTTCTCACTACCTCATAATATGGGATCTAAGATGGCCGCTAGCATAGAATGCCAGATTTCATATTTGTTTTATTTTTTCTAAATCTTGTAATAAAGAGCCAAAAATAATAAGTAAAAACAAAAAAAAAAAAAATAGTAAAAAAATAATTACGTTAAACTTTTTTACTGAAAATAATGATAATAATTACATATGTAGATAATGTTTATGAACAAAACACTAAAAAATAATTCGGTAGGTGCCAGGTGCTAGTCATCACACCATTCTTCTTATTAACCACGAGCCCAGACGAGACCATATGGCTCGCACTACAAAAAGTTATCAGATCTCATGTAGAGCCAAGCTGCTAACTCTACAAGCCAAAAACTTCACAAACTTTACACCTTAGTCAAAATATGTGGCAAAATTGTTCACGTGTGGTCTGTGCTAGACTAGGCGGTAGCAGTGAGCTAGTGGTGTATATGTACCTGTACTACGCAGTCTGCACCGGCTGGCAGTGCAGCCCCAGTGTTGATGCGCGCGCATTCACCGGCGCATAGTGGCGCGGTCGGTGCTTCGCCCGCCGTCAGCGCTGTGCGTACACGACGGACGCCGCCCCCGTCCCTGGATATGCACGCATACCCTAGAAACCAAACGCCATATACAAACCGTTTCAGAGGATCGAGAGCCGACATTTGACGTTGGTCGCAACTGCCGCAAGTCTTTCATCTAACTACACTAATAAATAACAAGCAAAAAGCTGAGATTTGTGAGGGCTCGCATAGTTTTTCTAACGGGTAATAATTTATAAACAGTTTTTTTAAATATCATAAAACCTCCAAGTTGGGAACACTGATTACGCCTGATTCTAGTGGTCATCTAGTATTAAGTACATTAACTACGATGTATTTGAGTATTGAGTTTAGTTCTGTTGCAGCGATGTTAACTCTTTGGTTTCCTAACAGATGGCGTAAGTAGTATAATAACATTCTGTCCAATGAATACAAAATTGTTATTGTTCATTTGTTTTAATGGTTATAAAATTATGTTTTTTATGACATATAACACATCTAGATATGAAGTTATGTTAAAGCACAAATCTATAGGCGTGATAGTTTTTCAGTAAAGTGTACCACAAAAACGCTCAGGTTGTGGAATAGTGTTAGGGCTCGCATCGCTCGCCCTGCTTATAAATACGGAAGTTACGAACAAGTTTAAGATTGTTGCTTCTTTACAATGCTGATAGATTCAGAGCACAGTAGCTTATAACACATACGTTACTTTACAGACGGGAAATGACTGGTGAAACCGCGGGTCGTAACTAGTTACATAAATGTTAAGAGTAATTTATCAATGCGTAAAAGTGTATAGGTTGGTTCACTGCGCCACACAACTGTAGGAACACGAGACCGTGCGTTTTTAATATTGTACCAAAGTATCTTAGTTAATATAGAAAACATGAGCGGTACGATACACTGACAACGTCTCGCAGCAATAGAGCTGTGTACGTGTTAAAAAACCGGCCAAGTGCGAGTCGGACTTGCGCACGAAGGGTTTCGTACCATTATCTATAAAAACGTCAAAAAAATCACGTTTGTTGTATGGGAGCCCCCTTAAATATTTATTTTATTCTGTTTTTTATTATTTGTTGTTAGGTATAGCGGCAACAGAAATACATCATCTGTGAAAACATCAACAGTCTAACTATCACGGTTCATGAGATACAGCCTGGTGACAGACGGATTGACAGACGGACGGACAGCGGAGTCTTAGTAATAGGGTCCCGTTTTACCCCGTTTTTATATTTATAAATAGTGACTTATTAATATTCTAATTCTAATTTGATTTAATAAATTAAAACGTTCTGTAATTTCAAATAATAATTACTTTTTTGCCTTAGCCTAATGGGGTCATATGTATAGGCATGGCAATCTAATATATTTATAAGTCCTGCACCTGTACAACTGTACATATGCTGCAATAAACAATTGAGTATTGAGTACCTTTTAGGTACGGAACCCCCGCAGCCCTGCGCATTTTCGCGTGACGTGTACCAGTGTGAAAAACGTCATAGGCAGTTATTGCATTCACGCTGACCGTCACGAACTATCTGCGTAGATAACTGAATACATTGCTAAAGTAATACACTTTTAAATCCATGCTGACCGAGCACCTTCGACGCGCAGTATTTTTATGAGTATATATTCTCTGCTGACGCTATAGTACCACGACTGTCGCACTAGCTCGGCGCGCCGACGGTCAACGTGACTGTAAAATCGGTCAAAGCTTTTAAACTCTAACTTACACCATACGCATAAACTTTCGTATTTGCAAGTGTAGGTACTATAACAATATTACATACAAATGTATAAAGTAGGTACAATAAGCTTTGTCAATACCTAGGTACTAAATGCTATGTGGCGGAACAAATTGGTGGTCTGCAAAATTAGTTTCGCCTTGTAGTAATATGAGTTGTTACACATATGTAGTTGTTTTTAACAAGTTCATTGGGTAACGATATTATGTTTATGAAATTATGAACCGAGGCGACAATCACACTGGAACTGTTCATTTTACCGGAATAACAAGCAGACTACGTTAATAATAATAATTAACCCATGATTTACTGAAGTATATTCTAGCCAAACATCGCGTGCATTCATCACTGCGTGAGAGAATAAAGAAAACAACACAGTTCCGCATTTTTTCGTTCATCGGTTTCACCCGCTATACTTCCGAAACTGTACTTTCAGAGATAAGAATGGCCTGTGTTATTCCATGGTAAAAATCCGTTACAGCATGAAGACACAACAAAAATACATACATACAATTAGTGAGATGAGGATTTTACTATGGAAACTCACGTGGTTTTGTCGCGTCGTACTTTAAAACAAGGGCAAGGCAAAGTTAGTGGTGCATCGGTCGTCCAGCCACAAGATGGGTCGACGGTATCGTCATTGTCGTGGTTCGAACCTGGACCAGATTGGCGTAATACCGAGGCAGATGCCATAACAAAAGAGAGACCTATATCCAGCAGTGGGATAAAGAAGACTGTGGATGATTATGATGACCAAAACAATAGTCAATTCCAACCTACTCAAATGTCATTAAACCCGTATAAGTAAAACAAAAATTTTATGAGATTTTTTTACTCACCATCTTTAACTGAAGCAGTAAATGGTGGCATAGGTTCTTTTGCATACAAAACCTGGCCCACTATTCTCCCTAGGCCTTGTTCTAATGTCACAATTTCATAGCTCCCGACCCATTGCCGCAAAGTCTCATCCACCACCTTCCAAGCTTCCACCATTTCCAGCATTGGAAACGGTGACTCACGAGGTCTGAGCGCTACTTTTGAAATATCTACTGTACTACTGTGGTGATGAGCACAAACATGTCCAAACTGCATTGAATCATGTATAGTTCTGACCTCGGTTAATTCGTTATGAATCAGTGATATTGCATGTGCCAAAACAGGTTTAACTACTTCAAAACATTCAACAACCGCTTTTTTGCTGCCCGGAAAGTTTATTATCAAAGTTTTGTCTCTTATACCAGCAACAGATCTTGACAGCATTGCCATAGGAGTTTTTTTTAGACTTGCAGTTGCTATAGCAATGGTGATTGCAGGGACTTCTCTATGTATGACAGCTTTAGTTGCTTCTGGAGTAACATCTCTGTAACTAAGCCCCGTTCCACCAGTTGTGAGTACCAAGTCTAAATTAGTTTCAGAGAAATATTTGAGCTCTCTTTCAATGATTTCCTTTTCATCTGGGATGATTATGGTATGTAGGTTGGCTTCGGGGAATAATTCTTTGACAAATTTCGCCAATGCTGGTCCAGACTGATCTTTAGATGGTTCTTTGAAGCAAGTGTCGCTTATAGTGATCACGGCAACTGCTTTCACCATTATTCTAAAATATGATATAAATACTACCTTAATTTATTTAAAAAAATATATACTTACCTATCAAAATAACTTAAAATATTATTTCATCTATTGACTTTACTACATGGATAAATGAACATAGATTAAATTATTTACTTCTATAACAAATTTGCATAATATTTTTATTCAAAAGAAGATAGCTGAATAATAATTACTCACAGGATGTTTTCACTTCAATAAATAAAGTAATAAAACTACGAATAAATCTTGGTGATTATGAATGAACTAATGAATGAATCGAGAGACCTTTATTACATCACACACGACAGTTACGATATAAAAATAACAATTAAAATGATAACAGGCCAAATCTCCGCAACTGCCGGCGAGGTAGCGTGTTCTTAAAATAATTATCACGTTCAATATTTATTGTTTGTTGACGCTGATCTATCAATGTCAGTACAGTTGACATTGACAGATAAACAATGCGACAGATCTGAAGTTGGGTTCAAAAGTGCAATACGAAGTTTTTGGCGGGAACGCGGAAAGAACGTGTTGCTACATTATTTTTCAAATCTCGTTTTTTTGAGTGTATATGTAAAAAATAATGGTTTTATTTATAAAGTGCCAAAAGTGAGAAATTCCTATTTTTTATCCTTTTTACTTTGTTCATTAAAGAATGAAATCAATCATGCAAATCACATAAACTTATCTGCAAAACTTTTCAAAATTTCATGGAACCTAGTGAAGTCACCACTATTTTATTAGGGCTCGACTATCTTGATTTTTCATAAAATACTCGACACTCGCAAATACACAATGTGCTACGCCAAAAGAAAGAAGTGAAATATACTCTGGGTTTATAAACAATAATAACAAAATACAAAATCTTGCATTTAATAACTGTAAAATGTTTTACAAATGTTTCAAAACATACATCATTAATACCTACTTCATATTCACTTTTAAATCATTTCAGGGGTTCAACTTTTTTTCAATGTGAAAAAACCAAGGAATAAAAACGTCCTGAAAAAAACACTTCCCTTTTCCTAATTTAAATATTCCTACTAGAGATAAGTTAGGCACTATATTATTCACATTATTTAAAAAAATATTAAATAACAATCACAATTATTCTTGTTATCTAAATATTACGACTTGTATCTCCTTCTTATTTCGCAGATAACATTTTGCTCCATCTGTACGGTTGTACAGGACTCTATGAGGCGTTGCAAGGGTGCATATTTGGCCAAGGCGCGAGAGTTCCCCACTATGATCAATTTGTGTTTCGCTCGCGTCACACTCACTGCTAGACGCCGCTGGTCGTTTAGGACTTCGCCCTCCTAGAAAATGTATGTCGGTTTATCATAAAGGCTGTCAAAAGTGATGCGAATCTCCAAAGTTTGAAGTACTTAAGATATTTAATATTAATTGGATTATATTTGTTTTGATTTAGCCTGAAAAAAAAACTAAAAACTTGCATAACGAGATTAAGATTTACGCACTACGTAAACGATAGGAAAATGTACGGAAAATTAGTTTATTTTTTCTATTTTATGCAAGATTACTTATGTTATGGGTTTACCCTGCGATTTTCGCGAGTTTTTTGAGATAAAAGATACCATATTTGTTAATCCAGTGTATATAGCCATCTTAATTCCAAATTTCCCCCTACGCCACACTTGATGGAAATGCCGTCGAGGAACTTTCGCTGCGGTAAATCGGTTATTAAACATTGCTGCCACATTGAATATTCTTGAATATTTTTATAACAAAAAAAAAATATAGCTTAGAGTTAACATTTTACAAACCCACCTTAACCTTCCTGTCATCTCGGTCAACCTGTTTAGTACAGGAGTATATGATCACGGACTTGTCTCTCCCTTGGAACTGGTCTACAGTGCTCGTTTCCACGGCTCGTGGAGCGAGACAGCGACGGAGCAGGGCCACTTGATCACGATATGGGGCTATGACGCCTATATCCGAACTTTGTATACCACCCTATTGGAATAATTAAATCTTTTAAAACGACTTGAAATTAGAAAGTGCGCGTACAAAGTGAAAAAAATTTAAGATAAGTTTTTTGATTGAAAGGTAAGTTGATTCAAGTAAGTCTATTCAACTATTCGAAGATTTTAACTTCTTATCTAAAGCTGATGAACGGATTTGAGCATCTTCCACAATGCACAAGTTTGATCTGTCGAAGTTTGGTAGAATGTTACAGGTGTCGGGGTTTTTTTAACGTTTAATTTATACTGGTTATTATGTGCATTCTATCAATATCTAGAACTACATGAAATACTTGATACTCTATTATAAATTAATACGAAATCGTAGATATGGCACAAAGAGTGATGTAATAAAATTTCAACAAAAAAAGAAAACGACTTCATTTGGTTTTCTCATAGATGCCATTGTCAGAACAGGACAAAATTGGACCACACGGGAAGAACCGGCTTTCAAATAAAAAAAGAATCATCAAAATCGGTTCACCCATTCAAAAGTTCTGAGGTAACAAACATTTTAAAAAAAAACAGTCGTATTGAGTACCTCCTCCTTTTTTGAAGCCGATAAAAAAAGTAAAGAGCGTTTGTTAATATCACATCACACATCATCAGCCATAGATCGTCCACTGCTGGACATAGGCCTCCTCTTGGGGGGGTTTTGCCAATACTTGCCACGCTTGGCAGGCGGGTTAGCGAGCGCAGTTACGTGTGATTGTTCAAGGAAGACGCTGCTGCCCATCTTCCGGATTACGTCCCTTAGCCGACTCTTACGGCAACCACTGGTAGAGAGGATGCGTTACTATTCTTACGCCGGCACCACCATGGCAATTGTTAACACGAAATAAACAAATTAACTAAACTCACCTCTTTCAAAGCTTCTACAAGAGCTATTACAACGCAAGCTTCATCTTCATTTGTACAAAATTTATTGCTGTCTCTTTCACTACTAACATCATTTATTGTAGGCATGTCGAGAAATATCGCAGCGTGCACGGGATCAGTACTGCAAGTGGTTTGCAACCACTGGGATTGCTCCAACAGATGGAGTTTCTGTTAAATGTACAATAAGAATAATTTTGGAAGATATGTTGACAGATCTAAGTTGCTAAAAAAATTGTTGTCTTTTTCATTGCAATTCATTAGACAAGGACAGTAATATTTTGCAATAAATTTAAATCTATCAACTTGTCTTCAAAATAGCTAATGTTATAAAATCAGAATGGGAATGTAGAAACGTAATAAATCAGTATAATTAACCATAAATAACAACGATTGTTACAAGCTAGACAATATAACAATTAAAAACGGTCAAGTGCGAGTCGAACTCGTGCGCCTAGGATTCCGTACCTATCCATTAGACCGTTTTTTTTTGTATACCAATTAAGCTAGTCCTTTAAATTGTATGAGCGCCCATACAACTCGGAGGAAATTGGCGTCAACTAAGTATGTATGCATGGGAACATCATTTAATTTTCAACTTTTTTTTATTTTTGGAATTTTTCCTTTATTTGTGCTGTACTTTACTTTTTGCCAAATTTCGTGATTCTAGGTCAAGGGGAACTACCATATAGGTTCTGTAGGGTGTTCGATTCCCACCAAAGAAAAACATTATACGGTACGTGTTTCTTCTGTGTTCCAATGATCAAAATTTTAATATTTATAAAAAAAATATACACTTATTCTATTAGTTAATAGTTACCATATTTTGGGACAAGATAGCGCTGTATCAAACATCCATCGATATTAATTATATAATTATTTATGTCTTTATGATGTTCACGACCATACGAAGGTTTGGCGTAATTCTAAAACTAAAGCAAAACGAGGTTGTTGTACTTATTGTGGTCAACTTTTACTATGGAGACAACTTTTTGTCACAGTATGTAGCCCTATAGTAATAAATTTTATGGTTTACAATATGGAGTGTTGTGATAAAACCTAAACTGGTTGTTATGTTTGATAAGAAATATATTTACGCCTTATTAACAAGCTATTACAATACGGCAATGTTTGGATATAGTAAATTCTATACATCCATGAACCTGAATAAATCCCACTAATATTATAAATGTGAAAGTTTGGATGTTTGTTACTCAATCACTGCCAGAACGGCTGAACGGATCTGGATGAAATTTTGCATGTAGTTACTTTAGGCCCTGGAATAAAACATAGGATACTTTTCATCATCATCATCATCCATCACCACGCGGGTAAAACCGCGGGGCGCAGCTAGTTGTACTATAAACTTTATTACCTTAATATCAAAGTTCAATCTTGCTCGCGCGACCTTCTCATCGGCGCATTTTAGTCTATTATTGTAAGCCACTCTGTTCGCTATATCGACGAGTGGTTGGTTCATTCTGTATTGCAACTGTAACGTGGATGTAGCATCTTCCCTCAAAAGTCTATGGAAAAGACTCTCTTCCATACCGAGACGTCTGCGAATAGTCAAGATTTCAAAGGTCAAACCAACAAACAATGTGAAAGTTTTTTTTAAATACGAAATAGGTTTGCGTGACGCTCTGCCTGATGTTAAGCAGGTTGCAGTCTAATATGTAGCACGTTTACCTATAAAAAACCTGTATACTCTGAATTTGGAGATAACCAAATTGTACTAATAAACAAACAAACTTTAAAAAAAACCGACTTCAAGAAATAAAACATCAGCACTAAAAAAAAACAATCAAGTTGAGTACCTCCTCCTTTTTGAAGTCGGTTAATAATGAGAAATGATAACGTTACTTATCCATGCTGCAAAAAGAATACGTCCAAGAATAGAATAATTTTACTATAAAATTGTGTATAGACTCTATACTATAGAGCACACACCGCACCACACCGATACTAAACACCAGGTGAGCTGTGGTCAATATAAATTTGTACTAGTATTGGTAACAGTAGAACAGTTACCTGGCGGCACGGCTACGCACGACAGGCGGCAATTGCTCGGGATCGCCGACTAACACGAACCTGTTGGCGGCGAACAACGGACGAAGGACTGTGCACTGCAATACCTGCACAATGCACATCATACAAAACCATTAAAACCATATACGCAGATCTGCAGTCCCTTGCAGCTGTAAAAAAACCAAACTGCTCAGTTATCGTAAAAAAAAGTTATAGAAGATTCTGTCTCAAAAAACCGCATATTTCGACACTTACACGAGAATAAAAACCTATAGGGTACTTTCCGTTGACCTGCAACTATGAAATTTGGCATGAAGCATTGTTTTATAGTTTCCATGCTAACTGTATTCTATTATTTATTTCTTTTGTTGTTAGGTCATGTGTAGAAATATTGTATAAGGAAATTAAAGTGGAGGTGGGCAGGCCATATGATCAGAGACAAGAAAGAAAAATGGGCTAAAGACGTAACGGAATGGTGTCCAAGACATAATAAGAGAAAGAAAGGAAGACAACGTACAAGATGGGAAGACGATATCCGGAAAAAGGCAGGTGTTATGTGGAGAAGGATGACTCACAACAGGAAAGAATGGCAAGCTCTTGGGGAGGCCTTTGCGAAGACGCAAGACAATCTCACTACCGGTGACACATAATTAAATTTAAATTAGTTTCAACACATATTTTTATAAGATTGTTAAATAAAGGCTATTATTATTATTATTATTATTATTGTTTTATAGTACACATAAAAGAAAAATTCGAAAACTGTACATTTTTAATTTAATCACAATAAATAGTATTTATGCAAGGACCAAATTTTAAAGTGAGTTAACCGTCTCATAAGAAAGAGCTTCATTATCACAAGCTAAAATAGGTTTTTAATTAATGTAATATGTTATAATTACATAATTAATTTGAACTTTTTTGCAGTATAAATGGCATTAAACATTTGATAATGCCCCTTACAATCTCGCTTCAAATGGATGGACCGAAAACAGTATACTCGTAATATAAATAATAAATATAGTAGCACGTTTCACACAGCGCCATCTAACTCCAAACTAAGCTAAGCTTGCACTATGGGAACCACTTAACTAATAGAATACTTATATACTTTTTTATGTAAATTCATACTCATAAAACAAACGGAACACCCAGACACATAACTAGAAGAAATACAACAACAAAAAAAAAAACAATAAAATATGTTGTATTTAGTACTTCGTACATATTATAAAGTATGGTTCAGAAAACGCTGAAACTCCTTTTAAATCACCTTCTGATCATAAACCTTGGTAAAAGTAGCATGTATAAAACAAAAAAAATATATAGCTTGGTTAAAACGCAGTCTATGTAGTAATGTTTAGGCTGATTTAGATCTGCTTTACCCAAGATTTGGTTTATCTAAGAAAATATTATTTCATTATGCTCTATATCACGTATCACAAGACTCAATGTTGATAGTTGCTATACCTGTGTTGCTTCATCGACGATGCAAATATCAAATACAGTCCTAGATAACATCGCGTGCGCCGCACCCAAGCAGGTGACTCCTACCACTTCCTGAAAGAAACACAATGAAAAATAACTTATTAAAAGTTCAGGTGCTGTGTTTCTGAATTCTTCTAATCGCTTTTGTATATTAAAATAGAATTGTACAGACAAGCGGACAAATTCGTAAACGAAAACTCAGGCGTACGATTCAGAAATATCTCTATTTGTTCGCGGCCTATATAGGATCGAAACTCTCACATACATATTTGTACTAGGCCAAAATCTCCCATGCTCTTTCTACTTGAAAATGTCACCGCCTTTATGCCAATTTGTCATAGCACGAGTGTTTTTTTTTTTTTAAATTATCTATGATATGGTTCGTTGTACAATAAACAATGAAGTTATATTATTATAAGGACAGAAAATATACGTATAAAAACCGGCCAAGTGCGAGTCGGACTCGCGCACGAAGTGTCCCGTACCATTATCTATAGAAACGGCAAAAAAAAACATGTTTGTTGTATGTACTTAAATATTTTTTTATTAATTTTTTTAGTACTTGTTGTTATAGCGGCAACAGAAATACATCATCTGTGAAAATTTCAACTGTCTAACTATCACGGTTCATGAGATACAGCTTGGTGACAGACGGGCAGATAGACAGACGGACGGACAGCGGAGTCTTAGTAATAAGTAAGGCCTCAAACGCTGGATACATATTGCCCAAGCATCAGCGCTACCTTTTTTTTAATCGACTTCAAAAAAGGTGGAGGTTCTTAAAACGATTTTTTTTTTGTATATATCTGACGTGATCATTTCGCCGTGATTTTGATGATTCTCTTTTGTTTAGTAGATCATACTTCAGATGAAATTGATTTAGCGCTTTCTGAGAAAATCAACAAAAAACATGCCCAGATAATGTTTTGGTCTGTGGTTCCATTCAGCAAAATTTTTGATGAGAACTTTTTGTTTACTCCGAAACCTCGCTGTTTTAGTGAAGCAGTGCGTTTAGTTGGCCCAAGGGCCATGGAGACGATTTTTTAAAAATTTAAAATTTTATACTTTTATTTTATTGAAACCACACGAGATAACGTTACATTAAAAAAAATAGCATCGAGCTAAAAAAACTTACCACAGAGTCATAAACCCGACTCAGCTGCTCAGGAGTTTCACATGACGCAGTAAACGTTTGTTCGCTGCATTTCAACAGAGATGGCGCCACGCGAGCCGACGATCCGAGCCGCATCACTTTTAACGAATCCGGCAACCTGGAGTGACGTAAACAACTAACGTGGTCTTGACACATTTTCGTTTAATTTTATCGGAAATTCCAACTATAGTTTCGGCCACATCCGGTGGCCTTCATCATGAAACTATTTTGAAACTATAGTTGGAGTTTCCGATATAATTAAACGTGAGTAATCCCGCATAAATAAAACAAAAATGTGTCAAGACCACGTCAGTTTTTTATTTTGTTTGAAGCTGGATGACAATTTATGAAATATTGTTTAATTTTTACTACTTTTTATACCCTAATCTTTTCGAGAGTTGATATAATTACCTGGCTAACACTGTGTCGACTGCCGAGTGCGTGTGCGCAGTAACTAGCACGCGTTGCTTTAATGCAACCAGCATTTGGATCAGTACACTTATTGTTTGGGTTTTACCTAAAAGAAGAAATAAACATAACTGTGTTTTATATTTCTTAGTAAAATGGTTATTTATAATTTAATTTAAATATGTAAAAAAAAGTTTTTTTTTTATAAGTCACTACATACTATAACGAATAAAACTACAGACAACACACACAAATAACAAGATTTAAACTAACATATACTATAGACACGACAAATTTTAAACATCAGTAAGAGTGAGCGAGTTTTGTTTTCACGATGTTTTCCTTCACCGGCAGCTCAAGCTCATTGTTGGGATTTGATCCCACGCCTTTCGGCATGCGAACCGACCGTGACAACCACTGAGCTATCATCGCTACAATAATAAGTTATTGGAAGTACCAGTTCCGGGCAATCCTTGTAATAATGCGTAGTCACGCGCAGTCACGGCCTTCAGCACGGCCCTCTGCTGCTCTATGTTGAGTGAACGCATCAACTTCGCGCCCAAACGGCCTATCTCACGGGGCTGTTTGTCTGCAAACTCTGGCGGGGACTTGTCTATGATTAATCTGAAAGAAACGTAATCGTTATAACATTTGGAGACTCTAGTTGACAACTCAAAAATTGCTAATATGTAAAATGCTGATTTTCATTACGGTATCTATCTAATCTAATCTAATACCTTTAAACGAGCAATTCTTGTACCTATATATATATATATATACATATATGTGTAATCTGAATCTCTGAAACGCCTCCAACGATTTTCATGAAATTTAGTATGCAATGGGTTTCGAGGGCGATAAATCGATCTAGCTAGGTTTAATTTTTAGATAACTTCGTTTTATCCGTGTTTTCAGCCGAGTCGAGCTCGGTCATCCAGGTACTAATTATATTATATGATCTTGAGGTGTCGGTGAAGGAAAACATCGTGAGGAAACCATAGCGTGGAAGTTCTAGTACTCGGCTGGCTAGCTACCACCCTCAAGTTGAAAATCTGCCGCCAAGCATCTAACGGTGTGTTCCGGCAGCCTCACTTGAAGAGCCAGTTCTATTCCAGGCTAAGTGTGCTTTACCACCTTCGACCAAACCGTCACTTAACATCAGGTGAGTTGTGGTCAAACACATAGCCAGTCAGCATTAAATAAAAAATAAAAAAATGGATTGCTAGATTTTTTAATCAATTTACATTTGTCAACTCAAACATTCAAAATTGGTTTTGGTAATCCCCGACGCAAAAACGACGGGGTGTTATAAGTTTGACGTGTCTGCGTGTGTGTCTGTCTGTGGCATCGTAGCTCCCGAACGGATGAACCGATTTTGATTATATATTTTTTGTTTAAACGGTGAATCAGTCGGGAGTGTTCTTAACAATGTATGTTTAAAAAAATATATAAATATTTTTATTAAATAATCAAATCTTCACTCCAAAAGCTCCAAGGCCGCGTACTTAAGCCGCTTTCTTCAGGACGCGTCCTTCACAGTAGCTGCTAGAGACAGTAAAATTATTCTAATGTTTTCCTTACTTTCTTAGCCTGTCGGCCCGTTCGCTGTTTTCCATAAGAACGCCCAAGTTGGTTAAATTCTGTACAGTCGTAGCGTAGGACTCATACGTGTCTATATGGTATAGTGTCTGTTTGTCCAAGCGCTGACTAAGGTCCCTGTAAAAGAGTTTCGATTTAAAAGCTAATTATTCGAATGCTTTAAGATTGTAGATTTTAAATATTTCAATATGAGTGTAACAAGATGGCGTTATAGCACATAATAATATGTTGTTTTAGTAATTTTTTCACAGAACATTATGTGCAAACTACCCCAGTTAAGAACGAAGGAAGTTGTTCACCGTAGCTCTCTCTTAACGATGTTATAAAATACAAATATTTATGTGACAATAGTCATGTGCCAGAAGGAGGTATAGTATTTATCATCATGAACAACTTTTACTAAGCGCACACCTCTGAAATGTCGACGTACTTTTTTATGGCACAGCAGATTTTTTATTCCCGCGATTTTAGAGTGGTGCCCGTAGTAATTGTTCTTCATAATTATGTACAATGACCACTTTTCGACTTAATATACTCCAAGCTTGTAAACCTATACAAAAACTAATAAGATGGACAAGCATATCAATTTGCGAGACTCATATACTAAATAAACGATAGAATATAGTATGGAAAGCGTGGAACAGCGCCCCTGGTGGACGTAAATGTAAACTGCCTTTTTATATATTTTATCATCATCATCATCTCAGCCGTAGGACGACCACTGCTGGACATAGCCCTCCCCCATTGACTTCCATAAAGACCGGTTGGAAGCGGCTCGCTACCAGTGCGTTCCTGCTGTCTTTACGAGGTAGTCTGTCCACCTTGTGGGTGGACGTCCTATTAGCTTCGCACTGCGGCTCCCTGCGCGCCACGCACTCATCAGATAATTGTTCTAGTATATTCATTTACGTGATGTTAGTACCTAAACGATAATCGACAGATATAATCTAGATCTTTTCAAGGTCAGAGTGAATAGGTATCTTCTAAGTCTGCGTGATTCATCTTTGACTATACCATCAGGCGAATTGGTGGTCAAACGCGGACTTATCCGTATTTAAAAAAAAAGATTAATATATAAATATGGAGATATTAATATGGAGAGGGCTATGCTCGGAGTTTCCCTGCGAGATCGAATCAGAAATGAGGAGATCCGTAGACGAACTAAAGTAGCCGACATAGCCCAGCGGATTAGCAAGTTGAAGTGGCAGTGGGCAGGGCACATAGCACGTAGAACTGGTGGCCGATGGGGCTGCAAAGTTCTAGAGTGGAGACCACTTCAACTGAGAAGACTTCCGGCAAGAAACTCAGCAAGGCATTTTTTTTGTGGGTCTTCTTTTCATATTAGTTTACAGTTTATACAGTTTACAGTTATAGATATTAATACATTATGCTTACTACAATTGTCACTTAGCCAGGGGGATGCAAGTGCAGAGAGAAGCTACTACAACCATATATTCCTGTCTTCCACGTAATGAGCCACCTTATAGTAGGCTTTGTCAATTAACCTCTGCTTTATAATATAGTAACATCTGCTTTATATTATAGTATCATACATACCTTTCTAAAACGATGTGTATTTCCTTCTGATTTGCCAATAACACTACACCTGCTGCTATCCAGGGTCTACTATTTAGGCTCACTATGCAGAACTCGCCTTCTTGAGGCCCGGTCGTCTTACTGTTATCACTTACTGAAAATAAAGATCAATGCTTATAAACGTCGTAACGTTGTCTGGAAGAGATCGCTGTTACCTAAAACGTCGCCAGTTGTAACTTATTACTTAAGATTATTTTTAAGATTCCGTACCTCAAAAGGAAAAAAACGGAACCGAACGC
The DNA here is from genome assembly GCA_950106695.1 of Biston stratarius. Classification (NCBI taxonomy): domain Eukaryota; kingdom Metazoa; phylum Arthropoda; class Insecta; order Lepidoptera; family Geometridae; genus Biston; species Biston stratarius. Next base: position 5,252,837 of record OX467106.1, on the reverse strand, counting down.
TTTGTTGTCCGTCTGTCTGTCTGTCAAGACACTTTTTTTATGAACGCGTGGAGGTATCAAGCTGAAATTCATATCAGATACTCAGGTCTACTGTCCCCTGGAGCTGTGAAAAAATCAAACTTCTAAGCCAACGCAATCAAAAGATACAGCCGTTTATGCTGCAAATTTTCGACACTCGTAAGGGAATCGAACCTACAGGGTACTTATCTGTGAACTCAGAATCTTGAAATTTGGTACGAAGCAACGTCTTATAGCACAGATAAAGGAAAAATTGCGAAAAGCATAAATTACCATTAAAAAAAAAAAAACCATAACTTTTACTTATGTACATAGAAGCCATGAGTATCATGAAAGATGTACCTTTATTATTATCACAAATTTTCTTTTCAAACATGTGTAAATATCTGTCTCGTGACTGTTTGACCGCTTTCAACGTCAAATTGGAAGCGCATGTACCGCGTTTCATCCTGGAAACGAAATATGAACGATTTAGTGAGGTCATATATTAGATTTTTTTTTAATGTGACTAACGCATCTTTGCCCTTGCAGTAACATAAAATCCGTCCGATCATTGATGATCCATGATCGTTGCAGAGTTACCCAGAATTTTCATGTGACGAAATAAAGTACAAGACGTAGTCGATTTGGTTCTTATTGCCTTAAAAAAATCTAATCCTAAGGTCGGCAGTAAAATTTCCAATAACGTTAACGAGATCTTCTACATAGCATGATTTTGTAGCGATGATAGCTCAGTGGTTAGCGCGGTCGGTTCGCATGCTGAAGGGTGTGGGTTCAAACCCCAACAATGTGCTTGAGCTGCCGGTGAAGGAAAACATCGTGAGGAAACCATAGCGTGGTGGTAGGGTACTTTCTAGTACTCGGCTGGCTAGCTACCATGCTCAACTTGAAAATCTGCCGCCAAGTATCTAACGGTGTGTTCCGGCAGCCTCACTTCAGAGCCAGTTCCATTCCAGGCTAGGTGTGCTTTACCATCTTCGACCACACCGTCACTTAACATCAGGTGAGTTGTGGTCGAACAACTAACCTGTTAGGCATTTAAAAAAAAACACCAACTACCTATGTCATAGCTTTACCGTTTTTCAGGAGTGTCTGTCCAAAGAGCATGTAAGGGCGCATTGTTCATTTGCCGTCTCTCTTCCATTTTGAGTAGCGCCGTCCATTTCAGGAAATACTTTATATGCGCACTGGATAGATGGCCGAGCGCTTCGCCTTGAAGTTTCGATAATGGATGCGTCTCTGACACACTAGGACCGTCTGTGTGCCTAGAAAATAATTTGTATTGATTCAAGTAAAAGTACAAAACACCCCAAGCGGGACGTCAGTGCAGGACCTATCGCCCCCACTTTGAATAAGAATAAGAAGTAAAAGTACCTGGATGACCGAGCTTTCCTCGGTTTTTCATTGCTTAAAAACACGGATAAAACGACGTTTTCTAAAAATGAAACCTAGCTAGATCGATTTATCGCCCCCGAAACCCCCTGCATACTAAATTCATGAAAATCGTTGGAGCCGTTTCCGAGATTCAGATTATATATATACTATACATATATACCAGAATTGCTCGTTTAAAGGTAATTAGATAGATAAAGATAAAACCAACTTTATTGCCTATACAAAAGTGATTATAATATGTAACAGTAATGAGAGGAACGAGACGCTCTCCTAATGTTAAGAGATAAGGCCTGTCCATTACCATTGGAGCGATACACAGAACTTTGAGTAGTAAAACAAAGTCCAGGGCATCGCTGCCTTGGCGCTCATTACTTTGAGACTAGATGGTTAGTCTCAATAGCCCTGTAATTTCGCTAGCTGCAGTACTCTTCAAATCGGAACACAGTAATGTTTACACACTACTGCTTGGCAGCAGAATATCTGGTACAGCGGTGGTACCTACCTAGACGACCTCCTGCTAAGGAAATCTAACACCAAGTAAAATATATATCTTTTTATCGTGTCGGCTCAGGACCTTGATTTTTATACACATAATAGGGACTATAGACCTCAGTATCTGGTATAAATTTCAACTTAGTAGGTCCACCCGTTGCTGAGAAAATCGGTGGTGACACACGTACAGACAAACAGACGGACAACACAGTGATCTTAAAAGGATTCCTATTTTTACCTTTTGAGGTACGGAACACTATAAACGGATGGATTATGATTTATTTTAGTTTGTTTTGTTTAAAAGCCGACTTGATCGAGTGTTCTAAGCATGGAAAATCTGCTGTGTTCGAAGTTTATATTTTTTTAAATATAATACCTTTAAACGAGCAATTCTTGTATATAGATATATAAATATAATCTGAATCTCGGAAACGGCTCCAACGATTTTCATGAAATTTAGTATGCAGGGGGTTTCGGGGGTGATAAATCGATCTAGCTAAGTTTCATTTTTAGAAAACGTCGTTTTATCCGTGTTTTCAGGCAATGAAAAACTGCTACAATATCATTAGAATACAAAGGTAAATTTCGCCATCTTCTACAAGGTTATAATAGCTTAGGTGGGAAGTACGGCGGTCCCGAATCCAGAAGACCCCGGTTCGAGTCCAGTTGATAATTACTTTTCCCTTTTTTTTTCAATTTCTTTAAAAAACCGAGCAAAGCGCGGTCATCCAGGTACTATTCATTAAATACCTATATCTACCCCTGCTGGTGGTAAATAAATGACTTCTTTCTTACCAAAGGTGAATTGAGCACAGCGTAAGATAGGGACACTTAGCGCACGCGTTATGATGGTGCACTGGCTCCGGCAGCCTCTGCTGCAGTAATACTGACGCATCTTCAATATCCACTAATTGTTCTGTTCACAAAACACACTAAACGTTTTAGTTTAATCTAAATAAGTGATAGAAATATTCACTCTGGTTTTACTATGGAAACTGACATGGTTTTGACACATTTTTGTTTTGTTTACACGGGATAATTCACGTTTAATTGTAGCAGTGTAAAATGCGCGCGCGGCCTTGCGGCGTGTGTACAAAGCAAGAAGACCGCGTGCGCGATGTTTGCTTTGTCTCCTAGAAGAAAGCTACCAGATGTGGCCGAAACTATAGTCGGAGTACCCGTTATAATTAAAAGTGAGTAATCCCGCATAAGTAAAACAAAAACTAAGAATAAGGTTAACTTTTTCTACTGATTGTTGTCACAATAGTTTAAAAAAAAAACATAATTATAGTACACCCAAAGCTGATATATACGTCCATGGGTGGTATTGTTTTCATTTTCTATGGCATGCATACCTGGATCCACAATTTCAGGTCCGAGCGCCAAATACTGAGCCAGCTGGTTGCGGAGCATCACTAAATCCCGACGCTCAGGATACCCGCAACTTACTTCTCGCAGCTCTACTTTCTCTCTATAAAAGTAAGAATATTATCTAATACTACGAATAAACAAAAATTCATTAAAGTGCCACTTATTGATTTGACGTTGCACTATTACAAAGTGGTACACGTACAGCTAAATTAGACCGATACACGCACAGAGAGTGGCGCCATCTAGAGCACACGCATAGAACTAGATACCCCGAAGAATAGCCCGATTTACAGCGATGCCGTTTTTAAACGGTTTTATTTAGCTTGCCCTGTTTATTGTCGTTTTTTTTTAAGTCAAATTTAGTTATCAATATTTTACCCCCTTCCTGTTGACAGATCGATCTGATATTTCTGATGACAATACAATTTAATATATTCAGTATCATTGTAAATCCAAGAGGGCGGATGACGTATTTTTTCACAACTCCCTAAATATGGGTATCAAATGGAAGGGCTCGACTAGTATAATACTGTACTCTATGACAAATTTCAAATCTAAGATGGCTGCCGGCACAAAATGTCAGATTTCATATTTGTTTAAATATTTCTAAACCTTGTAATAATGAAGCACTAAATAAACTAAATAGAATGAGAAATATTAAACAACGAAATAATAATTAAAAACTTGAAAATTAAGTTTTTTTTTTAAGTTAAACTGTCTTACTTAATATAAAGATAATAATGATGTAGATAATAATACTAAACGCTAAAAAACAAGGTGGTCTTAGGTGCCAGTCTCCTTATCAATCTTGGGCATTGTTCGAACAAAAAAATAAAATCGTGGGGCGCGTGAATTTTTTTATCAAGTCAACCGCTCATGTTTTTATAAATGCTATTTACATATTTACTCGGGTTTCGATACGCCCCACGATTTCATTTTATTTACTTTAGATGTAGATGGTAGATACGTAGCTACAATACTAAACTGCATCCCCATATTTTGTTCAGTTTATTCAATTGGCCTCCTACTATAAATGCAAATTTAAAGACGTGTTCAGCATTAGTATTAAGAATAAATTATAGACAAGAACATGCACTAGCAGGTTAGTGCCACTAGTAAGTACAGTAAAAATGGTTCGACTAACTTCAAGTACAGTAACAGTCCTCGCTGTAAGGACTGTGTGGGTGATTCGTTTTTCTGTACACTTAGCATCATGCCGTATAACACTAGCTGCCCTCGGTGCTCTGCTGAGACTGAGGCCTTGCCACTCTTCAATTCTAGTGGAACTACTGCTGTTTCGCTACCTGGAAATTCGAATGACAGTTTCTTGCATGGATAAAACAACCTATTGATATGGCATTACATTTTGACATCATAACCAACATTTAGTTAACACTTATTGGTTGGTGCGGTCGGATCACACGTCAAAGGGAATGAGTTCAAATCCAAGCAATAAGATTGAGCTTCCGTTGAAGGAAAACATGGAAGGGAAAACATAGCATGATATACTTCTTAGCATCCGGCTGGCTATCAACCGCTATAAAATTAAAAACTTGCCGCATCTAACGGTGTGTTCCAGCAGTCTCACTTCGGAGACAGTTGCCATTCTCAGCTGTTACCATCTTCGACATCACTTTTACGTAAAATCAGGTTAGCTGTGGTCAAATACCTCACTTAGCAACAGTAAATAGTGTAATATGCATGGCTCCAATTGTCTACAATTAACCTATAGAAATTGGTAACATCAATGAGATGGTTATACCTACATACATATTTAAGAACAAATTGAAATATTTCTTGTTGGGAAAAGCATACTACAAAGTAAAGGAGTAATAGTTGAGAAATTTTAAATCTTGTTTGGACATTATTTAATTATTTTATTTTTGTGAAATTGTTATTTTTTTGACATTTATTAATAATAATTATTAATGTGATTAAATTCGTACCAAAAGGCGAATAATTTACATGCCGAAGGTGTTGTATGGCGTTTTTTTTTTGTGTTTTATGTTACACCTGTACTGTTCCCATAACGCAAATAAATGTAACATGATTATAAAAAATGCTTAATCGCATTATGGTGGCTCGGGCCGAAAGGCAAGGTAAGTACCTACTATTTTATCATTGGCCTAAATAACCATCATTCGAATTCTGACGTCACAGAATTGGTGTAACAGATTCTGTTTAGAAGACAAACTGTAGTCAAACAACAAGCCTGACAACAATAAAAAAAAATGGAAATCTTACGCGAATTTCTCGCAAATGGCCTACACCAAGTTTATGTTCGGTGTGGAATATGATCCTACCAACACTGTTTCATACTATCACTATCAGTCAATAGGTTTTTTGTCAATGATCGCTTGACTTGCAAATAATTGTATAGGTTAATTATGACACTAAGTTCAAAGAAGATAGACAAGAAAATAAGTTAGACATTTATAAACATCGCTTAAAATTAATCAATGCATGAAGTATAGAAAACTTCTAGCTGGTTTGAAATATCACGCGTAAAATCAAAGTAAACTAAACATAGATTAATTTTAAGCAACATTTATAAGAAGCCCCATAATGTTTTGGTACCTTTTCCATTGTGTATAGAGACTTGCAAAGTAGCATCAATCTTTCCTTTCAATCCCAGTTGTGGACAGCATAAATTTTCTTCAATATCCAAGACTTTATCCACACGACCTTTCCAATTATCCTTTAGGACTTTCTACAATCAATCAGACTATTTGTTGCCCGCGGCTTATTCAAATTAATTAAGAATGAAATAATATTGTCACGTTTATAATCTTTAGGAGAAATTTCTACAAAATAAAAGTGTGGGTTTAAACCCCAACAATGAGCTTGAGCTGCCGGTGAAGGAAAACATTGTGAGGAAACCATAGGAGGGTACTCGGCTGGCTAGTTACCACCCTCAAGTCGAAAATATGCCGCCAAGCATCTAAGGGTGTGTTCCGGCAGCCTCACTTGAGAGCCAGTTCTATTCTAGGTTAAGTGTGCTCACCATCTTCTACCACACCATCAGTTAACACCAGGTGAGCTGTGTTCAAACAACTAGCCTGTCAGCAAAAAAAAAATAGTTCTTACCCGTTCATTTGCAGCTTTTTTCTCAACATAGTTCTGCATAAACTCAGCTAAAGGTCCGACATACGCCTGCATGTTGGACCTGGCTTCTTCCACGCTCAGGCCAGCGTCATATAGCATTTGAATAGAGTTCTTTGTGATCAAGTCAGTTTCTAAGCGAAGGCGCGCAAAGGAGCTGATGTTTTGAGTAAGAGCCTTCTGAACTAACTCATGGATGAGTATTCCTAAGGTCATCTGTAAAATTAATTTATATATATTTTTTTTTTTATAATTGTATTTTTTTAAATAAAAACCAGTTTCTTTTGCATCTATCGGATAATACGCACTCAGGCAACGCGTTCCATTGTTTAGCAGCTTGTATGATGAAGGTGATTGCCGTGGTGGTGCCGGCGTAAGAATAGTACCCCACCCTCTCTACTTGTGGTTGCCGTAAGAGTCGGCTAAGGGATGTAATCCGGAAGATGGGCAGCAGCGTCTTCCTTGAACAGTCACACCTAACTGCGCTCGCCAACCCGCCTGCCAAGCGTTGCGAGTATTGGCAAAACCCTCCCAGGAGGAGGCCTATGTCCAGCAGTGGACATCCTATGGCTGTTGATGTGTGTTGTGAAATATTATAAAAAAGTCGTCCGCCGCGTCTGTCTGTCTGTTCGCAATAAACTTAAAAACTACTGAACGGATTATCATACGAGTTTCACCAATAGACAGAGTGATTCATGAAGGTTTAGGTATACAATTTGTCAAGGTTTTGTGTATATTGGTTGAAATATGAACAGATCAGCTTTACGACTGCCGTAACTTCAAAGGAGTTTCATTAAAAGGTTAATCCCGTATAAATAAAAGAAAAAATTCAGGTAATAACCTGAACTCGACTTCAAGTTTCAATATATGAAGCGAATACGATTTACTATGAACTAAAGTCATCAGTCGAAATTAAAACAAAGAAACATTTTTTTACGAAACATTCCATATTACTTACAGCAGTATTTGCAGAGTCAATGCCCTTCCATCTTTCCTGTAGCACCGCCTTCCGTTTGCAAAACACACCAGCCACCACACTAGTGCTGGATATGAGATGGTCTGGTCTAAGCACTAACAAGCCAGACGAGTTGCTGACGCAAAACTGGCCTGACGAATCTCGGGTGGCGACTACACTTACAATGTCTCCAGGAGATAGCGGAGTGTCTACCCTGCAAAGCGAATTCAACTTTGAAAGCCCGTAATAAAGTTTGATTTGTTGTTTCCGAATCCGCTGTTCTTATAAACAGCAGTGCGCGAGACTTTTCTCATTGTAAGAAAAGTACAGCCTTAGTCCACGATGTTAGTCAAGTACGGGTTGGCAAACTTGACATATCTTTGAGGACATTAAAACCTCTCACACATGGAGTTCACGTGATATTTTCCTTCACTTCGTTTGAAGTTAGCGGTGAAGGCGACGGTTTGAAAAAACAACGGTGGGAGGTGTCTTCAAATTAGACTGGCAAGTTTTTTACACTTTTTGCAAATGTCATATTAGTTTCTACTCAACTGACCAACAGAATGGATGACATTTGGTACGAAAGGTACAGAAAACAAAAGAATCTTATGAGCTAGTGCCACACATGAACACAAAACGTGTCTGATCTTACTAGTATCAATATAAGGTGCAGGTATAAGATGTATTTACAATGAGAAGATTAAACTTCTTATAGTATTCACCATGTGGATATCGCATTCCAGGGACAGGAAACCGTACAGTGCCTAGAACTTGAAACCCAGACATAGGCTTAAGACAGAAGGTGCCTCCCTTTAAACACAAATTAATGCTCACCTTCATTGCTTGTGTTCCCATGCCTGCCCAACAAAATTTGATATGATCCTACCAACACTGTTTCATACTCTTTCCCACAATTAATTTAGAGCACTACAAAGCCTTACGATATGCAAAATATTCCTAAAGGAAAACAAAATCACACAACTAAGTATACAAAACAATAAACAAATTATTGTCAGCCGAGATCTGTTTTGATATAAGGTCTGCCAAAACACACTAAGTCTATCGTCTGTTTTTTCCATGATACATTCACAACTTTATGTAATCATGAACTAAATCTGTTGGCACTTCAAAAATAAATTGTTTTATATTTCAGAGAAGTGTACTATCAGTAAAACATTAGCTATGTAACCCCCACTACATACAAATATTATTGTTATAGATTTCAAGCTTATTATGGTATACCGGAGATTCTTACCAAATTCCTTCAATAATACAAGTTCCTTTATTATTACTGGTATTCTTTAGTCTTAGTATTAGTTTTGATCCATGATTCTTTACATGTAAGATTTCACAGCGCTGAAGTGTGTTGAGATCTAAGTCTTCAATTTCATCCTGCATAAACAATTAAATAATTTTAATAACATATTATAAAACAAATTCGTCCGCCGCGTCTGTCTGTCTGTTCGCGATAAACTTAAAAACGACTGAACGGAGGAACTGAGACTGAACAGTGGTCATAAATGAATTGTCAAGACAGAGGATGGAAAGCATTAGAGAAAACAGATACCGTCTTGTACCTACAGTAAAAACCGAAATATTTCATGGAAAGCAAAATAAGAATATATGGGAGTCTATTAAAAAACGAAAATGATTGTGAAAGTATGGTGAGTAACGAGGGAAACTTTAGAGCTCTTCTAAGATTTATAATTGACGCTGGAGACTTGAAACTAAAACATCACCTTGAGACCACTAAAGCGAACGCCCCTTACAACAACGTGTAACGAACTTATTTCATGCTGTGAAACTGATGTTATCAAAGATTCTCGTTCTCGTCGTAATGTTGCTAGTTTGTCGATTTTTTTATAGGATTCATTTCGGAGAGTGTGCTTCAGAACTACATGGTCTGATTCCCCCATGTCCATTTTTCTATCAGACAGCCAGAAGCTCAAAAAATCGACATCGTTTTATAATCGATGTTCCAAAAACTCGAACGAAACGATTGATTCAATATTCATTTTGCGGACTGCTAGACAGTGGAATCACAGTGGAAAGCGCACATCGACCTACTGTGTTTAGATGCAAGATATGTCGATGGTGACAGCAAATTACACGAAAGAATGATGGGTTTCGTTGACGTTAATTAGCAAAGTTATTGTTTGCTTTAAAATTGTATCTGATTTTTAAATGTCAAAATAAAAAATATACAAATCAAATTTAGCTTTTTCTGTTTGTTTCATTGTAGATGTTTTCAGTTATTCATTTATTTATTATTGGGCTTCACAATAACAACTACAATAATGAAAGCACGAATTCTTTATAACTTAAGTAATGCTGTTAGTGTAGTAATAATAAAGTGTGTTGCTTAGGAAGCACAACATGTGACTTTTTTTATTAAAGATAATAAATTAAATAAAGATAAAAAGTACTTAGTATTATTGGTATTTAAATTTAAATAAAAACATACAAACCACTTTAATATCCCCAATTTCCCACTCATCACCAAACAAGTCTTCAACATCATTTTGGCCAAAATCTAGGGCTTTCACTGTAGAGCCACTCTTTGATGGTGATAAAAGCTTCCGAAGCTCTTTTTCAGGTGTATGTAACTTATTGATTGGAGAGCATGTAAACTCTAGAAACACAAGTGTAAAATTAAAATTTTATATTACCCCCAACATCGTCCAGATAAAAGCTAATATAACTAAACATAGCTAAGAACCACCGCAAAGAAACTGGCTTTCAAATGAAAAAAAACCGCATCGAAATTGGTCCATCCGTTTGAAAGCTACGATGCCACAGACACACACACACAGAGACAGACAGACATCGACGTCAAACTTATAACACTCCTCTTTTTGCGTCAGGGGTTAAAAAGGTGTATTAGTAGTCAAGTCAGCTACAGCAACTGCAGCTAACCTGATGTAAAATGATGCTGTTTGACATACAAGATGGTAAGCATAGGTAGCTTGGAATGAGTCCCGTCACTCAAGGCAGCTAGAACACTCCAATAGATGCTTGATGGCAGACATATTATTTACTAATGTGGTTCTATGTTTTAACTTGCTAACCACATATTTTTCCTGGTAGAAAAGTAGCCTATGTGTTAATTCAGAGTATAAAATATCTTTATATTGAGGTTCATTCAAATCAGTTGAGTTGTTGCAGATACCTTGACTAATCCAAACTGACAAATGTCCCACCTATATTTATCTGCCACCAGTATGTTTCACAGTGGGGCTGCTGGAGCAATTTTCTATTATTCCATTCACCAATATTGAAGATGTATAAATGTATAAATTTTTGTGATAAGTAAATTTATGTATAATAAATACCTTTAATAGGGCTTTTCTTAGGAGTAGAACTCCTTCTTCTGACTCGATTTTGTTCATTACTTTTAACATGATTTCTAAGTTCTACATGATTTGTTATATTTAACATACCAGTCTCAGTTATGCAATGATTTTCACTACTTATAGGGGTAAAAGGCATTTGATTACCCTCAAACTTTGTTTCAAATACATTTTCCTCACAGTCATGTTGATGTATAAAATTCAATTTACTAGAAGGAGATGTTTGATTTCTCGTAGCATTTATAGCAGATATTGGATCTTGACTTGCTTTCGGAGAAGTATAGATTTTACAATTATTTTCTTTGTTCGGTGATTTTTGATCTATTTTCTTACAATGTGAAGTACTGCAGGTTTCAATCTTTATTTTTTTAGGAGTATTGTGACTACTCAATGCTGTCTCATTATTTATAACAGTTAATTCTTTATTATCCAACGTAACCGGTGATGTAGCTTTTCTTTTGGCCGATTCGTTATCATCTTTAGAAGAATTTTTGATGGGAAACTTAGCTTTTTGATTATCACCATTTCCGCAATTTCTAAAAAAACTTGTAATAGACTTCTGGTTTTTCGACGGCTCAGTCTTGTGCACCTAAAAACAATATAACTGTTAAGTTATGAAGAGTTTCTTTTGCATTATGGTTTTAACTATATCAACTACCTTTTTCAAATTCAGACCTTTAGGCATTATAATGAGAACTTATGCCTTCTATTTAATATTCTTGTAGAAAGAATACAAGAATGCGAAAAACAATAACAAAACAAGTATATAGGTTATCAACTTATCAGTTAAGTAGGTAGGTACTAAGTTTTTTTTTTTCTTTACCATGGGCTAGGCCCCGGCCACTAGTAAGCTAGTATTTTAGATAGTTTTTTTTAGGCAAGTATGTGTTCCGTCTACGATGGAACACATACTTGCCTAAAAAAAACGTATTGAGTCGATACTAGCAGGCATCCAGATATGTATTTGTATATATCGGGGAACACCCACTCGGGCAGCAAATATCATTGCTTAGAGGTTCGCACAATGAAGGTGGTTTAACCGTTAGTTCGAGTTTTTAGAATATCCACCATGGAGCGATATTGCTTTTTATAGCTCCTGACTGTCCGATAAAAGATTGGGCAGGATGAAATTAGGTCATGCAGATCTGAAGCGCACTCTTCAAAGTGTATCCAGTAGAAAACCGACAGACAACTTGCTTTGCGGCGATATTCCAGGCTTTGTAGCCTTTTCTGAACAAGCGAGTCATTGCTGATATGTTTCGCACGTTTCACAGTTGACTCCAATGCTTAAAGCTGATCACAGCTGGTGCTTGGTTGATCCGCCCCAAAGGTGAGAACAATACTCCATACATGATTGAACTTGTTCTTGGTACGAAGTGAGCAACTATTCCGGCGTGATGAACCGTTGCACCTAAACATAAAGTTTATTATCTACATATGATGCTGATGATGATGACTACAATTTAAACATCGTAATGATAGCCATTTAATTTTCTCACGAAGAGAAAATATGCGTTTTGTTCATACTTTTCGTGCTTTGAAAGAAATTATTGCTGCATACTTAATATAAAGAAAAATACTACATGTAGAAACGAAACGCTAAAAGCTATTATCTTAACTTTTTGACATGTCGGCCGATACTATTTAATCGCGTGAAAAATTTTCTTTTGGTTTCGATATTAATAATATCAATCTTCTTTCTCTTAGGTGATGTGCTAATTTATGTATAAAAATGGCATTCCTATGTCCAGTCAGAATAAGAAGGGGCAAAAAGAAGAAATGTAAGTAACAGTTTAAACTTCTCAAGTCAATGACCTCAAACTTTCTACATAGTGATAAATATTACAAAACAAGTAATTACCGCTTGTTTTACCTGACAAACAACTTGTATGAAGTCTGCATGACCGTGGGAAAATAGGCTTCAGGTACAGAAATGGTCATATTTATCGGAAATCGCATGCATTTTGAAACACTACATTACAGTTACCTGATTGACTGGATCACTTTGAAAGCTGTTTTCCATGTGATTTAAATAACTTGTTTACTCATCGCCTAAATCACGTGTCAGTAAGGTATGAAAAATAGTATATCGACCCTAGTGATTATTAATTAGCAAAAACATTCAGCAACTACTGTATCTCCACACAATTTTCTTCCAGTATTGTATGAGCTTTAAGCATAAATCCAGTATTCTTATTCAAATTTCAGCCAGTAGTGGAGACTCTGATAAAGAACTATCTCGCCCGGGATCAGGATTAAGTCCTGGCATGGGCAGGATTACTGGCTCTGCTAGTATAGAGACATTAGTCCGAGTGGGTATTGAAAAAGAACATGGACTCAGTCCAGATTCCAAGATGGTTGTATTACATGACTTTGCTCCATGTGTGGATGATGAATTGGAGGTAAGTGTGGAAGGTAAAATAAAATACTTTTAATTGATTTCCAAAATCAGTTCCTTGAACAATATATTTTATGCTAGTGAATAATGATTTAGGAATAATTTTAGAAAGTAGATGAAATTATGACTTCTCCAGGGTTAGGCTCTTGCACACTTGGCCAGCTCATGTACCGTGTTCAACTAACTTTGTTACTAAGGAAACTGATGAAGTTTTGAAACATTTTTTGTAGAAAGCAAGATGAGTACTCTTTTTTGACTCCTTGAAAAAGGCAACATTATGTAGCAAAAACTATAGTCAGAGTATTTGATGTAATTAATTGTTAGTAATCCTACAGTAAAACAAAAAACAATCATAATCTAAAGGTAATAATTCTAATACAAAATAAATTAAAAGTATTCTATAGTCTCACATAAAAGCTTGTTTTTAAAAAGAAAACAAAAACTTAGTAGACAAGTAATTTAGAGATTGCTCCTCAAGAAGAATCAATCGAGCCCAATCGGTTTATCTTGTTTTGTTCAGAAGTTCCTATGGCCATCTTCCGTCTCCATCATCAGATCAGCTCCATGGTATCATATCATGGTATTGTCACCGAAAAGTAGTACAGACACATAAGTACACCAAATTTAGTGCAATCAGACATTAGGAAGTGGGTCAAATTTAACTTGCAAGATTCCACCCGAACAAACATACATACATTGCAAGTTAAATAAAAGCCTGTAAAAAAATATAATTAAACATGCATGCCCATCAGCATACCGCACAATATTTATTTCGGCAGCTTATTTGAAATATTATCTGACTTTTAGCCTGGAGGTCCTGGGTTGGAATCCTACAGCATGCAACTCTATCTTTTTTAAGCTATGTGTGAATTGCTGATGATGTCAAACGATGAAGTGTGAAGGAAAGCATCATAAGAAAACCTACATGTCCATAAAAGATTTTGAATATGTGCTGCCAATCTGCACTTTGCCGGTGGTGGACTATATGGCCTTACCCTTTTCACAATATGAAGAGTGGAACTACTTTTCAAACATATACCATCAATGGGTCCTTCATACTCCTGGTGCAACATTATCCAATTGTTCGGTGTGTTATTTTAACAACTATTTGATTGCAGGTCAAACGTGGTCAAATAGTGAATGTTCTGTACAGAGAGAATGACTGGGTGTATGTGATACTGGCAGAATCTCGCCGAGAAGGGTTCATACCACACTCATACTGCGCACCGTGTGAGCACCATGATCTTAAGAAAAAACTCCCTCGGAGCAGGTCTCCGGCTGACTTAGCGCATAGAGATGTCTCTCAGTGAGTTTGACTTTTTTTATGTGAGTGTAATAATGAACCTATTCCCTATTAGGTGTATAAAAATCAAGGTCCTGAGTCAACGCGATAAAAAGATATGGGCAAATTTAGATTTTCGCGAAAACTTGTAAGTACCAAAATTTATTTAAAACAAACCTTTTTTTTTTTTAGAATTTTCCCTTGTGCTGTAATACCATGCTTTTAACCAAAATTGATAATTCTAGGTCAACCAGAAAGTTTTTAGGTTTACCCCTTTAGGTTTTGGTTCGAAAACCTATATGGTAGTTCCCGTTGACCTAGAATCACGAAATTAGCAAAAAGAAAGGTCTTACAGCTCAAGTAAAGGGAAAATTCTAAAAGATAAAAAAAGTAGAAAAAAGTAAAGGTACCACTTTTATTATGGCGGTAAATGGGTAGGTACGGAACCCTCGGTGCACGAGTTCGACTCGCACGTGACCGTTTTTTAAACCGACTTCAAAAAAAAGAGTAGGTTCTCAATTCGACTGTATTTTTTTTAATGTTTATTACCTCAGAACTTTCGACTGGGTGAATCGATTTTGATCTAGTCTTAGATTTTGGTCTAGTTCTGACGATGGCATTCATTAGAAAACAATAAGAAGTCGGTTAAAATTTTACTTGTTATACGTACAGCACAACTCAATTACTTTCGTGTATCGTTTCTGTGTTACACACATACCACACTCTATTTTTTCAGTTGGGTAAAGGAGGTACAGTCATATGAAACATGCCTTTGCCATAAACACATCTGTTCTCAAAGGTTAACTGGATTATAATTCCACCATAGATTTTAGCAGACAGATTTAAACCATAAATTCAATATCGTCTATTTCACTAATAGTTGCTTTCAGTTCTTTTGTAACATTAATAATGCCAGATTTAGTCATCACTACATATTACAAAACAAATAATCACGATAAACAAACTACTGAACGGATTATCATGGAAATTTCACCAATAGATAGAGTGATTCATGAGGAAGGTTCAGGTATATAAATTGTCAAGTATTTGTGCAAATTGGTTGAAATATAATGATATTAATTGTTGGAAGTGTCTGAAAAAGACAGAAAGCTTTCATCGAAAACGCTGCCTAATCCCTTTGAGATATAACAATGCATGGTAGGTTATTCTTCTTTTGTAGATCTACAAAAAAGACATTGGTGGCATATACATACCTACCTTTTTACCCATTCTTACTACCCGTGCGTAACCGGGGCGAGTCGCTAGTATCATATATTATTTCCTGGGACAGTAGGTTTACTCACTATATTTTCTTCTCTGAAAGCTCGTAGCACAGTTCTTTAAATCCATTCATAAGATCTTATTTGAATTAATTTATATGGGTTCTGGAGTGACATCAGAACTTCACGATTGCGAAGCGCATACTTTTTCTTAACCTTATAGCAGTTAACTGACAAAAAAAAATGTAGCGATGATGGCTCAATGGTTAGCGCGGTAGGTTCGCATGCCGTAGGGCGTGGGTTCAAACCCCAACAATGAGCTTGAGCTGCCGGTGAAGGAAAACATCGTGAGGAAACCATAGCGTGGTGGTTGGGTACTTTCTAGTACTCGGCTGGCTAGCTACCACCCTCAAGGTGAAAAGCTGCCGCCAAGCATCTAACGGTGTGTTCCGGCAGCCTCACTTGAGAGCCAGTTCCATTCCAGGCTAGGTATTCTTTACCATCTTCGACCACACCGTCACTTAACATCAGGTGAGCTGTGGTCAAACACCTAGCCTGTCAGCCATAAAAAAACCTTAGATTTGCTAACTGAAACCTCCTGTACTATTAGATATTCATTCTACAGTGCTCTAATTGGAAACCTGTCTTCCCCAGATTATCAGTATCAGATGGTGTCACAAACGACGGCACTTCCGAAATGGGCAGCGAAGGAGAAGCGTGTCCATTCAGCAAGGACCCCTCAGGACGATACGTTGTCCTCTATACTTTTACTGCTAGGGATGAGAATGATGTGGATGTAGAACGTGGGGAATTCGTTACAGGTTCGTACACGCTTTTTTTAACCAACTGCCGAATCCAAAATGCTTGTCTAATTGAATGTGAACTATGTCATTATTTGTGTTCAGTTTTAAACAGAGAAGACCCAGATTGGTACTGGATAGTGAGGAGTGATGGACAAGAAGGCTTCATACCTTCCGGCTTTGTGTATCCAGCTGTTGTACAGGGTAAGTAATTATAACTAAACTAGCGACCTATCCCAATTTCGTACAAATATTATAAACATACCGAAAGAAATTATCTTATATTTTAGTGAAAACTATATTAAAATCTGATTAGTACTAAGCGAACAAAACACATGAAATACAACGTCATTTTCGATTCCATAATATTTACTAATTAGTGAAATATAACTACTTAGTCTTTTTTAAGGTTCCGTACCGAAATGGTAAAACGGGACCCTATTACTAAGACTCCGCTGTCCGTCTGTCTGTCTGTTCGTCTGTCATCAGGATGTATCTCATGAACCGTGATAGTTGGACAGTTGAAATGTTCACAGATGATGTATTTCTGTTACCGCTATAACAACAAATACTAAAAAACAGAATAAAATAAATATTTAATGGGGCTCCCATACAACAAACGCGATTTTTTTTGCTCGATATTGATAACGGCAACAGGTAGACGCTTGAAATATTCACAGAATAAATAAAACAAATATTTAAAGGGGGCTCCCATACAACAGACATGATTTTTTTGCCGTTTTTATAGATAATGGTACGGAACCCTTCGTGCGCGAGTCCAACTCACACTTGTCCGGGTTTTTATTTAGATAAAACAGTGACAAACAAGCAGGTGAACCTGATGGTAAGTGATCACCGCTTATGAACATCTGTTACATCAGAGGTGTCGGTTGTCGGGTGTCCCCTTTGTATGGGTAGTTAGTTAGGTACGTGTTGATGTACTAGTGTTATATGGTTTGTACGTATCGTCGATCAATAACAACCCTAGAGTCCTTATAAGCGCTTTATATACGGCCCGAAAAGTACCTTTAAACAATAAATATCTTTGTGGTCTTATTTCAAATGAGTATTGTCTACATCATCAGCCATAGGTCGTCCACTGCTGGACATAGGCCTCCTCCTGTGGGGGTTTTGCCAATACTCGCCACGCTTGGCAGGCGGGTTGGCGAGCGCAGTTAGGTGTGATTGTTCAAGGAAGACGCTGCTGCCCATCTTCCGGATTACATCCCTTAGCCAACTCTTACGGCAACCACGGGTAGAGAGAGGGTGGGGTACTATTCTTACGCCGGCACCACCACGGCATAGTATATTCCATATATAGTAGTATTGTCCAATCGTAGGCAATGTTAAGACGCCAAAATGCCGCAGTGAACGTTCAAAATAGAGTTAGTACGAAATTGTCATCAAAATGTTATTAACCTCATTGTTAAGATTTTAAGTTTCATCTTAGAATAAATATTTGTGTACTTATTGACTATTTATTTTCGAGCTACATTTAAAATTTATTGCTTACCTTTCTTCGATGACAGAAGGACTTAAATATAAATATTTTGCAATCGTAATTAAACTTTATTAGTGAGTGTTAAGGTTTACAATAAAATATTATTAAACTTTTCTATATTTCGTAGTAAGAACTATAAATGTTTAAAGTGTTCGCAAGCGTGGCCATTTTAAGCGACTTAGTTTTTGTTTCTGATCCTTAATCTAGTGCTATTGTTGATCGAAGTTACGTATTGTGTAATATGAAATACACCTACTTTTAGCAGCACAACAAGACAACACACAGTCGGTCTTGTCCCCGCCGGCCGTGAGCATCAACAACACTTTGTTGTCTAACAACAACACTCTCAACAACACGACTAACACGCAGGACTCCGATGGACGATACCACGGGACAGAGCTAGTCATGCTTTATGATTACAAGGTAATTAATTCTTTACAGCCTGTTTTTATTGGTGGAGATTTTACACAGCGCCATCCAATAAAATCACATCACATCACATCATCAGCCATAGGACGTCCACTGCTGGACATAGGCCTCCTCCTGGGGGGGTTTTGCCGATACTCGCCACGCTTGGCAGGCGGGTTGGCGAGCGCAGTTAGGTGTGATTGTTCAAGGAAGACGCTGCTGCCCATCTTTCAGATTACATCCCTTAGCCGACTCTTACGGCAACCACGGGTAGAGAGGGTGGAGTACAATTCTTACGCCGGCACCACCACGGCAATCCAATCCAATAAAATAAATATGTAATTTAAAAATATCAAAAAACCGGACTGCAAATAAGACAATAAAAGTATTGCACTAAAAAGATCGAAACAAGATTGAGAATAAACAACAAAATTGGAATAAACTATAAACAAACTCTACTTCGGTTTAACAGACTATATTATGAGCGGAAACCCTAAGTAAAATCACTACATATTATAAAACAAAGTCGGCCGCCGCGACTGTCTGTTCGCGATAAACTTAAAAACTACTCAACAGATTATCATGCAAGTTGCACCAATAGATAGAGTGATTCATGAGGACGGTCAAGGTATATAATTAATTTGTCAAGGTTTTGTGTAAATTGGTTGAAATATGATGATAATTGTTGGAAGTGTCGGGAAAAGTCAAGCCACCTGGGAGCTTTCATCGAAAACGCTGCCTGGATTAGGCACGTTTTGAGATAGATCAAAAGCCCCGTGGAAACCCGTGCGCAGCCGAGGCGGGTCGCTGCTTTAAAATTATTGTATATATATAAATATATATGTACACATACATATATACAATAATTTTAAAGGTATTAGATAGATAGATAGCTTAGAATTTAAAATGAAAATATTTATAAAAGACTGGTTGGGACAGCTTGACTACATAGCCACAGAAAATTTACTGGCAAGAGTGGAGTAACTTGTTGCTTAAATCCTTACTTTCATATTTATACACTCATGTATTCAAGCACAAACACACTTACACACACACCTACACACACACACACTTACATACACACACAAACACATACACACACTTACAAACACATACACACACTCACACACACACACACACTTACACAAAACACACACGCTTACAAACAAACCACACACACACAAACACATTCATTCTAACACAGATACTATATACTACTATATAATAAGAAAAACGTAATTTTTGTATAACATTTACCTATATCTTAGTTCAAATTACATAATTATACTGTAAACACCATATTTAGTGGAAGACACTGGCTGCAGCAACTCAGTGAAAACTACAGCTGCAGACAGGGCTACCAATACCATTGTACCTTATATTAAGTAATAAAGTTATTTGTATTTGTATTTGTATAAGACCCGCCTATAAACCATAAACACTATGGTTTCCTCACGATGTTTTCCTTCACCGGTAGCTCAATCTCATTGTTGGGGTTTGAACCCGCGCCCTACGGCGTGCGAACCAACCGCGTAAAATAGATAAAAAATCTCTGTTAACCCAAGGTATATGTTTAAAATTCGTTCAGCCGAAGAACAACCTAGCTTACAGTAGAAATACAGAAGTAAACAACAAACTTTTGCCTTTATTAGTTGATACGTATGTAAAGGGCCCTTAACCTACACCTGTGTTGCAACGCAAGTCCTGTGCAATGGATGCGCATTGCCTATCCCTGCTACGCGATGGATCCGACGTCCGCACACGGCGATACCACTGAATGCTAAGATTTTGTCTTTATTTACAGGCACAAGCGCCGGACGACCTATCAGTGAAAAGGGGAGAGTGGGTATACGCGGACCTGACGCAACAAACTGTGGAAGGCTGGCTGTGGGCACACGCGCCCAAGTCGCGCCGTTCTGGCTTTATCCCTACAGCGTATGCGCGAGCTCCTCACACCACCTCACTCTGATGTCCTAATACAGCATTACACCTTTTGAGGTCGTTCTAGGAATTATGTTTATTACCGGACTTAAATTAGTTTTGATGTGAAACATCTATTGGCGCGTCCTGGCGGCGTGACGTTCGATTCCATTGTATCTGTGCGCGCAATTTGTTGCTTCTCTCTGTATGAGCTGAATACTGTTTATACGTTTTCGGACGTCACGGGGACGGCCAACTTTTTATTTAGTACTCACATCATCAGCCATAGAACGTCCACTGCTGGACATAGGCCTCCTCCTGGGGGGGTTTTGCCAATACTCGCCACGCTTGGCAGGCGGGTTGGCGAGTGCAGTTAGGTGTGATTGTTCAAGGAAGACTGCTGCCCATCTTCCGGATTACATCCCTTAGCCGACTCTTACGGCAACCACGGGTAGAGGGTGGGGTACTATTCTTACGCCGGCACCACCACGGCAAACTGAAAACAACTGAACTTCTTGCCAAGAAAAAAAGATCTGATTGATTGATTTTATCGATTTTAAATAAAATCTTGCCAAATTATTTCCTACATGCAAAGAAGCATATAATTAAAATTGCCAAGTTCAATGTATTGGAAATTGACTTATTCTTCTCTCTCTAATTGGTAGGTTTTTTTTTTCTATTTAATTTATTCAACAATATACCTATTCACAAATGCATCATTAAATACTTTGCATATAAAAAATGTGATTATTTCAATATATTTATTCAAGTAAATTTACAACACCTCAACATTTTACTAACTTTTTAGTACCTCAACTGCCCAGTTAGCCCATTTGGTTGTAGCTCTGCTACAAGAGTCAATAAACAAAGTAAACTCTACTTCGGTTTAACAGACTGTATCATAAGCTAAAAGCCTAAGTTAAATACCCACATTAAGTTCAATTACAAGCGGAACCCAATAATTTCTTCCAGTTTATAATAACTTATGCTTTCAGCTTACAATATAGATGGACTGTTAAACCGAAGTAGAGTTTACTTTGCTTTTAGTTTATTTTAACTTTGTTTTTTATTCTCAATCTTGTTTCAGTCTTTTTAAAGTGCATTAGTTTTAAATTTTTGCATTCATATATTTGTTTTTTTTAATACATGCATATGTGTCACTTTAGTATCTACATTGCACCCGTGCGAAGACGAGGCGGGTCGCTAGTCCGAAATAAAGAAAGAATCTGTAAATAATCTTTGTTTAATTATATTAACGGATTTGTTTCACGCGTGGCAAACCGCTAATACGGGAAAGAAATAATACATTTCGCTCTCTTTTTTAGGGTTCCGTACCCAAAGGGTAAAACGGGATCCTATTATTAATACTCCGCTGCCCGTCCGTCTGTCTGTCTGTCACCAGGCTGTATCTCATGAACCGTGATAGTTGGACAGTTGAAATTTTCACAGATGATGTATTTCTGTTGCCGCTATAACAACAAATACTAAAAAACAGAAAATAAATATTTAAGAAGTCTCCCATACAATAAACGTGATTTTTTAGCTCGATTTTGATAACGGCAACAGGTAGATGCTTGAAATATTCACAGAATAGTAATATATTGACTTTTAAAATAAATAAATTAAAATAAAACATATATTTAAGGGGGGCTACCATACAACAAACGTGTTTTTTATAGATAATGGTACGAAACTCTTCGTGCGCGAGTCCGACTCGCACTTGGCCGGTTTTTTGCATTGGTCTTCCAAGCAAACTTTACGGTTTTTGTGGTAATGTTCGCCATACAAGTCTTGGTATTTGAAGATATTATTTTTATCTGTGTTGTATGTATTACTGTGCCAATTTTTATAAAGCATACTTCACAGGATTTAATTAGTAGCTAATATTATGAAAGGCTAATTCAGTTTAATAGCCATAAAAATCAGTGTATATTATATTGTAGTTTAAGTCTTCCATATTCTAACATTTATTCTTAATTCATGCTAATGTTGAAATTAAAGCATTTATGTAACATATCCGTCCAAAAATCGACTGATTTTGATATTACGCTTTTACATTTTGTATAACATAGTTGTTAAGGTTTTATGTAATGAATAAATGTTTTTTGCATTAATTTAAATATATTTTTCTTAGACACGGAATGAAAGAAATGAAGCACAGTAACTTTGTAAGCCTTATCTATTTTTTGTTTTAGAATAATCTAGTTTAAATCTAACAATATATTCTTCTTCTTTTTCTTAGCCTGCTGCTTGATTTCATCTTTAATGGTCCACTCTTCTAACTGCTGCTCTACTTTTTTTATGTCTTGTTCAGTAACTGTAATGGATAATTGTAGTTCTATCTGTTCACTTCGAATAAACTGTAGAGCTTCGAGTTTTTGCCTTAGAAATGGCCCCTGTTGGCTTTCTAGAAGGTTACGGTAATCTGATAATTTATTGTTACGCAGTTCTTCACAATGCATTTCTGAGAGTTTTCTTAAGGACTCCTTTCTTGACAGTTTGTTATATGACCTGAAATAATTAGTATACATAATGACTTCAAATTCATTTATTTCACACAACCTTTAGAACTCTGGGACCATATTTATATAGCCTGGACTGGAATGGACTTGGTGGTAAATCTCCTTAGCAGGAGGTCATCTAGGTAGGTACCACCGCAGTACCAGATATTCTGCCTCCAAGCAGTAGTGTGTAAACATTACTGTGTTCCGGTTTGAAGGGTACTGCAGCTAGCGAAATTACAGGGCTGTTGAGATTAACCATCTAGTCCCAAAGTAATGAGCGCCAAGGCAGCGATGCCCTGGACTTTGTTTTACTACTCAAAGTTCTGTGTATCGCTCCAATGGTCATGGACAGGCGTTATATCTTAACATCAGGAGAGCGTCTCGTTCGTCTCATTACCATTACATAAAAAATAAAATTAGATGATACTTTCATAGATAACTTTACACCTACAAAGTTATAACAAATCCTTTAATTCCCCGAGAGTATTCTAAAGGTGGTTGCCAAGAACTGCACTCTTGTTATGTTAAGGCTGTTTTGTGCATTATTTAAAAAATGTATTGGTTTAAAGTGGTTTTTCAACTATGCATATAAATGGAGCCTTGTCTACAATGCAAACATAACCAACGAAACACCTTGTATAATTTAAAACCTATAATGAGGCATTAATTGTATTATGCTTATAGCGATGATAGCTCAGTGGTTAGCGCGGTCGGTTCGCATGCCGAAGGGCGTGGGTTCAAACCCCAACAATGAGCTTGAGCTGCCGGTGAAGGAAACCATAGCGTGGTGGTAGAGTAATTCCTAGTACTCGGCTGGCTAGCGACCACCCTCAAGTTGAAAATCTGCCGCTAAGCATCTAACGGTGTGTTCCGGCAGCCTCACTTGAGAGCCAGTTCCAGGCTAGGTGTGCTTTACCATCTTCAACCACACCGTCACTTAACATCAGGTGAGTTGTGGTCAAACACCAAGCCTGTTAGGTATAAAAAAAATATTTTTAGATACTAAAACATTTACTCACTCAGGATGTCCTTTGTATTCAATATTGAGTTTCTCCAAGAGCCATTCAAACTTCTTGTAGTCATATCGACGAAGGAACTTCAGAAGTTTCTTCCTTTTGTCAATAAGTTCTTGTACCACAATCTGTTGAGAAATTCATAGCAAAAAGAAATTACATGCAGATACTATTAATATTGTTGTTACTACAATTTCCCATACATAAAGCAACACAGAATAGTCAAGTGCCGAGTTTTTAATAATATGAATACACACAGAGTCTGAAATTATTGAAACTAAGTTATACTTTACTCACATATTATATTGAGGTAAAATATGTAGTTTATAAAGTAGTTTTTAATAAAATTAGTCAAGATGGTCCTTTCAATTATTCAGGGACGTCTTCATACCTTCATCTTCTTGTTCCTAGGATAACTGTCCATAGTAGCTTGCAGACATCTTATATGGCCCGTAATGCCAGCAACTGAAATAAAAGTAAGTTGTATTAGATATTAGGTGTACATAAAAATTAAATGGCTTTAAAATTTCATAGAGGGGGTCTTAATAAAATAACTATATGTAGTATGTAACATACAAATATGACATGGCATTCATTACCAGCTAGCTAAATGGATCAAAAATAAATAGAAAATCTAAATTGAAATCTTATTTCATTTCTTACAGCATACAGTATTTAGCGAAGTCCTGCTTTTTTAACCGACTGTTGTCTAGATTCCTTGGACTTGCAAGTTTTATTTACTTATTGCTGACAGGCTAGGTACTATATAATAGCTCACCTGATGTTAAGTGACACTGTGGTTGAAAATGATAAAACACACATAGCGAGTGATGACACTGGGTCTCAAGTGAGGTTGCCAGAGCACACCAGCAGATATTCAACTTGAAGGTGGCAGTTAACCAGCCAATACTAGAAAGTACCCTTACACCATGCTTTGATTATCTTGATATATGGGATTTACACATTTAAAAAATAGATTATTTGTGTTTGTAATTAGCATATGACAAGTGAACATTGTATGACTAAGGAGACTTCACCCATTTTTGATAAAACATTTTCTTTAAAACTTTTTCTAAACTATGATTAAATAGGAGTCTGCTAAATTCTGTTCACTGTAAGTAATGACATAAGGTATCTCTCATTTTGGTTCCCTATTTATTTTTGCACATTTAAATTGAATAATTAATCTATTTGGTACAATACATAAAGTATTATATTATAACCTTACTTTTAGTTTCTGCAGTGGCTTCATCATATTTGTGCCTCTGCACTCTTTCTATAAGCTGTTTTTTAACAAGAACACTATATTCTTTTTTACCAAGGTGAGCAACGGAGAATATCTTTTTTACTGATTCGGGAGCACTGAAATAGAAGGTTTAAGTTTCACAACAATGAACTACATTATTTGCAGTAAATAGTTAATTGAAAATTTAGCTATTATAACTAATTCCAAAGGACTCAATGTTTATTACTCTTTAATGTCTTCAGTCAAAGCATAGTCCCTTCCAATAGCGTATTCAGGAATGTCAGGTAATCCTTCCAAATCACCAGATTTTTCAGGTTTGTATGACGGGACATATTCTGGTCTCACCCATTTAATATTAACTGTGTTTTTTATACCACGACTTTGCAAAAGAGTGGAAGTGAAACGCCGCAACATTGCAACACTATTTTCTTATTTTTATGAAAAATACTAGTATATTATGTAGAATAATTTGGTATAATATTAACCTCAAACTAATTCCAATAATAAATATATACTTTTTTTTTTAATTTGCTCCTTTGGGCAGGCTAATGCCATACTGCCTTGGCTTCAGGTTTTGCAATTCATGTCTTAAATTTAATTTATAGTTACGATAGTTACAGTCAAAGTCCAGTCTTGGTCAAGTCCAATCCGTGCCAGTCAAATCAAATCATGCCTTAGTAAAGTAGTTAACTTTTTTTTTGATGCTACAAACCCAGCGAAGCAGACGGGCAATTTTTTTAATAATTTTTTTTTTTTTAATTGACGCTTGAGTAAAACGTCGCGTCGTTGAGAACGTCTCTGAGTGTTCGTTTCGTAATATAATAGAATAAAAATAGTTAAAACTTTAGAAACTGCTGCTAGTAGTGTGTGTTTAATGTATCATTGAAAAGTGATTTGTCTGGTGCAACAGACGACGATTAATAGTATTTTCCAGTAGAAATATTTAAAATTATTGCCCGGATTTCCTGTTTCTGTTTGTTAAAGTGGGTAGTTTAGAAAATATTTTTTGTACGTACATGGTACAATAGATCAAAATATCTGTTGTAAGAGATACGCGTGGCGTCATCTAGCTGCAAGCTACCTTCTTTCGAACAATATGACATCTATCAGATTTTGTGTGAACTATATCCACTGATAGAACGATCTATTACAAATATGTTGAAGTGCGGCGGGTGTGGAAAATTTATTCCGTCACAAGAGGGTGCTAAATGTGGGAAGTGCACTAGAATATACCACAGAGCCTGTGTCAACATACCTAGCAAGGCAAACATTTTCGCGTTGTGGCTTTATTCGGGTTGTAAAAGCGCGACGCCCCGTGACAATAAGCCCTCGACAATAAGCACCAACGTATTTTATGGATGAGGGTGAAGTACTAGTAGAGCAGGCTACCAAACATACTGATTAACGGAATAACAATTAACACTTTAATTGTCGAGGTGTTTATTGTCAAATTCCAAAACTACGAAAATTATACGCTAGGCCGTGCCGCAGCACTGATGTCGAGTACTGCGGCGGTCGAGTAACGCAAGTGCGGGATTACACGCGGAGCGTGTTTACGAGTACACGCGAGGCGTGTAAAGCCGCACTACCGTTGGATTACACACCTGTTATGTTTCTTCGCACTGGCGTGAAGTTCGGTATGCCACTGCAATAGTTAAGAGAAGGCATTGTCTCTTACCATCAGGAGAGCGAAAAGCTACTTTAAAAAAAAAACACTCTACGCTTGTTATTCAGCACTGGCGTTACTTTTGAAATAACGCCGCGTGTGTGTTTTGCGCACAGTTGTTTTGAAAGTAGGTTTGACACGCCTGGCGAGTCGCACGCACTGCGAACCCATTAGAAAAATACAACGCGAGTGTTTTCAGCAGGTAATATGTGGTGTCTTTAGTTGCGAGTTATAAGGCGATCCAATGGATAATTACATAATCATGTATTGATGTATTGCCTGCCAATCTCGGAAACGGCTCCAAAGATTTCCATGAAATTTAGTATGCAGGGGGTTCCGGGGGTGATAAGTCGATCTAGGTTTTATTTTTAGAAAACGTCGTTTTATCCATTTTTTCAGGTAATGAAAAACCGAGCAAAGCTCGGTCATCCAGGTACTACTTAATGATAAGAGGTCCTGAACTGATTTTTAAAATATATTTGTTTGTTTGGAAGATGTCAAAGAATAAAAAAGTTTCGTGAACATTCATATTTATTGCTCTTAAATTATGAAACCTCAAACTTACAAGTTACAAGCAATATTTTGTACTAAACGTACCACACCACGTCACTGTACATCTACAAGTTATTCTAATAAAATCTTTACAAATATCATGAGGATGTGAATAATTGAAATAAATAATTATAATAAACGTTAACAAAATCAATCCTATCTTTTAAAAATGTTTAACATAATCCCACTAATAGTTTAAAATAGCCAAATTAATTCTTACTAATAGTTTTCTGGGGGTACTCCTGGCAAAAAACTTTCGAAAAATACGTTAGTATCTATTCGATACGAGCTGCTATTTTTCATATATTTTTATTGAATGTAACATGTATTTTAAATTTCTTTATGCTAAGGGTACCATATGCTATTAGCGTTGATTCTGAAAATAAAATACAAATTTTTGGCACTGACCAGCTTACTGGCCACTGCATAAATATGAAATAATATTTTTGACAATACACACGCAACACTCGTGGAATGTTAAAGTGAAAAAGTCTATTAAAAAGTGAAAAAGACTTTAATTACAAAAAATGCACTAAAATGTATTCAATATACTTTTCGCCGCCACAAAAAAATATATATTTTTTTGTTTCTATATCAATATTTCTTTAATTTATGATACGGAAAATATCAAGCATGTAACATGTCTATTATACGAGACGTCAAATAAATCATGTTGACTAAAATTTGTTACAAAGTAATTTTTTCGATTTATTAGGTTAAAGTTCTATTTTTTCATATTTTTTGGCTTTATTTTTTACAGTTATTTTACAACATTAATTAACACTCCGACTGTGTGTTCAGTAACATTCATGGGAGCATAGACTAATATTTTTGTACATCTATCTAATAGCTTTAAACGAGCAATTCTTGTATATGTATATGATCTGAATCTCGGAAACGGCTCCAACGATTTTCATGAAATTTAGTATGCAGCGGGTTTCGGGGGCGATAAATCGATCTAGCTAGGTTTTATTTTTAGAAAACGTCGTTTTATCCTTGTTTTCAGGCTATGAATACTGCTACAACATCATTAGAATACAAAGGTAAATTTCGCCACCTTCTACAAGGTTTTAATAGCTCAGGTGGGAAGTCGGGCGGTCCTGAATCCAGAAGACCCCGGTTCGACTCCAGATGACTATTTTTTGAAGTTCCTTAAAAAACCGAACAAAGCTCAGTAACTAAGCACAGCTTGCACTAGACTACCAGGCAACTGACAGAATACTTAAATACTTTTTTTTTGTAAATACATACTTATAATGCAAACATTACACTCAGACACAGAACAGACATCCAAGTCAGTCACACAAATGTTAGTCCCGAATAGGAATCGAACCCACGCCTTTCATCTCTCGTAGCAGAACTTTGCCAAATGAGCTAACAGTGTATCTAACGTAAATTCGCATTCCCTAATAACCATCTATGTTATGAGGCATAAGACTTTGAATGATAGTAATTATATAGATACTTAGTACGCTAAAATCATAGTAAAATACATCGGAGCTTTAGAACTTTGTTTACCAAATGAAACTGCTCTTCTGTTTCCAAAATATCAACTAAAAACTCACTGAATACGTGTTGAATTGTATATTATGCAAGTCTGAAATTTTGACATATTTACGTGTAAAAATATTAGTACATTCTCCACAGGTATACGATTGCAACACACAGTAATGAAATGGATCACTTGTATAACGACCTTATAATACTGGACTTTATTTCATCTACTTATTTAAAATCCACACGTCTAATCACGCTACTTACGAATTAAATGTCTTTCTTAATTAACCCTCATTTGCACGCCAATATGACTCGACACAAGAACACCAATGCATTAGTTTTCATTATTAGTTTAATATTATTCAAAATATGTATTATTAATAATAATTAATCAATTATTATCTAATACCTTTAAACGAGCAATTCTTGTATATATATAATATGAAGTTCGGAAACGGCTCCAACGATTTTCATGAAATTTAGTATGCAGGGGGTTTCGGGGGCGATAAATCGATCTAGCTAGGTTTAATTATTAGAAAACGTCGTTTTAAAGCTCGGTCATCCAGGTACTTATTTTTTAATATATTTATTAATTTTACATATTTTGAATTTCGATCGCCAAGGAAACTGTTTGTCAATTAAATAAAAAATGTTTAGCTACTCGTTGACTGGCGCACCATAAATAAGTGTATCTCTGTATGCCAAGCCCAATTTCTTTTCTTTATTGGCTCACCTGATGTTAAGTAACCGTGTGGTCGAAGATAGTAAAGCTCACCTAGCCTAAAATGGTACTCAAGTGAGGCTGCCGCCGGAGCACACCGTTAGATTTACGACTTGAGGATGGTAGCTCGCCAGCCGAGTACTAGAAAGTACCCTACTACCATGCTATAGTTTCCTCGCGATGTTTTCCTTCACCGGCAGCTCGAGCTCATTGTTCGGGTTTGAACCCACTTCGGCATGCGAAACGACCGCGCTTACCTCTTCCGACAGTAAACTTGAGCTGTCGGTGAATGAAAATATCGTGAGAAAACCATAGCTTAGAGATAGGGTAATTTTTAGTACTCGAAAACTACAGTTTTCCTATTCTAGGCCAGGCGTGCTCACTATATTCGTCTATATCGTCAGTTAACATAAGGTGAGCTATGGTCAAACACTTTCGGCCATCTTTGCGTGGGTGGTATTGCGTGACATTTCTCTCGAAAAAAATTTGCAACGATTTATGTCGCAGGCACGTCTAATGAATTTTAAGTCTATGTGTCAAGTTGGATTGGTCATACAAAATCACAGATTACCCTCTATAGATTCGGCATTCGGAAATGTTAAAGTCATATACAAATTAGCTCACATTGGTGCTTTGATTGTAAGCGACGTATTGGACTAGCCAATTGGAATGCTTTTATTCAATAGGGCGCTTTTACTTTGAAGACTGAATAAGAAATAGACCTGATAACTCGGTATCTATAGGTGATAATCTGTGTATAAATCGGTACATCTTAAAATCCTAATACATACGAGGCAGTCGTGAATACACAAAATAAATATCTAATTCTTTCACGGACTAAGTCAGAAAGTGATAATATTTTACAAATAATAAAAGGATGTAAAAATGGAAATAGGAACAGCACCAAATAACTAAATAATTAATAGCTTTTTGGAATATGTCATCACATAACAATTTGTTACTTATACAATAACATTTAAAAAATTAGAAACCAATTCATATGATTTAAAACATTACTTACATTTTGACTTTAACATAATTTTTTGAACCGATTTATTTTTTTAGTAAAATATTTTGCACCACAACAAATTCTTGTCATTGTAGTTTTTTTTTTGTTTAGCATTTTAAGATTTTAACGTAATGTTTTTAACAAGATTTTTATTCTGGTAACATTATCGCATCATAATAACTTTTATTTATTGGCATCCTTTTTTCATACATTTAAATCAAAAGTGATGTAGAATTAATAAATGATAAATACTTCTAACAATCGACGGTTGAAGGGTAAGAATTTGAGAAGAGAGAAGATCGACAGTTCGACATAGAATGATAACTTACTATCCATTACTTTGTTAGTCAGTCCATCGACCTTACATCTAAATTTTAATGCCATTTTTTTTTGTATTCGTGCACCTCGGCTGTAACATTACTATTTTTCAAGTGAAGCTGCGTTGAGCGATTTTTGGTAGGCACAAAACATATAGGTTATCATCACCGACATGCTAATATGTCGTGTATTAAGTGTTTACTTCTGTCGGCAGTTCCCATTGCTTGTGTTAGTGAAAACTTCTTTAGATTTTTGGTAAGGGTAAAACTTATGGTTTCGCGTCACCGACATGCCAAAGCGATGACTGACCATTATATGTGTGACATAAATGCCGCTGTAGAAGACTCTACAGCGACCTGCATTAGCTAAAAGTAAACAGTTTTTTGAACAAGATTTTACAAAAAAAAAATGTGTTCCGGGCATTACAGTATTTGTTGCGCTAACTCCTAATCTAGCTAATTTCACTTTCGAAGCAGTGAAAGTTAAAATTTTGCTCCAGTTATTCTAACTGTACAAAATTCATCCGACACAAATATATTACATGTTTTTTGGACAATGTCATTGTTTCGAACAGACTTGACTTTATCAGGTTACGCGGAACATTTTAGTAGGTTATAATTCGAAAGGAGTTTATTATACTGATCATTATGAATTTGAACAACTATTATACTGTGGTAACAAACCTGTTCTATAGAAGAATGTTCAAAAAAATATAAAATTATAAGCTTAGCTTAGTATTACCGTTCCGCGTAACCTCGTACATGAAATTACAACAAGATAGGCATTGAGTACTGATTATAATAAGTAAGTAAGGATTGAAAATATTTATTAGTTTATGAGAGTACATTTGATTTAGGAAAATATACTGTGAGTACCAAAATAAATGTGAGTAAGTATGGATTGTGTAAAATTACTGTAAATAATTGGTGACTCCACGTAAATTAAGGTTTTGTAAACATTGTACCACATTAAGGGCCAATTCGCACTAAGAAACCATACCCGGCAAAATTTTAGGCACTATTTAGCAGTAAAATCGGTGACAAAGCCTTTTTAGACAAAAAAAATTGAGAGGTGTCTTATAGACACACGGTCGATATTTTTAAATTATAGTTTATTTTTGACGGCAAGCTGGATCGATTGAAAAATGTTTTAGTTTCCTAGGTGATTGGGACGTGCCTCAAAATCACTGCAAAAATATGTCAGTTATTGTTGTCGTTTTTAATTGTTTAACATTTTCGGTTTAGCCCCTCAGCCCGCAAATAAATCAGAACGATAACGTGCTATAAGAAACTCCGTTCCAAAAATCTTAAAAAAGTGTAATCTGTTCACTTCGACTAGTTTTAGGTGAAACATTCACTTAGGGTATAATAATTTACTGCTCGTTAGGTTAAGTTAACACTTCGGTATGAATTAGCCCTTATGTTCTGGTGCATATACACAACACGTTATTTATATACATTTTGATAAAGGCAAGACTTATATAGTCGGTCTATAGCTGCGTTATAACAGTCTATGTACTTACGAATAAGTGTAACATAAAATTAAGTTTTAATAAGATGAACCTACGTTATCATTTATAGAGACATTTAATCAACACTTTTTTGAGTGCAACGCGTTCAAAACTAATTTTCAAAGTTCAATTGCTTAGTCAATTTAAAACTAAAATGAAAATAAAGCGGCCAATTTTAGAAGGCGCGAGCTCCCGTACATTTCAGTACACGCGCGTTTACGATAATTGTCCGGATTATAGGTTCTTTTTGGTCGATAAACAACCGGTAAAAAAGTATTTGTAATAAGTTGTAAACTAGTTTCAAATACGTCACATCACGTGTGGCTGGCCCAATGTCAATTTAGGTAATGTGACATTTTATTTTAAAAAGTTTAATGAAACGTTAAACTATACGTTTAAAAATGTTTGTACATATGGAAGATAAAATCACATTATGCTATGGGTGGTAGATCTCCTTAGGAGGTCGTCAAGTAGTAGTGCATAAACATTTTTGAGATTAACCATCGAATATCTCAAAGTACTGAGCGTCAAAGTAACGATGCCCTGGAGCGTGTTCAAAATTGTTGTTGAAAGTTCTGGGTATCGTAGCAAAGGTCAATGGTAAAAAAAAATATGTTTTCAGAATAATTGTAGGTAATATCAAAGCATTGTAAAAAAAAAAGACATCTGATTCAAACCTAATGACGGCTGTGACTACTCGTGCAAAGCACACTGCCACATTTATGTTTAGATTTGGGCTCAGTAACTAGCTAAAACTCAAAAAGTAGCGTTAAAAATGAGCGACGTTCCTACAATTTTACCTGTCATACATGAACTACAAACTAGTGTATATGTCAACGTTTTTTTTTAATGTCACACGTTAAATAAATGAACAGCGGGCTAGACGGTCAACACTTCAAAGAACTTAAAGATTATGAACGTACTTTGTACCAACATTCAGACAATAACATATTATCCTACCAAAATAAAAAGGTTACAGTGTCGTGTAGATATTATTTCTGGTTGTAATTTATTCTCGTAAAGTTGATGAAAGTATGTTCATATTTGCGAATATTATAATTGGCTAGTTTGGAAGTGCCGACTTTTAAACTTTGTGTTTGTATAACTTTGAATACCGTAATTAGATCGACGGAGCTGTAAAACGCTACCAACATAATGAATTAGTGTTTGACATTGTCAATATTAGCTTTGACATATATTGAACAATATTTTTTTCTTTAATCAATAAAATATTTGAATTTAGTTAAAATCACTCGACACACCTGACCTCACCAGCGATATTTTGGTGATTGTTATTTTCATTCGTAAAGTTGGCAGCAATTTTCACTGCTCCGGTGATGTCATTAGAATAACCAAGTTATTAAAGAACCTTATAGTGAATGTTTATATGGTAATATGCACTCTGTTCACGGATCACGTCACATTATGGGAGTAAGTTTTAACTTTCACCGTTTCGTCTCTGTCGCACGCGCCGGGGTGCGCGCTCTGCGCGGTGCGGCGCGTTTGATGTTCGCCGCGCTGAAAACATTTTTTTTAAAGAGTTTTTCCGCTGAGAATCTCACACACATCACATCATCAGCCATAGGTCGTCCACTGCTGGACATAGGCCTCCTCCTGGGGTGGTTTTGCCGTTACTCGCCATGCTTGGCAGGCGGGTTGGCGAACGTAGTTAGGTGTGATTGTTCTAGGAAGACGTTGCTGCCCATCTTCCGGATTACATTCTTACGGCAACCACGGGTAGAGAGGGTGGGGTACTATTCTTACGCCGGCACCACCACGGCATGGCATTTTAGTCATAAATACCAATTGAAATACCATGATGAAGTGTGATGTGATGACTAAAGTAAAAAAAAAAACTCACCGATCACCGGCCCACCGCCCGGCGTCATCGTGCCCTAGTCGCGTTTTTTGCCCTTCTTTTTACTTATCCGCTTGCTGTAGTTCTGAGCTAATGCATTCACTATAGACACCACGAAGTAAACCACCATCGCCAGCACAAACTTCTCTAGAAGGTTCGATAGCACCGAGCCTTGCTTCTCCGGCGCGGCCGCGTCGTTCTTGTGGAGACGCGCCTTCTGGTTGCGAAGGAATTCTAGAAGTGGGGCTTCTAGTTTCGGACCGATGTACGGTATCCGCTCCACCCAGGACAGGACTTGGCTGTGGGATTTAAATAATAAAATAAAATAAAAAAAGTGTTCTGTATTTGCATAAGTATTTCTAAAAATATGTATACCTATATATTTTTAACATGAACGAACATAACATGGAGTATTTTACCTAATGTTACCCAATGTTAGGTTTAGGGCCTTAGGTAAGTTACTATGTGAGCACCAATCTTTGATTTTGCTTTGTTAGACACTAGCGACCCGCCCCGGCTTCGCACGGGTGCAATGTAGATACTAATGTGGTGCATATGCATGTATTATACATATAAACCATCCTCTTGAATCACTCTGTCTATTGATGGAAGCTGCATTAAAATCCGTTAGGTAGTTTAAAAGGTCTAAGCGTACAGACGGCGGGAAGCGACTTTGTTTTATACTATGTAGAGATAACATATAAAGATGAACTCAAGTTCGTAAGATATTTATTATTCGTTTATAGAAAAAAAACCAGCCAAGTGCGAGTCGGACTCGCGCACCGAGGGTTCCGTACACACATGTAGGTATATAAGTAAAAGTTATGTTTCTTTAAATGGTAATTTATGCTTTTCGCAACTTTTCCTTTATTTGTGCTATAAGACGTTGCTTCGTACCGCTGATTCCCTTACAAATGTCGAAAATTTGCAGCATAAACGGCTGTATCTTTTGATTGCGTCGGCTTAGAAGTTTGATTTTTTCACAGCTCTAGGGGACAGTATACCTGAGTATTTGATATGAATTTCAGCTTGATAGCTCCACGCGTTCCTGAGAAAAAGGGCCTTGACAAACAGACAGATCCTATAAGGATCACTTTGTTGTCCGTCTTTCGGGTTCCGTTTTTCGTTTTGAGGCACAGAACCCTAAAAAGAGTTATTATTAAAAGTAATAAATCAATAATAAAGACTACGAAATGTGCATATGGCAAGCGCGTACTAGTGGTTTTTTATATTGGAATAAAAATTAAAGTAAAAGATAAGACTCTATGATTAAGTATCTATCAACTTACCCAACCAAAGTCTCGTTGAAAGCGATGATAACGAACATCTTCTGTATGTGCATCTTGATGACCGCCTTGCCGAGCACTGTGGCGCCGAAGAAGGTCCAAAATGGTACGAGGAAGTGTCCGCACGTGAGCCCAGCCAAGTCGAACAGCGGGTTCGGGATGGAAGCGCACGCCAGTATACCAGCAAATCCAACACGCTGTACTAACTTCTGGATCATTATTTTCGCTCTGCAAATAACAATTAGATATTAACTCTTTATTGTGTACACCTAAAGTTTGAAGGTTTATAAAAGATTATGTGTTTACCTGATTTAATTTTTCAATATTGTGTTATAAGGTACCTGGATGACCGAGCTTTGCTCGGCTGAAAACACGGATAAAACGTCATTTTCTAAAAATGAAACCTAGCTAGATCGATTTATCGCCCCCGAAACCCCCTGCATACTAAATTTCATGAAAATAGTTGGAGCCGTTTCCGAGATTCAGATTATATATATACATATATACAAGAATTGCTCGTTTAAAGGTATTAGATAGATAGATATACAAAACATCCGAGGAAAAAAAAACTCATATAACTCACGTTCGTGTCAAAATCATGTCAGTTTCCTTTACCATAGCGATTATTTTTGCTGGTTTTCAAAATTTTATTGCAATTACAACTAATACAAGTGTGACAAATGAATGTATTACCTCCCAGTTCTTGTGTCGCTAGTCTCTTGCAACTCCGACACGCTTCCCCCGGAGATTCTCGCAGCCCGCGCCATGAAGTAGGGAGGCAGTTCACCCAGTGCCGTTCCTAGACCCCACATCATCGACTCCACGCGAACCTTCGACATTATGTTCCATATTGACACCACATTATTAGGGTCAATTTCCGCTGGACAAATTATGCTGAAATGAAAATAAGATGCTCAATAGACCCATGTCTGTTTAAGTAAAAGTGTACTCATAATAAAAAATAACTTATATCTAACTAGAGATTCGCCCCGGCTTCGAACGGGTGCAATGTAGATACTAATGTGGTTTTAGTGTGGAATGCAAATAAAAGCAATATGAATAACAACAAACAAACAATTAAGTTGGTTTTGTTATAAAGAATGTCGTGATCGCGATCAATAAGGTATTCGAGTTATTTCAAGTCAAGTCAAAACAATAAGATTCATGGAAAGCGCGAGCAACCATTGATTTATGTTCGCTGTCGATTGTAACGACCAATTACTTATCACGTGTCAAGTTTGTAGGTACCTCTAAATTGTTAGTATTATTTAAGGCGATATGCTCTGACTTTAAGCAATTTTAATTTGAGTTTTTTAATGTTTAATCTCCTAAAATAGGTATAAAGTTTGAATAATATTTTTTTATATTGTTCATTGATTGATTAACTCTTTATTGTACACACAAAAATACAATACACAAGATATAAACTTAGTTAACAGGTGTAACAACTGGCGACCTTATCGCTAAAAGCGATCTCTTCCAGGCAACCTTAGGATGGAAAGAATCAGAGGGAGAAAAAGACGGGGTGTGTCAATAACGAGGATATGCATATAGGAGAATACAAAAGTAAAACATAAATATATCTACATTCTAATAATAATAAACGTAATTTAGAATGACTCGATGGAAACTTAACTTTTTTAATTATTGTTTTACGAGCCTGTTCTCACCTTTGTGACGAATCGGCAAAGTGTTATTGTCTATTAAGAAACATGTTAAGAATCTCATAAGCAACAACTCGATTGTTCACAAAAGGCTTCAAAGACTAGAACATTGATACAATTACTTATCTGTCGGTTTTCTACCGGATATACTTTGGAGAGTGGGCTTAAGATCTGCATGACCTAATTCCTAATACCCGCCGCGGCTACGCACGGGTAGTACAGGTATAATGGGTATAGTAAGCTATCCTCAAAAGGTAGGTATTAAAAGAGGAATATCCGACCATGCATTGTTTTGTTATGCCTACGTTTGGACTTTTAACGTAGCGCCATCTATTGGATACTTACTCAATCCAGTTAATAAATTACCTTACACCACCATCTATTAGAACTTTATGGAACTCACAGATAATTATAACTCTTTGTCGTATAATAAACAAATAATTTGCAATAAAAAAATATTGCGATTATAAATTGAGATATAAACTATCCTATCTCTCAAGATGGATCAAACTGCACAGTGTGCAAGATTTGGTTAAAATCGGTTCAGTAGTTGAGGAGTTCATCGCGGACAAACAACGTGACAAGAAATTTTTATATACAAATATTTTTCTACGACGATACGTCGCCTTAAGTCATCATACTCACTCGTTAGGATAAGGCGGCTCAGGGAAGTTGAGCGCGCCACATTCGTATGCGGCGAGCGTGACACGCGCTATATGTGGCCCGAGGTATAGTAGAAATGTGTGGAGTCCTGTGCCGAGACCGACACTACTACACACACCCAGCACCACCCACCAACCCCACCACGCCAGCGTGGATACTGATAACTGAAAACAGAATGTTCATGTTACTTTTATTTCTATCTAGTTCATATGAGATTTAGTTAATTATCCAAGTTTTGTAGCAAACAATCTAGATAGACAATTGGAGCAGATTTTTTTAGCAGAGATAGATTTTTATGACATTGATGAATATTTCAAATTAAAAGATTATTAAATTACTAGTAAGTAATTTCTGGACATTTTATTATATGGACAATATTTTTTATATTGGCATATTTTTATGCCGACGTATTTTTGTATTGACGTATTTTTATATTGACATATTTTATATTGGCAGTATTATTATATTGACAATATTCTTATATTGACATGTTTATATACTTTGACATTTTGTTTTTATTCCATTGATTTTAATCAGTGTTCTAAATCACAATGTAATGATATTACGGAATTGACTTGTAACATTGGTGTTATCAATAAAATATTTGTATTTGTATTTGCAGCAACCTGAAATGTGGTCAGTTAAAACGGTGGCTGCTATTGCTGATACTGCCAGTTTGTAGTGGCGAACGCGACAAGACACAGTGAACCGTGTTTCAAATTTTTTAACAAACATGGTCTTCCTCAGTAGCTAATTTCGTAGCCATTACAATGGGCGCTAACGCAGACTACGTCTAAGGGGGCCAAGCTTAAATATGATTTTTTTTCAAAGACATTATGTAAGAGAATCGACACAAAAATTGTAGCAAACTTCACATTGTACTTCGCAATTCTGACCAAATATTTTATTCTTTCAAGTTTTAGAATGTATTTTATTTTTTATAAAAATAAAATACATAAGTAGGGGTAGGGGCAGGGGTAGTAAGAATGGGTAAAGTAAATTAAAATAGAGGTTTGACAAATCACTACATATTATAAAAGAAAACAAAGTCGTTCGCCGCGTCTGTCTGTTTGCGATAAACTTAAAAACTATTGAAAGGATTATGATGCGAGTTGACAGAAAACTCCCACAGGTGGCTTGACTTTTTCCGACACTTCCAACAATTATCATCATATTTCAACCAATTTATACAAAACTTTGACAAATGATATACCTAAACCTAACTCATGAATCATTCTATCTATTAGTGAAACTCGCATGATAATCCGTTCAGTAGTTTTTAAGTTTATCGCGAACAGACAGACAGACGCGGCGAACGACTTTGTTTTATAATATGTAGTGATACTGCACAGAGCGACAAAAAAGTTTATTTAACATTGATGCAAGTGGATTTCTAAATTTCATGATCCTAATTTGGGATTTTGAGCAGTAGGTATGTATCTAGAAACACGATTGCTATCACACAGTTCAAAGTACAAAGTTCTTTTCCGAGGTAGTGAGAGGTCCTTGTAAAATATATAATAACTCAACTTACTTGTACAAAATGTTGGTGTGGTCCTCCTATATAGTACGAGGCGGCCGTGCTAATTATTAATGTAACTATGGATAATGCAAGCAATTTGTACGCTATCAACCTGGAACCAGAAAGAAAAAAAACCATATAGGTAACCAAAGCTGAAACTGAAGTTTTGATGAGTCAGCTGATATAGCCCTGTTAGCTCCTTTGGTAGTAGACTCATTCCATACGGTGTAGGGCGTGGGTTAGATTTCCGACCAGGATAAACATTTACAATACAACTAAAAAAACAACAACAAACATAAACAACATTTACATACTTTTACACATTGAACATTTACTTATATGTAACGAAAATAGATGTTTGTTGTAATTTTTTAGCGTTTAGTACCTACATTATCTACCTCATTATTATCTTTATTTTCAATAAAATCGTTTCACTTTAAAAAAAAAATGTACTTATTTTATTTAAACTATCATTTAACGCAGAAAAAAATACAAATTATTTAATTATATAGTCGTTTAAATATATAATTGTATAGTACACGTTTTGCTTATTTTAGGGTTAGATGGCACTGTGCAAAACGTTTTGTATGTTACTTAATAGTCTTAATACTATATAAACTTAATACCCGAATGTTTTATACAAATCTCTAAGAAGGACTGATAGATCTGCTCTATGGGTACGTGTCATGTATGTCAGAGGCACTAACGGATTTGTTCCTGTTGTAAGAAAGATAACATATAAGCTTATATTTCCATAAATATTTGGCCCTAAAAAGTACTTTTTATAATTAGGTTCGATTTCAAAGGAAAATATCAGCATACCTTTGTAACCCTGTCGTGATAAGAATGAGGAGTTCTCTAAAGAAATACTCTAGAGTGGTGAACGGCCGCCTCCATAGCACTAGACTTTCTGTGTCCATTGTGTGACCTTTATTGTGCCTGCTGAAATAAATAGACAACATTGTAACGGAAAGCTATAATTATTTATTTATCTAGGTATTTTTTTCAAACTCGCCAAAATATCTGGAATCTAATTAAATCTAAAAACATTTGATTAGATTAGAGTCGCACTTTAATTAGCTTCACTTCTAACTAACAAACTGATAATGTAATCATATAATATATGTATATTATATCATTTGAATGTCATAATAATATTTTCATATATGTATATATTTTCAATGTCCAGCAGTGGACGTCCTATGACTGATGATGTGATGTGTGATGTGATATCATTTGAAAGCCTGTTGCCTCATTGGTAGTATAGCTTTAAGAGCTGTAGGGCCTGGGTTCGATTCCTGTCCAGGATAAACATTTTGTATTATAAACAAATGATTGTTCTTTGTCTGTGTGCATGTATTATAATTATGTATTTACGAGAAAAGAGTATGTATTCTATCAGTTATTTGACTTCCATCACACAAGCTCTGCTTAGTTAGGGGTCAGATGGCGCTGTTTGTAATGTCCTGCGATATTTGCTTATTTTTATTTATCTTGGATGTCAATTTTAA
Source organism: Biston stratarius (assembly GCA_950106695.1). Lineage (NCBI taxonomy): Eukaryota > Metazoa > Arthropoda > Insecta > Lepidoptera > Geometridae > Biston > Biston stratarius. The sequence goes on along the minus strand of OX467106.1, from coordinate 5,212,085 downwards.
CCTACTTAGTGTCGTACTGAAAGAAACTTTGTATGTATATGTATGTAATTTGGATGACTTGTGATATCTTGAAGCTGACCTGAAGATAGAAGTAAGAGGTGGATAGCGGAACTCTTCCGTAGTTTCTGTAAACCCCTCGAGTTTGGACTTATATGATTCGTTTTGACGAGACCAACAGATTGCACTTGATGTTGAGGGGTCTGATGAATGATGATGGAGGAAGGGGGGTAGATAGTGGAATTCTTGGCCATTAGGCCAGTCAACCTCTCGAGTTGTGGGGTCATAAGACACGTTTTAATGAGTCCAATATACATATGTATATTGGATTGTTATATATAGTTTGGTTTGCTATAAAAGCGTGTTTTTTTAATCCTATTATTTATTTTCAATAATCTGATTGTTTAGTTTAGATGTAAGCACGCAACATAGGTATAGTATACGTACTATACACATAATACTAGCGACCCGCCCCGGCTTCGCACGGGTGTATTGTAGATACTAATGTAGTGCATATTCATGTATTATACATATAAACCTTCCTCTTGAATCACTCTGTCTATTGGTGGATGGATGAATCGCATTAAAATCAGTTGCGTAGTTTAAAATATCTTTGCGTACAGTCGGGGGAAGCGACTTTGTTTTAAACTATGTAGAGATGCGCCATATAGTTTTCGTATTCATACAGGAAAGTTATTAAAAAGTCGCCGCAGGGATCTTCAGCCAAGCTATGCCATGTAACCGCTCATAACATCAATTTGGTTTAACTAATTAGTGCCTTAAATGGAGTACACAAGAATGGAGATCAAAATATCAAGAATACGAGTATATCTCAATATACATTCATAGGTTTTTTTTTACATTAATGAGAATTTAATAACGGTGTTTGGTTAATATACAAGTCTAATATATTCTTAAATGCTTGAAAGAGACTGCTGTTATCTATAAGTCTACCATTTGCGCCATTGACTTATAAGGTTGTTACTTGTATATTCATTTTAAAATTTGGTGTGTATTATATTTCTACCTAGAGTTGATCTATTGTTGCCGTAATTCAATCGATGGTTGGTTCCTAAACTAAAATGTTTTAATTGAATCCATATAGTTATATCGAGAGACAGTGTGCAACTTGCGAGTCTTTGTTCCAAGTAAGGGATGCGTTGCATCAACGTCTTTGTTTTAGCAGTTACAGCCGGGCATCTTATTTTGGAAGAACGTCCGTATACGTCACGAATTATATTTAATTAGGTACATTGTGTATCTGCGAAACTGCCAAATATATTTAGCACCAAGAAATTAGGTTATAAACATTTAGATCGGAGACATTGTTCAGTTACGTTACGTTTTTAATCGAGCAACAAATATTTTTCTTTCTGCACCGCGGTGTAGGACTCAATGAAACTTTGGACGCTCCACATAGCAACGTAAAGCTCTCCAGTATTCTTGAATCTGCTGTATTTACGTAAGTAGTACATACGTACATACTATGATATTTCATCCTATGTATATTTATCTTTTTCTTACCTTCCAATCTCTTTAGGGTGGAGATGTTTGAGACCGTTCTGGGGTCGTGGACCGTTCTGTTCAGCGTCTGCCTGCGCAGCAGCCGCCAGCTTGTAGTACCCAAGTCGGGCTAACTAAAACCAAACACATAATCCAAGTTATTATTGGATATTTTACTGTACGTAAATAGATAGATGACCATGTAGTCTGTATTTAACTATGAACTCTGAAGAACATAGCATAATTTCATAATAAATTATTTATATTATCCGTGATGATGTAGTTTTCTTTTTTTTATCGAGTTAATGTTTGGTCCTTAATTCTTTCTATGTTCATTGTAGTAAAATGTAGCCGTCGCTATGGACTGTGGACACGTAGATGTATATAGTCGTGATGTCGGTGGCTCGGCGTCCCATCCAAGAAGTACACTTTGTGGCAATTATGTTTTTTTTTTTTTTAAATTGCAGTGTACAATAGGTACGAATCTAAGGCACAGTAGCCAAAACTGACAATTACGTGACAACGTTTTCAGAGTCAGGTGGTTGTTTATTTTTGAGCCGGACATGTCTCCCTGCTGGGCAAAGGCCTCTCTTTGCTCATCCAGACTGTCGAATCTATGGCTTTGGTGGCAAAGTTTTTATCGTATGAGTTCAGCTAGTGACCGTTCCTTCGTCAAGGCCGCGACTTTGGGAACCAGTTTACGGTGATCTTTCGCCAGCAGCCGTTCGGCATTCGAAAATGAATCACGCACAATTTTCGCTGACCAGGTTTCAGTTTGGCGTCGATTTTTAGTCAGATTTATTGTCAATATAGATTTATTGATAATATTTTGTCCTGCGTTGTTAGTGACTAACAACTACTATTGACTAGGATACTGCACTTCATTGTTGGCTTGCAAATCGTGAGTGTGGTCTTCTGATCTTTAACCAAAGACCAAGTCCGTGCTTTAAATAGTAATCAGTATATTTTATAGAAACGACAAACAAGACGATCTTGTGATGGTAAGAGATAAATAAAGAGTGCCACTAGCGTCAGTGTATCACGTGTAAATTATGCGTGTTCAAAACAAGCACTCAAATAAAATACAAAAATCTCGTTTGCTTCGTGCATGCAGGAATGTGACCAATCAAAAATACATTAGGAGGTAAACATTCACAATTAATATAACTAGTATTATCATAATGACTTTACTAAGTTTTTCACAAACATTGCATGCATAAACTAAAAGTACCTACCCAACTTTATTGCTACCAGTTTCCAACTGCATTAGTGGCAGTTGAAATATCTATAATTATATCTTAATATAATGTACATTTTATTGGTATTATAAGTTTTAAAAATATAATGGCGGTGAAGGAAAACATCGTGAGGAAACCAAAGCGTGGTGGGCGGGTGCTTTCTAGTAGGTACTCGGCTGGCTAGCTACCATCCTGAAGTTGAAAATCTGCCGCCAAGCGCCTAACGATGTGTTCCGGCAATTACACGTGAGAGTCACTTATTATTATTGATTATTTATTATATTGCCGTGGTGGTGTCGGCGTAAGAATAGTACACCACCCTCTCTACCCGTGGTTGCTGTAAGAATCGGCTAAAGTATGTAATCCGGAAGATGGGCAGTAGCGTCTTCCTTGAACAATCAACTAACTGCGCACGCCAACCCGCCTGCCAAGCGCGGCGAGTATTGGCAAAACTCCCCAGGAGGAGGCCTATGTACAGCAGTGGACGATCTATGGCTGATGATGTGATGTGTGTTTACCATCTTCGACCACACCATCACTTAACATCAGGTGAACTGAGGTAAACACCTAGCCTTCGAACTATAAAAAAAAATATTAAAATATTTGCCACCATTAGTGGAGCTGAAGATTTTTCATGGGTTCAAATCCCATCGGTGTATTATATGGAAATTGCCCTAAAATTAATAGTATTAGACTATAGGCGTTAATTGTTGGGAAATAAACAGAATCTGTATTACGCGTACCAGACCACTGAAGTAGTACAACATATCCTAAAATACTAGTATAGTAGCAGCACTACTATATTTGTGTTAATAAGTTTGTGAGTCTTAAGTGTGTTTGTAAGTTGTTCACGCTCATATAGCTGGACCACTTTGAAATTTGGTATGGAGGTAGCTGACTCCCTGGATTAATCATCATCATCATCATCATCAGCCGCATGACGTCCACTGCTGGACATAGGCCTCCCCCATTGACTTCCATAAAGACCGGTTGGAAGCGGCTCGCATCCAGCGCGTTCCTGCGGTCTTTATTAGGTCGTCTGTCCACCTTGTGGGTGGACGTCCTACGCTGCGCTTGCCGGTCCGTGGTCTCCACTCTAGAACTTTGCAGCCCCATCGGCCATCGGTTCTGCGTGCTATGTGCCCTGCCCACTGCCACTTCAACTTGCTAATCCGCTGGGCTATGTCGGCTACTTTAGTTCGCCTACGGATCTCCTCATTTCTGATTCGATCTCGTAGGGAAACTCCGAGCATAGCCCTCTCCATAGCTCGTTGTGCTACTTTGAGCTTACTAAGAAGGCACATAGTCAGAGACCACGTTTCGGCGCCATAAGTCATCACTGGTAACACACACTGGTCGAAGACTTTCGACTTGAGGCACTGAGGTAATTCGGACGAGAAAACGCTGCGCAGTTTTCCGAACGCTGCCCAGCCGAGTTGGATTCGACGATTGACCTCTTTCTCGAAGTTGGACCTACCTAGTTGGACTGCTTGTCCTAGGTAAATGTACTTGTCAACAACTTCAAGAACCGAGCTCCCAACTGATATTGGGGTGGGCACAACATGGGCATTCAACATTACCTTCGTTTTGTCCATGTTCATTTTAAGACCCACCCGTTGAGAAACTCGATTGAGGTCTTCGAGCATTGTGCTGAGTTCCTCCGACGACTCTGCCATGACCACTATATCGTCGGCAAATCGAAGGTGAGTGATGTATTCGCCATTAATATTGATGCCGAATCCTTTCCATTCCAGGAGCTTGAAGGCGTCTTCCACTGTGGCAGTAAACAGTTTCGGAGATATAACATCTCCCTGTCTTACGCCTCTTTTCAGTGGAATCGCCTTCGAAGTCTGCTCCTGTACTTGGACCGACATGGTAGCGTTATTATACAAACACTTCAACACTTCGATATACCGATAGTCAATATGGCATCGTTGGAGAGACTCAACCACCGCCCATGTCTCGATCGAATCAAAGGCCTTCTCATAGTCCACAAACGCTAGACATAGAGGCAAATTATACTCTTCGGTCTTCTGTATAATTTGCCTTAGCGTATGGATGTGGTCTATGGTACTGTAACCTTTACGGAAACCGGCTTGTTCGGAAGGCTGGAAGTCATCGAACCTGCGACTGAGACGGTTCGTAATGACCCTTGAAAACAGCTTATAAACATGGCTCAGAAGCGAGATGGGTCTATAATTCTTCAATAAAGTGTTGTCACCTTTCTTGAAGAACAGCACCACCACGCCTCTGTTCCATGCTTCTGGCGTTACACCTTCGAGTAAGACGGAATTAAAGAGCTTCTGAAGGACTTTAAGAATAAATAAACCTGGATAAATAATCTGGATTAATGAACCTAGGTTACTTTTTATCCCGAAAAAAATATGTAGTATTCACGTGGGAATAGCGGATAATACCGCAGGGCGTAGCTAGTATTTTTATAGATACGTATAGTACAGTTCAGCCAATAAACAAAATGCCTTAATTTATCATATTGCTTGTAACATTAACGGATACGCAATTTACATACGCTATAGTTACACCGGCATGCGGCATATTAGCATGCTTAGAGATGGCAATATTACCCGCATTTAAAATCTTTACACGAACATTACAAGTACACTATTTGACAATAAAGTAAATGTTTCTTGATTGCTACAAGTTTCTGTAATGAAAGAATTTAGTACTTAGACGTATAATTAGTACAACAATGGTTATTTTTTTCATGGTTAACAGGTTAAGTCTTCGACCTCGGGTCATTTGTTATGTGATGAAACATTAAATGAGGACTGGCTGTTACAGGATTTTACCAATTATTTATAGGAAATAGTTGTTGTAGTACTGTTGATATTTGTACTCATATTTTAGGACTTGTTCATGAAGACGCAGGGCAAACCTCTATATCAAGGATGGCGAACCAATGGCACGCGACATAATATTTTGCACACGCCACCCACCAAAACATATAACAGAGCAAAATGTTTTTTTTTCGGAATTAAATATAGAATTGTGAATTGATAATATTTAGTTTTGATATTATCCCAATTAAACACCTATCTAAGGACACTTAACCTTATCTGTCGAAATCAATCCAGCCGTTTGGAAGATACGTGATAATAAAGAAATTTACAAAAAAACAAACATATATATATATATACATGATATGCGCGAAAAACATAACCCTTTCTTGGCAGTCGGGTAAGAAGGGCGAGGGCCTTCGTTCCCATCTATGGCCAACAGTGTACTATTATTAGGCAGATTAAAATTATTATGATTAAACTATATGTCGCAGGCAAATTGAAAGATTCCACTTTTTACAAACGGCGTCGTGCATTTAAAAACACACGCAGCTTTGAAATATGCTGAAGGCAAATTGACAACTTGTTCAATATTATGATTTTAACATTGCTTATTATTGTAGAATGACTATCATAAAACACATGTCAGACTTTATTCTGGCAATTAGATACCCATCAAGAGTAAATTAATACGTGCCTAAATCATTCTCAAGTGTTTAAAATATTAAAGTACGTTATTAAACAACATTTGAACTTATGACATTACATACAAAACAATTAGCCGCGGCATTTTGTAAACAGCGTTTGAGTTGTCCATTAAATGTTGTGCATGGCATTTTATATAGTGATAAGGCAATTTACAATGTACCTTCGGCATATTTCAATGCTGCGAGTGTTTTTAAACGGACGATGCCGTTTGTAAAAAGCGGAATCATACAATTTGGATACATCATACTCGTAGTTTATACAATTATATAGAAATAATTATGACATAGCATTATATATTTATTATATATATTGACTCACATCACGTGGTTTATGTATCAGATTTTGTCGTCACAGATGATGCAATTAGCGCATTACCTAACTAAACTACTGTTTTCAACACAATAACTATTTGCCTAGTCCATTTTACTTAAAATAAAAATGTAATCGATTTATATTCACTTCTATATTACACTGATAAAATTTCAAATAGACTCGAGTAGGTTACATTAAAGTTCCTACGCGTTCTTTATCACGTTGCTATTTGATTTTCTATATGTACATATACGTACGAGTAGTTACGTGTACTTTAGCTATTGGAAGAGTATCGATTTTTTACGTAAGTACCGAGAGGCTTGGGTTAATAGTATTGAACTCTATTAAGAAAATGAGCTCTTGTTACATTACAACAGGACAAACTTACGGTTTAATTTCCGATTGTTTTTTTTTTTTATAGTAGGAGATAACGCCTGTCAATGACCATTGCAGCGATACACAGAACTTTTATTAGTAAATTAAAATCCAGAGCACTGTTGTTATGGCGCTCATTAATTTAAGAAATTGGATGGTTAGTCTCAACAGCCGTTTAATTTCACTAGCTGCAGTACCCTTCAAACCAAAATAATGTTGTAACTACATATATTGTTTGAATTAAGTTCCTGTTTTAAATAATTATTACTAAAGCGGGACTTAGTGCCTATTCGCAACTTTTTGCGTTTTGCATTTTCCGGAGTAAAAAGTATTTCATAACCTCACGTGTAACGTTAATTGCTTCGATATTTTTATGATACAGTTTTTTGATTTAAAAAAAAAAATATAGGTACAAAAGGTTAATTGTGTATTTATATTTTTTTACGTGATTACAGATCCACAAACTTTTTCGGCTGGTTATTTGTACCGAGTGGGAATCGAAATCACGTCCTTTGAAAGAGAGATACTATCAAATGAGCAAACAGAGCAGTCGAATTATGATAGTAATTGCCACAGATAACATTACTTGCATGAGTAATTACTAGTACATTACGAGTAAGACACTGATCGCTATCATGATGTGACCTCAAACAATTCATACTCCTGAGAACTGACTGATAGACTGATAGGAAGCTGTAGATATAACTCACTGTTCTGTATACATTCTTATCGTATCGATAAGAACTAGGACAGAGGTGGCAAACCTTTAGTTATTATCTGCCAAATATTTTACATGGGACAACTTGCGCCAGATAGAATAAAATTCTACAGAAGTCATTGACAAAATTGTGGCAACACCGCAGAAGCCAGAAAGAAAAAGTTGAATCTTTACTAGTGAACGTGCCATTTTCTACAGAAAAAAAAATCATAATAAAGCCATGACGTGCTATCAAATATTATCCATTAAAATCATTTAACTAAATTTACTTAGTAATTAAATAAAGTAGTGAACTTATAATACAAAAAAGCTAAAAAAAACAAACTAGATGTCATTAATTGAAAACTATTTGCGCCCGAAATATGTAAAGTAATTCGGTATGTAAAGATTTTTTTATATTTTTTATTGATAGTAAACTTTATTTTATGAAACTAATTTGAATATTTTGGTTTTCTTTGCGGTAATTTCAAACTTTTTACACCAACGAAGTCATAAAATAGGCTGAATTATATATGACCTTGCCATGTAAAACAAAAAAGTACATATACATAACTATTTTGACACATTTTATTTACTAACTTTGACAATGGACAAGAAGTATTTAAAAATAAAATGTCCCATCGGGCAGGGTAAAGTCCAACTGTCTCGTCTTCGGTTTTCGCAATTCATGACATGAAACAACATTTATTTTATATCTTTTATATCTTAGCCTCATAAAAGCAATATCAGAGTCCGAGTAACGTTTAAAGTAAAATAATTCAGATTAAATAAAATAACTCGACGTAGGTGTATGGAAGAGGTTATTATGGCTGCCGTTGACTTAACAATAACAGATTTTGTTTTGGTTTGCTTTTTAGGCACTGAACGTAGCCTTATGAAGCCCAGTTTCGGAATCAGTAAAAAAAAATATCTTTACATACCGAATTGCAATGTTTTTTACTGTTTTGTTTTTTATTAAACTGAAGTAAAGGTTAGTTTAATTATTTATTTATTACAAATCAGATGTTGCGCGTTCTATATTATGCTCATAAATACATTCATGACGTTAAATACAAAGGAAAACAATTGAATAGTATTGAAATAAACCAGTGGGGTGTTAGAATTATTTTGTCACGTGACGGCACCGTTGGCACGCGTCTTCATAGGTTCGCCATCCCTGAACTAGGAAATATAAATTAATAATACGTACCACAATTGACTTTTTTTTTAACGCTTCATAAAATTTAACCACAATAGTATATTAATGGAAACACTTCAAATCAATCACCTTCACCAAAAAAAAATAACACAAATATCTATATCTCAGCAGTTTAATTTGATTGTCGTTTCTCGTATGAATGAAAGCGCGAAGTACAGCAAATTTTTATCAAGTTATTAGACACTGCCACACTAACAAAAATAATTAATACGTTTACTGTACGGTATAGACTATATCTATGTGTCAACTTAAAATAGACTGACAATGAAAGAGAATTTATTCATTACTAGCTTACGCCCGCGACTTCGTCCGCGTTGATTTAAGAATTGTTATCAGGGAGTTTTTTTTTTTTTTATGGCTGACTGGTTAGGTTTTTGACCACAGCTCACTTGATGTTAAGTGACGGTGTGGTCGAAGATGGTAAACACACCTAGCCTGGAATGTAACTGGCTCTCAAGTGAGGCTGCCGGAACACATCGTTAGATGCTTGGCGGTAGATTTTCAACTTGAGCTAGCCAGCCGAGTACTAGAAAGTACCCTACCACCATGCTATGGTTTCCTCACGATATTTTCCTTCACCGGCAGCTCTAGCTCATTGTTGGGGTTTGAACCCACGCCCTTCGGCATGCGAACCGACCGCGCAAACCACTGAGCTATCATCGCTACAAAATATGATATATAAGTAACAAAATATCAATAGTTTCATCCATCATGAAACTTACGCTACTTAATTACCTATTAAAATAAAGGATAATGTGTATTCCGTAATAATGTTCCATAAGTTTATCTGCCTATAATACATTTCAAGTGTATACGTCCTAGTTGTTTTTTTTTATAATCCCACAGGAAGCTATATGTTAGTCCAGGTAATAAACTATATGTGTGCCAAATTGCATCCAAATCCGTTCAGACATTTTTGCGTAGTTAGTAACAAACATCTAAACATTTTGTCAAACTTTAATTTATTTATTTAATTATTTTTGTCAACTTGAAGAAGTTGTTGATAATAAAAATAATAATTAACTATCGGTGATAACGATTTATTATTAACTAGGCTAGACTTCTATTTTGTTTACTATGTATGAATCAGTTATGTTATCAATAATACTTTATAATATATGATGAACTAGCTTTTGCCTGCCATTTTGTCAGCGTAGTGGTCGACATCTGACATCGTAGAGCACCTATACCAACTCAAACTAAAAATTATTTTATTTGACATTATTGGGTGGGTAACCCAACGTATTTCTATTATTATGTATTTTTATTGTTATTTATGATAGATCCAGAAGTTAAAAAGTAAGTTCCCCTTATAAACTTGCACCCCTTTTCAAGGGTAGTTTAAAAAAAAATTTTAACATATTTTTTTACTTTTAATAAAGAGTATTTACTGTGAGTTTGAAAACGCTACTACCAAAGATAATAAAATTTCATATAAATTTCCAACCCCTATTATGCACCCTTAGGGGAGGAATTAAAAAAAAAATCCTTTCTTAGTGCACACATACGTTACCTAAGGAACATTTGTGCAAAATTTCATGCTTCCAGACCCAGCGGTTTCAGCTGTGCGTTGATCGATCAGTCAGTGAATCAGTCTGTCAGTTTCTTCTTTTATAGATAGATAAGACTAGCTATATATTTTTTTGTCAATATTATTTTTTTTGTCAACCTTTATATTATAATAAAAATAATTATATTGTAACACTCACATGAAATGCAAGCCGATGTACTGAAATATAAACTTTTGAAAAACTGGTAATTTATTTAAATTTAAGTATTGTTACGTCTCTTCATTTGCACGGTGTGTTGGTAACTGGTTTGTTACGGTGAAACGTCTGTGACATCACAACATCACGAAATAAATTTCACTTTCAAGAGCTCTCTCACTCTTACGTTTCACTATCGTCTGAGGCCGGTCCAAAAAGACCGACACGATCGCTTATTTCATTCTCCACACTTGCACTTTTTTATCGTTTGCCAGTTACTAACGGAACTAATTCTTCAACTTTACAAATTCACTATTTTTCTGAACTAACTTTTTAAATTGAAAAATTTGGACTGGGAATGTTCTAAATTGAAATCATTAATGTTGCACTAACAGTAAACTTGCATTATTGACACACGTGTCGATAGTATTTAGCGTAAACTACAATTCAGAATAAAATCTAAATATGAATATAAGTGTTGCCGCTTGGCCAGCGACAAAAGCACTGATGCGACAAAACAATGAAATGATCGTTGGCAATAATAATAATATGTAGTCGTGTTAGCTTATTTCGCATGGCATATAAAGAAAACATGTTTTTGAAACAATTGCGTATCTATATCTCAAATAGTTTTAGTTAGTTTTTTTATTCATGATGTCTTCAAGCCGCAAGGAAATTTATTTTTTCTAAGCAATCGTGCTCCTTCGTTGATCGGACAAGGATGGCGGTCAAACGCGAGCCTATCTCTACATAGTATAAAACAAAGTCGCATTTCGCCGTCTGTATGCTTAGATCTTTTAAACTACGCAACGGATTCTAATGCGGATTCAATCAATAGACAGAGTGATTCAAGAGGAAGGTTTATATGCATAATACATGCATGTGCACCACATTATTGTCTACATTGCACCCGTGCGAAACCGAGGCGGGTCGCTAGTTAATTAATAACAAAATGTAAACTTAACTCAATAATTGTCAAAATTTAAATTGTGTAATTTAAAAAATCTGTAATTGATGCATAAAATCTGCTCTTAATTATCTAAGAGCTAATTTGTTGACAATACTCGTAACTGAAGTGATAATAATCGAAACATCGTTTACGTTTATTCGATTTTTCAACCTGATAAACTCAAAATGAGAACAATATAAAAATTCGGTAATATACTACGAACAGCTGACATCACGTGTCTTATAACTTTTATTGAATCGTGGCTTCCCTCCAAAATTAATTTACACACAGACACAAACCGTACCTATTCCATTCCGAAACTATAATAATATATCATTGTCACACACACTAAAGAACAAATCAGTTCAATTTGAACTTTGACAATTTAAATTTACAGTGCTTTTTTAACAATATTATTTCACGTCATACCAGTTCAGTTCTTATTATGTCGATACAAGGTCTATTTCTGTGTATAATGATGTTGATTTCCGGAAATAGTGCGGTGGCGTGATCGTCGCGTGCGAATGTACTTGTGAAGACTACTGACCCATCATCGGAATCGAATTGTCGCCAATAAGAATTATTATTTTTTGTTCTGAGTAGAGTAGGTCAGTAAATCATTTGACAGGTAATTAAACCATTACTAAATAGACTATACACTCATTATTTTGTTTATGGAACGGAGTTCCTTATCGCACGTTATCGTTCTCATTTGTTTGCGGGCTGAGGGGCGAGACCGAAAAATGTATAACAATGAAAAAGGACACCAAACACCGACATCTTTTTATAGTTATTTTTGAGGCACTTTCAGATCACCTAGGAAACTAAAACTTTTTTCAATCGCTTGCCGTCAATATTGAAAATAAATATGCAAAAATATTTTATAATTAAAAAGAAAACCATTAAATACCGTTCCAACCGGGTGTACATAAGACACTTCTAAATTTTTTTAATAGATTTTTCTGTCCTTGTAAAATCATTTTCAAATGGGTTGAAGTGCTTGGTGACGCTCGTAATGTAGAAAATTATTGCCGCTATTGTATTGTAGCTACCATAGCTTTGAGAATGTTAAGGCTTCTTGATTTTTGTTAGGGTTCCGTACCCAAAGGGTAAAACGGGACTCTTTTACTAAGACTCCGCTGTCCGTCCGTCTGTCTCGTTCACAACTATGTAAGTACAGAACGAGAACATAGTCCTTTACATCCTTCTACGGGACATATTATGGTTTCAGACATTTTTTTATATTTGTGAAATCAAGTTCCTTATATTTTACAAAAGATATTGCATTTAATTTCGGTGCTTGCCAAATAGGATTACCTATCAAAAATCGTAAGCTAAATAAACGAGTGGAGACGGTGTGAAATTCCATAACTGATTGATGTTATTAAAACTAGCTCATTATTGTAGTAACTATGGACTGAGCGGCGGGTGAACATGTTAATTGATGAATATAGGTCGACGGCTTAGAAAGGATTTATGCATGATAGAATAGATAAGTAGAATAAACGGCTTGCGCTGCTCAGTGGGACAGCAATTAAAATTTCATTTTTAAAATGTTGCTTATTTACCGATTCTGATAAATTTATTGGCGTAAAGTATTAGATTAGCTCTAAATGTATAACATAGTTAGATTTTAAAATAGTTTAGATACTATAGAAACCGACGTGATTTTGACACGGAAGGCCACCGGATGTGGCCGTAACTATAGTCAGAGTATACGATATAATTAAACGTGAGTAATCCCGCATAAGTAAAACATGAATAAACTTACAATTAAAATTAAAAAAATTGTTTTATTATTTATTTCTAAAGTAAATATATAACTAAATATTCTGTGAATATTTCAAGCGTCTACCTGTTGCCGTGTTACCAAAAAAAACGTGTTAGTGACATAGTTTAACTAATAAACAAAAATAACGGCCAACATCGCGTTTTTCCCTAATGAAATACAGGGACATGTGAAAATATTGTAGCTAACATCAAAGAGTTATAAATAAACCCGAGTGGACACTGGACATTTCATGCGTCGGGCTATAAAAACAGGTTGGCCATATTTCAAAGTGTCTAGCTAACGTCTGTGATAGAACGTCAACCTGTTTCTGATCAGAGGTATTTTTATGGATATTTGTATTGAAGGCATACACTAAGCATCTATAGGCCAGTTTCTTAAATAATAGTAGCCATGTGAGGAGGGCAAACACCGGCACCATTAGCTGAGAGTAAATATAATTTGCGTATATCGAAAAAATATGATAAGCCTCAAAAAAAATTTGACGCCGACAAACATTGCAAGTTTTATTGATCTAATCTATGTATGCATCTCATATAATAAAACTATTGAAGATCAATTCCTGTTTATTGAAGATATTTTGACATTTTTTTTGGGCAATCTATAAGCAATACTAAACCAAAAAATTTAATAAAACAATGTTTGTCTAATCTTGAAAGAGCGTCACACCGAAACCACTGATCGGTTTTAAATGAAATGGGTATTAAACTTAATTTCATGGCAACAGTGCCAAGATAAGACTTGGCAGCTGTTGATAGTAAAATGTATTAAACATGATATCTTCTAAAAAAATAACACGTAATTTAAATAAGATATTTGATTAGTTTGGGTATTACAGGCCTCTATTTAAAAAATATACTGGTGGTTTACATTCACACATTCTACCCAGCAGTTTTCACTTAGTTGCCTTCTGCCCTACGAGTACATATATGAGTGGAAATATCCATATAATGGATGATTTTCATGAAGGATTGATGTGTTGAGCTTCTGGCAAAATCGTTTTGGCTGGTAACGATCTGAAGCTGGCGCATGCTACATACTTATATTTATCAAGAAGGTATTAAGCATTATGAAGGATAGAGATTTACAAATGTCTTGAACTCGAAATAAGAGAAAAACTGTTAATTGCAGAAAAAATCTGTCAGGACAAGAGAACACAAAACATTAAAAAACCAATGCATTTAGGTTTGCCGCAGAAACATGACTAACATGATTTAAAGTCCATAAAGGCTCACTGGATAACATTATATGTGCAATCAAGTTACAAACAACTGCTAATAGATCAAAATCATACAATGCTCAGCTAAAGTGTATCTTAATTAAAGTAATCTTAATATTATTTGTGAAACTTCAATCTACTCTAAAAAAACAAGCAACACAACACTGCTGGTCAAAAAAATTAAATCAAGCGGACATCAAGTTCAGCCTCAAACATTATACCAGTTCTGTTTTGTTTCCAGTAGTTTTTTGTCCTCGTTTCCTGCATTCAGCGCGCAGTTGCTCTTTATTCATAGCGGCCAGGGCTTCAGGGCTGAGACTCTGACGCGGCCGTGCATTGTCAGATACTGAATTCTGACGTGGGACGGCAACAGAATTTGCCTGATTGCGAGCCCGTCTCAGCCCTGCCATTTCCTTTTAAATTTGTTTAGGTAAGTCTCAGCACCTTTGTCAATAGTTATCGATTTCCGTCTTCTCAGCATTGGTGGGATGTAATAAATATAAATACTATATTGTACATATATTTATATTCTATACAGTGAAAACAAGCCTAATAGATAAATAAATATCTGAGTTAAACTGTTACTATAATAAACGTTTAGGAATATAAAATTAATACATTAGTACAAGTCCAAACATAATTAATAAGATAATGTAATTAATACACAAATATAAACCAATAATATGCATTACTTTTTCAGACCATTAAGAAAAACAGACGTTTGCAATTGCTATTGCAAAGTAATACGTAGTTGTGCATTAAATAATATACATAAAGTAGATAAATAATCCCTACAATATTGACTAGAATCGATGAAGCGTAAAATTATCTTAAATGTAAAATAGGAAAATGGTAAATATTTTCAAGCACTTAAAAACAAAAGCCACTTTCAGCCCCTATATAACCAAGCGTTATTTTATAGTTGTAAGTATCGCATTGGAAAAAAGAGGGACAGTCAGCATAAATTGCATTTTCTAACCTAACATTGCAGTAAATTGTGAAAAGAATAATTTTACTTACAATTGTTTAAACCTGGGTACGGTTTAGTTACGAATTTAAACTTCTTATTCACATGTATTACTTTATCAAAATTAGAATAAAATCAAATCACGAAAATCTTTCGATTATGATTTTTTGACGTTCGTGTTATTCTCTCATTGATGATTGACTTGTCGTTATGATTTTTATAATTCATCGGCAACTAAATACGAAATTTAATGTTTATAAACACTATTGTTTTCGCTATTTATTAAGTCACATCTAATAAATATTGGTCAAATCCACTCATAACCTTGTAAAACAATATCAATTTTACTTGATATTTCAACAAAGTTTTGGAAATAACACGGAAAGATTAACAAAAAAAGAAGAATTAACATTATATCAATTGCGTATAATTTATTACTTTATGATTAAAACACCATTATTATTAAACATGGGTCCTAACTAATTTCGACCCAATGGTTTTATTGAATAGTCTTACTTAAAAACCCATGAGATTTGAAAAATAGCAATACCTGAATGTAGTAATATTATTTTTCTGCGTTCCCGCCAAAACTTCACTTAGTGTTACACGTCATTCTTCGCCTTTACAGGGTTTGCTTTACAAATCAAAGGACTAATCTGTGGTCCAATTTTATTTATTTTATTAAGTGGGGCATGGACAGGACTTGACCCATACATACTATGTGTAACTTTGACTAAGACTGAATCTGTTTAACTTCAACATAAATGACGAAAAAAAGTGTATAAATAAAGATCAAAAACAATCAGAGACTAATAAACGAATCTAATGTTGCCAATGAATTGACAAAAAAATGTAGTTTATAAATATAATTATATATTTTCTCTTTCTTCTTGGCATCGCACTCTGTGCATTCTGCCAGTTTCAATGTTTCTATATTATGTGAGTAGTCTTCATTTTTCAGCTTCTTTATCATCTATAGTTACAGCCAAAGTCTAGTCTTGATCAAGTCCAGTCGGTCCCAGTCAAATCAAGACATGCCTAAGTAAAGTAGTGGCGACTTTACTATAAGCTTCTGGATGGAGTTTTGGAAGCAACACGAAAAGTTATGTTTATCCACATTATATCATTATCCCACACTCGCGCTTGTAATTCGACACTTTATAAATAATACACCACTATTTTTATGCATAAAAACTCGAAAATACACTAGTTTTAGAAAAAAATACAATGGGGCGACACGACGCTCACCGCGTTCCCGCCAAAACTCAAAAGTGTAAATATTGTTCTGTGGTGTATAGTGTATACTGTCTGTCACTGTCTCTCAGTAATCTGTCTGTGTGTTTATTTACGTCTGAAATTTACGTACAGTTTTAACGTGATTATGGTATTGTCTGCCACTCGTTTAGTGTTTTTTAGTCTTTTGTTTATGTTCGTGTGCATATGTTACTCATTGGAATTATCTGGATGCGTGTGCTCGTAGAGTAGTTCCATAGTGGTGTTAAAATATATGTGCATGGAAATTGCATTAATTTCATAGAATATCTCCCTTGTGTTAGATAATACCTACATTAAAAAAATTAAGATTAAGAAATGGACAATGATAACATTAATGACTACATGCCATCTATTTTGAATCCAAGAGTTATAAAGAAACAGCACGATTTTTCTTTGACACAGGTAAAACTTGTTTAAGTTACTAATATGTATGTATGTGACTTTCATAATCAAAAATCAAAGTAATAATAATAATAATAAACACTATAAAAGCCATAAACACTTACGCTATTCCGATACTTACCTACTCTTTTGGTATAAATCAGTGGTCCAAAACAAATTTATTAAAACTACAACGCCTCATTAACACAACTATGACAAAACATAGAAAACATCACCCCCGGTCATGTGTCGAAAGACTTACACTCCCAAAAATAGAAGGTGGTAGAGGAATTATAGATATTCACAATCTTCACAACTCCCAAATAGAATCAATTCGTAAGTTTTTCCACCAAGAAGCGAGCAGAACATTACTCCACAGCGCTATAGTTAAAGCCGATATTAAATTGACCCCTTTGAACTTAAAATCACAAACAAAGCAAAAAAACGAAACCATTGTGTCTGCAGAAGATAAAATTAACTGCTAGCTACAAAAATCTCTGCATGGAAGACATCGCCGTGACTTGATAAACCCAATTGTAGATAAAGTAGCGTCTAACATGTGGCTCAAGCGCGGTGAACTCTTCCCAGAAACAGAAGGTTTCATGCTAGCAATTCAAGATCAAACCATCCACACGTTAAATTATAGAAAACATATTATTAAAGACTATTCTTTAAAATCCGATCTATGCCGACACTGCCACCATAGCCCCGAAACCATCCAGCACATTACTGGAGCCTGTAGCTCGATTACACAAACTGACTATAAACACAGACATGACCAAATTGCTGCCGTTATTCACCAATACCTTGCTTTTAAATATAAACTTATTAACGAGAAAATAGCTTATTATAAATACAAACCAGAAATTATTTTAGATTCATGCGAACACAAACTCTACTGGGACGGGACCATTCTCACAGACAAGACCGTACACTTCAACAGGCCAGACATCACACTCCATGACAAAAATAATGACACAGTTTACTTCATCGACATTGCCGTGCCCAACACCCACAATATTTCCAGCACATACACTGAAAAAATCGCCAAATATACAGACTTAACCGTTGAAATAAAATCACAATGGAAGGTCAAAACAGTCAAGACTATACCTATAATTATATCAACTACCGGTGTAGTCCCGCATTCACTCCTAGCAAGCCTAGAAACTTTAAATATTCATGCACTCACCTATATACTGTTGCAAAAAGCAGCCATATTAAATACTTGTAGGATAGTCCGCAAATTTTTGTCATCAGATCAGCCCACCATAAATTAATACCCCTGTTTTTGCTTGGCCAAAAGCCCGCATAAACAGCAATGCTACCTCGGAAACGAGAGATCTCTAAAGAGTAAAGATAAATAATAATAATAATTTATTTATTTAAACAAAAAATATATACAACTTTTTGCTGCGGACCCTGAATCTCACACTAGGGTATTTAAAGGTTTATTTTTACTATTCAAATAAAGGCAAGTAGTTAATATAAAAATATTTTTTGTATTCCAATTTCAGTAAAATTTATTATGAAAGTACTAGCTGTGCCTTGCGGTTTTACCCGCGTGGTGATGGATGATGATGATGATGAAAAGTATCCTATGTTTTATTCCAGGGCCTAAAGTATATACATGCAAAATTTCATCCAGATCCGTTCAGCCATTCTGGCATGATTGAGTAACAAACATCCATCCATCCATCCAAACTTTCACATTTATAATATTAGTCGGATTAGTGGGATGAAGACATGTCAAATGGCTGTGATGTCAGATGCAGCAGGGTGATCAACTATTTTGTCAAACAACACTATCAACAATGTTGCTGAAGTTTTTATTACACAGTTTGCTTCAGTTTGTGTCGAAGCATATTTAATATGTATTTTAGAAAGTAGAATATTCAATAATGTAACAATTTAATTTTTTATCACAATTTTTATTTTACTACACAGAACTCAGTCATCAGCAGATGTTCTCTTTCACTAAGGAGGCCAAAAATTTTAACTTTTGTTAATAAGGTAAGTTTAAATGTTTATGAACAAAGTACCTAATAGGCATTGTAGTTTTTACTGTTTGGCTAAATACACACCTTTGTATATAGATATCCTAAGCATTTACCAACATGCATTTGTTTTACTTCTCTAATAAATTTTTTCTTAACCTATAAACAAGCAATTCTTGTATATATGAATATATATAATCCGAATCCCGGAAACGGCTTCAACGATTTTAATGAAACTTAGTATTCAGGGGGTATCAGGGAGATAATCGATCTAGCTAGGTTTAATTTATAGAAAATGTTGTTTAACGTTGGTCATCCAGGTACTGTAAATGTAATAAGACAAACGGTACACTCTCCTGTTGGTAAGAGATAACGCCAGTCCATGACCACTGCAAGATACACAGAACTTTGAGTAACAAAACAAAGTCAAGGCATCGCTGCTTTGGTGCTCATTACTTTGAGACTAAATGGTTGGTCGCAACTGCCCTGTAACTTCGCTAGCTGCAGTACCCTTCAAACTGGAAATCGGTAATGTTTGCACACTACTTCTTGGCGGCAGAATATCTGGTACTGTGGTGGTACCTATCTAGACGATCCTGCTATGTAAATCTACCACCAAGTCAATCCCAGTCTCGTGATCCACAAGCAATACACAAAGTTATGTGCACTTTATAATCATCTATAATAATTAAAAATTGAATTATTTTTCAGACAAACGCAAATAATATAGAAAATTCCTCAGTGTTACAAAATGTCACTCAAGAAGTTAAAAAAGTTCATAAAGACACGCTAGTTCATGAACTAGCTGCAGACAATGGAAGTCTAGATTTATCATTTCTAGATGATTTGGTAACTTTCACTTGAATACCTGTATACCAAGTAAAGTGAATTATACCTAGATAATATCTAACAAAAAACGTTACATTTTTTTACTGCCCTGTTGACTCATTTGGTAGGATCTCTGCTTTAAGAGCTGTGGGTTCGATTCCCATTAGGATAAACATTTTTGTGACGATAAATGTTTGTTCTATGTCTGGGTGTTCTGTATGAATTTACAAAAAAAAGTAAGTATTCTATCAGTTATCTAGTTCCCATAGTACAAGCTTTGCTTAGTTTGGTGTTAGATGGCGCTGGCTATTCATGTGTTCGAGAAGTTCCATGTGTTCCATTCCACACAAGGTGTGTTTGCCATCTTTGACCAAACCATGATATACGTAAATCTAAAAATTACATTGATAGTTTAAACATCCCATAATTTTACTGGATTTAAAGAGGGACTTTATTGAATTACACTGATTAAGTTCCACAAAATTATGTGTACATTAAAATGACACTCATATATTTCCAGAAATTCACCCAAGAACCTCAAAAAACACTTAAGGAAACTCAAAAACATACCAATGATCTGAAAGAAGGGAAACAAATTGCTGAAGATGACAGTCTTGGAGTTTCTTTACTGAAAGATATAATAAGTGACAAACATGAGAGTACGGCTCCAACCTGTGATTTAGATTTTATTGAAAAAGATGTGTCTGATAGAAATAAGCTAGAATTCATAGATGAAGAGGTCATTGAACTCAAAGATAATATTTCTCTACCAGATATTAAGAGTAATACTTCTTATAGTAGTAATTCTTCAGAAAATGAGCAAGAACATGTAGAAACACAAAGTGTATCAACTCTCATATACAGTATTGGTGCTAAACGTACTATAAGGGTATCTTTTGGAGTTAATGAATCTAAATATGTTAACGTCGATGCACAAAATGGTGCCATTTCAAAATTTTGTATCTCTCATAATGATAATAATACAGATGTACATTGCGACTTAATAGAGAAGTCCTCGGTATCAACCGAAACTGAATTAGATGAAAATATTAATGCAGCCTCTGTGAGTCCACAAAAGAGACGGGCTGTGACTGTCAGCTTACGAATAAAAAAGAAAAAGATGACACACATTGACAGTGTAGAAAACTCACAAGTTCTAATTTTAAACACAAACGCTATTGAGAAGATTTCCTATGTCATTGTTCAACCACCAAATTACAAATTCGTGAAACGTAATATATCGCACAAAAGTAAATATAAAAACAATAGATCGATACGAAATGGAAATGCTAACAGTTTAAAACAGGTGACCATCGAAAGTTTTTGTCGCAGAGGTACTGATGCTACAATAGACGTGTCGAAACAACTCGGAACTGTGGATAACGATGCCTCGAAGGAGATGAGTAAGAATTTGGGTGTCATCGACGCCGTGAAATGCGATCGCTTGAAAAGTGCGAGGCCGCGGAAGGATTTGGAGGTTTCCAAGTCTCCGAGGAGAGATTCAAATGACAGTCCTGTTTCGGCGAGGCTGCCTTCCAAGAAAGACGTAAAGACTTCCAACTCCGCCACTCCCCCGCCTCGGAGTCGCAATGAGAGCATGAGCGCGCACACACCGAGGAAAAATGTCGAGTCGATACACTTCAATCTGCCTGTCAAGTCTAAGTCGAACAAAACGTCGCTGTCGCCGAAAAATATACCGCATCATAAGATAGTGGCAGGTTTGTCCGATGGCTTATACGTTATAAGGTGACCGTGAGTTGCATTTACAACTAAGTGCTACCGTGGCTTTGGATGATAATGTTAAATTTTCAGTTTTGGTTATTATATCATATCACACAAATAACTACATAAGTTTCTGTTTGTTACTTCGCGTTGCAATGGCTTAACTGATTTAATGAAATTTGGAATGCATTTAGCTTATACTCTGGATTAGTACTGTTCATACCGTAAATGCAATATTTTTATATTGACAAACGTTAAGCAATCTCAAAGATTTTCGGGTTGAGGTTTGTAGCGATGATAGCTCAATAGTTAGCGCGGTTGGTTCGCAAGGGCGTGGGCTTAAACCCCAACAATGAGCTTGAGCTGCCGGTGAAGGAAAACTTCGTGAGGAAACCATAGCATGGTGGTAGGGTACTTTCATGTACCCAGCTGGCTAGACACCACCCTCACCACATTCCCACACTCACGCAAGTAATTTGGCATTTTATAAATATAACACAACTATTTATATACATAAAATTTAAAAAAAAACCCAAGTTTTGTAATATGGTTATGATGCGACGACAGGACCTTTCTGCGTTCCCGCTATAACTGTTCAAGCAGATATATAATTATTCAATCGGCTATCTCGTTTTACATAGTTTTTATTTTATTTTGGCGCTAAATGCCATATACAAATATTTTATTGATAACACCAATGTTACAAGTCAATTCCGTAATATCATTACATTGTGATTTAGAACACTGATTACATGTCAATGGAATAAAAACAAAATGTCAAAGTATATAAACATGTCAATATAAGAATCATGTCAATATAATAATACTACCAATATAAAATATGTCAATATAAAAATACGTCAATACAAAAATACGTCGGCATAAAAATTGCCAATATAAAAAATATTGTCCATATTATTAAATGTCCAGAAATTACTTACTAGTAATTTAATAATCTTTTAACTTGAAATATTCATCAATGTCATAAATTGTCTCTAGCAGCCAAGATCTTAACTTGGTTCTAAAGCACGCGGTGGAAGGTGCATCCCGGACGGAGGCGGGTACATGGTTGTAGACCGCGGGGCCCAGAATGTATACTGACCTCTCCGACTTGACGAGCCGGTGCGACGGTGTTACAAGCTGGTCTTTCTTTTTATTGCTGCGGAGATCTAACGCCAACAAAAGCCATTAAATGTTCTACGATATTTATTTTCTTTATAATTATCTTTATTTAATTAAAGTAGCACTTGGAAATGTAAACATGCTTGCAGGTACGCATTTTGCCGTAGACGCGTTTTCTTACGGAGAAATACCCAACGTGAAGCACTATTTCCTCACCCATTTCCATTCGGACCACTATTCTGGGCTCAAGAAGAGTTTTAGTAAATTATTGTTTTGCTCTAAAATTACTGGTAAGTTTTTTTGTTTACCATAATTTTAACATCAATTACAGTGTTAGTGTTACACTAATGTAGTGCCGAAAAACCTTTCTAGTTTATCCTCGTATCAATCACATACCTGGTTGACCGAGCATTGCTCGGCTGAAAAAACGGATACAACGACGTTTTCTGAAAATGAAACCTAGCTAGCTAAATATATATACAAGAATTGCTCGTTTAAAGATATAGATATCATAATATCAATCACCTATCAATTTTGTAGCGATGAGTGCTCAGTGGTTAGCGCGGTAGGTTCGCATGCCGAAGGGCGTGGGTTCAAACCCCAACAATGAGCTTGAGCTGCCGGTGAAGGAAAACATCGTGAGGAAACCATAGCGTGGTGGTAGGGTACTTTCTAGTACTCGGCTGGCTAGCTACCACCCTCAAGTTGAAAATCTGCCGCCAAGTATCTAACGGTGTGTTCCGGCAGCCTCACTTGAGAGCCAGTTCCATTCCAGGCTAGGTGTTCTTTACCATCTTCGACCACACCGTCACTTAACATCAGGTGAGCTGTGGTCGAACACCTAGGCTGTCAGCCATAAAAAACACAAGTTTTTAAAATAATACAATATAGCAACTTGATTTTTCCGCGATGCCGCCAAAACTCTTGAAGTTTTCCTTTAACTTCATTTTCAGCACCATTTAGTTTTATTTAATTTTTTAGCTGATCTCTGCATATCGCGGTTAGGCGTGAATCCGAAAAATATTCGAGTGATCAACATTGATGAGGTGATTCGGATCGAAGGAGTTGAGGTAGCAGCAGTTGACGCTAATCAGTGAGTTTTTAAATAAGTACTTATACAGGTTGGCACCGACCTCAACGTCAAGCGGGCAAAAGAAAAATAGCAAGTGTATCATTTTAAAATCCTAACTAAATACTATGACCATCTTTTGAAATAATTTGCATTATTTTTTATAAGTGACTGTTTTAGGTATATATTTAGTTTATTTCCGCTTAACAGTCGTTCCAGCTACAGCAGGAATGAGGATTTAAATTTAAAACGCTTGAAAATAATTTTTAAAAACTTTAACAATAATTTTAAAAACTTGACGATAATTAAAAAACCCATCCGGAACTTTACTTGATATCTAAATGTAAATTTGACATAAACTTAAAAGCATAAACAAAATACTAATTAAAATAAAATAAAAAAAACAACTATTTATATCCTCTTCTCGCTGCAGTAACCACTTGCCAGTAACACTTTGGCATGTGGTTAATCAGGGCGAGCGAAGCGAGCCCTAACACTATCCCACAACCTGAGCATTTTTGTGGTACACTTTACTAAAAAACTATCACGCCTATAGATTTGTGCTTTAACATAGTAATTTAACTTCATATATAGATGTGTTATCTGTCAAAAAATATATAATTTATAACCATAAAAAATTAACATTAACAATTTTGAATGAATGAATGAATAACTCTTTATTGTACACACTTAGAATTACATAATACAGAAGAAATTAACTAGTTAATAGGTGTAACAACTGGCGACCTTAATTTTGTGTTCATTGGATAGAATGCTATTTATATTATAGGATATTGTACTACTAACGCCACCTGTTAGAAAACCAAAGAGTTAACATCGCTGCAACAGAACTATACTCAATACCCCAATACATCGTAGTTAATCTACTTAATACTAGATGACACCACTAGAATCAGGTTGTAAAATAACAACTGTCTTAAAAATTATTACCCGTTAGAAAAACTACGCGAGCCCTCACAAAGCTCAGCTTTATGCTAGTATTTATTATTATTTATTACTAACGTCAGTTGTCCCGGAGCTTTAATGCTGGTGTTCACGCTGCCCAATGGGAAGACATTACTCCACACAGGGGACTTCAGAGCCTGTCCTCAGATGGAGTCCTACCCTGTCTTCTGGAATAAGGATATTCACACAGTTTATCTGGATACTACGTAAGTGTTACCGGTACCCTATAGATTTTAATATGTATTACGAGTGAGATATTCGAAACGACTCATAAAAAAGTGGTTTCGCTGACATTCGGCGCAATATCTAAGCTATTGCTCTATTGGCCACATTGGCTTGGAGCACAGGTAGTGTTTCAGTTTTTTTTACCCGACTGTCAAGGAAGGGTTATGTTTTTTGCGAGTATCATAGTCATAGTCTAGTATCTTGTACGTATGTATGTAAATTTCTTTATTACTTCGTATCTTCCAAACGGCCCGATGGATTACGACATTTAAGATCTAAGATTTTAGGCATCGTTAGATTCGTCTCAGTAACCCAAGTGTACTTGGAGGTTGGTTTAAAAAAAAACAAGATGGTGAATTTTTGGCGCGAAATAATAATACGTTAATCAAAAAGACATACAGTCGAACATAGAACCTCCTCGTTTTTTGAAGTCGGTTAAAAAATTAACCAAACCTTTGATCTTATAATCCTAAATAATATATAATCTATATCTAAATATAGGCAATTAAAAGAGGATTACAAATGTATATAATTATAAGTTATATGTTTAAACTAGCTGCGCCCAGCGGTTTTACCCGCGTGGTGATGGATGATGATGATGACGATGAAAAGTATCCTATGTTTAATTCCAGGGCCTAAAGTATCTACATGCAAAATTTCATCCAGATCCGTTCAGCCGTTTTGGCGTGATTGACTAACAAACATCCATCCATCTAAACTTTCACATTTATAATATTAGTGAAATTGAATTAGGAATAACAAATTTGTTTAAAAAGTTTTTTCCTTTCATTATAGCTATTTTAATCGCAGTCGGGTTTTAGGTTTTTTAAACTCTTCAGTTTGTTTAATAAATAGTTTGTAATAGGTACTTTAGCATGTATGTAGGTATGTTAGTGAGTACAACGTTAATCGACGTTTTCAGCTACTGCAACCCGCGATACGATTTCCCGACGCAAGATCAGAGCTTAGAAGCGGCGCTTTACATCTTGAGACAGAAGAAAATGAGTCTGGAAAAGGCTGGCAAGAAGTTCTCTTCTGTTCTCATTGTGTGCGGAACTTATACTATTGGTAAGTATTTGATAGCCACATCAGTTGACCGACAAATTAGCTTAGGTTAGCAAATAAGCTTAACAACAATAAAAAAAGTTTCGACAGTCTAGTTGGGAGATCGTCTGGGTTCTAATTTGGAGGTCCTGGGTTCGCATCCCAAGTCACGCACTACTGTCTTCTCTAAGCTGTGTACTGCCGACGACTTCAAATGGTGAAGGAAAACGTGAAATAAAGTGAATAAAAGTAGGTTTTGATTCCCGTGCGAGTGTCGAAAACTTTCAGCATAAACGGCTGTATCTTTCGATTGCGTCGGCTTAGAAGTTTGATTTTTTCACAGCTCCAAGGGATAATAGACCTGAGTATTTGATATGAATTTCAGCTTGATACCTCCACGCGTTCCTAAGAAAAAGGGTCTTGACAGACAGACGGACAACAAAGTGATCCTATAAGGGTTCTGTTTTTTCCTTTCGAGTTACCGAACCCTAAAAATAAACTATTTATTTACAGAAAAAAACCATTGCTTAATTATAAATTAACTAGCTTCGTTACACGCAAAAAAAAATTCAGGAAAAAAGTAACTAATCACCCAGCGGTATGAAATATACTTTACGACCTATTCTCATACCTACCAAATATACTTATACACATAGAAGGCTTTGCCGTGGTGGTGCCGGCGTAACAATAGTACCCCACCCTCTCTACCCGTTGTTGCTGTAAGAGTCGGCTAAGGGGTGTAATCCGGAAAATGGGCAGCAGCGTCTTCCTTGAACAATCACACCTAACTTCGCTCGCCAACCCGCCTGCAAAGCGTGGCGAGTATTGGCAAAACCCCCCCAGGAGGAGGCCTATGTCCAGCAGTGGACGTCCTATGGATGATGAAATTGTAAAATATTATTAAATAAAAAAAAATAAAAAAATGTGATAGAAGGCTTTATATAACAATACACATAATGTTAGAGAAGCTTGTTAAGTTTTTTAATGTTTCCAGGTAAAGAGAAGTTCTTCATGGGGATGTCTCGGCGCGTGGGTTGTTCCGTGTGGGCGTGTCCCGAGAAAGAACGCGTGCTTCAGACGGTGGAGGGGCGCGGCTTCACGCGTGACAAGCCCGATGCATGCCAACTGCACGTCGTGCCCATGAGGGACCTCACGCATGAGGTGACAATTCTTATAACTACTGAGGGCCTAGACAAGTGGCATTAGTTACAAAACGATTCCATTTCTTCATTTGCTATCGCTCTAACTATAACGCAATTTGATTGGTAGGCAAAGTGACATTCGTTCAATGATCGTTAAGGCGATTCGTTTATAAGACAACTCTATCTTTTGTCTGTGATCTATCGTTACTTAATCGAATTAAACGTCAGGAGTTTTGGCGGGAACGCGGAAAGAGTCTTGTCGCCCTATTGATTTTTTTTTCCAAAACTAGTGTTTTTTCGGGTAATTATGTATAAAAATAGTGATGTTTTATTCATAAAGCGCTGACATACAAGCGCGAGTGTGGAAAAGTGATATAATGTGCTGAAACATAATTTTTCGTGTTGCTTCCAAAACTCCATCGGAGCTTATAGTAAAGTCGCCACTACTTTGCTAAAGCATGACTAGATTTTACTGGCACGGATTGAACTTGACCAAGACTGGAGTTTGACTGGACTGTCTGTGAAGTTGTCTTTGTTGTCGTGGACCGATAAGTCTTGCACTGACGTCCCGCTTGGGGTCTATTGTGAGTGGTAAGTAGGGTGTAGTAAATAGTCCTGAACAGTATGTTTTGGGTTGCAGAAATTACGCAGTTATCTGGACAGCTTGCAAGGTGCATTCGCCGAGGTAGTGGCGTTCAAGCCAAGCGGCTGGGAAAACGGGAAAAACTCTAGCATTGAAAAGGACTGTGTCACTATACATGGTAAGTTAGTTTTCTGATTTCTACAAGCACTGAGTGTTATGAAAAACAATGGAAATTACGTCATACATTTTTATATCTTTTTTGGACTTGTATTTTTATGTATTTCATAGCTTTGCATAGAAAGTGCCCGCCAGTACCAAAATCTATCACTGCGTGTGCGTGTGTGTGTGTGTGTGTGTGGTGCGCTTAGATTTTGCGTTTCAGATTTTAAATATTAGAATTTTGGTGAAATGCCCAGCCAATGACATAAGCCTTATTTAAACTGTGTGTTTATCCTATCCAAAATAAGACGACCTGTTTGAATTTCCTTATTCGAAAGAACAATTTATTTTAAACAGAAAGCAAAACTTCCCGTATGCCAATTTTTTCCAGACTTTAATTATAGGTATTTCACACATGTTTTTAATATAAAACTAGCGGCCCGCCCCGGCTTCGCACGTCGTACGTTCCGATCGTTACGAAACTTCACAGGATCACCCGCTGAGCTAATTTGAAGATTGCCTGAAAATTTCATTAATCGTGCATAAAATGCTATGATATTAATTAGTTTAAAAATTAATATCATAGCATTTTATTTAATTAATTAAAAATGTAAGGTTGCAACGACGGCCCATTACACTAACTGTATCAACAGATCATTCCGAAATTATAAAAATGTAAGGTTGTAACCACGGCTTACTACACTAACTGTATCAGCAGATCGCTCCGAAACTATAAAAACGTAAGGTTGTAACTACGGCCTATTACACTAACTGTATCGGCAGATCGTTCCGAAACTATAAAAAACGCAAGGTTGTAACCACGGCTTACTACACTAATTGTATCAACAGATCGTTTCGAAACTATTAAAACGTTAGTTTGTCTCCACGGCCCACTACACTACCTGTATCAGCAGATCGTTACGAAACTATAAAAACGCAAGGTTGTAACCACGGCCCACTACACTACCTGTATCAGCAGATCGTTCCGAAACTATAAAAACGTAAGGTTGTAATCACGGCCCACTACATTTAACTGTATCAGCAGATCGTTACGAAATTATAAAAACGCAAGGTTGTAACCACGGCCCACTACACTACCTGTATCAGCAGATCGTTCCGAAACTATAAAAACGTAAGGTTGTAACCACGGCCCACTACACTACCTGTATCAGCAGATCGTTACGAAACTATAAAAACGCAAGGTTGTAACCACGGCCCACTACACTACCTGTATCAGCAGATCGTTCCGAAACTATAAAAAACGTAAGGTTGTAATCACGGCCTACTACACTAATAGTATCAACAGATCGTTTCGAAACTATTAAAACGTTAGTTTGTCACCACGGCCCATTACACTACCTGTATCAGCAGATCGTTACGAAACTATAAAAACGCAAGGTTGTAACCACGGCCCACTACACTTACTGTATCAGCAGATCGTCACGAAACTATAAAAACGTAGGGTTGTAATCACGGCCCATTACACTAACTGTATCAGCAGATCGTTCGGAAACTACACCGCGATGTAACTACAAAATATAAATAAATGAGTAATTGATATTATTGCATTTCGCATGATTTTTCAGATTAATGGCGTGGCCACGCCGTCATGTGTTGCCATATGTCTGTTAAGAGCGTGGCTTATAACAACTAAGGAAAATGACAACTATAGTTGCGAGTGTCTAACATAATCAAACGTGAATAATTCAGTGTAAATAAAACGAAATTAACATTTAAGATATTTTTTTTTCTTTGGCAGGCATTCCATACAGCGAACACTCGAGTTTTTCAGAACTTATTCGGTTTATAAAGTTTCTGAAGCCAAAGCAAGTTTTGCCGACAGTCGATATTTCTGGTGGAATTAAGTCTGTTCAGGTAATAAAAATCATTTATGTATTTTTTATTTTAATAGCCTGTTTGGTGATTGGTTTCATCTGCTTTAAGAGCTGTAGGGCGTGGGTTCAATTCTCACCCAGGACAAGCATTTTGTGGTATAAATAAATGTCTGTGTCTGGGTGTTCTATATTAATTATAAGTATTTACAAAAAAAAAGTATTTATGTATTCTATCAGTTATTTGACTTCCATCACACAAGCTCTGCTTAGTTTGGGGTCAGATGGCGCTGTGTGTAATGTCTTACGATATTAATTTATTTAATATTCTATGTAATAAAATTTTACCTCACTACGTATAAGATAATTATAAGTTTTACCTGCACAAGTAAAGAGAAAATTCCGAAAAATAAAAAAAAGTTGAAAATTAAGGTAAATTTTCGTACTTACAAAATTTCGCGAAAATCTAAATTTGGTCATATCTTTTTATCGTGTTGACTCAGGTCCTTGATTTTTGTACATATAGGATTATAGACCTTTGTATCTGGTATAAATTTCAAATTACTAACTCCACCCGTTCCTTAAAAAATCGGTGGTGACACACGGACAGACAGACGGACAAGAGAGTGATCTTATAAGGGTTCCGTTTTTTACCTCTTTTATGGAACCCAAAAAAAATTGTTTTTTATCCAAATTGTCCAACAAAGCTTATATCAATCCTGCTTTTTATAAAGCGACCCACTGCTAGGCGTAACACTCGTCTCCTTGTAAGAATGGTAAGGCCATAGTCGACCACGCTGGCCAAGTGCGTGTTACACATCTTAGAGAAGTAAGAACTCTTTTAATTATTTATGTTTGAATTGAATGTTTTTTTTTTTTTTTACAGAAATATTTTCCATGTCCGCTGGTGTACAAGGACGAGTTCCACTGCCAGACTAAAGTGACTGATTATTTTAGCATACACAATCGACAGCAAGTACCGGCTGTCACCTGACATTAAAATTTTTAGTAAGTACATTTCTACTATGGAACTTAAAATGGTTTTGATAAGTTTTTTTCTTAAGGGATTTCTCATTATTAATTTTTTTTAAATGTAACTGTACTGATACTTGCGAAATACTCTTGATGGTAAGAGATAACGCATGTCCATGACCATTGCAGCGATACCCGAAATGTTCAGTAAACCAAACAAAGTCCCGGGAATTAATTAGCGCTTTTTATACTGAGTCATCCGGTGGTTAGTTTCAATAGTTCTGTAATATTGCTAGCTATAGTACACTTCAAACTGGAAGTTCGGATTTTTACCATTGTGAATTGATGAATCTTAGATTTTACTGGAAATCTTAGGGTTTGCCGTAGTTCGGGCTTTTACAATAACATACAAATGCATGTAAACTTTTTAACCCGGAAAATTGAGTTTTGGCGGGAACGCCGAAAAGGTTGTGTCGCCCCATTGTATTTTTCTTGTTTACTTTTCGTGTCGCTTCCAAAACTCCATCGAAGCTTATAGTAAAGTCGCCATTACTTTACTAAAGCATGACTAGATTTGACTGGCACGGACTAGACTTTGACTAGAAAGATAAAGAAGTTGAAAACTAAAGACTGCACGCAAAATACAGAAACATTGAAACTGGCAGAATGCACTGAGTGCGATGCCAAGAAGAAAGAGAAAAGAAAACGCGGGTAAACATGTAACAAAAGATTACTAACCAGTCAACTTGTTATCTTGTCTACAATTAATAAGATTTTTGCGCCTCTGTCGTGATGAGGCAACTCGAAGTAACTTATGTGGAATGGCTTACCACTATCGAATTTCGATCTACCTCGCTTCAAACAAAGGATGATAAATATGTATACTTATATAGAAAACAAATTGCAATTTTGACAACATTAATCTTTGTTGTTTCAGGTTTTATTTTAAAAGTGTACTGTTTTAAACCGCCATTTTCCAACTGTGATGTACTTTTGGTATTGTTATATTTTAGGTTGTAATGTTTATAAAAAGTTGATTTTATGTTGTAATAAAAAAGTGACAAAATATTTTGTTTTAGAAATCTTAACTACCCTCACATTAGATTAATCAACTCGGAGGAACTTTACTTTTTTAATAAAGTAAACTCTCCAAATTCTGAGAGAATGCATGCCTAAAAGCTTGGGCATACCAATCCGACAGGGGGTCATTGTATTCATCAACATCACAAACTTTTACCATCGACACAACTCTAAAATCGTGGAGCTGTTGTATCATGTTACAGAAGGGAATGAAAACACTCAGAGTGGATGACTATTTGTTTAATCCAAAAATCGAAAAGGCATAAAAATGGCTTGGCTTTTTAAAGACTACCCCCCTCCAAGGCAGGCTTGGCATGGCTGGCGGCAGGAAATGGCGTGGGGGGGCGTGTCTAATATGGCATGGCTTGGCTTCCGGATGTCAGGTCACGCTCTACTGATGGTAAGAGTTATCCAACTTTATGAAAGTATCCTAAGTTGATTGCCGGAGGAATCGCCATCGCAGACTTACTAGTATTAGACATATTTCATAGTTACTTCCATATTTACTTGGTGGTAGATTTCCTTAGCAGGAGGTCGTCTAGGTAGGCACCACCGCAGTACCAGATATTCTGCCGCCAAGCAGTAGTGTGTAAACATTACCGTGTTCCGGTTTGAAGGGTACTGCAGCTAGCGAAATTACAGGGCTATTGAGACTAAACATCTAACCATCTAGTCTCAAAGTCATAAGCGCAAAGGCAGCGATGCCCTGGACTTTGTTTTACTACTCAAAGTTCTGTGTATCGCTGCAATGGTCATGTACAGGCGTTATCACTGACCATCAGGAGAGCGTCTCGTTCGACTCATTAATATAACATTTAAAAAAAGTTATGCCTATACTAAAAGTTATTGATAATGACGAGTACAAAACCCACTTTCAGCTCCAGATATACCGTATAGTTGTTATAGATAAATAAAACACGATTTTGGTAAGATATTGTAATATAATTTTTAGGAATGAAGTACATAAGTCTAGAAATATATTCTACCAAAACGGGCACTTTCTCTTTTTAATTCTGACACCTTTTTTATTCTTAACATCGACGGGTACAGAGTCCAAGTCGTCCATGTCGTCTCCGAGCGGGTTGTCGCAGTTATGAGCTCCACTACAAGTCAACATTTGGACCAATGTGAGTTTGTACCAATGTTTGACGGCTGGCATTACGTCATTTATAATGTTGGTTAGCTCGAACGGATCTTTGGACAGGTCGTACATTTCGGTGAAATTCTGAAACAAAAATATTCGATCAAATTTGTTTTAATGTTATCCAAGGAATTTCGTAGGTAGGTAAAAGTGTGGGCCAAATAATTATTTGGCCGTCATCTGATTATAATCTGTGCAATTGTTTTGTAGATCACTTTGTCTTTCGTGATTTTTTAACCGACTTCAAAAAAGGAGGAGGTTCTCAATTCGCATGCCTGTTTATTACATCAGAACTCCGTGATTTATAAATCAACTAGCTGTGCCCCGCGGTTTCAGCCGCGCTAGATGCCTACGTCATAGTAGCTTTATGCATGCAGTCTCAGCCCGATCGGTTTAAAATTGACAAAGTTTCATCCCCTATTTTATCCCCTTGGGGGTAGAATTAATCAAAATCCTTTTTTAACGGATGACGTTTATGATGTAGGTCATAACATCTACCTGCATGCCAAATTTCAGCCCGATCCGTCCAGTGGTTTGGGCTGTGCGTTGATAGATCACTATGTCAGTCAGTCAGTTGAAAAAAAAAACCTTTTTTTATTTGAAATTATGTACTTTCATTGATCCCATCGAAATTTCATGAAAACTACTAGTTACTTAGTGGTAGATTTCTTTAGCAGGAGGTCGTCTAGGTAGGTACCACCACAGTATTCTGCCTCCAAGCAGTAGTGTGTAAATATTACTGTGTTCCAGTTTGAAAGGTACTGCAGCTATGAAATTGACAGGGCTGTCAATTTTATACCCCACATCCTACCTCACATCCTACCCTCATTTTCCCATGAACGACGACTATCTGCGTTGAACTTCGTGGCGGAGATGAGACTACTACGTCAGTAGTCTGCCGTTGACCCTCGTCAGCGACGGATGTGTCTATCGTTGACCCTCGTCAGCGACTGATGTGCGAATACGCTCGCCCGCAACACCGCTTTCCGCTCGTTCGCCCTCTCGAGCGAACGTACCACCGCACGGGGTACGGTTCCCGCAGGAGCCTCACGGTTCCCCGCGCCCGCGTCGCGGCCCGCCACCTCAATACGCCGCTACCCTCAATTTATACAGTCCACTACAAAGACACGACGACCATCGAGACCTAGGACAGGGTGACGCAGCTGTGCTCATCAGCCCGGAAACCAGGTAAGTCGTCGTTTCATTCCTCTCTCTTACCCCTCCGTGTTGGGCGCGCTCCGCCATAATATTTGGTGGCCGCGCTAACAACTGCAATGGTCATGGACATGCGTTATCTCTTACCATCAGGAGAGCGTAGTGTTTGTCTCATTACTTTTACATTAAAACAAATAATTCTGTTCAGTAGTTTGATTTTTAAACCAAAATACTAAAACCGCGTTTGGGTATAGGATGTTGAATTAAGTTTTTTTAAAAATTGTTTATGATAGAAGTAAATAATCATGATTAAATAAATATTGTTTAAAACATTGCTGTACGGTTGAGCAGAGCCGAAGTGTGTTTGGATCGCGTCATCTACTCTAGTTTGTACTTGAAAACCAGACAAATAATAGAAAACTTACATATGTTTTTCGTAAATACATACATACTTTTACTAGGTACTTGAACACTCAGACATAAAACAAAAAACTATGTTCGTCACATAAATGCTTGTCCAGGGAATGGATCCAAAAGCTTACAGCTTTTGAAGCAGAGTTACTCCAAGTAACTCCATAATAGATTCTGCCTTACTTTACTAGAGCAAGGACAGGACTTGACTGACTTTGACTATGACTAAGACTAAATCACTCGGACACGAAATGCAAAAACCAAAGTGCTGAAATAAAGATTAGGTATTCAAAATTCTGTATACAGTTGCCGATTAATTAACAAAAAAAAAAAATTGCCATAACCTTACATTATCATCAGCGAAAATGCAGTATTTTTTATCGATTCTCTCGGCGATGTGTCTGATGCATGCGTAAGTGTTATTTTTCGCGTCTTGACATTTGCAATCGTACTGTGGGTAGCATTCCTGAAAAAAAGGCAAGATTTGAACATTACAAATGTTATTATAGTCCATACGACATAAAGATTACATTGCTGTGTCAAACTTTCTTAAGTAGGAACAGCACTCAGTGTCATATTATCAACATTTTCAGCCCGTACTCTCCCACTGTTGTGCTTAGGCCACTCGTCGCGGCACTTATTATATCGTCGATCCAACGAGCCGAATGATCAACGCTTCGTATACCAGGCTGGTTGACAGGCTAGGTATTTGACCACAGCACACCTGATGTTAAGTAATGGTGTGGTCGAAGATTGTAAATATGTATACCTAGCCTGGGATGGAACTGGCTGTCAAGCGAGGCTGCTGGAACACACCGTTAGGTGCTTAGACTTGTACAGGGTCAACAAACATTTTCTATGGAACAGTTATCTTTATTTTCGTGATTTTAAAATTAGTTCCTATTAGTTCGTGTTAGTACATCCCATATAAGTATTACGTAAGCACCAAAGAGTGGGGGGGACTTTGCTTATTTTTGATGATATGGGGAATCTGAATGGCGATAACGTCAGCAACGTCATTTAAATTATGCTGCTAGTTTATTTTCCTCGTTATTGACAAACCTCGCTACATGGTTGCCTGGAAGATATCGTTTTAAGCGATAAGGCCGCTAGCTAAACCAATTTTTACGTAAACATAGAAGGAGGGAGTTTAAACTTTGCATACTTATACTGACGAGGGGGAGAAAGGGGTTAATAATTGTTAGCGCCACTCAGAGGCGCTACCTTCATTTTCCCTACCTCGCATCCTACCCTCATTTTCCAATGAACGACGACTATCTGTGTTGAACTTCGTGGCGGAGATGAGACTACTACGACGAGTAGACTGCCGTTGGCCCTCGTCAGCGACGGATGTGTCTATAGTTGACCCTCGTCAGCGACTGATGTGTAAATACGCTCGCCCGCAACACCACGTTTCGCTCGTTCGCCCTCTCGAGCGAAAGTACCACCGCACGGGATACGGTTCCCCGCGCCCGCGTCGCGACCGCGCCGCTACCCTCAATTTATACAGTCCACTACAAAGACACGACGACCATCGAGACCTAGGACAGGGTGACGCAGCTGTGCTCATCAGCCCGGAAACCAGGTAAGTCGTCGTTGTCATTCCTCTCTTTTACCCCTCCGTGTTGGGCGCGCTCCGCCATAATATTTGGTGGCCGCGCTAACAATAATTATATAAATTCTGCTTACGTTAAACTTGAATGGCCCTTAAGCTTATGTCACTATAAACAACAGATAGGCAAAAAAGGCTGGCTTATCTCTAAAAGCAATAACTTTTAGACAACCTATTATTAACATAAAGCTCCACGTTTCCGAATACTCACCGAAAGCTTTCCACCGTCATACTTCCACGGGCACCCACCATCTACAGTGGTATCGCTTCCTTCCCCATAATATTCCACCAGCATATTCCTTTCCCCCATTCCTGGTTCGCTCCATTTCACAGGTCTCCCGTCCATAGCTTTAGGGACGTCTACCCCCGCCAGCTCTAGAATCGTGGGACCTATATCGATGTTCAGAATGGGTTGCGGACTTGTTACGTTTTTAGGGATCTTAGGCCCTTTAATGAGAAGTGGCACTTTTATGTCTGTTTCGTAGGGTTGACGTTTGTCGTATACTTGGGAGAATTGCCCTGGAAATTAGGTAAAAAATTGTATTTTTTTTAAAGAGACAAGATTCAAGATTTTCATTTTATTTCAACAAGTTGAAGAGTTTACAAAATCTATAACCCGGCTGCAATTAAAATAGCTATAATTAAACGAAAAAACTTTTTAAACAAATGTATTATTTCTTATTAAATTTAAACATATTATAACTTATACATATATATTTTTGTAATCTTCTTTTAATTGCTTTTATTTAAATACCCTACTTGATAGGTTTGGTTATTTATTTAAATTATTATTACGTAGTATTAGGTACTATTTCGCGCTACCGTCAGGTGT
This sequence comes from Biston stratarius, assembly GCA_950106695.1. Lineage (NCBI taxonomy): Eukaryota > Metazoa > Arthropoda > Insecta > Lepidoptera > Geometridae > Biston > Biston stratarius. The sequence continues at coordinate 5,175,060 of OX467106.1, read as the reverse complement.
TTGGCGGTAGATTTTAAACTTGAGGGTGGTAGTTATCCAGCAGAGTATTAAAAAGTTTGTACTCGTATTTGAAACCACGCCCTTCGACGTGCGATCCGATTACGCTAACCACTGAGCTATCATAGCTACAAAAGTTGGCAGTCATTGTCACTCACCAATATGATAGCCATTGTCCGAAGTGAACACCAAGTAGGTGTTATCTAATAAAGCGCTGTTCTCCAGCGCTCCCACTACGTCTGCCACCATTTCGTCAACTGCCAGCAATGCTTCCCATCTCGATCGGTACACGTGGTCTAAATTGGGCAGGATGTCTTCTGGCAAAGGCGATGGTGGCATTCGCATCAGCCAGTGCTTGTCCTGAAGACATACAAAATGTAATTTTATGACCCTTTTAGCTCACGAATAGAATAACATATTTTTTTATTATATCCATAAGATGCATTAATGATCCAATATGTGTACGCTAATACTTATAGACACAGACACACACTTTACACACACACACATACGGATACACGCATGTACAAGCAGATACGCATGTACAAGCACACACCAATGTACAAGCACACATTAACACATCAAAGTAAATTTGTATCGATGTTAAGGAAGAGCAGGGATTCATATCACAAGCATTATTTAAATAAATATTGCAAGACATTACACACAGCGCCATCTGACCCCAAACTAAGCAAAGCTTGTATAATTATACAAGCTTTGCTGTATTCTAGCAGTTATCTGAAATAGACTGCTAGAATACAGAAATATTTATTTTTTGAAAATACATACTTATAATGAATACCCACACACAAATTAAAAAGAATTTGCTTAACAAGAATCCCTAGTCGCTTAAAACTGTACTTTATTTATTTGGTTAATGAATAAATAATATTATTATTGTAAATTGCCAAGCTTTTCATTTAGTTATCATAATTAAATAACAAACTGTCTAAACAAATTTAAGAATTTCAAATGAGATTTGGAACACACCGTTAGGTGTTTGACTTGATTTTACAATACTTACGGTTACAGCAAGATTGAAGTTTGGGTGCTTGACAGCGGTGACGTTGCCGAAGACACCTTGGTGTCGCGGTGCGGGGGTGAACGGCTGGTGCGGGGCGGGGGGCGCTAACATCATCAGGAACGGCTGAGATTCGGTCTGGTTCTCTATGTATGATACAGCCACGTCTCTCTAGAATTACATTTCTCATTATACAGGATTATAAGTTACACATCACATCATCAGCCACATCATCTAAATCCGTTGCTTGGTTTGAAAGCAGCAAGCGGAGAAAGAGATATGTTGACAGGACTTTGGTTTTATACTATTTCGAGACTAATTGCACTCCTTCCTCACAAGAATTTTCCATGTTGGCGCCATCCTAGTATAGGTAACCTATCGTACATATACTTATCTAAAAATATTAATTTATTCAAACGCGATAAGTTCGTTTACACCAGATTAGCTGCAGCTACAAAGCAAATACAAGTGCGTTGCACAATAAACGATGTCTGTGTACTCATATTGTTAAAATGTTAGTATCGAGTAAAATGAAATTTGTGTAAGTAGTTCATCATTATCATCTCAGCCGTAGGACGTCAACTGCTGGACATAGGCCTCCCCCATTGCCTTCCATAAAGACCGGTTGGAAGCGGCTCGCATCCAGCGCGTTCCTGCGGTCTTTATTAGGTCGTCTGTCCACCTTCGGGTGGACGTCCTACGCTGCGCTTGCCGGTTCGTAGCCTCCACTCCAGAACTTTGCAGCCACATCGGCCATAAGTTCTGCGTTCTATGTGCCCTGCCTGCTGTTTGAGTAGTTATTAACGGCAAACTTCTGTTTAAATAAGTTAACAAGTTTTTAAAACTATTTTTTTGTGAAAAAGTAATGGGACGAACGAGACGCTCTCCTGATGGTAAGAGATAACGCCAGTCCATGAACATTGCAGCGATACACAGAACTTAGTACAAAGTCCAGGGCATCGTTGATTTGACGCTCATTATTTTGAGACGTTCGATGTTAGAAGTTTAATTTTTTCACAGCTCTAATAGACAGTAGACCTGAGTATTTGATATGAATTTCAGCTTAATACCTTCCCGCGTTCCTGAGAAAAAAGGTCTTGACAGACAGACGGACTGACAACAAAGTGTTATGTTTTTTCCTTTTGAGGTACGGAACCCTAAAAATGAATGAACCGATTTGGCTGAAGCCTGTTACAATTGTAATGATACTTACAATAACATCAGTAAGGTATTCTTTAGTGGAATGCGTTGGTACTCCGTTGTTGGATATAGTATAGTCGTAATAAACAGAATTGCCGACGAGTCCGTGCCATTCCGTCCATCCTGGGGGGACCTTCTCCGGTCCACCGGTGTCTTTCGTGCCGTACTGGAATAGAAAGACAAGATAGGTATGGACAATTTTAATAATCATATATTTTAAAAACTAATGAGTTAGAGAGACAAACTAGACTCCTGCTTGAAGGACAGGACACAGGTACCAAATAACAGAGAAAAATTTAAGGAGATGAGAAGGTAGGCTTTTTCCGTGCAGTGTGATAGACCAGGCTGGAATAATAGTAAGTTCAAAAAACACGTTTATGTAAGAGTAATCCCTTTTTGAAAATCAAATGATTAGTAAATCTATGGGTTTCTTAGGAAGTAACTACCAATTATTATATTTTCCAAAACTTGTTTTTTCGATTAAGTATGTCTAATATTAGTGGTGTTTTATTGACAAAGTCCCGAATTATGTGCGCGAGTGCTGGAAAGTAATATAATGTGGTGAAAATTACTTTTTAATGACAAATAAGTAAGAAGATGATTTAAGAGACGTTCTCGCGATGAACTGTCTATGACTATTACAGCGGTACCAGGGCCGTCTTAGGTCATGTTGGGGCCCTTGGGCTCACAATAATTTGGAGCCCTTTTAGAAAGAAAAGAAAATGTATGATAAAATAATTTTTCAGCTATGATTTTATATGGTTACTCAAAACTTTGTCGGGTTATATCTACCTAAACTAGAAAAAAAAAACAGTAATTTAAGCGAGTATATCGGAGCCCTCGGGAAAATGGGCACGGGCCCTTATGGTAAAGGCGGTATTGCAGCGATACCCAGAATGATGAGAACGTTTAGTTAGGGCTTTTGAGCATAATACCTACTTAGAGACATTCGATGGATTTCATTAGTTAGTTAATGTCTACGCACCTGATTCAAATATTTTCCAGCGTAGAAAGTGGTATAGCCGTTTGTCTTCAGTACGTTAGCGAAGGTATTCTCCTCGTGTTTCCGTTGCCAGCGGTTGCCGTAGCAACCTCCGGCGGCGCTGTTGTTCCTAGTTCCATGGTTGTGGAGGTATAGCCCGGTGAGCAAGCTGGCGCGGCTTGGGCAGCAGATTGGGGAAGTTGTGTACTGTTGAGTGCGTAAAAGTTGACCTTAATATGTACAGTTACGTTATCAGCTGACCCTGTATTTTTTTTAGTAAAATCTGCTAAGTAGAGCAACGCGCTTCTTAACAACTTACGCAGTGTTCCTTATTAATGAGTAAGTAGATATAATAACAAGACGAAAGAAACGCTTCCTTGATGGTAAGAGATAACGCCTGTCCATGACCATTGCACCGGAACCCGAAACTGAATAACAAGACTATCTATGGCATTGCTGGATTGGCGCTCATTATTTTGAGACAAAGTTTTGACATCCTAGTTGGGAATTGTCTGGCTTCTAACCTGGAGGTCCCGGGTTCCAATCCCATGGCACTCACCTCTGTCTTATCTATGTGTGTATTGTCGATGAGTTCAAACAAAAACTTTGTGAGAAAACTTACATGTCCGTGTGCCAAAAAATAAATTTCTCGAAGATGTGTGATGCCTGCCAACCTGCACTTGGATAGCATTGTGGACTATGGCCTTACCCTTTTCACAATAAGAAGAGGCCCATGCCCAGCAGGCAACAATTTATAAAACCAGCCAAGTGCGAGTCGGACTCTTGTTGTATGGGAAATATTAAATATTTATTTTATTTTGTTTTTAGTATTTGTGGTTATAGCGGCAAAAGAAATACATAATTTGTGAAAATTACAACTGTCTAGCTATCGCGGTTCTTGAGATACAGCCTGGTGACAGACGGACAGACAAACAGACAGCAAAGTCTTAGTAATAGGGTCCCGTTTTTACCCTTTGGGTACGGAATCTTAAAAACAAGGCTGATACAGAATTTAGAGACATTCAATAGTTGGTCTCGATGATCCTGCAATAGCTAACTCCAGTAACTTCGGTCGATTCGGAAAACAGTAATGTTTGGCGGCAGACCTACTGCTGTGGTGCCTACGTATACGAGATTCCTTGATGCCTTCTGAGATTCTTCGGAGATCTACCCACCATATTTACTCGATACGGGCCAAAAAGTATACTTACGAATATGTTACGTGGCTGTAAATCAAAACCAATGGGCAACCAGAAATTACTACTACGTAGGTACTAGTAAACCAGGGTATAAATAACTTGGTAACGTATATACTAAAAATATACCTATATACTCGAACACACAGGACATGCACAATTTTTGTCCGACAAAGAGTATCGTTGTTATTTGTGTATGTACCTACTTCTAACAAATATGACCTCTCGAAGGCAAACAAGCGTAATTGATTTAATATTTATGATGTAGGCCCAAATTAAAACCCCGTCATCTAAAAGTAAGGATAAGATCTAGTTTAAGCACACATTACAATGTATCTTTATTATTTTAAATAAATAAATAAGGAACGATATTTTTACAATGTGGTTTCAAGCCCCAAGCCCCAAACTAAGTAAAGCTTGTAATATGGGAACCAGATAACCGACATAATAGTATAACAACCATCTATGATGTTCGTCACACACGATTTCCCTGGGTGGAACTCGAACCTACATTATTATCAGATTGTCATATAAGTATACCTACGGGAGAAATAGTATCAATCATTAGTTTTTTTTTAATGTTTCACAATCAAGATTTTTGACTACAGCTCATCTGATGTTAACTGAGGGTGTGGTCGAAGTTGGTAAAGCATACCTAAGCTGGAAGGGAACTGGCTCTCAAGTGAGACTGCAGGAACACACTGTTAGGCGCTTGGCGGTAGATTTTCAACTTGAGGGTGGTATATCTAGCCAGTCGAGTACTAGAAAATACCCTACCACCACGCTATGGTTTCCTCACGATGTTTTTCTTCACCGGCAGCTCAAACTCATTGTTGGCAAGCGAACCGACCACGCTATCATCGTTACAACAGTTTTATATAAATTATATCAAAGGTGGCTGGATAGTATCTCACTAAAATTTTTTGGGATAAAAAGTAGTCTATGTGTCTATCCAGGGTACCAGCTTCTTCTATACCAAATTTCATCAAAATTCGTTCACCCGTTTGAGCGTGACGAAGTAACAAACTTTCGCGTTTATAATTTTAGTTTGATGTGATATATTAGTAGTTAGCATAGTATTTTACTTTCCAATTGTATACTCACAGAATTCGTAAACGTGACACCCTCTTGTCCAATAAACCGATGTACATTCTTCATCGGTGTCTGAAACCGAAAATAAAACCACTACTCACTACCAATCCATTTATTCTCTTATCACAAACCAATTACAGTTTATTTACCATTCCATCTAAAACAACATCTTGGTCGTCGGTTAGAACAATCACGAAATTTGGTCTTTTGCACAACACTGCACCGACGCCGTACAATAACAATAAATAATTTAACATTTTGTTGGACTTAGGCGTAACTTAAAAAAAAATATTTTTTTTTCTATTGCGTTATCGCCGGCATTATTTCGAGGCCTGTGCACTCACTGGCGATCGCCACGCCGACTGCGAAAAAGCCGACACTCTTGACAAGTGACCTGGAGATAAAAAAAAACAAGTGTTATCAAGCATTTACACTTTACTTGTTCAGCTGATGTGGTAACTACTTAATGGATATATACAAACTTTAACAAAGACAGTGTTTGAACAAAGTTTGAACCTTGAAACAATTAGTAGCTGTATTGGATATGAATAGGTACTTAATTTTAAAAGGAATGAAGATAGGATTGGTTGTTCTTTGTGTTACTCATTTGCAAGGCTAAACATCTTTTTAATTTATTTTATCTAATAATGTATGTTTGTTACTTGTGTGGTAAGTACTAAGAATAAGTTACATTTAGGTTACTATGGACATGCTTGTCTTCCGAATTACAAGGGAACTATTGTTTCTCTTTTTCTTGTTTGCACTGATAGGATATACATATAAATTTACTTTAGGAGCTATGCAAAACTTATAGCTATAAACACTTTTATTGTTAACACAAATGCATGTAGAATGATTTATTATCTTGCTTTCTCTTATATGAGATCATCAAGGTGTTGTGTAACTTTGAAGTTATCAATAAAGTATTTGAATTTGTAGAAGATCAGAAAGATATAATCTATTTTGAATATCAGAGATAGTGAAAAAGAAAATGATGTTTTTTGACAGGCTAGGTGTTCGATTACAGCTCACCTGATGTTAAGCAACAGTGTGGTTGAAGATGGTAAAGATAATTATCTAGCCTGGAATCGAAACTGGTACTCAAATGAGGTTGTTGGATATAGAGGCAGATTTTTAAGTAGACAGCCAAATATCTACTAGAAAGTTTCACAAGCTAACAATGTAGAAAATAGTTCTTGTGCAGAATAAGAAATGAGGCACTGCTATTTATGGAAAGACAAATATAAAGACAATAACAATAAATTCAAATACTAAATCACAATGATTATTTGCAAAACAAGAATTAATTGTCTTCAATGCTACAATATGAGTATGTATATTCAGTATGCATGAAAAGGTACTTCATAATACAACATATAACAAACAAAAAATAGAATGTAATCTATATCCCGCCAAATTTTTTTTAATGCAAAATGTTGCCAAGACTAGACCATAGGTATGCACTGTCAAAAAGTTATCAGATCTCATGTAGAGCCAAGCTTCTAACTACACAAACTCTACACCTAAGACAAAATATGTGGCTTGGCCATTTCGCTACATTCAAAAAATATATAATATTAAAATAAATTAATATAATATACATTTTTTTCGCATATGCTGAAATTTTTTTTCACTTTTCATCATTTTTCTGTTATACAAATAGTTCTTGTAGTAACGAAACGGCCAAGCCACATATTTTGACTAAGGTGTAGAGTTTGTGAAGTTTCGCTTTTAATGAAGCTAGGACAGGACAAGGTCTGTTGGGTCAGCTAGTTAAGCATAATAATGAAAGAAAGTCTTAGGTATTTAAAATTGATACATGTAATAGAATAAGTTTAGGGTTCCACATCCTAATGATAGCAAAAGGTTTAGCTGATTTTAGCCTTTAGCCTATTGTGTCTGTCTGATCTATAAATATATATTTCATAAACTACAATGTTGTCACAAACTATGTAAATGTTGTTACAAGCCATGTAAAGTGTTCACATGTGTATCTATGTTATAATATAACGGATTAGCAACTTAATAAATAATATCATGCTGCACAACAAGAATTAAAAATTGTAGAACTCTACACGACTTTAAATTATTACATACAATATACAACAATAACATGTAAATTTTTCGAATGTACTATAAAGATATAATTAGAATCAAATTATAATAATTTATGATATAAAATAAGAAGCCAATAATTATACATATTATTATGTAAACATATGAGTAAAATTTTTGAAATAAAGATTCATATATGAAAATATATTTATTTACACAAACAGTAAATTAACTAATAGTAACGAATATAGTAGATTTTTGTATTACTTATGCAGGATTACTCATGTTTAATTATAACAAACAAGACAAGCAAGCGTTTGAAGAAAGAAAAGGCTGCACATGTGTTGTACTCAGCTTTGTCTCCGTAATGAACTATTAATCATCCGTAATGGCATTAACCAAGGAATGTATTTTTGTAATAATTTAGTCAAGAGAAAAAAAGCGCAGTTACCACATTTTAGAAATAGGTTATATTGTACTTACCACTTGAAAGGATCGTAGTAAAAGTCCTTTACGAAATTAACAACTCCTTTCTGGCCCATTATATGGAGTATTATTAATTAAAATATAGAAAATACCGAAACCAATCAATTTTCAAAGGATAATCGATAAAATAAACTTTGAAATCTTAAAATTTACAACAATCTCTTTGACAATCGAATTAAATTATTGCACTGACATACACATACATCAAATTGACATTTGACACTTCTTATCTTAGTTCTTCGTTGTTTTTGGCATCGCACTTCGCCAGTGTCAAGAATTTATGTTTTAAAATATTCTATGATAAAACATGTGAATGGTGTTTATATTCACTTCCCACACTCACGCAGACAATTGATATTTTTTTATGGTTGAAAGATAAGATGTTGACCACAGCTCACCCGAGGTTAATTAACAGTGTGATAGATGGCAAACATAAATCCTAATCTAAAATAGAATTAGCTAGTGTGTGAGGCTGCCGGAACCAAAGAATAATATTACTCACAAGGAGGAACTCACCGTCAAGTGCTTGGGATTAGATTGTTAATTTGAGAGTGGTGCTAGCCACCGACTACTAAAATATTTAGACCTTTTATAACCCTACCACCATGTTTAGATTATTTAACTATCCTACCATTCTATGCTTTTCTCATGATGTTTTCCTTCAACGACACTTTAAACTCATGGTTGTGATTTCAACCGACGCCCTCCACGGTAGGAACTGACCATGCTAACCACTTGCTACCATCGCTTCAATATTTGTGTATAACACTTTTTTGTACGTCTCTCTATACTCCAAACACTTAATCACAAGTTTTGGAAAATAATACAATTCTTGTTTTCTTTTTTTCGTAATAATTATTCTTCGAGTAGTAGTTAATTTATCTGAGTAATTATTCAGCTTTTTCGTTAAAATTTCATTGATTATTTTTCCGACCCAAATATCGACCAATAGAATTGCACCATTCGACGTCACGTGGTACAACCTACATGGTATTATACTGATAATTTTTTGATTAGCTCTAATCAAAAAATTATCAGTATAATACCATGTAGGTTGTACCACGTGACGTCGAATGGTGCAATTCTATTGGTCGATATTTGGGTCGGAAAAATAATCCCCCGAATACCACACGAGCTTCAAAATTATCTGGCATTTCCCTCAAGGTTCCCTATCGGGAAATACCCGATAATTTTGAAGCTCTTGTGGTATTATAAGTGACAATATTGACATTGATAGAAAATTGATAAATTCAAAGAAGTCAATAGATAGTACTTTTTGATTAATCTAATCTATCTAATATCTTAAAACGAGCAATTCTTGTATATATGTATATATATAATCTGAATCTCGGAAACGGCTCCAACGATTTGTATGCAGGGGGTTTCGCAGGCGTTAAATCGATCTAGCTAGGTTTCATTTTTAGAAAACGAAAAAAATCCAGGTCATCCAGGTACTAATTATTATGTAGCTAAAGTCTCCAGACCAATTCGTAGTCCAGTTAAAAAATTTTTTTTAGTTTAATTATTTATTAGAGAAAATCGTTTTAACAATCCAGTCTGTAAAATGAGATATTTTTGTATAAACGCCGGGATAAAATGGATGACCACAAGAATATCCAAAAGAAACGAGGCCTGCAACAAGTCCTTTATAGATCAACGGACCACCAGAGTCTCCGAAACAGCCATCGGGTCCACCTACATCCAATTTTCCAGCACACATCATAGAACTGGAAATAATAGCTTGAATCGTACTGTAACGTTGCTTGCAAACGTTTTGGTCTACTGTGAACATTGTCGTTTGTTGGAGTTGATCAGGCTGGGGAGCATTCATCTGAAATATTTAAAAAAAAGTAGCCGCTTTTATAAATTCAGTTTCTCGTTTCTTACATTATTTTAGTTAAGTTAAGGTTGTTCGTATATAAACTTACTGTGGTTTATTTGAAATAGTAATATTATAGTAATTTTTCGATCAAGACTACATTTTTATGTATGTATGTACTTAACAGGTCGATCCTGCGGTTTCTGGCACAAAAAGTTGCCTATGTGTTAATTTCTAGGTATAGTTTAAGCCTCTTTCTTACTTGCGTGTTGTTAGTAGTTCTATTGATTGTATTCTAGTGTATCTAGTGACATTAATAGCATTGTTCTTCTTCCATTCTCTCTAATTCAAGGTTTTTTTTTATATAGCTAAATTATTTGGATTCTAAATTTAGTTTCACTACATCCAGTCGTTTAAGTCTGAAGAAGTGACACGTACAAATATAAAGACAAACTTTCACATTTATAATATCAGTGTGATATTAAAAGAACAAGTTATATTCTATGATGTTGTCTAACGTACCTCCGTAACGCCCCATCCAACAAGCATAGCAATAGAATTTGGCTTGATTTCCACGCCTTGCTTTATCAGAGTTCCCTGTCGAACGTTACTGTTGAATGTTAACCGTTTTGCTATTACCAACACAGCAATATCATTGTTGTAGTAACTTCTGTCGAAGTCAGGATGATGGATGATAGACTTCACGTTGTAGATAGAACCACCACGTGATCGGTAACTTGAACCTACGCGTATTTTCCAGTACTGGGCCAGCGAATAACTGAAAAGTGTATGTCGATTATTCAATAGGTCTTCAGATCCAGAGTCAATAGTATTTAATACCACCTCACCACCCACGAACGCTAAAACCTGGTTATACGGGGATCAATAAGTTTTAGGTTAGTGTGTTAGCCAGGAGCTTTAATATTAACATTAATTAATTTTTTATTAGCGATGATAGGTCTGTTTTTAGCGCGGCCGGTTCACACGCCGAAGGGCGTGGGTTCAAACCCCAACAATGTGCTTGAGCTGTCGGCGAAGGAAAACATCTTGAGGTAACCATAGCATGGTGGTACGGTATTTTCAAGTTGAAAATCTGCCGCCAAGTATGTAACGGTGTGTTCCGGCAGCCTCACATGAGAGCCTTCTATTTCAAGTTAGGTGTGCTTTACTATCTTCGACCACACCGTCACTTAACATCAGGTGAGCTGTGGTCAAAAACCTAGCCTGTCAAATAAAAAATATATAAAACCCTGGATGGATTGCATTACTTAAAGAGTAACTGGTACGTGAAAAGTAGAAAACAAGCTTGGTATTCCATAGAATAGAAATTGATAAGATTAAAAACACGAATGTTAGAAAAAGAATGGCAGACGGGGGCGAGCTGATAGTCCCAAGTAGTTGTCTAAGTAATAATGCCCCCGCCTGCCATACATAAAGACAAGTACATAATCAAAAGTATACATACATTATTATTTTATATATGTAAAACGATATTAGTGCCGACTTACGAGTACTTATAGTATAAAAGTTGCAACAGGTTAATAATACAATCAAAGGTTTTCATATATTTTTCGCATGCATGATAATTTTCTAGCGTTCGTCAAAGTTTTTTAAAATAAAAATAGTATTGTTGCCATTTCAGCCTAGATTCAATTTTCCTTTCCGCCCGTTAGCAGTTACATTTATCCTTCGATATTGACGAAAAACTTTCTTTTTCCGCAAATAATCATTTAATTGGCTTTTGTTAATTGGTATTTAAGGGGCTCTAGCATATTTAGCAAGAGTTATAACGTGAACAATAAATTCAAAGCAAAGGTATTAAAAAAAGTTTCCATTTACCTACTCTAGTTCGTAGGAATTACGTATAAAATTATGTATATTGATATCATAGCCTCTGTGTTCTAGGGGCACCTACAGTACTTACTCTCGCCCAGTATTTGTATTATACTGAAAGCAGTGCGCCGTAGAAATAACATGGCGTGCAGTCAGAATGACTCCAGCACAATGCTGTGTGAACTGCTGAGTGTCCCATGCATCGAGAAGTAGCTGTGCCACTATGGGATACTTGTCTATCGAAGTGGGGGATCCTTGTATAACCCGTGCTAGGTAGAACTGGCTGTTAACTGGAATAAAATAAGAATTAATGCATCCCTATATCTACCTACGACTTTTTTAACTGTGGCGTTTCTATTTCGTTCTAGGCAGGGTCTTTTAATAATCACAATAATTACATTTTAAGATTCATATGCACCAAGTATTTTTATCAAAAATGTAATTGGCTATATTTAGCGTTATCATGCAGGAATTTCAAACATAACCATGAGCAACGTTTTATCTGCTGTATTTCTGCAAGCCAGTCTGATGGTAAGCGTCACGCCTGCCTAGAACAGCTGTGCAGATTTTCGAAGTAGTAAATTCTTGGGTTTTAACTGTGCGTTCATTATGGCGTCAATTTTTTTAACTATAAGCGTAAATTTCCATACAAAAATATGGTCAGTTCTTCTCGTACGGTAAACTATAGTGAAAAATATTCGTACAATTCAAAAATTGAGCCCGTGATAATATGTTTACTCGAAGCAAATTTGTATCTATTTCTGTAACTTACCGTTGGCTACTAACAAAATCCAAAAAAGCACTGCACATTTTAAATTATTCATCTTCAATATAATTGGTGTCTAGTACTCGACCACACCGGTATCTCCCAAGTGTTCTTTGAAACTGGGGTCCATAATAATAAAATGCTCACTTATGTACAGCCATAAACATAAATTTACAAACAAAGTTGGGCTCTAAGTTCAGGTGATAAAGTTTAAAAGTTGCGAGTGCTAAGTGACTTTAGCACCTCACTGTACGTCGTTAACTTTGTACTGATCGGCTGGTCGTGAACTTGATGTTTTTATCGTAGGATGGAATAATCTTGGTCGTTTATGAAATAAATACATACAAGATGGAAAGATGAAAGAAAGAAAGAGAAGTATTTCTGTAAACACTCAGAATTAGATTTTTATTACAATATTTTTTTTGTTAAAAATCTTACTAATTATTTTTCGCACCCTACGGTTTCATCTTCCTTTACGAAAAATACAAAGAAGCCGATGTGTCAACGGGGTACAAGCATACTGCATCTCAAATTTCATCAAAATTTATCACGCCGATATAAAATATAAATAATAAAAATAGGGTTTAGAATGTAGGTAAAATATTAGTGATTTGAGTTAAAATATAATTCTTTTTTAGTAAACAATATGATAACTTAGGGTGTTTCGGAGAACTTCAACTTTATTTGATAGCTTTGAGCATCTTAATATGAACGAAGGAGGAAAAAATAGTTATGAGACTAAATTTCATCGCCAGCATTAGTTTAGCCATTTTTTTTTTCAATTCTTAAAAAGTTCGCTGTGTGCCACACCACATCCAGCCTGATGGGATAATCAATGATGGGGTCTATTAATTTGTGACATTTACGAATCGTACAATAGTGATCTATATTTTTAATGCCAAGTATCAAGTTATTTTCGCGTAGTATTTTCAATTACATGCAATCATTTATCATTCAACGATGAGACAAAATATGGTAGGTAAGTACAAGTATAGCACCTATAAGTAAATTGTAATGCGAAACATTATTTACTTATTTGGGTTGAAAAACTAAAACTTTTATTTGAGCATATTAATTTTAACTTACGCTATGCATGTTATAGATATTTAAAATGTGCTAATTGTGCTTTACGGCGAACTATACCATTCAGAATCAAACAAAAATGTTTGGGAAAAATAAATGTTTATTTTATAATTTTTTTAAAGATGATTTTAGTGTTGCTTCTAAAACTCCGCCTATAATTATAACATCTATAATTTGCATTAAAAAAATGCTAAATGTATGTAGGTAGCGATAATAGCTCAGTGGTTAGCGCTGTCGGTTCGCATGCCGAAGGGCGTGGGTCCAAACCCCAACCATGAGCTTGAGCTGCCGGTGAAGGAAAACATCGTGAGGAAACCATAGCGTGGTGGTAGGGTACTTTCTAGTAATCAGCTGGGTAGCTACCACCCTCAAGTTGAAAATCTGGCGCCAAGCATCCAACGGTGTGTTCCGGCAGCCTCACTTGAGAGCCAGTTCTATTCCAGGCTAGGTGTGCTTTACCATCTTCGACCACACCGTCACTTAACATCAGGTGAGTTGTGGTCAAACAACTAGACTGTCAGCGTTAAAAAAAAAAAAAACAAAGAACGTACCTACTATGTTTGGTAATTCATCCAAGTCAAGATTACCAACAAAATGATTCATAATAAATTAATGACACAGCACCATAACATACCTTCAAAGAACAGTTAGTTTGAAACTTTGAGTTACTTTTAATGAGAATATAATTAAACCTATCCATTTAAAGCAGACTGGTTTAAAAATAAAATTGATGATTAGCTTGAGGTAAAAAAGATTTAGTGAAATAATTATACAGTGTTACGCCGAACTATAGTATTAAGCCTATTGTGAATGACTTTCATTAACGAGCCAACCCTAAGAGCACGATAAAAAAGCTATTCCATACGGAGTGTGGTATATATTTAGTTTAATTCCGCTTAACAGTCGTTTCAGTTACAACAGTGATGAAGATTTAACTAGCTTAACAATAACTTATCCGAAACTTTACTTAATATCTAAAACTGAAATTTGATATAAACTTAAAAACTAAAACACTAATTAAAATTAAAATAACTACAAGTCTTTATATCCTCTTCTGTAGGTAGGTACACTTACCGACACGTGTTTCGCCTCTACACGAGGCATCCTCAGGACGTGTTGACTCTTTGACCGCTTGGCTTGCAAAATAAACTTCCGCAAAGTGACGCCTGAATTAGTAAAATAAATTATCTATTCCATACTTTCCAATGCATGTGAAAGGTGACGATTTCAGGACTGGTTCTAATGGGTAAAATGGTTTATACCTAATGATGAGTATCTTCAAAGGTCGAAACTACTCTTTCAGCCTGTAGTTAGGTACAGAGTGAAGCAGTAAATTTTTCAATGGTTTTAAAAACAAGCTTTTATTTAAATTAGATTTGAATTTAAAAATAATAAAATATATTTAAATTTCATATTAATGTTAGGTATATATGTATTATCAATATTGCTTATTAATACAGGTAAATCTCGCGACATGCTTTTATTTAAATATATATAGGTAAATCTTCTGTACATGTTTGTCACCTAACTCCTCCAGGACCTATTTGCATGAAATTTTGTGTGCATATTTCAATGGACTGTCGGTATGTCTGTTGACTGTTAGGCAATACGAAGTGCGCCGGGTCAGTTAGTATCACATAACTTGTGTACCTACCTACCAATGTAACAAATTGATAGGTTTGATTTTATTTTCTTTTTATAGCATTTAAATAATAATGTTTATAAAATATTTTTTTTATCATTATTTATTGTTGGACATGTTTCCAAGTGTTCATTTCATTTCATTCAGCAACCCCGTATTATGGGGATGGATAAAAAAACATTGTCCGCCATATTGGATTTAGAATGACGTCACATAGCTTGCATTATCTGAATATCTAAATGTATATGCGAAATTTAACGCTAAAGATATCTTGAGCTACCTTTACTTTTATCTTAATAAAAAAATAAGTCACATGCAAAGTTTAAGAAAGTTTTTTTTACACTGATTATACACATATAATGATTATACGCAATGATAAAAAAGTTACAATTATGCTTCTCTTCCGATAAATTCCCTGCGCCTATTCTTCCTGGCAATTGGATAAGTCGAGAGTAGGCTAACGAAAGAAATGGACGAATAGGCGGCCTAGCTAGGAGGGAGAGGGATGGGGGAGGGGGGCGCGTAAAAACTACAAGGTCAAATCCACAACTACAAGGTATCACCCGAACAAACATTGATGTGATTTGGTAAAGATCTTATAGTATTAAATAAATATAAGCTTAAGTTTTCAAAATGTTCATATTGTATAAATTTTAAAAAAAGATATGTTAACAAAAATGTCTTTATTCATTTTTTATATTTGTTTAACAATGCAATATAATTCAGCAAAAATAACACCTATCTTCCTATTAATAACACAGACTAGTTATAAAATAAATAATGACTTGAAACCATTACAAGTAGTCCCAACAATCCGTTTACAAGTAATATGACAATACAATGAAGTATTTTGCTCGATATCAAGGATAAAAACAGATTATCAGGTTATATAATTAAAATTACAAATGTAAATGTTGACATATAATGTTGTAAATGAAGACAATAAATAAGACAATGTTGCATTCAAATACTTTTATTTAAGCATTTGCTTTCACTTTCTTTTCCATAGAAGACTGAGCAAGGTGTGGCCAGCTGCAATACAACTAGTGTCAGAATAAGTTAGGACTGACTTAGTCTTTATTACCGATCATAGTTTTTTTTCAAATTCAATTAAAGGTTATTCAACTGTCACCTACTTTATCTGATGTTAAGCCATACAGCACACTTGCTTACCACATGAGTGTTTTCTAATAAGTACTTTTTTATGGTTGACAGGCTCAGTGTTTTACTGCAGCCCATGTCATGTTGAGTGATGGTGTGGTCAAGGAAAGAAAACATGTTCTGCCTGATATGGAACTGGCTCTCAAGTAAGGCTGCCAGAATACTGTTAGTTGCTTGGTTATTTATTTTCAACATGAATACCACCCGTAGCTAGGTCTGGGTATCTTCACATCGAAAGTGATTTGTTTACTTCCATTGAATTATCTCTATTCTACTGTAAAAATGATTTGGCATGTGTGCAGTGCTGAAGTAAATAAATGCTCTATTATAGACCACATTATGGCTTAACATCAGATAAAACATTTTGTGTTACCACCATCACATTGCTAATTATTGTTGTAAATTATGATTTTATTGGAGCCATCTATCGAATAATCCCTTTGGTTCTAATCAGACCTTGTATTTGTGCATCTATACTAGTGTAATACTTCATGTGAATTAACAATCTAGTAACTCTTTTTAAATCACCATCAAAAAAAGCTGTTGACAATTTCTTTTGAAGATCTTTGATCACTTCCTTATTTTGTTTATTGAGCGTCATGATTTCTTCTTCTGTTTTAGCATTTTCTACTTCTTCATTTTTTTCCATAATCTCCATTAGGAATTGCTGGTCGGCTTCTGTGTTTTCTGGTAGCTCCTTACCACGGAGACTAAGCATGTAGATGCCTGTAGTAAAAATGTTTGTAATTTCAGTTCAGTTATCAAAAATTTTGTTATCAGGAAAAGCTTTCTCAGTTGGAAACAAAATGTATAAACTATTTTGGCATTTCATTTTAATCAGTCAGAATTTACAAAACTATGTTTCTATAAAAAAAAATACAATATTAGAAAGAGTGTAAAAACATAATTTCGCTAATAGGTAATAATTTAATGTAGTGAGATGTTATAGTTGTACCTCACCTGTTATTAAGTGGTGTGGTTGAAAATGTGATCACAGCCTGGAATGGGAACTAAATTTAATTTATTAGTGAACAGCAAATCATACCTCTCGCCATTGGTTCCAATAAAGTCTTGTAAGCTTCATTTACTAGCGATGAGTACTTTTCTGATACTTCTAGCTCTCGGATTTCTCTGAAAAAAAGGCATAGTAAATATGCTGAACTAGTAACCGGAAATAATTAGTTGCTGATATGTTTCATGCAGACAACAGGACTTACTTATTGGCAAACTTATCCGGATGTAGTAACTTCTGTAATTCTTTAAACCTCTTAGCCAGATCATTCTCATCCAAGTCATAAGTTTCTTTAACACCCATAATGTTAAAATAATTCTTATCTTTATTTGGATTTTGTAATACTTTGCAATTTGGGCAGAATAAGTTTGAAACCAAGATTTTTGCGTCTTTTCCACAAGACCAGCATGATAAAAGTTTGACTTGTCGTAAATAAAGTAACCTTTTGTTATGATTTGTTAACATCATTTTTAAATTCATCATTTTATATTATTTAGATTAATTTTTCATACAGGGCCTTGTTTGTACTTGATTCACACTTCGCGTTTTCAATAATTTAATTAAACTAGAAGGTCGCAAATTTTCTTTTGACATCTTCGTCTTGTTTTGCGCTGTTGCCTGTTCCACAATTTTTTAATCTTGTAATTTTAACATTCCTTGTTAAATTTTTGACATCGCACTCGATGTATTTTGCAAGTATTTCATGTATTTGAAGTTTCCTACGACAAAATCAAGCAAAATAATTTTTATTTAAGGTTACAGGTATAAAATAAATCTTAGTCAAGTCGAGTGCGAGTCCATGCCCTGACATAGTTTTTTTACAATGGCACCCTTCACCAATTATCATTCAAAGACGGCGCCAGAATTTAGCTAGGTGTGATTTTTTTTTTATCTTACCTTCTGACTAAGATTATAGTGTCACACAATGTGCATTTGCCAGTGGAAATCTTGTAGAGACAAATAATAATATACTATGTAAAATGAACTGCTAGCTCCTGTATTATTTAGATATAATTATCATGTTCAGTGTATAAGTATAAGTACCTGGTTGACCGAGCTTTGCTCGGGTGAAAACACGGATAAAACGACGTTTTCTAAAAATGAAACCTAGCTAGATCGATTTATCTCCCTCGTAACCCCCTACATACTAAATTTCATGAAAATCGTTAGAGCCGTTTCCGAGATTCAGAATATATATATATATACAAGAATTGCTCGTTTAAAGATATAGATTAAGTTAGCGTACTATATGTATCGTAGTCGTTTTTAACCGACTTCAAAAAAGGAGGAGGTTCTATGTTCGACTGTATGTTTAGCATTATATTTCTATTTTGCTTTACCTACAAGGGCTACCTGGAAGACCAGAGCTGGTCATACCATTTATTATGACCAGCACTAAATTTAGCTGAGGTGAACCTCTATTTTGTAACCGTCTCTTATCTCTGTCTGTTTGTTTTTGTGTTGAAAAATAAAAACTTTTTTATTTTCTTTCTTTGAAATGAACTGAAAAAAAAACAAGTGTTTTAAAATGACAAAATGTTAATAATAACTTTTATTAGATAGGTAGTACTTAGATACACGGGTACCTAAATGATATTTTAAAAATAAAAACTTACAAATTAATTTAGCTGCAAGTTAATACTTAAAATACCTAAACATAACGACGGTTCTATAGTAATTTATAAAATCTAAAGTATGTAATAATTAGTTATAATAATTTATAGTTTATACATGCGTAAGTTTAGACGAGCATCATTATTTCCAGTCCGTAATAACCCACAGCTGCTAATAGCATAATCTATACATAGACGCCACTCATAAATCCGGCACTTTTAAAAGCGGTATATTAATTTGCAAGAATTAGGTACGTAGTTAAGTACGTAACAGATATATGAAAATATATATTTCTTTTTTCTATGCAATCCCACTAGGGGGTTGCTGTCTTACTATCCATACATTTTTCTTTTGTTGATGTGATCACAAATTACTTTTGCTACCCTCCTTGGATCTTATGACTTACATAGGCCTAGTTTCCGAGAGGCTTATACATTGCAATAGATTGAGGTATTATTAAATGGGACAATAAAACAACTTTTTAAGGTTGTTACATTTGATTAAATAAAAAATAATAGCATGAAAACCTTGCGCAGCTTGATTTGTACTCAAGGGATTATCAAGGAAGTAGCAGATGCTCAACCACCACGCATAAGTAGTTCGTACATGAATGTAATGAGGTAAAAGAAATGCTCTTTTACTGATGGTTAGATAAAACGCCTATCTATGACCATTGCAGCGATGCCCAGAATTATGAATAATAAAACAAAATATAGGGCATTATTACTTTGGCGTTAACTACTTTGAAACATTCGATTGTGAATTTCTAGTCTTTGTGGGTTGTTGATGACAAAAATTGTTTAATAAAACAATTAAAGCTGATGTTTTTACTGCATTCATTGATACCGTCACATAGACTACTTTATTTTACATTCTAACAAGTATTCTAGCATTCCAGCTCAGCAATTAAGTATGTAGAAGATTAAATTAAGATAAAAATTAACTTGAGCATCATGTATAATATGAAAATTTTTACTGGATCGAGAGAATAGTATAATTATCGTGTATGACTATAATGTAGCGAGCTCACGCTTGACCTGTTGTGTATACATATTGGCTGCTTCAGCAAGGTCTTTGTCCCCTATAGCGGCCTCGGCTGCGAGGTCAACTTCATCGGCGTCTGCGCCACCCTCCTCCGCCTGCCGTTGCTTGAGCCGAATTTCGCGCAGACGCGCTTCTAGAATGCGCTCGCGCTTGGCTTCCCGCTCCAACATCTGTTGAAATGAAGAAATCCCTGTTAGCCATAAAGCAGCTGATTAAAAACTTTTGTAGGTACTTGTGTTAAGCATTTGTGGAAGACTTATTTTGATTAAGGAAACCCACTCTGTTTTTTGTAATCACCGAACAAAAAATTTATGCGCTGATTGTTTGTTTTTTAAATTTTTTAACAACGACCGTCATGTCATAATATAAAAGTCCTTCAGACAGCTCATTGACTCTGCCACTAGGGCTGGTCTGTAAGTCTATTCCAATTTACATATCTTCAAAAATTGGTATATTTTTTTATGGTTGCCAGGCTAGGCGTTTGACCATGCTCACCCGATGTTAAGTGACGGTGTGGTCGAAGATGGTAAACACATCTAGCCTGGAATGGAGGCTGTTGGAGCATATTGTTAGGTGCTTGGCGACAGATCCATCATTTTTATGAAGGGAAATGGAAAAATCTTTGCACACAGGTAGATTCTAACAGTTAGAACATAAAATTATATGTAGGTATATGCTCTTACTTCGGATATAATTAGTCTTGGGATATTGTACACAAATTGGAAATTGTAAAAAAAAAACTCACGTGTGTCATAAGAGCTTTATCATATGTTTCAGATTGGGCCAAGGATTGTGAGAGCTCTTGCATGTAGATGTTTCCTTGACTGCTGCCACATGCCAATAGCGAGCCCTGTTCAAAACAGCGATTGTCATCTACCATTTCATCATAGTTAAAGTTAATATACATCCAGTGGAATATGGTGTGTTCATAGAAAGAACAAAGAAAGGTGCGTAATTTTTGCTCACTCACCTGATAGATTTCATTTATGTAATTGAGCTAAATATATTTTTTGGACAATCTCATCATCCTTTGTCGGCATCAAAAGGGCGGATAAAATAGGGCAAGGACCAAGTGTCTATAACAAGTCATTTGGGACTGGTAATGATAATCATTTTAAACAGTTCTGTATAATTAGGTATCATATACAGTTTATGTATGTTGCTTGCTAAACCTATTTGACTTACATCTGCTAGAAAACATTGTTCGGAAATACCTGTTCGTGGGGTCGTAGACGCAAAAGAGGTTCTTTGCACACTTGCACAGACAGCACGGGTTCATGTTGGCGCCGTAGCAAATCCCAGATTTCCAGCACACCGTTGGATTGTGTGAGCATCATGAGTGATAGGCGGGTGGGGCTCCACGTGCCCGCAGTCAGGCGGTGCCGATGCGGTGGGGACCACAAAACAGCTGACTCGCGGCAATCCTCGCTCCACACGCGCGCCGTCCAGTCTCCCACTGACAGAAAGTTCTTAAGGAAGTTAGGGTTGCGTTCCAATGACAAAACCGGTCCCAAGTGAGCTGGAAACTGTCACATCGTATATTAAAAATCGTCTCTGAAGATATGAAGAGATGATCATCATTGAGTTGTGCTATGCTTACTTGATTGTTTTGAAGATAGTATTAGACCAAGCCACCGATATTGGTCAGAATAGGTGAAAAAGGAACAATGTTTATCAGTGTAGCTTACAGTTTGTGCGATATATATTGTCGATGTCAGTAGGGACAGTAGGTAGTTACCTTGTAAGGCAATTTTTCGAGTGGAGTTTTGCCTTTCCGATTCCCTCCAATTATGTAACCATTTTCTGTGCCAACTAAGAACCGCGTGGGGATTGTGTGTTCGAACTCCAGCGTGCCAACACCGCATGCTTTTGCCATCGTCTGTACGTCAAAAGATGCTTTCACCACGTCTAAGATCATCTCATCTGTAAAGTTTGACAAGTTGCGCGCGTCCCACCACTTGAGACTGCCATCCGCCGAACCAGAGAAGAACTCCTGGCCAGATTTAGCGCTAATAAAAATAACGTTGCAGACGAGATCACGGTGCGACACATGCGGCGCACTTGTAGATTTAGGCTCACCGCCTGTGCGTTCATCCCACAGTCCTACACGGCCGTCAATCATGCCACCAGCCAGCATGTTGATGTCTCGCTGGTTGAATTGTAGGTCGATTAAAGCGTTCGGAGAATGCAGGACTACTTCGGGTAGATTGGCATTTTCTACATCCCATACATAAGACTCGAGCAAGGAGCCGTAGCGCGGTTTTCGGTTAAAGTCGACGTCGTTGTAAGCTACCGCAAACCGGTGACCGCCTTCCGGCTGCCAGGACACAGCCCGCACGGGCCGCGTTGGCACGCATGGGTCGCGGTATACGTTCACCATGCGGCATCCGATGCGTTCCACCGGCATTATGCGATTTAATCCCGTGTAGTATGTTTCGTACATGTCAATTGCGTTGTTTTGCATAATGTAGTGGTCCATCGCCTGCAAATGACTAAATTCATGAGAATATTAAAAATTCATGTGTTTGTTGTCTGGTTGTGATCAGCATATAGTCCAAAAATCCGTGGGCAGCCCGTGTCCGTAGATATAAGGACCCTGAAATCTTTTCAATTAAAAAAAAAGTACTTCCTACATACTTATTAGTACTACTTAGTAACTTTTTAAACTTTTTGTTTACAATAATTTTTTTGGCACCCATAGTACTGATGGCAAACAATAAAAATACCAGGACGCTCTGAAGGACAGAATCAATAAAGCTTTTTTTTCTTCATTGTTAATATTATGTGAGAGGACCAAAGTGAGTCCAACGATCTATTTCAATCTATGTATGTCAATACTCGTAATCATGTCATACTGTTTTCATCAACTTATTTGCTAACATCATACAGGATTTGCGATTTCAAATGACAACTACAACTAACGTAACTACAATACTGATCGTTAACTTATAATGTTCTTTTATTTTATTCCCGTTATTTAATTCGACCGATTCCTATCAGTTAGATATTGAATAAGGTTTCACTCTCACCGGAGCAGTTTCCGTGACACAGTGTATGTAAGGATCATCTTTTTCGACCTTACGGCGGTAGCGCTGCGTAAGCTCTATGTCAAGTACGTTAACGTCTTTTGGCCAGCCACCCTCAGCGTGGTTGATGCCCGACGAAACATACTCTGCTCTGTAAGAGATGAGCGGCACAATGCAAATTTGTAAAGCCATGGAATAAAACGTTTTGTCCCTTAGTTGGATGACACATGATTATAATCTCCACGTTTTATAGATCAAAGTATCAGACAAAAACGAATCTTCTTAGCATTAAATTGTATTGCTGTGCGGGTGTCAAAAATTTAACTGAAAACATTGAAACAATACAATGCCTAAAACTTATAACTCAAGCTAATCATCAATCACCCTATACGCACTCTATATTGATACGCATCGATCAATACTCACCTTCACTGCCCGTGATCACATGCGAATCCGTGTTCTTAACCCAAGATACAACCATACCAATGCTGTTTTGCATTATCTTACCCGACAAGTGCCTGTATAGGTATCAATGTACCTAGATATACAGGGGTACTGTTAATCAGTCAGCATCCTTTTAAAGGCATATTTTGTACATTAAAACAAACAACTTTTGTCCTACAACCTTTGCCAAAACACAATACATATCCAAAAAAAATAACCTTTTTGTGGTACTCTCTAACATTTTTAGTACATACTCTATTGCGTAGACGTTTCATTTATCGTAGTATCGTGCGAGTAGCCGCCCCCCGCGCCTCCACCCCTTACTTTGGCCTTGATTGACGTCATCGCATTTGCTGCTGGTACGCGTCACAGAGTGCGCGCGCGCTTTTTGCATAGAGTTAACTTTGTTTAGACCGGATAAATATTTTTTTTTAATATTGTATGGAAGAAAAAAAAATACGATTTATCAATAGGAGAACAAAAGTTGTTAGATTTAATGTACTGAAATATGCCCTTAAAAGGATGATTACAAATGACCCTGTATATCAATGATTAATCGTTTGTATGTACCTATCGCATCACATTGTCGCTTGCATAAATAGGCGAGTCGGTAATACCATATTAGTTGTATTTACGTATAATAAGTACCTATAGTTGTTACAAATTTTATTAACAAAATTTATATTAAAGACAACGGTTATAAAAAATGCACACGCTACCATTTTATTAACGAGAAAGAAGAAAATAAATAGAAACATCTATCTCTTAAATATACGTCCTCGCAGTAAAATTTGTGTTTACCTCCAAAAATATAATTAAAATTTTATTTTCTTCTGTAATTTCACTGTTGGCACTCTGTTAAAAGTTGTTCATACAAGTTAGTATGCTTGTTAGTTGTTGTTGTACATTGATAGGTAGATCAGCACCCATAATTATGGCTTCCTTGAAAGACTTTGTGCCTCTGTACTTTAGGAGTGTATGTATATTTATGTGGGCTTACTGCAATACCTGATAGTGTTGATAAATTGTCTAGAATAGTTAGGCGTGTGCTGCGTGAGCTGATGCACGGGGTTCCGTAGGATATAAGCACGGTGCTCCGTTGTATTCATGGGGATGTTATCGCACATCAGTGGTCCTACTTCACAAAACATTGGCTGCCGGCCACAGTCGCGCCGCAGCTTGCAATACTGGTAGCTGAGCATCGTAACACTCAATTTAAGCACCCGACAATAAAATAATACCTATAATCTTTGATTTAAAACAATTAAATACAAAACGAAATACTTTTACAGAAGTAAACTTTGTAAAGTAAGAAGCTACTTCAATTTTTTTTTATTATGTCATTCACCACATTTGAATTTTTATGACAGTCTAAAAGTGGCCTGAGCAAAAATAAAATAACTTTCAATCACCATCCTCTCAGATGAAACACTACTTGTTAAATTTCTAGCGAGTTAGCTTGCAAGTTAGACAAATTAGCAAGGCTAGACTTTAGCAGTCAGTATGGCCGTAAAGACGTAGTAATTATGCAAATATTACAAAAAAAAAACAAAAGAGTCAAATTTCACTGTCACCGTCATAAAATAATATTGCCAAGTAGTGAATGTTTTCCACTAATCTAATGACACCACTTCACATGTGATTATTTTGTTTTGTTTGTGAACGAACCAGAAAGGAAAAGCGCTTTTTGTATATTTTGGGAATGAATCGGTAGAAATCACAAATTAATAATGGCGTCGTACTTTACCATTGATGCTACCAACGAGACAACGAACTTCCAGAAAGAGATATCCAACATGATGCATGGTTTTGGAGATAATCCCAACCCGAATGCTGCGACCGTTGTTTTAGTTGAAAATATTGTTTTACAGCAGCTCAAGTCCCTAGTGCAAGAAGCCCACGGCATCTCCATCACTAGAGGCGGTAGATACGTCACTAATTACGAGATAATATTTCTAATGCGAAAGAATATCCTTAAAATGAAACGCTTACATGATTACCAAATCAGACTCGATCAAATCGATAAGAGAGTGTCTGTCATACCGAATGAGAAGATTATGATGCTAGAAGACGATGATCCTTCAGTCAAAAAGAAAAGAACGCACATAGACGTGATCAGAGAACTAGATGAAATGCGGGAAATAGATCTAATTAAATTCGATGCTATTGATTACTTAAGAAAAATCAGAGCGTTTAAAATAACAGAGACAATGTCATTTGACAAGTATGAAACCTATCACAAAGCAAGGTGCAGTTCTTTTCGTGGATCAAACAGCTTGAATCGTGGTTACGTAAAGTTGGAGAAATGGATAAACCCTAACAAAGAATATAAAATATCAATTTCAGCATTGGAAGTTTTAGGGTTCATTGCCTATGAAACAGTAGCTGATTTAGTAGATGCTGTATATTTGATTCGGCAAGATGCTAAAAAGAAGCCCGGGGATCCATTTAGTAAGTTTGAAGGAGGATATTTTTGTAACCCTGGGTCTCTAAATAATGCAGTGTATATCAAGTCAGGGTTTGAAGGAGTCCCTGCTATAACTGTTGCAGAAGTTAGAGAAGCATTACGGAGGTACTTTTCACCGACGACGGGCCTGAATGGGTTGTTTTATAGAAATATGGGTCTAGATTTACCAGTCCGTTATATTGCACTGTGAAAGACATGTTCATGTTGTTCTTTGTTGTTGGCATTGCACTGTACATTTGTCAGTGTTAAACAATATCTTAATATTTTGAAGCAGCTTACAATAAATAATGTTAAATAAGTCTATGTTGAAGTCACACAGTCCAGTCTGGTCATACCTTAGTAAAGTAATGGTATGCTTACTACAAGTTTCAATGCAGTTTTTTGTTAAAACAATGTTTTACCTCATTATTTATGACAAATCTTTTTAACAATTAAATAATTTAAAAACTTATTGCTTATTTTAACATTAATTTTTTAAGATATGTAAACTTTATTAATAAATTACCATCGTTATTAAACATAAACATTCATAAAAAGTCCAGTTTTAATAATACAACAAATGTAACAAGATTTCTCTGCATTTCCACCAATACTGAAAACATAATTATTTTCAGTTAACATACTAAACATATTGTGTTGAAACAACTGACAAACTTAGTTTTTGCATAAAGTTTTTCAACAGACCGAAAAATTTAATGATGTTCTAAGTTGTCATCAAAAGTAATATCTTTATGTAGTTATAATTTTTTGTACTTCATATTGTTATACAGGAAGAGATTATCCCAACCTGTATATTAGTAAGTATAAGACGTCCTACTGTCATAAAATATTCCAATAATATCTGAAAGAAACTGGGATCTGATGTACTAGGTTGTAATTAAAGCAGGAGGTCTAGGAAGCTATCTAATAAGTCACTATCAGATATTCTGCCGCCACACAGCAATGTCTATTATCCGAGCTGAAGGATTATAGTAACTAGCAAAATTACATGGCTGTTAAGATTAATAAAATTATAGAATGATTCAAAGTATTGAGTGTCAAATTAGCGATACTCTAGTCTTTATTTTGTTACTTCGAAGTTCTGGATACCACTGCAATGGTTGTAGGCAGATGTTACCACATACTATCAGTAGACTGTAAAAAAAAATTGGCCATCATGGGATGCCCGGCACACGTGAAACATTTAAACAACACAGATAAGCAACAAAGTATATGTGTGTGCATACACACAAGAGAATCGAGAGAAGTGGCATAGAGGGGCATGATCACATAAGAAAATGTCATGCTGTTTGCCGTCATGGTTTTACTGCCAAGGTGCGCAAATAGATGTTTCACATCAAAAAATTTATAAACTGAGCTATGTCACATTGTTCTTGCTATTAGTAGATAAAAAAATGTATTATAAATAAATATCTTTCGATTGTTTTGTTTATTATTAAGATTTATTAAGTAAATGTCCACACCTATTTAAACTCTGAAACATTTTAATTACTGTAGTAAAGTTTCAAAAGCTGATTGAAAACTGTAAATTGTAATTTTACAGTTATCATTCAGCTTTTTGACACAAGATTGTAATATAGTTAATATCAATAGGATTTATTTTTTCTTTTTCTACTTCTATCTATATCTTTAAACGAGCAATTCTTGTATATATATATATATATATATATTCTGAATCTCGGAAACGGCTCCAACGATTTTCATGAAATTTTGTATCCAGGGAGTTTCGGGGGCGAAAAATCGATCTAGCTAGGTTTCATTTCCAGAAAACGTCGTTTTATCCATGTTTTCAGCCGAGCAATGCTCCGTCAACCAGGTACTTCTATTAAACTGCCAAAAAGCATAGAGTGGTTCTGGTACATTGTTCTTACAAATAAATAGTATTGTTCTGATGTCTGTTGTTTTTTTTTTACGTATATGTAGTATGTTTCAACTGTAATGGTCATGGTCATAGACGGTCGTAACCTTTTATTGTTAGGTTTCTTACAAAAAAACGTTGTAGTGGTGTCCATAAACCAAATTGCCGAATATCAGCAGTAAATTTGAATATGTTGAAATCTTTTATCATTGTGTTATTGTGACTGCACTTAACTCTTATTTAACTCTATTTATTGAACTTTAACTTTCAGCCACTGAGGCCCTTGTTACTTTGGTGAATTCTGAATTTTCAATTCATGTACTTATCCAAGCATTTGTGGCGCTATCTGCTATTTTTTCTATACTTCGAACCTTGAAATATTGCTACTCCCATTGGTGTTAAATGCATGTAATGCAGGTGTGATATCCTGGTTATTGATTTTTTGATTTCTTAATTAAAATAAAGCTGCCCATGCTTGACAAGCGAAATTGCATGGCCCTGTTTGCTAATTGGGCAGATATGACCGAACACCTTTACTTTATTTACTTTACTTTATTAATACAAAAAGTCCTCTTGGCAGGCTAACACTAAGTGTTTATACTTATTGTGTAAACACTACAAAAATAAAAATACTAACACAATAGTATTTTTATTTTAGTTATGGCAAATATTCACGGGAATAAGTACTGAGGGAAGAATAGAGCGACTACAAACTGCATCACTAAAAAAATTGGTCAAGTTCGAGTCAAACTCGTGCGCCGAGGGTTCCGTACCTACCCATTATACCGCCATAATAAAATTAGTATCTTTTTTTTCTTTTTGTTGTATGCTATTTAAGCTAGTCCTCTAAATTGTATGAGCGCCCATACAACTCAGAGGACTATCTTAATTGGCGTCAACTATGTATGTATGGGGACACCCTTATTTTTTTGGAAAATATCCTTTATTTGTGCTGTAAGATCTTGCTTTTTGTCAAATTTCGTGATTCTAGGTCAACGGGAACTACCATATAAGTTTTGGCCGTAAAACCTATAGGGTAGGTTCCGGTTGACCAAGAATTGTCAATTTTGGTTAAAATGTACCTGTATCTATTAACTTAATTGTTTTGTTTTTGTTTGTCTCTATTTAACATTAGGTATAGACATAAACATACCATTCAAGTAATAAGTGCAATTTGCAACAAGAATTTTCCTGAAAATAACGTTTTAATTTATAATGAACAAACAGCTGTGATATCATCAGGAGAACAACAAGTAATGTCTATAATTGATTAAATAAGCACCTACCTAGTGTTTGTGTTAATAAAAACACCAACTTTATTAAAGTAAATGTCATTCTACACAGCTTCATCATTACGTGACATGGCTGGATTTATGGTAAGTAACGAACTTATTAAATTTCTATGACATTTCGTACGAGGCCTGCTGAATCTTTCACATAGAGTCCAATGCTCTTATTTAATTTTTTTTTTTTTTAAAAGTCGAAAAGGAAATAGAAAAAAAACCATTTCTACATAAATTCATTATTCGTCATAAATAAAATAGCTATTTCAGGATCTCGATTATTGAAGTAAATTTCCGAATTGAGCGATTTTTGGTAAGGGTAAAACATATGGGTTCGCGTCACCGACATGCTAATGTAACTTGTTTTAAATTTTCACTTCTGTCTGTAGTCCCCGCATGGTAGCCTATTTTTTTTCTTCCTTCTTTTTGGCACACATAATATGGATCTTCGTACGTTGTCAGTGAAAAGTCGATTACCAAGCTTTGCTCGGCTGAAAATACGGATAAAACGACGTTTTCTAAACATGAAACCTAGCTAGATCGATTTATCGCCCCCGAAACCCCCTGCATACTAAATTTCTTGAAAATCGTTGGAGCCATTTTCGAGATTACATAATAATTAATTTCGATTTTTTTACATAATATATTCAAGAATTGCTCGTTTAGAGGTATTAAATAACATGGTTCAGAAATTAAACCTCTGAGCGATTGGCTGTTGTGATTGGCTACTCATAGTAGGTACCTACTTTTTTATAGCATTTCTTTCGTTAGTTCATTCAAAATCTCACCTACTTAAATTGAACAAAAAACTAAAAATGTCATACAGCGAGTATGATTATAGCTTGCGAATTTATATATGAATAGTCGTGGTTGCTAGGTTTGAGCTGGCATACATTTTAATTTACGAATATGCAGCGCAATAATAAATCCAGCTACGTCTAGTGATATATGTAAATGTACCTACCTACTAACAAACTACGACGACGTGATCTGAACAGTCACTTCGTTCAGCTCAACTGTGGAGCAGTGCATAGTTACTATAGTTAGTATACTTGATCCATACTCCACCAAAAAAATATTAACATAAAACAAAGCATTTCTTAATATGACTTTAGAATTTTTAGTGGGATCATCATCTCAGCCGTAGGACGTCCATTGCTGGACATAGGCCTCCCTCATTAACTTCCATAAAGACCGGTAGGAAGCGGTTCGTATCTAGCGCGTTCCTGCGGTCTTTATTAAGTCTGTCCAGCTTGTAGGTGGACGTGCTACGCTGCGCTTGCCGATCCGTGATCTCCACTCTAGAACATTGCAGTCCCGTTGTCTTTCAGTTCTGCGTGCTATGCGCCCTGCTCACTGTCATTTAATTAGAAGGTTATGAAAGTTGTATTGCTTCTATATCTGGGTAAGTTAATATCAGTAGTCCTAAATTGGATGCATGAAAGAAACGATGCTGGGTGGTTTAAGTAGGTACGAGTGCTTTATTTGTACTCCAATCTATGACTGAAGCGAACATTTACTCAGAACTCAGAAATAAAATCGTAGATGCTAGGTACAAACTAAGTAGGTGTCCTATGACGTAATGATGTGGGCTGACACGTAGGCCCTTCGACGCAATACGAAACTGATCCTGAAACAATATTTCATAAAAATCATCACAAAAACAATCATATAAATAACAATCACCATTCGTTGGCCGTTTCGTACATACGTCTTTGTTTGAAGTTTTTATCTATCCTACTACTTAATATTATAAATGTGAAAGATTGTACGTTTACTCGGTGGTAGATTTCCTTAGCAGGAGTTCGTCTAGGTAGGTACCATCGCAGTACCAGATATTCTGCCGCCAAGCAGTAGTGTTTAAGCATTACTGTGTTCCGGTTTGAAGGGTACTGCAACTAGCGGAATTACAGGGCTATTGAGACTAACCATCTAGTCTCAAAGTAATGAGCGCCAAGGCAGCGATGCCCTGGACTTTGTTTTACTACTCAAAGTTCTGTGTATCGCTGCAATGGTCATTATCTCTTACCATCAGGAGAGCGTCTCTTTCTCATTACTGTTACTGACATATCAACTTGAAATTTGGTATAGATGTGTCTTACGGGACATTATTCTAGAACAAAAGGTATCCTTTATAATAATCTAAGTAATTAGTAGCACAAGTTTTATGATGAATGAAACTATTGCTCTTTTGTTACTTACATAGGTTTCATTTTTCTCTGAACCCAATTCTTAACACCATTGCTTGTACATACATTGTTTACGTCGAAGCGTTTAAAAAAAAATGCCTATGTAATGAGATGAACGTAACGCTTTCCTGATGATAAGAGACTAGTATGTCCTTGCAGCGGTACCCAAAACTTTGAGTAACAAAAACTCCAGGGGATTGCTGCGTTGGAGCTCATTACTTTGAGACATTCAATGCTAAGTTTCAATTGCCCTGCAATGTGGGTAACTGCAGTAATGTTTACACTAGTGCTTCGTGGCCAAATATCTGGTACTGCAGTCGTAAGTACCTTCCTCGTGCTAAGAAGATCTACCACCTAGTAAAAACCCTTGCAGTACAAACACATATTTTAAAATATTTCAGATAATTCGATGCTCGCTGTCGCTGCTGGTGCTGACAGCTAGCTGTTATTGTAAGTCAAATAATGATAATAATAAAATAAGTATAAATAAAAATAATAATAATGTAGATAACGTACTAAACGCTAAAAAAATATTGGGTAGGTCTTAGGTACCAGTCATCACACCACTCTCCTCATAAATCTAGGGCATTGAAAACAAAATCGTGGGGCGCGTGAAATTTTTATTAACAGTCATATTTACCCAGGTTACAATACGCCCCCGCGATTTCGACACCAAAATGCATGAAAAATTATAGTAAACATTATTTTCAGTTTCCTTTTACATCCGCTAGGGGCGTTGTTTCATGTTCCATATGTAGTGATTAGGATTAATTTTTCGCAAATTGTCATTACCGTTCAGTTCTGTAAATAGACTCCTAATTTTGTTACAATACATGTAAATTTGAAAATGTTTTCTCAATTTGCTTGCAGGTGCATCTTATCGATTCGGCGGAACGATCGGTGCTGAGAGTCACCTAAACCTAACTTCTACCGGGTTTGGTACTCTTAAAGCAAACGACACGGCAAACTCGGGTATTGGAGTTGTTTGGAATGGTACAGTGTACGGCGGAGCATATGGGAGGATCGATGATGTCGACGCCGGTGTTGTAGCCTCAGTGAGCAAGACCGCGTCTTTGAAACCCGGTGACAGCTTGGGGGAGATCAAAAGCAATGATACTGTATATCGTGGTAGATTTTTCTTCGGCGATCTCGCTAGACGTTTCTTTCATGCCATTATTGGTGGCGATACAAGCTTGATTAGAGTAAATGAAGATTCTGTAAATGACACTCTTAGTGAGTAATTTTTTTTTGAGCTTTGGCGGAAGCGCTTGCGAGACATGCTATTGTATAGTATTATTTTTGAAAAAAAAATTTTTCCATTTTTCGTTTAACTATTTTAAGTGTCTAATTATGCGCACCAGTGTGGGCTAAAGATATGATGTGGTTTATGCATGTTATATTGTGTCGTTTCCGAAATTCCGTAGACATTTCTAGTAAAATCATCACTACTTTCTAGGACCAGGATGGCGAACCAAAGTCGATATTTCGGGTACGCCACCCACCAAAACACAGTGCAATTTTTTTTTTGTAATGTATAAAGAGTTGTGAGTTTCATTAATCACTAATTCAACATTATTTGACGGTACGTCTCATTAAACATTTCCTTAGAAAAAATGACACATGGTCCATAAAGGTTTGCCACCCCTGAGATTATGAACTGAACGTGATTATGACTTAATTTTTGCAACTTTGACTGTGTCCAACTTATTTTGTCATGAGAAGCTCAAAAATTAAATACTTTTTTTAAGTGTGTGCAAATTAATTTTATTTCAAACTTCTTTGTGTTTGTGTGACGTAAGCCATTGATGGATTTGTGTATTTATAACCAAATGTCAAACGAAAACTGTAGGGCCAAGGAGTCTTCATCCATTTTCGATGCAACACTATATCTGTACTCAGGCGCCTTCAGAATTACTTTTAGGTAGTTGCATCGTCAGAATCTACACTATACAATATACGAGTCTTATTAACTAATAAAATATAATTTATATATAGCTAATTAAATGTCAAACTCGAATAGCTCCGGTACTAATAGTCAAAATAAACGATAAATATTTGGTATACTTAAATGGTTTTATTTAAAACAGTAACCTAATAAATAAACCCTATTGGTGGTGCTCATGTCTGTATACAACCCGAACTTAAGAGTAAAAAAAAAAAACTTAAGAGTAACAAAAAAAAAAACAGAATTTTGTAGTGATCATAACATCTTGGGCGATGTTCTGGAACCCTCGCTGCATGAGTCCGAATCACATTTCATCAGATTATTAGCATTTTGAAACAAATCTCTAACACCACACAATCGTCCAACAGTCGAATTGTTCGTTCAACCTTCCACGTGGAGAGGTAGTTCATGCATTTTGACGATATAAGATGTGATGTGTTGTGATTATATGATATGACATAAGAGGTAAAAAGGATGACTGCAAATTATGACAATTCGCGAAAATACTTTCGTCCAGTTTTCGATACAAAAATGAATGAAAAATGGATAAGCGCAACTGAAACTAACTCAAAACTTATTTTTTATACATTTTGGCATCGAAAATTTATTCACACTCGGTCAAGCGCTCGAAGAGTCAACACGTCGGCCGTGAGGATGCCTCGTGTAGAGGCGAAACACGTGTCGGCTGTAGCGAGAAGAGGATATAATGACCTGTGGTTATTTTTCAATTATGTAGATTTAATATTTATGTCGGACTAGCTGTGCCCCGCGGTTTCACCCGCGCTAGATGCCTACGTCATAGTAGCTTTATGCATGCAAAGTCTCAGCCCGATCGGTTTAAAATTGACAAAGTTTCATACAAACTTTCATCCCTTATTTTATCCCCTTGGGGGTAGAATTAATCAAAATCCTTTCTTAGCGGATGCCTACGCCATAACATCTACCTGCATGCCAAATTTCAGCCCGATCCGTCCAGTGGTTTGGACTGTGCGTTGATAGATCACTATGTCAGTCAGTCAGTCAGTCAGTCAGTCACCTTTGAGTTAGATTTTAGTTTTAGATATTAAGTAATATTTAAGATAGATTTTTATTTAAATTGTCGTCAAGATAATTAAATTTTAATTTAAATTCTCTTTACTGTTGTAATCAAAACGACTTTAAGCGGAAACACACTAAAACTTAACCTTGAACACTCAATCCCAAATTTAATTAAAGGTTTTTTGTAAATTGTCTTCGTAGACCCTCTAGCTTCTGCCTGCATAGTCTTTGCAAACCATCGAAAAACTGCTTAGGCATCTGAATAGCCATTAATTTGAATTAACAAAGATAAAAGTTAGCAGCGTAGGCAACCATTATAATAAAAATAAACTTTCTCTAAGACTTTACGGAGCTTAAAAAGTGTTATGGTCTGGTGAACTCTTTAAAATTATACTTGAGTCTAATATTGTACCTAAGTAACTTTGTATGTCATTCTGTCAGGTACCTTTACAATACTGAAAGCAACCAAATTTCACTATATTTCTAAATATTCTATATTTTTAATGTTTAAACTACATACTTCGATTATATATAAGTACCTGGATGACCGATCTTCGCCTGGTTTTTTTTTTTTCGTTTTCTATTAATAAAACCTAGCTAGATCGATTTATCGCCTCCGAAATCCCCTGTGTTCAAGCACCATTTCACTTTCCCGCCCTTTCCTTACCTCGATTTCCGAACGAACCAACAAAGTTCGTTCATCATTTGACTCACTCATTCCGACACACGGAAAGTTGGGAGTTCTGTCATCGTCATCCAACCGTTCACATCGTTTAAACGAAGAAAGCCGGCAATTTAGAATCAGTTAACTGCTGGGAGTTGTAGGCGCCTACAATAGACGTGGAAAGCATCAGGGGGCCCCCTAGTAAGTGCGCAGGAGCGCAGGAGACCCATCGGCCTCGCAGACGCGCTTGGCCGCAACGCACGTGAGTCCCTCTCTATATTCCCGTGTCCTCTAACTCCCGATCATACAATTATATACAGTCCACTTGCTCTCCATGAGTCAAACATTCAATAACACCCTGCATACAAAATTTCATGAAAATCGTTGGAGCCGTTTCCGAGATTCAGATTATATATATACATATATATATACACATATATATATACACACATATATATATACACATATATGTATACAATAATTGCTCGTTTAAAGGTATTAGATAGATATAGATCACATCCGAGGTGACCTTTTTCAAGGAGTGAAAACCAAGCACTCAGCGTGCTGTCTTGTCTCGTTCCGCATTGCGGCCCGCTAAAATAAAGTTGAAATGTTGATCTGATCCAAATTTGATAAAAAAGATTTCATGAAGTCAATAGGTAATAAGTCTTAAATCCATGTGAGAATTGTTATAATTAAACAAGATTACGAAAAAAAAATCAGACAAAACCGCAAGGCTATTTACGAATATAATTTTCAAAGTAAATAACTAGGTACTAACAGGGAGACAAAATAGCAGAACTAAGTGCCTATTTAATACTTATCTAAGTCTTATTTTAACCTTCCATTAAAGAGATCAATGAACGAGATCAAGATCCTAAGTTACTTTAGTACGTGGCAAAGTCTCTATACTCTTTGGAATTTCAGATGTTCTTTAATTTTGAACTGAGTGTAGTGTCTCTTTATTCCACCGTACGCAGAGTAAAGTTTGCAATTCAAAGATAATATTTGCTTTTAAACATCTGCGTAAATTCTGAGATTCTCGTTCATTGTGGATTATGACTATTATAGTTTCACTTGGTGGTAGATTTCCTTAGCAGGAGGTCGTCTAGGTAGGTACCACCGCAGTACCAGATATTCTCCCGCCAAGCAGTAGTGTGTTAACATTACTGTGTTCCGGTTTGAAGGGTACTGCAGCTAGCGAAATTGTAGGGCTGTTGAGACTCACCATCAAAAGTCTCAAAGTAATGAGTACCAAAGCGGCGACGCTTGGACTTTGTTTTATTACTCAAAGTTCTGTGTATTGTTGCAATGGTCATGGACAAGTTATCTCTTACCATTAGAACAGCGTCTTGTTTATCTTATTACTATTACATTAAAAACAATATAAAAATAAATCATAATTTTAAATAAGAATCATAGCTAAGAGATGTACAAGTTAAACGTATAACACCCCATGTTTGCGTCGGAGGTTAAAGAAAAGCAGAGAAGTGAATTGAAATATATAAATCGTGTTGAACACAGACTCTATTAAGATCTGCGATCAACTTTAGTACTTACATCGAAATGTTTTACGTTAACTTTGAGGTGATAAATTTTACGGCAGTTTGGAAGAGCAATCAAATACTTTACGTGTGATGAGTTGACACTCACTCTACGTCTACGGCATGTATGTTCAACCTCTTTTCATTCTGGGCCGTATAAGAGGTACTGCTCCATAGATGCTATAAGAGGGAAAGATCCTAAGGATATTTTGATCTATCTCAAAGGGATTAGGCAGCGTTTTCGTAGAAAGCTTACAAGTGGCTTGACTTTTAACTACACTTCCAACAATTATCATCTTATTGCGACTAATTTACACAAAACCTTGACAAATTATATACCTAAACCTTCCTCATGAATTACTCTATCTATTGGTGAAATTCTAATGATAATCCGTTTAGTAGTTTTTAAGTTTATCGCAAACAGACAGACAGTCAGACAGACGCCGCGGATAACTTTGTTTTTTAATTTGTAGTGATTTATATATTAACTTCATCACGTTTCTTAAAATAATCATGGTGTTCCTTAGCGAAAGTAAAACTTATTAAGGAAGTATGTTGTTTGAAAAGTAAGTGGCAATGTGGTCGTAGATTATAAACACTCTTGGCCTAGAATGGAAATTGCTGTCAATTTTATCCTAAGATCATGCTATGGTTTCCTCCGATTCTGAATCCGAATAAGCCCGGTTTTTTTATTAACTATCCCACTGCTGGGAACGGACCTCTTCTAAGGACTCTCTTCTCTTCTTCTCTTTTGACTGCCCTGTTGGTTCATTGGTAGTATGTTTGCTTCAAGAGCCGTAAGGCGTGGGTTCGATTCCCACTCAGGATAAGCATTTTGTGGTATAATGAAAACACCTATCTGACTTTTATAGTACAAGCTTTGCTTAGTTTGGAGTCAGATGGCGGTGTGTGTAATGTCCAACGATATTAAAAAAAATGTGAGAATGGTATGGCCATAGTTTATAGTGATGATAGCTCAGTGGTTAGCGCGGTCGGTTCGCATGCCGAAGGCCGTGGGTTCAAACCCCAACAATGAGCTTAAGCTAAACATCGAGCATATTGAGCGTAAAGGCAAACATCGTGAGGAAACCATAGCGTGGTGGTAGAGTACTTTCTAGTACTCGGCTGGATAGCTACCACCCTCAAGTTGATAAATCTGCCGCCAAGCATCTAACGGTGTGTTCCAGCAGCCTCTTTTGAGAGCCAGTTCCATTCTAGGCTAGGTGTGCTTTACCATCTTCGACCACACTGTCACTTAACACCAGGTGAGTTGTGGTCAAACACCAAGCCTATCAGCTATAAAAATAAAATAAAAAAGTTCATTACGCTGGTTTCCTCAAGATATTTTATTTCATCACCAGCTCAAGCTTATTGTTAAACATGCTCCTTGGCGTGTGACCGAATACGAATCCAACCGCGCTAATCACTGAGCTAGCTAAACTGACTAAAATTAGATACGTAAGCGGTTACTTTTTAGCCAAAAAGTTTTGTTCACATTTAATTTGTCTTACTCTTTGAATTATTTTTAAGCAGCTAGGATTTGAACCTATGTCCTGCAACGTGACGACCGAGCACGCTAACCACTGAGCCACTTCGCCTAGCTAGTTAAGGCTGCTATCTACACTTACCTAGGCTTTATATGTATATCTACATCCTTAGCAAATTAACATTTAAATTGGGAAGTTTGTTGTTATGCTTTCAAGTTTCTGTAGATATATCTGTATCTAGGTAGATCGTGAAGCCTACAGACGTAATGTTAGCTTGTAATCTGTTCAGTATATAGTACTTATTTTACCAGTAACAAAGAACCGCTGCCATGCCGTCTAGTTTTAGTATTTCTCCACTGGTAAACTCTAAAGCTCAATTCAGACAGAACTGGGAGAGGCCGGCAGTGCTAATGGTAGCTTATATACTCTAAAGGCATTTACACATACACATATATATATATAAATATCGTGTCTCGGTGTTTCTCCTTCCTTGTGGTCCGTTCTCTTCGGTGGTCTCAGTCCTTCGTAACGACGTTTCCTAAAAATAAAACCTAGCTAGATAGATTTATCGCCCCAAAACCCCCTGCATACTAAATTATATGAATATCGTTGGAGCCGTTTGCAAGATTCAGATTATATATAGTACCTGGATGACCGAGCCTTGCTCGGCTCAAAATACGGATAAAACGACGTTTTATAAAAATGAAACCTAGCTAGATCGATTTATCGCGTCCGAATCCCCCTGCATACTAAATTTCATGAAAATCGTTGGAGCCGTTTCTGAGATTCTGATTATATATATACATTATACATATATACAAGAATTGCTCGTTTATTTCATACATATTCATAGTGGTGTTCAGAGGATAACCGTGGTCGTATGCTCCTTTGCAGAATGTATTGTTTTGTTACAGTAGGTAGCATAATCCCTATTCAATGATATCAAAAAGGACGGGGTGGACAGAAAAAAAAAATTGTTCTTGACAGGACGCCATATTCAATTTAATGTGACGTCACATAATCTTTAACTAGCAAACAAACAAGATGCTTTCAACAACACCTCGATTGTCAAATTATGATAAATAGTTTAGAAGTTATGAGGGAACAGATGTACATACACACATACCGGTCAAAACCACCCTTTTTCTTCGCCGTTGTCGGGTAAAAAGCTGAAGACATACAGCGCTGTTATTTCAATGTGAATTGAGCCTTACTCTGGTTATTATTAAGTACTTTAATACCTCACCACAACTTCCCAGATTAAACAGAATGGACGAAATAGGTAAACTTTAACTATTGCACGGAATAACGAT
The DNA here is from genome assembly GCA_950106695.1 of Biston stratarius. Classification (NCBI taxonomy): domain Eukaryota; kingdom Metazoa; phylum Arthropoda; class Insecta; order Lepidoptera; family Geometridae; genus Biston; species Biston stratarius. The sequence continues at coordinate 5,135,799 of OX467106.1, read as the reverse complement.
ATAGCCCAAAAGTTGGCACTAGATAGTGGTTTAGCACATAAAATTGAATTTTACGGCTTTGTACTCGATTAGATCGGCCTCAATCTACCTACGTATTACCTATTCTGGGAAACACTTTCCTAGTTTTACGTTTCCCAGGGGTAAAGGTTATGTGTCAACTTTATAGCATATTCTAATGTTTTTATTTTATTTACAGAGCAAATGTAACGAATCCGAATAAATCTTCTAATGCTGATTGACGTTTCTTTTACACTCAGTTGGCACAAACTGACTGCTCCGTTCGGCTTCTTGAGCTTCTTAATTTGCTGTGTGAGTTCAATTTTTTTAAAATGTAAAAGTAGTGCCTGTCCATGACCAGAAATACACATAACTTTGAGTAGCAAAACAAAGTCCATCACTGCTTTGGCGCTCCTTCCTTTGCGACTTTCGATGACTTTGTTCTGTGTATCGCTGCAATGATCATGGACAGGCGTTTTACCATCAGGAGCGTTTTGTCCGTCTCATTACTTTTACATTTTAAAAAAAGTCTAGAGCATCGCTTTTTTTTTGGTTTACAAGCTAGGTGTTTGACCACAGCTCACCTGATGTTAAGTGACGTTGTGGTCGAAGATGGCAGAGCACATCTAGCCTGGAATGGAACTGGCTCTCGAGTGAGGCTGCCGGAACACTTGGATGCAGATTTTCCAGCTCGAGTGTGGTAGCTAGCCGAGTATTACAAACGATGTTACGATGTTTTCCTTCACCGGCAGCTCAAGCTTATTGTTGCGGATTGAACCCACCCCCTTCGGCGTGTGAACCGTCCACGCTAACCACTGAGTTATCATCGCTACAAAATTCTTACCTAAACGAAAACTGGAATTTCTTTGTTGATTATCCGAATGAAGAAAAAACAATCTTCAAAAAGGACACGATACTGTTTCCGTTCATAACCATAGCCCGGGAAAAGATGTTATGTTATCTTCGTATTATCTCTGCAGATGGGCATGAGAGGTTCGGAAGTCTGCTTCAAGAGTCCTCGAGCCTCTTGAACCGCCTCAAGATCCGTTAGGCCGGGCCCTCTGCCTTTACGATTAATTGAGGGCTCGGCCAAATCTAAATTGCCTATCGACCTCCCCCTCCACGTATTGTTACGTTTACCCCTTGGAAACTAGCGCTTGGAATTCATTTACACATGGGATTTGGCACACTTCGGTTACTGAAAATTGGCTAGATGGTGTTTTATGTAATTTTTATTAGTGTTTACCATCGGCGCCGGCAGCAGTGTGTAAGGGGTGCGGTTGCACCTCCCTGTCGGAAAAGAAAATACATAGGAATTAAGATTAAGATTAAGTTACTCTTTGATTAAAAACCAAATATCCGCGCAATTTGAATTTAACATTAACTATTATATATCGAGGACGGCTCTGATCATTTTAATAAAATTTGCTATAAGGCTTTTTGGGGGCGAATAATCGAACTAGTTAAGTCTCATCTCTGGTTTTCGCCGAGTTTTAAGACAATAAATTTTGCATATATTGAGCAAAGCTCGAGTACTTATCTATAATGTTATTATTTGATATATTTTAGTGTCCAGATATTTTTTTACACTTCTCACAGCGCCATCTGGCCCTAAACTAAGCAAAGCATGTACTAAGGGAACCAGATAACTGGTAGAATACTTAGATACTTTTTTCTGTAAATACATACTTATAATACGTACAGAACACTCTGACACATAATAAACATTTACCGTTTTTCTTGGTGGGAATCGAACCTACAGCTACTAGGTATTCTACCGTATAAAATATTAGCTAACAAGGCTGTCAAGATCCTGATGCACCTCCCTAAAAGTAATCCTGGGGCGACCATGGTGTTTACATGTTAATGTATGAATGAATGAATGAATGAATAATTCTTTATAGTACACACTTAAAATTACAGAATACAGAAGAAATAAACTAGTTAATAGGTGTAACAACTGGCGGCCTTATCGCTAAAAGCGATCTCTTCCAGGCAACCTTAGGATGGAAAGGATTAGAGGAAGAAAAAGACGGGGTGTGTCAATGTATGGGTATGTTTAGAAAGAAATCGCGAGTGAACCGGTTTCTTCTAGACGAGCGTGCTCCACCGCAGACCGCATCTTCTGTTAACATCAGGCGAGTTGGCGGTAAAACGCGAGCCTATTTGTAATTTTAAAAAAAGTTATAGAAACAAATTTGAGTTCTAACCAACGTCAAACAAGAAGTAGATTCATATTTCTATTTTGTTATTAATTCGCCCATCAAATGTATAAATATGTAACCCACAACAAAGTAATTGACTAGCGTTTCATTGCCATGCCAAAGTTCCTTTTTGCCTGGCATGGGAACTGGCTTTCAAATGAGATTACCGGAACACATCGTTAGGTACTTGCCAGCAGATTTTCATCTTGAGGATTGCAAGCTAATCAGCATAGTACTAGAAAGTATCCTAGCGCCATGCTTATAAGCTCAAGTTCATTGTAAGGATTTGAACACATGTCTTCCGGCGTATTATTCGACCACTAACATCGCTACAGAAAAACCTTGCTTGGAATCAAGACTACAAAGACTAGAAAACTCCATAAAAACATATTAAAAGCTTACCAAAGAACACACTCGAAGAACATCCGATCAAATGAAAATCTACAAGCAAACTCTAACATTCTATACCCAAAAGGCACCCCAGAGCCTCCAAAAAATCCCCCAAAAGGCACCCAAAACTTTCCACAGCGATTAAACGGGACGATTTTTTTCAAAGATTCTTTCACCCTATGGACCTTTTAAGCAAACATATTGGTCCTTCTACTCATAATTCTTCTTTTAATATATTTATAAGGGATTGCTTCGGAGCCGCAATCTGTATCCTATCCGACATCGGAATATTTTTTACTTTATCCACAGCGTTACAGATCTACAGAGATTGTGAAGCAGCCTTCTCGAAGCTAATACAAGCTTTATTTCAAGAGATATAAAGTTGATAAGATTATTTAAGAAGAACGAATGGATTTTGTAAATCGTAACAGTCAGTCAGGAAAGTAACACAACGCTTTATTTTATGAAAGGGATGCAGTATCGTTGGGCCTTGATTGTGAAGTGACTTGATGAGTTTGAAATTGAAATATCAAATAACTTGCGAATCTAACTGATATCCTATACTCGTCAGTGAACTGTAAAAAGAGTTTTTTTTTTTTAATAATTCTTAATAATATGTCTTCAGTTTTCATGAACGACAGGAGCTGAAGGAATTTATATTTGAAGTGCAGTCAATGTTTTTACTTCAGAGCAATATATATAAAATAAATAGCACCCTCAGAGACGTGTTCAGATTAAATAAATTCCTTACTCTAACCAGCATTTACATATTTGAACTATGTATTTTTGTACAAAATAATAAAGAAAATTATTCTAATAATACATCCAGTCGAGCAAATAATTTGCGCATAAATATTAATAATTTATTTTTGCTGTTTAAAAATTTATTAATTTATTGAAAAAACAATATTGAGAAATTATTTCGACTATCGGCCTTCGACTAAGGCCCGGAGCCTTAACGTGATAATTTTTACAACGGACTAGACATTGCTTTGGCTACGATCTCAGCTGATGAAGCGATGATGTGGTCGAAGATGAAGCACGCTTGTCTAGGAAATACCTATTCACGTTTTTCTTGTACAATCCCGGGTATGTTATGTTCCTAATATTGGCTTATTGCCCAATTTGGGAAACATATAGCGTTTTACTGTAGTCGATTATTAAAAGATGTGTATAGACCTCACAACATTTATAATTCTTTTTTTTTTGACAAGCTCGGTGTTTGACCACAGCTCACCTGGTGTTAAGTGACGGTGTGGTCAAAGATGTTAAAGCACACCTAGCCTGGAATGGAACTGGCTTTCAAATGAGGCTGCTGGAATACACCGTTAGGTGCTTATCGTTATAAATAACTTTCACTTTACAATCAACACTGAAATCAACAACAAAAAAAACAGCTGTCACTTTGACGAAATATATAATAATCAAAGTTGTATACATTAAACGCAACGACCTCCTTTCGGCTTTTATTACCGCTCTGCGCAACCCTGTATGAATAATTAATAGACGAGATGATCATGTGCACAAAACAACACAAATATAAACTTTTTATCGGAAAATTTAAAGAGTTTGCATGAGGATATTCCATCGTAGATTTAAGATAACTTCCTTGTAACATTTCTTTTACCAACCTTATATTTCAAGCCATGGAAAAAAAGCATAATGTGTACACGGTTGTGTGAAATAATATAATAACTACGATCTATATTTTTGCATGAAGTGCGTGTGTTAGTTTTGTAACAGGGCCGTATTTAAGGACAGGGCGTAAGTAACGGATCAGAGAAACATTTACAATTACATTAAAAAGTATTTATGTATTAGTATATACTTAACAAATGTTTGTTCTGTGTCTGGGTGTTCTGTATGTATTAAAAGTATGTATTTACAAAAAAAAGTATTTATGTATTCCATCAGTTATCTGCCTTCCATCACACGAGCTCTGCTTAGTTTGGGGTCAGATGGCGCTGTGTGTAATCCGTCCTACAATATTTATTTATATTTATTTATTATTACCTTGTTAAAAGTTATTCAATTATTAATCTGACAAAAGAAAAGCTATGCTACTAAGAAAAAACTAAAATAATTTTATTAAAATGTTACTTGACAAATGTTTAAATGACAAATTATTATAAATTGATAAATTCTTAAATAATAAACAACTTTCAATTCTTATTTAATAATACTATGGCATCGATAATTTTCTTTGACTTTGCTTACTGATGGTACATTTTGTAGTTTACTGAACTTGTTTGCAAGTAGCAGGCACTCAAAATAATAATAAAAAATTGAAAAAAATCTAGGGAACAAATATGCATTCGTTAATTTGTCTCAGTCATTATAATTTTATTAATTGTCGCCCCCCCTGAATCTATAGAACTATCCTTACTGCGGCCCTGTCCAGTGAGATGCCACGAAAACTCACGTACGCCGCACGTAGGTGACGTGAGTACGTGCTTATCATAAATAACCTCATTATAGTCCGGGAGACACAAACTAGAATAATAAGTGAAAAATTACAACATTAGTAATATTTTGAAGTGTCTCATTTTTCAGTTTGTCCGTCTATCCGTTTATATTTTGGATCTAATAAAGAAATGTAATAGATAATAGGTTAATATTTTCGAGGAATATAACTCTACGAGGCAAATTTAAAGACAAAATAAAAAAGAATGGATTTTCATTTGACAATTTTTTTTTTTTTACAAGTTTTCTTAATCTTCACTTTATTGTAAGATATACAGCAATCTGAATATAATAATGTTGCATTTTTGTTAGTTTCTTTAAATTTTTATTTATTTTGATTTATTTAGTTGAAATTTTATTTTGTGATTTTTGGAACAATTGTTCAGGCAGCAAATTCCGTTGTTTAGCGGTTCGTGCATTGAAAATGGAATCGGATCGTTTAGTCGAGTTTTTGGAATATCAACTATAAAGCGGTGTCAGTTCGCTCAGTATTTCTTGTTGATTGTTTATATGTTGAGCGAATTTCTAGTGACATAAAAATGTATTTTCTTACAGACCTGTAAACATGGAACCTGAACTTTATTCTACAGTGTCAGCATCTGAAGTAATTTGTAGCACGTAGTAATATGATGTAAGTGTCTCCCGGTCTATTTCCGCACTCGCTACGCAGATGCCGAAACAATGTCGGGGGAAGTGCACGAAAATAATAGAAAACGACAAAATTTATTAACGAAATGTTGGTATTTCATTGTATTTTCATATATGTGTTAGTAATAAATACATTAATATTGTAAGACAATATTATGTGAATTTAGATTTCACGAATTTGACATTACGCGAATTGAATGTTTTGTGACCATTACACATTTCGCGAATTGAACATTCTGCGTCTTAATGTCTGGTTTGCGCCCCATATACAGCTTTGGTATTTAGACAACTGTATGATAGCAATTATTAGCATACAAAATATATAATACCAATTGTGTCGTTATTTTCAACGTTGAAGTTTTGGCAGCATGGCTGGGAGACCTGACTTCCAATCTGGAGGTCCTGGGTTCGAATCCCATGCGCACCTCTGTCTTTTCTATGTTATGTGCGTATTGCTGATAACTTCAAACGGTGAAAGAAAACATCGTGAGGAAACCTAATTGTCAGAGAGTTCGTAAAATGTGTGATACCCGCGCTTGGCTAGCGCGGTGGACTATGTCCATATCCTTCTCACAATGAGAAGAGATCCGAGCCCAGCTGTGGGCTGGTTTAAAAAAAAACAGGGCTGACTCGGTGTCGTTATTTATAATTAATACTAGCTGCGCCCCGTGGCTTTACCCGCGTGGTGATGGATGATGATGATGATGATAAGTATCTTATGTTTTATTCCAGGCCCTGAAGTATCTACTTGTAAAATTTCATCCAGATCCATTCAGCCGTTTTGGCGTGATTGAGTAACAAACATCTATCCATCCATCCACTTACAATTTTATAATATTAGTGGGATTTTTAGGTAAAAATTTGCAATAATGTAATTCGCATAAAACAATATTTTTCGTATTTTTTTTTCAAAATTGGCATTTTTCTATGTGAATATGTGGTGCCGGCGTAAGAATAGTACCCCACCCTCTCTACCCGTGGTTGCCGTAAGAGTCGGCTAAGGGATGTAATCCGGAAGATGGGCAGCGGCGTCTTCCTTGAACAATCACACCTAACTGCGCTCGCTAACCCGCCTGCCAAGCGTGGCGAGTATTGGCAAAACCTCCGCAGGGGGAGGTCTATGTCCAGCAGTGGACGTCCTATGGCTGATGATGTGATATACATACATATATACAAGAATTGCTCGTTTAAAGATATTAGATATAGGCTTGCGTTAACCACCATCAGGCGAGATGGTATCTCGCTTGTTAAGCGAAGATGCGTTCTACGATGGAGCACTTGCCTAGAAGCGGCTTGTACGAAGAAGGTGGGATCAAACCGCATAGTTCGAGTTCTTGGAATGTCAACCATAAAGCGGTGTCGCTTTTTAGAGCTCCTGGCTGTCCTATAGTAGAATGGGCAGGGCGGAATTAGGTCATGCAGATCTGAAGCGCATTCTCCAAAGTGAACAAGAAATCAAGTGTTCTATACAAATGTCAGAAACACTCAGATTACAAGCAGGAGGGTGTGGGTTCAAATCCTGATAGTGCACTTGAACTGTCAGTGACGGTAAATATCGCGAGGAAACCATAGAAGGAAACCGAAAGGAATTGATTATATGGACAATATTTATTATATTGGCATATTATTATGCTGACATATTTTTGTATTGACATATTTTTATATTGACATATTTTATATTGGCAGTATTTTTATATTGACAATATTCTTATATTGACATGTTTGTATACTTTGACATTTGGTTTTATTCCATTGACATGAAATCAGTGTTCTAAAACTCTTAAAAGATAAAATGTAATGGTATTACGGAATTGACTTGTAACATTGGTGTTATCAATAAAATATTTGTATTTATACTCATGATTTTGAAAGAAAGAAAATAATTTTATTTAGTACATAACACAACCGAACACATAAAAACAAATACTAACAACAACAAATGAACAACTTTCGTTACAGCATCGGCTATGATATCGCGAAAAAATATCAGCTGATATATACTTAACGGCAGGTTTTCAACATGAGAGTAGTAGCTAGCCAGCCGAGTGCTATAAAGTAATTTACATGTTATATATGTATTTGTAAGTCATATAATACCTAAATATAAATAATAGTAATAGTAATATATTTAAAGTTAAATTCAATGGAACCTAGGAGAGCTTGCGTAACAGTTGGATATCCTGGTTTTGAATAAAAATTCACAAAGCAATCTGTTTATGCAGCGAACCTTTCGAAAATCTTTCCACTTCGTATAAAAGTGGGCCCGAAAACCTCATGATCAAAACAGCGAGTAAAAGCTAGTTCTTTATACAACGAAACCTATCATAAATTAGCGGTAAACCTTATTTCGTAGCCAATAAGAACACTTTTTGTATGATTATTTGCTGAAATGTAGTTTTTCTTTCGCCCTGGTTTTTTCCTCGATTTCGGTTTGGCAGTCATTCGGAAGTGACACAATAGGGATTAAGCCTACGGTGCTTCGAGTCTCTACGATGCTACGAATTTGCTACGAACTGAACGTTTCGTGTATGTTGCTACGAATTTGCTACGTATCCGTAGCGTTTCGTATTTCTCGCTACGGAAAACTTTGGATTTGAACGAATTGGATATTTTTTATTTAGATTTAGATAAGCAGCTGTTTTTAAATAGAACCACAGTTACTTTAAATATGTAACTTTAGGTGCCAATATGGCCCAATATGTCCCATATGACCCAATTTAAAATTTATGTATTTATTGGTAAATAATAATAATAGTGAATGCATTGCACAGACTAGATTTACTAAGTAATCAATAAATCTAATTACATAGTTAATTAAATTTAAACATATTATTATAATTAAAATGATAAATATAAAATAACTAAAATATATTATTAAAAGGAGTCCCTTTAGGCAAGGTTCCGAAGATACTGGCAGCGTTCCCCCTTTGAATAGCTAGACTAATTCTTTGTCCGAGGTAGCTGCCAGCTCTTCGGTCTCCTGTGATGTCGACTAACCTTTTTGCTATTTCTTTAAAAAGCAAAAAGGTTATTATTTTATTTGACCCAATTATGTTATCTGACATAAGTAAAGAAAAGTTACACTTAGTGTTTTCTGATCGCTCTTTGCAAAACATATATTACACTCGTAATATATCCAGCCTATAAAGAAGACAAGTTGTTTAATCACCGAGCTATTACTCCATTTTCTCCTCCAAGAAATCACAACTAATGGACAAGGAAAAACTACAACAGTCCTCCGTGCCAAGTCGCCAAAAAACCTCTGTACCATCAACTAATGGTGTTTATTAACGATTTTAATTGCAACTTCCTCTATTTAAGGCTTTAAGGGGGCTCCTAGGTGCAAAAGAGACAGAGCACGCGCGAAAACCTCGTGTTTTAGCCAGTCTCTCGCCAACGCGTGAACCCGGTTCACGCTTGACGCATCCCTGAAAAATATAACGTGTATTACAATTTCGAAACTATTGTGTTTTTGTGCACGAATTCAAAAAATACTTAATCATAGCGTGTATACTAATTAATAGTGTATTTTAATATGTATAGATAAGTGGTTGTGACTTTAAAATTTTGTGTAGAGTTAATGTTAGTTTAAAGTTAATGTTTAATGAAGGTTAATTAACGATTAAGTTACAAGTGACCTCGGTTGTCTAGTGAAGGACATGAGTGTTAAATAAGTGTATACATTTTAAAGGTAAGTGTTATTTAAAACAAATTATGTTATTATTTTTATGTTGCGTTTACCATTACGTATGCCAATAATAAAAATAAACAATTATTAAATATGTCACAAGAACATTTTGAAAAACGTTTAAAATTTTAAGATATATTTATTTTTAGGAAAGTAATTTAAATACCTAGTTGTAAAATCCAGGAAGTCATTGTATATAACAGAATTTTTATACTTCACCATATATTTACTACATAAAATATAAGAAAAAACAAAGTGATGTGACTACTATATTTTATAAACAGCTATCTTTCATTGTGCTTAGCAATCCATAACTTTTTATGAAATAACGTAATTAAAAATTATGTTATATGATTTAAAAATAAGTTGTTAGTGCCGGTTGTTATTCCAACAGTGGATATTATCAATCCAAGTCAAAGACCTTCTGTATACGAGTATATATAACTTTGACATTAATAATGGAAACTCAGTTTTTACGTACCTATCTATTTATGTTTTGTTTTCGTTTTGATTTGTGAGTGCAAGAGTAAATTTTGTTTAAGTTATCGCGATCGTTTTCACTTTGAAACTGTTTAAAGTGTAACAAAATATAAAGTCTTAAGAAAATATAAGATTTTACATGAAAAAAAAAAGCAATATAATAATGAGCGCCAAAACAGCGAAGTCCTGGAATTCATTTTGTTACTTAAAATTCTAGGTACGGCTGCAATGGTCATAAAGTAATTCTTAACCACCAATGTTTGATGATCTCGACGACACAGGGTATTCTAGTGTGGAGAACAACGTCTCTCGTAATTATTTATATTTCATGACATAGTTATAAATACAGTCTAACATAAGAAAGTCTTTTAGAAAATATAACTGTAAACATTTATAAACATTTTGCAACTAAAAAAAAAGGAAAAAAGACAGGCGTTATCTCTTTCCATAAAGAGAGCGTTTCGTTCGTCTTATTACTTTTAGTACCTGGATGACTGAGTTTCGCTCGGCTGAAAACACGGCTAAAACGATGTTTTATAAAAATTAAACCTAGCTAGATCGATTTATCGCCCCCGAAACCCCCTTCATACTAAATTTCATGAAAATCGTTGAAGCCGTGTCCGAGATTCAAATTATATATATACAAGAATTGCTCGTTTAAAGGTATTAGATTAGATAGATACATATTATAAAAAAAGAAACTTTTAGTTTTCAACTCAGTAGTTAAATATTTACCCATGTAAAAGATTTAAAAAAAACACAAGTTTTTTTTAAGAAAATTCGACATAATTTAACTATTATTGATATTAACTGGTTTGTAGCAATGATAGCTCAGTGGTTAGCGCGGTCGGTTCGCATGCCGAAGGGTGTGGGTTCAAACCCCAACAATGAGTTTGAGCTACCAGTGAAGGAAAACATCGTGAGGAAACCATAGCATGGTGGTAGGGTACTTTCTAGTACTCGGTTGGCTAGCTACCACCCTCAAAGTTGAAAATCTGCCGCTAAGCATCTAACGGTGTGTTCTGGCAGCCTCACTTGAGAGACAGTACAAGTCCAGGCTAGGTGTGCTTTACCATCTTCGACCACACCGTCACTTAACATCCAGTGCACTGTAGATAAACAATTGGCTTGCATTTCAAACATTATAAAAAATAATTGAGATTAAAACCTCTCAAAATATTCATATGTTTATATAACAGGCAAAAATTGTAATTGGAAAATAAAAAGATCCCTAAATAACCTTTTAATCAAGATTCTAACACAAACAATGGGAAACCTAAAAAATTATTTACGGCGATACAAAAAAGTCGTTTATAGAAGAAATTTCTGGAAAATTCGAGGCTTTTCGAGAAAATATTTACATAATAGAGAGGCTTCAAGGCACTTTAAATTGATAATATTTCTTTTTAATTTTTGACATCACCTTTATCGCATTCTACCAGTGTCAAGTACTTTCAAGTGTCTCATAATCAAATGAAGTATAATTAATCTAAATCACAATTAAAGTTCCATAAAGTAAGTTACGGTTAAGTCCAGTTTAAGCCTTAGTAAAGTATTGGTAATGTCACGGAAAGCTTTACGGAGTTCGGATAAAAATTCTAATTTATTTATATCGTCGTAACTTGAGTGTTGTATGTAAATAAGTGATATAATTGTATGTGAAGAAGTTAAGATTAAAAAACCAATAAATACAAAAAGAAATTCACTCCCGTTAATAGAGACAATACGCGTACATATATTTTTTTTATTATCATTATGTAATGGAATATTTATGTTAAGTAAATTTTTATGATTGCCAAAGCTGTGAAACAATTATTTTTAAGAATTAGGTTTATCGAATAAAAATAAGAGTTACGATATTAATATTTAATCATAATTATTAATATTTAATCACAATTATTAATATTTAATCATAATTATCAATATTTAATCATAATTATTAATATAACAGTTACTTGTATTAGTTTTTGTACTGTCGTTACGGTTGTTGTTATTTATTGGCTTGGTTGTTGTTGGTTGTTGTGTCGGTTGGTGATTGAGATGAAGTTAATGTAGAGTTTTGTACTCTAGTTAAATCTACAATAATTGTAGTAACTTAAAAAAAAATCGCTTGTCTTTGACCGCCATCTGCGAAGATACGGTCTACGACGAACCATGCTTACCTAGACGAAATCCATTCACTCACGACTTGAAAGCACCCAGATTTTTAATTATTGGTTAGCACCCACATAAAAAGATATTTATATATATATTTTTTAATTGTTGTGTTTGACCACAGCTCACCTGATGTTAAGTGGTGGTGTGGTCGAAGATGGTAAACACACTTATCCTGGAATTGAACTGGCTCTCAAGTGAGGCTGCCGGTACACACCATTAGATGCTTAGCGACAGATTAATTTATTAATTAAAGTGGTAGCTAGCCAATCGAGTACTAGATAGTACCCTACCACCACGCTTTGGTTTCCTCACGATGTTTTCCTTCACCGGCAGCTCAAGCTCATTGTTGGGGTTTAAACCTACGCCCATCGGCGTGTAGACCGACCACACTAACCACTGGGCTATCATTGCTACAAAATATGAGTATGTATTATATGAGTTTGTATTCAACTTACTTCTTGTTAATTGACAGTATAGTCGAAGGCGACAAAACCTAGCTTGAAGTTACAAATTAATTAACACAAAATTATGAATTCGATAAATTCTACCAGCAAACTATAGAGAAAAGAGAATCTATTCACTTGGAAATATCTGTATGTAACATTTAATCCACCTACCCAGAAAGTGAATGAACGAGGCAAACACGAAATTAATCTTAATTTGTCTTGCTTATCTGAGTCTGATGGAATTACTGTGGGTTTTATCGCAAAGTTCATTTATGAGACGCCACGGAAACGGTGAGATTTATGCTGTGATATAGTTAATCAGTTCTTTCTCTTTTCAAATGGGTTAACGGGTACGAACGCATAGAAAATCATCATCATCATCATCATCATCATCATCATCTGTAGATCAACACTCACGTCTTTAAATTTGCTTTCATAGTGGGAGTTACATATATATCATCCATATCTAAAGTTGAATTACACCACTCGATAGCCAAAAGATCAAAGAATGCATTAATTTAAGTGAGGTTTTGAGACATGGTTTTTTTTTTTTTTTTTTTTTTTTTTTTTTTAAATTATATATAGGCTTACGTTTAAGAAATAGAAAGGTTTCTTAATGTTTTAAAATGTACACGACTACACGTGTTCATGTAACGTCGCGTCAATGACACCAACACCTCCGACTTTTATAAATCTATGCTAGATATAGACTGTGGAATAAGATGTTTCGTAAGCCAGGAAAATTTTCCTACAGTCGTGATTTCTTGAAGTGTTATTAGGCATAATTAAGGGACTATAATTTCAGGTTTTTTATGGTTGACAAGCTAGGTGTTGGACTACAGCTCACCTGATGTTAAAAGACGGTGTGTTCGAAGATGGCAAAGCACACCCAGCCTGGAATAGAACTGGCTCTCATGGGAGGCTACCGGAACGCCGGAACACCAATCTTCAGATTTTCAATTTGCTATGCTAACCATGCCATGGTTTTCATTATACTGGCTGTGGTGCTTTTGTTTCTAGGTAATAAAAAAAAACTAGATAGATTATTGGGTCCACGTGCGCAATACTCGTTACACTGACATAAAGCTCCATGTAAGTTAGCTTGTTTGCTTTATTTTGTGTTTGTATCTCTCTTGTCATATCCTAGCCACGCGCTAATTGTCTCCAAGTTTGACGCGATTTCATCAATGGCGTCTGTAATCTTGCTGTTGGATGATCAATTCTCCGTTTATCTTGCCTTAACCACCAACCTGTCACTGCCTTGCTTGGCGTCGTTTCGCTTAGCTTCGTGTCCTGCCCAGGTTCAATTGAGATCCAATAATAATTAACGTACAGACAAAGCTCCGGATATTATACGAGGAGGTAACTATTTCAAATGATGCGATGAAGTGGCAGGTTGATTCGTCCTCAAGATTTATTTATTTAAAATTAAGATTTATTTAATATTTTTTTATTTCACACATCACATCATCAGCCATAGGACGTCCACTGCTGGACATAGGCCTCCTCCTGGGGGGGTTTTGCCAATACTCGCCACGCTTGGCAGGCGGGTTGGTGACCGCAGTTACGTGTGATTGTTCAAGGAAGACGCTGCCCATCTTCCGGATTACATCCCTTAGCCGACTCTTACGGCAACCACGGGTAGAGAGGGTGGGGTACTATTCTTACGCCGGCACCACCACGGCAAATTTTATTTATTTAAGATAATTTATTCCAAAAACTCGAGCTATGTGGTTTGATTCCACTTTTTCGTACGAACCGCATTGGAATTGCTGCCCGAGTGGGTATTCCCCGATAAATACAGTGTGTATCTTCAAGTCGCGAGTGAATCGGTTTCTTGTAGGCAAGCGTGCTCTACCGTAGACCGCATCTTCGCTTAACATCAGGCGAGATGGCGGTCAAACGTTATAAAAAAATTAACAAACACATATTTGCGAAAAGATCTCCTACTTTATTCCAAAAAATTGCAAAAAAATAAGCTTGTGAAACGTAGCCGCTTAGAAATCAAGACACATACAAACAGTAATTAATATTGTCAGACTGTACGTCAGTTGATTGTCACGAGACAGGGAGCGCGTATTTTACCTGCTAATGCGAGATGATAAATTGTTTGGTGGAAAATTCATTCATTTCTATGAAGCTATAGAGAAACCGTTTAAAACGTCCCTATTGATATTATATCATGTATTTGTTTTTAACAGTATTTTTATCCCACCATCATTTAAGATAAATTTATCAGTCCCTAGCTATGCCAAAGAAAAATTCTTAATATGTATAAATCTTCTGTACGTGTGTTTGTCACCTAACTCCTCCTAAACGGCTGAACCGATTTGGATGAAATTTTGTGTGTATATTTCAATGGGTTCCTCGATTGTTTTAAAATACAATTGGACCCGGTAGATGGCGCTGCTTTTGATATGTCAACATACATACCGACGTACCGAAAGCATTGTTGTCGGTTCGCATTGTTGTAAGTTTTGGCAGCCTAGTTGGGAGACCGTCTGACATCCAGTCTGGAGGTCCAGGGTTCGAATCCCACGGCACTGTCTTTTCTAAGTTACGTGCGTATTGCCGATGATTTCAAACGGCGAAGGAAAACGACGTGAGGAAACGTGCATGTCAAGGAATTCATTAAAAAAAAGTTTTCGAAGTTGTGTGAAGCCTGTCAAGTCGCAATTGGCCAGAGTGCCGAAATTTGGCCTTAGCCTTTTCACAATGAGAAGAGGCCCGTGCCCAATAGTGGGACAACAATAACTAAAAATAAAACAGGACTGATTCGGATTCGGAAGCGCATAACTTGCAAGCGGCTGAACTTATTTAGGTGATTATTTTTTTAATGGTTGTGATATTTCGCGTGATAAGGGCGAGCGCTACCGCAATAGGTACGAAGTACCAAGCATTCAACTAATACTGTTTTAATAATATTTTTTTGACTTAGACTACTCGTTGCGATTGACTACTTGTCATCTGATTTCTCATATATCAGTTATACTACCACTCCGCGTAATCCTATATATTATGTACAATAGACACGATATACGCTAAATGTTTATACTAAAAATAAATAAACAAATATCGTAAGACGTTTCCCACAGCGCCATCTAGTCCCAAACTAAACAATGCTTATACTATGAGAATCAGATAACTGATACATACGTATTTCACGTTTCCGTTCCACACAACCTCGTATAAAGTCGTTCATAAAACTACAATAACATTGTGCTCCGAATAATATAATGACAATTAACAATCCTCTCTTTTACAAAACTTACCGCATACTCACAAGTTGGAAACTAAATCAAAATAAAGTTCAAATGTCAGCAAGTTCAAGTGACTTCAGGCGAACCACACACTCAGATGACGTGAATAGGTATAATATAACTAGAGCAGTACATAAGCTTCGTACGTAGTTATATAATTATTACGAGTAGTATCTGGATGATGTTTGAGGGAAAAAAAACATGGTGGTTTGCCTGAAGTCTCTTGAACTTGCTGACATTTGAACTTTATTTTGATTTAGTGATCTTGTGAGTGTGCGGTAAGTTTTGTAAAAGAGAGGATTGTTAATTATCATTATATTACTCGGAGCACAATTTTATTGTATAGCTAGATCGATTTATCGTCCCCGAAACCCCCTGCATACTAAATTTCATGAAAATCGTTGGAGCCGTTTCCGAGATTCAGATTATATAAACACAAGAATTGCTTGTTTAAAGGTATTAGATATGTACAAGTTATATAACTCGAAAATGGCTAGTTAGGTTTTAAAAAAACAAACCTTTTAACCGATTTTTCATGTCATTTCTATGGGACCAATCTGAAAGTATATCCTTTAAGGTAAAAAAAATAAATAGTAAACGCATTATGCGTCTCAATAAAATTTGCCCTCGATTTTTCTGAGATCCCATCATCAGATAGTGACGTAGTGCTAATGGGACCACCTGGGAAGTATACTCCTGTAAAAAAAAGAATTTCTCGAATCGGTCCAGTCGTCTTCGAGTAATCGGAAAACACACATAAAAAAAAGATTCCGACGAAATGAGAACCTCTTCCCTTTTTTTTTAATTCGGTTAGGAATAGCTTAAAGTGAAACGGTTTGATTTTACTTTTTTCTGTGAGTCAGCAAAAAATGAAATGTGCTGCCCGAATGGGTGTTTCCTAATAGAAACATTGTTCAGCTTAATTTACAAAGCCTAGAACATCGTAGCAAAGTTGCTAGTTTGTCGATTTTTTATCGGATTCATTTCGGAGAGTGTGCTTCAGAACTACATGGTCTGATTCCTCCATACTCATTTTTCTATCGGACAGCCAGAAGCTCAGAAAAGCGTCATCGTTTCACGGTAGATGTTGCAAAAACTCGAACGAAACGACTTGATTCCACGTTCATTATGCGGACTGCAACAGGTAGCTGCAACATCAAACCGTATCCCCCGATTTTGTTATTATCAGTTTTCTGAATTGCCTCACACTTTAGAAGTAAATTTGAAGACGTAACACGTAAAAGTTTACATCTAAAAATCTTAATTTGTAACAACCTTGATCACTATCGCTGTTTCTACATTACGTTGAATTGAGCTAACATGGAACAAACCAGTGTTCCGAACCTTCAAACTTTGTTTTGTAGTGTTAACTGCTATTCTTACAATGTACGAAACGCTGCGCTTCAAATAAACTGTCACAAATATGTCAGTGTGGGTAGTTCACAGAATAGCTGAACAGCTGAAAAGTACTACATAATAAATGATGTGCTCTGAACATTCACTTTATCTAGTTCTCCTGTAAAGCAGTGGACTACTCTAGGAGTGCGTAATATTCCACTTAAAGATACATATATACTGCTGTTGGTTTTTATTTTATCTCTATGTATATAGATATATACATTATATCCCATATTATATATAAAGTACCTGGTTGACAGAGCATTGCTTGGTTGAAAACATGGATAAAACGACGTTTTCTGAAAATGAAACCTAGCTAGATCGATTTTTCGCCCTCGAAACCCCCTGGATACAAAATTTCATGAAAATCGTTGGAGCCGTTTCCGAGATTCAGATTATATATATATATATATATATACATATATACAAGAATTGCTCGTTTAAAGGTATAAGATAAGATTAGATAGATATATATATACATATATACAAGAATTGCTCGTTTAAAGGTATAAGATAAGATTAGATAGATATATATATACATATATACAAGAATTGCTCGTTTAAAGGTTTGACAGCCCTGTTGGTTCATTGGGAGTATGTCTGCTTGAGCTGTAGGGCGTGGGTTCGATTCCCGCCAAGGACAAAATGTTTGTTTGGTATAAGCAAATGTTTGTTCTGTGTCTGGGTGTTCTGTATGTATTATAAGTATGTATTTACAACAAAAAAAAAGTATTTATGTATTCTATCAGTTATCTGACTTCCATCACACAAGCTCTGCTTAGTTTGGGGTCAGATAGCGCTGTGTGTAATGTGTCCTACAATATATTTATATTTCTTCAAAGGTATTAGATTAGATAGATATATATACATATATACAAGAATTGCTCTTTTAAAGGTATTAGATAGATATATACGTATATATTTCGTTTTATTTCAATACATTATTATTATTTTTAAATACTTACTATATGTATTATTGTTTTAAGTTTTTTCTTCTTCTTTTTATTGTTACGACATACCCCGTATGTTCTTAATCTGTATTGTGTTTTCCCATCCTTGGTTGCCTGGAAGAGATCGCTAATAGCGATAACGCCGCCACTTGTGGCACTAGCTCACAAGATTCTTTTATTTTCTGTATTATTTTTTCAATAAAGAGGTTATATTTATATGAGCGCATTGCACACACAACTAGCGCCAATCTCAGCAAAGCATGTTCTATGAAGCACATCATCTGTGAAAATTTCAACTGTCTAACTATCACGGTTCATGTGATACAGCTTGGTGAGGGACGGACAGACAGACAGACGGACGGACAGCGGAGTCTTAGTAATAGGGTCGGGACCCTAAAAAGAAACACTCACGAAACTCACAAACTTTCGCATCTATAATATAAGTGAGATAAAAACAGATAAACTCATTGATCGGCATAAAAATGAACGTCGAGAGAATCTATTATTTGACGAACGTAATTTTGTCAACGTAAAATCTGTCTAAAAACCCTTATCCTTCAAAAGAAAATAAAGTCGTGGCCATCGGCGGCTTTATTTCGAAAACTCTGTTTGTTACTTCCATTTTCAATGTTGTTTTGCTTCAAATCCAGTGAGAAATTCCGGATAAAAATGGGCCGTTAATTCTGCTCCAGTGGGATGGCTTGGAAACAGGCTATGTACCTACAGGATTTTGATTAACAGTTTCTTCCGGATTAGCCCGGTTTTTATAAGCGGTCCCACGGATGAGAGCGAACCTTTTCTCATTGTGAGGAAAGTCAAGCTTCACGCTGGCAAAATGCGGCTTGGCCGATTTCACATATTTCCGAGGTCATTACAAACTCTCAGACGTACATATCTCACGATATTTCCCATTACTGTTTGAATCTAATGACAATAACAAAACGTGAATTCAAATTAGGGAAGACAGCGGTATGTACCGTTGAATTCAAAGTCGGACTTCCAGTTTCTTTTGCTGTTGACTTTTAATCTTTTTTTTTGTTGATCTGATATTAAATGACGGCGTGGATGAAGATGGTATAGCACACCTAGCCTGGTATGGAACTGGCTCTCAAGTGACGCTGCCGAAACACACCGTTAGATGCTTAGCGACAGATTTTAACTTTGATTGATTTAAACTAATTAGCTTTAATGTTTTATCTTTCTTGCGAAAACAAATTTAGCACACATTAGTTTAAACTCTACGATTGACGACATAATTTACCTAAAAAGTACAAGTCAATGATTAAATAAGCCATAATAGTTCAGTAGTTAGCGCGGTCGGTTCGCACGCCGAAGGACTTGGGTTTAAACCTTAACAATGAGCTTGAGCTGCCGGTGAAGGCAAACAACGTGAGGAAACCATAGCGTGGTGGTAGGGTACTTTCTACTACTCGGCTGGCTAGCTACCACCCTCAAGTTTAAAATCTGCCGCCAAGCATCTAACGATGTGTTCCGCTTCACTTAAGAACCACTTCGCTTCAAACTAGGTGTCCACACCGTGAGCTGTGGTCCTATCTAGCAACCAAAAAAATAAGATTAAAAAACCTTTTTTCCAGCTATACCGTTTCTACTTAGGAATGTAAAGTATCTTAAGCAGCTTAGGTATCGGATATCGGAACTGTCTAATTTAATTATTCGAGCCATGGTTCAGCGCGCTCCGGGCGTTAGAGCACCTGATTAATTATTTTTACTTCACTGGGTACGCGGAGAGGTGTGTAATACTCGAGGGGAGGCAGAGACGATAGGAGACGGCTTTTGCTGAATGTTTTTTGGGTTATCTACATATCATTTTTATTTCTCACTCTAGCATTAAAACTACAGTAAATGGACGTCGAACGTGATATAGTTTAAACTCTATAACAAATAACGGAACCTATTGAAGAGTTAGTAATTAAATCATCGATGTAAATAGTTGATAGCGAATATGCGTTTTATTTCAAACTAGCGACCCGCCCCGGCTTCGCACGGGTAGTAAGAATGGGTATGGTAAGTTATCCTTAAAAGGTAGATATATGCCACCGCGAACTTTTTTGTAGATCTATAAAAAAGGAATATCCCACCGTGCATTGTTATATCTCAAAGGGATTATGCAGCGTTTTCGATGAAAGCTCCCAGGTAGCTTGACTTTCTCCGACTCCCCCACTATATTATCATCATATTTCAACCAATTTACACAAAACCTTGAGAAATTATATTCTTAAACCTTCCTCATGAAACACTCTATCTGTTGGCGTGATAATCAGTTCAGTAGTTTTTAAGTTTATCGCGAACAGACATATAGAAAGACAGACGCGGCGGACGACATTGTTTTATAATGTGTAGTGATCAAGGCATGGAATGCATTATGACTGTTGAAGATGTTTCGCTTTGGAATGCACCTCCTTCCATTATTATCAGGCAGGATAAATCCATTAATATTTTTAATAATCTCGTATATAAACATTGTTTATCTGCACGCTAATTGGCACTTAGTGTATATTTGCATTTTATGTATTATATATGTGGATATTTATTTATTGCATCTATTTATTATTTATAGTATATTCATGTATACTGTATATACATATATTATATTATTTTATTCTACCTTTTTTTCTGTATTTTTTTACACTGCGACACATCCGAACTTTTGTACATCCAAAGGTTGTCTGAAAGAACTCGCTTAAGGCGATAAGGCCGCCGTTGTACTAGCACCAATTAGTCGATGTTGTTTTGTCATTATCTTTTTTTAAGTTTTTTATATTATAATGTCTCGAATGCTGGTGTACAATAAAGTTCCATTCTATTCTATTTTATAAGTCGGACAGACAAATACACGACGTAGTTTTACTATAGTTATTTATTTACTAATAATTATTATTATTATTAGTTGTATCAGAAGGATCTCTATTGATGCCCTTCAGACATAGAAGCCCAAAAATTGTGAACTCCCAGCAAACTTATGAGGATTTCTTGTCTATGAAGTTTAGGTACATTCTTGAAAGTCAACATGGCATTTGAAAGTTGAATCTGTACTAAGTCTGATGCAATTACTGTCAGTACACCCCACACCTAATGTAATTTAATATTATTCTAACATTTCGACTTATCGTATTAAAGTCTTATCTATCAGATACAATTACAAAACAGATCGAAGTTGTTGTTTACACAATCTTAATGAGTTTTCTCAACTAAACAATGTGAAGCCGAAACGATTTCGCTTATTTCGGATTGCTGCTAAGTGGCTGCGAGCGTGATTTTGGCCGGGTCTGGCAGATTGTTTATTTTTTCTAGAAGATTCTCTTTGGATAAATGACTCCGCCTAATTAGCTATGATTGGCGCGTTAAGATCTTGTATAAGTAACTAGACAAAGCAATTCGGAAAAGTCTTCTATGTTAACAGATTTAGATTTGTAGAAATAGTATTATTTGACAAGATACAAAATGAGCAGTGATATGTAGGAATTAATGAATTGATCAGAACACTCTCCTCGTCTGCAGAGCAGTGTATACACCTTGTTCGTATTGTGAAGTGTGTAGAGTGAGTGTTAATATTGTGGGTTTGTATACCCCTTATTCATACTGTACATGTTGTGGAAACAACTAAATTTTAATTTATTTCTTAAATAAATTAAAAATGTATTAACAAGTCAAAACTTTTTTTTAATGCCTGACATTCTAGGACTACAACTCACCTGATGTTAAGTGACGGTGTGGTCGAAGATGGTAAAGCACACCCAGCCTGGAATGGTACTGGCTCTCAAGTGAGGCTGCTGGAACACACCGTTAGATGCTTGGCGGCAGATTTTCAACTTGAGGGTGGTAGCTAGCCAGCCGAGTACTAGAAAGTACCCTATCACCATGCTATGGTTTCTTCAGGATGTTTTCCTTCACCGGCAGCTCAAACTCATTGTTGGGGTTTGAACCTACGCCCTTCGGCATGCGAACCGACCGCGCTAATCACTGAGCTATCATCGCTACAGTCGAACTGATTAAAGTCAATTGTTTTTGGACCACCTTGTCGTTTTGATATGTTTGCGGGCTGAGGAATTGAGCTTGACCTGGCAGCATTAATGCTGAGAACTAACTTTTTTGTCGCACTGGACACTGCAGCGACAACTATTATAACTATTCATTGTTATTATTATTATTTTGTCACTATTTATAAGAAGTGTGTTGTTGTTGTAGTGTTGTGTGTGTCAAAATAAAAATGTATCTTTCTTACTTTCAATTATATGACAAAAATAACTGTTCAAACTAAATAAAAAAAACACTCATTTCCTATCAATTTTTTAAATTCTTTATATACATATAAGGAGTGCTATTTTTAACAACAAGATTAGTATAATTTTAATTTTAATCTTTATGAGTTTGATACATCCAATTTACCCGATTGGTCTTTTTTTCAAGGCCCACTCAATATTCAAATACAAATTATTTTATTGATAGCACCAAAGTTACAGATCGTTGCAGTCAGGCCACTGGTGGGTCGCGACCACATACTTTGGGAATGAACTTGATATATTTGTGTAAAGTAAGGTCTTGATGAGTTTGTGCACATACATCTAAATAGTCAGCGAGGAACAACATTGTAGGACAAAGGAGTCTTTACATATTTTCTAAAGAACTTGATATCTGTATTACTTTTTTCTAATCTGTGATTAAAGGTGAAACTTCCAGTACACCGAATCTCGGAAAAGGCTTTTTTCGTTCAATTCAACAGAGTAGGTACTGAATGTGACACTTAGAAAAATGAATCCACAGTTGAGGAGATGCAAGGAAATCTGCCTTCGTCCATTTATCTTACGGGCAGGCCTAAGCGAAGCGAGTATGAATCCGAGTGTTCTTGAGGGTTTAGGAAAAACTTCGAGTGAAAGCTGTTCTCTTTATGCCTACCTAAGATTGAGTGTGAAAATAAACAAAATTGATGTTCATGAAAAGGTCTAAGAATAACAAAATAAGAATTTATTTTCAGGCATCTCGTTACAAATTACTCTGCCAAACAATGAAATTATTTGTAATCCAAAAATAATTCTCATTGTATAATATTTAAATTGATAAGTATTTTTTACCGATTAGCTCTTGTCGCTGGTGTAGAAGTATTCTAAAGTGGAGACCGCGAATTAGCAAACGTAGCGTAGGACGCCCTGAGACTCTATGGAGTGACGATATGCATAGGACACCTGGCAAGCTGTTCAAATTGGGAAAAATCTTTGTCGACAATTGAGTATGATAATTAAGGGCGAGTTTGAGTTTTTTAAATTTAATATTTAATACGATATGCTCTCCTAATGGAAAGTGATAACACATGTCCATGACCATTGCAGCGAAACATAGAACTTTGAGTAGCAAAACAATGTCCAGGGCATCGCTGCTTTGACGCTAATTATTTTAAGACTATCGGTGATTAGTCTCAATAGCCCTGTAATTTCACTATCGCCTTCAAATTGGAACACAGTAAAGCTTACACACTATTGCTTAGCGGCAGAATATCTGGTACTGCGGTGGTACCTACCTAGATTCCCTACCTAGGGTAAACATTACTGTGTTCCGGTTTGAAGGGTACTTGCAGCTAGCGAAATTACAGGGCTATTGAGACTTCATTCAGTTTAGGCCCTGGTAAGGCACTTATCAACGTTAAGTTACATGTTTGAATCTACCACCGGCTCGCTCTCTACGACTAACTATCTAGTCTCAAAGTAATGAGCGCCAAGGCAGCGATGCCCTGGACTTTGTTTTACTACTCAAAGTTCTGTGTATCGTTGCAATGGTCATGGATAGGCGTTATCTCTTTACATCAGTAGAGCATCTCGTTCGTCCAATTACTGTAACATAAAAAAAAAAAGTAAAAGACAATGAAGTAACGGATGGTTTCTACTACTGGTCTTGTATTGTTAAAACTGGAAAATTTAGATGATTTTTTCGCGTTCTCGCCAAAACACTATCGAATGTTAAAATTGAAATTCACGCGGCTGATCTTGGCTATACCGTTCGTTCCAATAGCCCGTGCAGTGAATATTCAAAAATACTTTTTTGGATTTCGTTCGAAAGTCGCCCATATACGAATATTTATAGGTACGATTTCAAAATAAAACACACAAATAAAGTTTGTTTCGTGGGAGCGATATACTTACAAACAATCAGAAATCGTTTTTTTTTTTAACGAAAACGTGTATTATCTTTTCACTTCTGTCGGCAGTCCCCAAAACTTTTTTAGCCGCGTTGAGTGATTTTTGGTAGGGGCAAAACTTATGGGTTCTCGTCACCGCCATCCTAATATAACGTGTTTTGTTTTCACTAATTAACCTACGAGGTAAATTACATTTTGTTGAATTTTTTTCTGTCCTGGTGGAAAGAACCCGCCGGTTAGTAATTGAGAACGTAATTTTTACGTAGGTACAGTTTCAAATGATGCGACTCAGAAAAATATATTTTTTACTGAGAATTATCTTTTTAAGGCCTTAGAAAAATACACGTTAATACAAGCCAAATAATGAACAAAAATATTTCACCAAAGCTTTGAAATGATAATGGAATTCATTTTAGTTTAATAATAAATTAAACCTCTAATAATAATTAAAGTTAATATTAAAATATTAACTTTAATAGTTAGTGAAACTGTTTATAGTCATTTAACTCTGGAACATTTATTTTAATATCATAACTTTAATTAAGGTCATAGTACAATTACATTCAGTTTATAAGAATAAATAAAATATAAATTAATTTATGTCCAAAAATAAAGATTTTTTTCACCCAAATCATGTTCCTTTTATTTTTTATTTTTGTAAGAAATATGCTTGCGTTTGACCGCCTTCTCACCTGATGTTAAGTGATGATGCGGTCTAAGATGAATCACGAATGCCTAGAAGATACAGATTCACTCTCGATTTGAAGACACCCAGATTATATCCAACGGGGAACACCAACTCAGGCAGCGCATTCCACTGATCACTTTTAGCGATAAGTCCGTCACGTGACACTAGCTCATAAAAGCTCTCTTTTTTCTATTTTTGTGTGTACAATAAAGAGTTTCTATCTACAATCTATATCATCAATCATCACTAGATATTATAAAACAAAGTCGTCCGCTGCGTCTGTTTGTCTGTTTGCGATAAATTTAAAAACAACTGAACGGATTATAATGCGAGTTTTACCAATAGATAGAGTGATTTATGAGGAAGATTTAGGTATATAATTTGTCAAGGTTTTGTGTAAATTGGTTGAAATATGATGATAATTGTTGGAAGTGTCGAAAAAAGTCAAGCCACCTGGGAGCTTTTATCGAAAACGCTGCCTAATCCCTTTGAGATATAATAAAACAATCCATGGTGGGATATTCCTCTTTTATAGATCTACAAAAAAAGTCCGCGGTGGCATATATCTACGTTTTAAGGATAGCTTACTATACCCATTCTTACTACCCGTGCAAAGCCGGGGCGGGTCGTTAGTTAGTCGTAGTAATGCCATTGCCCGCAATTTATTCACAAACTAGTCTCGATTCAAAAAGAACTAAATTCTAAATGCGAGAAGGGAAGAAACAAAAATAACAATGAGCATAACATATCTCGGGTTCTGAATATACTGAATTAAAAACACATTTGTATGAAAATTGTATTGAAACTTGCTACTAAGGGCAGCTCTACACTTTTGAATGGATCAGACAAAAAACATATATAAAAAAATCAGGTAGAATTCTTTTGGCATGACTGCTGGTGTGTCACATACACACACACATCATCAGTCAGTGGACGTCCACTGCTGGACATAGGCCTCCTCCTGGGGGGTTTTGCCAATACTCGCCACGCTTGGCAGGCGGGTTGGCGAGCGCAGTTACGTGTGATTGTTCAAGGAAGACGCTGTTGCCCATCTACCGGATTACATCCCTTAGCCGACTCTTACGGCAACCACGGGTAGAGAGGGTGGGGTACTATTCTTACGCCGGCACCACCACGGCACAGCTCGTGTGTAATGACATTAAAACTAATAATGGTCGTTTTTTCTTTGAATTTGGAGTCGCACTTTATGTATTTTGCCAGTATTGTAAAATGTTTCGATATTTTAAAGTATTTGATGATAAATTAAGTGAAATAAATCAAACTCGTACTTAAGTCAGAGAGTAAAAGCAGCAAGAATTAAACTAATGTACCTACATAAATAATAACAATATACTTACAAAATATGAAACATAACTTATAAACGAAAATTATGAATACAAATTATGTACCGAAACCTTTATCATGAATCACTCTATCTATTGGTGAAACTAGCATAATAATCGGTTCAGTAGTTTTTAAGTTTATCGCGAACAGACAGATAGACTAATAGATGTGGTGGACGACTTTGTTTATATGTGGTGAAAAAAGAACTTGGCAGTGTAGTGTTCAATTGCAACATTGGCGCAAGTTCTCGAAAACGATAACGGGCGTTCAAAGTACTTGTTCTAGACGAGTCGCATTCTAGCAAATGTGTAGCCGGCTTAATATACTGAAACTTTGTATGCTTTTAGTACAACAGTTGTACATTTAACTTCGCTCCAGTTTCAGAGTTTCAGACGTGAAGAGTGTAATTGGAACGCTTTGATGTGTTCAGTTCTTTCAGTTTTGTAACATAACTATATTACTTTCAGCCGTTTCAGGTAAATGCCTCAACTAAACAGTCCGAATCAGACCTGTTTTTATAAGACTTCACATTTTTCCAAAATTTTTTTTTATGAACTTTTGGACATGTAGGTTTACCAATGGCCACTGAACCAATTTTTAAGAATTGGACCTTGGACAAGGACATACAATAAGGCTACTTTTATTGCGAAAATAAATCTTGGAGGGGGTGAAATAGGGGATGAAATTTTTTTATGGGGAACCAATAGTTTTTCAAGAGATTTAAAAAAAAATCATCAATTATTATATCTTTAATTTTAAGGAGATGTAAAGATTGTTTTCGCGTTTTAGATAGGGGTATCATTTTTTTTTATATTACGAATAGGCTTGCGTTTAACCGCCATCTCGCCTGATGATAAGCGAAGATGCGGTCTACGATGGAGCACGTTTGCCTAGAAGAAACCGATTCACTCGCGACTTGAAAGCACCCAGATTGTACCTATCGGGGAACACCCATTCGGGCAGCGAATTCCAATGTCAAGCGATTCGTATGAAGAAGGTGGAACTAAACCGCTTAGTTCGAGTTTTTAGAATATCCACCATGAAGCGGTGCCGCTTCTTAAAGCTTCTGGCTGTCTGATAAAAGAATAGGCAAGGTGCAATGTGCTTACTTACCTACCTTAATGGTAGCAAAGCGGTAACAGTGTTATATATAAACTTAGAAAAGACAGAAAGAGGTACGTGTCGTGGGATTCGAACCCAAGACGTCCGACGTTCGACGAGATTTGAAGTTCGACGGTTATTGAAGTTCGAAGTTAAGACGGTCTCCCTAGGCTACCGAAACTAAACAGTATTCCACAAAAATAGAACCTTCAAATTAAAATCAATTTAATTCGAACTGTGCGTTAAATACATATTCCAGTGGCCTTACACTAGGCTCAATTCTCGTATTGAGGAGTCTAGGGAATTAAAACAACAATTGAAATAATTCATCTAACATTTTTACCCTTCAGATAGGGACAAACTGGACTAGTTGGCCATAAATCAACAAACACTACACAAAACAATAAACTTACTAAGTCGTATCTTCTTAGCAGAAGGTCTTGGTAGTATTAGTGTGCAAAAATTACCGTATTTCGATTCGAAGGATGCTGCAGTTAGCGAAATTACATGGCTATTGAGAATATGACCAACAAATGTCTCAAAGTAATGAGTGCCAGAGTAGCGATGGACTTTGTACTGTTGTAGTACCTACCTAGACAACCTCCTGCTGAGGAAATCTACCTTCAAGTACCAGATATTCTGTCGCCAAGCTGTAGCGTGTAAACATTACTGTGTTCCGGTTTTAAGGGTATTGTGGCTAGTAAACTTACAGGGCTGTTGAGACTAACCATCGAAAGTCTCAAAGTAATGAGCGCCAAAGTAGCGATGCTCCTTTGTTTTTTAACTCAAAGTTCTGTGTTACATCAGGAGCGCGTCTTGTTAGTATAATTACTATTACATTTAAACAAATACCTTGAGTTTTGTTACTACACTTGTAGCTTGTATTAAATTAATATCAAAAGCCAATAAGTGTACCCGATTCGATATAAAATTAGAAAGACAAATAAGGTATTGAACGTTCGGTTCCTTCCAACTAAAATGAAAGTACAATAAAGCCAAACGTAATAAAATAATATAAAAGAAACGATAACAATTCATTACGAACTCAACTTCTTCTCATTCCGGCAAAACAAACCTTGTGAAGAAGGCAAACACACTCGGGCCCTGTATCTATACTACACACGGTATCGCTATACTGTGGCGTGTTAACAATATAATTTTATGGTACAAAATCTCGGTGAGACCACAGTATAGCAGTAATCAGTATTTAATGTTTCATTAAAGCCTTGTATTCTGGTGTTTCCTTACTTATAGGTACTATTGAGACTTGCATGGAATATATTACCGAAATAAGCGTTAAAAAAGCAGTGTCTGTCCCCGTGTTTAAGGTGCTTATAACAATACCTGTTAGACACTCGGGAAATAGCTACGCGACCAGTTATCGTATGTCTGCGCAATAAGGTTCGCAATCACATAGCATCAGTTATAGGTTTTTCGTGAGCACGTAATAAAAATAGGTATCGAAATAAAGAGCTCGGAGTACTAGAGTTGGACAATGGTCATGTACAAGCGTTATCTTTTACCAATGTAGCCAAGACTACAGTTTTAGCTTTTTAGTCGTCTCATTTTTTTTTTCTCAGTAACCTGTAAAGGGTGATGCATCAAGTTTTTAAGGATATAGGGAAGTACCTACACGCCAAATACTAGAATTAATTTTTTTAATTTTTAATTCATTGTTTCAGATAAAAGTGTGCTATTAAAAATATTTTTTGACTTTTAATTTATTTTTAAGACGAATAAATCAAGACCAATCTCGGTGGGTTTATGTTGTTTCATCACAGAGAATCCGTGGCCCCAGCTTCATCATCAGACCCTGGCTATCATCTAGGCGTAAAGTGCTCTTTAATCAATCGAGTCCCTACTCGATGGGTTTATCTAGATTAGTTCAGAAGTTCCTATGGCCCATCCGTCTCCATCATCACACCTGGTACCATATCATCGTATTGTCAACAAAGATATAATTGATGTATCTGAGTCCAATCGGACATCGGGAAGTGGGTCTAATTTAGCTTGCAAGACTTGATTACAGACCGACAACAGGACAGGTGAAACTAAATAAAAGCTTGTATTCGTAATAATAAAACATAAGTGGAGTACTGAATAAGGTATTTTATTATGGAAAGTGACCTGGTCTTGACACATTTTCGTTTTATTTATGCGGGATTACTTACGTTTAATTTTATCGGAAACTCCGACTATAGTTTCGGCCTCGACAAGACGAGGCCGCGCGCGCGTTGTCTCAGCTTTGTCCCCAAGGCCACCGAATGTGGCCGAAACTATAGTCGGAGTTTCCGATAAAATTAAACGTGAGTAATCCCGCGAAAATAAAACGAAAATGAATAAGGTATATTCACTACTCTACAGTTGAGCTGAAAGAAGCGAGTGTTGAGCGTCACGTAGTATGTAATACATTTGCGTCACTATATAGTTAGAGCATTGGAGTTACGAGGTCTTTCACTGACTCCTTCGCGCACCGCGTCAACACAGTGCAAATATTGCGGTTCGCGTATTGTAAATACCGCTATAATACTGCTGACTATTGTCATTGCGTAACATACGATGCGAACCCTTTTCTATTTAGCGGGAACGGCTAAATGTTAGGTAGTCAGCGAGATCATGCTTGTTTTTTGTTAGTGGATAAATATTGACTTAAAAGATTTTATTGGGTAGAATTGGGTGGGAGCGTGTGTTGTGGATTATAATGATGTTTGTGTTCGATTTACATTGAAGACCGTTTTGCTTTAGTTTTAATGTAGCGCGTTTTTTTGCTTACGTATTTTTGCTTGCTATTAATTCGGCCAGTAATGTTTAAAACAAGGGAAATTACGTATCGTGACCCTTTGTTTGAATTCGTCAGAGAGACTTGGATTGCACATAGCTAAACATGTTGCTGGTAGATCCGCGGTTAGGTAAATCCACAATGCCACGGCTTACGTTGTTGAATGTCGTGTCAAGCAATGGTTTCTGCAGTAATGGCTAAATTCACGGTTATCAATACAGTCGCTGACGTAGGCCGTGTCGGTGTGGGGCAAGCTTAAACAAAAGTAATAATAGATTGATTCCGTATTGTATTTTCATGATAAAAATACAGCGTGGGTGTCGAAAGTGCGGGCATATAGTACACACAATTTAGATGTTATATTTACATAAACTTGGTAAGTTGGGATATCAGCTATAATAACACAATATTCTGGGAAAATTGCGAAAGGACTCCACAGAAAAACACGGGTAGAATTGTAAATATTTCTCCACTTTGAAGTCGGTTAAAGAAAACAAAACATATACAGGTTTGTTTACATCATTCGATTCACGCAATCCCGCTTGAAACTGTACCATTCGTTTGCAGTCACGTCGATCACGTTTTGAGCTTTTCCAATTCTGCAATTCGATTTCCATAGGATTGGTAGCCTTTTGACCCCTTTGGGAGAGCTGAAAAGTGGCCAAGTAGTGTCGGCTCACTGATGTCGTTGAAGTAAAAAAAAGATTAGAAATATATTTTACTAGCTTACGCCCGCGACTTTGTCCGCGTTAATTTTAGGTTCAGAGAGTAATTAAACGTGTAGATAACAAATAAGGAACAGCCATGAAACTTGCGCTATTTTATTATCAATAGCTATTTTATCATCCGTCAATATGACATTTGACATCTGTCAATCTGACACCTATGAATCTGAAATCTGTCAACCTGACATTTGTCAATTTGACATCTTTCAATTTGACATCTGCGTGATTTAGTAACAAACATCCAAACGTATAAACTATACCCACGTGGTGATGGATGATGATGATAAAAAGTATCCTATGTTTTATTTCAGGGCCTAAAGTATCTACATGCAAAATTTCATACAGATCCGTTCAGTCGTTCTGGCGTGATTGAGTAACAAATATCTATACATCCATCCAAACTTTCACATTTATAATATTAGTGGGATGAGACGAACAAAACGCTTTAGGCGCCAACGCGAAAAAATTAAGATGCCGCATTGTATTATTTTACAAAGTTTGTATTTGTTACTTGTATAAAAAATTATGGAACACAATATTTTTTTTTAAGTATAACAAAAAATTGTGTTTGCAAAGCTGATATAATCTTATGAAACATGAGTCGTGTTCGTTTGTGTTGTTTTCGAAACTCCGTCGAAGCATGTCGTAAAGTATTAATCCTTACTAGGCCACGGACTCGACTTTGACATACTTTGCGGGACTTTAACTGTGACTTAGACTTATTTAACTTGACTTATTTATCATAAAATACTTCTAAATATCGGAATATTTTATATTTTTTTGTTTTACTTATGTGAGATTATTTACGTTTAATTGAACGTGAGTAATCTTGCATAAGTAAAACAAAAATGTGTTAAAACCTCTTCAGTTTCTACAACAAAGTATACTATACTTGCTACGATGCTAAAAACAAAGAATAAGAAGAACTAAACGCTCTCCTGATGGTAAGAGATAACGCCTGTCCATATCCATTGCAATTGTGTTTAGATCTTTAATAAAACAAAGTCCAGGATATTTTTGCTTTGGCGCTCATTATTTTGAGAGATTTGATGGTTAGTCTCAAAATATCTATATATGTATACTTGGTGGTAGATCTTCTTAGCAGGAGGTTGTCTAGGTAGGTACCAGATTTTCTCCCGCCAAGCAGTAGTGTGTAAATATTACTGTGTTCCAGTTTAAGGCGTACTGCAGCTAGCGAAATTTTCGCTGCAATGGTCATGGACAGGCGTTATCTCTTACCATCATGAGAGAGATTCGTTCGTCTCATTACATTTACAAAAAAATAGTAGATAAAATAATCATCTATGTACAGTAAAAATACATAGTATAATGTATTCAGTACATTATTCTGACGTGTAACATGATTTAAGCTTAGATTGACATGAAAAGAGATTAATGAATTTAAGTTTCATTTTGCATCATCGCGTAGACAAGATTTAAGGTAGAGCTCTTTCATAATAATTTTATCTCCAGCCTTCATTTTACGATCCTCAAATTTCAGATATTTGTGGAAATATCTGTCATGGAATTTTTTATATTAAAAATTCAAGAATTAAAAATATTATGTTTGTAGACAAGACTTCACATAGCGCTGGAAACCAGATAAAAAAAAGAAAAACTCTATATTGTTTTCACCAAAGTTTTGTTTTTTCTAAAATAATAAAAAAATATAACGTTAAAAACTAGTGCGACTATTGGCGGCCTTATCGCTAAAAGCGATCTCGGAAAGCTGATGGAAAACTTGTATTTTTACACGACTGGCCAAAAAATTGAGTATTATGTTCATGTATGTAGTAGGTAGGGTATTCTGTAGTACTCGGCTGGCTAGTCACCTCAGTAATCACCCTTAAGTTGAAAATCTGTCACCAAGCATCTAACGGTGTATTCCGGCAGCCAGTTCCATTCCAGGGTAGGTGTGTTTACCATCTTCGATCACACCGTCGCTGAACACCAGGTGAGCTATGGTAAGACAACTTTTTTTTAAATATGGCTGACAGGCTAGTTGTTTGACCACAGCTCACCTGATGTAAAGTGACGGTGTGGTCGATGATGGTAAACACACAAAGTCTGAAATGGAACTGGCTCTCAAGTGAGGCTGCCGGAACACACCGTTAGATGCTTGGCGGCAGATTTTAAACTTGAGGGCTTAAACTAGCCAGCCGAGTACTAGAAAGTACCCTACCACCACGCTATGGTTTCCTCACGATGTTTTCCTTCACGGGCAGCTCAAGCTCATTGTTGAGGTTTGAACCCACGCCCTTCGGCATGCGAACCGACCGCGCTAACCACTGAGCTATCATCGCTACAATAGCCTGGCTTGCTTAATATAGATATAAATTATCTCGAACGTACTGTGATCCTTGTAAAAGTTGTTAGTTTTCAACATTCCTTTCAATGTTTGCACATACATTTTTGTTCCGAAACGGATAGGAATCGATCCCACGCTCATTAAGCAGAGGTAACAGAGCAAAAACATTAGTGAGATGACACGAGGTTAACATTAAGTGACTGAAATCTAATATTATTAGGTACTAATTTATACAAGTTACCCTACTGTTAACATTTCTACAGGTAACGCAATTGTTTGTTGATAAAACAATCTATTTCACTCTCATTCGGTATAAGATTAGTTTGCCCAAGGGATTTTGTTTGCTGAATCGATTTATTCGATTCCGGACCGCACGTGTCCTGCACTATCAAAGGTGTGATTTTAATTGTCCCTTTAATAATATTATTGAAATTACAGTTTTTAATAAAATTATTATTTTTAATTATTAAAAACGAATAATTGTGCTGCTAATAGACAATATTTTAGCCCGAATATTAATATTATAAAGGCGAAAGTCTTTGAATGTGTTTGTATGTTTGTTACTTCTTCCCACTCAAACGGCTGGACCAAATTGGTCCAGCCGTTTGAGTATGATGAAATTTGGTATGGAGGTATCTGACACCCTGGTTTAAAATATATACTACTTTTTAATCTTTAAAAAATGTAAAATAATACGTTAATAAAAAAATAACCAAAACCTATTGAGTAGTAATATTAAAATAAAGGCAATTAAAAGAGGATTACAAATATATATATACAAGTTATATGTTTAAATCTAATTAGGAGTAATAAATTTATTTAAAAAGTTTTTGCTTTGATTATGGTTTTTTAATCGCAGTCGGGTTATAGATTTATTAAACTCTTCAGCTTGATAAATCTAAGTTTGCAATACAATCACTTCAAAGAGTATATTACGTATAAAATTGCTCACGAGTCGATAAGCACTAAGTGACTTGAAAGTTAGAGTACTTAGTGTAAGTAAAATAACTTTAAAATAACACACACCCAGACGGTGTTGCATGATGATAAAGCACGAAATAAGTGCAAAACTTGTGAACAACTGTTTTGAGTATAGAAGTTGTTTTGACGGCTTTCACAAACGAGTTCGTATATCAAGTTAAAAAAAGATTTAAATCTTTGACATTGTCCAAAATGCAAACATACGTGACTTTGTGATTTGCAATGCACATTTTTGACTTGATTAAAACGAACTATATTTTTCTTATACATTATAGATTTGTGTTTGACCACATCCTGGCAGATTTTAAGCAATAATGTACGAGTATTTTAGGATGGAGCAAAAAAAAATTATAGTCAAAGCGCCTAGTGCGCAAATGGGGAATATCTACCGTGTAAGGATGACGATTATGGTCATGTTTGTAGCTAATAAATGCTCTAAGAGTCTAGAGACGAAACGTCGTCGTGCGGGTGCCGTGTCCATCGTGTTAATACCAAGACATGTATAATTGTATAATCAACCTAGGACTTACGACCCAGGTGAAGGTTTACGGGGCTCCTTTCAATACGTTTTAACGTCTTCACTGCCTGTATACCGATCCCTTATTTAGCCCAGGGGGTGGCAGGGTGTTTATGTGGGATTCCCGTCAAAATAACGGCCAACCCACTAAAAATCTGGAGGTGTTCCGTGTTAGCGTATTCATCCTCCACATCGACAGCGCTAGTCCCAATTGCACACCATTCTTGAGAAGTTTTAGCTCCACCAGGCTTGACGATCGAAAATCAAGAAAAAAAAAATAGCATTTTTTAGAAAAAAATTGTTGACACTTTTTTATATGTAACGGTAATAAGACCAAGGAGACGCCATCCTGATGGTAAGATATAACGCCTGTCCATGACCATTGCAGCGTTACACAGAACTTTGAGTACCAAAACAAAGTCCAGGGCATCGCTGCATTGGCGATCATTACTTTTAGACTTTCGATGGTTAATCTTAACAGTCCTGTAATTTCGCTAGCTGTATGGAACAGCTGATTTTGTTCCAAGATTTCATAGTTGTGCGCATTGTAAAAGTTATTCATAAAATACAATGACCACTTTTCGGCATAGTACATCCAGATCTTATGACTTTGTATATACTTGGCATACAGGTGGAAGAATAACTTGTAAATAAGTACATTTGTTCGAGGTTTGTTTGCTACCATTAATTGTAAAACCTTCACCTTTCGTCTCACCTCGGGTCAGTCTTGTTTGTTCAGATAGTTAGGTTTTACACACATTCCTCTGGCGCAACGCAAATTGTACCCTTCTCAGAAAACCAAGAAACGTAAGCGAAAGAAGTGTGAACGTCCCCTGGAATTCTATTTACTTTGCACGGCGCTGGTAGCCGGGCATACCTACAAAGTAGCGTATCAGTAAAGATGCCGTGAGTGATTTTGGCCGGACACCGTATGTGTGCCAATTTGCGAAATACAGTATAAATACTACACTTTTAATTTTGCATGGTTTTTTAATAGAGCTACTAGAAAATGTTGAAAATCTGCTGCCAAGCAACTAACAGTCTTCTCACTCGAGATACAGTTACATTTTATGCAAGGTGTGTTTACCATCTTGGACCACATCGTCCAAGTAGACAGTAATAATACCAGTAAATAAAATGAAAACAAACTCAAATTCTAGATGGCTATTAAACTAACTAAAAGTATCTACCATATGATTACACTATTAAAACATATAGATGATGTTAGGATTTGTGGGTAAGTTGCTAGGCTAACCATAGTACTTGAAAATTTAAGTAAAAGTAATGAGACGAACACAACGCTTTTCTGAGGGCCTAGACAAAGTAGCATTCGATTTTCGATAACGCTAATAGAAAAGTCCAAAAATGTACGGGATTGAAATAAGCTGCCCACGTGACAGATCGATAGCTAATGTCAATCCCTACATTTTTTACTTTTCTGAAAGCGTTATGGCTAATTGAAAGGATTTTTTTTTTAAATTTTAAATACTCTTACGTTTGACCGCCATCTCACCCGATGTTAAGTGATGATGCGTTCTAAGATGGGGCACGCTTGCCTAGAAGATACCGATTCACTCTCGACTTGAAGACACCCAGATTATACCCAACTTATAAACGTACTCAGGCAGCGCATTCCACTGTCTAGCAGTCCGCACAATGAACGCGGAATCAAATCGTATCGTTCGAGTTTTTGGAACATCTAACAATGTCGCTTTTTTGAGCTTCTGGCTGTCCGATAGAAAAATGGCCATGTAATTTTGATTAGGCCCTCTGACGTTAAGAGATAACGCATGTCCATGGCCACTGTAGAAGTACTCAGAAATTTGTGTAACAAAACAAAATCCAGAGATTGCTTTGAGACATTCAATGGTTAGCCTCAATAGCCATGTAATTTCGCTAGCTGCAGTACGCTTCAAACCTCAACGCAGTAATGTTACACATTACTGCTAGGTGGCAGAATATCTAACCAGACAATCTCTTGTTAAGGAAAGCTATCGTCTAGTAGAAATACACTGTACAGTAATTTTACCTTATTCAATACTGGCTATTGTGGTTTATATTTTGTTTTAAATTTTAGGTATAATATTCCGTAGGTTGTAATGCTGTCAGACATATTTATCTATTTATCTACTTATCAATAAATACATAAAAAAAAAAAAAAAAATATTTAATTTAAATAATTATAATATTTAAAGTTAATAATTTTAACATATAATTTCATTGGCATTTAATTATATTGACAGGTGTTATGATTTTGACACTTTTAATGTTATTTCTAAATATTAATGGAAAAATGACTTGTAACTTTGGTGTTATAAATACAATATTTGTGTTAATTAGTTAGCCGGAAAAAAATATCTTTTTCTCATCTCTAGTATGTACACTCTGAGATTCTAGTACCTACTTTCTACCTTTTTCCCTCAGTCTGCCCGAGGCATTAGATCCCCGATACTTTACTTTAAAAGAAAGAATCCAACGGATTCCAATGGACTTCGCTGCTTGAAACTTTATCAGTCACGTGGGTTTTATTGTTTCTCTAGTTTTACAGAAGTAAAGATTTAGGCGACGTAAAAACTGTGATGCACCTCGATGTACTACGATTAAAAACATAAATTGTGGAGACATCGAGATTTTCTTAACTGTAAACTAAGGACTCTTAACATTTTTTTTAAATAACTTTAAAATTAGGAATGATACTTACAGCTGGGTTGCAAGTTTTAGGTATTGCACTAGTTTTCGTCCATACCACGCAATAGATCCAAACGACACCCACACGACGCGATGGTACCATTGAATGTTAAGAGGTGTCATTTTAAAAACAACGCATATTAATTAAGCGACATCGTTTCTTGGTCGACGCGACGTTCCAAAAACTCGAACGAAACGATTTGATTCTACGTTCATTGTGCGGACTGCTAGACAGTGGAATGCGCTGCCTGAATGGGTGTTCCTAGTTGGATATAATCTGGGTGTCTTCAAGTCGAGAGTGAATCAGTATCTTCTAGGCAAGCGTGCTCCATCTTAGACCGCATTATCACCGTGGGATGACGGTCAAACGTAAACCTATTTCTTATTTAAAAAAAAAAACAATAATATTATAAACTAGCTTTACCCCGCTGCTATATCTACGTCATCGGAATAAAAGGTAGCTTATGAGTTAATGCAGGGTATAAGGTAACTGGATTTCAAATTTCACTCAAATTGGCTAACAGTTTGTGTGTCTGTGAACGTGTACGTATTAGTATGAAGGTTGTTCTTCTCGGTGTGAAGGCTCAACTTTAGAATACATACTTATACTTTTCATAACGGGAAACACAGACAAAACCACAGACCACAAATTAATTTTACTGTGTTATTAATTAAGACAACAAAATTTTTTCGCAAACAAAATTTGGGTGTCACGTCGGCAAATGTGTTGGCATTGTGTCGATTATATAAATAATCAAAATTGAGGTATCTTTTAAACAGAAATAAGTGTCGTAATTGGTTCCACTAATATGGTTTTTCTAACGCAGCTATTACCCAAAGTATGATATAAAGCCGCCATAATCTATTTGACCTATCGCTGACGCCCCACCAATTAATACAAAATCGATAGTAACTTGTCACGTAGTACCCACACAAGAACCATTATTACTTCAGATAAAAGGTGTCAGTAGCTAATCTACAATCTATCTGTCTATCGTCGATTTTTTTGTTTGTGATTATATCGATGATTAGTAACCTAAAAATCACTACACTTTGAAACGTAAAAGTTAATCGCAGAGACTAGTAACTAATATAATATTATGTAGAAATTGAGTGAAGAATCCTTAGCACTGCAATTTTTGCTTGCTTATTATTTCGAACTATATTTACACAAAAACGTTATATCCTTATGTTACACAAATTAACATACATGTAGGCACATATCATGTGTGCGTATAATTCGTGTACAGTGTAGCGTTCGAATATCGTGTTCGTCTTATGATACTTAACTCCACACTTACAGGTTCGATAATGCTCCCGTAATACACTTAGGGATGTGGCGGTAGCACCAACCACGCGGTCACTATCTTCTTCTTTGTTTTTGGCGTCGTAGTTTATGCATTTGCCAGTGTCAAATATTTTGATATTTTTACGAGTCTAAGTCACAGTTAATAGTTACACAAAGTAAGTCTTGATCGAATCCGGTCATGCCCTAGTAAAATAGTGGCGACTTTACTACAAGCTTCGATGGCTTTTTGGAAGCAACACTAAACACTAGTCAAGTTTCACCACATCATATCATTTGCCTACACTCGTGCTTGTAATTCGACTTTTTATGAATAAAACACCACTGTTTTCATACTAAACACTCAAAAATACAATGGTTTGATATGATTTTTTCAGCGTTCCCGCCAAAACTTCCTGTGCACTTTTGCTCACAGCTCTTGTGACAATGACAGATCGCTATTCCACCAAGAGCGCGCGAGATAGCGTTCATTCATTCACGTATGAATGAATGAGTGTATACTTTAGCGTAAGTACACTACAAGTAAACAAACTGAAGAGTTTAAAAAATCTATAACCCGACCGATTAAAATAGCTAATGAAAAGAAAAAAAAAAAATATTCCTAATTAAATATAAACAGGCTGCGCCACATACCTACTCATACATACAACTATACATACATCTCACTCACCTATTCATTTTATATAATTATTTTTAATTACCCTCTTATTTTCTACAAAATACACTTTCCTACCCTCACCTTCCTCACAATACCTGCCACACAAGTTAGTCGTGAATTGGCGGTTAACACGTACGCAATACGCTTCCCTTACCTCGTCTTCAATATATCAAACAAAACTCTAAATTATAACCGCGAGTGTGATAAAACCATAGAACATAGTGTGGTGAGCAATATTTAGTGTGAAATTAAAAACGCATTACTTGAGAAGGAACCGGGACGTTCCGACCAGCACCAGCTATCGAAGAAAACTACAACAGGTATTTCCCGGCCTCTCCAATATAACTTATATATATTTTTGTAATCCTCTTTTAATTGCCCTTATTTAGATACCCTACTTAATAGATTTGGTTATTTTTTAACGTATTAAATATACATAAATTAACGTATTACTATTTCGCGCCAATAATAATCCACCATCTTGATTTTTTTTCTAAGGACATTTGGATTATAGTGACGAATATCACGATACTTTAATTGTAATCCATTCGGCCGTTTGGAAAATACGAGGTAATAAAGAAATTTACATACATACGTACAAGATACGTGCGAAAAACATAACCCTTCCGTGGCAGTCGGGTAAAATATATCTAGCTATCAGCTTAAATCACAATTACAATACACCAACACCAACTTCTTCATACGAGAAAGAAGATTCTACAAGACGCAATCTCATAAATTCCTTGAATAAAAGGGATTAAGTTCGCAGAATTTCTTAGTTGTTATTCTAGCTTTGTCACGTTTCCATGATGGAAGACAATTTAGTTCATAGTCCATGCTTACGGGGGCGGATGGTATGAGATAAAGCCTGTCCAAGATCATTGCAACGTGATAAACTTTGATTGCCCTGTAGTATCTCTGCTTCAATAGCTGCAACAATAACGATGATAGCTCAGTGGTTACCGCGGTTAGTTTGCACGCGGAAGGGCGTGGGTTCAAACCCCAACAATGAGCTTGAGCTGCCAGTGAAGGAAATATCATGAGGAAACCATAGCAT
The DNA here is from genome assembly GCA_950106695.1 of Biston stratarius. Classification (NCBI taxonomy): domain Eukaryota; kingdom Metazoa; phylum Arthropoda; class Insecta; order Lepidoptera; family Geometridae; genus Biston; species Biston stratarius. The sequence continues at coordinate 5,095,418 of OX467106.1, read as the reverse complement.
GGTGATAGGGTATTTTCTAGTATTTGGTTGGCTAGCTACCACCCTCGAGTTAAAAATCTCCTGCCAAGCACCTATCGGTGTGTTCCAGCATCATCACTTGAGAGCCAGTTCCATTCAAGGCTAGGTTTGCTTTACCATTTTCGATCACACCGTCACTTAACAATAGGTGAGCCGTAGCCAAACATAACAAAAAAAATTTTCTGTATGTATTTAAAAAAAAAGGTTTACAAGTATTCTATCAGTATCATAAAACAAGTTTTGCTTAGTTAGGGGTTAGATAGCTCTGTGTGAAATGTCCTACGATTTTTTTTATTTAGCTTGAGTCAGCACACTGTTCCAAACTTAATAACTGAGTCAATCTCCCAACACGTACGAGTGGGGCAAGCAAGAAAAGGTTACCGACACGTATAATATAGGGACAAGAAGAAAATCGTAAGAGAATCGGTGTTCGTCAGTGTAAGCCCCCGGAGAGCGATACGATCTCCTTGCTGATAAGAGAATTAAATTATTGGGGCGGAGAGCAATTACGAACTGAGCACCTTTGGCTCAGAGGGGCGATGTGAGGTATCAAAATGTCGGTGAATTTGAGATTGGTACGCGTTTTTATCGATATTTTTAGAGAACGTATCGATGGAGATGGGTATCTTAATTGAAGTGCCGGTTTCGAATTGGCTGTTTCAGACGATTCTGTCGGTTCAAGAACCTTTTATTTCTATTTAAGGCGCTTCCTGTGTAGCTGGTGCGAGTGTATTTTGGTACCTCAGTTGGTTAATACTCTTTTAGCAATACAGAGCGTCACATTTTAGCAAATATAATGCAGTTACATGTTGACGTTGTGATTTGTACAATTTATTTATTGGAACTGAACAAATAATTTATTTAATAACATTTTACATTGTCAAGTGTTTTACAATGGAAACTAAAGTGATTTTAACACATTTTTATTTTACTTATGTTTTATGTTATTGACGTTTATTTTTTTTGTGTCAAAGAACCAGATGGAACTCTCAGAACTCTCTTAATGGTAAGAGATAACGCCTGTCCATGACCATTGCAGCGATACACAGAACTATGAGTATAAAAACAAAGTTTAAGGCATTGCTGTTTTGGGGCTCATTACTTTGAGTCTTTCGATGGTTAGTCTCAACAGCCCTGTAATCTTGCTAGCTGCAGTACGTTTCAAAATGGAACACAGTAATGTTTACACTCTACTGCTTGGCAGAATATCTGTTATTGCGGTGGTTCCTATACCCAGACGACCTCCTGCTAAGGAGACCTACCACCAAATATAATTATATCGGATACTCCGACTATAGTTCGATAGTTACGACAGAGCACTATAGTATAGCATAATATACACAGATATAGCAGTGTGCTGGTATATTCCTGACACCGCGGATAAGGACGCTGGTGAGGAAGGGCTCCATAACGCACCGGTGCATCACGGTATACTATGAGCAAATAAATAATGTAAATGCTACTCACGGTCACTCATATGTATACTAACAGAATCGTCAGTTGCTCAATACCGATAGATGGATAGGTATACACTCTTTACTGTTCACACTAGACATATAATGATAAGATTCTTATGAACTAGTGTCATAAGTGGCGGCCTAATCGCTAAAAGCAATCTCTATAATATAGTTGATCTTTTCGGAAAACCTTGTCTAAAAACTACCCCACGCGCGCTACAAACACAGGGTGGTGAAAAGCTGTTAAAACATTCATGATAATTGGCAAAGCATTAATGCCGACACGAAAAACTTTCTACGGAGTTTGCTAACATTCCGCCACGTACGTCCAGGTTTCCTGAAAATAAGTTTACCGCAACCAATCTCTCATTACCCGTCGTCATTAGAAGTTCCCGTTTCAACAAGTTAAGGAAAGGAAGTAAACAAACTGAGGAGCACAGCCCGGGAGCTGGAGATGTGGAAACGGAAGGAAATCGTAAACGATCGTTTCCGGGATGTGTTTGTTTATTTTGTGGAAAAAAGAACAATAAACAAACAGTAATAGGTGTTTTCCCAACTAATGTTTATAGCATGAATTTTAAATATATTACCTCCACTGACAGCGTTAAGTAAAAGTAGTGAGACGAACGAGATACCCTTAGCGGTACCCAGAACTTTAAGTAACAAACAAAATTCATGACATCGCTGCTTTGGCGCACTTTTATTAAGATTTTCGATGATTAGTCTCAACAGCACTGTTATTTCGCTAGCTGCAATACCCTTCAAATCAAAACACAGTGATATCTACACACTACTTCTTGGCGGCAGAATATCTGGTACTACAGTGGTACCTATCTAGACGACCTCCTATTAAAAAGATCTACCACTAAGTAATTGAATTTACTTATTTTGAGATTTATTTGTCGTGTCTTGGCAATATAGTTGAAACATTGAGAGCTAATTGCAAGCTATTTAGTTTAACAGATTTAATCCCCGACAAGTTAGATCGGTAATATATTATCTGAGAGACTAAATGAACAACAGTTAGTAGAAGGTTTTCTAAATAATAAAATTTAAGCAATGGAAGCCAAGGATACACCATTACTGCTACAGTTATGCCATCTACGCTACAGATACGCAACAAGCGTTATACGTTTAAAAAGCGTAGCGTACCCGCTATGCTAGTTATGGCTATATTATAAGTGCTACGAATTTGCCGCTTGAGCTATAACTGCACTACAAGTGCTACGAATACCCTACTAGTGCTATAATTTCAAATTAATTACAAACAGTATCAAGACTTAGTTTCTAGGAATTTTTGTACGGATATTGAATCTATTTTAGTAGAAATCTACAGTAACTAAATGAATAAATATAGTAACACATTTTATACTGCGTCATATAGCCATTTGACTAATATAAAAATAATATACTTTTCTTTTGTAAAAACATAGGTACAATACAATATACACAACAAACATTTATGCTCGTCACATAAATTTTGGCATGGGTGGGAATCGAAGCCTTGCTATACAGCTCTTAAAACAGATACTCTACCAAAAAAACTATAAATAATAAAATATGGTCCTGCAAGCGTATAGTATAAGTAAGAAAGATGCTATCTTGTTCGATGTGGTCACTCATCGATTTTCGAGAACGAGAATGTTTTAGTAGAAATCAGATTAGCAACCAAGTTTAATTATTTTGCTGTTGGCCCACAAAACTTATTCAGGATACTGTTCGCTTGTTATATAACTGTTTTAAATTATCAAAGTTGCGAATGAAGTTCGGGATTGTAAAACTTTTGACCCCTATTATCAACCGGTTTTTCGTTATACCAGTATTTTGTAGTAGGCTTTTTTGCGGCTTTCTTTGTGTAAAAATATGACAGCGAAAATGGTATTGTGTTTGTAATTTATATGAGTGTTTTGGACACCGACTTTCAGACTTTTTTTGTGGGCGACTTTTGACATGGGCAACGCGGTAAAAGTGTGGCAATTTCTAGTACAATGAAATTTAACATTTTGTTATTCACGTATTAATTTTTTTTTTTCTTAATTTTTAATGTTACGAAACTCTTTATTTACTAAATCGTTATAATACCTATACAACATTAGCGATAATGGCTCAGTAGTTAGCGCGGTCGGTTCGTATGCCGAAGGGCGTGGGTTCAAACCCGAACAATGAGCTTGAGCTGCCGGTGAAGGAAAACATCGTGAGGAATCCATAGCGTGGTGGTAGGGTACTTTCTAGTACTCGGCTAGCTAGCTACCACCCTCAAGTTAAAAATCTGCCGCCAAGCATCTAACGGTGTGTTCCGGCAGCCTCACTTGAGAGCCAATTCCATTCCAGGCTAAGTATGCTTTACCATCTTCAACCACACCGTCACTTAACATCAGGTGAGCTGTGGTCAAACACATAGCCTGTCAGCCAAAAAAATAAAAAAATATATGTAAAAAATCAGTCCTAATATTTAAAAAAAAGGTAGTCTCAGGACTGCTGAATCAAGTGAAAACTTAAAACACGTCACATCAGCATGTCGGTGACGCGAACCCATAACTTTTGCCTCTACATTATAAATATTAATCTTTATCTCATACAACTAATAACTATGTTTTTGTGTCAATCCTATTTATTGACAACTTATTTTCAATTTCGAAAATAAGAAATCTTTGTTATGTTTTTTATTTTATACCTATACATAACATATGCAATTTTCGCCAACACGCAGAAAATTATCCGACTGTGAATAATACAGAAAAATAATTATATTCTCGAGATGCATCTCGTGATAATTTTTCGTAACTTTTCTCATTTCAGATTTCTTTCCTGTAATTTCACATTGTTTGCCTCTTTACTTAACAATTTCGTCAAACAATGAACGTATCAAAGCTGAGAAAAAAATCGGTGAAATCTGTACAGCACTAGAACATGTTGAACAATGCTCAAAAATCTCGACTAGAGATGAAAACACGCTTTGGCGTCAAAAAGACTCCGTCTTTTCTCTTACAAAGGGAAATGAAGAACGTACCAAAGCCTCTGGACATTTTTAAGAGGTTTATACGCCGCCCAGATTTTCTGATTTAACAGGAATGGAACCAAGCCGTGTTTATGTGTGGGCGTACTGCTTTCCGCGGCTTTGCCCGTTTATACTTAAAAGGCTTTGAGAAGGCTTTGTCGTCCTGTTAATTCTTTTAAGCCCGCGTTCATCACCAAAACAAGTAAAAATTTACAATAAAAGAAAGCGACTCTGCTCGTAAGCGAAGTATTACGTATTTAGGTTTAAAAATCAAACTAATAAATCGATTTTTATAAAATTACTATGGAACCAATCTGAAAATCATCATCATCATCAGCCTATTGAAGCAAGTACCGTTTTGTAGCGATGATATGAGAGTGGTTAGCGCGTTCGGTTCAGCGTGGGTTCAAACCTCAACAATGAGCTTGAGCTGCCGGTCAAGGAAGATATCGTGAGGAAACTATAGCGTGGTGGTAGGGTACTTTCTAGTACTCGGCTGGCTAGCTACCACCCTCAAGTTGAAAATCTGCCACCAAGCATCTAACGGTGTGTCCCGGCAGCCTGACTTGAGAGCCAGTTCCATTCCAGGATAGGTATGTTTACCATCGTCGACCACACCGTCACTTAACATCAAGTGAGCTGTGGTCAAACACTTAGCCTGTCAACCATAAAAAAAGTCCACTGCTGGACATACGCCTATCCCAAGATACGCCTCTTAGCCCGGTCTTCGGCTTTTCGCTTCTATCCACCGCCAGCTGTTCTAAGTATATCGTCACACCATCGAGTTACAGGGCGTCCTACGCTACGTTTGCCAACTCGTAGTCTCTATATGTCCAGTCCACTGCCATTTCAGCTTGCTAATACGCTGAGCTATGTATTGGACTTCAGTTCTCTGGGAGTTCGTTCCAGATACGATTCCTCAGAGAAACGCCAAGCTCGCTGAGCGACTTTAAGCTTGGGGACCATTCCTGTTGTGAGTGTCCAAGTTTTGGTTCAGTAAATCATGACTTGTAGAACATACTGGTTAAATACTTTTGTCTCGAAACTTTTCGGGATATGTGACGAAAAGACTTGACAAATACAAGTATCTGTCTAATACCTTTAAACGAGCAATTCTTGTATATATATATATATATATTATATATATTTTCTGAATCTCGGAAAGGGCTCCAGCGATTTTCATGAAATTTAGTATACCCTGCATACTAAATTTCATGAAAATCGCTGGAGCCCTTTCCGATAAATAAGATAAATCGATCTAGCTAGGTTTCATTTTCAGAAAACGTCGTTTTATCCATGTTTTCAGCTGAGTAAAGCTCTGTTATCCAGGTACTTTTATTGATAACACCAATGTTACACGTCAATTCCGTAATAGACTAGAATCTGAAATTACGATATCATCATCATCATTTCAGCCGTAGAACGTCGACTGCTGGACATAGCCCCCCCCATTGACTTCCATAAGCTGTGGCTTTAATGCTAACGTTGCCATTACGAGCGAGTTAATTTCTTTGAACGTAACGTACGTTCAAAGAAATATGTCAATCATTTAATATGTCAAACACTTCTATAAACTACTTACTCCCCACCTGAGCCTTTACTACTTATTAACAACATCATGCACACTTCAAAATAATTGAACAACATATTAATTAAGTCATTACAGCTCTGAAATGAATGTTCAATGCGTTTTAATTACGTGCTGTACTGGTTACTCACTCGTGTTTAATAATAATGTTTATGTTACGCAACAGCTCTCGTTTTACTCCAACAATACGGCAAGTTAATTAACTAACTAGCTACTGTACTGTTCTTGGCGGAATACAGATTTTTGAGAAGATTCATTGGCGCTAGAAACTAAACGCACACAAATACATCAAAGCCTTACGTCACCCTTTTTTTTTGTAAATGGTTGACAAACTTTGTGTTTGATGCTCATCTGATTTTAAGTCACGGTGTGGTCGAAGATGGTAAAGCACACGTAGCCTGGAATGGAACTGACTCAAGTAAGGCTGCTAGAACACACCGTTAGGTGCTTGGTGGCAGATTTTCAACTTTAGGGTAGTAGCTAGCCAGCCAAGTACTAGAAAATACCCTACCATCATGTAGTCCTTACGATATTTTCCTTCACCGACAGTTCAAGCTCATTGTTGGGGTTTGAACCAACGCCTTTTGGCGTGTGAACCGACTGCACTAACAACTGAGTTATCATCGCTATATCGAGATATTTAACTAGCCTTTTTGGCCCTACAATTTTACTCGTCATACTTAAATACTATATTGCATATGAAGAGCAAAGGTTTCACAAATATTTTGCGCAACATTATACCTAAAGAATTTTTCTAATCTGTGATATTCACATAAAACTGCAACTAGCTAAAGATAAAGTAACCATTAAATCACCGACAGGTTTCTACATATTTTTGGTTGGATGTCAATTCTTAAAGACCTAGCCACACAATTTTATAACGAGCTGCTACGTTACGCTATCTTAGACACAGTAATTTTGCTTATATCACATGGGTCCGTAACACTGTATGCAGAGGACAGCTATGGACAGTAAATAAAACATTAAAGGGAAATACGCTAGTCATTTTGTTTTTATTGGCATAGTTAATTGACATAGTTAATTTCAATTGACGTCGAAAGGAGTATTGTTGGAAACATAGATGAATAACGAAGTCGCATATTTTCCAAAATTATTTTTTTTTCGAATGTCCAAGTGCGTTTGTGCATTTGTGATGTTTTTATTCATGAAGTATTTAACTACGTGCAAACGTGCGTGTAAAGTGTTAACTTACATACAATCACGATTTTTTTATACAGGTTGTTACTATTTATCGGTTATTTTTCCACTTTGTTCATCATTAAAATTCTGAAATTCTGAGGCAGCTTATAGCAAAGTTGTTACAACTTCACTAGAGTATGTCCAGACTTACTTTTGAAGACTTTGACTGATGTAGATGCATTGAGATACTTGACAAAACGCACTAAGTGCGATTCCAATGCTAAAAACAAAGAAAATAAAGCAAATAATTTCAACTAACGGTGCCGCAATATCACCGCATGGCATCTTGTGGCGCAGTCCTAAGATTTGTAGGCATCATTTCTGTTTCAAAATGCGTACTACCAGCATCTTTATGTAAAGACAAAGGCGCTTCGATGGATGACTGTCTTTGTCTCAGGCTTGTAATCAAACATTGCTTTTTTTGTAAACTAGGATTTTCGGATTATTGTTTCTTTTTTACAGTTCCATCTTTCATATTTCTGTAAAGTGGGTTTAGCGGATTTAGTTGAACTGAAGCATCAAATAAAAAAAGGCCGTAAAATTGAATACCAGACCGGACTGCTTAATATCAGCAGGGCATGGTCAAACAGAAGACTTTTCGAATTAAAAAAAAAATTGGGTTGTATCAGTGTTGTGGACACGGCCGTGAGTACGTGAAAAAGTGTACATTTTTGAACAAGTCTTTTCTTGTTTTAAGTCCTCACTCAACCTAACAAATTCTTTGATCCTTTGGCTATCGAGAGTATATGGTAGATAATTATGTATCTGTAACAACACGCTGTATCCCCCGATTGTGTTAACATCGGTTTACTGAACAGCCTCCCCCACTCTAGAAGCAAACAAGACGTATTCATGTCAAAACATCACGTTTATACCTGACTTATCTGAAATCAATATGCCCGGTATTAATATCCATTAGAAGGTATTCCAAAAGCGTTTCTCGGCTTTACAACATCATAAATACCATTACCATTAGTATAATATTCTTATGAACGGTTCGACGACATTGACTGATACTTCAAAACGGTCTCCATTTATCGGTAAAAAGTGCTCGGATTTCTTCAATGGTAGAGATGAGACAAAGTGCAATGATAACAATAAAAATGACCGGATTTTGCCGATACATATGGCTGTTAACTGTGGTTTGTGTGGTTTGTGCTTATAGAGTAAAATAAATGAATGTCTTTATTCTATGCTGAAAAATATATATCAAATTTAAGTATAGGTACCAAATTAATTTAAAATTAAATGGATATTGTTTATAAAAAACTATAAAGTTTGAAAAACAATATGCTGGCCATGGTAAACATATATAATAATAGTATCGATAGTCGACTCATTCATTAAAATTGAATAGGGTAGTTTCGGCGCTATGGTAGAACACACATACATAGGCTGCAAAAACACAGCCCTTATTTTTGGTTTTGCCGTAGACGGGTAAAAAAGACCTGATTAAAAAAAAAAACTATATAGGTTTTTTGATCATTCTCTGCCTGATGTTAAGTAGGATGTAGTTTAAGATGAAGCACGCTTACCTAGAAGTAACCTGTTTACTCTGGATTTGAAGACACACAAGTTGTACTTCACAGGAAAAACAGACGTGGGAAAGAGTTGGATATAATTTGGGTGTCTTCAAGTCGAGAGTGAATCGGTATCTTCCAGGCAAGCGTGCTCCATCTTAGACCGCATCATCACTTAACATCAGGTGAAATGGCGGTCAAGTGTAAGCCTATTTCCAATTTAAAAAAAGTTCCACGTACTCGCTGTACGCTGATATAGATAGTTGAAACAATCTGTAATTTTAGACTACGTGCCTAAAATGCTGACGCATTGAAACGCTAGATTACGAGACTCACAGCGCTAAATTACGGCCAACATTTTGGTCACATACTATTGAAGTCCCCATCAAATCTCTTCTGACAGTTTTTAGTCGTACAAGAGTACAAAAAAAAGAGAAAGGATGGGGAAAAGTATCCGAAAGTCATCCAATTGATTTATAATCGACTACTATGTCATAATCATCAAAGGTTTAGATTGCAACGATGAGAAAAAATATGTAAGTAGTGCAAAATCAAACCGCATCCCTCGATTGTATTATGATCAGTTTTCTGGATTGTCTCCTACTCTGGTAGCAAATTTGTAAATGTCTTCACTTCAAAAACTACAGTGTTTTGTCTTTTTTGAGGGTTCCGTACCTCGAAAGGAAAAAACGGAACCCTTATAGAATCACTTTGTTGTTCGTATGTCTGTTTGTCAAGACCCTTTTTCTCAGGAATGTGGATCAAGCTGAAGCTTGACCCTTGGAGCTGTGAAAAAATCAAACTTCTAAGCCAACGCAATCATAAGATATAGCCGTTTATGCTGCAAATTTTCGACACTCGTAAGTGAATCAAAACCTACAGGGTACTTCCCGTGAACTCAGAATCTTGAAATTTGGTTCGAAGCTACGTCTTATAGCACAGATAAAAGAAAAATTGCGAAAAGCATAAATTATCATTTAAAAAAAAAAAAAAACAGTATTTTTACTTATATACATACAGGTTTGTACGGAACGCTCGAGCCCGAGACGCACTTGGCCGGTTTTTAAATTAAATTACACATACTTGATTGAATCAGGTGATACTTTGCGGAAGTCCATTTTGAGTGTTCTAGGTATATATTTATTTAGTTTATTTATTTGTTCAGAGGAAATGAACACTAAATGACACATGATGAACAAGAAATATGGCGACAAAGTCTGAGAAAACAAAAGTGATTGATAACATCGATAACGCAATAGGAGCGGACGCGTCATCTCTATTCAAAGTTAAAAGGAAGGTTCCGTTAACAAGATAAGAGAGGATAATGGGCTTTTTGTCGCCAGCCACGGCCCCAGGATTAAATTGGCGAAAACGTCCGGGAAACAAATTTTGTTAGGCTTCACGCTCCTAACGTACGAGGTAATTGTCCCACTACTTACGATGCTATCTGTACAGGATATTGGAGTTGTTGCATTAGGTTGCTGCAATATAGAATTGGAGCTTTATGGATATCGTAAGAAAGACCATATATGCATTTTCTATGTCTCATATTAGGTGATACGTACCTGGATGACCGAGCTTTGTTCGGTTTTTCATTGTTTGAAAACACGGATAAAACGACGTTTTCTAAAAATGAAACCTAGCTAGATCGATTTATCGCTCCCGAAACCTCCTGCATACCTTCAAAATTTCATGAAAATCGTTGGAGCCGTTTCCGAGATTCAGATTATACATATATATATATATACAAGAATTGCTCATTTAAAGGTATTAGATAAATTATTAGATAGATTAGATAGATTATTAGGTAGATAGATATACAATGGTATCACTGAGCGGAGTGGGTCCATGGCGTTGCATAGGGGTCCGTATTATGCTTAAAATTTGCGACCCAGGTGTCGTGGTTATTTTAATAGTTTAGTTTGCAGCGATGATAGCTCAGTGGTTCATGGCATGGATTCAAACTCCAACAATGAGCTTGAGCTGCTGGTGAAGGGAAACATCATGAAGAAACCATACCATAGACGTAGGGTATTTTCTAGTACTCGGCTGGCTAGCTACCAACCTCAAGTTGAGAATCTACTACCAAGCACCTATCGGTGTGTTTCGGCAGCCTCACTTGAGAGCTAGTTCCATCCAGGGTCTGCTTTGCCATCTTCCGACCACATCGTCACTGAACATCAGGTGAGCTGTGGTCAAACGTCTACCTTGTCAAACATAAAATATAAAGTCTATTATGTAAGTTTGTTTCATTTAATAAAGCAATTTATAATAAAAGCATTTTTGTCAAGAGAATTTTAATATATAATAAAATACCTCGGTCTATCAAAGAATTAGACAATAATGAACATTTTAAATCTAGTATGAAAAAAATGCTAATTGACAAAGCATACTATAATATTGACGAATTTTTTAAGGATAAAATATAAATTGAATATTAAATCTAATAGATAATATAATTTAATGAATTTACAATAATAACTTCAATGGACCAATTACTTGCATGCTATATAGCTAAAATAGAGTACCTGATATATTTATTTAAATTTAAGACCAGATTATTTGTTAATACCTATTTTGCGAGAATAAATGAATTTGAATTTGAATTTGAATTTGAATTCGTACTGCTGAACTACTTAACTACTAACTACTTAGCGTAAATGACGTGATAGCTCGCTTGTTTTAGCTGTCCGTGTGTCACAAAGTATGAAATCAGAGCGTGGCGAATAAACTAAATCTGAATACAAGACTAGTGCGAGTTGGACTCGTGCACGAAGGGTTCCGTACCATTAACTATAAAAACGGCAAAAAAATCATGTCTGTTGTATGGGATCACTATGGCCCCACTTAAATATTTTTTTATTCTGTTTTTTAGTATTTTTTGTTATAGCGTCGACAGAAATACATCATTTGTGCAAATTTCAACTGTCTTATTATCACGGTTCATGAGATACAGCCTGGTGACAGACGAACGAACGGACAACGGAGTCTTAGTAATAGGGTCCCGTGTTACCCTTTGGGTACGGAACCCTACAAAATTGGCAAACCTGTTTAGTATCTGAGTTCCAATTCCTTTGGTGATTATTTTTAAAAATTCGCCACCATTCGATACGTTTACCTACAAGAAACCTATTTTACTCCTTTTACTCTATTTCTATTTACCTATTTAATTCTGTATTTCTTTTTCACATACTTAGCAATATTTGCTTGTCTGTTGGTCTCTACTGTACCATATACATGTACGACCACGTAATTTAAGGACGCCCGAGAAAAGTACGCCTTTTTTGGAACGAAACCTATTTTTTAGAGCGTTCGTTTTAGATAACCACTGGGTAAAGTTTTTTAGCACCACTTCGGGCGCAATTACTTGAGGTATGTTTTAGGATTCTTCTTTTTTCGTTTTTGGCGTCGTGCTTTGTGAATTTTGTCGGTGACAAGTATCTCGATATTTTCAAGTATAAAGAAATGATTTCATTTTGTTGTAGCATAAAAGTAAAAATCAATAAACACAAAAGCAAATCACAGTTACAAAATAGAGACTTACGTCAGTATGATTGATGAGAAATTAAAAAAATTCAATGAAATGTATACTTATACCAATCATTTTAATAAAATATTATCTAATTTATAGTAAAAAGATAAATAAAATATAATAAAGAACAAGTACTTAAAATAAGTCAGCCACAAAGTAAGTCAAATATTTAAAAAAAAAGTAAGAATCCGCCCATGTAAAGTGACTTTGCCGTGGTGGTGCCGGCGTAAGAATTGTACTCCACCCTCTCTACCCGTGGTTGCCGTAAGAGTCGGCTTAGGGATGTAATCAGGAAGATGGGCAGCAGCGTCTTCCTTGAACAATCACACCTAACTGCGCTCGCCAATCCGAGTATTGGCGGTAGTTTTTGCGGTTGACTGGCTAGGTGTTTGATCACAGTTTATCTGTAAGTGTGATAGTGGGAACAAAGATCTAGGTGGTAGCCTGAATTAGAAACTGATTTTTAAGCGAAGCTGCCAGAACACACCTTAGGTGCTTGTAAGCAGATTATCATCTTGGTGTTGGTAGTCTTTAAGTACCAGAAAGTACCCTTCTACCACGCTATGGCTTCCTCACAATATCAGTCTTATCAGGGCGAGCAAAGCGAGCCCTTACACTATCCCACAACCTGAGAATTTTTGTGGTACACTTTACTAAAAAACTATCACGTCTATATATTTGTGCTTTAACATAGTAATTTAACACATCGCTGCAACAGAACTAAACCCGATACTCAAATACATCGTAGTTAATCTACCTAATACTAGATGACACCACTAGAATCAAGTTGTAAAATAACGGCGTATCAGTGTTCCCAACTTGGGGGTTTATAATAATAAAAAAAAACAGTCTTAAAAATTATTACCCGTTAGAAAAACTACGCGAGCCTTCATAAAGCTTAGCTTTTTGCTAGTCTTCTTGATAAACATTTTAATTAGTCTGATAACATATTTCATCAACAGTGACAGGCCTTATGCTATCGTAATAATAAGATTGTGGCATATAAAAAGACGAGGCGTTACTATAAATGTGTTTTGTTACGGTACCCCAAAAATACGGAAAATTCCGTACGGAAAACAGAAATCTTATTTCAAGGATCCCGAGTCAGGGTAAATCTTCAAATCCAACTGTTTTTAATCTTATTCGAGACAAATGTGATTTACGAAATCTCGGGTAGGTAGAAAAGTGACGTCACGTCCGGGCTGGTCATCAAATCTCGACAGATCCTTGTTTCTTTGAAGTGGCCGTTGACCCCATTATAATTAGAGGACCTTCCGTTTCCGACTTAATTGTGATGAGGTAGAGGTGTTCTCGATAACAAAAAAATAAGTATCGATATTTGGTAACAATATTAGTTACTAGCTGCGCCCCGCGGTTTTACCCGCGTGGTGATGGATGATGATGATGAATATGTTGATGTGAGATGATGATGTTTTATTCCAGGGCCTAAAGTATCTCAAAATTTCATCCAGATCTGTTCAGCCGTTCTGGCGTGAACAAACATCCATTCATTGAGTAACAAACATCCATCCATCCATCAATCCAACTTTCACATTTAAAATATTAGTAGGATTAGTGGGATGTATGTTTTATAGATTAAAATGTGTTAGATGAGAAAAACAATAGTTCTGATAGCTTGTTTCCGCGTTTTTTACGCGTTTGAAGTAAATTATAGTAAATGGTTACTAAATATTGACATATATAGCCTTCTTTAGTGTAAACATATGATATAATCTGGAACACCGATGGTATTTTTATACAACAGTCGATACTATCTTTTCACAATTTTATCGTAGACATGGTGTCATCTCTAAACGGAAAGGCTATTCTGTAATCTAATTTCGACTGTTTTGATTGCTGGAAACAAATGTTTGAGTTAAGGAGTTTGTACAAATTTGGAGCTGTAATCTGCAGATAAAGCGAATACATAATAAATATTAATGCCCTGTTGTAAAGTACATTTTGAGTCGGGGAAGATAAATAATCAGTAATTTTAACGCTAACTCTGATGTTATTTTTGCATATAGCTAATGACGCTAAACATTATCATTTACTTGGTGGTGATCTCCTTGGTAGGAGATTGTCTAGGAAGGTACCACCGCAGTACCAGATATTCTGCCGCTAAGCAGTAGTGTGTTCCGGTTTGAATGCGTACAGCTAACGAAATTACAGTGCTGTTGAGACTAACTATCGAAGGTTTCAAAGAAATAAATAACGCAAAATCGTAGACCTGTTGTGTGTTTTACTACTCAAAGTTCTATGTATCGCTGCAATGGCTGCAATGGACTCGTGTTCTCTTACCATCAGAAGTGCGTTTCGTTCGTCTCATTACTTTTACATTAACCACGTTGTATGACAATACTTCACCAATTCTAAATCACGTTTGTTTGCAAGTTTTTGAATATACCGTTAATTGTAATAAATGAGATTTATTTGTTATATTTTAGTATAAGCTCGTTTTTAACTATCGAAATTATCTCTATGTGCGTATACCGTTATAGACGCTATACGTACGCATTTCGGCAAAATCATCTCGTGTGAAGTAGATAATCTGCGCTCAGTAGAACTTTCTTTGTGCTTCTATTTTTCCTAGATACTCGAAGATTCCATGAGATAAATAATTAATTTATGAGAGGTCGAAATAATTCTCAATAGAGCATTCGGTTGAAGTTTATAGGCTTATAATACTTGATTTTGATTTTGTACGACTTTGATTGCGACTTAGACATTACAATTGATTTCTTTGAAAAAAACCTTAAAAATACTTGCCACTAGCAAAATATTCAAAGCCATTTACTAATCTAAAAAAATCACCGTATTATCGTTTTTTTATTTGAACTAGTATTATAATGTCTGTACCAATATGTTTAAAGTCAAAGTGAAGCATTTGTGCCAACTTGGCATACAGCCTGTACCAGCCAACGTATATATTGTAGCATTTATTTAGGTGCATTTCTGCATAAAGATACTATCGTGTACCTCGGTATGCCGGTTCGTTTCAAAATTAACGTAGCGTGTTGTGTTAATCAATATTGAGCTGCCTCCGATAACTTTATACAATTTTATTGAAATGTCTAAACTTTAGGCACATTAATATATTTAAGAAACCGAACAAAAAAAGCAGTCATCGAGACTGCCGACAGAAGTGAAAACTTAAAATACGTCACGTAACCATTTCGGTGACACGAACCCATAAGTTTTGTCCCTACCAAAAAATGCTAAAAGTTTTCACTTTAATAATAAATAGGCAGTCATGGGGACTGCCCACTGAAGTGAAAACTTAAAACACGTCACATAATCATGCCAGTGACTCGAACCCATAAGTTTTGCCAAAAAACGCTAAACGTGGCTAAAGTTTTCACATCAATGAAATTGGCAGTCATGGGGATTGCCGACTTAAGTGAAAACTTAAAACAAGTCACTAAACAAATATATACATATAAAAGGTATCCAGTCTTCTAAGTTCAAATTATATAAAAGTATGAAGACTACATTTTATATTTTGGAGAAAATTTCACACAGCTCTAAATTAAGCAAATCTTGCATTGTAGGGACGAGATAATTGATAGAATATTTATATTTGTTAAGACATAGTTACGAAACAAACATACATGTTGGTCACATAGTTGTTTGTCCTAAGTGGGAACCGAACCTACACCCCTACAACTGAAGCAGAACTACTACCAAATGATAATAGGGCAGAGTGAAAGAAGATTGTATATCTGTCAATATAAGCGTGGCATTGGACTGAATGGTAACGGCTATTCAGTGCTTAGAGACGTCCATATTTATATTTACTTATCGATACATTGCTATATCGTAGATCGTAGACAAGTAGAAATGGAATCCAGATAAAACATTATCTTCAGACTTTCTTGAGCTTAGTGTAACTGTCTCTATAATTTATTACCATCAAGTCGTTATATTTTCCTCTCACGAATTTGAGATCATTTTTTAAGCGTCCTTTTTGTTAGTGATAATCTTTTATACATTAAGTACTTACAAATAAATCCATTTTAATATTTTCCATAGTCTTATATCTTAGTTGTCATTTGGTGGAATATTATTTTTAACTTAAATTTGTAGCGATGATAGCTCAGTGGTTAGCGCGATTGTCACACCGAAGGGCGTGGGTTCAGACCCCCACAATGAGCTTGACCTGCCAGTAAAGGAAAACATCGTGAAGAAATTATAGCGTAGTCAAGTTATTACTAATACTCGGCCGGCTAGCTACAACCCTCAAATTGAAAATCTACCGCCACTTAACGCTGTGTTCCGGCAGATTCACTTGAGAGCCAGTTCCATTTAAGACCAGCTGGTGTGTTTACCATCTCGACCACACCGTCACTTGAGATCTAGTGAGCTGTGGTTAAATACCTAGCTCAATCTTAAAAAGAAACATACTTATAAAACCTTTATGATAGTACGACTTTATGATGTATGTACATTTTAAGATATAATGTATTTATGTGGAGACAAAAACATCGACATCAATTTTACGCAAACCGTAACATTACAATCCTAGTGGAAAATAAAAATAATAAAGCATACAAGATGTAAGAAAACAAATACTGACACTCCTGAGAGCTCCTGAGAGTTGGTTGAAAGATTCATTGTTTGCAGAACGATCGGAAAATATATTTTTGAATTGGAGAATGGAGACTGTATTGTTTGTATACTTTAATGATGCTAGTCAATTCAAAATGTACTCAGTTTACAGAGGAAATAATAAGTAAAAAGAAACTATCGTATTCTTGTGATTAAAAGTATACTGTAGAGCAGTTGTTACAAGAATTTTCCACGAGAAGATTTTGATTAGATTTTGGTTTCTTTTCTAACATAATTTTATTCAATTTTTTAAAGGATACATTAAAAGAGTAGGTTCTCAATTCGTCACATATTTTTTACCGACTTCAAAAAAGGAAGGAAATTTTTTCTCAATTCGACTGTATGTTTTTTTGTGTGTATGTGACGCAATCATTCCGCCAATTATGAATCGATTTTGATGATTCTTTTTTTGTTTAGTAGATCATACCTCAGACGTGGTCTATTATATTTTATCTACGTAAGACAGCTGGACCGTTATAATTTTATTTTATTTTAATGGATACTTTTATATTAGTCTCATAGACATTTTATTAAAATCGGTTCAGTAATTTTATTTTTACCCAAAGTAAGTAGAAAAAAACAGGCCAAGTGCCAAGTTAATTACCTATCTACAGTTCTATTCTAACCAGAAAATAGTAATACACATACTGCTTTACGCCAGAAAATCTCATATCGCGGTGGTAACGACCTTGTAGACCTGCGAGAAAACGACAAACCTAGTATTTTTTTTATTGTCTTACGTATAGGGAACAAATTTATCTCGGCGATTAAATTGACCACACCAAACACTACAACCCACTTCCATCAGAAAAGGTGCACTGATGTGTAAAATTTGTTGGTACGAGTAAACACCTGAATTAACGCCTCGGACACGTTAGCCGGAAAACATGTTAGTCGGAAAACTGATTAAAATGATATGAATATCTAGTACATTGTTTACGCCGTTTTTACTTATACGCCGTCTCTGTTACACAAGTGAGAGGATTGATGCTTCAGAGTGAGACACTGCCAAATCTGGCCAACGACGCGGTTCGTGAAAATGGCCAATGGGCAGCACTCTAAGAATCAACCGCCGCATTCCATCGTTGACACTCTCGCATCTAACATCTATTATTTATTATTTAAAATCAGCAACCGCCATTTTAAAATCACACGTGCAAATTGACCTTTCTTTCCTTCATCCATCCCGCCTTTACACCATATTCCTTTCTTCTCTTCCCTCTGTGCAGTGAGTTATTATTGCGTGCGCAAACTAGATAGGAACGCAGTGCAGTGCACACCATCCAGCTCCGTTCCAGAAGCCAGACTGCAAGCCAGGTTAGTGCTCACTCCTGTTCTTCTTCTTGGTTGTGTAACAGAGGATCATTTATACATTTATAAACCGCATCGCATCCGCGTGACCATAATTTTGGTCCATTCGAACCGGACTGAACTAGTTTCCCCTAGCTATCGTAGGCTAATTACACCCTTTCAGTCTTAATTTATACCTTAACCGCATTATTACCTCTAAATCCCAGTATATTGTATCATACATATCTCATATTACTCGCTATTTTCAGTGTATTTCGTAAAATTGCATATATAACGGCATTTTTATTTGAAATTTACCGAATTACTTTGTTAGTACGCAGTACAATTAAGATTTTCTGTCGCATTTAAGCTTAATCTGTGCTTATTTACCAAAATCAATAGTTATCTATTTATCACGCATTTCACGAGTATATTTGCTCAATATATTTCTCTATTGCAAATATTTTTGCACTTCGCATCGCTATGACTCTTATTTAAAATATAAGTAGGTAGTTCTTAACGTTGATTGACGGCGCTCATCGATGTCGTCGTAAACGGCCCGCTCGCTTATCGCTATAACACGGACTTACTTCGTATTGCTATTTCAAATATTTCTTAAACTAACAGCCAAGTCACAGGCTAGGTACTTGACCGCGTTTCATCTGATGTTAAGAAATTGTGTAGTCGTTGATGGTAAACACATTTAGCTTGGAATAGGAACTGGCTCGCAAATGAGGCTGCCAGAACACATCGTTAAGTGGTAGGCGGCAGATTTTCAACTTGATAGCTAGCCAGTCTATTAGTCTAGTCTACTACCCCACGATCATGCTATGGTTTCCTAACGATGTTTTTGTCACCAATTTTGCTTAATGTCCAATCAAATCAAATCATTTATTTTCGCTTTAACATAAACACGTATCACTTATATCACTTATCTCTTCATATCTCTACATAGTATAAAACAAAATCGTCCGCCGCGCTTGTCTATCTGTCTGTTCACGATAAACTTAAAATCTACTGAACGGATTATCATGCGAGTTTCACCAATAGATAGCATGATTCATGAGGAAAGTTTATTTAGGTATATAATTTGTCAAGGTTTTGTGTAAATTGGTTGAAATTGTTGAAAGTGTCGAAAAAGACAAGCCACCTGGGAGCTTTTATAGAAAACTCTAATTAATCAATTTGAGATAGATCAAAAATGTGTAAGCCCCGTGTAATCCCGTGCGCAGTGGGTTGCTAGTTCTTATAAATTAATACTTGTTCTACAATTGTTTGCTTACATGTGTTTTCAATACAATCGATTGAGCTTCGGATTTTCGAACTAAGCTAAGAGTAGCTTGTTTCGGAAATCCGTGCTCCCCCTACGATGCTGAAATGCAAAAACAGTGATACATTAGTTTCGTAGGGTTCGTTCTATAATTAATCTTATATAATTGTAATCAAAATAAGCTACTGATTCAAATTAGACTAATGTTATGAATTTGATTTATGAAATGTTTCGACAAATATTCTGTCTACTACTATAGATTTTTTATTTTCGATCGGTGACGGTGTGTGCGTGCTTATGTTTGTGTGTGCTGTATATGTGGGATACGAACTTACACCCATCAGCGTGTGATTTGACAGTGCTACCTACCTACTGAGCAATTTTTACTACAAAATAAAAAACTCGCCTATGGTTTCTTTAGGTTTATTTCTTCACTTTTCAACCTACTAATCAAATTGTGACAAATGAAGTGTATTTGTGATAAATTAAGTACTCGTATACATATACATATATACTGTTAAACTCATAACCCTCCCTTTTTGGCGTAGTCGGGTTAAAACGTACGTAAAAAGTCGAGGTGTCCCCATAATGAAGATAAATAACGACAAAACTTCCTTGCTCAGCGTTGTTTATAAGAAATAAACTAGTTTTTTATGTATGTTATCGAATGGTTTGTTTACTGCTTCTTTATTGAAATACTTATGATCTGGGTCAGTACTGTATGGACCGACGTTACTTCATAAACTTGCGAATGGATGCGAGGGCGTGATGGAAGTGACATGTGAAATGAAGATAGATATAAGATAGTATCTCGCGAATTATTTGGATGGGAACCTTGTTATTGAAAGTAAAAAAATATTTTACGTACAAAAATCAATTTTCACCAGAACACTAGCCATAAAATAAACAGACACAAATTACGTACACGAATATTATCACTATGACATTCTATTGATTTATTTTTATCAATTTTGCAAGTATTTATGTTTAACGTTCTATTTGACTTGTAACTTATGTTACCAAATTTGTGTTTTGTAGTATATCTAATTGTAACATTTTTTTTGGGTCTTGCTGCCTGTAATAAATGTTTTTTTTTTTTATTATAATTTTTGAGGCTTTCCTCCGTCCTTGTCACAGGTCACATTTGTGAACATCATCTTCTGGTGTAATGCAAGTTGTTTAATGATTACGAATAAAAATTAAAAGTAAAAATTAACATATGAATTTAAACATGGGCCAAATTTTTTTTTAATTTTAATTTCTAGTATCCCACTGCTGGGCAAAGGTCTCTCTTTCTTCCTAGACTGCCCGGTCTTCGGCTTTGGTGGTCCAGTAACTGTCGTGACGATTTAGTTCGTCACATCACTTTCGTCTTGGTCACTTAAAATTTGGGGTCCATCTGTAGTGCTCCAATGTAATGAAAACAAGTATATAAAACCTTTATTACAACCAGGGTACATATAAATAGGGTACATATACATATAATATGGGACTAGAAATATCGGATATTTACAACCCAACAACTAGCGGACAGAAGTATTCCATATTTTGTTAAAAAAAAAGGAAGATACACGAAGCAGATAAAAAATAGGTGATTTTTACGGAGGAAAGTCACGTCGTGCCAACGGGCTTCTTAGTTGTATTGTCATCGCTGTGAATAGAATGCTCCTATCCTGTCCCAGGGTGACAATGAATCATCGTGTTATGTGAGACTTGACAACTAGAGATAGGTGTTTGTTAGGAAGTAACAATAATTGTTCGAATGATTTACCTGTGATGCATAATCGAGTAACTATTCGATGTCTAGTTATATGTCACTTCTGAGCAATTATGATCTGAATATTCTATTTTATGTTTTTAGTTATTCTGTCGACAAGCAGTAGTGTGTAAACATTGCTGTGTTCCGGTTTCAAGGGTAGTGCGGCTAGCGAAATTACAGGGCTATTGAGACTAACCATCGCAAGTCTCAAAGTAGTGAGTGCCAGAGCAGCGATGCCTCAGTCTTTGTTTTACTACTCAAAGTTTCCGTGTATCGCTGCACGCACCTCTTGTTTTTCTAAGTTTCGTGGGTATGGCCACTGATTTCTGACATGTGCGAGAGTTCATGAAAAAGTTCTTGAAGTTTTTTTTTTAAATAGCTGACAGGCTAGGTGTTTGACCACAACTCACCTGATGTTAAGTGATGGTGTTGTCGAAGAGGGTAAAGCACACCTAGCTTGGAATGGAACTCTCTCAAGTGAGGCTGCCGGAACACACCGTTAGATGCTTTGCAGTAGATTTTCAACTTGAGGGTGGTAGCTAGCCAGCCGAGTACTAGAAAGTACCCTACCACCAAGCTATGGTTTCCTCACGATGTTTTCCTTCATCGGCAGCTCAAGCTCATTGTTGGGACCTGAACTCATGTCCTTCGGCATGCGAACCGACCGCGCTAACCACTAAGCTATCATCGCTACAATCGCAACATCGCTTTGTGAAGTCTGCCAACCCACACTTGGTCAGCGTGGTGGGTTATGGCTTTACCCTTCTCACTATGAGAAGAGGCCCACGCCCAGCAGTGGTACAGTTTTATAAAAACAGGGTTGATTAGAATGTAAATGAAAGGTTATGGACATAAAACTAGTTTGATCGTTCATTGAAATATTCGGAACGAGAGTTATATGACAATTCATCATTCGAATAAACATTCCATTTCTCGCATTTTCTATACTAGCAGTATACAGTTAAGATGTAGTACTGCTTTGGAACTCTACCAAGATAAGAATACAACTTGTTTCTTTCAGTTTCTGAAATGTGACGTTTAGTTTTCAATATGACAAGGTACTAAGTTTGTTTATTTGTGTGTCTAGTTGAATAATGGTGAAAATATAAGATATCACTGTGGATCGTAGGTGATCCAGTAAAGGTGAAACGTTATTTTTGTTGAAGAGAAAGAATCATATTTTACGAGTTAATGGATTTAAGACAGAACTAGATAAAGTATTTCAGACATAATAGATTACGCTATTACTAACGTTGTCAGAAATATTAATAGGTTAGCTGGTGTTATACTAGAAGATAGAATTTTGATTTATTTATTTTATTCGGTGGTAGATCTCCTTAGCAGAAGATCGTCTAGTTAGGTACCACCGCAGTAAAAATATTCTGCCGCCAAGCAGTAGTGTGCAATCATTACATTGCGAAATTAAAGGGCTGTAGAGACTAACCATCGAGTCTCAAAGTAATGAGCGCCAAAACAGCGATGCCCTGGATTTTGATTTGCTATTTAAAGTTCTGCGTATAGCTGCAATGGTCATCAATGGACAGGCGTTATCTCTTACCACCACGAGAGCGATTCGCTTGTCTCATTACTTTTAAAAATTACAAAACATTTATACGGTATACCTACATACGTATAAGATTAATAGCCGTTAAATATTTCTGATATTGCGACTCCGCTCTACTTTCTTGATACGTACAGCCCATGAATGGAACTCATTGCCAGCTGATCTGTTTCCTTTAAACTACAATTTGGACGTTTTTAAAGCTAGAGTGAATATATTTCTTCTGGATCAGCATGCTCCATCCTTAGCCGGACCGTCTTTTTCCATCAGGCGAGTTGGTGGCCAAACGTAAATCTACTTATAATTAAAAAAGTAACAAAAACAAAATGAAATATCTTCAAATTGCATTTAAACTAATTAAAGACAATTATAACTTTTAACAAAAAAAAAACCGACTTCAAACAGGAAACTAAGAAGTAAAAGGTTCCCTTCAATTTCTCTGGGATGCCATCATTAGATCCTGGTTTCCTTACCATGGTACCTCCCTTGGGATATCTTCTTTCTAAAAAAAAAGAACAATCAAAATCGGTTCATAAACGACGAAGTTATCCGCGAACACACATAAAAAATATATAATTACGGTCGAATTGAAACACCATCTTTTTTTGAAGTCGGTTAAAAAAAAACTAATAATTAAAAAAAAAATACTAACTAAAGAGTAAAATATTTATATACACAGCGCTATATAAAAAAAGTTGTGGGCGTAGAAAAAAGTAGCTACCCAAATAAAAAAGTTAACATTTAAAAAAGTGTCATCAGTTAAATGCTTTTGCTTTTCGTGTAAACGTTTAAGAGGATGGAGCTTAAATATCCATTTTAGCAAAGAATGGCTACCCTATGTACCTTGTAGAATTTTGTATAAGGCTAGGTCCAGCTAGCTTTCAATAGTGGAAAAAATATTTTTCGCTCTTTTCACAGACAATCTATTTAATGTGAAGGGACTAAAGGCGGTTAAGTCTATTTCGGGGACACATTTTTGGAGCTTTTTACCTTCTTTTTACACGTAGATATACTTATCACACGATAGAAATACTTGTCATCGTCGATAATAATTAATGGCCTATCACAATTCAAGTTAAATTCAAACTTTTAAATTTTTGTGATATCAACAGACAATTAACCGCCAAGATTTTGTCGTGCACAAAATACACAAATTAATTTCCAAGACGCTTATCAGACAAAAAAATTGAGATATGTCTTGTTGGAATTCACCCGGTTGGAATGAAGTTCCTTATTAAAGGCTTTAAATTAATTGTTTTATTAAATTAATTAATGAATTTCTTTTTATGGCTAACATGCTAGGTGTTTTACCACAACTCGCCTGATGTTAGGTGACAGTGTGGTCGAAGATGGTAAAGCACACCTAGCCTGAAATAGAACTGGCTCTCAAGTGAGGCTGCCGGAAGATACCGTTAGATGCTTGGCGGCAGATTTTCTACTTGAGGGTGGTAGCTAGCCAGCCGAGTACTCGAAAATACCCTACCACCACGCTATGGTTTCCTCACGATGTTTTCCTTCACCGGCAGCTCAAGCTCAAGCTATTCTCAAAATTGACAGCAAGATCAATCGATTGAAAAAAAGTTTTAGTTTGATTTGATCGGGAAGTGCCTCAGAAATCACTCCAAAAAATAACAGTTTTTGGTGTCGTTTTTTATCACACATTTTTCGGTCTAGCCCCTCAGCCCGCAAACAAATCAGAACAATAACGTGCGTAACACCGTTCCAAAAATCTGACGTCAGTCTGTCTGTGAGATCTATTGACTATTGCTTATTTGTTACTAGCACACGATTAATTTCTCACTCAATCTAATTCTATAGCTAACGCGGATAAAGTCGCGGGCTTAAGCTAGTATGTATCTAATAAAAAAGAATTTACGATTATACCTGGCTAGAAACCATGAAATATGTTAAATTCGATAAAAAATATATTTGATGATAAAAAAGTCTCGCATGCAGGGAAAATAAATAAAAACCACAATAATTATTATTTAACTGGCAATAATTATTTATTTTCTTTTACAGGAACAATTTAAAATTACGGCACATCAGAAATTTCGTACAAAAGGTATGTCAATTAACATTTGCATTTGCAGGTAATTTAACGTGGAAGGTGTGAACGACGTTTGTATGGGAAATGTCTCCTAATTTAGCAATTTTCCTGTTTCCCCAAGATATACAGGAAAATGTATAACGCATGTACACGGAAAATACGATTTTCTAGTAAAACACGGAATGTGTAACATATTGATTTACCGTTCTATTATGAGTGGTCATCTAATCGCACAAATATGTCAATTTTGCCAATACTCGCCATGCTTGGCGTTGGGTTGGCGAGCGCAGTTAGGTGTGATTACATGTCAATGAAAACAAAGTATCAAAATAAAGTGCCTACGTCAATATAAAAATATCGTCGATGTATAAAATGTCGGAAAAAAGTACTTATTAGTAATTTAATAATCTTTTAGTTTAAAATACTAGTCAATGTCATAGAACAAGATCCCTAGCAGACAAGATCTTAATTTGGTTCTGAGGCACACGGTGGCGCGGCATATCCCGGACGAAAACAGGTACCTATACGTGGTTGTTGACCCTGGGTCCCAGAATGTATACCGACCTCTCCGACTTGATTGACTACACGAGTACCAATTAGCATGTAGATAAATAATGTTTATGTCACTACATATTATAAAACAAAGTCGTCCGACGCGTCTGTCTGTTCGCGATAAACTTAAAAACTACTAAACGGATTATAATTCGAGTTTCACCAAGTGATTCATCAGGAAAGTTTAGGCTTACAATTTGTCAAGGTTTTGTGTTAATTGGTTGAAATATTATGATAATTGTTGGAAGTGTCGGAAAAATCATCGAAAACGCTGCCTAATCCCTGTGAGATGGATCAAAAGTTCCTTGTAAACCCGTGCGTAGCCGGGACGGGTCGCTAGTAATAGATATATTAATAGAATTAGCCTGCCTGATAATGACTGTCTATCAAATGTGTGTAATATGTAAAAAACCCCATGAAAGCATAATAGCGATGATAGCTCAGTGGTTAGCATGGTCGGTTCGGCCGAAGGGCGTGGGTTCAAACCACAACAACGAGCTTGAGCTGCCGGTGAAGGAAAACATTGTGAGGAAACCAAAGCATGGTGGTAGGGTACTTTCTAGTACTCGGCTGGCTAACTACCACTCTCAAGTTGAAAATCTGCCGCCAAGCATCTAACGGCGTGTTCCGGCAGCCTCACTTGAGAGCCAGTACCATTCCAGGCTAGGTGTGCGTTACCATCTTCGACCACACCGTCACATAACATCAGGTGAGCTGAGGCCTATCAACCATTAAAAAAAAGGTATGAATAAATGATTATTAGGTACTTAACGAAAAAAAAACAACAAAACCATATCAATTCACTGACATCTAATTCACAACTCACACAAAAGAAATCCGAGACCCACTTCAAAACAAATCAAAAGAAAACCTCTAAATGCCATATAAATATCTATAAACACAGGCGTTTGTTCTTTCTAAGGTTTTACGTTTACATAGGATCCACTTAGAACTCTTTCCTGGCCCTTAGCGGTTGCTAAAACAAAGTTTGATGGATCTAGAAGCGAGCTTATATTATAAGTGGTGTAGGTCACGCAAAGTTCAGTGGATTCTACAAAGATATAAAATATGTACTACGTACTAGATGTCGTAACATCTATGTTTACTTCTTTCATCTCAACTGCAGTGTAATGTGTCGACAACACTGTAATCCAATAAGTCTACATTGTTCAATACTTCACTTAAAATGTTAATTAAGATAACATAAGATAATTTATTTCACTAAAAGAAATAACACGAACATTACGCAAAAAAGTAATTACAGAAAATTAAGTCACAGTATAGGACCCCAAACTCGCCAAGGTCGGTCTTTTTTTGGCCCTGTTTAGGACTTGCCTGCTTGTAATTTTCGCGTGTTCGCAGTCATAATATATGTACATATGTTGAAAATAAATAGAAAAATAATAAACAATAATCTTTATGTATAAAAATTTCCTGTCACGTTATTTGTCCGCGGTGAACTTCTCAACTACTAAACCGATTATAACCAAATCTTGCACACTGTGTGCACTGTGTGCCGAAGGGCGTGGGTTCAAACCTTAACAATGGGCTTAAGTAGCCGGCGAAGGAAAAAATAGCATCGTGGTAGGGTATTGTCTAGTAGGTACTCGACTGGGTAGTTACCACCCTCAAGTTGAAAATCTGCAGCCAGTTCCATTCCAGGCTAGATATGCTTTACCATCTTCGACCACACCGTCACTTAAGATTAAGTGAGCTGAGGTCAAAACACCAAGCTTGATAACAATGAAAAAAAAAAACCAGCCAAGTGCGAGTCGGACTCGCGCACCGAGGGTTCCGTACAAACCTGTTGTATAAGTAAAAGTTATGGTATTTTTTTTTACGGTAATTTATGCTTTTCTCAGTTTTTTCTTTATCTGTGCTATAAGACGTTGCTTCGTACCAAATTTCAAGATTCTAAGTTCACGGGAAGTACTCTGTAGGTTTTGATTCCCTTGCAAGTGTCGAAAATTTGCAGCATAAACGGCTGTTTCTTTTGATTGCGTTGGCTTAGAAGTTTGATTTTTTCACAGCTTTAAGGGACAGTAGATCTGAGTATTTGATATGAATATCAGCTTGATACCTCCAAGCGTTCCTGAGAAAAAGGGTCTTGACAGACAGATAGACGGACAACAAAGTGATCCTATAAGGGTTCCGTTTTTTCTTTTTGAGGTACGGAACCCTAAAAACTTTCAAATGTGCGGCGGCTAAGTAATGGTGCAGTTTTATTAGGTAGGGAATTTAAAAAATATGTGCATACAAAATTTCATGTCTATACTGAACCGTTGAAGAGTCTGGACCAGATTCTACTCCCAGAATTCTGGGAGCAGAACAGGTCACGCTTACCATGACGATGCATTGTCATCGGAACTGAACTGAACCAACGCAACGTGTCAAATTTCAGCTTTATAGGATAAGAGTCAGAGGTTCTAACTTAACTTGCGAGATTTGACTTATACTAACAAAGTAAGTTACATAAGAGGTCATTTACAGAACAATTACCCAGTAGAGCGTTTTGTAAACATTTCTGCTTTAAAGTTCTCTTCTAGGTAAAAAGAGTTCGTTGTAATTCCAAAACATACATATCTATAGGCAAAACTAGTATAGCATTAGAATAATGAGGTAGAGGGCAGAGCTGTTCGTTATACATAAAATATGAGAAAGTTTAAAAAAAATTTTACGGACAGCCTGGAATTATGTGGAAAAATTTATTTAAATGAAGTACCGACTTGTGTCATTGTTATCATTGCACCAAATCAAACAAATTATTTTTCTTTTTACTGGTTAGTTGTTTGACCATAGCTCACATGATGTGAATTAGGTGTGAAATTTTCAACTTAAGGCTAGTTAGTCGAGCACTAGAAAGTATTTTAACACCGTGGTATGGTTTCTTCATGATGTTTTCGCCAGCGCCTCAAGCTTTTTGTCGGGATTTGAACCACCCTCCAGCGTGTGATACGACAGCGCTAACCACTGAGCTACCATAGCTACCCTTTTTCTGTATCCATCTTAGTTTGATTGTATAATATTTACTTTTAAGTATGCATAAAATTAGTTTATGTAGACAAATGTGCTTAAAATTTAAATGATGTGATTTTATATATATTGATTTACGCAACACGGTAGCATTAAGACTTCCCCAGGAGGAGGCCTATGTCCAGCAGTGAACGACCTATGGCTGATGATGTGATGTGTGATGTGTAGCATTAAGCGGAAAGGAGGTCATTGAACTCAACTATTCCAAAAACATTATTGTCAGTCGCATTAGGTCAACATGGACAATTTAAAGACAGCTGACATTTTTGTTGATTTCAGTTACAGCCTCATAGTAAATGTTGATGACAATGATGAGCGCAACGACCTCCTCTTGGCTTAGTTCTCCAACCTGAGTAGCCCAGTATTAATGAAGAGGAGCTTTGAATATATTACTGATATTTTTTCAACTTTCTTCGGCTTATTATCGTCAGTATAATTCTACCGTAATGAGGTCACCGTTTCACGCTTTGTGAATTGGTTTGTAGCAATGATTATGGGCTGACATTACAAATATAGTAAAAAAGTACAGATAAATGTTGCGTAAAACGTGAATTAAAACATCATAGATTAAATTAAAATAATGTTGCGTAGGAAATGAGTTAAGATTCTAGTCTTATAATTTTTGCTTCCTTATAAATTTTGATGCATTTTTATTACGTAAGACCTATGTATTTTTGCGTGTGTATGTATAGTTCGTGTAAGACAAACAAAAATTGTAGGGGCAAGGAGTTTTCACTCATTGTCTAAACAATATTTTATCTGTGGTATCAACGTATAAAGAAACAGAGTTCGAATGGAGTTTTATTTAAAGAATGTTTTTAAAATCTATTGAAATTAATAAAAAAATAGAAAAAAAAATTATGTGTCGTATGAATGTAAATTCTTTCAAAAGATAACTTATGTGTCCTTTTACTTTATGGACATGAATATTTGCTAGTATATGTATATAATTACAAAGGGCGGTTCATTGACTTAGCAATACGATATATTTGAATCAAAAACTTTATCAAAACAATTGAAAAAGATAAAACGCAAAAAAATCTTTATACAAAATTAAACAAGTGACTGGACATTTTGCCACTTTTGTGACATTTTCAATGGATTAGCAGTACCGTTATAAAGTTTTTAATAAAAATAAAATTGTTGACATTAATATATAGTAAAAGTAAATACGTAAGTATTGCCATATATCTCCGAAATATTTTGTAGATATCATTTAAAAATTCAATATTTATTCTCAAATTCTTCTTCAAGTACCAACTTAACTTTTTTTAATGTAAAAGTAATGAGATGAACGAGACGCTCTATTGAGGTAAGAGATAACGCCTGTCCATGACCATTGCAGCGATACACAGAACTCTGAGTAGCAAAACAAAGTCCAGGGCATCGCTGTTTTGGCGCTCATTACTTTGAGATATTCGATGGTAAGTCACCATACCCTTGGTATTAAATTGCTACTACAAGAAAATAAGACGCTTGTTAGTTATTAGTTTGCCTAATCTAAACTACCTACCATTAGGTATTAAGTAGAAATCTACATAAAATTATATACTTAATCCCTTCAAACAGTAGGTACACAAAAATATGCTTAGGTTGTTATATAAAAGTAATCTAAAGTTAGCTGGTTTTAATTAAAATATTTACGCTTGTTAATTTAAGAACCTGGACGAAAATTGACTGTCCTATATAAAAGGCTACAAAGTTGTTACGCCCTTTAAATCATGATGGTTTTATACACGAAACTAACAGTAAGGATAATTTGACACTAATAATGCACTATAAAATGACAATCTGATTCTTTATTTTATCTGAGTAAGAGGTGTGAAGGACTAGTTCAGATCCTATTGATCATAATGAAGCCTGTCGTAACTTGTTGATAATGACAATAAACATCATTGACCGATGATACTTAGCATAACATTTCGCCAAACTGTTTTTTTAGGTCAGACAGAATAGGTATCTTATAACTCTACATGATTCATCTTCGACCTCAACATCGTTTATCATCAGGCCAGTTGGTGGGCAAAGGCGGACTAATATGCGTTAAAATACTTGACATGGGATTAAACATTAATGGCGATAGTAGCTATGGGTGGCAATAGAGTGGATTTGGGTCAGACAGAATAGGTATTAGGTACCTATCTCTGCATGATTCATCTTCGACCACATCATTGTTTATCATCGGATGGGTTGGTGGACAAATGTAGACTTATATACGCGTTAAAAAACACTTGACACGAAAGAATGGATGGCGATAGGATGGATGGTCAATAGGTCAATAGGATGGATGGTCATCTATGCTAGATGTATAACCCTTACTGTTTTAGAGTCTTGGTCGGGTGTCCAAATACAGAATCCCTTTTGCGGCGTTGATGGCTCTTTCTGTTCGTCCCTTTCAAGGTACAACCTTGAAAGTTTTATTCAGATACTTATGTAAATACAAGACCTCTGTAAACGACAGCTTTTAATTAAAGTATGTGACGGGCCGAAAGGGCAACTTTTTGAATTTCCGAGACTAAAAAATAAATATGAGACATTTGAACGCGCTTCAAATGAATATGTACGTGGGCGATGTGCCATTCACGTTCAAGTTTTGACGGGAACACGGAGAAATCATGTCATTGCGTTGTATTACATATTATTATGTTCTAAAATAGTGTTTTAAAAAGTTTTTATTAGGCAAGTATTTTAGAGAATGCGAATTATTCGAGACAATCGACGATTTATCGATTAAACTTGGTGGGGTTATATTGTTTTAACACAGAAATGCTGCGGCCACCTTCCAGCTGCATTATATGACCCTGTATATCATCTAAGCGTAAAGTGTTCCTCAAGACGAATCAATCGAGCCTAATCTCGATGGGTTGATCTTGTTTAGTTCAGAAGTTCCTATGGCCATCTTCTGTCTCCATCATCAGACTAGCTCTATGATACCATATTATTGTATTGTTGCCGAAGATACTTGAGTCATATTTGAGTCCAATCGGATATCGAGAAGTGGGTTTAATTTAGCTTGCAAGATTTGATTGCAGACCGACAGACAACGGGACTGGTGAAACTAAATAAAAGCTTGTAAAAGTCAACAACATTATAAGTCAAAAACAACACAATCTCACAATCAAATATGATAAGATAAAGGTTAAAACTAAACGCAAGACACTCATAATTATTTCAAAAAACGTCAATTTGAATTTCGAAACCAATACAAATAAGCCTTTCTCAACGCAAAGTGTGAAAACCAACTAAAAAGAGAAATTTCCCCGAAATCTCTCTGGGTAGAATCGTAATGTAGAGTTGCCGACTCATTTCAATTTGCCACGTTCGTCTTTAGTAATTTGACTGGGAGACTTACCGCGATCAAATTATACTGGGTACCGTTGCTGGAAGTGGTAAAGGAACAAAAATACACAGATCTTAGGTCGTATAACTTGACATACTTTTACTAGATGTGACATATCAGATGAACTTGGATTTTGTTTTAAATCTTCTAAGATTAAAGGCTTATATTGTTTTGCGGTTTCTTCTCAATGAGCACCAATCTCAGACTAAACAGAACTTCAGATGGCGTATAGCGTTCGATACACGTCCAGCCCAATTCTACACTAATAATTAAAATTGCTGATATTTATTGATTTATTATTCTATGTTATTGAAATTTTTAAATACAGGTTCGTTTTTTTATGGGTGACACATGTTAGGTGTTTTGACCACAGCTCACCTGATGCTAAGTGATGGTGTGGTCAAAGATGGTAAAGACACCTAAAGATACCTAGTCGAGGTAAATAAATAAAACTAATTTCATAGTATTTTGTGCGCGATTAAGACCCGGTGATAGACATAAAAAAATCTAGATTATTTGTTGCTATAGAATCAAGGTGAGATTTTATCGAAAACAGATCCTTACAAGTGCCTTTCAATGATCAAAGGTTATTTATCCTCTATCAACAAACAGAGGCGACGGTGGGACAAATTAATTTACAGCCGCTTTGTCTACTGAATTAGTCGAGGAGTAAATAACAAGATTGATTACGCTAAAAATGTGATAATATAAGTTAGTTTAAAATATATTATTAAAAGGAGTCCCTTTAGGCAAGGTTCCGAAGATACTGGCAGCGTTCTCCCTTTGAATAGCTAGACTGGGGAACGCTGCCAGTATCTTCGGAACCTTGCCTAAAGGGACTCCTTTTAATAATATATTTTAGTTTTTTTTATGTAACAGTAATGAGACGAACGAGACGCTCTCCTGATGCTAAGAGATAACGCCTGTCCATGACCATTGCAGCGATACACAGAACTTTGAGTAGTAAAACAAAGTCCAGGGCATCGCTGCCTTGGCGCTCATTACTTTGAGACATGATGGTTAGTCTCAATAGCCCTGTAATTAATATTTTAGTTATTTTATATTTATCATTTTAATTATAATAATATGTTTAAATTTAATTAGGAATAAATTGGTTTAATATTATGTGGAATAAAAAAGTTAGTTTTAGGTTTATATTTTTTTTAATGCAGAGTTATAAGCTTGGGGAGCAGTAAAAAATAACGGTATTTTATATATTTTTTAAGTTCTTTTAGTTAGTCGTATTTAAATTGGAAAACACTGACAACCAGTACACATCTTTTAAGTGAACACTGACTACCAGTAAAGATTGTTACATGGCATTGGAAGTGTTAAACTGTATCTTTTGTTTTATTGAATGTCATTTGTTAGTTGTTGGGTTATTGGTTAAATAAATATGTGGTAATTTTTCTTAGATTGACAGTGTCCTAATAGATATAAAATACTAGCTGCACCCCGCAGTTTTACCCGCGTGGTGATGGATGATGATGATGATAAGTATCCTATGTTTTATTCCAGGGCCTAAAGTATCTACATTCAAAATTTCATCCAGATCCGTTCTACTGTTCTGGCTTGATTGAGTAACAAACATCCATCCATCCATCCAAACTTTCACATTTATCTTAATTGACTAATAAATAAAACCAAAAAAGTTTTGTTTATGGGTAGAGCTGCAATTTTAGTGCAATTTTTATTGTAACAGGTCTCTGTATAGGGAAGTAACTAAAATGTTTTGTTTATCTTCCATTTATATAAGGATAGTTGTATTTATCTATATAAAGTACCAAATGCAGGAAGGAGTTAGTGCCCGAAATTCAGACTTTCTTGTTCGGGTTCTAACACTCCCTTATTGTAATGTAAATTTTTCTTGGTGTCAATAAAGTATTATTATCATTATTTAAAAAATCACTAACTGATTCCGACAATATCTCCTGAACTATCTTTACATTTACACTATACGTGGTGTAAACACAAATAATTAGCTATTAATTAAATAGATGGCACTGACACTATGGCTATATTTTGGCGTCAAATGATTAATTAATTAGAATTAAAGCTTCGTTCAGCTATCGTTAATGACAGTAATGGAAAATCTGTTTTAAGGTGTATTTCAATGTGTAATTACACTAAACGACAGATGTGGTTTGCCGCGTAATCGATTAGGGTGATTGTCCACTATATTAAAATAACAATAAGTGGCACCATAGAATGGACACTTCATGGAGATCAGTCTTAGCGATAAGGTCGTCCGTTATACAAGTTTATTTGACGCGAATACGTCTTTAAATCCGCTTCCATACTGGAAGGCAATTCATTTCATTCAATGTTGTCTTGATCGTGGGAGATAACGCGTGTCCAAAACCATTTCAGCGGCATTCAGAACTTTGAATACCAAAACAAAGTAGTAAGTAAGTACATCGCTGCTTTGCCGATATTATGTTAAGACAGTAATATGAAGTGACAGTCCTGTTGGCTCATTGGGAGTATGCCTGCCTGAGCTGTAGGGCGTGGGTTCGATTCCCGCCAAGGATAAATGTTCGTTCTGTGTCTAGGTGTTCTGTATGTATTTACAACAAAAAAAAGTATTTATGTATTCTATCAGTTATCTGACTTCCATCACACAAGCTCTGCTTAGTTTGGGGTCAGATGGCGCTGTGTGTAAAGTGTAAAAAAACAAAATGAGTTTTTACTTTAAAAAAATAGGCAGTCATTGGGACTACTGGCAGAATAGAGAACTTAAGATACGTCAAATCATCACGATCAAGAGAACATCTTTTTCGTACCTGGCAGGCTAGCTTACTTACATATCAGGTATCCTGGTGCTACCTTTACCTTTGGTGGTACCTTTACTGTAAAATAACTGTTAATGATCACGTTGAGTTTGTGTTGTTATTATAATTTGTGGAAAATGGAAACCTGTATTTAATAGCAAATAAATATTTATTATAACGTACAGGGATATTTAGCTTTTAAAATAAACAATATTATGGAAACAAAACGTAATTGGAAACAGATGCAATTGAAATAATGAAAGGTTTACTAATTATATAAATTTGTTTAAAACCATCATTCGGTCGGATTTCATTTCAATATTGAATGCTTTATAAATGTAGAAAATAGTTAATCAATCATTAAAATGTTCAGAAACAGACCTTCCAAAGGTTTAAAGTTCAGAGCTACTTAAAGTATAGATTGACTTTATGCAATGTTTATTAGTTGGGCTTTAAAGCAGCAGTAACTAAAAGCAGATAGCTTTGTAGCGATGATGGTTCAGTTGTTAGCGCGTTAGGTTCGCATACCGAATGGCGTGGGTTCTAACCTCAACAATGAGCTTGAGCTGACGGTGAAGGAAAATATAGTTAGGAAACAATAGCGTGGTGGTAGGGTACTTTCTAGTACTCGGCTGGCTAGCTACCACCCTCAAGTTGAAAATCTGCCGCCAAACATCTAACGATGTGTACCGGCATCCTCACTTGAGAGAAAGTTCCATTCCAGGCTAGGTGTGCTTTACCATCTTCGACCACACCGTCACTTAACATCAGATGAGTTGTGGTCAAACACCTAGCCTGTCAGCCATAAAAAAAAAAGAATAAATTTAATTTAATCATCGTTTATAGGTTTTTCAAGTAGGTTAAAATAAAACCTCGGCATACAAAATAGGTCGCTTAATTTGTTGTTTTGTATTAAACATTGGCTACAGAAGTGAAAACGTTTTTAATTTTCATTCGGACACATTTTTTGTATTGAATTTAGCAAACTAGAGCCTTGATTATATAAGTAGCGTCTAGCTTGCCGTTGTGATACTTTAAATACTAACAAAACATATTAAGTACTAGCTGCGCCCCGCGTGGTGATGGATGATGATGATGATGAAAAGTATCCTATGTTTTATTCCTATAGTATCTAAGTACATGCAAAATTTCATCCAGATCCGTTTAGCCGTTCTGGTGTGATTGAGTAACAAACATCCACCCATCCATACAAACTTTCACATTTATAATATTAGTGGGATTAATTGCTTCTAAGCAAGTCGAATAAGTAAGGCTCTTTGTGTTTTAATAATTGTTTATTTTGATGAGTGCATACATTTTCTCGTTTCAGTGGAAGCTCACATTGAAGCAAAGTCTCTTCCAGTAAGCGCAGTTCCTTGTAAAGACTCAGTTGTGGCTATAAAATTCTTTATGCATCTCTGCCGAGGTGAAATTGTCTGAGAACTCAGTTTCATTTAGTTAACGAAATTATTCAATTACGCATCTTTGCGCGTAGCTATTTAGAGCTCGTAGCATTTTCGTAGCATTTGTGCAGTATTCGTAGCAACGTTGAAGCAATCGTCGCGGTGGCAGATCATATGCTTGGGTTTTTGCATTGCAATATGTCCGCCTGTCAGCCATGTTAGTGACATTATTAGTTATTAGTCATATTATTAGTTATTAGTCATATTATTTGCGTGGTGGTAGGGTACTTTCTAGTACTCGGCTGGCACCCTCAAGTTGAAAATCTGCCGCCAAGCATCTAGCGGTGTGTTCCAGCAACCTCACTTGAGAGCCAGTTCCATTCCAGGCTAGGTGTGCTTTACCATCTTCGACCACACCGTCACTTAACATCAGGTGAGCTGTGGTCAAACACCTAGCCTGTCAGACATAAAAAAAAGCAGCATCATTCACAACTGTCAATACATATTATAAAACAAAGTCATCCGCTGGGTCTGTCTGTTCGCGATAAACTTAAAAATTACTGAACGGATTATCATGCGAGTTTCACCAATAGATAGAGTGATACATAAAGAAGGTTTAAGTATATAATTTGTCAAGGTTTTGTGTAAATTGGTTGAAATATGATGATAATTAGCGGAAGTGTCGGAAAAAGTCAAGCCATCTGGGAGCTTTCATCGAAAACGATGCCTAATCCTTTTAAGATAGATCAAAAGCTCCTGTAACCCAGTGCGTAGCCGGGGCGGGTCGCTAGTCACCATCTAGTCTCAAACTAAGCAAAGCTTATACTATGGGAATCAGGTTGCTGATAAAATATTTAATTTTGTTTTTGGGAAAACATACTTATTTTACTAACGGAACACCCAGATACAGAACAAACATGTATATTCGTCCTATAAATGTTTATCCTGGGTAGGAATTGAACCCACGTCCTAAAGATCAAGAAGAAGAGCTACTAATAAATGAGCTAAAAGGACAGTTAGTATATGAACTTTAAAGCTTATTTTTCTATATAAAAATCAATCTGTCAAAGTGGTAAGATTTATCTATAAATATGTGTTCATTATGACGAAAATATTATTCGCGTTTTCGAGGTAGAAAATTTTCTAAAATACCCTATATTATTTAGGTATATCTGTGATAAAAAAAGGCATTTTATGTAGGTCATTTTAACGATTCTTTAATTATTTTATGCAATATTTTTACAAAGATGATGAGCTACAGACTTGTATTTATTTAAAATTATTTTAGTTTCAAAGTTGCTTTCATAAGCTGTGCTGTTGCCGTTTCAGTAGCCAATAAATAACGTCGAACTTGAGGTACGATTTTGAATACAAAATAAGACACTTTGTCATGATACATAAGAAATTTCGTTTACAAATGAGTTTTGTTAAAGGGCTGTCGTAGAGACAGCCCTTTAACAAAATCCAAGCAAAAGTGAAACCAGATCTTTAGATATATCAGAACCATAGACGGCCACGTTTAGAATTTTTTATTATTTGCTGAATATCCGATACTCTATACCCAGTGCGGTAAAGCTCAACCTTTACATCATCATCATCAGTCTAAGTCCACTGTTGGACATAGTCCGATTTTCGGCATTTCGCCTCCATCTACCACCAGCTGTTCTATGTATACCGTCATTCCAATGAGTCTCAGGGCGTACGCTACGTTTGCTAATTCGCGGTATTCACTCTAGAACACGTTTACCCCAACGATTATCGGTTCTGCGACAGATATGTCCAGCCCATTGCCACATCAGCTCGCTAATACGCGGAGCTATGTCTTTAGCTTTAATTTTTTGGCGAGTTCACAGTATCCACGTTTTGGTTCCGTAGGTTATGACAGGTAGAACCCACTGGTTAAAGGCTTTTGTCTTGAAACTTTGCGAGATGCATGCCGAGAAGACTCGACGTAGATTTCCAAATTAATGATATAAACCTCATTCGAAGTATCACTACCTGCCCTGTTAGCTCATCTGGTAGTGTATCTGCTTTAAGAGCTATAAGGCGTGGGTTCGATTCCTGTTCGGGACAAACATTTGTGTGACGAGAATTTATGTTTGTTCTATGGTTGGGTATTCTATATCTGTTATATGTATGTATTTAAAAATATTTAAGTATTCTATCAGTTATTTGGTTCCCATATTACAAGCTTTGTATAGTTTGGGGCTAGATGGCGCTGTGGAATGTCCTATGGTATTTATTTATTGTTGTTTATAAACTAAAGCCAATATAACATCATCATCATCATCATCATCAGCCATAAGACGTCCACTGCTGGACATAGGCCTCCTCCTGGGAGGGTTTTGCCAATACTCGCCACGCTTGGCAGGCGGGTTGGCAAGCGCAGTTAGGTGTGATTGTTCAAGGAAGACGCTGCTGCCCATCTTCCGGATTACGTCCCTTAGCCGACTCTTACGGCAACCATGGGTAGAGAGGGTGGGGTACAATTCTTAAGCCGGCACCACCACGGCAATATAACATACACCAAAAGTATTACCAATTGCACAAATTAATTAAAAATGACAAATTAACATGTTACAGACGAATCTCTACATAGTATAAAACAAAGTCGCTTTCCGCCGTCTGTAAGCTTAGATCTTTTAAACTACGCAACGGATTTTAATGTGGTTTCCATGAATAGACAGAATTATTCAAGAGGCAGGTCTATATGTATAATAAATGTGTGCGTTTTGCTGTTGAGACTAACCATCGAAGGTAATGAGCGCCGAAGCAGCTATGCTTTGGACTTTGTTTTACTACTCAAAGTTCTGTGTATTGCTGCAATGGTTATGGACAGGCGTTATCTCTTACCATCAGGAGAGCGTATCGTTTGTCTCATTATTATTACATTTAAAAAAAATGCCTATGCAATTATGCACCACGTTAGTATATACACTGCATCCGTGCAAAGGCGGGGCGGGTCGCTAATTTAAAATAAATAAGTTTAAATCGCTTGTGTAAATAGTGCCTTAAGCATATTCAACACGATGTTATGAAATATACGACGTTGTTTTATTCAAAAGCGTTGACTTTCATTTAAATACGGGTGACTAATGCAGTATGTTTTAGTTATTTTTGGAACAAAGACTATTCTTTCTATTATGTGTGCTTTCAAAACCGTTTCAGTGTTTTAACTTACTATTGTTCAGTGTTGCTTATGTTTATTAGATTAAACGCGAGTAATCCCGCATGAGTTAAACAAAAATGTGTTAATAGCACGTTAGTTTTTATAGTAAAATAGTCAATGATGGTAAACAGTTACGGACTAAACCCTAAACATCGCTCTAAAGGTACAGGACAAGCAGAAGAACGGCACACTATCATCCGTTCCTCGTGGGCATTCCCAGTATTCGTACACAGCGATTCCGCTCTACTTTTTTGATACGTACAGCCCATGAATGGAACTTATTGCCAGCTGATCTGTTTCCTATAAACTATAATTTGGACGTTTTTAAGGCTAGAGTGAATAGATTTCTTCTAGATCGGCGTCCTCCATCCTCGGCCACACCGTCGCTTTCCATCAGGCGAGTTGGTGGCCAAACGTAGATCTATTTAATATTTAAAAAAAAACCTTCTATCCATCCCTTTTCAGTATACGCGTAATGTGTCTCCAGTAAATTCTCCCTTTACGAGATAAATAGTAAAATAACTGTCATAAAACTGAACTAAAAGAAAAAGTCGGCGTCAAGCGGTCTAAATACCCTAGAGCACTGAAAACGGCCTAAAGATATACTTGTGCTAAAAAGGAGAAATACTTTAGGCAGCTCGGAAAGAAGTCGGTATATTTACGACATAATAACAAATTCCCAATGTTGCGGTTCTAAATCTCGCTGTCTGTCGGTTTGGTGACATTCTCTCGGACATAATCTTTTATGGTCATTTCCCTCGCGTCACACAAAGGTAATGAAAATTTTGTCGCCATGTTTCTTCACGAACCTCATTTGTTTTAAATTTGTAAATTTTACAGAATTACGACATAAATCAATTTGTAATAAGATATTATGACCTTACATAATGTTTACACACTTCTGCTTGCCGGCAGAATATCCGATACTCCGGTGGTACC
Organism: Biston stratarius; assembly: GCA_950106695.1. Taxonomy (NCBI): domain Eukaryota; kingdom Metazoa; phylum Arthropoda; class Insecta; order Lepidoptera; family Geometridae; genus Biston; species Biston stratarius. The sequence continues at coordinate 5,055,360 of OX467106.1, read as the reverse complement.
TACCTAAAAGACTTCCCGCTATTGATATCTACTACCTAGTAGGTTAGACTAAATAAGTTTGTATGTATTTTTTGTTACTTATTGTTTTTCAGTTCAAGGTATTATCAGATAATATCAGATTGAGGCCCTGGAGTCAATCGAGAGGCGTGCTAGGAAACTAATAATAGGTGACGACACTCTGGCTTCGTCTCAGTTTCAAAGCCTTGAGCACCGACGTAATGTCGCTTGTTTGTCTGTCTTCTATCGGATTCATTTCGGAGAGTGTGCCTTAGAATTGCATAATTTGGTTCCATTTGCCCCTTTTTATTACCGGACGGCTAGGCCGACACGGCCAAAGCGCCATCCTTACATGGTGGATATTCCCCATGTTCGGACTAAACGCTTCGATTCCACATTCTTAATACGTACAGCGAGGATGTGGAACTCTCTGCCGGCGTCTGTTTTTCCTGCGAAGTACAACTTGGGTGTCTTCAAATCTAGAGTAAATAGGTTTTTTCTAGGTAAGCGTGCTTCATCTTAGACTACATCCTGCTCAACATCAGGCAGGGTTTGGTCAAACGCAAACCTATTCAGTATAAAAAAAAAAAAAAAAATTAAGTGTTTCAAAGAAATTAAGCTGGTTTTCATTTACTGAAAAATAGTTAATGCAGTACTGACAACAGTACCTAAAATAGTAAATACAGTATTGTACAGAACCATAACTAATTTAATTAATATGTCTTGACATAAAATGAACTTAGTAAATGTTTTTAAGTATTATATGCTAGGTTAGTGACTGCCGTGTTAGTTCATTATTGGTAATAGTTCTGCTTCGAGAGTTGAAGGGCATGGGTTCGATTCCCACTCAGGACTAACATTTGTGTGACGAACATAGATGTTTGTTCTATGTCTGGGTGTTCTAAATGTATATTATTTATGTCGTCTATTTGGTTCCCGTAGTACAAGTGTTTGTTAGCACCTAGTTTAGCACCCACCGTAATAATTCATCAGGATTTGAGTAACAATGACTGTACCTTCTCTATGTTTTTTTTTAAGTATTAGTATGCCATTTCAAATAAGTTTCAATTATGTGGCATGTACCATTTGTAAGGCGTGAAATAAACGACAGAATTTTGTTTTACGTCATATCAAGGCACTTCAGCAAAACGTGAGTAAATAGGCTTGAAATATTCAATAGGTTTCTCATTAAACTGACACCCTCGCTTTTGCGTAAACATTTTTAAAGGCAACCTACTTTAATATTAAGGTATCGATTACCGACGTTCCGTGAGCTTTTTCTTGAGTTTTTCACGTGACGGTTCGTGTTGCGGGACAAAATAAATGTCTGACCTACTTGTGACTTTACGACTTTTTGTTTACTATCTAATACTTGTGTGTAGGTTTTGGCTTTGAATGGATTTTTTATTACTATTCAAAAGGTTTGATTTAGTATGTAAATTGGGAATTGTTCTGTGACTAGGTGTTATAAATATATGTTTTTATTATTTAAAAAAAAACTTGTGTGTATTCTATGAGTTATTTAAGTTACCATAATACAAGCTCTGCTAAGTTTGGGGCAAGATTATACCTTCCGTCTCTGTTGAAAGTAGGACGTTTACTGATCTCTATGGTCTTCAGGATGTGGAGACCTTGTAACTTCGTAGCGATGATAGTTCAGTGGTTAGCGCGGTCGGTTCGCATGCGGAAGGGCGTGGGTTTAAACCCCAACAATAAACTTGAGATGCCGGTGAAGGAAAACATCGTGATGAAACCATAGCGTGGTGGTAGGGCTAGCTACCACCCTCATGTTGAAAATCTGCCGCCAAGCATCTAACGGTGTGTTCCGGCAGCCTCACTTGAGAGCCAGTTCCATTTCAGGCTAGGTGTGCTTTACCATCTTCGACCACACCGTCACTTAACATCAGGTGAGTTGTGGTCAAATACATAAGCTGTCTGCTATAAAAAAAAAACTCTGGAAAGTGGTTGCGCATCTGAAAATGTCTAGGTGAGCTCTTTGTACTGGAATATTCTTAGCATCGTACTGTAAGGCTACGGTAAGGAAGGGCTTCAGAGCACAACGGCGCAGCACGATGCTATACCCGCTCCCACACCGGCACCCGCGCATCAACCGCTGTCTTCACGTGTGTGACGCGTAGCCGCGCGCGTGTTGTACTGCTTTGACTCCTAGAAAAAGGCCACCAGGTGAGGTTGAAACTGTAGAATATCCGACGTAATTAAACATGAGTTATCCCGTAAAATAATAAAGTGGCAAAACCATGTCAGTTTCCATAATAAAATATCATAGGAGTGTTTGCCGTCTTTGAGTACACAGTTAAGTATCAAAGATTCGTAACATCCATAAAAAAACTTGTATTGATAGAGAATAAGTAAAACGAGTAATAAATTAAAACAAACAAACACGCAAAATGCGATTATGTTGTAAATAAGTCAAACATTTGAAACCTGGATTTTTTTACTGAAAAAGAATTTGCTATACATACAAGACGCTGTCCAACTCTTCCCAAGCCGATGCAGACAAAGTTAGGAAAAATATCGGACGAGCGCTGAACCGAGGATTCAAACTTTATGTAGATCGACTGTGTACTCGGAGCTAAAGTTTTCGTGTTTGTATTGTACACGGCAGCGTACGGTGAGACAACAATGCTGCTTTATTGCGACTGGTACCTGTAAGAAGGAGGTTGTAGATTTTCGTTTAGCAGCAAAAGGTACTCAATACTCAATCCTTTATTGCAGCATATGTACATGTACATATTGTACAGGTGCAGGACTTATAAAGATACTTTTTTTTATGGCATACAGGTTAGGTGTTTGACCACAGCTCACCTGATGTTAAATGACGGTGTGGTTGAAGATGGTAAAGCACACCTAGCCTGGAATTGAACTGGCTTTCAAGTGAGGCTGCCGGAACACACCGTAGTACGCTAGTAGCGTTTATCCATACAAATATTTTTCTCTCTGGATAATGCTCACAGAGCAATAATTTTTTGTCATAAAATCAAAGCTAAGGTCTGCTAATCTGCCAAAGCTACGTCCCTTTCATTTCTTTTTTCCACCAACTAATTACATAAGAAAATATGATTCTCCTAAGTTCGTAATAAATGGCCCTTTTATACCAACATAATCAGACAACTATGAAAGATAAAAATAGGGACATAGACTAATTCTTCTTCAAAATATTTGTGAAAACAATATTGGATTAGCTCAATTTTTAGAGGAGAAAACAGGGGGATACGAAAACTTAATTTAGTCAACAAATTTGTAGGTATAATCGCTCTGAGCTGCCTTTGTCCCAATCGCACTCTACGGGGAAAGGCTGGAAGTGAGGGGATTTCAGACTAATACGTTTAAAACTAAGGAAGTTGTATTTTTCGATAATGTTATGTAATGCATCCCTACGCAAACACAGACTATTCACACTCACATAGACAGCTTGTCTGATTGGGCGCAGCGCGATGGCAAAAATTTCTTCAAATACCTATTTATCAAATTCCGCTCGACCCGCGTTCTCTCTTAACCTCATTGTTGACTTTGAACTGACATTCTTTGGCGTGTGAACCTACCGCACTAACCACTGAACTATCATCGTTACAAAACGCTGCATTGTCTTTTTTGCGTACGTGATAAATTCCGCTGGGAAAAGTAAAAAGAACATAGGTTACTGAGATTTCTTAGCAAGATCTGTAGTATGTTAGAGTGGGACATGGAGATAAATCTTTTAAATTGAGACTTAAAGGACATAGTGGCAATCTGGCAGATAGTAAGACGACACTTTAACCATTTTTATTGCCGACCTATTCACTATAGTACATTACCTATTTTTACTCACGTTTTACACCTAAAGGAGACGGCAATAAACCTACAATACTAAAAGGAAATCTAAAATCTGCTTAAAAACGTTACAATATTCCTAGATTTTTTTCAGCTACTATTATAGATTGCCCCCGTTTAGGTAAGACACTTGAAGTTATCATGTGCTTATGACGTTTTTTTGACTGGTTACAGGCTTGGTGTTTGACCACAGCTCACCTGATGTTAAGTGCGGTCGAATATAGTAAAAAGACCTAGTCGATAGTATAACTTTAGATCCCGTTCCCAGATTTATAGTGAGGCATCCAGAACATACCGTTAGGTGCCTGGTGGTAGATTTTAAACTTGAGGGTAGCAGCTAGTCAACTATAAAATACTCTTCTATTATGTTTTTTTTTTACTGGCAGCTTTAGCTCATTGTTGAGATTTGAACCTACGTCCTCCGGCCTGTGGTCCAAACGCTGTGATCACTGAGCTACTCGTATCAGCACTACAAACATTAAAACTTAGATATTCTTAGGTTGGTATTTATAACTTACTAGCGACCCGCTCTGGCTTCGCACGGGTGTAATGTAGATACTTATGTTGAAAGCTCCCAGGTGGCTTGACATTATCCTACACTTCCAACAATTATCATCATATTTCAACCAATTTACAGTAAAAATTTACATATTATACACCGAAACCTTCCTTACGAATCACTCTATCTATTGGGGAAATTCGCATGATAATCTGTTCAGTTACAACATTGTCAGATCTACATTTTTGCTATTTTCATTTTATTGCATTAAAGGTCTTAGAATATGTTTAAAAATGCCCCCGCAAATGATTAAATTCCTAAAATCAACCTAATGATAAAAAAAATAAGTTTTTTAATCGAATTTAATAATTTGCGGTCGATTTATGAAAAAGGCAAAAAAATCGCGTTCGTTGTATGGGAATTAAATTTTAATTACCCTTAAATATTTATTTTATTTTGTTTTTAGTATTTGTTGTTATAGTGGCAACAGAAATATATAATATGTGAAAATTTTAACTGTCTAGCTATCGCGGTTCTTGAGATACAGCCTGGTGACAGACAGACGGACGGACAAACAGACAGCGAACTCTTGGTAATAGGGTCCCGTTCTTACCCTTTGGGTACGGAACCTTAATAAATTAGTATAATTTACAAGGAAGTTACTGAACCTCACGACACGGGACTTCCCTAGTGTGAGCGTTCAGTATAAACACTACGATATATCAATATTGTTACTTATAGTAAATTAATAGTTTTATTTTACTTTTAGTAATATCTTTTACGTTTATGTTTAAATTTATTCCAATAAACGGTTTTATTAATAGTACCTGGTTGACCGAGCATTGCTCGGATGAAAACATGGATAAAACGACGTTTTCTGAAAATGAAACCTAGCTAGATCGATTTTTCGCCCCCGAATCCCCCTGGAAACAAAATTTCATGAAAATCGTTTGAGCCGAGATTCAGAATATATATACCTATATATACAAGAATTGCTCGTTTAAAGATATAGATTACATATACTCGTATTTCTACGATCGACTTTTCTTACTGTTTACTCTTCTTCTTCTTCCTGTGCCATATCCTAACGGATGTCGGCGACCATCTTTTTAAATATGTTTCTTTCCTGAGCTGCTCTGCTTAGAACAGCGGCGTCAGCAGCACCGGTCCAAGACTTTAAATTGTCACACCAAGCTATTCTCCTTCTGCCTCTACCCCTCTTTCCCTCTATTTCCCCCTCAATAATAGTTTTAAGCAAATTGTATTTTCTGTGTCTGTGTACATGACCAAAATATGCGACCTTCCTTTTTTTTACTGTAATGAGCAGTACTGTGTACTGTTTACTCTAAACTTTCTAATCTATGCGTGATCAGCGTTCCAACTATTATTAGTTTATTATTTTATGCACGCACACTAATTTATTCTAGTTTGTGTGAGGGTTAATGATCTCATTAGACTCGAGGCTTAAACTCAATTCGGAGCGCGCGCGAATCAGTGCCTGGCTACGAAATTTGGTTATTATTTTTTAACGATATTGTTTAAAACATACATAAAAATCAGTACTTAGAATTTAAGAAAAGTAAGTTACGTTTTTATGTACATTTAGCATCTGATACCTGTAAATTGGCTGTCAGATCAAGATAGCAAGTATGCAGGATGTACTTTTAAAGTATACACTAACTAGCGACCCGCCCCGGCTTTGCACGAGTAGTAAGAAGCGAGCTATCCTTAAAAAGTAGATATATGCCACCGTGGACTTTATTGTACTAGATCTATAAAAGAGAAATATCCCATCACGCATTACTTTGTTATATCTCAAGGAGATTAGGTTTTTATGTTTTCTATGATAGCTCCCAGGTGGCTTGACTTTTTCCGACACTTCCAACAACTATTATTATCATATTTCAAGCAATCAACACAAACGTTTGACAAATTATATATCTAAACCTTCCAAATGAATCACTCTATCTATTGGTGAATTTTGCATGATAATCCGTTCAGTGGTTTTTATGTTTATCACTACAGATTATAAAACAAAAATTCCGCGGTGGCATATATCTACTTTTTAAGGATAGCTTACTATACCCATTCTTACTACCCGTACGAAGCCGGGGTAGTAGCCGCTAGTATTAAGATTATGCCTACAGTTTTTTTTTATTGCTGACAGGCTTGGTGTTTGACCGCAACTCAACTGATGTTAAGTGACGGTGTGGTCGAAGATGGTAAAGCACACTTAGCCTGGAATGGACATGGAATGTAGTAATACAATTTACTGTTTCATGGTTGATGTTTTACAAAATAAACTGCTGACATACGAACTATATCGAACTACTACGTTTCAATTCCACTTTCATTATACCAACTGCTAATCAATGGAATTTTTTGTCTGAGTGAGTGTTACCCTATAGATTCAGTCTGGGTGCATTTAAGTCGTGAATAAATTAGTTTCTTCTGGGTAAGCGCGTTCCATCGTAGATCGCATCAAGCGAGATGGTAAAAGAAAGCCTGATTATTATTTAAAAAAAATTAAACGTTCCAAACATGCATCGCGTACGATACTAATCGCCGTGGAAAAGAGTTACACATTAAATCCATAAAAAGTCTTGGGTAAACACATCACAATACCTATATATAAATAAATCTCAAATACAAATAGAAAGGCCTTTTAAATTGAAAATATCAAAAATTCTTTGAAGTACTTCGTTAAAAGGAACAGGAAGTATATATTTTAATTGTTCTATTATTCAAATGCAACGGCTCCTTTGTTATTATTTAGTGACAGGTGTCAATGGTCGTGACAGTTCTATTTCGTTCGTAATTAAACAGAAAATCAGGAAAATCTGTGGAAAATCTGATCTCTTTGATGTTCAACACAGAAGAAATTCGTTTTACAAACAAAGGAAATGGCGGAACTAATCAAGGTAAATGCCCGATGGTTGCTAAATTAACCAACGACACAACAGGTACGTTTTTCATAAACGCTTGAACTATGACAGAATATTCTACGAGATCATTTAGGTACAGTCTTTCCAGAATTGGGAAAGATTAATTGGAAATAACTATCTACGGCGTTTCTCTTTAAGACGATTTAATTACGAATCCAGAGATTCAAAGTCCATATAGTTTACTATATCTACGAGATGATAACGAAATCAACGAATAATGTACAAGTTCAAACTACATATGCGACATGCAAATGCCAAATATTGAAAAAAATGTTAATGTCACTTTGACAATGACAGTTAGTAATAATTATGTAGATGTGAGGTTATCGTCCGAATGCCACTACACTGGGTACGAAGTACAATGAATTCAACTAGTATGCTATATATACATACATAATCCTAAAATCAAGCTAAAACGGGCTTATACACAAAACATTGTTTCCACTCAACGACACTCATTCCCACTCAAAAAGATCTGAAAGTTTAAACATGACAAGTTTGACACAGTTTGAGCCAGTCATCAGTAACACGTTTGGTGTTCACAGTACCTCAGCTTTAAAAATTTGAGGACTTGGTCATTGGAAATTAAAAGATAAAGTTCTATATGTTTTTATTTTTATTTGTCGTTAAGATTTCGCTTAACCTAAAGTAGGTTGAGATAATTTGAGTATTTTAAAATATCTTTGTTAGAAAATTCCGCTTTTCATAGCCATATCAGTACACTTGATAGTTACTACTTATTTATATTTGAGGGGGTACATATTTTTCTAAAGTGTTTGCCTAGATCGAAGTGTATGTGAGAAAGTATGTATAAGTGAGAGAGCGTCTTGGTGATAATGAGTATACACCAGATACGAATACATGTGTTAAAATAAAGAATGTCCATAAAGGTTTATTTTAAAACAGAAAAAGGTATTGAAATATATTATTGCTTAAAAAATAAATGAAATTGATTATTGAAATAAGTATTCTTCAGGTTAAGTAGCTATTTATAAATTTTCACATGCTGAATACAAAAATAATTTCTTGTCATGAATAGATGTTTGAGACAGCAATGTGCGTCAAAGCAATAATGCCCATTATTTTGTTACTCAAAGTTCTAGCTACCATTATAATGGTCTGATAAATGGATGATAGCTCAGTGGTTAGTGCGGTAGGTTTCCATGCTGAAGGACCTGGGTTCAAACCCCAACAATGAGTTTGAGCTGCCGGTGAAGGAAAACATCTTAAGGAAACCATAGCATGGTGGTAGGGTACTTTCTAGTACTCGGCTGGCTAGCTACCGCCATCAAGTTGAAAATCTGCCGCCAAGCATCTAACGGTGTGTTCCGGCAGCCTCACTTGAGAGCCAGTACTATTCCAGGCTAGGTGTGCTTTACAATCTTCGACCACCGTCACTTAACATCAGGTGAGCTGTGGTCAAAAACCTAGCCTGTCAAACTTAAAAAAAAACCATCAGGAGAGTGTTTCTTTTTTAATATAAAAAAAGCAAACACAAAATTTAAGATGTCTAATACTGTCTTCCTATTACATGTCATCAGACCCACTGGTACAATTGCAAAGGCCCGCGACGAATTACTTGATGCCCTTAAAAGGGTTCCCGCCTAGACATCCCTTCGCCCCACGGCAATTTCATTCTCTTAACGAAATTATTCAATTAGGTACTTGAGCCCCTGTTTAAGATTAAGTTGCTTCTTTTTTCATTTGCATTATGACCAATCAAAATTGATAAGGGCTATCGCGCAAGATTAGGTTGTCGGGGTGTGACTATAAACATTTAAAGAATTGCCTTTTTTATTTTTGTTAGGCTAGGTGGTCGAAGATGGTAAACAAACCTGTTCTGGAATGGAACTGGCTGTCAAGTGAGGCTGTCGGAATACACTATTAGGTGCTTGGCGACAGATTTGTAACTTAAGGGTGGTAGCTAGCCAGCTGATTACTAGAGAGTACCCTACTACCATGCTATCATATGGTTTTTACGATGTATTCCTTCACTGGCTTTCCAAGTTCATTGTTGGGGTATCAACCCACGTAAGAATAGTACCCCACCCTCTCTCTACCCGTAGTTGCCGTAAGAGTCGACTAAGGGATGTTATCCGGAAGATGGGCAGCAGCGTCTTCCTTGAACAATCACACCTAACTGCGCTCGCCAACCCGCCTGCCAAGCATGGCGAGTATTGGCAAAACTCCCTCAGGAAGAGGCCTATGTCCAGCAGTGGACATCCTATGGCTGATGATGTGATGTGAAGAACGCAGAATGACTGATTTAAATTTAAAAAGTTACCAAAGTCATTTTAACCCATAAAAACAGTTGAAAAACAATGTATAGGATATTCCTCTTTTATAGATCTACAAAAAAATCCGCGGTGGCATACACCTACCTTTTAAGGATGGCTTACTATACCGTGCGAAGCCGGGGCGGTCCGCTAGTCATTGTATAAACTGAAAGTACATTCTGCATACCTGCTATATTGATCTGACAGCCAATTCACAAGTATCAGGTGCTAAATGTACATAAAAACATAGCTCACATTTCTTAAATTCTGAGTACTAATTTTTAAGTATTTTTACGCAATATCGTTAAAAATAATAACCAATATCGCCAGACAGTTTTCATTGGCAGTAATTTCCGCCAGACACTCTGAAGTTCGCAAAAGAATGACGTCAGTTTACTTATAGTCTGAGTCTTATTCATTATACTTAGGGAACTATTTCAATACTATTTGTAAGCAGCCAGACAGAGCGTAGTTTTAAAACATCCCCCAGACACAATTTACCTGAAAAGTATACACGGTACACATATATACAGATTTCTAGCCTTGATAGCTTAAGCTGCCGGTGAAACAAAAGATAGTAAGGAAATTATGTCGTGGTGGTACGTAGGATACTTTCTAGTACTCGACTGCCTAGCTACCACCCTCAAGTTGAAAGTCTGTCGCCAAGCACCTAATAGTGTGTTCCGACAGCCTTAGTCGTTGGCTTGAGTCCCATTTCAGGCTAGGTGTGATTTTTTTGAAACTGAACGTGTTTATAGAAATATATGTCGATTAAGTTTGTTCCTTTTCCAAGGTCCCATCTATTTCTTTGCCAAAATTCATCAAAATTGGTTTAGCGGCTTAGACGTGAAAACGTAACAGATAGAGAGAGTTACTTTCTTTTTGCCGTGGTGGTGCCGGCGTAAGAATAGTACCCCACCCTCTCTACCCGTGGTTGCCGTAAGAGTCGGCTAAGGGATGTAATCCGGAAGATGGGCAGCAGCGTCCTCCTTGAACAATCACACATAGCTGCGCTCGCCAACCCGCCTGCCAAGCGTGGCGAGTATTGGCAAAACCCCCCCAGGAGGAGGCCTATGTCCAGCAGTGGACGTTGTATGGCTGATGATGATGATGATGACTTTCTTACTAAATAGGTACTTTTTACATAAATAATAATATAGTATTACATTAATTTAATATAAATATTAAATTATATGTAATATAAGTAAGGAATTTATAGATAGTATGGATGGGTGGATATTGGTACAGATTTCAATTTAGTTGTAATCTATAAAGAGTTATCTATAATATCTAAAAGTTGTTCATAACTTTTTGTTCTGATGAGTGTAATGAACACCTATCGCTTTAGTAGAAACGATTTATATAACCTCGCATATTTGTTTTATTAAAAGTTATGATTAGAGTGAAATTTCTTACTATAGACACAAAAGCTTTTGTTGAAATTTCAACAAAAGCTCACAATAATTATTTATTCTGTATGAATTCACTTGTAAAATTAAGACACTATACAAATAGAGATTAAAAAGCAAAGCTTTTAAAATTCAAAAGCTCGGCACAGAAAGACCTAGGTATTGTTCGTACCCTTTGGTAAATAGATAGAATCAAACTCACTTTGAAAAATGAAGTCACAGACGAAGTAGGCGGTGAATAGACAATGCCACAATTCCTCTGTAGCCTGGAACACTGCGAGTTCACAAAGGGTCTGATTCTTTTGAAACCCTGTCACATTAAGTTTTACATGAATAAATTATTAATGCCGTATATTTGGCATGTGATTAAAATGTTGATATGTATTGTCTAGAGATCGGAAATTGTTTTTTGATAAAATTAGAGCTGCCTTTTAGTAAGTGATATTTTTTATTTTTGGTTTCGCGCTTTGTGCCTTCTGCCTATGTCAAGTAATCCATACTTTCAAGCGTCTCATAATAACATCAAAATAAAGCCTTAGTCGTAGTTAAAGTCAGATAAAGTAAATTATGGGTAAGTAAAGTAGTAATGCTGGTGATCTCAATGCCAGTGCGTGTGTGTATGTTCGTGTGTGTGTGCGCGTGCGCTTGAGTGTGTGTGTGTGGGACTGTGTATGTTCCTAAGTCTACTCTAAAAAACTTTTTCAAGGGAGTCATATTCCTATTTTTGGAGCCACACTCTGATGCTATTCTTATGTTGAAAATAATTTAAGATGGTAATCTAATGTTGGGACCTGATTAGGTAATTAATTTTCGCACGGTTCGGATGCCGACGGGCGTGGTCAAACCCTAACAATGAGCTTGAGCTGCCGGTGAAGGAAAATATCGCGAGGAAACCATAGCGTAGTGGTAGGGTACTTTTTAGTACTTGGCTGGCTAGCTATCACCCTCAAGTTGAAAATCTGCCACCAAGCATCTAACGCTGTGTTCCGGCAGCCTCACTTGAGAGCCACTTCCATTCCAGGCTAGGTATGTTTATCATCTTCGATTACACCGTCACTTAACTGGGGTCAAACACCTAGCCATAAAAAAAAGTCATAAAAAAAAAACATCGATTTGACACTTTTTTTTTTATTTTACTTATGTGGGATGATTTATTTTTGATTAGATCAAATCTCCAACTATAGTCTACTGATTAATCAATGTAATGTTCGTTTTATACCGCTGCAAAAACATTTCGAAAATTAGAAACACAAAACCTCATCAGTTACGATAAAATTTTGCGACAATCGTTGCAATTTTTCAGCTGAAAAAAAGAAAATTTCTCTCGTAGCGACGTAATTCTCCAAAGCCCGCCAAATCCTTTTTCGGATAGCCGGCTTCACATGTGCAGTAAGTAACGTATTGTGATAAGACTGAATACTAAATCCCGTTCCATTAGCTTCGATTTTGGATGCATTTTTTAAAAAGAGGTCCTTACTTTTTACCTCTTTCAGATTTAGATTTTTTTGGTAGTAATGTCAGGATATGTATAAAATTTTTATTTTACTTTTGCGGGGTTACTTATGTTTAATTACGACGATTACTCCGACTACACCAGCTACAGCCGGTGGCCTTTTTCAAGGGGTACAACACGCACGCGGCCTCGTCTTTCTTCGCACTACGGGCCGCTACACGCTTAGCACGTGAAACCAGCGGTTGGTGTGCGGGCAAGGGTGTGGGAGCGGAGTGTTTAAATGTGCCAGTGCACTCATGAGGCCTTCCCCACTGGAGACCCCCAGTACGGTGTCAGGAATATTTTAGCACACAGAGCTCACCGAGGAGTTTTTAGTTGCGTGACCATCTCCACGACCCACGTAGCGGCCGGTATAGCGTGAAGCAAGACGAAGCGTCACACGCATAATATTCTGCTTTCATGGGAGAATTCCAAATACTGCCGAACTGGGTTGTATTATTCTCTTGGCCACTATCTAGTTGAATAACACAATATGGTGAAAATCTTTAAGTATTAAATGCTTCCAATCTGACCGCATTGTTTGAACGGAAGAGTTCGTACTTTAAATCCCCAGGAAAAGACAAATTTTTAGGTTAAACTTTACGGTAAGCGAAAAAAGGTGTTCTGAAGTTTTGACCGGTTTTTCAGTTTATTTTTCCGAAAGTTTATCATTTACGTTTTTGTTCCGCTACTGCGGCTTCTGAACTTCTAGGTGCATGGTCTTGACAGCTTATTGTTGGGAATTCTACATTTTTTGTAATTTATGAAGACTCGGTTGGTGTTTCATTTCTTATAGTAATTATTTCTAGCTATAGTTATGACAAATTAATTTGATTTGTTCATATTTTGGTGTTGAATGAATTTATAATATCCCAGTAAGGAACTCGAGCTGTAGATAAAGGAAAATATTATGTTGAAATTATAGCAACATTAGTGGTACTTTAGTAAATTTACTGAATCGCCGCACATAAATAAGTAGAAAATCTGTAGTTGAATCCCTTGGTGTTTTGTCGTAGAGAATCAGTTCCCGACTCACGCTTTGTGTGTTTATTATGTCGCCTGCAGCATCATCACATCATCATCAGCCATAGGTCGTCCACTGCTGGACATAGGTCTCCTCTTGGAGGGGGTTTGCCAATACTCGCCACGCTTGGCAGGCGGGTTGGCGAGCGCAGTTCGGTGTGATTGTTCAAGGAAGACGCTGCTGCCCATCTTTCGGATTACATCCCTTAGCCGACTCTTACGGCAACCACGGGTAGAGAGGGTGGGGTACTATTCTTACGCCGGCACCACCACGGGATATGGGTGCTTCGGCATGTTGAAGTGAAAAAATTAAACAAACGTTTTCACATCCATAATTTTGAGAATGATTCTAAGACTACTAAAACACCTAGTCAATGTTATTGATTTTAGCATTTAGGCGTTGTTACGGCTGATTAGTTATCTCTTTCTTGCCCTTGTTTCCGTTCTTGTGATAGAAAGCTCATTATTTGCGAGACTACAAAAGAACTTTTTTTTTACAATGTCGGAGGTACGAGGGAAATTTGCTTTGAAGTGAGATGAGCGATTTGTCTTCATGTAAATTGACGTCTCTACTAGCAAAATGAGATAAATTAAATAGTGGTTATAAATTAAAATGAAAAGGTAATATTTATGTAAGTTTAGTGTGACATTTTTCTGACTATGGGAGAATAGTCATGATTGTTTTAAGGTCACGGTATATAACTAGAAAATATTCAATCTAATCTATCGTGAGAAATCTCATATAAGTAGGTGTTTGACCACGGCTCACCTGATGTTAAGTGACAGTGTGAAGATGGTAAACACGCCTAGCCTGGAATAGAACTGGCTCTCAAGTAAGTCTGTCGGAACACTGGTAGGTGCTTGGCAACAGAATTCTAACTTTTGGCTAGCTACCACCCAGCTAGCCAGTCGAGTACTCGAAAGTAACCTTCCACCATTTTAGGGTTTACCCACGATGTTTTGCTTTACCGGCAGCTCAAGCTCATTGTTGGGGTTTGAAACTACGCCTTTCGGCGTGTGGACCGATCGTGCTGGACACTGGACTATCATCGTAACATAATTGCTAAATAAATCTGAGAGCGAATACATGTATTTGAAATTTGGAAAATACCGAATAAAAAATTCAAAATTCCTTGGACTTCTTCGAATTCTTCGGGTACTTAGAAAATGAATCCCTATATGTCTTGATCCTCGAAGGAAGAGTCGCGAGGAACCAAAGCCCAGCATATCCAAGACGAAAATGACTACCAGCATCCAAAATCCGCTACATGGAATCGCAAAAAGTTTTTGCTTACTGACTTTCAAACTTCAGTATGAAGATGGCACTTGATGACGACGAAATATATCTGATAGATATCGTAATCATGTCAATATGGTTCATTGTTGTTTTTAATTGAATAAAAGAACAGAAAATACGCCAGTTTAAATAGTTTATTCCCACCATGCCCTAGACGTTGTTTTGTAACTCAAAGTTCTGAGTATCGCTGCAATGGTCATGGACAGACGTTATCTCTTAGCTTTAGATGAGCGTCTTCCTCGTCTCATTACGTTAACATGAAAAAAATTACTTAAAAAAAGAAATTTGTTTTTATTTTGAGCCATCACACACAGTTTTATTGTGTGGTTTTTCGGGATATTCTGGAATACATGTCTGAGTTTTCCTAAAAAAAAAAATACAGGCCAGGTATGGCCTGGACGACGAAAAAGCAAAGTGCTTTAGGATTTTATAATGTTTATAACCCAGTAGTAATATTTCTGTATACAAAAGTATCGTGTGTACACTGTATAGGTGCTGTTACCTGTATTGATTGCAATTCGCATGCTAACTAATCGGCAGATCCCATTCGATTGCCGGAGTTAAAATTCGATTTAAAATATTCGATTTTGCATGAAGTTTGGAACTTTTGTAATAACAGTGCGATGTGATTTGTCAGAACGTTCTGTGTTGATTAAATTTGTTAACTTTACGGTAATTTTCCCTTACTAATAATAATACATTTTATACATTATCTAGATTATTATATAAACTTTGTATAGGTTGAGTTGAAGAATTAAAGGCTATTGTGGAAGCGCCACATGAGCCATGAGTGCCGTGGTGATGCCGGCGTAAGAATAGTACCCCACCCTTTCTACCCGTGGTTGCCGTAAGAGTCGGCTAAGAGATGTAATCCGGAAGATGGGCAGCAGCGTCTTCCTTGAACAATCACACCTAACTGCGCTCGGCAACCCGCCTGCCAAGCGTGGTGAGTATTGGCAAACCAAGAGGAGGCCTATGTCCAGCAGTGGATGTCCTATGGCTGATGATGTGATGTGATGATAGGTTGAGTGGGCAGCTCTAGTGTCAAAGCCTCTGATTCGGTTTGACGACAGCCCTCTTCATAAATAACAACTTTTCTATGGACTGACCTTAAGACCACAAGAAAAAAACAGCTGCTATTGAAAAAAAAAAAAAAACTCAATGTCATAACATTATATACACTCTATGGATAAGTCACGTTTTAGACATACATGTTTTTTCACGATGTTTTCTTCTACCGCTAAAGCTAGCGGCAATACGCACATAACTCAGAAAAACAGAGGTGAGTGTCGTATGATTTGTACCCAGAACCACCAGATTGGTAGTCAGACGGTATCCAAACTAAGCTGCCGTATCTTTGCATAACAATTTGAGATAAATTTTAGTCACACACATACAATATATTGCACATTCCAATAAAAAAAATAGTAAAAATATTTATGAGAAAATTCTCATCATGCTACGAAAAAGCGGAACGGTTACTTTGTACCGATAATATTAGTTCTTTTTCATTGATGGGAAAGCAATCGATGGGGATAAAGGAGATTTCAGTTTGGTTATGGCGGGGATAGAAAACTATTTAGCTTCGTAATTGACTGAGTGAAGCGAGTTCCCTGGTAACTTACGATCTTTACAAATACAAATACAAATATTTTATTGATAACACCAATGTTACAAGTCAATTCCGTAATATAATTACATTTTATCGTTTATGATTTGTAGAACACTGATTACATGTCAATGGAATAAAAAAACTAAATGTCAAAGTATATAAACATGTCAATATAAAAATATTGCCAATATAAAAATATGTCGATACAAAAATATGTCAGCATAAAAAATAAGCCAATATAAAAAAATATTGTCCATATAATAAAATGTCCATAAATTACTTACTAGTAATTTAATTTGAAATATTCGTCAATGTCATAAAATGTCATAAATTATAGTTTTTTTTATATATAATTATAGTTATAAATTATGGTTAATATATATAAATTATAGTTTTATTTAGTAATAGTTGAGTGTAATGAGCAGCAAGCGAACAAGACGATCTCCTGATGGTATGAAATAACGCATGTCTATGACCATTGGCGCGCATTACTGTGAGGGATTGGATGGTTAGTCTCAATAGCCATGTAGTTTTGCTAGTTAACGCGTTGACATTTTGATGGTAAAGATAGCGTCAACTTATAACAACTTCAGCGGTACACAGGACTTTGAGTATCAACACAAATACCAAAATATAAGAAAAATGTGAAATAACTAAATCATAATATGGGACGCCACTTCGGATTGACCGCCGTCATATCTTCTTAGAACACAAATTAAGGTTGGCGCGGCTGCTGAATTTACAGAAGACCTCAAAATTTAGGTAAACATGATAAGAACGGTAGGTACATCGTAAAAGCTTTTTGGGGCTAAAACTTTGGAGGCATGGGGACTAAGTAAAGACATTAAAAGAGCTGTTATTTCGTCTGGTCGACGACAAATGTGACCAAAACACTGGCATGCGTGACTATTGTAAGCGTCTCGTATGTCTACGTTTTTTACTTTGTATTTGACTTATTTTACTTTCATCATCATCATCATCATCTCAGCCGTAGAACGTCCTTTGCTGGACATAGACCTCCCCCATTGACTTCCATAAAGACCGGTTCGAAGCGGCTCGCATCCAGCGTGTTCCTGCGGTCTTTATGAGGTCGTCTGTCTACCTTGTGGGTGAACGTCCTACGCTGCGCTTGCCGGTCCGTGGTCTCCACTCCAGAACTTTGTAGCCCCATCGGCCATCAGTTCTGCGTGCTATGTGCCCTGCCCACTGCCACTTTAACTTTATTTTACTTTGTCGCCAAAAAATCAACTCTAAAAACTCTATACTAAACTATGTTAAGTAGCTTGTATTAAGTATTACTAAGGCTTAACTTGTATTAATTGGATCAGATCAAACGAAACCGAAAAATAATAGCTATTGATTCGTCGAGTGTGTTTGGCCAATTATTCTGTTCCAACAGTTGCCAACCTATTTTCAGTACAATTTGACAATTCTTGAGCAGAAATTGCAAGCCCTTCAACTGAAATCGAGAATCAATGACAGCTGGAATTGTCCGAAACTTTTGTAATATCGTCACGAAATGTTCTGCTAAGAACATCAGAATGGTTAAAGTTGAGACAGACGGGCTAGAAAGTTGGAGAGCTGATGGCTAACCGATATGTATCTGCCGAGCATGTTAGGCAAGTCAAAAATGTTGCTTTAGCTACCTACACATTTTGTCACTTAGATATAAATACATAGTCATTTATGTTAGTTTTTATACACAGATATAGTTATTTTACAATAATATAGTACTTATCATAACTAATTGTTCTTCTCGATCTCACGACATACCCAATCTATAATGTAATTTCATTTTGTTCATCTCTTTTATGGCAAGACAAAAAAAAACCTTTTTTTTATAAGCTAATGAAGTTTCAGTTGCGAAAAAGTGGTATTCGTCTTTTTTATTATCGTCTATCTTACATAATAAATAATGCTTACAATATAAGTAAAATCTACATTTTCATGAGTAGGTAAAAAATTTCATCACCTCGATTGACCTGTTATATGATCCGGAAATTGGATTCCGAATAAAAAACCGGAGACAGAAGATCACCCCGAGGTGTGTGCCTCATAAAAATGCATGAAATTACCTTTTTCATCTTTGACACAATCTTGTGACCCGGAAAACTGCGGTTGCTTCTGATTACATGGACTTTTGATTGATTGCCAACATGATTTTAGTTTCTGAGCTGGTATTCTAGGTTAAAACGTTTAAAAAACTATAACCCGATTACGGATAAATAACTAATTAATGAAAAATGTAACCTATAACAATTGGTGAGCTTTTAACAATATAGGTAAGCCTACACGCCAAATACTAGAATTAATTTTTAAGTTTTTAGTTCATAGTCCCAGATAAAAGCTTGTTTTTAAATTGTGCTCCTCAAGACGAATCAATCGAACCCAAACTCGGTGGGGTTATGTTATTTTATCATAGAGATAGTGCAGCTATCTTCCAGTTTCATCATCAGACCCTGGATATCGTCTATGCGTAAAGCGATCCTCAAGACAAATCAATCGAGCCCAAACTCGTTGGGTTTATCTTGTTTAGTTCAGAACTTCCTATGGTCATCCTCCGTCTCCATCATCAGACCAGCTCCATGGTACCATATCATTATTGTCACCGAAGATACATAAGTACATCTTTGAGTACAATCGGAGATCGGGAAGTGGGTCTAATTTAGCTTGTAAGATTTGATTACAGACAACGGGACAGAACTTTATAAAAGCTTCTAATAAGCATGTCTCGTGCGTCCCACAAGGTTAGTTCTGTAAACGAGCGCTGCTGAGAAATTAGCAGCACTAATGCTAAGTACTAAATTAAAATAAAAGTAATGTTCCGGACTTATATAGCAATCTACATAAACGCAAGCATAGCCGCATGTAAGAGCTAGTTTAAAATCAATAAAAAAACCTATATTTTTTAGTAATGATTTCATGTGCGTCGATATTACAAAACAGTGTATCACCTTCTTTACGTAAGCTCTGTTGAAGCGTAATGAGTGTGTGTAATCTCCTAAGTTTTATCTGAAGAGTGAATAATGTTCCGTGGAGTGAATAACATTTCTCCGGGCTGAATAACATTTCAGTGGAGTGAATAATTGTTAATGGCCCTGAAATGTTGGTTAGCGCTGCCAAATAGACGGTTTTGTCGATGTGAATCTAAATAAATAATTTTATTGTTGTTTTAGGAAATCGTTGTTCATATAAAATAATGGCCTCGTGGTCGGTGATTTATTGTCGGTAACAGTAACTTTAAGGACACGTATATTAAGAGCTAGAGGGTTCCGTTTTTCATCAATCTAAAACTTAATTTTTTATATATAATATAAGTTTGTTTTGGATCGGAGTTCCTTATCGCACGTTATCGTTCTCATTTGTTTGCGGGCTGAGGAGCTAGACCGAAAAAAATGTAACAATAAAAAACGACAACAAAAACCGACATCTTTTTAAAGTGATTTTTGAGGTACTTCTCGATAACCTAGAAAACGAAAACTTATTTCATTCGATTCAGCTTGCCATAAATTTTAAGAATATGCGAAAATATTTTATAATTATAAAAATATAAAGCCTTTTGGAATTCCGTTCCAACCGGGTGTACATAAGACACCTCTACATTTTTTATTAACATATACGTATATATGTGAAATAGATCTAAGTTTGGCCATCAACTCGTCTGATGGAAAGCGACGGCGCGGCCGAGGATGGAGCACGTTGATCTGGAAGAAATTTGTTCTCTCTAGCGCTAAAACACCCAAATTGTAGTTCATCACAGTAATATTATAAAGGCGTATGTTTGTTACTTGTTCACGTTCAAAGGGTAAGGCCATAATCCAGTTAATGACAAATAAATATATATTGACACAGCGCCAGATAGTCCACTACTATACAAAGCCTGTATCACATCATCAGCCATAGGACGTCCACTGCTGGACATAGGCCTCCTCCTGGCGGGTTTTGCTAATACTCGCCACGCTTGGCAGGCGGGTTGGCGAGCGCAGTTAGGTTTGATTGTTCAAGGAAAACGCTGCTGCCCATCTTTCGGATTACATCCCTTAGCCGACTCTTACGGCAACCACGGGTAGAGAGGGTGGGGTACAATTCTTACGCCGGCACCACAACGGCACGGCAAAGCCTGTATGGTAATCAGATACTTATAAAATACTTTTAAACTCGTTTTTATAAATACACACATAATTACAAACATATAGAATACCCAGACGCAAAACATTTATTTTCATCACATTCAAACTGAATGGCAACCGAATCCACAGCCTATAACTTATGAAGCAGAGCTACTACATACTAAAGGAGTTATTAGAACAGTCATAATATATCAATAGGTGTCCGTATTGACATTATAGTCACGCGATAAATGTCAATTAGGATCCCTTTTGTGACATCAATTGTTTTTGTATCAACAACAGAGTGGTCGAAAAGAATTTAACCACGGTTAAAATAAACCGGCCAAGTGTGAGTCGGACTCGCGCACCGAGGGTTCCGTACAAACCTGAAGGTATATAAGTAAAAGTTATGGTATTTTTTAAAATGGTAATTTATGCTTTTCGCCATTTTTCTTTTATCTGTGCTATAAGACGTTGCTTTGTATCAAATTTCAAGATTCTGAGTTCACAGGAAGTACCCTGTAGGTTTTGATTCCTTTGCGAGTGTCTAAAATTGCAAATTTTGGACACTAGCAGCTGTATCTTTTGATTGCGTTGATTAGAAGTTTGATTTTTTCACAGCTCCAAGGGACAGTAGACTTGAGTATTTGATATGAATTTCAGCTTGATACCTTTACGTGTTCTTGAGAAAGACAGACAGACGGACAACAAAGTGATCCTATAAGGGTCCCGTTTTTTCCTTTTGAGGTACGTAACCCTAACAAAAAAGTTTAGGGCATCGTTACTTTGGCGCTCATTACTAAAATCTACTAACAATATTAGTGTAAGTTCGTCTATATCGAATGACCCGCTTAGAACCAGAGTTTTGAAACACCCAAAAACTTCTACATAGTTTGACGTTCGTTGAGCTCTAAAACTGTGGTAGCCGATCCATTATTATTATCATGATTGTACCCAAAATTGATTATAGCCCGTCATCTTCAATCCTATAGTGTCAGCCCGCTCATCCGTACTAAACCTATGTAGCCCGAGTTACACTAACCAGAGAGTAGGAAATGTGCAAAGAAACTGCGAAGTTAATCATGTTTCGCGAACTACTAACAGCGTAAAAAGATCTATATAAAAACGTCCATCACTATTAAACCCAATGGAATTAACTACAGAACTACAGTCACAAGGACTGCCGATAGAAGTAAAAACTTATATAACACGTCACATTAGCATGTCGATGACGCATACTCGAAAGTTTTAGCACTAGCAAAAAATCGCTCAACACGGCTAAACAAGTTTTTACTTCAAAAGTAGCGTCAAATATTTTCTAACGCTGAACTAATGATTTGTTTGTATTAAAAAAAAATCGAAGGCTTTGTTTGCTCTCGAGAATGACCGCTAGATTCTATTTCTTATACCGCTGGTTCTATTTGATAAAATACATAATTTATTAAGAAATTTGAGAGTTTTATCATCAATAAAACTACTCTCTATTTTTGTTTATGCTTAGATTTATTTGTTCAAACGTAAACTGAAGCTTATCTAAAAATCTTAACCCTTTGTTGCACAAAAACATCGTTGTATAGTTGTACACTGTAAAGTTAAAAAAAGTAAACTGAGGGCATTCCGAGAGGTTTCTTTGTAAATTTTCTACTCGCCGTACTAACTGCCTGTCCAGTGCAGACCCTAACAAATGATACGTAAACTGGAAGGGCGGAGATAAAATCGGTAACCTATCGTTAAAATAAAAGTTAATCGCTTTGGCCGGTCGATGTCTGCCCTGAAGGGTGGTCTAAATTACCTTATTGACATAGCCTGCAGTGACCCGGTTCCCATAACATTAAGATTCATACACTGGAAAAACTATTTAATTAATATACTGTACCATTTGGCAAGGTATATCAGCATCTTCAATCTTCATCGGTTTACATTTCATGCTATGCGGGCATTTTTTTTCATTCATGCGGGACGTGCCGTGGTGGTGTCGGCGTAAGAATAGTACCCCACCTTCTCTACCCGTGGTTGCCGTAAAAGTCGGCTAAGGGATGTAATCCGGAAGATGGGCAGCAGCGTCTTCCTTGAACAATCCCACCTAACTGCGCTCGCCAACCCGCCTGCCAATCGTGGCGAGTATTGGCAAAACCACCCAGGAGGAAGCCTATGTCCAGCAGTGGACGTCCTATGGCTGATAAACATTTTTACTTTTTATTATTTGTTGTCAATGTGAACAATGGTCAAATGTGTATCTAAGTGTGTTTGTGTGATCTTTAAACGTGAGTACCTATAAGTAAAACAAAAATGTGTAGTTTATTTTTCTGATAGTTTCAGAGAGTACTTATAGTTTTTAAAGGATTTGCCATTCTTACATTTGACTTTTATTCAAGATATAAACATCGGAGAGCGACTTCAATAAATACTGCTGAGAAGCACTCTTAGGTGAGAAGTGAGCAGAAGTATTTACGAAAAACCGAACCGATAAACAAAGGAATTTCTTGCCTGAGTGGGTGTTCACCGATTCACAGATAGATATAATCTGGGAGTCTCCTAGTCGTAAATAAATCGATTTCTTCTAGGAAAGTGTGCTTCATTGTAAGCCGTATCGTCAATGACATTAGGCAAGATGGCGGCCAAACGCAAGCCTATTAATAAAAAAACAAAAATGTTTTTTTTTTGAAAACAAAAATTACGACTGCGATAAAAATAATATTAACTAATTATTAAAGTTACCGTACAGATGCCATATTGATCTATCATCTGACAGGCTAAAAGCTGTAAAGCCTTGTCTTCAGTTTTTGCCATTCATGTCTTACATCTATAGTTATAGTCAAAGTCCAGTCTTGGTCAAGTCCAGTTCGTGTCAGTCAAATTAAGTCATGCCTTAGTAAAGTAGTGGCGACTTTACTATAAGCTAAGCTATAAGCATAAGCTAAGCTATAAGCTATAAGTATAAGCTTGTGGATGGAGTTTTGGAAGCAACACGAAAAGTCATGTTTCACCACATTATATCACTTTCCCACACTCGCGCTTGTAATTCGGCACTTCTAGAATAAAACACCACTATTTTTATACAAAAACACTCAAAAAAACACTAGTTTTGGAAAAAAATACAATGGGGCGACACGATTCTTACCGCGTTCCGGCCAAAACCCTGATATATAAAAAATAAAAAATGCTGTAAGGATTCTAAAAATACCCTATACATCCAGATTCGTTCAGGAATTTATAAGTTAAAGAGGGCAAAAAATTATTGGTATGGCTTTGTCTTGTAAAAAGATTAAACTCTGTCAATATCATTTATCTATATACTTTTTTTATAGTTATTAAGTCATGTGATAATGTACACAATGTTAGTGATCATAAGATAAATAAATAATACAATGCAGAAAAGTGATTTTCTTCATTGCTTTCAGTCTGCGATTATTTTATCGACAAGGTATATATAGTAGTTAGTATTGAAAACTAGAACGGTATGTGAACGTAAGAAGTGCGAACAACAAGAAATCATTGAGCAGATATAAAATAAATGTTAACCCTAATATTTCCAATTGAAATCGCTTCACCAACACATTTGCAAAGAGCACGTATATCGGTGAAGGATCGAACATCGCTTCATGCCGTCTTCAACGTTCGAAGTTTATACCCATCACTTGAACGGTAATCGATTATTCGAGTCTATCGATTGTGACTCGTTCTATTCAATTCCGATTAAATTTTGGGACATACTAACGTATCCGACGTGACCTTATCGCCTTTGATGTGCAACCCTATTTTTATTATTTATTCTACGTTCAATAGTTTTTTCAGTTTTTAATAAATTCGGAATTTAATGTTTAATTTTGTGTTGTGTGCACGTAACGTGTGACCAACCCCGAAATTTATATTGGGCTGATGCATAGCCCATTAGCCGTGGTGGTGCGTAAGAATTGTACCCCACCCTCTCTACCCGTGGTTGCCGTAAGAGTCGGCTAAGGGACAATCCGGAAGATGGGCAGCCGCGTCTTCCTTGAAGAATCACACCTAACTGCGCTCGCCAACCCGCCTGCAAAGCATGGCGAGTATTGGCAAAACCCCCCAGGAGGAGGCCTATGTCCAGCAGTGGACGACATATGGCTGATGTTGTTGTTAGTTTTTTTGTGTGATATAAATTATCTTATCAAAGTCACTACTAGTTACTAAAAGCTTCGACAGAGCTTTACAAGCAGCATGAAAGGTCATGTTTCAACACATTACAGGTTATTTTTTTTATCAATATAATGTTGCCTTGAAAATAGATAAAGACTTTTACAATTTCGTTTAATAATAAATTCGTTTAATAACCTTCCACTATGAAAGAACATTTAAAGACGTCACGCTAATTAAATTATTAGTTTACTAGTGTTCCGCCCCGACTTCGCACGGGTAGTAGAGCATATTATGTCTACATGTTTCGTCTGTCGTAGGGCTGATTTGTTTATATTTTAACCAATTTACACAAATCTTTCACAAATAGCTAAACCTTCCTCATAAATCACTCTATGTATTGGTGAAACTAGCAGAATAAATCGTTTAGTAGTTTGTAAGTTTATTGCGAACAGACAGACAGACGCGGCGGACGATCTTGTTTTATAATATGTAGTGATGTGGTTCACAAGCTAGATGTTTGAACACGTAAGAAGGCAAGTAAGAATTTGATGTAAGATAAATAGAAAACCTAATATCGACGGACTGCTATAAAGAAAAATCTTGTAAGCTCTGACATTTTGAATCGCAGGCAAAAAACATAACTCTATCAGATTGATGCCTCAAAATGTTTTGTCTGTCGGCGTCGCCTTTCTGTCCTATCTTCTTATCTTTATTAATCATTCTGTTCGGGTGCGTGCATACGAAAAGAAAACGTTCACTATAAAACGCCCCCTGGCGGACAAAAGGGTGTTGAGATATGTTTAAGATGAGCCTTTTGACCTTTTGGGATAGTTGTGGTCACGCATGTTAGAATTCTTATTAATATAATCGACGGAAAAACATCACCACAGAATATTATGTGTCTATATGTATACGGATAACTTTAATCGCTTTAACATCGTGAGGTGGTAGGGTATTTTTTAGTACTCGGTTCGCTACCTATATCAAGTTGAAAATCTGCCGCCAAGTACCTAACGGTGTGTTCCGGCAGCCTCATTTGAGAGCCAGTTATATTCCAAGCTAGGTGTGCTTTACCATCTTCGGCCACACCGCCACTTAACATCAGGTGAGCTGTAAACAACTTTATTTATATATAGATACTTTGGGCCATGGAATAAAACATAGGATACCTTTCATCATCATTATCATCATCATCCATCACCACGCGGGTAAAACCGCGGGGCGCAGCTAGTGATAAATAAAGTGTATTCGTTCCTCTTTGTCCTTTCAAGAATTGATCAACAGAATGACGCTTCAGACCAGGATATTTGTGGAGATGTAACAGCTGGGCGCAGCAAATTGTAGTCGTATAAAAATACTAGCTTCCACCCGCGACTTCGCCCGCGTTGACCTGAGTATTGGATTAAAAGAGAAATGAAATATGTGTAAGTAACAAATGAGCAATAGTTTCATTCATCATGAAACTTGCGCTACTTAATCACCTAGATTAATACAAAGAATACCGTTTATTCCGAAATAAGAAGGAAGAGTTCTATAAGACAAATTTTAGGAGGATACGTTCTGTAGTTAGTTTTGTGACAATCCCACAAGAACCTAACATTTTCACAAGATTAAAAGTATCCAATATGTTAATCCAGGTAATAAACTATACGTGTGCCAAATTTCATTTAAATCTGTTCAGCCATTATTGTGTGATTGAGTAACAAACATCCAAACTACAAACTTTCACATTTATAATTTAAGTAGGTATCTATAATATAAATGCTTCAAATATGATTTCCCGCTCGCTACTAAAGTCAGTTCTAAGCATTCCTATAAGTGAAATGAAAATGGAATGTAAACAGAATATTTCAAATTGAAGCAGAAATATTATAGCTGAATACAAACAGTACACAATTTAAGTAATGGAACCTTGGAGCCACAGTATAAACTCTGTCGCGGTTTCCAGCGCTTGCCTCTGGATATTTGAGGAGATCCTTAGTTTTAATATTAATAGACTGTGCCGTTCAGACACGCTACGCAGTGAAGCAAATACTTTTACGGACGTACTAAGACTTTTGTGCGTTTTATACGCACATCGTTGCTTTGTTTAAATTATTAAAACCGCTCATGTATGTTGGTTATTGAATAATAAACATTACAATATGTACCGCTTATAAAATAAATTTATTTAATTCTTTATCTATATCTTTAAACGAGCAATTCTTGTATATTCTGAATCTAGAAAACGGCTCCAACGATTTTCATGAAATTTAGTAAAAGTACTCCCTCGAAACCCGCAGGGGGTTTCGAGGGAGATAAATCGATCTAGTAGGTTTCATTTTTAGAAAACGTCGTTTTATCCGCGTTTTCAGCCGAGCAAAGCTCGGTCATCCAAGTACTTGCACTAATATATGTACCAAAACAGGATTTATCCCTATAGCATTTTTATCAGCCATCCCCACATTATATGAGATATGATTGTAGACGTGCATCGAAATATTAAAAAAGCACTCAGACGAATGTATAGGTACATATGTATAAATATAGCAAACAAATACGATAGTAGGTACTTAATAATTATAAATAAATAATAAAACGTTATAAATTATACATAATATAAATGTATTTAAATATGTACATCTTTGTCAGATGATGATGTTTTAGTAGCGATGATGGCTCAGTGGTTAGCGCGGTAGGTTCGCATGCCGAAGGGCGTGTGTTCAAACCCCAACAATGAGCTTGAGCTGCCGGTGAAGGAAAACATTGTGAGGAAACCATAGTGTGGTAGTAGGGTACTTTCTAGTACTCGGCTGGCTAGCTATCACCCTCAAATTGAAAATCTGCCGCCAAGCATCTAACTGTGTGTACCGGTAGCCTCACTTGAGAGCCAGTTTCATTCCAGGCTAGGTGTGCTTTACTATCTACGACCACACCGTCACTTAACATCAGGTGAGCTGTGGTCAAAAACCTAGCATGTCAGCCATAAAAAAATGAATCGATTGAACAAAAATTGACAACATAAACCATTTATCATCATCGTCATTCAGGACAGAGTACAGTAGTAGTGAAGCCAAAATCCTACTGTTTTTTCTATTGCAGATCTTAAAGCAATTAACTTTTGACCGATACTCAGTAATGTGAGCGTACTTCCGCATACAAATAAATAAATTAGGGGTTTTACATAATTATAAACGTTGCTTAAAGTAAAAAAAATATTGAAATGCTGCCAATTTCTCGCCAATGTTAATTGTCATGGGTGAAAATGAACCACGTTTTAGCAATGTTTAACTTTCAGTATTGTTTATAAGTAAAGACATAGAGGTTTAATTAGAGTTATATACTCGAAAAGAGCAACGGAACTCTATTACTAAGCTCGTCTGTCTTTTTCTTATCTTGTTCTATCGGTTCATCATCATCATCATCATCAGCCGTATGACGTCCACTGCTGGACCTCTCCCATTGACTTCCACAAAGACCGGTTGGAAGCGGCTCGCATCCAGCGCGTTCCTGCGGTCTTTATTAGGTCGTCTGTCCACCTTGTGCACACGCTTGCCAGTCCGTGGTCTCCACTCCAGAACTTTGCAGCCCCATCGGCCATCGGTTCTGCGTGCTATGTGCCCTGCCCACTGCCACTTCAACTTGCTAATCCGCTGGGCTATGTCAGCTACTTTAGTTCGCCTACGGATCTCCTCATTTCTGATTCGATCTCGTAGGGAAACTCCGAGCATAGTCCTCTCCATAGCTCGTTGTGCTACTTTAAGCTTACTAAGCAGGCACACAGTCTATCGGTTACCCGGGACAAACATGACCATTCGTAAATGCAGCCATCTGTAAATGACAGTAATTATTTATATATTTATTAAAAGATTCCAATGTTTTTATTCGCAAATCGAGGATGTGGAATTCTCTACCGGAACGTATGTTTCTAGAAAAGTATATTCTGTTGAATTCTGTTCGTATTCTGTTGGTCGGATGTTTTGTTCTTCGCCGCTGATGTTGGTTTTTATTTATTTTATTTATTACTTTTTTTGTTTTATCTTTATGTACATTGTACATAGCTATATATAATTATATTATAGTCACCTATATACATACGTATAATACAAAATTTAGAACTGAATAGTGTTACAAAATCTCCCGTCTGTTCTTAATCAGTAACGTGTATTCCCACTTTTGATTGCCTGGAAGAGATCGCTTTTAGCGATAAGGCCGCCATTTGTGGCACTGGCTCTTACGATGCTTTTGATTTTTGTACATTTTTCTATTTCTGGTGTGCACAGTAAAGAGTTTTCTTTCTATCTATCTATACAAGTGTCTTACATTACTTAACGTTGTCGTAAAGGTAAAAAGGTCGTTGTAAAAGGACTCCATAAGTTTTGCCCCTATCAAAAAATCACTTAACGCAGCTTAACAAGTTTTCACTTCTAAAAAACTCGTGATTATTTTTCGTATGTATGTATTTTTTCAACATTTGATCTTTCATTTTGTATCTTACTATTTGATGTTAGTTACTATTCTTCCTTTGCCTTTATTACAGCAGAGTTTACCTCTATTGTGATATCAATCTGAATTGCCGGATTTTATTCGTCGTGACACCATAAGAGGCCTCGTTTACTTCCTTTGCCAGTTGCCACCTTGAATAACATCGAATACATCAAAGATAAGACCCATTCAGACTACAATACTATATATTGCATCACAGCTAACTTTGCAGTGCTTTACAGCCGGCATCACAAAAAAGAACTTCCGAAGCGACAGTATTTTTTCTTTGACTAGGTACAATGTCAATTTTACTATGGAAACTGACGTGGTGTTGACACATTATGTTTTACTTATGCGGAATTACTCGCGTTTAATTTTATTCGCGCCCGCACATTAATTGCTGTCTTCACGTGCGAAGTGCGCAGTGGCCCGCAGTGCGAAGCAAGACGAGGCCGTGCGTGCGATGTACTCAACTTTGTCTCCATGAAGAAAGCCACCGGATGTGGCCGAAACTATAGTAGCCCAGTCGGGTTAGTCAGAAACTATAGTCGGAGTATCCGATTTAATTAAACGTGAGTAATCCCGCATTAGTAAAACAAAAATGTTTATGTACCACGACATTTCACGAGCTAAATGAAATAATAAAATAATTATGTGTAATGTTCGAATTTAACTTTTTATTGGAGCTGATTTCGCCAAAATATTGCCAATTACGTTATAATCTTTACCCATTGCAAATACTGTAAAAAAAACATCTGTTGTTCTGGAAGCGAAAAGCCAGAAAGCAGATAGCACCATTAATCAAACTATATCGTCTGCATATTGCGATATAATATTACAGAGTAGTATGAAAAGCCCTTTATAGACATATAACCTCAAATACACTGCGTCATGGCTTCCTCTATTTTATCACGCCCGCATTTCCCAACGGTATCTGCAGTCGGATGTGATACATAAATATTTAATATCTTTTTCGTACCGATTTTCATTCGAGGTATTCAAATGTCAAGGTCCACGAAATTCGGTCGCGATGTTGCGGTATGGACGGTCGGCATTGACACAGACTAATGAACACTATCTTCTCTAAACTCTTGTTTGTTTTGGTCTAACTTTGTACATTTGACGTCAGTACAGCTTTCAGTGGAATTGAAATCCCAACTAATATAATAAAAGCGTAAATAACTCTGTCTTTCAATCTGTCTGTCACCTTTTTACGATTAAACAGCTTAATCCTGAAAATGAAATAGTACATTCCGTTAAAAAAGTCGGGGTGTTAGGTGTACATTTTTGAACACTAAGAAGTTATTTCCATGTTTTAAGTCTTAACTCAACTGAATGAATTCTTTGATTCTTTAGCTATCGAGTGGTGTAATTCCGTTTTGGATGTAGATAATAGATATTATGTTGCCACAAAACCCGACAGTATCCCCCTGATTTTGTTGTCATTAGTTTTCTGAATTGCCACTCACTATGGAAACAAATTTAAAGACGTATTTTTGTTAAAAAATTAGCAAATAAAATTGCTAATGCATAAAGGTTGCTGTAATCGTTGAACGCACGCAGATTTCTGATGAATCCTATTCAGTATATTGCAACAATGCCGTGTTCGTGACATGCAACTCGATGCGCGCAGGAGCAAATTACTTATTATTTTGAAGAGCAAATAATGCAATTACTCTAACATTAAAGTTAACAAGATGACTATAACGACCCTCTTGAATTGGCCACGCGAGCAAAGCCGCAAGTAAACGCTAGTTCATTGTACATTTATTAAAGTAGCACTAGACGATAATATCTCGTATATTGCTGTAAGATAATTGTATCTGGTGAAAGTGTTTAATCAATTAGAGTGCCGTCCAGAATTTTAAAGGTCAGCACTAAGTCTAACTAATATTTATAGACGGCCCTTATTAAATAATATAATCTGAAAAATTTCAAGTTCAGAGTGAGTAGGTATCTATTAAGTGTGCTTTATCTTTCTTTACTATCAGGCGATGTGGCAATCAAACGCGAAATTATACACATTAAAAAAATAAGTAAAATCGCACTCCACGATTTAATTTTTTTGTCTGTACTATGCCCTAGATTCATGACGAGATTGTTGTCTGGTACCTAAGACCTACCGAATTATTTAGCGTTTAGTACTTTATCTGCATCATTATTATCTTTATTATCAATAAAACCGTTTAAGTCAGAATTTTTTTTTTACTAATTTTATTTTCATGTTTTTAATTATTATGTGCCGACCATCTTAGATTGGAAATTTGTCATAGTGTACATTATTTTTGTTTTTTTATTATTGTCCATATTTAGGGATTTAAAAAAAATTGTAATCCGCCATTTTGTTGTCAGCCATATTAGATTTGTGTTTTTTAAAGTGTACCATTCTGCTAGTCAAGCCCTTCCATTTGATATTCATACTGAAGAAGTTTTGAAAAGATATGTAATCCGCCATTTTGTGGCTGCGGCCATCTTGGATTTACAATGATACTGAATATATTAAATTGTATTGTCATCAAAACTAAAGGTGTGAACCAAATTCAATCTGTCAACAGAAAGGAGGTAAAATTTCAATTACAAAATTTGACAACAACAATAATAACAAGCTAAATAAAACCATTTAAAAAAAGCTGACATGTTACAGTATTTATGATACAAATTGTCCCTTTTACCCTCTGCAACAGCTGAATGAATTTTGATGAACTCTGAAATGAATATTGATTATACCCTAAATAGACACCGTGGCTCCTTTTTGTTCCACAAAAATATAAGTTTGAATTAAATCATGAGGTTATGCTGATACTGGTTTATGTTTATTGCGACAATATTCTGGCAAATAATACCTTATATATACCTATACTTGGTGGTAGATCTCCTCAGCAAGAGGTCGTCTAGGTCGCCGCTTCCAACCGGTCTTTATGGAAATCAATGGGAGAAGTCTATGTCCAGCAGTGGAGGTCATACGGCTGATGATGATGATGATGATTAACAAGCGCCAAAGCTGTGATCGCTTAGGCCTTGTTTTGTCAGTCAAAATTCTGTGTATCGTTGCAATGGTTATGGACAGACGTTATCTCTTATCATCAGGAGAGCGTCTCGCTCGTCTCATTACTTTTACATTAAAAATAAACTAATCACAATAAAAGTGACTAAAGAAAAAAAAACAAAGTTAAATTCAAATTAAATGCGCCAGCAAATGTAGCATGGATAAACGTTAAATCGAATCAAACAGTTTTAATAAGAGATCCAAAAACTTTTCGAATTGAAATAACTCGATTCTCTACAAACAGAGCCCTTGAAACAACTTTCGCAGGCCAACATGCGAGTTAGTCGACTCCAAGAAATTAGAGTCGTACGTGTTCTTAACTAAAATGGGGAGAAACACATTCAAAATTTCGAACTCATAACCGCCGTCAAATTGGGTATTCATAGAAGTTTAGACCTAGCTCTCGAATGCAGGCGCTTGTCGTACAGGAATTGTTCTATACTCTGCGATTGTACTAAGTTAGAAGACTTAGTTTGCTTGCTCGGAACGTCTATAGATTAAGGTGTGTGCGTGCAGTTAAATGTAAAGTTCGTCTTTTCTGGTAATGATTGTTTGTGTACGTCAATTTTGTCAAAGATCTACTTGAAAGTTTAGTTCAAAGTGTATATACACTTTTCTTACTATACTTTTCAGTTAGACACTGTTTATGTGTTAAGTGTTTAGCACTATAATGATAACGATTACAAAGTTGACGTCATTAGGTTCTTTTAACTATACAGTGTTTAAACTTGGGGTACTCATGAACAACTATGGGCACAACTTGCGTGGTAGTACTTTCTAGTACTCGGCTGGCTAGCTACCACCCTCAAGTTGAAAATCTGCCGCCAAGCACCTAACGGTGTGTTACAGCAGCCTCGATCTTACTACGTTTACCATCTTCGACCACATCGTCACTTAACACCAAGTGAGCTAACGTCAAACACCAACCTTGTCAAAAAAAATAAGTATGGACTGTATTATTATTATTATTTAATTCTTATCGATTTATCCTGAAACATCTTCGTAGTACAATATTTATAGGGCTTTTTAGGGTTCCGTGCCCAAAGGGTAAAAACGGTACCCTATTATTATATACTTCGCTGTCTGTCCGTCCGTCTGTCTGTCACCAGGCTGTATCTCAAGAACCGCGATAGCTAGACAGTTGAAATTTTCTCAAATTATGTATTTCTGTTGCCGCTATAACAACAAATACTAAAAACAAAATAAAATAAATATTTACGGGGGGCAAACAACATACAACAAACAACAAACCCCACACAACAAACGCGATTTTTTTGCCTTTATCATAGATAATGGTACGGAACCCTTCGTGCGCGAGCCAGACCAGCCAGAGAGCCAATTTTTTTTATTTGCTGTGTAATATAATATTAAATCTACTAAATCTAACTGCGATGGGAAAAACATGTAGTTTTTTTTCCCATCGAACATTTTTGATTTTATTGCCACAGTATGTCATTCAGGAGCTTAGTTCATTTAAACACAAAATTTAATTTTACGATCGAGTTCAGTAATACGAGAATGCCAAACCTCGAATAAACGCAACCAATTTTCTATACGCAAATAAATCGAACCAACGAAATAAATGAGCCGTCAGAAATAAAATATACGCAGTTTTGGAGAACAAATCGTCGATATACGCTTTAGAAATGTGTACACGCCTTTTTAGAAATACGCTTTAAGTTTCAAAGTTATGAGTGTCAATTCTCGTTCGCATGCAAATTGCTGGCTGTAGATTTACGATCGTATTATTGCATGTAAGTAATGCAAAAACTTTTAGATATGCTTCTAATTTTGTACTTTATTTGACTGTCATATTTTATTTGTTTTGATAAAAAAGAAATAAACTCGTAAAATATTTGATTTGATTAAAAGTAAAGTAAGTAAGTTTACTTGGTGGTAGATTTCCTTAGCGGGAGGTCGTCTAGGTAAGTACCACTGCAGTACCAGATATTCTGCCGCTAAGCAGTAGTGTGTAAACATTACTGTGTTCCGGTTTGAAGGGTACTGCAGCTAGCGAAATTACGGGGCTATTGAGACTAACCATCTAGTCTCAAAGTAATGAGCGCCAAGGCAGCGATGCCCTGGACTTTGTTTTACTAGTCAAAGTTCTGTGTATCGCTGCAATGGTCATGGACAGGCGTTATCTCTTAACATCAGGAGAGTGTCTCATTCGTCTCATTACTGTTACATAAAAAAAAAAGTTACTCCTTAAACGTGTCAGTGTTATTAAGTTACAAGTATAAATTAATCTTCATAGATTATAGCTAAAAACCATCTTTTTTATGGTTGATGGGCTAGGCGTTTGACCACAGCTCACCTGATGTTAAGTAACGGTGTGGTCGAAGATGGTAAACACACTTAACCTGGAATGGAACTGGCTGCCGAATAACGGTGGCAGATTTTCAATTAGAGGGCAGCTAGGTGGTAGCTAGCCGGCCGAGTACTAGAAAGTACCCCATGCTATGGTTTCCTCCCGATGTTTTCCTTAACAGGAAGGTCCAGCTGATTGTAGGCGTTTAAACCCACGCTCTTCGGCGTCCACTCCAAATCGGTCCACTCGTTTAGGAGCTACGATGCCACAGACAGGCACATAGATACACAGAAAGACACGTCAAACTCATAACATCTCTCTTTTTGCGTCGTGGGTTACGGAAAGCAACAATCAAAAAGTATATGTAGCTGCTTTGCTAGTATTTTACATAAAAATTTCAATCTTGTCGTGTCCAAAAAATGTTTTAATAACAGTAACTTAATACAGCTTGAGTGACTGACGCTAACCATAATATCAGATTTGATAATGATGTCTCCCTCGCTGACATTTACCATAAGTGCAGCATTATATTATTGTGCCGTGGTAATGCCGGCGTAAGAATAGTACCCCACCCTCTCTACCCGTGGTTGCCGTAAGAGTCGGCTAAGGGATGTAATCCGGAAGATAGGCAGCAGCGTCTTCCTTGAACAATCACACCTACCAGCGCTCGCCAACCCGCCTGCCACGCGTGGCGAATATTGGCAAATAATAATTGTACTCTAAGGTACTAAAACCTTCTAGCATCCAGCCATTTAGAAACAAAGTAACCACATACATTGAGCTTGGAATTTGAAACTGATTCGTGAGGGGCGTAGCAATCCAACTCGGTCATACAGCACTGATGCGATTTGCTCTGCCACTGGTGATCCGCGCTGGAAATCTCAAATAGATACTTGGAAATGTGTCAAAAACTCGAAATTGCAAGCTGCGCTGGGAGCTTACTTCTTACAGTTTTATAGAAATTGTTTTCTAGCTCACAAACCTTCAAGGTACTAAGGTACGGTACTTACCTAACCAAAAACCTAAAAATGTTTGAATTGATTTAATGATCTTGAAATGAAACGTTCTCTACTTCTTATATAATTATTATAATTATAAGTCTTGCAGCTGTACATATGCTGCATATAAAGTATTGAGTATTATTACTTAAAGATTTTTTGCTTGCCGTAATTTATATTTTTGGTTGTAAATCTTCTTAGCAGGAACTCGCCTAAGTAGTTACGACTAAGATATTTTACCACCAAGCAGTAGTGTTTAAACATTACTGTGTTCGTGTTTCAAGGCTATGAAATTAGAGGGTTGTTGAGCCTAACCAAAGTTTCAAAGTAATGAGCGCTAAAGCAGCGATGCCCTAGACTTTGTTTTGTTTCTCAAAGTTCTGTGTCTCACTACAGTGGTTATCGGCATGCGTGATCTCTTCCCATCAGGAGAGCGTCTCGTTCGTCTCATTACTTTTAATTTTTTTTTAAACCCGGGTCCTTATACGTGTCGTAAGATATAGTTTAATAAAAGGCAGGGCAAACAGGCACACATTACTTGTATGTATATCACACACATACACACATCATCAGCCATAGGACGTCCACTGCTGGACATAGGCCTCCTCCTGGGGGGGTTTTGCCAATACTCGCCACGATTGGCAAGCGGGTTGGCGAGCGCAGTTAAGTATGATTGTTCAAGGAAGACGCTGCTGCCCATCTTCCGGATTACATTCCTTAGCCGACTCTTACGGCAACCACGGGTAGAGAGGATAGGGTACAATTCTTACGCCGGCACCACCACGGCAATGTATGCACGGTATGTATATGACTTACGTAAATAATAGTCTCATTATATTTCAAGTTCAAACCTTGAAATCGACTAAGACAGAGAACAGACACAGAGAAACAAGTGTATATATTATACGCACGCACACACACAAGAGAATGAGGGCATAAAATAGCGTCACGCCGTTTGGCGTCACGGCATATTAGTCGGCTTTACGACCAAGGCGCGCTGATAGGTTTTTCACATCAATAACACAAGTTATTGGAAAATAAAACAATGCGGCAACATGATTTAGTCCGCTAATATCTCAGTAAAGAGAGTTAAAATGTTCATTTTCTATGTATTTCGATATTTGAAACCGATTCACTATCATATCGTCGCCGCACGAACTGTGTCGGGAGCCAAATATCGGTGTCTGTACTCGCCTGGGGACTAGATTGGCTTCACTTTGTGTCAATTTTGTGTATTTAGACCGTCCCTAGAGTTGGCTAGAGTTGACCGTTTGAAGGCATGATAACTGTAACTTGGTTCGCTCACACATTGCACGCTTTTTTGTTTGGTTCTTCATCGTTTTTGGCGTCGCACATTATGTATTTATTTATTTACTTTATTTTCTTGTTTTATGTAAAGAAGTGGTGACTTTACTACAAGCTGGAGTTTTGGAAGCAACGCTAAAAGTCTTTTTACATCACATCAGATCACTTTTCTATAATAGCACACTCAAAACGGCACTTAATGAATAAAACACCGCAATAAATTATACATTCGAAAAAACAAAAGTTTTGGAAAATTATATAATACCGCGTTCCTGCCAAAACTCTTTCTTTATAGTCATACTTAACATAGCATATAAGGGAAATCTCTGTTACCCGTTGTCCTACTTGTACGGCAAAAACAGCAAAGCGATGCGATGCGACGCGACGTGCCAGAGAAATATCAAGCAGTCATTGTTCCTACACATAACTCACGTTGTTGCAACTCCCAACTTATTTATCCATCAAAAATAAAATGTCCATTCATTGGTATAAAATCACTGTATGCGATACCATATCTACATTATTTGGATGTTTTCCTCAATCATGTATTATTTCTCTCAACATGACATTAAAAAATGTTTTAGAATACAACTAGACTAACATTAAATAAAAAATTTAGTCCACAAAAAGTCTTCCTAAATTAATATTTATTTCCTCCAATTTAACCACATGATTCAAATCAAATATTTCCCCAATTTTGAGAATCTGGGCTAATTAAAACTGATTATCTGGGTATTATCTGGCTGATTATCCAGTGGACTATTGATTAAAAAACAATTAGCATCATATAGCGATTTATCGCTTACCGCTCATGTAGGACAATGGACCAACGTTGTATGTCTATTCATCCGTTCGATCTATAATGATCTCTAGGTATATTACGAATCGCAAGAGGCAGTTGATTTATTTTTCACAGCATAATTATGTCTTACTACGACGGATATACTAACGAATAATGCAGACTTAATACAAATATTTAACAACTAACAATAACTTAACTTTTTAGTTGAAATATCATATGTGAAATTTCTAGCACAAGCAAAACTGTGAGTCAGACTCGCCAACCGAGGGTTCCGTACAAACTAGTAGGTATGATAAATTCTTGATCTCATTCCTTACATAAAGACACCATTTTATTGTGTTTAAATAAAAAAATTACAGGTTTTTCTTTTATGTGTACTAAGACAATGCTTCTTGCCAAATGTCATAGTCCTTGGTCAACGGCAAGAACCCTGTAGGTTTTGATTCCTTTCTGAGTGTCGAAATAGGTATGCGGTTTTTTTTTCTACATAAGCGGATGTAACTTCTTTTTACTATTACTGAGAAGTTTGATTTTGTCACATCTGCGTACTTATATGATTTTAATTTCAACTCGATACCTTCACGCGTTCCTGAAATAGCAGGTCTCGACAGATGGACAACAAAGTGTTCCTATAAGGGGTTCATTTTTTTCCTTTGGAGGTACGGAATCTTGAAATAGTTCATTGTACGGATGTGTTACGATTTTATCAAAAGCTTTCTCATATCAGCACACATTTCGTCTCACTACAAAGTCGATGTTCGCGTCACGTTTGTTGATTCATTGCTGTGACAACGCAAAAAACGAATATTAACTTTATATCGAAAAAAAGGCTTACAGCACACTGGATACCAATAGAGTTGGCGATCAGCGAATTAAGCGAATAAACATATACGAATATTTACATACTTGACAAAGCGTTTTGGGGTTACAACGTCTTTTCGACTAATAGCAGAAATACCTTGCTTTGCACTGCTTGCCCTGTTAGTTCATTTAGTATTGTATCTGCTTCAGCTGTAGGGCGTGGGTTCAGTTTCCACTCAGGGCAAACATATTTGTATGACAAGCATAAATGTTTGTTCTGTGTATATTACAAGTATGTATTTACAAAAAAAAGTATTACATAAGTTATCTGATCCCCATAGCACAAGCTTTGTTTAATTTGGGGTTAGATGGCGCTGTGTGAAATGTCCTAAGATGTGTATTTATTTTTGTTTTATTTAAGCGGGATCACTCACGTTTTAACTTTATTGGAAACTCCGGCTATAGTTTCGCGAGATTTTTACGCGCGCGGCCTCGTCTTGCTTCGTACGAGGCCGCGCGTGCGTTGTCTCAGCTTTGTCCCATGATGAAGGCCACCGGATGAAGCCGAAACTATAGTCGGAGTTTCCGATAAAATTAAACGTGAGTAATCCCGCATAATAAGAAAAAACAGTGTTACCTTAACGATACGGCTTCGGATGCAAATCGCTGATTGTTATATTGAAAATATAGAATGTGCTACAGTACTAGCGGTTCAAAGAGTATAAATATTTTTTCAACTAAAATTCTAACAAAGCAAACTACGGTGGCCGCACACGGGTACGTTTTGTACGTACATCACATGCGGAGTTGATATTTTCGAGCAAATTGAAAACCGTACGAGTCGAGTGAAACTTGAGAAAGGAAAACGAATTTTTCCGATAGAGTTGTGGTTGACACAGAGATCTACATAATAATGCTAGTTGGACACCGTGCGAACCAGCCCTGTTTTTACCCGACTGCCAAAGAAGGGTTATATTTTTCGAGCGTATCTTGTATGCATGTATGTATGTAAATTTCTTTATTACCTCGTATCTTCCTAACGGTCAAATGGATTACGACAATTAGGGTATCGCTAGATGCGTCTCAATAATCCAAGTGTCCTTAGGGTGGATTTAAAAACAAATTAAGATGGTGGATTTTTAGCGCGAAATAGTAATACCTTAATTAAAAATAATTAAACAAACCTATCAAGACGGGTATCTAAATAAAGGTAATTAAAAGAGGATTAAAAAATACATATAAGTTATATGTTGAAGTTGAATTGGGAATAATCACATCACACATCACATAATCAGCCATAGAACGTCCACTGCTGGATATAGGCCTCCTCCTTGGGGGGGTTTTGCCAATACTCGCCACGCTTGGCAGGCGGGTTGGCGAGCGCAGTTAGGAGTGATTGTTCAAGGAAGACGCTGCTGCCCATCTACTGGATTACATCCCTTAGCCGACTTACTTAGGAATAATAAATCTTTTAAAAATGTTTTTTTCCTTTAATTATAGCTATTTTAATCGCAGTCGGGTTATAGATTTTTTAAACTCTAGCTTGTTACAAACTTGTTACTTACCCTACTTGATAGGTTTGGTTATATTTTTTTTTGATTATCGTAGTACTATTTCGCGGCAAAAATCCACCATCTTGTTTTTTTTTTCCAAACCGCTTTCTAAGGACACTTGAGTTATTGAGACAAATCTAACGATACCTTAATTGTCGTAATCCATGCGGCCGTTTGAAAGTTACGAGATAATAAAGAAATTTACATACATTATATAAAAGATACGCCCGAAAAACATAACCCTTCCTTGGCAGTCGGGTAAAAACAACGCTAAATCAGATCGACAATATTTAAAAAACAAAACTGTCCAAAACATCTTCACGACCGCCATAAATTGTACCCAAAATTGAAGATCTATAGTGTGCGGAACTAATAAAATGGACGCAGTGAAAATAAAAATCTGAAGGATCCGCAATTTACCTATACCTACTAAAGGAACACTAATTTTATGACCCGCAATAACTATGAAGTTTATGCGCCATATTATTATATGATCTACCTACTTCTCCCTGATATCAGAATTTGATTTATATGTGTGGGTTTTGCGTATGTGTGAGACTGATTTATTTAATACCTTTTCAGATTGAGCTACAAGTCAGGTTTAAAATAGAGGTTTGACAAATCACTACATATTATAAAACAAAATCGTCTGTCTGTCTGTTTGCGATAAACTTAAAAACTACTGAACGGATTATCATGAGAGTTAAATGAAAGCTCCCAAGTGGTTTGACTTTTTCTGACATTTTCAACAATTGTGTTGGTGAAACTCGCATGGTATACCGTTCAGTAGTTTTTAAGTTTATAGCGAACAGACAGACAGACAGGCGGCGGACGACGCTTATAACATGTAGTGATAATAAATGTTGTTAGGCAAGGAACATGAGCTTGACTGAAGGTTAACTTTAATGTGTATGAAAAGAGCCTTATGAACTTATACCAGGGTGCTCTAGGAACTATACGAGTTCACATCCTAGCATCGCAATCGACCCGGCATCCGCACGGCGATACCATCAAATGCTAAGAAATTTCTTCTCTAGACCACAAGCTTTCCTGTGAATCGCAAAGAAACATATCTGTTGGTAAAATTCAAAGACGCCTAATTCTCTAATTAATGTAACGATGTAGCCGAAAATGATGTACGCTTAGAAGATATCTATTCACTCTAACCTTGGAAAGATCTAGATTATATCTCTCAGGAAACGAGAAAGCCTTGAGCTTGTTTCATTCGACGGCTGTACGGATTAGAAACGTTGAATCAAATCGTTTGATACGAATTCGAGGGAAATTTACAGTGAATTATCTTCCTACTTGTCCTGTAATAAAAAGGGTTTTTAATTTAAATCAGCGCTTCACAAACTCTGGTGCTCGTGCTCTGTTTTATTTAAATATACTTTATTTACATATCGCTTCAAACAAAGGGTGAATAGGGTCCTCAAAGGTACGCTACGCACTGGCAATGTCCCAGGTGTTGTAAGTTTCTAGAGGCGATGGTGACATCTTACTATCAGGTGGAACGTCGCTTGTTTGCCACTTTTTCATTAAAAAAACTAGCACAGACTAGGTATTCGACCACAGCTCACCTGATCTTAAGTGACGGTGTGGACAAGACATCTAACCTAGAATGGAAGTGGCTCTCAAGTGAAGCTTCCGGAACACACCGTTAGATGCTTGGTGGCAGATTTTCAACTTGAGGGTGGTAGCTAGCCAGCCGAGTATTGAAAAGTACCCTATCACCACGCTATAGTTTCACCATTCACCTCACGAAACCCCCTTTAACGAAACTTCTTCACGACAGTCACGCTTGTTTTTTAGATTTCACTACAGTTTGTACCCCAAAATTTAAGCGACCTCAGGGTTGGCTCAGACTAAGGTAGTGTGAGAAAATAAATCGTCTCAACAGTCACTGGACCACCAAAGCCGAAGACCGGGCACTCTGGAAGGAGGTAAGGGAGGCCTTTGCCCAGCAATTGGACACTAGAGGTTAAGGAAAAAAAAGAAGACAAGCATTATTTATAATGAATAATTAATACTTGAAAGTTGGTTGGTTGGTTGGTTGGTTGGTTGGTTGGTTGGTTGGTTGGTTGGTTGGTTGGTTGGTTGGTTGGGAATTAATTTTGTATAACTTTGATGCATATGTAAATATAAAAGCACAATCTAAATACATATATCTGTCTGTCTTTAGAATACTCAAACTGAACTTTTTGAATGTGCGTGTTATATGTAAATACTTATGGTGTTATAAACGAATCTACAAGTAGGTACTGTACCTTATTTTACTGAGGGATTTATGTGAGCTTACAAAGGTTGAGGGCGTGAATAAACAGGATCTTTTTTCGATTCAGGAAATGTCACAGTTTGTGTAAACAGTGCAGTAAAATATTCGGAAATATGTTTATGACAGAACTTTTTACTATATCAAGAGAAAGGGTGATAAGGTAATATAAAGATGTCGAAAACAGGAGCGGCGTAACGCTTAGAAAATAGTTATGTCTGATAAATAATCAGTTCTGTCATTCAATTCTGAAATTCTTTAAGTAGAATTTTGTAGCGATGGTTGCTCAGTGGTTAGTGCGGTGGTGGTGCCGGCGTAAGAATAGTACCCCACCCTCTCTACCCGTGGTTGCCGTAAGAGTCGGCTAAGGGATGTAATCCGGAAGATGGGCAGCAGCGTCTTCTTTGAACAATCATACCTAACTGCGCTCGCCAACCCGCACGCCAAGCGTGGCGAGTATTGGCAAAACCCCCCCAGGAGGAGGCCTATGTCCAGCAATAGACGACCTATGGTTGATGATGTGATGTGATGTGATGTAGTGCGGTCGGTTCACACTCCGAAGGGCATGGTTTCAAACTCCAACAATGAGCTTGGTGAAGGAAAACATCGTGAGAAACCATAGCGTGGTGGTAGGGTATTGTTTAGTACTCGGTTGGCTAGCTATCGCCCTCAAACTGAAGATCTGTCGCCAAGCACCTAACGATGTGTTCCGGCAGCCTCACTTGAGAGCCAGTTCCATTCCAGGCTAAGTGTGCTTTATCTTCGACCACACCGTCACTTAACATCAGGCAAGTGTGGCCAGTTTTTTGTGGTCTTTGATCACAGTTCAGCTGATGTTAAATCACCGTGTTGTCGAAGATGGTAAAGACACTCGATCTGAAATGAAAAACCTACCTTGGCGGCAGATTTTCAATTCGAGAGCTAGCTTACGAGTATTAGAAAGCTTACAAAATACCTTTTTCACGATATTATCCTTCACCGGTAGCTCTAGCTCATTATTGAGATTTGAACCCACACTCTTTCATGTGTGTAGCGACCTTAAAATAAGATATACTGATAACACAGACCTTGATTTCTGTTCTGAACTGTACTCGTACACACACTTAAATACACTACGTAATTATGTGCGGACAAAATATTTTACATAAACCGAAATATCAAATGAATGGGCACAAATTACGATATGTACTTAATACTCCCACATCTAAGATAATCGAATAGAACATATCTGAAGATATGATATCGATTTGGCGCCCGCAAACTAGAGGCAAAACTATTCCGACCACTATTGTCCTATGGCTATAATATCAGTAAACAAATGAGCCCAATCTGCAGTGCCTACGGATTCCTACATTTCTGGGACCAGAAGCAGCCATGATCGGAATTCCCGGACCTCACAGATTAAAGCGAGGAATTTTTGTTCTATCTTCCCTTACGCGATTATTCTAATTTATATGGAACGTTTGAATGCCTGTTAGAGATGAGTGGAGTGAGATATGTGACGAGTATTCGAATAAATCAAGTGTCGTAATCGCGAATTTAAAAAAAAATGTAGAGAAGGACACCACAGTGTCTTTTTTTAAAATTGTTGTTATTCATGAAGCCTTTCGTTATATATTATATCCTAGTGTGTTGTTTTCTTGTTGTTGAAGTGTGTTTCCTACACACTTCAACAGGGTTTTTTTCCATTCTGGTTAAAGATATTAGAAAATACATTCTTCTTTTTGAAGTCCATTAAAATATGATTTGGTTATTTGATATTTATGCACATGGTTGGTACTCCGCCGTTAATCTAAATGATTGTGTTTAATATTAGAATAAGTTATCACTTACCTTCCATCAGAAGAAGGTCTAGTTCATCTGATTATTACATAATAAATCGATATATTGATGTTTATAGATGTTAAAAGAATTGCCACATGCGATGGTGAATTATTTGGGAACGGTTCATTTGTATTTTTTTTTAGTTGTGGTCGTACTTAATTGTCAGTATAAGCCTTGTATTAAAAAAAATATTTAAAAAACCCAAAACCATTATATAAAGTGCACTCATTTGAAGCCGGAGCGGGTTTCTAGTACTAAAAGATACACTCAATTATCTATACTAATAATAAAATTATAAAGAGTAAAGATTTGATTGTTTGTTTGCTAATTATTAACATAGGCTAATTCTTATCCCGACATTCCCACGGGATCTGGACTAATGCGGATGAAACCGCGGGGCAC
The DNA here is from genome assembly GCA_950106695.1 of Biston stratarius. Taxonomy (NCBI): domain Eukaryota; kingdom Metazoa; phylum Arthropoda; class Insecta; order Lepidoptera; family Geometridae; genus Biston; species Biston stratarius. The sequence continues at coordinate 5,010,979 of OX467106.1, read as the reverse complement.
AGCTAGTATGTTTATATAGCTAAATCTTGGTCCAAATAATTTTAAAACTTAGACATTCTGCTGACGCAAAAATCAAATAAGATACAATACAGAAAAACGTTATTATGTTTGCCTTCTTGAATTTTGTTTTTTGAATTCCATTCGAATCGTTAAAAGACTCGAATATTTCGACTTTTGTTTCGGAGCGAGCATTTTATCTCTATACATTGTTTGATTAGACGTTGTTTGTGTCAGTGTGTGAAGTTGGCGGAATCCGGAAGGAGACGTGTTGTGAAATGTTAAGGCTTTTCGGGTCGGATACATTGCAAGTTATGCAATGGGAGACAAAAGCTTACTCGTATATTTCTACATTTTAACACGTCTTGGCTTTTATTTGTTTTCAAATTCTTTTCAAGCCCTGATTTATGAAGCTGCTGACTGAATACACTATGTTACCATTTATAAACAAAATACTTATATTGTATTATTCTACCAAATGATTTGATTGGAACAGTCAATATGGACGATGGGAATACATCAAACAAAAGAGGACTAATTTTTTTGTTTACCTAATATATGTACTTTATATTATTATGTAGAATAATCGAAAATTTTCGTTGAACTTTCGACAAATCTAAATGAGCGACGCTTTAAAATAATACATTGCGTTATTTATATGTATTTTTAATACTGAATTAAAAAAAAAATACGATAGAAACTCTGTGGTAAAAAATAACTTTTCAGTAATTTTGTGCCTAATATAATAATATTATATTATAAAACAAAGTCATCCGCCGCATCTGTCTGTCTATTCACAATTTCACCAATAGATAGAGTGCTTCATGAGGAAGGCTTAGGTATATAATTTGTCAAGGTTTTGTGTAAATTGGTTGAAATATAATGATAGGTAATTGTTGGAAGTGTCAGAAAAAGTTAAGCCATCAGAGCTTTCATCGAAAACGCTGCTTAATCCCTTGAGATATAACAAAACAATGCATGTTGGTCCAATGCATCCTCTTTTGTTGATCTACAAAAAAGTCCGCGGTGGCATATCTAACTATTAAAATACACATCTTCTAAAAAAAATTGTCTCGTACAATACGTTAATTGGAAAGCTATTTAGACAGATACCGTATTAATCACTACATATTGTAAAACATGTCGTCCGCCCCGTCAGTCTGACTGTTTGTTTGTTAGCGATAAACATAAAAACTGCTGAACGGATTATCACGCGACTTTCACCAATAGATAGAGTGATTCATGAGGAAGGTTTAGGTTTGTATTACGTTAGTATCTACATTACCCATGCGAAGCCAGGGCGGGTGCTAGTAAATTATAATTTCTAAAACGTCTTTTATTGCAAGCGTCAAGTTTCTTGGGTTATGTTATTCCTAACAAAGATTAAAGCAGAAATTTATATTATAAAAGACAATTTAGACCCTCATATATCTGAACACCATCTATTGTTTTGCTTATCATGATTGGACGACTTAATGTGCGTAAGGACGAGGAAACAAAATAAACAGTAAGAGCATTGATCGGAATAAGTTATTATTAAGAAACATTTTTAAAAACAAGCTTTCATATGGCAATCAAAATTAAATGTGTATAAAAAAAATCTTGTCAATAAAGCTAACCGTTTTTTTTTAAAGATATACCCACAGACATCGAGATCCGTGACTTTTGTCAACTTTTTAATTAGAATATTTTTATTTTACTTTATATTTTAATTTTATTAGGTGGTAAATCTCCTTAGCAAGAGGTCGTCTGGGTAGGTACCACCGCAGTACCAGATTTTCTGCCGCCAAGCAGTAGTGTGTAAACATTACTGTGTTCCAGTTTGAAGGGTACTGCAGCTAGCGAAATTACAGGGCTGTTGAAACTAACCATCTAATTGTTATCAATAAAAGATTTGAATTTGTATTCGTAATGAGCGCCAAAGCAGCGAAGCCCTATCTAAAATATATATTTTAACTTATTTCCATACTGTCTATAAGTTTTTATGGTACACAAATTCTGTGATATATTATGTGACATAATAGACTGAAATTCTCGTGTGAAGGGAAGATATATAAACTCACAACGACTACAAAGTATAAGCCAAAAGGGGAAATTTTATTCATAATTACAAATCATTTTTGCGATGTGTCTAACTCTAAAATCACGAGAAAACTTAGCTAGTACGGGGTCAACGAGCTTTTTCTATGGAACAGTCGTTAGTATTTTTTTTTCTTAATGATAGGTACATTTACCCGCTTTCGGCTAGGTATTCCCTGAGCGTATATAACCCTGTATATCTTTTCATAGATATGACAACAGAGGCTCAAAAAGTTAGAAGCATGGTCGATTATAAACTTATTTAAAGCTATTACTTACATCGTTAATACAGATTTTAAGGATTTTAATCTTAGCAGGTCATCTGATGTAATTTTTTTTAGAACTAAGACATACATACATGTCGGAGACGGTCATTATCATGGACGTGAAACGAAACGCGGCACGAGTTCCAAGAGATGGCAGCACCGTCGCGATTATGTCAATCATCGACTAACTTCGTGCCACAACAGAGCCTAGCTGGTGGAGGGCCGCTAGACGGAGACCACTTACCATTTGGCCGTCGTAGAAATCGGTTCCTCCACAATAGGAACTGTTACTCGTTTCGTTTGCCTAGTGATTAAATTGTTATTAAAAGTAAATCGTGATTATTGTGTATTCGCCGCTTCTCTTTGCTCGATTACCCTAGTTAGACGCCCACACTTTGTCCGACTAGGCTAAAAATACTGACGTTCCGACATACATATGTATTGAGATCGGTAATCTATTTCTGTTAACTCATGAATGAATTAACAATTTTTTTTTGACAAAAATGTCAAGAACCGTCTGTTTCCATAGTAAAAAAAAAATTAACAAAACTTATTTTTTTTTAAATGTTAAAGTTTTGAGGCGAACGGGACGCTCTCCTTATAGTAAGAGATAAAACATGTCAATTACCATTACAGCGATACACAGAAATTTAAGTAACAATCAAAGTCTAGGACATCGCTGCTTTGGCGCTTATTACTTTGCTTTTGCTTTGATGGTTAGTCTCAACAATCCTGTAATTTCGTTATCTGCAGTACCCTTCAAACCGAAACAATAAGCTTACATAATATAACTATCTGGCGGCAGAATATCTAGTACTGCTGTGGTACCTACCCACCTGATGTTATGTGATGATGCGGTCTAAAATGGAACACGCTTGTATAGAAGATACAGATTCACTCTCGACTTGAAGATTATGTCCAACGGGAACACCCAATCAAGCAGCGCATTCCACTGTCTAGCAGTCCGCACAATGAACGTGGAATCAAATCGTTTTGTTCAAGTTGTTAATTAAACTGACCATTTCAAAATAAACTCTCTTAATTGAAAACTCTTGTAAGTTTAAATGTCTGTCACTTTAAAATGCTTTCAAAACTTCGCCTCGAAGTTTCCTATGGTGTTTTATCAGCTCCGCCCAAGTCCACCACATAGTCGTAATGCCGTCACTTTCCCCGTAAAAGCTACTCTGCTAACTCTGAAGTGAAAGCTTACTTTTCCTAAGTTCAACCCGCGAACCTCTAGACATTTGTTGTAAAGTTTACACCGCACATCCCGCGCCACCCTAAATTAAGTTAAGGAATGTTTACACTAGCTTAGTACAGTATAAAGCAACGCTAATTGTAACTTTTGTCAGCTATACAGAAATTGTGGGTCAGCCTTGTTTTTATAACAAGTAAAATTTTAACAAAAAAATAAAACCGACTTCGTGCGGTTTTCTCATGGATACCATTATCAGAACCATATTTTTTATGAACCAGAATTATATACCAAATTGAAGTGGGACTACACGGAAAGCACCAGCTTTCATACAAAAAAAGAATCATCAAAATCTCTTCACGCAGTCGAAAGTTCTGAGGTAACAAACATTAAAAAAAACACTGTGTGAATTGAGTACATCCTCATTTTTTGAAGTCGGTTAAATCTGTGGGACTGCCCACTGCTGAGCGGGCTTCTTCTCATTGCAAGAAAACTATGGAAATAGACTACTACTATGGCTGGTCAAGTGCGGGTTGGCATATTTTACACATATATGACAACTTTTTTAAGAACACTCGGACATGTCTCGGAGGTTTCCTCACGATGTTTTACTTCACCGGCAGCTCAAGATTATTGTGGGAATTGTCCACGTGCCCACGTACTATAACACGTGGTTTGACTGTACTGAGCTTATAATCGCTACAAAATAAACTGAAAAGTATACAATGCACAGATATATTCATCTTTGTATTAAAAACCATTTATTTGTACGTCGTATTTAGGCATCTTTTTAAGAAATAAATTAGTACAAACATGCACGTTTTTAAAAATAATATTGTTTTCGAAAAAAAGTATTGGTTAGTGGCGGCTTGTACCGTGATATCTTGATCGAAATATTGATAATTATATTTGTTTTCTGGTATACATCTCGTGAAACCGTTTGTCTGGGATGGAAACTCTATTGCAGTCTTCTATCCCTTTCTCGGTGGCACATACGTAAACCTAAAAAGTCAGGTACAGGTCTTCCATCTCTCTTTAGCTTTGACTGCGGCGCAAAGCGCCACCTTTAAGGCTACGTCCACGATGCTCAAGCCAGTAACTGGTCTCATACAAAGGCTGCAGGTATGAAATTTATAGGATAGCGGTAAGCTAACAAGTTAAGTGGTGGTGCGTAGGTAAGTAAAGTAATGTCGGTTAAGGAATAAGATTTAGTAGGCCATTTGCTTGGTTTATACCAATCGGGGTGCTATCGATTTTATTTTACTGGTTCATTTTGATGGCCGCTTTTGTATCCGAGGACTTTATACGTGTAATGAATTTTATTGGTGGACTTTAAAATATAACTGAGGAGTTAGCTGTTCCAAAGACTTATAATCAAATTTACTCATTGATATATGAAAATAATGACAGTGTTTTTATTTTTATTTTATTTGTTTCCGCTTAACAGTCGTTTCAGTTCAATTAATTATTTTGGAATCAATTATCTGAAAATTATGGCAATTTCCTTGTTTTATGTTTTGTGCAAAGTTGGTACTGTGGGCGGATATTCTTCTACAAATAGAGAACTATTACTCTATTGTCGTCACAATTTAATTATTTTTATTATCATGTTATTGTCATTTTTATTTTATTGTATTATTTTGACATGTTTAATAAATTAAAAAAAATGTATAACTATGAATTTTGATTAAATTTCGTTCAATGTATTAATGAGTCTTTAGTTACTTGGTCAATAAATAAAATTAATTACATGCAGGTAACCATTAAAAAAAATCGGGTGGTGGCGAACACGGCCGTAAACACTTGTACATTTTTATTATAAGAAGTCCTTCAGTTAGCCATGTTTTTTTTACTAAAGATTGACTTGCATTTTACCGCCAACTCGCCTGATGTTAAGAGTGCCTTCAAGTCGCGAGTGAATCGGTTTCTTCTACGTGAGCGTGCTCCACCTTAGAACGCAAACGCCCAGATTGTATCTATCCGGGAATACCCACTCGGGCAGCAAATTCCAATGTCTAGCGGTTCGTACAATGAAGATAGGTTCAAACCGCTTAGTTAGTTGTTTCAAGTCCTCACTATACGTAACAAATTTTTAGATCCTCTAGCTATCGAGTTGTGTATTTAAATTTTTGATGTATGTGATAGATTAGCTACAACACCAAACTGTATCCTCTGATTTTGTTATCATCAGATTTCTGTTTTGTCTCCCACTGCGAAAGCAAATTTAAAAACGTATTCTTATTGTATATTATATTAGCTCAGTTTCATTAGCTGTAGAGCGTGGGTTTGATTCCCACTTAGCATAAACATTTGCTGGTTGCAAATAGCATAAACATCTGCTGGTGGCAAGCAACCCTGGTTGCTTGGTTTGGGGTTAGGGGTGTGTAAAATGTCCATGATACAGTCATAATTTTATTTTATAACTAGCGACCCGCCCCGTCTTTGCACCGGTACAATGTCGATACTAACATAATACATTATTTTGATCAATCTCGTAAGGTTTAGCCAGCGTTTGCAATATAAGCGCACAAAAACATATTTTTTACGATACCACATTATAAATCTTTGAAATTTATGGGTTTAATTTGCGTGTATTATTCATATAAACCTTCCTATTGAATTACTCTGTTTATTGATGGCCGCATTAAAATTGGTTGCGTAGTTTAAAAGATATAAGCGTACAGACGGCGGGAAGTGACTTTGTTCTAAACTATGTAGAGATTCTATCTGAACTAGCAGGAGCTATAATATAATGTAATTTTTATGCTACAGGACACAAATTCTGTTCGCTGGGACAGCGCATTCCCAAAGGAGTGGAAAATCCAAGATAATCTGCTCACGACACGATCCTCAAATTAGGCCTCGTCGAGTTTTTACATTCTAATGATTTTTTGCTAAGCCCTTTGGAATGGAGGTATTTTCGGTGCTAAGCTCGTGAAACACATTTGGGAGTTTAAATGTGAAATGTGTGAATGACTTCAAACGTGAATGTGAACTGAAATTAAATAAAGACACGAGCCTAATTTGATTCAGGGTAACTAATTGAAAATATGTTTCATGTATTTAGTATGAGATAAAACCAACCTTTTAAATTTACGGACTGACCTTTTTTGTAGGCCTTGTCAGGAAAATAGTCGTATCTAGTTTTAATTTAATTTATATTAAGACTAGCAATTTAAATAAAACATTCACGGTCTATAAATCTAACAGGGATTTTGACGAAAACATGGTAAAATAATTTCACTTTTATTTCGTAAAAACATATATCATATACACTTATTTCGAGTGTTTATGTAAAAAAGTGTTTTTTTTTTTTACAAAGTACCAAATCACACTTTTTCGTATTGCCCTTCCGTGGAAGTTTATCATAAAGCTACCACTACTAAAGTATGACCAGAATCGACTTTCAACTTACTTTTTGTACCTTTTTCTATAACTGACAAATACTGACTGGCAAATACATAAAGTGAGATGTCAAAAATACACAAAGAAGTCATAAAAAAGCATGGATCTCCACACCATATGGCCACATTACCTTTTCACATTAAAAATAAAAGCATATCAAAATATCTGGCACACAACCAGGTATAAAACCTTACAGCTGAAAACGATAAATTTTATTGTCCCCTAATTCAATTCCCCGAACCACAGATCAAAATAAACCTACATTTTTACCCTCGTCTCAATCCATATCAACCTCCAGGCGTTCACAAACGAGTCCTTAGCCTGCAAAAACGAAAAAATTAAAAAGTTCATTTTAAAAAAGGAATTCGAAAGTCCACTATCAAATAGAGCAGGGTAGGCGGCTCGTTAGGGGCGTTGGAATTTTTTAATTATACGGAAGTGAGAGTTTGCGCGGTTAAACCAACTTTTAAAAAAGGAACGTTTTCTTTCTTAATCATTTTCTTTTTTAATAAATCAGGAAATGGCGGTATTCAAGCTCTCAGCAGGCTCTTCGCTCGCTTGGTTTGAAGACGGCACTTCTGCGAGCTTCTTTTAATATTACTTTCATTTTGTTTATGGCGTATGAATACCAGTGAAAATGTTATACAGAAAATGTTTCAATTTTAGGAGTAAGTGCAATCAAGTGATACCAATTTAGATTTTTTTAAAGTCATGAATGAATGGTGACCTTGAATAATATATTTTTTTATTTTTTCTAGTGATGGCTTTTCTATTTTTTTATTACTATGGTATTGTAGTCAAAACCTTGACAACTATGAGAAAAGTAATTTGTAGTGTAGTAAGAAACTATTATGTACTAGTAAAAAAAAAAAAATTGCGCTGAACTGAAGTTTACGACCTCGGGCACAGAATAAATGGTAGTAAGTACAAGTGCCTCCCTAGTGGTAAAGTTTCTTCTCTATACCTGAAGGTAAGGGCTGTGGTTAGGATTTTAGAGTTGTACTAGTCGATAAACGAGAAAATGTCGATATCGAAAGAGAGCTATAAAGTTTCACTACTAAAATGTGGTATACGTAAAGAAAGTAACGATATATAAATAATATATTAAAAATATCGAAACACTTAGCACTGGCAAATGCAAAAAATGCGACGGCAAAAATAAATAATAATGAAGAATTAAAATCAAAATCATGCAAAGATTTACGCTACCGCTGTGAAGGAAAGCATTAACAAGTAAAGAAATACGCATGTTTTTTTTAAATTAAAATTTAATCCAGAGATTTTCAGACAACCACATGCCAGTCCCATTGTATTTTCTATAAGGTTTTAAAAACTAAAATAAATAGTTTGTACCTACACAACATTTGTTTATACACACTCTCTCATATACACATTTACTCCCCTGCATACACACTAATTATAATAAAGGTGGGTCACTTGAGGCGACTCACACAACACAGCTAAACAGCTAAACAGCTCTCTGGCTGCGTTAGAGCAAGGCACGGACAGTAACCTGTTCTATCTGCTAACGTTCAGTAAATATGCATAACTGTAAGTTTTTGATGTTTTCGATATCGTGTGAAGTCTGCCAACCCTTACTTTTACTGTGACTTTCCTCTTGCCACATCGATACCATATACTTACTTGTATAGCATCAGAACGCCACGTTCAACGAATAAGGACTTAAATCGAGAGGTATCGTGCAAAACATCGATATCGTGAACACAGAAACACAGAGCGCAAACTCTATTCTAACGGGACATAAATCTAGGAAGGTTCGAACTTTTCTTATTGTATCTGTTTCTTATTTTGAGGATTTAAGATGGATTCAAAGTTAAATGAAAGGAATGAAAATATATCAGATAACTTTTAGAGGTCTAATGAAAGAGCAATTGAACTTTTAAAATATTTCCACTATAATTTTAGATGTTAGACGAGAAAAACTTTTTTATCGAAATATATTACCGATAAATGTTCATGAAGCCAATGAAACAAATTAGATCAAAGGCTTTTTCCCAATAAATAATCCCGATACAAATTAATGTTAGTCAAATACATAAAAGAGTTTAAAAGTAGAAACACGAGCTCAGTAAAACAGTTCGATAGGCATTATAAAAGGTTCGCCCGACGCCAATCGTGTAAGGTTTTTATAAAACAAAATTGTAAAAGAATAAATTGATGTGCCAATAAATCTGTTGATTATGGAACGTTCCGGTTCCGGTCCAGTTTTTTGTAGTCAATTGAAATATTTTAATGGCCTCACTTTTTACGCGTATAAAAATATGAAAAGCACGGTGCTATCAAATACGTCAAAATTGTATTAAACTTCATTTTTAGGGTTCAGTATCTCAAAAGGAAAAAACGGAACCCTTATAGGATCACTTTGTTGTCCGTCTGTGTTTTCGTGTGTTACGTGTTTTTCTCAGGTACACGTGGAGGAGGTATGAAGCTAAAATAAAGCTGAAATTCATATCAAATACTCAGGTCTACTGTCCCTTGGAGCTGTGAAAAAAATCAAACTTCTAAGATCAAATAAAATCTAAGAGCAATCAAAAGATACAGCCATTTATGCTGCAAATTTTCGACACTTGCAAGGGAATCAAAACCTACAGGGTACTTCCTGTGAACTCAGAATCTTGAAATTTGGTACGAAGCAACGTCTTATAGCACAGATAGAGGATAAATTGCGGAAAGCATAAAATACCATAACTTTCACTTATATACCTACATGTTTGTACGGAATCCTCGGTGCGCGAGTCAGACTCAAACTTGGCCGTTTTTTTTAAAATGTTTGACGATTTACAATTGTGTGGCTCACCCAGCGTCTGTAATATAATGACCAACCAAAGAGCACAAAACTACATCTTAAAACAAATATCAAATGCACCGTGGTTTATCAAAACTTTCATTTCACCATTCCATTACATTGAACGCGCCAATGATACAACAGGAAATAGATACCCATAAGGCTGTCTATGCATTTAGACTACAAAAACATCCGAACCAGCTAGCGGCGCAATCGACCATGACCATCCCTGAAACCTTACATCGGTTTAAGAAGCGGCAAGATATTTTACAAGCTTTTATTAAACTTGCAATGTATGTATGTTTGTTCGGGTGAAATCTTGCAAGTTGAATTTGACCCATTTCCCGATGTCCGATTGCACTTAAATTTAGTGTACTTATGTATCTTCGGTGATAATACAATTATATTATGGTACCATGGAGCTGGTCTGAAGATGGAGACGGAAGATGGCCATAGAAACTTTTGAACTATACAAGATAAACCCATCGAGTTTGGACTCGATTAATTCGTCTTGAGGAGTACTTTATGCCTAGACGATGTCCAGAGTCTGATGATGAAGTTAGAAGGTGTCTACGGCATCTCTGTGATAAAACAACATAACCCTACCGAGTTTAGGCTTGATTGCGTCTTGAGGAGCAATATCTAAAATACTTATAAAACAAATAGTAACAAATATTTAAAAAGAAAAGGATGGAAGAAGGGAAGGGAGGCCTTTGCCCTGCAGTGGGACAATACAGGCTGATAATATAATATATTTGATCCAATCGAATTCTCTATTCCCGATTCTGTAATAATAGAAGTACTTAGGTACTTACAAATTTTCAGAACATGAGACGGCACCGTCTGGCTTAGAACTTAGAATTGTGTTGTTCCAACCCAAAGTTTGGAACATAAGTAAACTATTCGAAATTAATTGAAATCAGCTTTGAGAACATTATTAAGAATTTGTAATGGTTTTGCAAATAATGTGAACTTAGATACATTTCCATTTATAAAATTTAATTTGTCAAGATTTTGATAGATGTGTTTACTAATATATTATTTTACATTAGTTGACTGGTAATAATATAACTCTTTACTGAACTTAGATTTTAATTTGACTGCCCTATTAGCATATTTGGTAGTAGTTCAAGAGCTGTAGGGCGTGTGTTCGATTCCCACCTAGGACAATCATTTGTGTGACAAACAAATGATTGTTCTAAGATATTTAAAAAAAAAAACAAAAGAAATAGAATTACTAGATTCATAAATGCACCACTATTAAAACACACATCATGTCAACGACTAAAAATAATTCTTAGTGAAAAGCAACTAACTTTTTTAAAATAATATGCTACCAACTTATATAATTATACAATTAATACAAAGAATAAAAAACAAATGAAGACATAGACATACTACATAATAATCAATAAATTGAAATGAAATAACCTAACTAAAAAAGCCACTATTGATGGGAATTGTCCCCAAAATCGCGGTTAACCGGTGATAAACATAATTATGTGTTCAAATAGCGAAAGCTTAAGAAAATTGTTATCTTAAACTCAAACGCGAATACAAATATTGGATGTAGAAATTAGGGATTCAGTTAAATTAATTACAACTAAGTAACTAATCAGAAAAGCCACATAAGATCTCTTCAAAGTACTAGAGCTAAATTAACTACATCAGCATAGCGAAATAGGTAGCTCTACTTCCGAAACCCTGCCTAAGTTCGTGAACATCAAGTGTTAGACTTACATCTAGGCAGAAATTTGATGTTTCCCGTTGCTCTGATTTTTTTTTGATATCATATGAGACTTCATGAAATACACAAAGAAAAAGTGTATGCGATGTGGCAATATATATGTATTTGTTTTGTTTAAGCGGTATTCTTTTTTTGAAGTGAAAGTTTCTGCGATTTTTTGAAAGGGCCAAAACTTTTGGGTTTTCGTCACCGACGTGCTAATGTGACGTGTTTTAAGTTTCACTTCAGTCGGCAGTCATTATGAATGCTTATTTTTTATGGAAGTGAAAATTTTAACTGTGTTTGTTGTACATCGTCGAAGAATAAGGACTAGAATAGTGCAATACAAACATTGACATTTATAAAATTAAAATGAATAAAATCATTTCCAATTGAAATGACAGTTCATTAGCAGAGGCAGGAAAGTGTCCAAAGCTTGTCTACTTGTTGCAACCAAAATGAAATATCCGTTGTGTATAGCGGAACGAGTTATTCAATTTTTATTTTAGCATTCAGTTCAAAATAATAGTTTTAATCGGAAATATGAATAAGTCAATTTGAAATAGCGCTAATCTTAAATTTAGTAAACTTGTACTATATGAACCAGACTAGCTGCTTCCCGCAATGTTAGAAATATGAATACGTTAATTTGAAATAACACTAATTCTAAACTTAGTAAACTTATAGGTACCATATGAACCAGACTAGCTGCCTCCCGCTGTGTTAGAAATACGAATATGTCAATTTGAAATAGTGCTAGTTCTAAACTTGGTAAACTTGTAGGTACTATATGAACCAGACTAGCTGTCCCCCTGTTTTAGAAATATGAATACGTCAATTTGGAACAGCGCTAATTCTAAACTTAGTAAACTTGTACTATATGAACTAGACTAGCTCCCGCAGTGTTAGATATATGAATCCATCTATTTGATACGGCGCTAATTCTAAACTTAGTAAAATTATAGGTACCATATGAACCAGACTAGCTGCCTCCCACTGTGTTAGAAATACAAATACGTCAATTTGAAATAGTGCTAGTTCTAAACTTAGTAAACTTGTAGGTACTATGTGAACCAGACTAGCTGTCCCCCGCTATGTTAGAAATATGAATACGTCAATTTGAAACAGCGCTAATTCTAAACTTAGTGAACTTGTAGGTACCATATGAACCAGACTAGCTGCCCCCCGCGTTATTAACCGCTACATTTATTTGGGATACAAAGTATGTGTTAATCCAGGGAGTCAGTTGCCTTCATACCAAATTTCATCAAAATTAGTCCAGCCGTTTGAATGTGAAGAAATAACAAACACACTTACAAACTTTCGCCTTTATAATATTAGTGTTATAATTGATAAAATATAACACTAATATTATATTAGTAGTTTTTAAGTTTATATCGATCGCGATAACTTGCTAGCTTGCTTTTGCACGATATTAGTTTCTTAATACACCATAAAACCTCGGCGAGGTTTAATGGTGTGTGTTTTAATACGAAAAATTGTAAAATATTATTAAATAAAAAAAAAATAAAAAAAGTGAAAATTCGCTTAGCCGCGATGTGCGATCTTTTGAACACGAAACTGGTTAATATGACATGTTTTTTCACTTCTGTCGGCAGTCGCTATGACTCCCAATTATTTTAATGTAAATGTAATGAGACTTGCGAAACGCACTCCTTTAAGAATTTTGTACAATTTGGGAGGGTGCAGTTACTCATTTATTTTATTTGGCAGCTCGAAGAATATCTAATTAAAATGGAGCGCTCGTTCTATCTTAAAGAATTAAGTTAATGGCGAAGATATTTCGCAGTTGTTCGAGTTTCCAGCAAATTAATGCCGACTTTGTTTATTTGAGAGGGTTGATTTTAGTTGGACCGTAACCTAGTTTTAATTTTAAATGTAAAATGTATTTTAATAGAGTATACTGTTCGTTGTTTCATTATACTAAACTTGGTTTCATGTCTTGTTTGTGGATTTTATTGAATAATTTATTGGTGCTGTATATATTTATTGTATGTTATCCCTTTGTGGGACTTACATTACAAATAAATATATTTTATCCCACTAATATTATAATGGCAAAAATTTCTACGTAAGTGTGTTTGTATGTCTGTTATTTCTTCACGCGAAATCGACTCGACCAATTTTGATGAAAACACTAATATTATAAAAAAGTTTGTGAGTGTGTTTGTAAGTTTGTAACTTCTTCACGCTTAAACGGTTGGACCAATTTTGATGAAATTTGGTATGGAGGTAGATGACAACCTGGATTAAAACATAGGTTACTTTTTATTCCGGAAAAAAATTCGGATAACACCGCGGGGCGCAGTACGTAATTCATAATTTATTTATTATTTGCAAAAAAATAATAATAATTTATTTACGTTATGTTAAGGTATTTTTTTTTCAAAAGACCTTTAATTTTTATACCAGTCATCCCCGTTGTAGTTTAGATGAAGTTAGTAAAAACACAAAAATAAAATACAACAATATATTTGTAGTTAATGTGTTTATTTGTTCTTTTTCAGGTAACGCTATCACCAATTTTTCACCCACAAGTTCGTAAGTAGTTGAACCGAATCGAACCGACCAAGCGTGAGAGATATCTGCAATCGATAATTTTCATGTCACCTCTGCATAGTAATAAAAATGTCTTAAACTAACAATCTTATTGATATATCTAAATATATTTTTTTATTATCCTCTATTGTCTCACTTCTGGGCAAAGGCCTCCCTTTCCTCTTTCCAGACTGCCCGGTCTTCGGCTTTGGTGGTCCAGTGAGTATCGTGATGATTTAGTTCGTCACTCCACCTTCGTCTGGGTCGACCCTGAGGTCGCTTAAATTTTGGCGTCCAATCTGTGGTGACCTTTGCCCAGCGGTCGTTTGACATGCGACAAACGTGGCCCGCCCAGTCCCACTTCAGTCGTCCGGCCTTGTGGCTGACATCATCATATTTATTTTATCCGAAGATATAAGTGATTCAGCGGAAGATATTATTTTCTCCTATCAGATCTCAAAGGTTTTGCATCACAAAAATCAAATCAATACTTTTCTGTCTTCGTTAGCTCCGTGCCCTCGGAAGCTTAATTGAATTGATCGGGAAGTGAAACCAAATTGGCTACGATTGAGAATCCTTATCTGTTCTCAACAAAAGCCGCACTTTATTGAGAGCTGACGGTAACTATAGTTTTTCAGGAATTACAATTGCTGAGAATAAAAACCACTTTGGTACTACTACATGAAACATACGAAGTGTAAAATAATCACCAAAAAAAAAAAAAACAATTTTAATGCCACATCTGAAATATATTAATATATTTTTATTATTATACACGCCGTGGTGGTGCCGGCGTAAGAATAGTACCCCACCCTCTCTACCTGTGGTTGCCGTAAGAGTCGGCTAAGGGATGTAATCCGGAAGATGGGCAGCAGCGTCTTCCTTGAACAATCACACCTAACTGCGCTCGCCAACCCGCCTGCCAAGCGTGGCGAGTATTGGCAAAATCCCCCCAGGAGGAGGCCTATGTCCAGCAGTGGACGTCCTATGGCTGATGATGTGATGTGATATGAATATACACGCACACGTTCATAAACACGCAAGCGCCAACAAACGCACACACAATACATGTATACATAAAAGCACGATTATAACTTACTAGCTTTTGCCTGCGACTTCGTCCATGTAGTGGTCAACATCAGACATTGTAGAGTATACCTAATTTCTAATTATTATTATTTTTGATAAAGTTCCCCATACAATCTTGCACCCCCTTTTACTAAGTTTTGAAACATTTGTAAGAACGTTTTTTAATACTTTTAATAGCCACAGTAAATACTCTTTTTATTTACTGTGGGTTTGAAAACGCTACAACCAAAAATAACTAAATTTCCAATCCTTATTTTGCTTTAAAGCATGTACATTTTAATTAAATTTTATATACTTATAGCAAAATTATCTAATTGTTCTTAAATAACGTTTCGGAAAATGTAGCAAATTGTATTTACTAATAATATGCGAGCATAGAAAGAGTAATTTCTGTTTGTATAATTAAATTGGTAAAAAAGTGTTCTCTAAGTGTATTCATTACCTATAGAAAAACGATCTAAACATAATTATGTTTAAAAAACCAGCCTAAGAAAAGTAACAAAATATTTTTATTCTTTTGTGCGATTTTTATAAGGTATCTGGTAAATATTTTTATTCATTCAATGAAGTCATCATCCGACGAAAATAAGGAAAATCGGCTCAAATTCAAAATAATTACGGTACGCTTGAAACGTTTCACGTTCCTTCAAAACATTATGAGAATTCGACAAAGGAACGACATGCAAAATTAAATTTTTAATCAAAGAAAATGTGCAAGAATATAATGGGGAAATATTCTTGTTCATGGCGTTTTCTTTCTGCAAAATTTTTCTATTCTAGAGGCAGTTTAAATTGTTATAGTTACTGAAAATATTATCTAGGTATCAGATATAAAAACAAAACATTTTACTATGGAAACTGACGTGGGTTTTACAGATTTTTGTTTTACTTATGCGGGATTACTTAGCCAGATCGATTTATCGCCCCCGAAACCCTCTGCATACTAAATTTCATGAAAATCGTTGGAGTCGTTTCCGAGATTCAGATTATATATATACATATATACAAGAATAGGTATTAGATAGATAGATATATAAATATATATTTATTTATGTATATATTTTGTTTTACTTAAATATTTTTTTACATACTTACTATACAAGCATATTATTTTTATTAGTTACTTAGTGTTGCAACATCACCCGTCTGTTCTTAAGATGTATCGTGTTATACATGTTTGGTTGCCTGGAAGAGATCACTGTTTGCGATAAGGCCGCCACTTGTGGTACTAACGCATAAGATTCTTTTGTTTTTTGTATAATACTTTTACTCTATTTTTGGTGTATACAATAAAGAGTTTTTTTTTCCATATGATATTGGCTTGGGTTACTTACGTTTGCCTACAAGAAATCGATTCACTCGCGAATTGAAGGCACCCAAATTCTATTTCGTTAGTTAGTTAGAGTTTCTATTTATGTACTTGTATTTAAGTGGCTGAATTTTGTTAAATAAAAAACCCATGCTCAATCTTCCAGGCCTTTTTCCGTAAACCGACAGACCTGAAAACTCTAGATAAAACCTACCCTCCACAGCGAGGCGACCCATCAATCCGCTAAGTGGTGTTACGTTATAAATGGATGACATCGCATCACAATCTATCTCATCCGGTGAAATATGGGCTCCGTCCCGGCACTTTCACACGGAATTTGTGGAAACTCGCAACCCGCCAAGGTTGCGAGTTTCCACAAGTTCACAAGTCTTCTGGTGAATTCGTGTAGACTGAGCTGGCCCTGAAATTGATAAAGATGCATATTGAGCATTCTGGATTAATCCGGATTCAAGCCGAAGTGTAAATTAAAATAAAATTATTTTTCTTTCTTCTTCTTTCTATTTCTATAATTATATTATTTTAAATTTTGAGATTTATATATGTATTAATTTTAATTTGATTTATTTTAATGTAATTCTAAAGGACATGTATTGAAATCACTACATATTATAAAACAAAGTCCTCCGCCGGGTCTGTCTATCTGTCTGTCTATTCGCGATAAACTTAAAAAATATTGAACGAATTATCATGCGAGTTTCACCAATAGATAGAGTGATTCATGAGGAAGGTTTAGGTATTGTCAAGGTTTTGTGTAAATTGATTGAAATTTGATGATAGTTGTTGGAAGTGTCGGAAAAAGTCAAGCCACCTGGGAGCTTTAATCGAAAACGCTGCATAATCCTTTTTAGATATAATAAAACAATGCATGGTGGGATATTCCTCTTTTAAAGATCTACAAAAAAGTCCGGGGTGGCATATATCTATATTTAAAAAAAAGCTTACTATACCCATTCTTACTACCTGTGCGAAGCCAGGGCGGGTTGCTAGTTTTGTAATAAACTAACAGCTTAGTAAAAATGCTTAAAACAGTAGGCGGCATGTAAATTCACTTTAAGAGTGTAGAGTCACTTTATATGAAATTCTTCAAGAGTTGTTTGAGAAATGATGCAAAGTTATCTTGATTTTATATTGAAATTGAAATTTTGCGTACGAAGATTGATGTCTTTCGGTGATGGAATAAGAAAATGTAACTACGTTTCACTAAACACTTCAGCTGGAGAAATTTTAAGTGCCGATGGATCCCATAAAGTATAAATATTTTTTTACAACAAAAAAATTTATCGTAAGACATTACATACAGCGCCATCACTAAGCAAACGAATCACGACCCCAAACTAAGCAAAGCTTGTACTATGGACGTCCGATAG
The DNA here is from genome assembly GCA_950106695.1 of Biston stratarius. Taxonomy (NCBI): domain Eukaryota; kingdom Metazoa; phylum Arthropoda; class Insecta; order Lepidoptera; family Geometridae; genus Biston; species Biston stratarius. Next base: position 4,993,160 of record OX467106.1, on the reverse strand, counting down.
CTGATAGATTACGTAAATACTTTTTATTTTGTAAATCTAAACGAGCTATTCTTGTATATATATTTTTTTTCTGAATCTCGGAAACGGCTCCAATGATTTTCATGAAAATTGGTATGCAAGATAGCTAGGTTTTTTTAGAAAACGTCGTTATATCCGTATTTTCAGGCAATTAAAAAACGAGCAAAGCTCGGTCATCCAGGTACCATTTATAATATATACAGAACACCCAGACACAGAACAAATATTTTTGATTATACCACAAAAGGCTAGTCTTGAGTGGGAATCGAACCCACTCCCTACGGCTCTTGAAGCAAACATACGACCAATGAGCCAACAGGGCAGTCGATGTTAATATTTTTACAATTTCATTAATCATCATCAAATCATATCTCACTTCTTAAAAACATTATAAATGCCATAATGTATTATGCGTGATTGTAACTTTTATAAGACTAGAAGACACGGCGATCTTCGTTTCGTTTGAAACGAAAAACAAACATTAAAAAAACCGACTTCAAAAATAAAACATCAGCACTAAAAAGCGAACATTTAATTCCAAGGATAGAAATGTTTTAATTTACAAATTATGATGATTTATTTACACAATTACAGCGACAATTTTTATCAATACCTCTTAACTAATAATTTAAATAAAGTATTATTATACCTGCTAGGTACCTACTGATCTGTTTGAAGTCGGTGCCAAGCCCAAAAATAATAAGATAGATGTATTAACACCTATTGAACCATATATTTAAATGAAAAATAATTCTAATGAAATCACAACAAAAAAAAAAAAACATACGGTCGAACATAGAACCTCCTCTTTTTTGAACTCGGTTAAAAAACGAGTTTATTACTTGTAATAAATTTTATGGAACGAAAAACAGTTATATATGACGCAGCTGTCAAACGATAGCTCCGCTTCGAACGCCATCTATTAAAAGTAAGCTGAACTGACAATTCCCATACAAAATTACAATAAACTATACTTACCTATTATTTTATTTAAAAAAATCCTAATTGTAACTAACTAACTTACAAATCAATTTTCTAGTGACTTTTTAATATGTAATTATAATGGAGCCGGGCATACATAGTTTTAAAGTACACCTAACTTGGTATGGAACTGGTTCTCAAGTGAGGCTGTCGGAACACACCGTTAGATACTTCGTGGCAGATTTTGAACTTGAGGGTGGTAGCAAGTGGTGGTTCTAGAAAATACCCTACCACCATGCTATGGTTTCCTCACAATTTTTTTTCTTCATTGGCAGCTCAAGCTCATTGTTGGGTTTTGAACCTACGCCCTTCGGCGTGTGAACCGACCGCGCTAACCACTGAGCTATCATCGCTACAAAATAATGCAGATAACTCATAACCCTGTGACAAAAAATGCGAGTAAAAAGCGTTTTTTTTTGCTGAGCTCAGCTTAATACAATATCCACAGTTGTACAAGGTTAATGTTTCATTCAACATGATTAAATACTGCGCTCTGATTGGCTCACGTTTTGTGTACACTGGTGCTCTGACACGATGTGTACGATACGCAATTCATTAATATTTGCAATCACATTTTGCATTTAAACGCTCCCTCGAATCTCATTACAGTCGCAGAACCCAGAGAGTATGTGCATAGAACATGTTTATACTGGCCACAATATACAAAAGTCATAAGGCTTGGGGTGTACTTAGCCCAAAGGTCACATCACATCACATAGTAGCGACGATAGCTCAGTGGTTAGCGCGGTCGGTTCGCATGCCGAAAGGCGTGGGCTTAAACCCGAACAATGACTTTGAGCTACCGGTGAAGGAAAACATCGTGTTGCAACCATAACATGGTGGCTATTATAGTACCTGGATTATCGAGCTTTGCTCGACTGAAAACACGAATGAAACGATGTACCTATTCTAAAAATGAAACCTAGCTAGATCGATTTATCGCCCCCGAAACCCCCTGCATACTAAATTTCATGAAAATCATTGGAGCCGTTTCCGAGATTCAGATATATATATACGTAACAACTGTTCTTCAAAGAAATATTCATATATTTTTTTTATTTTCATATGTATAAATTAATATAAGAAGACAGACCTCAAGCGACGGCAAAGTTTTATCATATAATTACACGTGAGTAATCCCGCATAAAAAAAAACAAAAATGTGTCAAGACCACGTCAGTTTCCATAATAATATATATATATATACATATATAAAAGAATTACTCGTTTAAAGGATAAATTATAGCTATTTTACTCGCAGTCGGGTTATAGATTTTTTAAACTATTAAGCTTTTTTCTTTCTATAAAATTATTTCATATAAATTATAAAGTTACAGTGTTAAGTTACAAAGGTTGCCTAAAAGTGTCAGTATAGCAAACTATTCTAACGGGTTCCGGTTTGTAAGTTCACGACACAACTCAAGAACAATGTTTCCGTTTCGTGTACCTAAGCGCTTTACATGAGATCAAATTTGGCCTAACTTCGTGCAGATTCCACTTTGTGGTCTTTTCTAGAATGCAATAAAGACGTACATTGCTTAGGAAGAACACCTACCTTTTAAGCTGAATTTGAGACTTGCGAGACTTGCTCTGATGCAGTAACGAACGCTCTGTTGCTCTGTTTAGCGTGGCGGTAGGGTACTTTCTAGTACTCGGCTGGCTAGCTACCACCATCAAGTTGAAAATCTGCCGCCAAGCATCTAACGGTGTGTTCCGGCAGCGTCACTTGAGAGCCAGTACTATTCCAGGCTAGGTGTGCTTTACCATCTTCGACCACAACGTCACTTAACATCAGGTGAGCTGTGGTCAAACACCTAGCCTATCAAGAATATAAAAAAAAATGAATTTTTGGACAGAAATAAAACTAAAAGAAATATTCAAAATCAATTATATGCTACGTAAGAGATGATGTGGGCGAAATACTCACTTCGTTTATAAATATACACAAGGTTCGGTATTCCACAAAAATATTAATTTATGTCACACTCTAATATTTAATTTTTGGAAATGTACAAAAAAATTAAACCCCAAGGCACAGGCAAATTAAACCACTGAATGTAGACGGTTTATCCAATCCACGTGATATAGCAAATAGGTTTAAAACTTTGTTCCAAATTGAGCCCGCGCCTAGAGTTGGATCGCAGCCGGTGCTTGATACTAATTTTCGTCCAGTGCCGGTAGCTTCACTGCCGCGTTTTACAGCGAAAGAGGTGGCGTCTGTGATTAAGCACATGACACGAGGAAAGTCACCAGGACACGACGGAATTAGTATTGAGCACCTGCAGCATGCTGGTCCTCATTTGCCACGTGTTCTGGCAATGTTTTTCACTTTCTGTATGCGGCACTCGTATTTACCGCAAGATTGTTTAAAAACGGTGGTTGTGCCTATAGTCAAGAACAAAACGGGTGACCCATCTGACAAGAGCAACTATAGGCCCATCTCGTTGGCTGTCACCGTGGCAAAAGTGCTGGACAGTTTGCTTGATCGCATACTGAGCAAACATTTGAAACTTCACGATGCCCAGTTTGGTTTCAGACCTGGGTTATCGACAGAGACTGCGATCTTATGCCTCAAGCATACTGTCCGTTACTACACCGATCGGAAGACGCCGGTCTATGCCTGTTTTCTCGATCTTTCGAAGGCTTTCGATTTGGTGTCTTATGATGTGCTGTGGAGCAAGATGAGAATGCAAACAAGTCTTCCGGATGAGGTCATTCGGGTTTTTGATTATTGGTACAACAATCAAACTAACGTTGTAAGATGGGCGGGCGAGTTTTCTGAAGCGTACGGGTTGAGGTGTGGGGTAAGGCAGGGTGGGTTGTCTTCTCCGCGTCTTTTTAACTTGTATGTCAATGGGCTTATCGAGGAGTTGAGCAGCGCTGGAGTCGGCTGTTCTATTGACGGCACGTTTGTTAACAATATTAGCTACGCTGACGATATGGTGTTGCTCGGCCCCTCGATAAGCGCGCTCAGGAAGCTCCTCAGTATTTGTGAGGCTTACGCCGGGGCTCACGGCCTCAGGTATAATGGAAAGAAGAGTGAACTTGTCGTTTTCCAATCGCGTGGTTTTAAAACAACTAGAGTACCGCAATTAGTACTAAATGGAGTTCCGGTAGACCGAGTCTCACGTTTTAAGTATTTAGGTCACTGGGTCACGGAGAGCCTCACGGATAATGATGATATCGAGAGGGAGCGTAGAGCGTTGGCTGTTAGAGGCAATATGTTGGTCCGCAGATTTGCCCGCTGCACTACTCCAGTGAAAATAAGTTTATTTAAAGCATTCTGTCAGTCTTTTTATACCTGCAGTTTGTGGACCGACTATACTCTGAAGACAGTTAACGCCTTGCGAGTACAGTACAACAATACGCTCAGGATGCTGTTAGGGCTGCCTTGGCGCTGCAGTGCATCGGGGATGTTTGCGGACAGTCATGTGGATGGTTTCCACGCCATACTCCGCAAACGGGCCGCCTCGATGCTCTCCCGCGTCCGAGGCAGCACTAATGGCATCCTGTGTGCCGTGGCTGCCCGACTCGACTGCCCCATCATCACGCATGCCACGCAACTTCACATTTGATTTTTCTTGACATTCAATCGCACGTTTTTAATTATTATTATGTTAAGAATTTAATTATTTAATTTAATTATTTTTAGTTTTAATTTAATTTTTCTGTATTTTAATTTTTGTATTTAGTTACATATGGGTCATAGTAACCTGATATAAATGTTTATTATTATTATTATTTTATTATTAATATTGTGTGGTGGGTTCGATTTCCACTCAACAAACATTTGTGTAAAAAAAATAAATGTTTGTCATTTGTCCGGGTGTTCTGTATGTATTTATACAAAAATAAATATATAAGTATTCTAACAGTTATCTGGTTCCCATAACCATATTAACATATCACCATTACCATGTAATGTTATGGTCCCGGTTCATGGTGTGATGGTGGTTTGATGGTCAGGCATGGTCTTTGCTTAGTTTGGGTTTGATGGCGCTGTGTGAAATATCTCAGGATATTTATAAAAGTTTGTCTGTATGTTCGTTAGTTTTTTACGGTGAAACGACTGAGCTGATTTGAGAGAAATTTAAAATACAAATAGCTTAAACATTGGATTAACACTCAGGGAACTTTCCATCCCGGACAATGCGGTTAAAATAGCGGGATGCAGCTAGTATTATAAAATTTAAAATTATAAATGCGAAAGTATGTCTGTTTGTATGTATGCACGTTAGTTACTTCTTTACTTTGTAATGACTCAATGGATTTGGATGTAATTTGAAATACGGGCAGCTTATGGCTATGGTTAACACAGTTATACTATTTATCCGGGAAAAAGGAAGGGTAGTTAGTCGTAATATAGAAAAAATATGGAAGTGTGCATGTTTAGATGTTTGTTACTCATTCACGCAAAAATGGTTGAATGGATTTGGATACAATTTGGGACACGTATAGTCTATTACCTGGATTAACATTTATGATACATTTTATATCAGAAAAATGTTAGGTTCCTATGGGATTATCAAAAATATTTAAGGGCACTGCGACTACTCACCACCAGATGTCGTCAAGAGTCACAAAACACAATAGTCATTAATATTCAATTTGACGGATGAAGTAGCGGGTACAGCTAGTAGCGAATAAATAAAGAATTATCAAAATTAGTTTCTTCAATGATAGAAACGTCATCTACAAAAGAATAATTTTTTTGTTGCAGATTAGTTGACTGTTTTGCACAGATTTCTTTAATTTGAAGATCTCTTCTAGGTACACAGATTTCATTGCTTATTTCACTGTTTGATAAGTAAAAGCACAAGAGTCTACTGCCACTAGTCTACAAACTGTGGTCTCTAGAAGGATTACCGTACTAGTCCTCTACTCACAGTTTTGTGGCTTGTACAACTCGGTGCAGGTTGAGATACCTTGAGAGACTTGAGAGACCGCAAGCTGAGGAACATAAAGACTATAAAACTAGAGGGCTAGTGCTACAATACAGCGAAGTTTGCTGGTTACCCTTTACAGTGTTGTTGATTCATAGTAAGTTTTTGTCACTGTATATGCTCTGTTACTTCCACAACTGAGACGAAACTCAAACGCTTTAGGCTGTAGAGCGTGTCAAAGAATTTGACATACATACATATACACCGTGAAAGTTAGAGCATCAGCAATATTGATACAGGGGGCTTAGTACTCGATTGTCGTTCCAAATAATGATAAAAAATAGGTGGTTAATATTTGACCTAATTGTCCTGAGCAAACACAAAAATACGGACACTCAAACCCCGCGCACCAAAAATGATAATATGGGAGTCGCGCGCGATCCCAGATTAGATAACAGTTACTACGTAGTCTACGTATAGTAGTTATGCCTTGCACTAGCTCGGTGCGTAAGGCTGCGCGCTGTCCATAAATTCTGGAGTCTTGGGAAAAACTTTTACCAAGGTTTTCTTAGTTTTTTTTTGTATTTGTTTCGATTTTATTTCTTTATACGTTTCATATGAGCACTAACTAGCATGTCTTTGAATATTGCTAATATTCAAACTGTCAGCCCGTATATACGCTCATAAAACATTACCCACCTTCGGCAGTCGGTTAAAACACTGTTCATGGGATATTATTTTCAAAATAAACCACATAGAAGTATTTCGATATGAAAGCAAAACAAACCGAAGCGTCAAAATTTCCTGCTTGAAACTCACATAAGTGCTTCCCGAAGCTAAGACACACACCTATCTCATTATTTATCCACGTACTTACGTAAGCTCTTTAACGCTTCCCATAATACCTCCAATATTAAATTCCTTTATCATTAAAATTTACGAGTATCCCATAGAACGTAAACAACTATTAACAGAACTCATTAAGCTGAGACAAGGGGCCGCTGGAAGTGGTTATTGCTTGAGACATTGAAGATTGGGGGATCCTTTTAGAAGTAAAGACAGTTTTCAATTTTACTTGAAACTGTTATGATATTTTTGTGGTATATAGCTTGGGAAGCTGAAACGGGGGCATTATTATACGAATGACTAGACTCTGAAATTGTAAAAAAAAATTACTGTTTCATAAACATATATGTTTAAGGGTGAACGATAGATGAGACTTATGTTTTTATTTGCTACTTTAATTTATGCACCTCAGAGTTTTATGTATAGTTGTTTAGGTAGGTACCAACGCTGTATCAAATATTCTACTGTCAAGCAGCAGTGTGATTGTGTTCCGGTTTGAAAGATACCGTAGCTGGCGAATTTAAGACATCGTATGTCTTAAAGTAATGAGTGCCTTAGCAGCAATGACAATTTTGTATTGTTACTCAAAGTTCTGGGTATCGTTTTTTTAATGTTTTAGGGTTCCGTACCTTAATAGGAAAAAAACGGAACCCTTATAGGATCACTTTGTTATCTGTCTGTCTGTCAATACCCTTTTTCTCAGGAACGCGTGGAGGTATTAAGCTGAAACTCATATCAGAAACTCAAGGCTTCTGTCCCTTGGAGCTGTGAAAAAAAACAAATTTCTAAGCCAACACAATCAAAAGATACAGCCGTTTATGCTGCAAATTTTCGACACTAGCAAGGGAATGAAAACCTACAGGGTACTTCCCGTGAACTCAGAATCTTGAAATTTGGTACGAAGTAACGTCTTATAGCACAAATAAAGGAAAAATCGTGAAAAGCATAAATTACCATTAAAAAAAAAAAACTTTTACTTATATACCCACAGGTTTGTACGGAACCCTCGGTGCGCGAGTCCAATTCGCACATGGTTGGTTTTTTTTAACTTATCGATTTCAAAATCTCAGTATAATTACATTCTCTATCAAAAATAATAATAATTAGAAATTAGGTATATATACTCCACGATGTCTGATGTCAACCACTACATGGACGAAGTCGCGGGCAAGAGCTAGTTATTTATAATATTTGTTAAGTATATATTTATTTAGCTTTGATTAAGCCATATAAAAAAACGGTTCGCGCGTAATCTAACTAACAAGTGTCTCTCAATCTAGTTAATACTCAATACATTCAAAATTAATACTTCAGGTAAAGTGATTTAGGCACTTTATCGATATGTAATATCGTATGTTCTCAGTCTCATCACATAGAATTGATACTTCAGTACGTGAGCGGAGTTTTGAAGTGTTAGATTCAGATTAGAACAGAGACTCTATTTCCTTTGTAATAAAGCATTTTTCGTAATCTTTTTTTACAATATCTATATCTTTAAACAAGCAATTCTTGTATATATATATACTTATATATATATATATATATATTCTGAATCTCGGAAACGGCTCCAACGATTTTCATGAAATTTTGTATGCTGGGGGTTTTGAGGGAGATAAATCGATCTAGCTAGGTTTCATTTTTAGAAAACGTCGTTTTATCCGTGTTTTCAGCCGAGCAAAGCTCGGTCATCCAGGTACTAAACATAAACTACAGAAGTGCCAACAACCTTAATTAGCCAAAGTCTAGAACTGGTTATGGTCAAAGAATACTATTATTTAACTCTACAATATGATCAAAACCAATAAATATTAAGAACTCAAAATCTATACAAATATCCAAAAATAACCTAAAAAAATATGTGTTTCTCAAATATTTAGAACACAAAATGCATAAGTATCATATATGGGATCGATGCGTGGCAGTGGATGTGTTAAACTGTATCTTTTTGTCTTGCAATTTATTTGTTGGTTGTTGGTTTTTTTTTGGTTGTATTATATGGTCATTTTCCTTAGATGAGTGTCTTAATATTGATTGTAATTGTATTGTAATAATTGTAGAGTATTAATAATATTACCAGTAGTACTTTACCTGTAATTATGCATAAAGTGCCAACCGCAGGAAGAAGTTAGTGCCCGAGATTCAGATCTTTTGTTCGGGTGCTAACACTCTTTATTTATTGTAAATTTTCGGTTTCAATAAATTATTATTATTATTATTACATTGTATATAATTTTTTCAAAATTATACAACAAAAGAAAAACAAAAATTATAATTCGATACTAAATTATGAGTTAATCAAATATTGCCAGCCCACTATAACAGGCCAAAAATAACAATTAATTTGTTAAGATAGCGCAAAAGTGAGGCAGAATGTTTCTTTTGATATATTAATAAGGATCTATGATACCTTAGACAAACAACTTAGGGTACTGGACCCGCTCCCAAATGCAATGAAATATAAATGTGACTTATTTGTAATGAACCAAACTATCGTTGACGTGTCCAAGAGTTGAAAAGTTCTCACGATATTAATGATTTTGACATTGACTTTGAATCCATCGTTTTAAGATAAACATCTGCGGTTAAATACTCCGCAGTCCCAGCTATGTAAGAGAAGTGCTCGTCAATGTTTTATATTAAAAGCCTAAAGTGAAATACGATTTACCAATTGGGAAAATGGTTTTTAATTTTATTTCAGCTTCGATAAAACACATATCAACAGTGAAGATGATTTTTGATGAGCATACAACATTTGAACTTGACTTAGTGACGTTTATAGCCAACTAACTGTTGCCCGCCGCTTTGCTTGCGTGGAAATATGTATATAAAATTACAAAAAGCAGTCTTGTTAATCCTCATGATATAAAGTATTTCCTTGTTAAATTATACCAAGATTTTAGTAGCGATGATAGCTCAGTGGTTAGCGCGGTCGGTTCGCATGCCGAAGGGCGTGGGTTCAAACCCCAACAACGACCACATCGTAACTTAACAAAAGGTGAGCACCTATACTATACAACTAGCCTTAACCATATTTTTTTTTCAAAATAACCTGTTGATCAATCACGTTGATTGGTTTGTCGTTTTGCAGTCACTTTTATGTTATGAAAGTCTCGGCTAGGTAGATCGAATTCATTCATTGTTTTTTTAAATAAAATGTCTGCAAAAGGAATAAGGATATAAATAAAATGTTTTTCAAGTAAGTAATACCAACGTTAACGACCAAATTAAAATATTCAAAAGGCTTTAAGCCGAGATGTGATTTTCTTTTACGCACGAACAGTATGAGAACGCATTTTGAATGGGTAGCGATGATTAAAATCCTTCGCTTAAATATTTATAAAGATTCAATCGAATCCAATATCTTTTTCGAAATGCATAACAGAATTGGAAGTAAGAGACGAATATAAATGGACCGCAAAACCGATGTTTTTGTATGAAAATACAGAGCACATTTTCTCATTAATACTACCTTTATCATCATCATCATCATCTCAGCCGTAGGACGTCCACTGCTAGACATAGGCTTCCCCCATTGACTTCCATAAAGACCGGTTGGAAGCGGCACGCATCCAGCGCTGTCCTGCGGTCTTTGTGAGGGCGTCTGTCCACCTTGTGGGTGGACGTCCTACGCTGCGCTTGCCGGTCTGTGGTCTCCACTCTTTTATAATATATAGTAATGTTGCCCTGTATTGTGTTTTTTTTTAAAAGGATAAGTCTGCTTTTGACCACCAAATCGCCTGATGGTAAGCGATAATGTTGCCGGAGATAAAGCACGCAGACTTAAAAGATACCTATTGACACTGACCTAGAAACGATCTAGATAATATACTATATTCAAATATATTTGGTTTATCCGTGTAATCCTTTCGCATTACAATACTTACTACTACTTTACTTTCATTGTTCGAACGGCTTAAGCGTGGAATACGTTACCCGAGTGGATGTTCCCTGATAGATACAATCTAGGTTTGAAATTCTTAAAAGGCAAGACAGGCTAGGTGATTGACCACAGCTCACCTAATGTTAAGTGACGGTGTGGTCGAAGATTTTAAACACACCTAGCCTGGAATGGAACTGGCTCTCAAGTGAGACTGTCGGAACACACCGTTAGATGCTTGGCGGCAGATTTTCAACTTGAGGGTGGTAGCTAGCCAGCCGAGTACTAGAAAGTACCCTACCACCACGCTCTGGTTTCCTCACGATGTTTTTCTTCACCGGCAGTTCAAGCTCATTGTTGGGGTTTGAACCCACGCCCTTCGGCGTGCGAACCGACCGCTCTAACCACTCGGCTATCATCGCTACAACATTGTGTACCCCAAGATTATGTAGTACCTATATATGTTATTATTACACATCAGAGTCTGACCTTTAAAATAATATTACGATATTAGTACAACAATTTACAACAGAGTCGCTGATGACATAGCACCATTTGTGCAAATACCTAATTGTGTACCGCAAGGGGCCACCTAACGACGTCATCAGGACAATATAAACAGATAGAAGTGAACACAAAGTTCCACAAATACCCCTCTTAATCCCTGAACGAGTAACCTGAGACTGCGAAATTTGTTATCTCACTTTTTCTCGCCCAAAATAGACGTGTTGAACAGGGATAGATTGATTAATCTCTCGCCCATGCAATGAGAGTCAGTGCCAAGTCATAGCCAACTTCTGCAGGAAATGTAATAGCAGTAAAAGCAGTTCAAAGATTTCATGATTTATACAAATAAATAAATGTCCAAGGACATTTCACAAAGCGTCATCTAGCCCCAAACTAAATAAAGTTTGTATTATGGCTTCCAAATAACTGATAGAATACTTACATACTTTTTTAGGGTTCCGTACCTCAAAAGGAAAAAAACTATACCCTTATAGGATAACTTAGTTGTCCGTCTGTTTGTCAAGACCCTTTTTCTCAGAAACGCGTTGAGGTATCAAGCTGAAATTCATATCAAATACTCAGGTCAATTGTCCCTTGGAGCTGTGAAAAAATAAAACTTCTAAGCCAACCCAATCAAAAAAACAGCCGTTTATGTTGCAAATTTGTGTCACTCATAAGGGAATCAAAACCCACAGGGTACTTCCCGTGAACCCAGAATCTTGAAATTTGGTACGAAGCAACGTCTTATAGCACAGATAAAGGAAAAATTGCGAAAAGCATTATATTCGATTTTTCGGAATGTTTCCCTTTACGTGTGTTGACCAAAATTGACAATTCTAGGTCAACCGGAAGTACCCTATAGGTTTTGGGTCGAAAACCTATATGGTAGTTCCCGATGACCTACTACAACTAATACTACTACGGTGCTTACAAGTTTTCGCGAAAATCTAAATTTCAACCATTACAGCACACACACACACACTTAAAACTTAGCCACCAATAAAAATGATACCAATTATATTATTATGGCGGTATTATGGGTAGGTACGGATCGCTCGGCGCACGAGTACGACTCGCACTTGACCGGTTCTTTTTTAATATTTAATAGATCTTTGGTTTGGTCACCAACTCGCCTGATGGAAAGCGACGGTGCGACTGAAGATGGAGCACGCTGATCTAGAAGAAATCTATTCACTCTAGCCTTAACAACGTCCAAATGGTAGTTTATAGGAATCAGAGAAGCCGGCAATGAATTCCATTCACTGGCATACGCATCAAGAAAGTAGAGCCGAATCGCTGCGTACAAATACTGGAAAAGTCCACGAGGAACGGACGTAATTTTTTTTTATGTAACAATAATGAGATGAACGAGACGCTCTCCTAATGTTAAGAGATAACGCCTGTCCATGACCATTGCAGCGATACACAGAACTTTGAGTAGTAAAACAAAGTCCAGGGCATCGCTGCCTTGGCGCTCATTACTTCGAGACTAGATGGTTAGTCTCAATAGCCCTGTAATTTCGCTAGCTACAGTACCCTTCAAACCGGAACACAGTAATGTTTACACACTACTGCTTGGCGGGAGAATATCTGGTACTGCGATGGTACCTACCTAAAAGTAAAAAAAAAAAAGTATATAATAAAAGAGCGAATTCGTATTATTTAAAAATGTTCTCCCTGTTCACAAGATTCTTTGGTAATGTTACCCTTACTGTGGCTATTTGTATGACACTCTTCCCATCTCCTGGCTCCAGATTAAAATACAAATTTACTCATTGAAAGCGTTCTACAGGCAGATTACCTTCGTATTTATCCTACCTGCGTTACTCTCATTGTGACAGTCTAAGCGTTTCCAGGGATATTTTATGTTATATCTAGATTAATGTCGCCGAAAGCGAAATTGAAATCCCTTTTAAATATATTTCATATTATCGGGTCTGTTGAAAGAGGATTTGTACATTTTACGTTTTGAGTCGGAATAGGTTGATTTGATTTCAATTACTTGTGTAGCGAATGTGTATTATAAAATTGATATAAATTAATTCTTAGGTTTCAATTATTAATGACACTGAAAAGAAAAACATGATTAGTAAATATTTGTTGCGATTTATTAATGACATATAGTTTTTTTTTTTATTGTTGACAGGCTATGTTTTTGATCACAGCTCACCTGATGGTAAGTGACGGTGTGGTCGAAGATGGTAAAGCACACCTAGCCTGGAATGGTACTGGCTCTTAAGTGAGGCTGCCGAAACACACCGTTAGATGCCTGGTGGTAGATTTTCAACTTGAGTGGTAGCTAGCCAACCGAGTACTAGAAAATATCCTACCACCTCGCTATGGTTTCTTTGCGATGTTCTTCCTTGTTTGATTGTTAATGTTCATACTAGTAATCAAATGTGAAATAGGTATCAATTTTCAGGCAACTATTGCTAAAAGATATTTCTTATAACCTAAAATATTAATATGGAAAGTCAAAACATTGTATCAAAGCATAATTTCACTCAAAATTGGCGTTTGTATGGGATGAGAGATAGCAGTAGCGGGTTTTATATTTTCACTAGCTGTGCCCCGCGGTTTCACCCGCGCTAGATGCCTACGTCATAGTAGCTTTATGCTAGCAAAGTCTCAGCCCGATCGGTTTAAAATTGACAAAGTTTCATACAAACTTTCATCCCCTATTTTATCCCTTTGGGGGTAGAATTAATCAAAATCCTTTCTTAGCGGATGCCTACGTCATAACATCTACCTGCATGCCAAATTTCAGCCCGATCCGTCCAGTGGTTTGGGCTGTGCGTTGATAGATCACTATGTCAGTCAGTCAGTCAGTCACCTTTGAGTTATATATATTTAGATTTGTATAATTATTGTAATAAAAATGTTATAGTCATGAGGACCGCCGACAGAAATGAAAATTTAAAACACGTCACATTATTAGCATGTCGGTGACGTGAACATATAAGTTTTAACCCTATCAAAAATAGCTTAACGCGGTTAAAGAAGTTTTCACTTCAAAAACAACTTATTTAAGAATGAGAGACGAATATAATATAAGAATTTCATTTCCTATACAATTTTATTCTAAAACACGTTTTGTTAATATTAAGTCAAAGTATTTGATTATAGTTTTAATTACTTACAAAAATAACATCGTATTTGCTATTTATATTTATCTATTTACGAGTGTCTCCCTTAGAAAAAGTACTTGTCTTGACTAAACACGGTTTACAAATGTGTCTACCTAAATACGAATACTGGAATGCATGCTTAGCGTCTCTGACAAGCAAAGGCTGCGCTAGGGATTGAAAAATAAATCCGGCCAGTGACGTTGGCTATATTTTGGTCGAGACATTAAAATTGTTGTAATACATTGCATCGGCCAGGATCAGCTTTGTATTTATAATTAGTACCTGGATGACCGAGCTTTGCTCGGTATTTTAAAGGAACTTGAAAAGAAGGGGGAAAAAATTATCATCTGGATAGCAGTTTTTCATTGCCTGAAAACACAGATAAAACGACGTTTTCTTAAAATGAAACCTAGCTAGATCGATTTATCGCCCCTGAAACCCCCTGCATACTAAATTTCATGAAAGCCGTTTCCAAGATTCAAAATATATATACAAGAATTTCCGCCGTGGTGATGCCGGCGTAAGAATTGTACCCCACCTTCTTTACCCGTGGTTGCCGTAAGAGTCGGCTATGGGATGTAATCCGGAAGATGGGCAGCAGCGTCTTCCTCGAACAATCATACCTAAACTGCGCTTGCCAACCCGCCTGCCAAGCGTGGCGAGTATTGGCAAAACCCCTCCCCAGGAGGAGGCCTATGTCCAGCAGTGGACGTCATTTGGCACAATAGATCAATTCTTGTATCATATCACACACACACATCATCAGCCATAGAATGTCCACTGCTGGACATAGGCCTTCTCCCTTAGCCGACTCTTACGGCAACCACGGGTAGAGAGGGTGGGGTACAATTCTTACGCCAGCACCACCACGGCAAATAATAGTGTAGTATATGTGTAGTAAGTATGCATCATATGCATGATTTATGCATATCGATATTTCAGAGATGTGTGTGAATAAATAGATAAAATAAATTATATCGTGCTTCATAATAATTATCATTATTTTGTCTTTTGGTTAACCAAACAATAGTGGTTCATGTACCTACTGCCTGTCCTCATGTCTTACCTACTTGTAAAATATTTTAGAAACAAAAAAACATTTAATTATTATGAATTATTTTGTGTTGAAAAGATAAATCGTTAATTTAAATAATAACAATTATCATTAAAGCAGATGTGGTTTTACCCGGTCAAAATTATTTCCCCCCATCCCTATTGACCCTTGTTTCTAGGCAGAGTTGGAAAAGAACGCGCGTTGTTTTTGCAAAGCAAAAGTACCTACTGCCACTCACGTGCTAGCAGAGACATGTTCTTTGATCTGTCTACGACCCTTGGTCTTTTAAAAGCCTTTAACATAATTTATGATCTTGTTTTACCTTGTTGTCTAACGTGTGTTAATTGGTCGTTAAAAAGATTTATATAATGTATTTTTTTAGAGAGGTTTAGATATCAAAGCATATTTTGCCATAAATACGTCTTTAAATTTGCTTTTATGGCGAGAGGCAATTCAGAAAACTGATGATAACCAAACCGGGTGTACACTTTGGTGTTGCTACATATAATTAATTGATTCAGAGGTTACTTTGCGGAAGTTCATTAAAAGGTTAAATATGTGACACCTGCATTCAAAATTTATTTAAATTTAAGTCCCTTCAGTCTTTAATTTTGTAAATTTTAAGGGCATGTAAACTGTAGATACTGCGTGAAATAGGAACGTAAGGTAGCGAGAAAGAGACAGAATAAATGAGTAATTAATATGTTTGAAAGAGCGAAAGGAATATGAAGATATGAATAGAACGTTAAAGTCAATATGAAAGAGATGCCTAGATGCGAGATAATTTTAAGTATAAAAGAAAAAGAGAAAGCGCGAAAGGGATAGTGGTAATAGTTTAGTAAGGTGTGAAAGAGAGAGAATAAATCAATTAGAAGGACGAAATCTTTCAATTCACTTCACCCTTACTATCTAAATCTAAAACTAAAAATAGAATATCTATCACTAGTATGGCAAATCCGAAGTATTTAATAATTTCTATAGAAAAGCATTGTTACCCGCGCTAGGAACAAACCTGGTTTATGGGGTAACAATACCCTCTGTGTATCGAAATATTCTGAGAACATTTCGATCAACGATATTTGAGGATTATGATCGTACTTTGTACCAGCATTCAGACATAAAACAGAGTATGATTTATAGTCTAGTCTTCGCCATAGTCATGACAGGATTGTTATTTTTTAACCTATCGTAGTTTGTTTATAGTAACATACAAAACAGAATGTACATAATATTATTAAATTGAGTTTATTTATAGTTGACAGGCTAGGTGCTTGGCCACAGCTCATCTGATGTTAAGTGACGGTGTGATTGAAGATGGTAAAAAGCACACACCTAGCCTGGAATGGTACTGGCTCTTAAATGACGCTGCCAGAACACACCGTTAGATGCTTGGTGGCATATTTTCAACTTGACTTGCTAGCTACCACCCAGCTAGCCAGCCGACTACTAGAAAGTAGTACCCTTACCACCAATGCTATGGTTTCCTCACGATGTTTTCCTTCACCAGCAGCTCAAGCTCATTGTCGGGGTTTGATTTGAACCCACGCCCTTCGGCATTTGAAACGACCGCGCTCACCACTGAGCTATCATTGCTACTAAACATTTTGTTATTTATTTTTAGTTTCATTTTGCAGATCTGTATTACTTGAAAACTATGTGTGTAAATAGTCACTAGGGAGTCAATCTAGTTAGTGTACTGGACAAATCTACTGTGAAAATTTCGTTTGCGCGATCCAGACCTTCGTGCGTTGATTGGTTATCGCGATACATGTTTCTGTCGATAGCCACTGTATATACATGGTGACGTCACTACATCATCATCTGAGTTGACGCCCATGCATAGTTGTATATACATATTTTCTGCCAATATCACAGGTAAAACAGTAAGATGTATTTAGTAGTGAAATGAACTAAAACTATCTCAGTTCTTGCCAAATCATCAAGAAGTTTCAAAGAATCTTGTTTGCTTACATCGCCGTCCAATCTCCTAATGCAAAAGTGTTCCCCGTCAAAAAGTCACGTGCCCCTGAAACTGCCGCCCAAAAGCCAGCTACGCTCATAAAGGTAATGCTAAATTAACATTATGCAGGACTTGACACAGTACATTTTAACTAGTAAGGTAGCTGCAGCTTTTTATGTAAGATGCTGAAAATTTTTATAGATAGATAATTTGTGATATAGACAACAACTAAATGGAACTAAGTACTGTCCATAGCCCGTCAAGATGTGATGTGACTGTCCATAGTGAATCTAAATGAAATTATCATTTAGCGATAATATCGTTTTTGAACTTATTTTTATCGGTAACGTAATTTTAGTGAAATTCTTTTGTTGTGCCGATAAGTAATATTGCAGAAAAAAAAATGTATATCATCATCATCAACAGCAATAGGAAGTCCTCCTCTTGGGGGGGTTTTGCCAATACTCGTCATGCTTTGCAGGCGGGTTGGCGAGCGCAGTTAGGTGTGATTGTTCAAGGAAGACGCTGCTGCCCATCTTCCGGATTACATCCCTTAGCTGACTCTTACGGCAACCACGGGTAGAGAGGGTGGGGTACTATTCTTACGCCGGCACCACTATGGCAAATTTTATATTGTATATACTTACTAAATAAACAATAAGAAGATTTAAAAAAGAATGCTGTTGGTAGATAGTTTCAAAATTTTCGTTGAGTGACTGTTTGTACGTTCATACAAACATATATGAACAATCTACTAAAAATTAATTAAAAAAAAAAAAAACAATAATGTCAATCGATGTTAGTGTAAAGTGTCATAGAAAACAGTAAAATTATAGCAACGACAAATATATTATGGCACAATTATACATTTATAATTTATATAAATCGACTCGATAAGTCCATATCTCTAAATCCAAACACAGGTTTAAAGTATTTTGACTTAAAAAATCAAACTATTGAACTAATTTTCATGAATATGCGACCTGTCTAAAAGTTTATATACCCTTTCAAATAAAAAAATAACTTTCCAAATCGGTAATATAAATGACGAAATTTTGAGATAACAAACAAAAAAAAAACCTTGACAAAAATCAGAATTGAGAATTCACCTTTTTGAAGTCGGTTAAAAAGCCAATAAGCGCAAGTATTAGTACCCTTATCAAGGTGAACAGACGACCTAATAAAGACCACAGGAATGCGCTGGATGCGAGCCGCTTCCAACCGGTCTTAATGGAAGTCAATGGTGGAGGCCTATGTCCAGCAGAATGATAATGATTAGTACCCTTTAAGTTTTGTTACTGTCATACACTGTTCCAAAGTTGTTGGTAGATAAGGTCTAACTAATTAAGTTGAGGTAGACCCTTTTAAAGCTCATTAAAATTAAATGCTTGTTGGCAACATGCTGCGTTAGAGATGCAAATCATAGCCTTATCGTAGCTTATAATTCTATATCTACGTTTTATGGTTCACTCTAAGCTAGATTTAGCTAACGATCGCAAAAATCGCAGAAACAGATTTTATAAAAGATTTTTTTTATCTACTTTAAAACATTTATGCGAGAATACTTAATGTTATGTTCGAAATTTATTAAAGCTTTCAAGCGACTTTGGTTATTGGAGATAGAGTAGAGGATTATAAAAATATTTTTTAAGAATAATTTCAGCAAACATCACATTAACTAAAAGTAAATGAAAATTTTATTAAGAATTTTTTACATTTCAGTGAGCAAATTTATTCTACGTAGAGTGACTGAGCTTATCAATATATAAATGTAAAACAAAAAACTAGATTTAGTTGATAGCTTTTTTGACGATTTAAAATCATAATTTCGTTTTCTATAGTTGAATTACATCGTCGTACAGTAGGTAGTTAAAATTATATTAAAGTGGCCGAGCTTTTCTCGGCTGAAACCACGGATAAAACAACGTTTCCTAAAAATGAAACCTAGCTAGATCGATTTATCGCCCCCGAAACCCTCTGCATAGTAAATTTCATGAAAATCGTTGGAGCCGTTTCCGAGATTTAGATTATATATATATACATACTAGCTGCGCCCCGCGTTACCGCGTGGTATTGCACGATGATGATGATGAGAGCATCCTATGTTTTATGCCAGGGTTTAAAGTATCTTCATGCAAAATTTCATCCAGATCCGTTCAGCCGTTCTGGCGTGATTGAGTAACAAACATCCATCCATCCATCCAAATTATCACAATAATATTAGTGGGGCTTACAAGAATTGCTCGTTTAAAGGTATTAAATAGATTAATAAACTTTTAATAACCGTCCCTTAACATAACACTAGGTGAGATGGCGGTAAAACGTAAGCCTAATTCATATTAAAAAAAGAAGAAGTTAGTAAGTTCATATTATTTTAATCATAATAAATATTCTAAGTTATAAGTATATAAAGGCTAAAGTAGTAGTTTTGATACATTTTAGTTTTTTTTCTTGCAACGTGAGTAATCCTTCATAAATAAAACAAAAATAATAATATTGGAGGGCACTCCTTGCAGCGACATCTAGTTTTAAACTAAGAAATAATAGTGTTAGGAGAGCCAGATAATCTTTATATACCATACATTTAGAACACACTAACATATAACCAACGTCAATGTCATATACTTACCTATACGTTTTGTCCTAGATAGGAATTGAACCCACAAGCTAATCACTTTTTTTTGACATGCTAAGTGCTTTACCACGGCTCACCTGATGTTAAGTGACGGTATGGTCGAAGATTGTAAACACGTCTAGTTTGGAATGGAAGTAGCTCTCAATTGTCGGAACACACTGTTAGGTGCTTAGCTATAGATTTTCAATTTGAGGGGGTAGCTAGCCAGCCGAGTACTGGAGAGTACGCATGCTGCACCATGCTCACGATATTTTTCTTCACCGGCAGCTCACGCTCATAACTACTGAGCTATCATTATTAACAAATCTATATAAATAATTTATTTTACTTTTAAGTAAAATTTTTAGCAAAATGACGATTGTTAACAACTGCACCAAAATAAGCCTGACTACGTCTCTGTGCCTATTCGATTGAAGATTTAATTTTCTACGATATTTGTCTCGAGGAATTTAATATAAGCGGTGTCTCTCGTAAGTGGGGCCTCGTCGCTACATGTCATCGTTACCATCATCCCGGTGCACCTTGGTTTAATTTCAACACGGCTTCAGCTTCACCATTGCTTCTAATTATATACGGTTACGCCGAACTCAGGAGCAATAAGCGGGGGCATATTAAGTTGTGAACTGACGCTGGAATGCCGTCTTTATAACCAACAGAATTTTGTGGCTCTAATTTTAAGTTACAAGAATACATCATTATCATGATCAGCCGTGGTGGTGCCGGCGTAAGAATAGTACCCCACCCTCGCTACTCGTGGTTGCCCTAAAAGTCGGCTAAGGGATGTAATCCGGAAGATGGGTAGCAGCGTCTTCCTTGAACAATCACACCTAGCTGCGCTCGCCAACCCAACCAAGCGTGGCGAGTATTGGCGAACCCCCCGCAGGAGGAGGCCTATGTCCAGCAGTGGACGTTCTATGGCTGATGATGATGATGATGATAAGTGAAAAAAATAGTATCTTTTTACGCCCGGTAGATATCGAACGCTGTCCAATTTCTCATATGTTTTTCTATCGTAAGTAAATATCGCAAATTGATATGTTAGCTTCTGTTCGCATGAGCCAATATTTTCTGTCATTCCTGTTTCTGGTCAGTAGAATTTATGTAAAGAAACAGCGACAAACAAGCAGACGGTATGCCTGATGATGACGACTCGGTGGTAGATCTCCATAGCAAGAGGTCGTTTAGGTAGGTACCACCGCAGTACCAGATATTCTAGCGTCAAGCAGTAGTGTGTAAACATTACTGTGTACTGGTTTGAAAGGTACTGCAGCTAGCGAAATTACAGGGCTATTGAGACTAACTATACAAAGTCTCAAAGTAATGAGCGCCAAAGCAGCGATGCCCTAGATCTTGTTTTCTCATTCAAAGTACCGCTGTAATAGTCATGGATAGGCGTTATCTCTTACCATCAGGAGAGCGTCTCGTTCGTCTCATTACTTTTACATAAAATAAAAAATAAATAAACGGTGCTTGAACAATGAACGCACATACCATTAAATCGTTCGCCTCTTTGCTTGACACTGTATCATGTTTAATGTAAAAAAAGAAAATTTTGTTATTGGAACGGATTTCCTCATCGCACGTTGTTGTTTTCATTTGATTGCGGGCTCAGGGGCTAGACTTAAAAACGTGTAACAATTAAAAACGACACCAAAAATCGACATCTTTTTGTAGGGATTTTTGAGGCACTTCCCGATCACCTTTTTTTAATCGATTCAACTTGCCGTCAATTTTGTGATTATATAGAATTATTTTATAATTTTATAAAAATAAAGCCTTTAAAGGAACACCAAACCGGTTCCAACCAACAGAGGCCTTTCTAACCAGGGGGTGTCCATAAGACACCTCTAATTTTTTTGTAGTAAAATAGACAGTAAAATAGTAAATAGACAGCGTTTGTAATAAAATAGACCAAGTACAAGTCTAAGCATGTGTGTCATAATGATACTTTACAACAATTCTGTTAAACGCAATCCAAAATCTAGACTGACAAACATTACGCGAAATGTACTCGCTTGAAAATCCCCTATCATGTTAGTCCTAACTCCAGCCCTGCTCTCTCACCTTTAATTAAATCGGGCTAGATAAATTCTCGTCTGACTTTGTTGTGGCACACACTGTAATGCCGTAGTGCGGTTAGTAGTAATAGTGTAATTTCGTGTTTCGAATGACTTAGTCCGCTCCTGTTGTAAATCTTGAGGATTAATCTTTGGTCTGTTTAGTCAGAGCTGCATATATTCTAATTTGATTCGTAGAATACAAGATTAGTTTGTTTTTGTTGTCTACAAACTATGAATATTACAATTTCTAAAATATCTCGATGAATATTCAATACATCTTCTTTGTTTTTGGTGTCGCACTTTGTGCATTTGTCAGTGTTAAGTGTTTCACAATAAGTCTAAGTCACACAAAGTAAGGCATATTTGAGTCCGAGCATGCCCTAGTACAGCAATTGTGACTTTACTAGATGCTTTGATTGAGTTTTTGGTAGCAACACGACAAGTCTTATTTCATCACATCCACACGACAATGTGGCGAAATAATGTATCGATTGTGGCAACTGAGTTGTAATTATATAAATACTTCTAAGCACTCGTCTCTAAATAATACTTTTTTTCCTCTTAACTGTTTACTTCCCTACGCGGAAATAACAGTGTGCCAAACACCATGCCTAAGCTAACAACGCTGCTAAAACAAATTGAAAAACCTGAAAACACATCGCGAAATTCACCAATATTTTCAGACCCCTCTTTCCCACTTCGGTGTAGAAAATTACGCCTTTCGGGAAAGACAACACAATATGTGATAGGTCCAGCTATATTGGTCTATCTTGTGATAGAGAGATGGTCAAATTGATTACATAAGACGATGGAAAGCGATCGCCCGTCGTATCCATCATAAATTGCAAACAAATGTGGGAAACACGCGCCTGTGAGTAATCTTGGGTATGAAGTTCTGGGTAAGACAAGACGTGACGTTATACCTACTCTCTAGGTTGCTGTCATGCTTCATACTCCGACGTTTCGAGCGTTTTGTTATGGCAGTCGAGCGTCAGACTAATTCGGCATGTAAAGTATTTTTTTGTATATGTTTTATATTGTTTCCTGATAGTAAACTTTATTTTAAGAAAATACATATTTTGCATATTTTGGCTTTCTATGCGGTAGTTGATTTTTAATACGTTTTTTAAACTTTTTATAGTGATGACGCCATAAAGAAGGTTGTATACGAGTATGTATATGCCCTTGTCATGTTTAACAAAAAAGTAGGTATTAATAACTATTTTGACAATTGAAAGTCGAGTTTATTTTAAACGAGCAATTCTTGTATTATACAAGAATCTTGTTTAAAAGTATTAGATTAGATACATAAAATAAACTTGTTTTTTATTGCCCCCGAAACCCCCTGCATACTGAATTTCATGAAAATCGTTGTTGTAGGGGGTTTCGGAGGCGATAAATCGATCTAGGTTTCATTTCTGGAAAACGTCGGTTTATTCGCGTTTTCAGCCGAGCAAAGCTCGGTCATCCAGCTACTTTTATTAAAATAAACGACATCTCATAGTTTACAAAAAATTATAAAACACATTTAAAGAGCTTTAAACGTAACAATAATGTACAGGAATGTAATATTTCGAAATGGTTTTGGAATCAGTAAAGTATTTTTTTGCTTTACTTGTGTGTAATTTAGCGGAACATCGATTTTTTTGCTTTTTATTAAAGTTTTTGCTCGCATTACTCATACTAAAGAAAAAAACTGAACTAACTCCTGTCTTCCGAAATCTAAAATGAAAATAAAAGACACATATATACATATATAGCTATAACATAAGGATGTTTTTACATTAAAATCTTTTAACATATATCTAAAAATACATTGTTTAGTCCCAGCAAGCAATAGAGGGTAGACGGAAATTTGCTCCGTCAATTTGTCACATTTGCAACCGTCGATCGAGAGAAGCTCTGTCGTTGCGGTCGAGATCGGACGTACGTTACGTTCCCTGCTCACGGCGCGCGCGCAAACTAATATTAAACTAGAATCATCGAAACCAGTGTCCGTGACATTGTGCCGTCAAGTTGCGAACAGATTTGGACCACCAGCAGTTCTAGCCGTGCTAGAATCGTACGAAGCCCGCAACGAAAGCTAAAGCCGTATAGGCGGTCGTGGATTGAAGGTTGGTGGAGTTTTTTCTTATACCTTCGACAGCTTGCGGGGATAGACTATCCGATTCCCACCTGGTTCTAGATGCACCTCATACAGTCCATTTGAATCATCTCTTTCCCGAGACTGTACGTGTATCGTACATACATTAAGCGACATCCTTAACTCAAATTCAGAATACAGTAACATTAAAACACAACTGCTTGACGAGTGAGTAGCTGGTACTGCAGTGGTACCTACCTAGAAGAAATCAGCTAAGAAGATCAATTAACAACCAATTAAATTTATTAGTATCTTCTTGTGAAAAATTAATATCCAGTATTAACTTTATCGGTGATGTTAATATTGACAACTGGCTACATCTTAGGTACCTACTTCGATTAAAACTTTGTAATGAAAGTCGGAAAATTGTTGACGATAACTTAACAAACTAATAACAAGCATAAATGCTTGCTCTTTTCAATCGAAAAATATTCGATCAAATCACAATCTACAAAATAAGGTATTTAATGATTGACACTTTACTTATACATCTTTTTATAATATAATATTGGATTTACTGTAACTTTATCTGCTATGCTCTATGACAACATTATTTGGGAGATACGTGAAAAATACCAACATATATGTAAACTTTCCTATCTCTATCTCTATCTCTAAATAGTATAAGACATAATGTACGCGTCTGTCAGTATGTCCGCTTACTAATTTTAAACGACGCAACGGATTTTGATATGGTTTTAATGACTGCATTTATAGAATATTTGTATATAAACTTTTGTATAAATAGAGAATAATAGAGGCAATAGCAGATACACTACTCCCAAAACTACCATCTTCCAAAACCCATATCTCATCAAATTCGTCTTTAACAGAAACGTCAGACAGGTTGTTTACGTTGAATTATAACGAGACTGAAAGTCATTATTAGTTTGTACAGTTGTTAGTAGTTTTTGTACTATGCTATACATTGTCACACTCTAAGTTGCTGAGCTTAATTTTTGTGATATTCTAAGTAAAATTTCATTTTATGTTTTGTATATAGTCACAGAATATTCTGTTAAAAATGCACTCGATCCCCTCAAGCCTTGAGCTTAGTTTGGGGTCCAATAATAATTTATATTTTATACTTTGAGTTATAATGTCAAATATCACCTCTAGATGTACTGCCGTGGTGGTGCCGGCGTAAGAATAGTACCCCACCTTCTCTATCCGTGGTTGCCGTAAGAGTCGGTCGGCTAAGGGATGTAATCCGGAAGATGGGCAGCAGAGTCTTCCTTGAACAATCACACCTAACTGCGCTCGCCAACTCGCCTGCCAAGCGTGGCGAGTATTGGCGAACCCTCCGCAGGAGGAGGCCTATGTCCAGCAGTGGACGTCCTATAGCTGATGATGATGATGATGAGATGTACTAAATTCATTGTATTCTTTTCTCTGTATACTGTATATTATCTGTAATAAAATACATGATTATAATTATAACTTCTTTTCGTAGTCGAGTAACCTATTATCTAGTAAAACAGACATCGTCGCTTCTCGTAGAAGTCACATCTGCAAAACTACTTTTCTCACTTATTTACCTACATTAAAAGTTAACAAAAGGCCTCAAGAGCGGAGTAAAATGAAACAAGCATTAGAGTAATCCCTGTGACCTAGTTCCACTTTTCTACATGTCTGTACTACAGTGCTTGTGTGCTAAATCACTTCGAAACAGTATCTAAAGTTTAACAGTAATGTTACCTGCCATTGCAAGCCGCTACCACGTCGTGGTAGATGGTCAAACTTATAGCTATCGGCCACCGCGAGGACAGAGCCGTCACCATCATTGCCAATTAACATACAGTTCAGTATTTCATAAAGTAAGAAGTGCATTTATAAGGAAGGAGACAAAAATAATTGATGTCTTAAACTACAGCTTTGGTTAAAATGGGTTGGCCATGCATCAAGGTACAAGGACAAGCGCTGCACAGTAGAAGCGACGAGATGACAAGGACCTAGCGGGAAAAGACGAAAAGGACGACCTGTAAAATGATGGAATGACGACATCATAAGTAAAGCAGCAAAGGAATGGATCGAACGAGCAAAGTCAGGGAAAACTTGACCAAACTAAAGGATGCCTAATCTATACATACCTATCAAAGAAAACAAATGTAAAATAACCGAAAGTTTATAAATAATAAAATAGTAAAGCGTACAAATGTAATAGATTTAGGTGATGGGAAATAAAAAGACTTTTATTATTATTAATCATCATCATCATCATTCATCATCAGCCGTATGACGTCCACTGCTGGACATAGGCCTCTCCCATTGACTTCCATAAAGACCGGTTGGAAGTGGCTCGCATCCAGCGCGTTCCTGCTATTATTATTAAGTACCTGGTTGACCGAGCATTGCTCGGCTGAAAACATGGATAAAACGACGTTTTCTGAAAATGAAACCTAGCTAGATCGATTTTTCGCCCCCGAAACCCCCTGGATACAAAATTTCATGAAAATCGTTGGAGCCGTTTCCGAGATTCAATATATATATATATATATACAAGAATTGCTCGTTTAAAGATATAGATAGATATATTACATATATTAGATACCGATGTAACTTGTTAAGAATTTCGAGACAAGACTAGTCTATCGGTTTTCTGTCAGATGCATCTTGGAGAGTGCGCTTCAGATTTGCATTGTCTAATTTACCCTGCCCATTCTACTATTGGATCGGCACGTGGTCTAAAAAGTGTCATCGTTTTATGTCTATAAAAGATGCGCTCCGCAGTGTTATCTGCTACATTTTATCGCGACAAGTAACAAAATATTTTTTTTTGAAAAAACCTACGACCCCAGCGGCTCCCCCTGGCGAGTTGTCACCGTAACACCTATTTAAGAACATGCACCAATCAAACTCGAACCCATAACTGAAAACTGCATCAAAATCGGATTAGTAGTTTTGGTGAAAAATGGCAACATGGATTTGCACAAACAATGTTTGCTGCAGCGCCTCCTGGTGAGTTGTCACCGTAACACCTATCTAAGAACATGCACTAATCAAACCCGAACCCATAACTGAAAACTGCATCAAAATCGGACTAGTAGTTTTGGAGAAAAATGGCAACATGGATTTGCACAAACATCCTCTCACCCCTAACGCATATACCGTCTCCGTTCCGTCGTGGGTAATAAAAAGTGTCAGGAAAAAAAACAAGGGGCGTATCGTAACCCGAGTAAATATGTAAATAGCATTTATAATGATATGAGCGGTCGACTGTTGATAATCAACCCACGATTTTACTGTTTTGTCTGATCAATGCCCTAGATTGATAAAGAGAGTGGTGTGATGACCGGTAACTAAGACCTACCGAATTATTTTTTTGGCGTTTAGTACAATATCTACATAATTATTATCTTTATTTTCAATAAAACCATTTAACTTAGTTTTACTTATTTAATTTGAAATAACCTATATAGGTATCGATTGTAGATTAAAACAGGTGTCCGTTTGACGTAAGTTTAGTAAAACTGGAAAAACATTTGCAAGCAATATACTGCCTTAACTTGTAGTGTGTGCATCTGTGCTTGTTAAGGCATCTGGCGAAGTGCTCGACCGGATGCGATATGACATAGTTTCCCTTGTAACGTGTCGTGCGCGGACTATACAAAGATTGAATGTATTCTGATCTAATCCTGGATGATAGTTTAAGTATAGACAACGGGTTCAATGTCATCACGTTGTATGTAACATTGTCATCTATAATTATTGATTTCAATGTAAAATGTTTTTACACTACATTTCATTGGATCTTATTAATTTATGAAATATTTTTTTTAACTGAGTCAGGCTGGGTGTTTGGGTACAGCTCACCTGATTAATGGCCATGTTGTTAAAGATGGTATATTTAATTACCTAGCTTGGAATGGGTATTAGCCCTCAAGTGAAGTAGCCAGATCACACCGATACATTTGTACATCGCGGTAGATTTTTTTCGAATTTCGACCTTGAAACGATGTCGCCTTTTCAAGCTTCTGGCTCATATAGGATGGCATGGACTGTCGGTACTATTTCCAAAGTTTTATTTTTGTTATCGTTATTAAAATTTAAGTGACAGTTACAAAATTAACACCCGTATAAACTTGTGAATAGGTACAATATAGGCATTGAATTGTTAAACTTTTGTCACCAAACGTTTACGCGGAGAGTTGTTTTAGTGAAATTTTGAAACCTCTATAAAACTAAAAGCACATTTTACCTTCCACTACAGTAAAAAAGTTTGAGGTACTTATAATTTTTATGTTACTGTATGCGTGATTAGAGTAAACAATTCACACATTTTATTTTGTTAAATTAATTTAATAAAAACCTTAGTAATGATATAACGGTAAATACTTTAAACAGAATTACAAGCTTGGGTTGTAAAAAGGTTCATTATCATTCCTTTGTTGTACAGTGCTTAATTCAGGCCTCTCCTAATGCAGGCCACTGAGCTCGGTCGACAGCTTTCTGCATCCAGTGTTTGCGCCGCTTTACGCAGGTCGTCGCTCCATCTGGCCGCAGGGTGTCCTACACTACACTTGCCTATACATGGTATCTACTCTAGAACTCGTTTACCTCACTGGTTAGCGGTTGTTCGAGAAATGTGACCGGCCCACTGCCTCTTACTCAGCTTACTCAGCTTACTAATTCTTTGAACTATGTCGGTGACTTTAGTTCTATGTCGGATGATTTCGTTACGAATTTTGTCCCGCAAAGAAACTCCGAGCATAGCTCTCTCCATAGCTCGCTGAGCGACTTTGAGTTTGCGGACCAGGTTCACCGTAAGCGTCCACGTTTCGGCGCCGTATTTCATGACGGGTAGAACACACTGGTTGAAGACTTTTGTCTTGAGGAATTTTGGATCAAATCGCTATTATCTTTGGTGGGTATCGAAACCACGCCACAGCTCTTTAAACAGATATACTACCAATGAGCCAACAGGGCTGTCGAAGCAAAAAACGTAGCTCTATACATTTGGTGGTAAGTCATAGGTATAGTTAAAAACTTTAAAAGTAAATTTGACATTTCACATCGGAGAGAAGTTGACACTTTAATCAATGTTTATTTTAAGCAATATTTATGAGAAAGACTTAATCATTAAAAAAAAACTTGAACAAAACGGTTTGATTCCACTTTTATAATACGAATATAGTGGAATGCTCGCGTGTGTTTTGCCTGATAGTGACAAGCTGGGTGTCGTCAAGTGCTTCATTCTTGATTCTCACTCATCTTCGCTTAACATCGGGTGCGTACTGTGTAGGGTGTCAAACTTAAGCCGATTTATTAGTAAAAACTGGCGAGTCAGACGCGCACAACGGAGGTTCCGTACATACTTGTAGATATAGTTAGTCCATCACAGAAACTATGAAAGTAACGAACATTGTTCTAACGAAAGAATAAACTGAAGCGAGGGACAAATTTACCTTTGCCATTGGAAAACTGTTGTCCCCATACATCAACATAGGTCGCGGACAGTTAATAACTGTAACTTTTAGTAAGTAACCTATAGGTTTTGACTCCATTGCGAGTGTTGTGTTAATTTTTCGCAACCCTAAGGGTACGCAGACTTGAGTATTTGATATTAATTTCAACTTGATACTTCTATGCGTTAAGAAAAAAGTTATTGACAGACAGACGAACAACGAAGTAATACAAAATTACTTTTTTCATTTTGTGATGCGGAACCCTAAAAAAAACTGCGAAAACACAATCTAACATTAATCTTGGTAAGCACTTGCTTAATCCCTTAGTCCCTAAGTTGATTAAATCCCGGTGATAAACACTATTATGTGTCCAAATCACGAAAGCTAAAACACTACATTTATTTATAGCTAGCTACTCTTACTCGTAGCCTAAGCTCCACGAAATGTAGTAAAGGACTTTTTTTTACTGAAGCCTATAAAATAAATATGGGAGCAAACGACACCTCTATCATAGAATATTAACACTCCGGAAAGGAACTTGCCCTTAGGGCTAATGACACTCGGTATCGAACTGCGGTCGCTTTGAGTACCCCTGGTTAGGACGCACGATACGATATTATCAGAAAAGAAAAATTGTTATAGATTTATATACTGAATATTGGATGAAATTTTGCATGTAGATTCTTTAGGGCCTGGAATAAAACATAGGATACTTTTCATCATCATCATCATCATCCATCACCACGCGGGTTAAACCGCGGGGCGCATCTAGTAATATATATTTGTTTACTTTCTGGAGCATTGTTAGCTCAGTGGTTAGTATTGTTGGTTTACATGCCGAAGAGCGCGGGTTCAAATTTCAATAATGCACTTTAGCTGTCGGAGAAGGAATGATGAATGTTGGATGATGAAGCCGGAAGGTAAATAGTTCATTGCGACTATTCTAGTGACTGCAAACACCATTGAAAAAGCACGGGTTTGTCGACAGGCTAGGAGTTTGACCACAACTCACCTGATGTTAAGAAACGGTGTGGTCGAAGATGGTAAAGCACACCTAGCCTGGAATGAAACTGGCTCTCAAGTGAGGCTGCCGGAACACACTATTAGATGCTTGGCGGCAGATTTTCAACTCGAGCATATATCTGGTGGCATATATCTACCTTTAAAGGATAGCTTACTATACCCATTCTTACTACCCTGGGGCGGGTTTTACTATGTCATTGTTATTATCAATATTGTGTGTCATCTGTGATTAGTAACTACGCCTTTATGAATAGTAAACACATGTTTCTACTCATGTCAACGTAAATAAATATAGATATCTTTATCTTTTATCTTTAGTGTGAACAAAAATAAATTTGTCAATCAATCAATACCGCGACTTAATTTTCTCGACATTGCCGTCAAAATCAAAATCAAAAGTCATTTATTCAGTTTAGGCCCTGGTAAGGCACTTATGAACGTTAAGTTACATGTTTGAATGTACCACCGGCTCGTAATTACACTTCAACTGAGAAGACTCCGGCAAGAAACTCAGCAAGGCATTTTTTTGTGGATCTTTCTTTTCACATTAGGTTACAATTTACAGTTATAAATATTAATACATACAATTGTCACTTAGCCAGGGGGATGCAAGTGCAGAGAGAAGTTACAACAACCATATATTCCTGTCTTCCACGTAATGAGCCACCTTATAGTAGGCCGTCATAATATCTTTACGTGCTGTCGTATGCTGTAAATATAGATCTCTTGTCCCTAATGTCGCGATCGGACTTCGGTTTCACTAATGTGAAAATACCCAAAGGTAACGAGAGAGACGTGTCCTGAAAATATACCGGGTATAGTAAGGAGCTTGAAGTAGGTCTGCCAATATACGGCTATTGCAGTACACTTAGTTTTTTACAATGGCTTACAAATTTATTTTTCGATAGGTAGTTGTCATCTTTCTTCTTGGCATCGCACTCTGTGCATTCTGCCAGTTTCAATGTTTCTATATTTTGCGAGTTGTCTTCATTTTTCAGCTTCTTTATCATCTATAGTTACAGTCAAAGTCTAGTCTTGATCAAGTCCAGTCGGTCCCAGTCAAATCAAGTCATGCCTTAGTAAAGTAGTGGTGACTTTACTATAAGCTTCTGGATGGAGATTAGGAAACAACACGAAAAGTCATGTTTAACCACATTATATCATTCTCCCACACTCGCGCTTGTAATTCGGCACTTTATAAATAAAACACCAGTATTTTTATGCATAAAAACTCGAAAAAACACTAGTTTTACACGACGCTCACCGCGTTCCCGCCAAAACTCCAATAGGTAGTTAAGTTATTATGCTAGGATTGACTTAGTGATTACTTATCATACTTATTTGTAAGATTTGGTCGGTTTGTTAGAATTTGCTTACTGAATTTGGCCTGGAACTTAATAAGTTTTAGGTTCAAAATCTCATTGAAAAAAACTTAATACACTTTTACAAATGAATGGTGTAGCAATGTTGCCGTGGTGGTGCCGGCGTAAGAATAGTGCCCCACCCTCTCTACCCGTGGTTGCCGTAAGAGTCGGCTAAGGCATGTAATCTGGAAGATGGGCAGCAGCGTCTTCCTTAAACAATCACACCTAATTGCGCTCGCCAACCCGCCTGCCAAGCGTGGCGAGTATTGGCAAAACCCCCCCAGGAGGAGATCTATGTCCAGCAGTGGACGTTCTATGGCTGATGATGTGATGTGGTTTAGCATTTATATGTTTATGAGCGGGACTTACCGCACAAAACTAAGTCACGGTGATTTTGCCGTTTGCCGCTTCAGCACACGAGTCGGATTTACTCCCAAGGCACGCGAATAGACAACAACAATAAACATCAACAATAGTTATACTTTTACAGAATTAATTTTGACAGTTCAAAACGAGTGCGAAATATGCCTAGTTGAGCTTTTAAACAAGTTGATCATCATGAAGGCCTATGAAGTCCAATGCTGGACATAGACTTCTCCTAAGACACGCCAGAGTTTATGATGGGAGTTTAGTGCCATAGTTGCCACGCTGGGCATGCGGGTTGGCGACCGCCAGGCGTACCTTCTATAACTGGTGACGCTGCTGCCCGTCACCAGACTAAAATTTAGCTACGCCGTGAGTTGCAATAGTTATATCGTCATTAGTTATTTTAGCGATGATAGCTCGGTGGTTAGCGCGCTCGGTTCGCATGCCGAAGAGCGTGGGTTCAAACCCCAACAATGAGCTTGAGCTGCCGGTGAAGGAAAACATCGTGAGGAAACCATAGCGTGGTGGTAGGGTACTTTCTAGTACTCGGCTGGCTAGCTACCACCCTCAAGTTGAAAATCTGCCGCCAAGCATCTAACGGTGTGTTCCGGCAGCCTCTCTTGAGAGCCAGTTCCATCCCAAGCTAAGTGTGCTTTACCATTTCGACCACACCTTCACTTAACATCAGGGGAGTTGTGATCAAACACCAAGCCATTAAAAAGTTAAGTTATTTCACGTGAATTCATCCCAAATTGTATGCGCCGCGGGTTATGCAATGAGCTCAAGGGAAATAAGAGTTCAAGGTTCTTATGATATTTTTGTGAGAAGTTAGCGTACTGACTTACATGTGTATGTTATTCTAAACGATTATGCGTGGATGGAAGTCGAGTGCCCTTGCCCGTGATAACATGTGATGCAGTAAGCGCTTAGTTTACATTAAAACACTTTGGAATAACAACATTGAATAATCTTTATGAAATCTGTAATCTCAGGATATAAACGTGTCGATAAAAATACAAATACCGATTCCCTTACATGATATTCTTTGGCGAAAACGCATTTTTAACATTATATGCTTACGATAAAGTTTACTTTGATAGTTCAAACAAAGCAAATAGCACTCTTCGTCGTGTTTTGTTAATAGTAGGTAATACCATTGCACGCGAATATAACCCGCATTACGCCACGTTACGTTCTTAGAAGGGTCTTGGATAACATTATACCTACTATACAAGCTGCGTCCCGCGGTTTTACACGCGTGGTGATGGATGATGATGATGATGAAAGTATCCTATGTTTTATTCCAGGGCCTACATGCAACATTTCATTCAGATCCGTTCAGCCGTTCTGGCGTGATTGAATAACAAACATCCATCCATCCATACTTTCACATTTATAATAGTGCGATTTAAATAAAGCGAGTTCCTATTCCAGGCTGTGTGTGTTTACCATCTTTGACAGCATCATCATTTAACAACAGGCGTGGTAATTGAAGAATTACATCCTTCTACAACAATGATTGGAATTACATAACTATTTTAGTTTTTACACAAATGAAAAATACAAAAGATAAAAAAAAAAAACTATTTTACTGGTATAATAACCGTTTCCTAACCTTTGTGTTTAGTCAGGATAATTAGGTCAAATATTAAACCACCTATTTTTATATTATTTGGCATGACAATCGAGTACTGAACCCCCTGTATCAATATTGCTCATGTTCAAACTTTCACAGTGTATAAATAAAAAAATCAATTGCCCCATGTACGAACGAGCATCACTTGTTAATGGCTCAAACGATTTAGCTGATTTCATTTTCATGTCGTAATAGTCAGGGTAATGTTTTTATGAAAGAAAATCTTTGGAAAATCCACGCGAATAGTCGAAAATTTGGATGGTGTCAAGACACCATAACAAAGTACATCCGTGCGAAACCGGAGTGGGTCACTACTTGTAATAAAATAGTTTATCTAATACCTTTAAACGAGCAATTCTTGTATATATGTATATGTATATATATATATTTTGAATCTCGGAAACGGCTCCAACGATTGTCATGAAATTTAGATAAATCGACCTAGCTAGGTTTAATTTTTAGAAAACGTCGTTTTATCCGTGTTTTCTGCCGAGCAAAGCTCGGTCATCCAGGTACTAATTATTAAAACTGCTATTTGTTCATGTGTAGCGATACCTATAGATCAAGTAAGATCTAATTTCCCGTTCAATATAACGTTGGCGAGTAGTTGCATGCAAGGCCGGTAACTCGATTTTCATACTGATAGCTTAGACGCTGCAGGTAACTTTAGATGGAATAGCATCCGAGAGAGAAAACTTACTACAAAATAATCGTGTGTTCAACTTCAGAGAAATGAGTTTTAACAGCAGGCTCCCTAAAAAATATCCCACATTCACTCCGCCCATACATATTACAGTACCTCTGCACTGCAGTTTCTGTGCCCGTTCGTTATTCGGTAATAACACAAGAAAAGGGATGAATATAAAATCTACCGCTATATGTATTGTTGCTCGGCAGTAAAACAACTCGCAAATCTAATTAAATATATTATTATTACAAGTAAAAAATTGGTCTACAGAAAACTGATTTCTTATAAACGGATAATGAATAGTATGATCGTTTCTTGAGTATTTATTTGTTTATGTATCTCATGTTATTTTTGTATCGTAATTGATTGATTCGAACGTTACTTTGCGGGAGTTTATTTTAAGTATTCAGTACTTATATGTTTAGTGTATTTTAGCTTAGAGGTTGTTTTAATTACAATAGTGACGAGGATTTAATTTAATCTGAATATAATTTTAAATATTTATTTATTTAGATAGGAGAGCAGGATATACATACTTGTGGTTATTTTAATTAGATATTTTTAGTTAATTTAGATTTTAAGTTTATGTCGAATTAAAAAGAAATATAACTGGATATTACAAAGCATAGTCGTACGTAGCGTCTGTCTATCTGTGCGCAATAAATTTAAAAACTACTGAACGGCTTATCATGCGAGTTTTACCAATAGATAGTGTGACTCACGAGAAAGGTTTAGGTATATAATTTGTCAAGGTTTTGTGTCAAGGTTTGTCAATTGGTTGAAATATGATGATAATTGTTGGAAGTGTCGGAAAAAATTAAGCCAGCCAAGCAAGCTTTCATCGAAAACGCTGCCAAAATATAACAACACAATGCATTGTAAGATATTCCTCTTTTATAGATCTACAAAAAAGTCCGCGGTAGCATATATCTACTTTTTAAGGATAGATTACTATACCCATTGTTACTACCCGTCCGAAGCTGGGGCGGGTCGCTAGTTTCGGATAAATATTTAAAATTGTCTCCAGATTAGATAAATATGTTGTAATCAAAACGATTTTTGAGCGGAGACATAATAAAATATAACTCTTGAGTATGTATCGCGTTTTTAGCTTGTCTATGGACAGAAATATATTTGAAAAATAACATGTTTTTTTCTTCATCAATCCTATTCAGTCGGTTTATTTACAACGTATGGTGTAAAGAAACCATAATTAAGTTGCCGAAACGTTAATTAATTATGTTTAATTACGAATTTTTCATGATTATTAAAATGATGTCGACCAAAATTAATACCTTCTGTTTATAAATACAAGTACCTGGATGACCGAGGTTTGCTCGTTTTTTTTTTGCCTGAAAAACGGATAAAACGGTTTTTTCTAAAAATGAAGCCTAGCTAGATCGATTTATCGTCCCCGAAACCCCTTGCATACAAAATTTAATGAAAATCGTTGGAGCCGTTTCCGAGATTCAGATTATATATATACATACATATATACAAGAATTGCTCGTTTAAAGGTATTAGATTAGATAATGTAGGTGTAAGCGCGTCGTAAATATGCTCTTAAACTGTAGTTACTGTAGGCACTAAATTGTGGTCATACTCTATTCTATAGGTAAGCTGCAGAAGCGTCTTGTTCAATATAATATTTGTTACCAAGTTAATGTGGCCTGCCCACACGAGGTAATTTCATTTTCATACTAATGTACTCAAGTTACGTCTAGCATAGTTACTGTCTGTGTAAGAAGAGC
This sequence comes from Biston stratarius, assembly GCA_950106695.1. NCBI lineage: Eukaryota > Metazoa > Arthropoda > Insecta > Lepidoptera > Geometridae > Biston > Biston stratarius. Next base: position 4,956,836 of record OX467106.1, on the reverse strand, counting down.
TTTTTAGTATCTGCAGGTAAGTGCTATTATGAAGTAGGTTGGTGTGGTATTATATAAAATTCTTAGTACATTTTTAGAATTATATATTACATATTAGCTTACGTCCGCGTTAACATAAAAATTGGGTTCAGAGAGATATGAAAGATATTGTGTAAGTAACAAAAGAGCAATAGATAGACCTAGATTAATATGAATAAAAAGATAATAAGTATCGTATATTATGTTAATCTTGGTAATAAACTCTCATCATCATCATCATCATCATCATCATCATCATCATCATCATCATCATCATCATCATCATCATCAGGCATAAGACGTCCACTGCTGGACATAGGCCTCCTCCTAGGGGGTTTTGCCAATACTCGCCACGCTTGGCATGCGGGTTGGCGAGCGCAGTTACGTGTGATTGTTCAAGGAAGACGCTGCTGCCCATCTTCCGGATTACATCCCCTAGGCGACTCTTACGGCAACCACGGGTAGAGATAGTGGGGTACTATTCTTACGCCGGCACCACCACGGCATAAACATAAACTATATGTGTGCCAAATTTGATCCAAATCCGTTCGGCCGTTTTTGCGTGATTGAGTAACAAACATCTAAACATCCAAACATAGAAACTTTTACGTTTACAATTTTAAATAGATTGGATATTTGCGTGTGATTGCCATCCCACCTGAGATACGGTCCAGTATGAAGCACACTTATCTAGAAGAAACATTTGTCTTAATGTAATATATATAAAATTAACTAAAATAGGAAAGATATACATTTATTTTCAGACTAGAAACTTTGCAATTTGTTTTGGCGACGTGATTACAAATAAATTGACAATAATAGAGTATTTATGGAATAAATGTTTATACTGAAATATTCTTGGCACCGTAGAGGACGGTTCCGGTTAGGAAGGTCTCCAGAGCGCATCGGCGCATCTCGGTAAACTACTCGGTCCCACCCCCGCTCCCACGCACCAAACGCTGTCCCCACGTGCGAGACGCAAAGCGGCCAGCAGTGCAAAGCAAAACGAGGCCGCGCGCGTGTTGTACTTAGCTTTGTCTCCATGATGAAGGCCACCGGATATGGCCAAAACTATAGTCGGAGTATCCAATGTAGTTTACGTGTGTAATTCCGCATGACTAAAACTTGATTACAAGTATTAAATTTTTCTACTTATATAAAAGTATAATAAGGATGTATGTATGTATGTATGTGTTCCACCGTAGCGGTGAAACGACTCGACAGATTTTAAAGAATGAGATGCCCTTTTTATTGATTTTTGATGAGATTGATTCGTGTTTATGCTACTTTTGTCATATTTTATTGCCTTTTATATATATTATAGTTATTTTTCGGTACTGAGGTTATAATATTTTTTTTATGTTTCCAATAAATAAATCGCAAAAATCACAGCTTCGACGCGCAACTGCCATACATTTTCTTCGCTAAAAGCGTTGGCTAGATAAGTTTAGTAATTAAATGAGGTGCCAAAACACGCTCACTTTTGGGAGTGTCTAAAACATACATAAATCGACCATATTGGGAACATTCCATACAATCCCAGGAGTGCGATGCATTCTACTTTGTCACATTGTGATGGATGGCATCCACTCTTCCTTATCCGGCCATCAGCTTCGAAGGTCACGAGAGTGTGCCGAGAGGATTTTTATGTATTGTGATAATAAATATCAACGTGTTTGAGGAAGAAACCTACAGTAAAATATTATGTAGAAGCATTGTAGTGATAATATATTTGAACCCATTTGAATCAATTTTTATTTTGTGGTTTAGTATTGTAAGTAAAATCAAAAGCGTACGGTTGTAAAACAGCTTTGCTAGTATATTTGAGAAAGATGATTTCCTAAAGAGTACTTTCTATTTTCGGGTTGAATAGTGATCGTTTATTTGTCAAGTCATGTCATTTGGTCGAATATCTCATATCCTAAAAGTAAAAATATAGACATGTTTTTAATTTGTTATGAGTTGTTTATTCACATTTTTATCATCTATTTATATTTCAATTATTAGCTAGTTTTATATACATATAGAAATACAATTAAAAGTGATTCAAATAACTATTAGTACTATAACGTAGTTCAGCGTATTAGCAAGCTGAAGTGGCAATGTGCTGGGCATATCTGTCGCAGGACCGATAACCTTTGGGGTAGACGTGTTCTAGAGTGGAGACCGCGAATTGGCAAACGTAGTGTAGGACGCCCTGAGACTCAATGGAGTGACGATATACGTGGGAGAGCTGGCAGTGGATGGAAGCGGAAAACCGAGGATCGGGCTGAGTGGCGTGTCTTAGGAGAGGCCTATGTCCAGCAGTGGACTACAAAAGGCTAATGATGATGATGATGACTTATTATTTACCAAACTTAAATAATTAAAAATCCAAAAAAAATATTTAATCTCAGGTAAAAGGTTAAAGTTCAGTTAGATGTTACTAAGGTAACTCAAAAATAGTAGGTATATCTTAAGTTTTTGACTGTAATAAGAGTGTAAGCTCCGTAGTTATTTTATAGTTTTCCATTAGAAAAACTAGTTTTCGAATAAATAGAAAAAAACGAAGTTTTTTTTTTAATATACTGTAACACAATGAAACATTCAACAAATACATAAAGACAAATTACAGTTACAAAATAGATACTCCGACTATATTTTCGGCCACAACCGGTGGCCTTCATCATGGAGGCAAAGCTGAGTACGCTTGCTTGAGTGCGAAGCAAAACGAAGCCGCGCGCGCGTTGTACTCAGCTTTGTCTCCATGATGAAGGCCACCGGATGTGGCCGAAACTATAGTCGGAGTATCCGATATAATTAAACGAAAATATTCCAGCAAAAGATACTGAATTGATTACCAATAGATAGAGTGATTCATGAGAAAGGTTTAGGTATATAATTTGTCAAGGTTTTGTGTAAATTGGTTGAAATATGATGCTAATTGTTAGAAGTATTGGAAAAAGTCAAGCCACCTGGGAGATTTCATCGAAAACGCTGCCTAACCCCTTTGAGATATAACAAAACAATGCATGTTGGGATATTCCTCTTTTATAGATCTACAAATAAGTCCGTGTCGCATATATGTACCTTTTAAGGATAGCTTAGTATACCCATTCTTAGTACCCGTGCGAAGCCGGGGCTGGTCGATAGTTAAAACAAAAATAATGTATTTATACCTACCTGATCAAAGTTAAATTGTGAAAACCCAATTTAACGAAACATTTAACATTGAAAATAATGAATGTCGATTGCAAAATAATGTTTTATTTTCCAAATCCCAGGAGTCGACAGTTCTCGATTGTTCATAATTATAGGACACTTTACGCTCGATCCAAAACTCGAGAATTACGCAAATGTCGCATACAGCTGTCTGATGCGAAATAATATTTGTGGTTTGTGTTTGTTAATGTATAATTAATGAGACGAACAAAACGGTAAGCGATAACGCCTGTCCATAACCGTCGCACCGGTACAAAGTGAGTAACAAAACAAAGTCCAGAGAGGCTCCGACGTTACGGCGATAGGAATTGGAAAATATACCCTTATATTGGTTTTCTACACAAAATTTATTGGAAACGTAAATATATTATTTTTGTCGCGAAAACTTCTTTAGCCACATTGATATTTTTTTTGGTAGGTACAAGACTTATGGGCTTGCCTCACCGACACGCTAATGTGACGTTTTAAGTCTTCACTTCTGTCGGTAGACCTTATGACTATCTATTTTTGAAGTGATGAATTCTTTAGCCGCGTTTAGCTATTTTATTGGTAAGGGCAATACTTGTGGGTTCGCGTGGCCGCCATTCTAATTTGACGTTTTAAGTTTTCACTTCTGTCGGATTGCCTATTTTTGAAGTGAATTTTTGGTAGGTGCAAAACTTATGGATTCGCCTCATTGATATGCTAATGTGACGTGTTTTATGTTTTCAATTCATGCCAGGAGAAATTCTGTCGCCACGAATGTTTTTTTTTTTAAATTTTGAATCGTTGCCAACCCGGTGATGTTTATAACAAGATGACTTGCAGGTACGACATTCTATATGCAATTATGTGGAAGGAAATAAGCTTCAAACGGTGTGACATTTCCATATTTAACGTTAGAGCGTCGAATAGAGTTGTTGATATTGAAATCAGACTACCGCAGACTAGTGGTTGTATGATTTCTCTTACGAATACGAGATCTTACGTCTCTATCCGAATCAGCTTTGTTTTTTTTTATATTGTCCCGCTGTTCCATGGACCATGGTCCACCACGGTGGCCATGGGCGAGTTGGTAGACTTCATTAGAAAAATATTTATTTTAAGTTTTCTTAGACATGTAGGTTTCTTCACTATGTTTTCCTTCACTGTTTGAAGGCAGTAAAACGCAAGTAATTTAGAAAAGACAGAGGTGCGTGCCTTGACATTTGATCCCTTCATTTCGGAAGATAGACAGTCTTCCAACTCGGCTGTTATTTTTATATTTACCACCAAATAACAATAATGAACCGGCCTAGTGCGAGTCGGGCTCGCGCACGAAGGGTTCCGTACCATTATCTATAAAAATGGCATAAAAATCATGTCTGTTGTATCGGAGCCCCTTTAAATATTTATGTTATTCTGTTTTTTAGTTTTGTTATAGCGGCAACAGAAATACATCGTCTGTGAAAATTTCAACTGTCTAAATATCACGGTTCATGTGATACGGCCTGGTGACAGACGGACGGACAGCGGAGTCTTAGTAGAGCCCTGTTTTACCCTTTGGGTACGGAACCCTAAAAATGAGTGAACTTTATTTTAAATAAAACAACAACTTCTCTCGAAATCTTTTTAATGTACATTGTGTTTAGTACTTAATGTTGTCTTTAACATAGAATACACGCTCCATAATGTTAAAGGTTTGTAAGTCTTTGATAATTCGTTGAAATATATTAACAAACCTTTTTCAGATAACGACTTCACATTTTTCTCAGCGCGCCATTGCGTAAAATCGTTCTTTATGATTTAGGTGGTGAAAGGTTGTCCACTACTGCTTAAGCCTTTTCTCTTATGAAATCAGGCGTTAAATCCATATTCGAATCAGATGAACTCATTGTGTTAATACAACTCTCTGCTATAGGTACCTACGGAAGTATAAACAAAACTCTACAACTCAAAAAAACAATTGAAGATCTCGAGTATGAGCAATGAAAAGATTATTATAATCCTTAGGTACCTGAAGTCAATTCAGCCCAAAATATATTACTTAATTTTTTGCCTATACAAGTACCTTCCAAATCCCACGAGTCGGCAGCTACCGTTGTTCAAATAATTGACGGACATTTGTGAGGCCGGGAGCGAAATTTCGTGTTGAAAATTGTAATGATATTCTGTGTTTGATAATGACTTATGTTACGGGATAATGAGTTCCGTGGCGTGTAGAAATACTAAGTTCCGTGATTCATTAATTGAGACGGCTCTGAAAATGTAGAGAAAAACATGGATTATAAAAACCTAAATATTAAGATTAGCAAATTAATTCATAATCTTTCATCAAAATCGCCTGAATGACGTGCTATGCACAGGTGTCGTCAAGTGTCACAAAACATTACTATAATTTTTTTATTTTTTTTCATAGTACTCGTTACCCACGACGCCATCTGACCCCAAACTAGGCAGAGCTTGTGTGATGGAAGTCGGATAACTGATAGAATACATAAATACTTTTTTTTGTTGTAAATGCATACTTATAATACATACAGAACACCCAGATACAGAACAAACATTTCTTTTTACCATAAAAATTTTATCCTTGGCGGGAATCGAACCCAGCTACAGCTCAGACAGACATACTACCAATGAGCCAACAGGGCTGTCAATTTGACGACATCTGGCGGCGTGTAGTGGTAAATACCCTCTAAAATTACTTCGTTTTCAAATCAATTTTACGTGATACGAAGTTCATCTGGTCAGCTAGTTATTTAATAAATATGATTAAATAATATAATAATATTGTTTAATATATTTATATCAATATTATTTAATTTATTTTTAATATTGTTAATTTAAGCAAAATGATTTATTTTTTGTCGGCTAAGGGATGTAATCCGGAAGATGGGCGGCAGCGTCTTGAACAGCACACCTAACTGCGCTCGCCAACTTGCCTGCCTAGCGGGGCGAGTGTTGGCAAAATCCCCCCAGGACAGGAGGCCTATGTCCAGCAGTGGACGTCCTATGGCTGATGATAATGATGATGATTGTTAATTTATTATCTTTTATTATTTCATTATGTTAATTATCTGATTGGTAATTGAGATTCCTAAAAAGTACTGAATATTGTATGCCCGAAAGGGTAGTTGTGGATACCAATTTGATGACACCAACATTTAATAACACCCTTAATAAAATATTTTAAATTTCCATGCTTCTTTGAGTAATCAGGGAACATAGATAAACAAAAGATTCCGACGAATTGAGAACCGCCCTCTTTTTTTGAAGTCGGTTAAAATAAGCCACATTTACTAACCTTTGAACCGTTAGTGCCTATCATTTACCCCTTTTCCATTTGGCACTTTGTAGGATCGCATATGGCATCAAAATGATGGATGCGATATATTTTCCTTTGCAAAAAAATATTTTGATTGATACGTTCAAATGTTTGTTTATCGTCTATATTGATTTTAGGGGATGTAGATGGGCCCGGTAGCAGATTTATTTTGTTTCAAAATAATCTTGGACGCAAAATGAGCAATTTGTTTGGGAACGGATTTTGGCTGGTTATTTTCCAAATGGTTTTAATGGTAAACAAAGTGGCCGTTAAATCTGGCTTATGTGGACATATTTCGCGAATGGGAAACGAAATCCTGCGGCGGGTAGGTAAGTACTTGTCCAATATACCTTGAAGTGACATATTCGGTGGCGTCGACCGTCACATAAAACACGAAGTGCTAATTTTGAGAGTTTAAAAAAAATGCTCATTTTGAGAAGTGACCGTTGTAAGAAGTGTCTCTTTCTTCACGTGTAATGATTAGATCGAGACGCTCTCTTGATGGTAAGAGATAACGCCTGTCCATGACCATTATAGAGATATAAAAAACAAAGTAAAGTCCAGGGCATCGCTGATTTGGTGCTCATTACTTTGAGGCATTAGATGGTTAGTTTCAACAGCCCAGTAAATTCGCTAGCTGCAGTACCCAACAAACCAGAACACATATTTCCACACTACTGCTGACCCACCTGACCTTTGTAGTTATTAGAATATATGTCATGCAGAACTATTTGCTTATTGTGTAGTTTGTGTTTAATGTGTTTTTAGGGTTCCATAACTCAAAAGGAAAAAAGGGATCGTTATAGAATCACTTCGTTGTCCGTCTTCGACCTTCACGCGTTCCTGAGAAAAGTCTTGACAGACAGACGGACAACGAAGTGATTCTATAAGAGTTTCTTGTAATCATGGAACCCTTAAAAACTAGTATTGAATCTAGAATTAAAAAAATATTTTAGAAGCAATTCAAAATTAAGTGGCTGAGTCATATTTAACCGTCCAATATATTTATAGACGCCATAAATTTATTTTATGATTGGCAGGCTTAATGTTTTTTTTAAATTACAAATAGGCTAGACCTCTATAATGTTAAGCGAAGATACCGCACTTAAAATCATAGAGGTCAAACGCAAGCTAGAAGCAGGCTAGGCGTGCTTTACCATCTTCGACCACACCATCACTTAACATCAGCTGAGCTGTGGTCAAACATCTAGCCTGTCAAACATTTTTAAAAAATATATACCTAAACCTACGTCATGAATCAGCTTATCTATTGGTGAAACTCGCATGATAATCCGTTCAATAGTTCTTAAGTTTATCGCGAACCGACAGACAGACGTGCGCATGACTTTGTTTCATATTATGTAGTGACTAGCTGTGCCCCGCGGTTTCACCCGTGCTAGATGCCTACGTCATAGTAGCTTTATGCATGCAAAGTCTCAGCCCGATCGGTTTAAAATTGACAAAGTTTCATACAAACTTTCATCCCCTATTTTAACCCCTTGGGGGTAGAATTAATCAAATTCTTTGCGGATGCCTACGTCATAACATCTACCTGCATGCCAAATTTCAGCCCGATCCGTTCAGTGGTTTGGGCTGTGCGTTGTTAGATCACTATGTCAGTCAGTCAGTCAGTCACCTTTGAGTTATATATATATTTAGATTAATAATAGAATCATAATAAATTCATAGAAACTAGAACTATCAATAAATAAATCAATTTAATCGAACTAGGTAAAATACCTAGTTAACTAGACAGACCTATTATTATTCAAACAACAAAAGTAACTTTGTTATGACCTATTACCGAGTAGAGATACAAAAGCGAAATAGCAATTACTTTGGCAAATATTACAACTATTGTGTTGTGTAGCCAAACTAATAATGGCTTCTTCAATAGGTCAGCAGGGTCCCAATATTGGATAAATAACTTTTAGCCCCGGCTTCGCTCACGTAGCAAAGGAAAGGAAAATTAATTATAGAAAAAGTCGTCGTGATTATAGTTTTTTTTTTAATGGTTGACACGCTGTTTGACCATATCTCACCTGATGTTAAGTGACGGTGTGGTCGAAGATGGTAAACACACCTAGCTTAGAATGGAACTCGCTCTCAAGTGAGACTGTCGGAATACACTGTTAGATGCTTGGCGACAAATTTTCAACTTGAGGGTGGTGGCTAGCCAGTCGAGTACTAGAAAGTACCCTACCCCACGCTATGGTTTTCTTACGATTGTCAAGGGTTAACGTACGTTTATAGAACAGCTGATGTTTTTGCGATTTCAGACTTGTGCCCGTCATTTTTTCATTAGAATAAAAACAATGACCTCTTTTGGCTTAGCACAGCCCTGGAAATGCTACACGTAATATTTTATATTAAAGGTTCACGCACACTGTGCCGGATCGTAGCGGAACAGACTGCAAAAAGGCTTTTTAATCGCATTGTGAATAAGGCTTATTTTACTTTGTTTTTTAATTGAAAATATGAACAACTTGTTCATAGTTCACTGTTGTATGCCTGTCCCAAGACATGCCGGCTATCCTACGTATATCGTCATTCCGTCGAACCTCAGGGCGTTTTACCCTACGTTTGTTTATTCGCGGTTTTCACTCTAGAACACGTCTACGCCAGCGGTTATCGATTCTGCGATAAATGTGTCCAGCCCAGTGCCACTTGCTAACACGCAGAGCTATATCTGTGACTTTCGGATATGGTCCCTCAGAGCAATGCCAAACATAGCTCTTTCTATAGCTCGCTGAGCGACTTTGTACTTACGGACAATTTCCGCTGTGAGCCACAAAGTGCAATGCCAAAATTTAATAAAGAAGTAGAACTTACACACTCTGCTAGGATATTAACTAGCGATCCGCCCCGGCTTCGCACGGGTGCATATGCATGTGTTATACACATAAACCTTTCTCTTCAAACACTCTGTCTATTGATGGAAACCGCATTAAAATCCGTTGCGTAGCTTAAAAGATCTAAATCAGACGGCGGGAAGCGACTTTGTTTTATACTCTTCTTCTTAACAAGAGATCATTTAAGTAGGTACCACCACAGTTTCAGATATTCTGCCACCAAGCAGTAGTGTGTAAACTGTGTTCCAGTCTGAAGGGTACGGTAGCTAGAGAAATTACAGGGCTGTTGAGGCTAACCATCGAAAGACTCAAAGTAATTAGCGCCAAAGCAGCGACGCCCTGGACTTTGTTTTGATACACAAAGTTCTGTGTGCCGCTGCAATGGTTATGGGCAGGTGTTATCTCTTACTATCAGGAGAGCGTTCTAGTTCGTCTCCTTACTTTTACATAAAAAAATGTAGTTGCGGCTCGCTTGCCTCAGTCTCACTGCGGTGCTATATGATGTGCGTATACCTTAAAGACATAAATCATACCATGACAGGACAGGACGCAACAGATTGCCCGAGGGAGTCCCGACCTTTGTGCTGCGCTGGCTGATACCACGCGTGACTGATTAGTGCTGATGACATGTCTATATCCGACGTATTGGCTACCGATGTGATAATCTACGTGTACAATGTACACTGTTCTAGATTGCTGTGTTAATTGAGCATATCGAGATAACCAGACAGTGGCATCGTTAAACTATCAAGACTGAAAATCTGTCACCATGCACGTAACAGTGTTTCGATAGCCTCACTTGAGAGCCAGTTCCATTGCGTGTGTTTACCAATTTTACTTTTTACCAACTATACCGTCACTTGATATCAGGTGAGATGTGGTCAAACACCTGGCCAGTGAACCATAAAAAGAAGAGTATGTTGTAGAGATAAGTTTCGGTAATAGAGCTGATTTAAAAAAAATGTTAATCTAATGGGACGAACGACACGCTCTCCTGATGGTAAGAGATAACGCATATCCATGACCATTGCACACAGAATTCTGAGTAACAAAACAAAGTCCAGGGCATCGCTGCTTTAGCGCTCACTACTTTGAGATTTTCGATGGTTAGTCACAACAGCCATGTAATTTTGCTAGCTGCAGTACCCTTCAAACCGGAACACAGTAATATTTACACACTACTGCTTGGAAGAAAACATGTTTTTTACAACATCACATTAGATTTGAAATTCACGAACTTTTTCTACTATAATATGCATGTATTATACATCATAACATTATACATCTTCTTCTTGAATCCACTCTGTTTGTTGATGGAAACCACATTAAAATACGTTGCGTACTTTAAAAGATAGCACCTGGATGACCGAGCTTTGCTCGGGTTTTCTTTTTCGTTTTTTAAAAATGAAACCTAGCTAGATCGATTCATCGCCCCCGAAACCCTCTGCATACTAAATTTCATGAAAATCGTTGGAGCCGTTTCCAAGATTCAGATTATACATATATGTATATCCCACTAACATTATAAATGTGAAAGTTTGGATGGATGGATGGATGTTTGTTACTCAATCACGTCAGAACGGCTGAACGGATCTGGATGAAATTTTGCTTTAGGCCCTGGAATAAAATATAGGATACTTTCATTATCATCATCATCCATCACCACGCGGGTAAAACCGCGGGGCGCAGCTAGCTAGCTATACATATACATATATAAAAGAATTGCTCGTTTAAAGGTTAGATAAGCGTACATACAGCAGGAAGCGACTTTGTTTTATACTACCTATATATGATTACCTCCAGAATATCATAAGATTAACTTCCGCAAAGTTTCGCCTGAATCGATTATTTATCATAACCTTTTGTTTTTGACACCGTTTGCCTTACATTCTGTATTATAATGCCATCTTACATCCTGTATTTTAATGCACGTTCTCCATACGCCTCGCTGCGTTGCAATTTTGATAAGGACTGTTAGAATATCGCATTAAAGTAATGTATAGCTCTAATGTATAGCTGGTTGCGGCTCGTTAAATTCCTTCAGTGATAGAAAACGGTCGGGTATGTGGCTAACGTTCTCTTTATGCATTTCGCTTTGGATTAGTTCGGCTGGAATAGATTTGATATAGGGTTACGAGTGATATGAAATATTGTATTATTTAAATTCGCGAATTAAATTATTGTAAGCTCGAAATTTGTTTTGGTATTTGGAAACGAATTTCAATAAGGTTGTTTTGAATACTTTAAAATGACATTACGGGAGCACTTAAATGTATGACTGCCTTGTTGGCTCATTGGTAGTATGTTTGCTCCAAGAGCCGTAGGGCGTGAGTTCGACTCCTACTCAGGAGAAGCATTTTGACAGAACAGACATTTATGATTATCTCACTAATATTATAAATGTGAAGCAAACCATCCTGGATGGATGGATGGTTTGTTACTCAATCAAGTCAGAATGGCTGAACGGATCTGGATGAAATTTTGCATGTAGATACTTTAGGCCCGCGGAATAAAACATAAGATACTTTTTATCATCATCATCATCATCCATCACCACAGGGGACTATTATATGTACCAATATACCGATATACCGATATACCGATATACCGATATACCGATATACCGAAATACCGATATACCGATATACCGATATACCGATATACCGATATACCGATATACTGATATACCGATATACCGATTATAGGGCTATTGAGACTGACCATTAAAAGTCTCAAAGTAATGAGCGTCAAAGCAGCGATGCCCTGGACTTTGTTTTGTTACTCAAAGTTCTGTGTATCACAGCAATGGTCATTGACAGCCGTTATTTCTAACCCTTAACGGCACAATTTGATTCCTCCTGCACCTTTCTACTACCGGACGGCCAGACTAACGCGACCAAAACGTCATCCGTACATGGTGGATGTTCCCCATGTACGCATTAAGATTTTGTATTTGTGCCGTGGTAGTGCCGGCGTAAGAATTGTACCCCACCCTCTCTACCTGTGGTTGCCGTAAGAGTCGGCTAAGGGATGTAATCCGGAAGATGGGCAGCAGCGTCTTCCTTGAACAATCACACCTAACTGCGCTCGCCAACCCGCCTGCCAAGCGTGGCGAGTATTGGCAAAACCCCCCCAGGAGGAGGCCTATGTCCAGTAGTGGACGTTCTATGGCTGATGATGTGACGCATTAAGCGTTTCGATTCCATATTTTTTATTCGCACAGCGAGGTTGTGGGACTTTCTGCCGGAGTCTGTGTTCCCTGTTAGGTACAATATGGGTGTCTTCAAATCTAAAATAATTACGTTTCTTATAGGTAAGCGTGCTCCATCTTAGACCGCACTACTACTTAACATAAGGCAGGGTGAGGTCAAAGGTGCACCTATTATGAATAAAAAAAACTTTAGGAGAGCGTCTCGTTTGTATAATTACGTTTACTTTAAAAATATCTCCTTACCTATTCCCGTTGTGTTTTTATAAGGCCAAAGGAATAAATTAGCATAATAGTGCAGCTGAAAAATGACTACAGTAAGAACAAAGCTTCACACGATACTAACCACAGCGTATTGTTAAGAAGACTGATCTTTTGGCTCAAACGCAATTTTGAGAATTTTGGCACGTGACACCGGCGATACTTTATCTTTGTAGAACTTACTCTACCATATCAAAAGTCTAGAACTCTATGTAGCCAAACTGGGGTGCTCTTGTACATTTATAATTTATCTGACATGTTTTTTTTTATTCAAATTCAAATTCTTTATTGGTAACATCTTTGTTACATGTCATATGTTATGTTATTATTATATCCTATTCTATTAATATTATAAATGTGAAAGTTTGTCAGGATGGATGGATGGATGGGTGGATGGATGGATGGATGGATAATTGTTACTCTTTCAAGCAAAAACTACTGAACGGATTTCGATTTCAGGATTAGATCTGTAATAAAAGTTGTTCGTAATATTGAGTACAATGACACACTTTTTTTTTTTCACATTTGGCTTAGAACAATTTTTTATGGCTTACAGTCTTGTGTTTGACCACAACTCACCTGATGTTAAGTGACGGTGTGGTCGATGATGATAAAGCATACCTAGCCTGGAATGGAACTGGCTCTCAAGTGAGGCTGCCGGAACGGAACACACCGTTATATGCTTGGTGGCAGATTTTCAACTTGGGGGTGGTAGCTAGCCAGCCGAGTACTAGAAAGTAACCTACCACCACGCTATGGTTTCCTCACGATGCTTTCCTTCGCCGGCAGCTCAAGCTCATTGTTGGGGATTGAACCCACGCCCTTCGGCATGCGAACCGACCGCGCTATCCACTGAGCTATCATCGCTACAAATGTGTATGTGTACCCCAAGCTTATAACCATCGATATATATGTATGTACTACGTACTAGCTGTCGGATTTTAGCGAATCCTTTGTGTGTTTCGCGCTTCAGTCAGTACGTCGCAGCGAATCATCACGAGCGCACGTGGCACAAGCGTCGGTTCTAGGTACTTCAAGATCTTCAGAATCGATCGTAGACATGGTACAAAGTTTTTATATTGTCCAGTAATCATTTGGTTTTTTAGTATTGTTACTATCGACAACAGATACGTTTCTGTTTTTGAACAAATTTGATGTCCAATAACGTTTTTTTTCTTAATTTGGACTTAACAATTATCATCATCATCTCAGCCGTAGGACGTCCACTGCTGGACATAGGCCTCCCCCATTGACTTCCATAAAGACCGGTTGGAAGCGGCTCGCATCCAGCGTGTTCCTGCGGTCTTTATGAGGTCGTCTGTCCACCTTGTGGGTGGACGTCCTACGCTGCGCTTGCTGGTCCGTGGTCTCCATTCCAGAACTTTGCAGCCCCATCGGCCATCAGTCCTGCGTGCTTTGTGCCCTGCCCACAGTCACTTCGACTTAGTTTTTCAAAGTTTTTATATTGTTCAGTAATCATTTGGTTTTTAGTATTGTTACTAACGACAAACCACCAGATACGTTTCTGTTTTTAAACAAATTTGATGTCCAATAACGTTTTTCTTTTCTTAATTTGGACTTAACAATAATTGATTAAAGATCCCAACACAACTTCGTCGTCCGACATCTTGACTGAGAGTGGCTTGCGAATCTGGAGCAAGGACGAGCAAAGAGTTCGAAAAGAGGATGTTAATACACGGATTTTAGCAAACGGCGTAATGTAACATGCTCGCTACGAATGGTACGCCCCGTAACACCGGTCCGTACCCACCTTTACTTTAGTGTGGCTTCGACATTTATGCTGTCTGGACGCGTTTTTGTTACACTACTTTGAACAAAACGCGAAACCGCCATGAAATTTACGGCACTTACAACGTTTTGATCGCGAGAAATCTGTTCTCTATCAGCTCGTCCCGCGCCACCCGTGCCGGCCCCCGTGTAAACGACACGTTATTTCTTTGGAATAGCTTCTCTAGTACTTATGTTAGTAGTTATAACTCAATGCTTATACTAAAGTATTACCCTTCTTACCCAACAGTGAGACAGTTTGTAAAAACAGATCGGATCCGGATGTTTAAATTGCCGAATACAGCCCCAAAACATTTCTAATCAAATTTTAACAAAACAAAATCCTCCCAATATCAAAACAATAGTGACAACAAAAGATTAATCTGAACCCTCTTGAATAGTCCTCAATAGTTTAATTCTGATGGAGGTGCGAAAAGGGTCAAGTGCGGTACGGTTGACAAACAAACGTAACAGATATTTGTGTGTATTGGACGCTGGTGGCTTTTGAATGGGCAGTGGCTACCCCAGTTGACCCTTGTGGTAATATTTATAAGTTTGAAGGTGGTCACCGTGAATAGTTGTTGTGTCAAAGTGTGTTAGATTTATAATACTAATATTATAAATGTGAAAGTTTGTATGTTTAGGTGTTTGTTACTCAATCATGCAAAACGGCTGAATGGATTTAGATAAAATTTGGCATGCATACAATATATATTTGGCATACATTTTATAATACTATTACTAATGTTATAAATGAGAAAGCTTGTATGTTTGGATGTTTGTTACTTAATCAAGCAAAAACGAATGAATTGAATGGGATGAAATTTGGCATGTATGTAGTTTAAAGTTTAAATAATTTTTTTTTTGGCATCAGAAAAACTTCTAATATTTTTACATGTGGAAGTTTGTATGTTTGGATGTTTGTTACTCCATCACGCAAAAATAGCTGAATGGATTTCGATAAAATTTGGCATACATATAGTTTATTACTTAGATTAACATAAATAATACTTTTTATATATGTTTGGATATTTGAAACTGGACTATATGACTACTATATGGTTACCTGAATTCTAAATTTCATCATAATCCGTTTAACCGTTACAGCGTGGAAAGTAACAAACAGACAAAGTTTTAATTTGGAATATTTGTGTGATCATATCGGTTCCACCTTACCAGCGTTTTTAAAGGGTGAAAAGACAAAATGATTTCAGAAATTGAAATTTTAAATTCTCTTATTACCTAGGTTCCATCTGAACAAATATTTTCTATTGCAGGTGAGCTGGCGGCGTCCCAACTTGAAAGCGGCGTTTTATTAAGTGAGTAACTTTCTGTTATTATTGGGAACGCTTTTGCAATGAATGTCATACTTGAATTGCATTTACATACACCATTTTTTATCACCATTTTTTACTATTTTTTTCATATTAAAGGTTAAACCGACTGAATGTGCTTCTTTGCGAATTTTGTGTTCACAAAGAATAAAACAAATGATTTTAATTGAATTTTACCTAGTGGTAGATCTCCTGAATACCATCGTAGTAACAAATATTTTGCCATCAAGCAGTAGTGTGTAAACGTTATTGTGTTCCGTTTTGAAGGTTATGAAGCTGGCGAAATGACAGAGTTATTGAGACTAACCATCGAATGTCTCAAAGTAATGAGCGCTAAAGCAGCGATGCCCTGGACTTTGTTTTATTATTCGATGTTCTGGGTACTGCTGTAATGGCCATGGGCAAGCGTTATTTCTTACCATTAGGAGAGCGCTATGTTCGGTTCATTACATTTATGTTAAAAAAAAAGTATGAATTGCGGTTTCTAAAAATTAAACACGATATGTAGGTAATAAAAAGTTATTAGTCTCAACAGCCCTGTAATTTCATTAGCAGTACCCTTTAAACGCACTACTAATGGTGGTAGAATATCTGGTACTGCGGTTGTACCTACTTAGACGACCTCCTGCTAAGAAGATCTACCACCAGGTGAAATAAGATAGATGTCAAACCAATTTTTTATTAATAAAAAATCGGCTAGGATCAGAGAAAATACTGCCATCGTGCAGAATCATCATGGTAAGGTAAACAGTAAACATAAAATATAGTTTTGCATTTAGTATGTTAATTAAACTTACATTTTCAAACGTAATTGACGTGGTTTTTTTATATTTTTGTTTTCACATCATCAGCCATAGGACGTCCACTACTGGACATAGGCCTCCTTCTGGGGGGGTTTTGCCAATACTTGCCACGTTTGGCAGGCGGGTTGGCGAACGTAGTTAGGTGTGATTGTTCAAGGAAGACGCTGCTGTCCATCTTCCGGATTACATCTCTTAGCCGACTCTTAAGGCAACCACGGGTAGAGAGGGTGGGGTACTATTCTTACGCCGGCACCGCCACGGCACATTATTATTCACGGGTATTTTTGTTTTACTCACAATTAACTACTTATATATCGGAATCTCCGACTATAGTTTCGGCCACACCCGGTGGCCTTTATCATGGAGTCAACAAGACCGTGCGAGGCCGCGTGCATGTACTCAGCTTTGTCTCCACGATAAAGGCCACCGGATGCGAAACTATAGCCGGAGTATCCGATATAATTAAACGTAAGTAATCCCGCATAGGTAAAACAACAATATAAAAAAAACCTTCCAGGCCAAACTGTCTAATGCTCTTAGCTTAAGATTTCCATCAGACGTTATTAATCTTGTTCCGTCATACCCGTATTATTCAGTTCTCCGAGCCTGAACTTCCGAAATTATAAATCACAATTATTCAAGACAAGATACTATTACTAGAACGGAACAGTCTGGTCCATTATAAATGCCACTGAGCTAAATTAATGAACTTAGCCTAATTATGGACGTTGGGGCTGCATTGAGACTATTTATCTACATACCTATATAGTTTGCGCGGCTGGCATCCAGCTGAATCCATTACTTTATGTTGATAGAAAGAATATTTAAGCTATATTGGAACCTATTTCAATGCAAATTTTGATAGCCTTTGAGCGTCAAATAAGTACGCAAAAGTCTTCAATAAAACTAAAAAAAATAAGTTACATCAACACAGTAAAAATTAAGTTTAAAAAAGGTAAAGTTCAATCTTATTAAAATTATGAATGTGAATGTTTGTAGATATTTGTTCCTCAATAACGTAAAAACGGCTAAACGGATATGGATGAAATTTTGTATGTAGATACTTTAGACCCTGGAATAAAACATAGGATACTTTTCATCATCATCATCATCATCATCATCCATCACCACGCGGGTAAAACCGCGGGGCGCGGCTAGATTGATATATTTGGACACATTAAAATTAACCCATTGACTCCGAAGTAGTATTAACTGTATTTCGGAAACCAATGGCTTCTCTCGATATCTTAATAAAGCGCAAAATGGCGAAGGCAGACTTAAAAATTAAACAATTTTATTAAACAATTAGGTACATGACTATTAAGCTATAGGTATGTATATTTAAATATCTATGTGTGTATGTGTACGTGCGTGTGTGTAACTGTGAGCGCGCGCGCGTGTGGTTTATGCGTGAGCGTGTGATTTATGCGTGAGTGTGTGATTTATGCGTGACCGTGTGATTTATACGTGAGCGTGTAATGTGTGCGTGTGTATGTGTGCGTATGCGTGTAGGTGAATATGTGTGTACTTGTGTATTCTTGATAGTAGTCTTCAGATGTATGTATTTAACCACGATTTATAAAACAAGTCGTATTTAAGTATACTATTAGCTGCTTTGACGGCGTGTTCTAAAATAAAACCAAGGAAAAATAAAAGGCCATACCGACATAGGCATACTGTACAAGTACATCTGCAAAATTTACCGGTTTTACTATATGTACATACTGATGCCTCATATTTCCTACGAAATTTCATCTGCAATACCTCCTACTTTCAATATTAGCTTCAGAACTGATCCGGGCGATAGATACGGCATGCGCGCGCATAAAAATATATAGCGCGCTCAAATTGACTATTTTATCTTCTATAACAGCTATATAGCCTATAAAGGCTATTGCATGCACCAGTATTTGAACTAGAGTCATTAAGTTCTCCCTCTCCATACATCGAGTTTCCAATTCAACCTCGTAAATTAAACTAAGTGTGAGGACGTGCTCTTAGCTAATTTCTCCATAGTAATTGCCAAATCTTGAGTGCGTCTTTGTAGTACCGAATGTAGCATGTTGCGGGGCATGAATAATTTCTGCTGTTAATGTGAGTTTGAAGAGAGTTAGAGGTCGGTGTTATGCTTAATTATCATTTTGGCAGCAGCCCTCTATTACACGGACATAAACTTTTAATTAGGGACGAGAAAGTTACGGACGCGAATGCCGCCGTCTTAGTTCAGCTTCGTTAGTTTTTACTGCGAAGGTGCTTACATTGAAATGTGGCTTGGATGAAGCCTGGATGTCTTCGGATTGGCTGTGATATGCCACTGCTTAAACTTTGGAAAGAGAAGCACTGCTGGAACTAGAAGCTAGGTGCGACTTGAGGTACAATGTAGCATAAGGTGACGAAACTTCTAAGTATTCAACAGTATCTCCATGCGGATCTTCAAAGACAGGAACCGTCATGATGTGTCTTTCACTGTTTGTTACCTTTCAAACGGCTGGATGGATAATTATGCTTATTTTGTGCGCGATTTAAGACCCGGCGATAAACTTAATTGTGTGAATATACAATACAATGAATTAAAAAATACGGCTAGATGGATCTTAATGAAAATTAAAATGGTTATAGTACATGAGAACGGCCGTAGGCAATTGGCCTTTGCTACCACCCTCAAGTTGAAAGTCTACCGCCAAGCATCTAACGGTGTGTTCCGGGAGCTTCACTTGAGAGCCAGTCCCATTCCAGGCTAAGTGTGTTTACCATCTTCGACCACACTGTCACTTAATATCAGGTGAGCAGTGGTCAAACACCTAGTCTGGCAAACATAAAAAAAAATATGTTTGTCTCAGTTTTTCCAGGATGGGAACCGATCACACACCCTACAACATTCAAAGCATTTGAGTTATAAATCAATCAAAATGTTGTTGCTTTCTTCTTAAGTTTTCAAATGAAAGGCATTTAAAAAGTGGGTAGGGTAGACTGGGTACGATTGTGACAATTTAAGTTTGACTGCCAATAATTTTGTTAATTTACTAGTTAGTTGAGACAAAAAAAATTTAAATCGTAGTTTGTATATTTGTCTACACAAAAATACTGAAATTTTGTCTCAAAATAGGCTGTATTAGTTATAGCATCAAATTTGAAAAAAAAAAAAGGGAAAATGTCACAACCGTCCACACCCCAAGGACGGTTGTGACAATGGTTGGGGTCAGTAGTGACAGACGCAAACATTCACAGAAATGGTTTATAATGACTTTTATTGTTAGAAATGTTTAACATAACACAAAATACTTTTCTTCTATATAAAGTTTACATTTATATATCAAATTAAATTAAATCTACGAACACTTCTACTCTTGTAATTAATAAGGCACTGCAACATCTGATGTTATTATAACCATCTTCTTTAGAATCATAAAATTAGTCAAAGTGATAACTAAATTTAAATTACCGTAACTATAATATTACTAAACTAATAAACGTTGTTATAATAACAGCCATCTTAGAATCAGTCAAAACTTTAAATAAATTTAAATTACCGTAACTATGACAACATGCTTAAAAAATATTCATAAACTGTAACATCTAACGTTATTGTAACACAGCCTTTTTAGAATAACTCAAAATATCAATTAGACTTAAATTTACGGTAAGTAGAAAAAAAGCTTTGCTATAATTGTAACAAAAACTTCCAAAAACAAACGTTAATGAATATATGAGCATACTGAGATCTAGTCAGATTTATCACATATATGACAAAGATAATAGTGATTATCACCTACGCACTCTACGTGGGACCAGAATCCACATGTCCCTTGGCATTTGATCCATTTTTCGCCAGCCTTACTTTCATTAATATATGTCACAACCGTACCCACTACATATGTCACAACCGTACCCAACGCATGCTTCTGAAAACAATCAAACACCATGACTAACCTAAATTATCTATGTAAAAAATTATCATTTGTTATTAACTACTAATATTCAATTCACAACAAAAAAATATTTACTATAGTATATCTGTATACCAATAAAAGTAAATATTAAAAGAATCTGAACAAAAAAACTTACTTTTGGCTGTTGAAAAGCAATGTGGCCTCCTGCTTTTGTTTACGTCGCGCACCGGCTAACGCAATATTGGGCAACATGTGTAGACTTGCATCGCGCTTCTTTTTCCCCTTACACTCTTCCCCGTATTCCGTATAGCTTCGCGATTATAACGACTGTCACTACCGTACCCTGGCACAACCGTACCCAGTCTACCCTACTCAAAAGCCAATTGAACAATTACCAGCGTTACCTAGAATTTTCAGGCAATATTTTCATACAATTTATCCAATATTGTATTAGTAACGAAGTAGAGTCTGAAAGCCAAGACGCCTACGTATCTCTGTAATGGAATTTTACCTAACAATCTAACATTATTAGGTCGTACGTTTGAGAAAGTCGTTTCATGTTACCAGAGAAGAAAAAGTGTCATTTTGTAAGTGGTGGTTTTTTAAACAAATTGAGCTTCATTAGTACAACGCTTTATGAATAATAGGTATATAATTATGTATATCACTAAATTTTTGGAAACTGGTAGCTTGGCTTGGAGACAGTCAGGCTTCCAATATGGAGGTCTTGAATTCGAATCCCACAACACGTACCTCTATTTTTTCTGAGTTATGTGCGTATTGCTGATGACTTCATCGAGAACTGGTTAATATCTAATACCTTTAAACGAGCAATTCTTGTAAATATGTATAGGTATACATAATCTGAATCTCGGGAACGGCTCCAACGATTTTCATGAAATTTAGTATGCAGAGGGTTTCAGGGGCAATAAATCGATCTAGCTAGTTTCATTTTTAGAAAACGTCGGTTTATCCGTATTTGCAGCCGAGCAAAGCTCTGTCATCCAGGTACTTATGTTTATATGCGTTCTCTGAATAAGAATAAGAATGCGTTCTCTGCTGTACCCAATGAACGATAAAATTTAACCCAATTTTCGAATAATCTCAAAATACGTAAAATAAGAAACGTTTAAGATATTATTTATATATTCGTATATGAATAAATGCGATAATACATTTAGGAGTACAATTCAAACAAATATAACATTTAAAAAAAAAAAAAACGACTCCGTGTCCCTAAGCCGAAATCAGGTATATTTTAGATACTTTGTTTTCAATCTTCCTTGTTCTTTGCTTTCCCGATCAATCATAAAGTGTTGAAATGGGTTTACGAGTGTTCGCAAGACGCTGGCAGAATGCACAAATTGCAATGTCAAAAATAAAATAAATAAGTAACATTGCAGCCCACCGCACAGAATAGAATGCTATTGTACCGCAATAACAATATCCTGTGAGAAGCCATTGCTTGACCTCGATGTAATTCCAACATTTCCAACGGGTCGAACCTAATGGCCGCTCGGTGTCGGTAAATAAAACAACGACCATTCGAATCTGAAATGGAATTTCCTGCTACATGAAAATAGTGGCTTTAAAACACTAGTGCTAAAAATGTTAGTAAAGGTTCCGTCATTGTGTGTGGGCGAACAATCGGAACAGACAGCTGACAGGTCCTAGTTCTCTGATATTGAAGTATGTAGGCATACTGTCGAGTTTTGGCGGGACGTGGAAAAAATCACATCGTCGCATTGTGTTGTTTTCCAAAATAATTGTTTCTCGAGTGTTTTTTGTATAAAAACAGTGTTGTTTTATTTATAACTAAAGCAAAATTAAAGCTTTAAGCTACTTTTAGCTTAAAGTGGCACAGCGAGCTATGCAGAGGGCTATGCTCGGAGTTTCCCTACGAGATCGAATCAGAAATGAGAAGATCCGTAGACGAACTAAAGTAGCCGACATAGCCCAGCGGATTAGCAAGTTGAAGTGGCAGTGGGCAGGGCACATAGCACGCAGAACTGATGGCCGATGGGGCTGCAAAGTTCTGGAGTGGAGACCACGGACTGGCAAGCGCAGCGTAGGAAATCCACCCACAAGGTGGACAGACGACCTAATAAAGAACGCAGGAACGCGCTGGATGCGTGCCGCTTCCAACCGGTCTTCTTGGAAATCAATGGGGGAGGCCTATGTCCAGCAGTGGACGTCATACGGCTGATAATGATGATGATGATGATGATTTATAACTAGCGATCCACTTCAGCTTTGCACGGGTGAAATTTATTTTGGCGACTTAATTAACATTTCCTCTACTTTTCCTCTCCTTACAATTACCTCTACTTTTTTTTAAATTACAAATAGGCTTGCGTTTGTCCACCATCTCACCAGATGTTAAGCAAATATGCTGTCTGCTCCGTTGAGTAGTGAAACAAATACACAAACGCACATTCGAATTTATTATATTAGTTAGGATGTATGTGTGAGTGAGTTATCGCTTAAATTAAAGGTATTAAAAGAAGCTTATAAGTGTGCTATCCAATAAAAATTTACCGATTTTAATTATCTCTTCTATCAAGAAGTTGGAAGCAGCAATCGGAATGTATAAGTTCCCATTGGAAAATTAGAAAAGTTGAGCTCATTTCAGGTGCCTCACCGGAATGGGAGAAATGACCAAGTTTGCAGATGAAACGGATCTGCGGACGTATAAAAGTTTAATTAGGAAAATATCGATGTGTCCGATTTGGAAGTGATTCAGTGTTCATTTCTACTTCCAAACCACGAATTATTGACGTCGAAAAAAAATGTTTTTTTTTTTTTGTTGGGAATGGCGCATAGAGCTTCTTTCATATCGACGTATTTTTAATGAGCGATAACAACTACAGAACTATTTCAGCGTCGTATCCAACAATGGCCCCGTTTCGGCTTATATTTAATCATATGATGATGAAAAATTGTAAAATATTATTAAATAAATTAAAAAAAAAATAAAAAAAATTACATATTTTATATGTGACATATTATGCTATAATTCTGATATTTTTAAATATGAATAGAAAATTGACATGTAACTTTGATTTTATTAATAAAATATTTGTATTTAGTTCTCACCAAGCTTATAACCCTATTTACATAAACATGTGTAAGTAACAAATATGCAAGTCATAAAACTTGCGTAAATTTATTATTAGATTAAGATAAATGATACCTTTTATCCCTGAATAATCCCACTAATATTATAAATATGAAAGTTTGGATGGATGAATGGAGTTCGTTACTCCATCACGCCAGAACGGCAGCATGGATCTGGATGAAATTTTGCATGTAGATACTTTGGGCCTTGGAATAAAACATAAGATACTTTTCATCATCATCATTATCCATCACCACGCGGGTAAAACCGGAAGGCGCAGCTAGTGTTCCATAAGACGCATCTACATAAACCGCTTTTTGCAATTTTTCCTTTATCTGTGCTATATAAGACGTTGCTTAGTACCAAATTTCAAGATTCTGAGTTCACGGGAAGTACCCTGTAGGTTTTGATTCCCTTGCGAGTGTCGAAAATTTGCAGCATAACAACGGCTGTATCTTTTGTTTGCGTTGGCTTAGAAGTTTGATTTTTTCACAACTCTAAGGGACAGTATACCTGAGTATTTAATATGAAATTCATTTCCTGAGAAAAGGGTCTTGACAGACAGACAGACGGACAACAAAGTGATTCTATAAGGGTTCCGTTTTTTCCTTTTGAGGTACGGAACCCTAAAAAAAAACAGGGCTGACTTGAGTAACAAACATACAAACATTTACATATATAACATTAGTGAGATATATTTCTATTCCTTCCATATTAGACTCGTACCGTAGACATAAGGAACAATTGTTTATTGGTTACGTATATAATTATTTTAGTATTAGCTGGATTTCAATACCACATCTTACTAAGTAATCATATTCGGATTAAGTTGCGAGTATACACGGCCCTTGGTTGAAGTCTAAGCCAAAGGCCATCGTTATTGCGACCGTCTAAATCAGGGTTTGGTCTTATCTGCTTGTCAAATACAGCCATCCCTGGCTGTTACCTAGACGTAGCAAGGTTCGTATAATAAGGGAATTAATTGGACGTAGGTACTCTTTTATTTCGAATGCCACATTTAACTAGTTTGCTTTTCCTGACTATGGTAGCGATAAGTTTAGTGGTTAGCGCGTTCGGATCACACACCGAAGAGCGAGGGTTCAAATCCCGACAGTGTGCTTGGGCTGCTGTTGAAGACCAATATCGTGAGGATACCGTAGCATGGTGGTAGGATGCTTTCTAGTAAGTACTGAGCTGGTTAGCCACAAAGCAAAGCAAGACAACGCCGTGCGCGCGTTGTGCTCTGCTTTGACTCCTTAAAGAAGGCCACCGGTTGCGGCTGAAAGTATAGTCGGATATCCGACATAATTATACGTGAGTAATCCCGCATAACTAAAACATGTGTCAAAACCACAATATGGTTAGTTACCACCTTCAACATGAAAATCAACCGCCAAGCACCTAGCGGTGTGTTCAGGTATCCTCACTTGAGAGTCAATGTTACTGTAGTTAGGTGTGCTTACCAGCTTCGACGACATTGTCTGCTAACTTCAGATGAGCTGTAGTCATACACCTAGCCTATCAACAATTTAAAAAAAAAAGGCCAAGGGCGAGTCGCACTCGCGTACTGAGGGTTCCGTACAAACCTGTAGGTATATAAGTAAAAGTTACGGTATTTTTTTTAATGGTAATTTATGCTTTTCGCAATTTTTCCTTTATCTGTGCTATAAGACGTTGCTTCGTATCAAATTTCAAGATTCTGAGTTCACGGGAAGTACCCTGTAGGTTTTGATTCCCTTGCCAGTGTCGAAAATTTGCTGCATAAACCGCTGTATCTTTTGATTTCGTTGGATTAAAAGTTTGATTTTGTCATAGCTCCAAGGGACAGTAGATATGAGTCATCATCATCAGCCATACTCACGGGTTACGGGCGGGTTGGCGAGCGCAGTTAGGTGTGATTGTTCAAGACATGAACAGATATGAATTTCAGCTTGCTATCTCTACGCGTTCCTGAGAAAAAGGGTCTTGACAGACAGATAGACGGACAACAAAGTGATCCTATAAGGGTTCCGTTTTTCCTTTTGAGGTACGGAACCCTAAAAAGTAATGCGTATAAGATTAAGATCGTTCTAAGTATTGCTTGAATAACCAGAGCACTTACGCTCATTTAAAGGCTTCTTGCGGTGGCGACGTGTGGCACGTAGCTCTTCTATGTTTGGTTTAGGGAAGTGATGCGTTCACGAGTTAACGCATGTGACTGGTACACGCGTCATCTCGGGAACGGTTGCGGAAGTTGGTTTTTGGTTGGGAATAGTGTTCCTTTGTATATTCCTCTTGTAAAGCTTTCTTTTTAACAATAAGTACCAATTTGCAAAAAAATAATAATGCAATTTCACAAACCCTGGAGTTTTTGAAGTTACAATATTACCGAATTTAAAAAAACATAGGTAACTAGAACATAAATAAAGTCATAATTTACGAAATCCCACAATTCACTGAATCAAAAAAAAAAACAACAAAGCAATGAATCCTGAATTAAAACGGCAAACTTTAAAATGGAATATTTTCCGTGAAGTTGGGACGCACCAGCAAAAATTGTACGAAATAATAAATCAAAGTTATAAAGTGCGGAATCGAAACATTGTTGTATTTATTAGTTTTGTTTTAGTTTATACACACCTACATTATATCTTTTATATTTTTTCTGTCAAAATATGATGTTTTTTAGGGTTCCGTACCTCAAAAGGAAAAAAACGGAACGCTTATAGAATCACTTTGTTGTCCGTCTATCTGTCTGTCATGACCTTTTATCTTGCGAACACGCACCCAACAAGGTGTCAAGTTAAAATTAAAACAATATACGCAGAACTATAATCCCTTGCAGTTGTGAAAAAATCAACTATCGTCAAAAAAAGTTTCAGTCGCATATGTCGACACTCACAAGGGAATCAAAGCCTATAAGGTACTTCCCGTTACCTAGAACTATAGAATTTGGCAAGAAGCATTGTCTTATAAACGTACACATAAACGAAACAATCCGAAAACTATATTTTTAATTTAATCACAAAAAAAATTATACAGCACTCGTTTTCCGAACTGTTTATCATAATTACTAGTTTGTACGGAACTCTTGGTGGGAAAGTCTGACTCGCACTAATCCGTGGGTTTTTTTATCTTTAAGGCTGCTGATCACTCTTCAATTAAATACCAAAGCTTTGTTTATGGACTTGTCCATAATCGTGTATGTACAAGAATTGCTCGTTTATTACTATTACATAAAGAAAGACCTCGGCCTGTCATACATTAATTGCTCAAATAAGTATCCAAAGCAGAGTGGTTTATAATTTTGTTGATAACACCTAAGTCAAAAGTCATAAGTCGTAATAAGTTACAACTCATAAACATCTTAGTTTGATTCTGTAGCTTCATTTTGGACTTTATGGTAACATTAAATGGCAAGAGAAAGTATAAGAAATACGGGCTACTGTTTGTGAGAGCCACCGGGATCAACTGGGATTTACTCGAGCCAGGACGAAATTTACAGCAACCGCTGGTCAAACAATACTTTCCGATATCAGCCTTGTTTTGTTCCAAACCTGAAGTGAACTGAATCGTGTTTAGTTTCTAGTCGAAAATTGTTGATTGACTTAAAACATATTAGATTGATTTTGTTGCGATCATAGCTCAGTCATTGAAGCGGTTGGTTCACGCACCGAAGAGCATAAGTTCAATTTCCAAGAATGGACTGACGGTAAAGAATAATTTTGTGAGGAAACCATAGTACGGTGATAGGGTACTTTCTAGTACTCGACTGGCTAGCTACCAAGCCAAGTTAAAAATCTGCCGTCTAAAGGTGTGTTCTTGCATTTTGACTTCAGAGCTATTTCCCGTTCGCTTGTACATTAGGTGTGTTTGCCATCTTCGACCAGATCAGATCACCGTAGTCAAACACTAGCCTATAAACAATAAAAAAAAGTTTTAAATACCTAATTGACGTCCACATGTGATTTGGTAAAAATAATTATTTTATCACACTATTATACAACGTTGGTCTATTTGTATTTTTAAATATGGATGTTTGTTATTTCTTCACGTTGGATAAATGGATATTGATGACATTCAGAATTCAGTAAGCTTTATTACATTGACACATAGCCTTCTTTGTCCCGAAAACGCGAGTGAAATCGCGGGGCACAGTTAGTAACCTTCTTCATCAAATATAGAGTCAAATAAGCGGGTCTGATGTTGGTAAAATGTCATTGCATATAGGAAAAACCATACTCAGGCATGGCCATTACGTAAAATACAAGACAAGGTAAGAATTCTAAGTTCACTATGGTTTATTTTATTTATTTATTTATTTTTATCATCATAGGAAAGTTACAGCTAGGAACACAGACAAATACAATAAATAAGAATGGAAGGCCAATTAAAAGTCTTCACAGGTAAATAAAGAAGAATATGGTAGGAGACGACGGATTCACACAAAAATACGCAACATAATAAATAAATAAATACACTACATCTAGAACAACACACTTAAATAGATACAGGTTGAAAATATTTTATACTACACAGATGGTTATTATGATTACTTTAAAATATAATTATGGTAGTCACCGGGTCTTAATCAAGCATAAAATATTATGAAATTAGTTTTGTTTACTTACCTCGACGTTTCGGCCATGTTCAATAGCCGTGGACACTAGTTGACTGGTGTTCAAGACGTGAAAGTTTAAAAGTTAGTTACATTTGCTTTCAGAAAAAAACTAAACTGGCCTCTATAAGGCTCTTAATTGAGTTTATCTCATCAGCTCAAAGAGGTAATAGAAGAATGAATGAACAAGCTGAAGAGTTTAGCTTGTTCATTCATTCTTCTTTAACCCGACTACGAAATATACCCTAAAATAGCTAGGTATAATTAAAAAAAACTTTTTGAACAAATTTATTATTACTAATTAAATTTAAAATTTTAATTTCAATCTTAATATTATTGTCAATATTATTTTATATCAATTTAAATATTATTGTAATCCTCTTTTAGTTTCCTTTTCGATAGTTTTTATTTTATTTACTATATTACATTTTGTTTTCTTATCAAACAGAGAACACTTTTTTAGGACGAATATAACGGTACTTTAATTGTCGAAATCCATTCAGCCGCTTGGAAGATAACAGGTAATAAAGAAATTTACATACATGCAAGATACATGCGAAAAACATACCCTCCTTGGCAGTCGGTTAAAAAGAATTTTAGTATAGAAAATTTCTACACGAAATATTTTGATTTTCTTTTATGTTTTCTGTTTTCATTCTTATTATACAAGAACAAGTTGGTTGGAACAACAACAAGAATATACAAGTTGGTTATACAAGAACCAACTAATAAACGTCAACATATATTTTTATACATTTACATAAAAAACACAATATGTGTCGAACACTGACACCAAAACAAAACAATATTATGCCTCCTACATCAAAACAAAATTAAAAATTCATAGCTTCATAAAAAGCAAGTGTCAAATTAACATGTTCACAACAGGGTGTTTGCATCGCGAGTATAACACTCGAAAGCTTATTTGCTTAGTAAAGACAGTAAGAAAAGTGTTACAATTTTAAATTTTACACAAGTTTAATTTTGTACAGTATAAACAAATAATATAAAGTCAATTATTTTACTATTTTTTTTAATGAACTCTCTCGGACATCTATGTACATATGTTTCCTCAAGTTACACAGTTTGAACTTTTTTTAATTCAAAAAAGTTTCACGTTTGACCACACTCTGCCTAATGGTAACCAGTAGTGTGGTCTAAGATGGAGCACGCTAGCTTAGGAGAAACCTATTTACTCTAGATTTGAAGACACCTATATTGTACCTTATATTATTCGACGCAGACGCTTGGGGAATATCCACCATGTACGCACAAACTTGGATAAGACAGAGGTACGTGAGGGATTCAAACCCAGGACCTCCAGATTGGAAGTGAGACGATCTCTTAACTAGGCTGTTGATAGATTATATTAACATTTCAAATACATTAAATTAACTACCTAATATAAAAAAAAATGCTTTCAATCAAAGTTTAGTAAAAGTGCTCCCTACGAATTCTTAGTTGAATTCCGCTTTCAACGGTAACCATTAGACAACATAATGAAAAAGGAGCTAAACAAAAATAAGTACATTTTTGAAGTGACAACTTCAATCGCGTCACCGACATGCTAATGTGACGTATTGCATAACTGTTGACACAGTTATTCCAAAATTTAAGTTTTCTGTCGGCCGTCTTCATGACTGCCTATTTTTGAAGTGACAACTTCTTTAGCCGCGTTAACCGTTTTTTTTTATAGGACAAAACTATGGGTTCGAGTCACCGACATGCTATAATGAAGTGTTGCACATTTGTTGACACAGCTATTTCAAAGTTTTAAGTTTTCAATTCTATCGGCAGTCCCTATGACTTTATTATTTTTCATTTATCGTTGACATGCTAGGTGTTTACCACAGCTCACCTGATGTTAAGTGACGGTGTGGTCGAAGATGGTAAACCCACCTAGCCTACAATGAAACCGGCTCTCAAGTGAGGCTGAAGGAACACCGTTAGATGCTTAGCGTAGCTTAGCTTGCAGATTTTCAACTTGAAAGTAGCTAGCCAGCCGATTACTAGAAAGTGCCCTACCACCATGCTATAGTTTTCCTTCACCTGCAGTTCAAGCTCATTCTTGGGGTTTGAACACACGCCCTTCGGCGTGTGAACCGACTGCGCTAACCACTGAGCTGTCATCGCTACAAAATTAAGCTAATAAATAATTAAAATAATGTAGTTGTTTCCTGTAATTTCGTGAAAATAGTTTCTTCTGTGGCTTTGCAATTCCACGGCACATGAACCATAAACATTCAGGAAACAAAGATAATAAAATCCTGCTGTTAGCATATCTTTTTTGTTATCTTTACAGTGCTCATACTTTTCACACTACGCACAGGCTCTTGTCCTCGAATCAAACTTTACCAGAGAGGACACTTTACAGCGCTAATTTAATATGCCACAAAGCACCCTCCCTCGAGGCCATTTTAATTTAATAATTTAAATTGCGGCATAGCACTTGTTTGTGACAAGTTGGCGCAAAAAGAACAAGGATTACAATTGCCATAAAATTCCATCCCCGGATTTCTTGCGAAATTTGTCGTAGTGCGCTAAAATAGAAACTACTTTTTTATGAAATTGAATTTCGCTACCGACTTTGTAATTCAAATTTTGTTTCAATATTTTCCTTTTCCGACGTCTAGTTAGATAGGAATTTACCGGATATATTTTTCATAACTTTTTATTTTATCGTAAATTCCAGTTAAATTAAGAATTTATTAAAAACATATTTGTTTGATCTCGCAATAAATCCAGGATATATTTTCTGTTATATGATTAACTAGTTGCGCCCCGCGGTGTTGCCCAGTACATATTTTCTGGATGAAAAGCCTATGTGTTACCCGGGGGTGTCAGCTACATCCAAATTTCATCAAAATTGGTCCAGCCGTTGGAGCGTGAAGAACTAACAAATATACAAACACACTCACAAACTTTCGTTTTTATAATATTAGTGTGATATGAATAGCATTATTTATTTTATACTAAAGTCATACTATTCGTGTGATTTATATGTTATGTTAAAGTAATAGGTAATCAATAGCCACTATCTTGATTAAAACGAACAGTTATTAATCAAGAACCATTGTTTTGAATGATCCTGCAGTTCCGCAGTAATCCTCGTTGAACTTGCTCGACAGACGACACGATTCATCAGTCGATGCTGATTCCAGGAACTTCATTCTTTCTATGTGCTCATCGGAGCTCACCTCTTTGAATATATCATCTGGAATTGAAAAAAAAAAGTATTTAATTATAATGAAGCAAGCATACTGACATTACACTTGAAATACTACATCAATGGCTATAACTACTTAGTCAGATTGATTGATTATATTGGTTCAGCCTATATGAGTAGGCTCAGCGAGCCATCTATTGTATCTTAATCTACTACATCAATGGCTATAACTACTTAGTCAGAATGATTGATTATATTGGTTCAGCCTATATGAGTAGGCTCAGTGAGCCATCTATTGTATCTTAATCTACAACATCAATGGCTATAACTACTTAGTCAGATTGATTGATTATATTGGTTCAGTCTATATGAGTAGGCTCAGCGAGCCATCTATTGTATCTTAATCTACTACATCAATGACTATAACTACTTAGTAATATTGATGGCTTTCTCGGGGTATGTAATATTGCATGACAATGCGCGACCTCGTACTGCACAGCAGACGGTCTCCAAGTTGCAAGAGCTGGGGTTGGAAGCTCTTTGTCATTTGCCGTATTCACCAGACCTGGCGCCTACAGACTTCTACTTTTTCCAAAATTTGGATAACTTTTTGGCGAGAGAAAATTAAATACCCGAGAAGCAGTAAAAAATGCCTTTAAAGAGTTTGTTGCCTCCCGTCCAGCTGATTTATTCAAGAAGGACATTGATAAACTGCCAATGCGTTGGCAAAGATACATCGACAGCACGGGCGATTATTTTGATTAATAGAAATAAAAAATATAGAAAAAAAGTTCGTTTGATTTTTTCATATAAAAAAGCAATTTCATAGGTAAAGACTTATGTATGTGTAAATTATACCTTTTTCTTGTCTAATGAAAACTTGGAAAGTAGCTTTTTCCCAGATATGAGATAAATTTTTCGCTATAAAAAATCTCAATTGTTGCGAATCGACCGTGCTAACCACTAGCTATCATCACTACAATATATTAATAAAAAATATTATAGATATATACCATCACATTGTTGCAGAGGTTTTCCTTCACCACCGTATTCTACAGGCAAAGGACCCTTTTCCACGAATTCATGAAGAGACTCCAACGAGTCATGGATTTTCAATCTTTTTCCAAGCTTCTGACTCAACGCTTGCTTGAATACATTCGTAACTGTGTCGAAAAATTTCGATCCACTTATAAAATGGACTGACTTCATACGTTGACCCATAGTTTCCTGAAAAAAACGTATTTATTGTGTACCAGTACATGTTGTAAACAATTCACTTCTACTCAACCAAAGATTTTGTTTAAGTTTAAAAGTTTCCCTTCTTCAAGTGTAATAGAGATCATTTTACATAATTCATATCAACTGTTCTCATAGCGTTGGATGATCTTATTCTCTAACTCTCATAAGATTCCTTACCAAATACGCGAACAGCGTTTTTAATATTATGGAAACTGATGTGGTCTTGACACATTTTCGTTTTATTTATGCGGGATTACTCACGTTAAATTTTATCGGAAACTCCGACTATAGTTTCGGCCTCGTCTTGCTTCGCACTGCCCAAGGCGGCCTTGGGCAGTGCGAAGCGCGTTGTCTCAGCTTTGTCCCCATGATGAAGGCCACCGGATGTGGCCGAAACTATAGTCGGAGTTTCCGATAAAGAGTAATCCCGCATAAATAAAAGGAAAAAGCGTTTTAAATGTTAACCTTTAAAGCAGTTTTTTAATACTTCCGAGAAACTAATAAATAAATGTAGATAAAATAAAGTAATTTAAAAGACTATCAATAGAATTAGTTCCCAAAACGCTGGCCCCATTGCCGCGTTATATGGCAATACTCAAACGTTGGGCAATATAAAGGCCAGCGTTTTGGTCACGTGTGGCGTCGACCAAACGAGATGACAAGTCTTTAAATATTTTCTTTGCTCCACGACCCCACGGTCCCAAAGTATCCCAAAAGGCTCAAATATGTACCCACTGCGCCTATACTTGCGCCTTTTGAGGTCTTCTGCAAATTCTGTAGCCGCGCCAGCCTTAAACCTATAAAGTTTCGAATACATAACATACTCGTACTTCATCGCGTTTTTAAACTTGTCATTGTTATAAGAGTACCATTCCACGTAAAATAAACTTGAACCCCACCATCTTACATGAATGTTATAAGAATAAAACCGAAATCAGCTATTTCGTAGAAAAAATTCATCCATATTTTGAACATGGTATTGACGCGCATTGGCAGTAAACCTGACTTGTATGCCGTGACGGCAAACGGCGTGATGCTCTTTTATGCCGTCATGTCTGATTCCTCTCGATTCCCTTGTGTGTGTGCAACTTTTTTATGTAAAAGTAATAAGTAAAACTTGACGCTCTACAGATGGTAAGAGATAACGTTTGTACATGATCATTGAAATGGTACCCAGAATTTTCAGTAACAAAGCAAAGTCCAGGATATCATTGCTTTGATGTAATCTTCGCCTAATGAATGAGATAGCAGTATTTGTACCACCGATAACGTATCTGTAAATTTTAAGAATCTAGACTTTAAGAATGTTAATAAAATTCACCATCACTTACGATAAGCAATGATATAGCTTTACTGATCACGATTGGATTCAGTTTAGTCAACATCGTGTAGTGCATGTCTCTCGTATCAAAAATTAACTGCCATCCACGGCAGTAGTCGTGATATAGTATGTAGTTTGCAATCTATAAACAAGATAATTATCGATAAGTATACATAACAAATTTTATTGGCAATTTAGCACAGCAATGCCGTCAGCGTATTGGGTACCTACATTTGGGTTCGTCACGCCAGAATAGATTAAAATATTTTCATCGCAAAAACTATGTACTTTGCACAAATATGTCGGCGAATTACTCCCTCAGATAAGTTTTAAAGTTTTTGTGACAAGCCTTTTCCAAATGAAAAGTATTGACAAAAAAACCATAAAATAATAATTTTATTAGGCTGAAATAAAAATGTTTGACTGGCTAGGTGTTTGACTACAGCTCAGCAGGTGACGGTGTGGTCGAAGATGATAAATGTAACTGGCCTGGAATGGCTCTCAAGTGAGGCTACCGAAACAAAGGGTTAGAGGTACGACATATTTTCATGTTGAGTACTAGAAAGTGCCGTACACAATACAGAATACAATTTTTACATCAACATTATGTAGATGACAAAAAGGATTCGATCTAAATTATATTCCTTGACAAATATTTATACATGTACATCACTACATATTATAAAACAAAGTCGTCCGACGCGTCTGTCTGACTGTCTGTCTGTCTGTTCGCGATAAACTTAAAAACTACTGAACGGATTATCATGCGAGTTTCATCAAAAGATAGAGTGATTCATGAAGAAGGGTAGGTATATATTCTGTCAATGTCCATGCCCATGCATTGTTTGTTATATTATTATTTCGAAGAGACTAGGCAGCGTTTTCGACGAAAGTTCCCAGGTGGCTTGACTTTTTCCGCCACTTCCAACAATTTTTATCATATTTCAACCAATTTACACAAAACCTTGACAAATTATACACCTAAACCTTCCTCATGAATCATTCTATCTATTGGTAGAACTCGCATGATTATCCGTTTAGTAGTTTTTATGTTTATCGTGAACAGACAGACAGACAGACGCGGCGGACGACTTTGTTTTATAATACGTAGAGATGTAGTGAAGTGGATTATATTAGAGATTAATTTAATTATGTTCGTGACAGGTAGAGGTTTACAATAGTTTGATGAAAAACGGTGAAATATTACATACCGCAACAACGTATTTGTAATACGAAGCAATTTCAAACTTGTCATTGTGTCCATGTATGACAGCTATGGCCACTCGGTAGTTGTCTCCAGTTGGTTTCGATATTATTGCAAATTTACTGTAAAATACACGATAAATAAATCACGAATCAGAAATGAGGAGATCCGTAGACGAACTAAAGTAGCCGACATAGCCCAGCGGATTAGCAAGTTGAAGTGGCAGTTGGCAGGGCACATAGCACGTAGAACTGATGGCCGATGGGGCTGCAAAGTTCTGGAGTGGAGACCACGGACCGGCAAGCGCAGCGTAGGACGTCCACCCACAAGGTGGACAGACGACCTCATAAAGACCGCAGGAACGCGCTGGATGCGAGCCGCTTCTAACCGGTCTTTATGGAAGTCAATGGGGGAGGCCTATGTCCAGCAGTGAACGTCCTACGGCTGAGATAATGATGACACGATAAAATTAGAATAGACTGAGAAAATTAATTTGCTATGGCAGCATTTACTTAAGTGCTAGATGCTATTGTGAAAAGATTAAGAGGCGTCAAAGATTCTACTCTTGAACTGGATTTATTTGATAAACGTAGATGTTTGTTTAAGGTCTGGGTATTCTAAATTTTCTAGCCATGGTAGCTCAGTGGTTAGCGCGGTTGGTTCATACGCCGAAGGGCGCGGGTTAAAATCCCAACAGTGAGCTTATCTTTTGAAGGAAAACATCGTAAAAAGTACTTTCTAGTACTCAGCTAGCTACCACTCTCAAGTTGGAAATCTGCCACCAAGCAACTAACAGTAGGTTCCGGCAACCTCACTTGGAAGCCAGTTCCATTCCAGGTTAGGCGTGTTTTACCATCTTCGACCACACTATCACTTAACATCGGGTGAGCAGCTGTGGTCTAAACACCTAGCTTGTCAGACATAAAAAAAGATATACATATATGCGTTACTAGCTGTGCTCTGCGGTTTTATTTCCCGGTGTTCAGTCATCAAGTCCGTCCTATGTATCCCTGGTTAACCAAAACTCACGTATTTTACATATCTGGTGATCAACTACGTTGGACGTTGCTTACGGCTTTTATGACAACATGACAGTGACAGCTCGCTATTCAACCAGAAGCATGTGAATCAGCGTTAATGAATGAATGAGTATGCTTTATCGTACACACTACACTGGGATAAAAGGCTTATGTGTTAATTCAGGGTACATGGTTTATGCTAACTTTCACCCCAATCAGTTGAAATGTTACAGCGTGAAGAACTAACAGATAAATTTTGCTTTTATGATATTAAAGCGTGACAAGTATTTGTTTACAAAAAAAGTTTTTAAGCACTCTGTCTATAGTACAAGCTTTGCTTAGTTTTTTAAATGGGACGAACGAGACGCTCTCCTGATGCTAAGAGATAACTTATGTCCATGACCATTGCAGCGATACACAGAGTAGCAAAACAAAAATCCAGAGTATCGCAACTTTGGCGCTTATTACTTCGAGACTTTCGAAGGTTAGTCTCACACATCACACACATCACATCATCGGCCATTTACGTCGGACGTCTACTGCTGGACATAGGCCTCCTCTTGGGGAGGGGTTTTGCCAATACTCGCCACGCTTGGCAGGTAGGTTGGCGAGCGCAGTTAGGTGTGATTGTTCAAGGAAGACGCTGCATCCCATCTTCCGGATTACATCCCTTAGCCAACTCTTACGGCAACCACGGGTAGAGAGGGTGGGGTATTATTCTTACCCCGACTCCGACTATCGGCCAAAGCAAAACGCACGCGCGGCCTCGTCTTGCTTTTTACACAAAGTCTACCAAATGTGGCCAAAACTAAAGTTGGAGTATCTAACATTACTAGTAAGTAATCCCGCATAAGCAAAACGAAAATAAGGGTAAACGACCCTTGACCAAAAAGTACTGATTTTTTTACGCTTTCAAAGTGCCATAGTGACGTATATAACGTTACCCCTTGCGGATTATACACTGTTTTAATAATACGGATTTTCAAAAATTAAAAAGTGCTAAATTAATCCTTATTACAACTTACGAGCAGCTTCTAATCGATGCAAACTCATTCTTCATGTCAAAATTTTGTAAGAGCTCCGGCATTAATGTTCTGTATGTACACATCTTTTCGAAATGGTTTTTCGCCCTTTCTATTGATCCCTTGTTGTAGATTAGGTACCGCTCAAGATATTCCCGATCTGCAAATATGATTTTATTTACGTCGAATATACCCGTCATCCTTGATTTTCGGCATCGAAACGTGGACCCTCAGAGCTAGATCGATCCACAAATTCAATGTCATACAGCGAGCTACGGAAAAACCTATATGCACGACTTTTCTCTAAAGGACTGTATTCAGAACAAGCTTAAAGTGCTAGAAAACTAAAGTTGACATAATGTCAAGATGCTAACGGTGACCAATCAAGTAAAAATTATTCTGTATCTCATAAATAAACATCTAATTGGTGCTTACCAAATTTCCGCACCCGAAAATGATTCTGCTTCGCTATCCAATTTTCAAATAAATTAATGTCTTGTTCCAGTCTATCCAAATCATAATTGCAACTGTTTCTCACATCATTCAATTGATTTTTATTAAATTCTAGTAAAACGTTTGGCTTCAACGACTGCATATTGAGTAATGCTACAAACAACAATAATTTAACACTTATAGTGTTTATAATATAGGTAATAAATTTATAATCTATAATGACATTTACTATATAGCGACAGGTACTTAGTATTAATAAATAACACTGTACAAAGTATTTTATGGTTGATTGACGTTATTACAGGCTTTTTTATTTAACTTGCAATATATGTATGGGTCTTGCAAGTTAAATATGACCCACTTCCCGATGTCCGATTGGATTCAAATATGGTGACAATATAATGTTATACCATGGAGCTGGTCTGATGATGGAGGCGGAAGATAGCCGTAGGAACTTCTGAACTAAACGAGATAAACCCATCGATTTCGGGCTTGATTCGTCTTAAGGAGCACTTCTTAGGGTTCCGTACCCAAAGGGTAAAACGGGACCCTATTACTAAGACTACGCTGTCCGTCTGTCACCAGGATGTATCTCATGAATCGTGATAGTTAGACAGATGTATTTCTGTTGTCGCTATAATAACAAATACTTAAAAACAGAATAAAATAAATATTTAAGGGGGCTACAATACAACAGACATGATTTTTTTGCTGTTTTTATAGATAATGGTATCGAACCCTTCGTGCGCGAGTTCGACTCGCACTTGTTTATTTTAAGCTGATGGGTGCGACAGGTCAGATAGTCTTATATCTTAATAGAACTTTTAATCTAAATTAATACTGGAATACTGACGCCTTATTGCGTTTTTATTATTTATAAGTTTTAGTCATTATATAAACTCACATAAGTTATGTAAGTTCGCTAGCTACAGTACATTTCGGAATACTCACGTAATGTTTACGCATTACAGCTAGACGGCAGAATAGTTGACGCTGCGGGTGTAGGTACCTGTCTATATAGACCATCTCCTGCCAAAGGAATCTATCACTACCTAGTGAAACAATGTGAACAACGTCCGTCTATTGGCACATACGTGCGACAGACCTTATCTCTTAATAATTAATAAGTAGAAACGTTTTATTCATTATATTTACGTTAAAATAAATAGGCAGTTGTTATATTTAGTTAGGTTGGTAGATAGATAGATAGAAACTCTTTGTACACAGAAAAAAATAGAAAAAAAAAACCGGCCAAGTGAGAGTCGGACTCGCGCACCGAGGGTTCCGTACAAACTTGTAGGTATATAAGTAAAAGCTATGGTAATTTTTTTAATGGTTATTTATTCTTTTTGCAATTTTTTCTTTATCTGTGCTATAAGACGTTGTTTTAATTCCCTTGCGAGTGACGAAAATTTGCAGCATAAACGGCTGTATCTTTTGATTGCGTTGGCTTAGAGTTTGATTTTTTCACAGCTCCAAGGGACAGCAGACCTGAGTATTTGATATGAATTTCAGCTTGATACCTCCTGTTCGCGCGTTCCTGAGAAAAAAGGTCTTAAAGACAGACGGACAACAAAGTGATCCTATAAGGGTTCCGTTTTTTCCTTTTGAAGTACGGAATCCTAAAAAGAGTACAGAAAACAAAAGAATCTTATGAGTTAGTGCCACAAGTGGCGACCTTATCGCTAAGAGCGATCTCTTCCAGGCAACCAAAAATGAAAAACACGATTGGTGTTGTAGTTTAAATTGGCAAAATGTTAACTAAAAAAATAGGCACTGAAGGGGACTGTCAACAGAGGTGAAAACTTAAAACATGTCAAATTAGCATGTCGGTGACGCAAACCTATATATTTAGCCCCTACCAATCGCTTAACGCGACTATATAGTTTTAACTTTAAAAAACAAAGTACACACATGCTGCTATCACGCCTTTTCTCACACAAAACATAAAAATAGCAAGCAAAGTATAAAAAGAGAGGGTATGATGTGAGTAGATAATCTAAATCATGAAGCCGGAAGTTCATCCTACCTTTGTCATGCCTCGAAGAGAAATTGCATGTCAACTGAATCAAGAAATCAAGCTCTTTATTAAAGACGTTCTGTTATCCATGAATGAATGGCTTCACAGTGTCACAGAGATGATGACACAGAGACAGTAGCAAACTTTTTTGGTAGAAACGCGGAAAAACTATATCGCTGCGTATTACAAAACTAGTACTTATTCGTGTACTTATTTGTAAAAATAGTTTTTTTATGTGACAAATATAGTGAAACGATTTATTTTTCGTCTTGCTTTCAAAGTCTATCGAAGCATCTAGTATAGTTGCGACTACTTTAATAGGACTGGACTAGATTTTGACTTACTTTGTGTGACTTTGAATGAGACTCAGATTCATTATAATAAACTTAAAAATATCTAAGACTGGGCATTGGGAAAATGCACAAAGTTTGATACCGATAAAAAAAACACAGATAACGGGTTCATATCAGATATTTTTTTCTATTTTGATATCACAATTTGTGTATGTTTAAATATTTGACGATATCGGATTAAGTCTTGGCCGGTTGGTTAAAACTTACCATACAACACTTAAGACTGCCTTAACATTCCAGTAAGGCAACTTCAAACGTTAGTTATCTCTAGATAAAATCCTAGAATACAAATTTAAAACGTAACAAACCTGATTTACCATCGAATTTATAATGTTCGCTGGCCAAGTTTCCCTTCTGTGTCCCGCATACTACGACCACGAAAAAAGATCCCTTTGATTAATGCTATCAGTAAATCACGACTAATGTGTTAGATGCCAGAGTAAAGGAAGCGGTGGGTTTCTTTCATAAACATTTCTGTAAACGCCGTGTTAAGGTGTATAATAAATTAGAAGGGCTACCGTTCAGTGCGGCTATAAAGCTGTTAATGTTTCGTAAAAAAATATGTTTCGTTATCCTTTGTAATTTGGCGCTTCCATGTTTGTATCTTGTTTCCTTTAATGGGAGAAACAGGCAAAGTCATAAATAAAATAAGATTTTATGTGAAACCAAAAGTTTAGATGGTATTTTTTTCTACAGTGAAATCAGCTCTTTCTATAATCATTTCTAATATCTTTGTTTTAATCTGAATGTATTGACGATAAGCAACAAATTATGTATCTAGAAGAGAAATTTAAAACAAAAAACAAAGAAGTATCTGATAAATAATCGGGCTATCAATTTACGTAATTATTTTGCACAATAGTAATTTATGAAAAATAAATTCACGTATCTTTTTTTTCTTGGTTTTCGTATCCCAATTTGTATATTTTACCAGTGTCAAATATTCCGTTATTTTCCAATACTTTGAATTTAATTTGCATCAGATTATTAACTTTTAAATATTTCACATACCCACTAGTAACATCACTAGTACTATATCTGGTGTTAAATTATTATCGCTATAATGTCTCTATTGTGTCAATAACTGTGCACTACGTCACGCATGAAAAGTAATATAATGTGGTGAAACATGACTTTTCGTGTTGCTTCCAAAACTCCATCGAATCTTATAGTAAAGTCGCCACTATTTTACTAAAGCATCACTAGATTTGACTGGCACGGACTGGACTTTGACTATAAGGATAAAGAAGCTAAAAACTGAGGACTGCACACAGAATATAGAATTATTGAAACTGGCAGAATGCACAGAGTGTGTTGCCAAGAAGAAAGAGAGAGAATCACTCATCGCGGTTAAAGAAGTTTTCACTTCAAAAAAGGGCATTGATGTGTATACGAACTCTTTGGTATTTATAATGAAGTGTGATAGGCGCATTTGCGTCAAAATCACTCTTGCATTATAAGCTCCATCAGAAACTTTGCAATTTCACGTCGAGTTGAGTCCAATATAACGTTTGCTCCATAATTCATGAACATTAGTCCCTGAGAAGGTAACGTAAGATACTCAGATAAAATAGACGTAATATCCTGGGGGAGCAGCTATAGCGCGAGCTTGGAACTAATAAAATTACTGGTGTATCAGATATCGAGCTAAATTGGTGCTGTAGTTTGAAGCGCCTTCATAAACTATACAGGTTTAATAATAAAAATATATTTTCGTAGACTGAAGTATGTGCGCAATATAAACTTTATATTTTTCTTAGATATGAATATGCTCCTCTAGTTTGCGCCCGCATCTTCGTCCACGTTGAGTTAAAACAACTTAAGAACTAAAACAGATCCTGACCAGTTCGAAAACAGCAACATTGAATTCCCAGAAGAAGAGGGTTTTTTTTAAATCAAGTTTTACTTAGTTGTGTCATCGGAAGGGAAAACTTCCCTTTGGCGCAACAGGTAGTGCTTATGGAAATATCAATTCCCCTTGGCACTACCAGCATCGTATGGTTGTGTCATTGGGATAATATATTGGATATTTGGCACAACTGGTTGTGCTTAAGGGAACAACAATTCCCCTTGACACTACTGGTAGTGTCACGCGGTTGTGCCACGGTTGTGCCAAATTTCATCCAAATCCATTCAGCTTTTTTTGCGTGATTGAGTAACAAACATTCAAACATCTAAACATACATATTTTCACATTTATAATATTAGTAAGAATAGGATTGTAAAAAAGTCTGAGAGGCCAACCATATCAATTTATGAGACTTACTACGCGAATGAACAGTGTTGTTGAAGTGGCAGTGGGTAGGGCACATAGCACGCAGAACTGATGGCCGATGGGGCTGCAAAGTTCTGGAGTGGAGACCACGGACCGGCAAGCGCAGCGTAGGACGTCCACCCACAAGGTGGACAGACGACCTAATAAAGACCGCAGGAACGCGCTGGATGCGAGCCGCTTCCAAGTGGTGTTTATGGAAATCAATAGGGGAGGCCTATGTCCAGCAGTGGACGTCATACGGCTGATAATGATGACTACGCAAATGAATGTATAGAAATTAGTACAACATTCCGGGCAACAAAGTGCTTCCATAGTGAGAGACAATTCAGAAAATAATTGATTATATCAAAATCGGGAGATAATTTGGTGTTGCTACATATCTGTCATTTATATACAAAATTTAATTACAACACTCGATAGCTAAAAGATCAAAGAGTCCGTTACGTTTAAGCACTTAAAACATGGAAATCAAAAGGTCTTCTAATTGTTTAAATATGTACACGTGTTACGAAGACACAGCCACACTCAGTCTTTTTCGAAAATCTTTAGACTTTTCCTGTAGGCGTTGTCTGGTTTGGTTATAGGTATATGAAATTTTACCAATACTTCGAAAACTACCTTTTAGAGTTGCTCATGTGACAAAGACTTTACTTCAACTAGTATAGTTCCGTTCGTACAAACTTGCCGTCACCGTTGATTGATCGATGGGCCTAGTTTCCGCCCATTGTGCTCAGCAAAGTTTTTGTTTACAGGGCACTGGGCGTTTGTGAAGTTTGCCAGTTTGCTACTTGTTAATTTTGGCGAGTTTGCCGCAACTGGGCGTTCTTTATCTCGGCTTTTCAGGCTCAAGTTGTTCAGCTCAATTAAAACGAGTTTTTCTTACATTACTTTATGAATGGTTTTGACGTGAACTTTTGGTAGATAAATACAAAGTATCTGGAAGACCGAGCCCTGCTCGGCTGAAAACATGGATAAAAAGAGGTTTTCTAAAAATGAAACCTAGTTAGATCGATTTATCGCCCTCGAAACCCCCTGCATACTAAATTTTATGAAAATCGTTGGAGCCGTTTCCGAGATTAAGATTATATATATATATACATATATACAAGAATTGCTCGTAAAGGTATTAGATTAGGTTAGGTACGCAACAGTTTATTTTGACATTAAAAATCTATTTACAATTAAAAAAATCTTTCATTAATTTGCCTAACTTATTTTAATTTGTGTAGCGATGATAGCTCAGTGGTTAGCGCGGTCGCTTTGCATAACTAAGGGCGTGCGCGGGTTCAAACCACAACAATGAGCTTGAGCTGCCGGTGAAGGAAAACATCGTGAGGAAACCATAGCATGGTGGTAGGGTACTTTCTAGGACTCAGCTGGCTCGCTACTACTCTCAAGTAGAATTTATGCTGGTGTTACGGCAACCTCACTTGAGAGCCAGTTCCATTCCAGGCTAGGTGTGTTTACTGTTTTAGACAACACCATCGCTTTACATCAGGTGGTCAAGCACCATAAAAAACACGGGCAACTGCGAGTCAAACTCGTCCACCGGCGTATCCGTACTTTATAACGTTCTTGCATAAAGACCCTATTTTCTGATTGAATGAAAATGTATGATTTTCAGATGATTTCCTTTATATGTAGGTACTATAAGACAATGCTTCTAGCCAAACTTCATATTTCTAGGTCGACGGGAAGTACCCTGTAGGTTTTGATTCTCTTGTGGGTGTCGAAATATGCAAATTTTTGCGTCTGTAATTTTTTTTCTAACTTAGATAAACGAGAAGTTTGCTTTTTTCATAGCTTCAAGAGACTACAGAACCACGCGTTCCCGAGATAGAAGGTCTTGACAGACAAACAGACAAACAGATGGACAACAAAGTAATCCTTTAAGGGATCAGTTTTTTTCCTTTTACGGTACGAAACCCTAAAAAGTATACATAAAAACAAACACAACAAAAAAAAAAAAAGACAGACACACAGCGCCATCTGACCCCAAACTAAGCAGACTTTGTGTGATGGAAGTCAGATAACTGATAGGATACATAAATACTTTATTTATTGTAAACACATACTTATAATACATACAGAACACCCAGACACAAAACAAACATTTGTTTATAACATAAA
The DNA here is from genome assembly GCA_950106695.1 of Biston stratarius. NCBI lineage: Eukaryota > Metazoa > Arthropoda > Insecta > Lepidoptera > Geometridae > Biston > Biston stratarius. The sequence goes on along the minus strand of OX467106.1, from coordinate 4,912,278 downwards.
ATGTTTGTCCTTGGCGGGGATCGAACCTATGCCCTACAGTTCAGGCAGACATACCAATGAGCCAACAGGACTGTCAAACAAAGCTTATCCGAACAAATAAAAAAATTGTCTAAGTAAATTCCAAGTTTACGTTCATATCTGTGTAATAGGTACTTAAATGGAAGCCCTAAAAATGTTTTTGCAAAGTTTTATCTTAACATCAGCTAATAATGTCTGAGTATTGCCCTGTTTTTGACCTTTGACCTTACTTTACATTTCACCTTTAAATCTTTTGTAATTAAATCTGTTTATTTGACTAAATATAAAACGTGTCTGTTCATTGAACTTAGCCGTGGTGGTCCAATCTGAAGAAAACCTACCATACAAATAGGCTTGTGCCTTCTAGAAATAAAACAGATGAATAATGGTTTTTCTATTTATTTTAGACAGGTAGATAGATAAACTTCCTGTGGTATTATCAAAAAACTAACTACAAGAACACTTGAAATACCTACCACTAAGTACCACTTGGTATATTTTAAATATAATTTGGCATAGGAAAAGAAGTGAAATATCTATAAGAAGACCATCTTCGCGATAAATAGACGACACGAGCGGGAAGAGGCGGTGCGGTGGGGGCAGAGGACGCTTGCCGGCGTTTACTACGTATGTGCCGACCAAGCAGAACGTAAATGTCATTGTTTTCTGTTGTGTAGGTAGGTGTTCAAATTCAAGTTTAATAGGTTAGTGACACTTTAATACCTCTTTATTAAAATAAAAAAAATATCGAAAAACAAAAAATAAGTAACGTAAAGTATTTCTAACACAAAATGACGAGTTTAAAAATTTATAACCCGACCGCAATAAAAATAGCCGTTATTAAAGAAATTTTTTTTTTTAAAACAAATTTATTGTTCCTAATTCAATTTTAACATATAACTTATACACATTTTTGTAATCCTCTTTTAATTGCCTTTATTTAGATACCCTACTTGATAGGTAAGGTTTTTTTTTTAAATTAACGTATTACTATTTCGCGACAAAAATCCGCCATTTTTTATCTACGACGACGAATCTAACGATACCTTAATTTATTATTGTCGTAATCCATTGGGCCGTTTGGAAGATACGCGCGAAAAACATAACCCTTCCTTGGCAGTCGGGTAATAAAACTGTTTCTGTTGAACCGGCTAATGGGTGTCCATTTAAACTAAGAGATTACTGCAAGTCGAACTAATAGGTAGTGTCACAGAGTACTTTGTGATGCAAGGCTTTTGGTTGCAACTCTACTTTCAACTTGACAGTACTTAATGTTTGCCATTTCAGAACTTTACCACAGTATTAGAAACTGTTTTATAGTTCGGTACGGTTCCGCTTTACTTCTTTGTTTCCTGTGTGTTTTTGTTTGTGAGTGGAAGGCTAAAGCGATTGGTTATTTTTTCGTGGTTCTGCTTTTAGAGCTGAAGAGATTAGATTTCCACTCACGACTGACATTGCGTGACGAACATAAATGTTTGTTTGTGTCTGGGTGTTCTGTATATATTCACAAATAAAAATAATATTATTTTATTAACTCCTCGGTTATCTTAGTCCAAGTTTTGCTTGGTTTGGTGATCAAACGTAGATCTCTGTCATATAAAAAGACAAGAGCTGTTAAACAAATTTAAATTATGTCAAGATGTGGCTAAACTTTCTTTTAAAAAAACCGGCCACGTGCGAGTCGGACTCGCGCACCGAGGGTTCCGTATAAGCCTATAGGTATATAAGTAAAAGTTACGGTATTTTTTTTATGTAAATTTATGCTTTTCGCAATTTTTCCTTTATCTGTGCTATATGACGTTGCTTCGTACGAAATTTCAAGGTTTTTTTTTATAGATAAATTAATAACAAAGGAACAGAGCTTCCACCCAGGTAGGGTGGAAGCTCTGTTCCTTAGACTAGGAGTAAGATTCTGAGTTCGCGGGAAGTACCCTGTAGGTTTTGATTCCCTTGCGAGTGTCGAAAATTTGCTGCATAAGCGGTTGTATCTTTTGATTGCGTTGGCTTAGTAGTTTGGTTTTTTCACAGCTCCAAGGAACAGAAGATTTGAGTATTTGATATGAATTTCAGCTTGATACCTTCACGCGTTCCTGAGAAAAAGGGTCTTGACAGACAGACATACGATCAACAAAGTGATCCTATAAGGGTTCCGTTTTTTCCTTTTGAGGTACGGAACCCTAAAAATAAACTCAGCAAATTATCAAGAAATATCACTTATCATAGATATAGAATACGGTATAAAACCTATCAATGCCACTCAATTGCGACGTATATTGTGATTGACGGACCAGCGGCATTGAATTATTAATTTCGCTGAAATCGACTAACCTATAACAGTAAAGGTAAACTGACTAACTCCAAGAATTTGTCTTGAGGGAACAATATTAGAAATATCCTTACTTGATTTCTGGCGGGAAATATATGGAAAAGTGTGATGATTATTATTTTCACGTAGCGATTTCATCCACGTTTTTCATGATTATTAGATTATGTATATGTTTTATGTACCTACTGCATACAGTAAAAACAATCGGCGTTCTATATTTCGTACCAGCCGGCCTCGTATATCGGCCGGCACCTCGAAAGTACTAATCCTTCGTAAAGAAGACGAAATATAAAAATTGTTAAGCCGTTGTAATGTGAAGCAAATATTCATAAACACTTTTATATTTGTATTTTTAATGAAAAGAGAAATGAGATGAAATTTAAAATAACTAGCTGATCTTGAAGAGGCTGTATAAGTGTATAGTGTTATTTATAGTCAAAATGGTTTCACAATACTTGTAAGTAGCAATTATTTGAAACAGCAATACAATGTTTTTCTTAAGCAGATTGATGTTTTTGAAACAATGTTTCGATAAAAATAGTTCATGACAAAAAAAATATCTTAAAAATAATACTGAAGTATGTTTACGTATTTATTTTATATCAAGACATGTTGATTAAAACTTACGTACAATATTTTATTTAGTAGCATTGTTATCCTTTGTTTAGTTACACAATAGTTTTGATGCTATTCATATTTTCCAATAAATAAATCGTACGAATCACAGCGTGGACGTGTAACCACCACATTTTTGCTACGCTAAATGCGACACTGTATACTCCACGATAAGTTTTGTAATCAACTGTGGTACCAAAACACGCTCTCATTCTACCGGGAGCGCCTAAATAAAGAGAACCCCTTACTGTTTGTACAGTGTTGGCATTAAAATATCGTATCGACGAAAGTTTCTTTGGCGATAAATAATTAATTTTGATAGTTTTAACTGTGGGCGTCGTTTGATCGCGCTGAATTTGAAGCTTTTATTGGCAGATATTATGGTTTTATATGTCCCGGAGCTGGTTTTAAATAGATTTTGACTAGAGGAATTAAGAATTTTATTTAACGTTTTTGCATTTATATGTATATCAAAATATTAATTTATTTACATTATAATTTATTAGATATGTTGGTTCAGCTTGTTTAAAAAGTAATGAGACAAACGGGACGTTCTCCTGATGGTAAGATATAACGCCTGTCCATGACCATTGCAGCGATATTCGGAACTGTAAGTTACAAAACAAAGCCCAGGTTATCACTGATTTGCCGTTCATTTCTTTGAGACATTCGATGGTTAGTCTCAACAGTCCTGTAAATTCGCTAGCTTCAGTACCTTTCAAACCGGGACACAGTAATGTTAACACACTACTGCTTGGCGGCAGAATATCTGGTACTGTGGTGATACCTAGACGACTTCCTGCTAAGGAGGTGTACCACCAAGTACATATATAGCTAGTACCAAACGAGCTAACAGACTAATCTAATGCGGTCTGAACCCTGTGACACTTTTGATGGATAATTGCAGTAACCCCGTTATTACACTAGCTGCAATACCCTTTAAAACGGAGCACAGGAATGTTTTCGCACTTAGCGGTAGAATATCTCACACTGTGGCGCTAAAAAGGTCGAGAATGAAAGCTTTAATTAGGTAGATATTTATTATAAAATAGTTTTTTAAAATATTTTCTCAACCCTCGAAATGGAAAGCTAAATTAACTTCAACAGAATTTGAGATTTTAACTAAATTTTAAAACAAGTCACAAGAAACCTCAACAAAGTTAGTCGACTGTCTCTTGGGGGTTAATTAGTTGGTAGTAATGCCAATTAATGAGGTTGCCTTTAACTAAGGGGTTGTACCAGCAAGTTGACACGAACACTTTAGTGCTGTGTTGCTTACTAATGTTCAACTTGTGCTGTCGAATGTTCAGATAAGTGTTGTTATATAAAATCGTTCAAAAAACTTTGACGAAACATTTTGATTTTTACTAAGCTCGCTGTGCTGCACAGGTTCACACGTGTTTTACCGGGATAAAAAGTATCTCATTTCTTAATCCAAAGTAAAAGCTATATATATATTGGATATACCAGTGGTTCCCAAAGTTAACTGAATAGCAACCCACTTAATAAAAACTTCCAAATTCGAGACTCATCGGCATTCCTTCGGGAGGCTGGCAAAAAAAATATTACGTCGTTTGGCCTAAATGGGTAGTATTATGTTCCTAAGTATATAGGAACCTACTCGTACTAACTCAATGTAATGTCGTGTATTATGTATTAGCTGCGTCCCGCGGTGTCACCCGCTACATTTTTTCGGGTTAAAATGTAGCCTATGTGTTAATCCAGTCTGTCAGCTACTTCCATACCAAATTTCATTAAAATTGTTCTAGCCGTTTGAGCGTGAAGAAGTAACAAACATACAAACACACGAACAAATTCTCGCCTTTATAATATTAGAGTGATTAATGTGTAAAGTATTTTACGGTTTGCAGCCGCTTCAAATTCGTCGGTCACAATAAATCCAATATTATATGTTTGACGGGTTTTATAATTTATACGTCAGAATTCTTTGAGGAGTCCCAAAAATGTTTTTCATTTTTGAGATATCATGTTTGTTTCATGTTATGATAAAAGACTAAACAAAATAGCTATTCCTATAGGTCTTCATATCCTTCCTATATCAAAAACATGCCGTGACGTTGAAGTAGGGATTTTTTAACCTATATCTTGTTTTGTCACTACAAAACTATACACCGATCACACGGCGTACCGATCGTTAAAACCATGGTAGCATAAAGTTGTCTGCGGCCGGCAAAGTTTCCTGATCCATCCCCCCATTAAATTGATTAAGGGCAGAGATAATAGTTCAGGTTGTCTCCAGGCGTAAATTGGGAGTGTTTTCTAAGCCGAGGATTAAATTATAATCTGGGATACTTTGCTTGCTGAAACTACTGCTTTATGGCAATTACAATAGTTTGCCGTCCATTGATGCCTGTTTAAACAAAGTCAATGTGTTACACTAGTCCACACAAGTGGTATCTGGTAAGACTTTTACGTTCTGCGTGTTATTTCCAAAATACCTCAAGAGTGTGGTCCATGTGAAACCAGGACACTGACGCAAAAAGATGAGCTTAAGCTGACACTCTTTGACAAGAAAGTCTTGAAGGAGATTATAGACCGATACGAGAAGATGGTGGCATATCATACGAGAATAAGAATCATGAACTGGACAAACTGATTCATAAAGAAAAGGTTGTCATATTTTGTAAATTACAGAGACTTGGATAGGCTGGACATTTGGAGATAATTGATAACACCTGTCAAAATAATCTCTGAGCGGACCTCACATCAAAATAGAACCTGAAGAAGGCCCATGAAATGGTGGAAATACTGTCGAACATCATCTAAGGAGTACGGGTCGAAATTCACTTGGAGAACGAAAGTCAGACACAGAACGAAATGGAAGAAGATTGTAGAGAAAGCAATGCCAACAAAAGATTGAAGCACTGTAGGAACAGAACATATCTTTGCCCTTTTTGCTGGGACATGCTATTTTATTATGATTGCTAAAAGAATTACGTTGCATTCTATCACGCAGTCCAAGGTTGGCAAACTTCACATATCTTCGTGAACATTTATAATTCTCAAACATGGAAATTCTTTGTAAAGAAAAGAATTCTGAGAATCCATAACATAGAAATAGTATTTGTACATTATCGAAATTACAGGACTAATGAGTCTTACAAACAAATGGCTCTGAGTAATTATTGCCAATTCAGCGATGTCCAAGATTTTAGTTAATCATAGCTCTGAAATATATTCTTGAGTTATATATTTAGTGTATGATATTGTTTAGTGTATTATAAACATATATTTTATGTTGCTTGACTCTCTCTTTAAATAACTGACAATTAATCATATTTCACATAATATGTCATGAGATGCTTAAAAATATCGAAATATTTTACACATTTTTGTTATACTTTTGCGGGATTACTCACGTTTAATTATATCGGAAACTCCGACTATAGTTTCGGTCACATTCGGTGGCCTTCATCATGGAGACAAAGCTAAGTACAACCTGTGCGCAGTCTCGTCTTGCTTAAACGTGAGTAATACCGCATAAGTAACACAACAAGCTGAGAAGTTTAAAAAATCTATAACCCGACTGCGATTAAAACTCAAAACTCAAAACTCAAAGTGCTTTATTTCCTTTAGACCTTACAGGACTCTTGGACACGTCACACGTCACAAATTATAAACATACTTAAAACTAGGAAATAAAGTGATCACTTTGATCTTTCGTTCACTTCAATCTTTTTGAGGTAAAGTAAAGAAGCGAACAAGAAACCTTTACCTTGTTAGATTGTTAGTTTTCGAGTTGGAGCAAAACTCGTCCCAAGCTTTTTTATCGTCTAGATAATCTGATATTTTGTAGTAAGTCTTTTTACATAGGATATTTTAGACAATTTGTTTGAATTTATTTATTGATAATTTTTGCAACTCACTAGGAGTTTTGTTGTAGAAGCGTATACATTGCCCTTTAAAGGATACATTTATCTTGTTTAGCCTAGTTTTGGGCACAGCAAGTTTATTCTTATTTCTAGTATTTAAATTATGTATGTCGCTATTTTTAGGGAAACGATTGATATTTTTATGAGTGTACAACAAGTTTTCATAAATGTATTGACATGGTACTGTCATTATGTTAATTTTTTTTAATTTATCACGCAGGGATTCTCTGGGACCCATATTATAGATTGCACGAACAGCCCTCTTCTGCAACACAAATACGGTGTTTATATCTGCAGCGTTCCCACTGTAAATAGCTGTATAACTGTAAAATAGCTATACTTAAAGGAAAAATACTTTTTAAACAAATTTATTATTCCTAATTAAATTTAAACGTATATATTTTTAATTTTATTTATTTTGGTACCCAACTCGATAGGTTTTGGTTAATTTTTTATTTTATTTAATGTAATCTGTCGCGCCAAAAATTCTCCATTTTGTATTTTTTTTTTTCAAACACCTACCTAAGAACACTTGTGTTTTTAAGAGGAATATAACGATACCCTAACTGTCGAAATCCATCCAGCTGTTTTGAAGATACGATATAATAAAGATATTTACATACATAAATACAAGATACGCGCGAAAAACATATACTTTCCTTGGCAGTCGGGTAAAAATGTGTCAAAACCATGTCAGTTTGCATAATAAAATATTTGACACTGAAAAAATGCATAAATTTGTGATGCCAAACATTAAAAAAATAGATTCCACAAACAACAGTGACGGAACTACAAACATTTGCTTTAAAAATTCCTAACAAGCCGATCGCTTGCAGCAAACAATCCAGGTAGCTAGGCTCTAAATTCTCCCGGTGCCTATTTTTATTTTGAAATTTCATCACAATTTATGTTGGTCGGTATCCCGGGCGAGGCCTGAACTTTGTTAATTTCGTAGAAAGTTGTTCACTCGGGGGTGTTATTACGAAGCCATGGGGTACGTAACCAGTGAAGAAACTAGGCCGCTTGATGGGAACGTATAACTACATTCAGTAGTCTTATTCACACATTGCAACATTTCAGTTTTTTTAATCATGTTCTTCAATAAAAACAACACTATTTTTAGACAATATAATTGCTTAAAAAAAGCTAATAGGCTATATGATTTTCCACATTTCCGCCAAAAACCTAGATGTGCTTGTTTTTTTTTTAAATTTAATTTGCCCTTTTGGGGAGGCTAAACCTTTAAAGCCATACTGCCTTGTCTTCCGCAATTCATGTCTTACATCTATAGTAACAGCCAAAGTCCAGTCTTGGTCAAGTCCAGTTCGGGCCAGTCAAATCTAGTCATGCTTTAGTAAAGTAGTGGCGACTTTACTATAAGCTTCGATGGAGTTTTGGAAGCAATACGAAAAGTCATGTTTCACCGCATTATATCACTTTCCCACACTCGTGCTTGTAATGCGGCACTTTATAAATAAAACACCACTATTTTTTATAAATAAACACTCGAAAAACACTAGTTTTGGAATAAAATACAATGGGGCGACATGACGCCTAGATGTGCTTGTTAAAAAACAAATAATAGACAATGCGAAACATTATTTTTTTCATTTTTGGTATCATATTGTATTGATTCTGTCAGTGGTGAGTACATGTATTTGATATTTTCAAGTATCTGGTAGTTAGATACTGCACTGGCAGAATGCAAAAAGTGCCAAAAAAGTGGTGTATTCATAAAGTGTCGAATTATGTGCGTGAATAATAATAAAGTGTAAAAGCTTGTAGTAAAGTCACGAATACTTTACCAGGGTAGAACCGTACTTGACTTTGATTGCTTTGACTTTGACTGTAAATTAGACTTACCTATTTCACTTTGCTAATAAAAAAATAAAGTAACATTTCGAAATATTTGACACTGATCGTGATTACAAAAACAAATACGAAGAAAAACAAGAACGGCAAATAAAGGCATAGTTTGTCTTAACAGTGCCAGAAATTAAAAGACCAAGTCAGAGGTCTTCAAGCCGCAGCGGCACAATGATTCTGACACTGGGGCTTGCCACTCTACCTATACCAGAACTTACTGAATTGTTATAAAAAGTTACTAAGAATAATATTACAAAATTTCGGCAAAATATAATTTTGTAACAAGTCACAAAAACATAAAAAAATAAAAACAATTATTCACCAATTTTTTTCAAGCAGCTTCACGAGAAGATGTGTTTAAAATGAAGATTATTTTTTTACACATAGACCTAAATCTAAAGTAAGTAACGAAATTAATCTGTAAAATGAAAAAGTCTACGAGGGCGGGAAAATCTGATGCCTAGATGAATACTCGACATTTCTAAAAAAGATTTTTCTTGTCACCCCCGGCCTTAGTGAAAAATTGCACCGATGCTATGATGAAATTTTCTATTTAAAATGTCGCGTCTAGTTCTGAAGTCGACCATTTTTTTACGAGGATTTTTTATGAAGTGGTTCACAAATTTTTGATGTTTTTGGCTGATTTCCGTTTAATTGCTTAATGAAATAACAATATTAATCATATATAATCTCTTTTTTTTTTCTCTTATCCGAAAACTTACCGTGTCTCATTTTATTCACACTACTAGAGTCCATCATAGCGAAAGTCCGAATAATAGGTATATTAACGGTGATACTTTTAAATTAATATAATATATGTATGTAGAATAAATAACATTTGCAAGTAGATATACCTACCTACTTGCAAATTAACTTTCACTAATTTGAAACATTTTCCCGAATCACCTAAAAGTTTTTTTTTATCTTTAACAAATAAGCTAGTTAGTTTACGTCTTACAAAACTCTGAAAACTCATTTTTAAAACAATAAAATGGAAACTGTACGTTTTCACATAGTTTTCCGAAGTCAATATTAAACGTGAAGTGCTTCAGAAAGCAATGAATTGGAAGTAACTTGATCGTTTTGAATGCTTAAGTAGTGATGTGAAAAATAACCTCAACACTTTTATTTTCGATTCAACTCATTTTTTTTATTGTTCTTTGTTTTTGGCGACGCCTTTTGTGCATTTTGCCAGTATATTTTAAATATATCCTAAGTATTATAATGATACATCATGTGAAATAAGTCTGAATAAATCAAAGTCACACAGGAAGTCACGGTCGAGTCCAGTCATGCCCCTAGTAAAGTAGTTTTACTATAAGCGGCGACGGAGTTCTGAAGACAAGTTTTAGTCAATAAAGATTATTATTATTATAAATCAATATTAGTACATTCTGTTTTGTGTGTTATGATATACATAAATAAATGTATTCATAAAATTATGTACTACATCATCACTACCTATTATAAAACAAAGTAGTCCGCCGCGTCTGTCTGTCCGTTCGCGATAAACTTAAAAACTACGAACGGATTATCATGCGAGTTTCATCAATAGATAGACTGATTCATGAAGACGATTAAGGTATATATTTAGTCAAGGTTTTGTGTAAATTGGTTGAAATATGATGATAATTGTTGGAAGTGTCGGAAAAAGTCACCTCGGAGCTTTCATCGAAAACGCTGCCTCTAATGCTAATCTCTTTCAGATATAACATAACAATGCATGGTGGGATATTCCTCTTTTATAGATCTACAAAAAAGTCCATAGTAACATATATCTACCTCTTAAGGATAGCTTACTATACCCATTCAAGCTAACCGTGCGAAGCCAGGGCGGGTCGCTAATTGTTAATATAACACTACTATTTTTATACATAAACACTAAAAAAAATACACACTTTTACAAAGTATGTATTACTTGTAAAACTTGTGTTTTACAAGTAATACATAATATACATGCGGCGATATGTCTTTCCATGCTTTATTTACGGAATTCCTTCCATAATTTTCTTTAAAAAATGATGAGAAATTATCCCTTTTAGTTCTTATGACAAACCGCTTTAAATATAAGTTCGTAGGTACACCACTATTGAGAAAGCCAATGTTAAGCGATTTTCAACCTTATTACACTGGGATAAACACTAAAATCACAAAGCAAACGTCATTAAATGCAGCCTGACTGAAGAGTTAAGAACCTTGGCAACATAAATATTAAGTTGAAACTAAGTTGGGAGCTTATAGGTAACTTGGAGATTCACATTATGAGGCGAAGTCATCGACTGAAGACGGTGGAGCTTTAGCTAAGTTTATCAATTTCATTTATATTATAGTTATTGTGATAAATAAAACTAAATGTATAAATATTTCGGTGTTGTTATGACGTAGACACCATTGTGTCTGTGTGTGTGTGTGTCATATAAGTATAATTTTTGAACACTGGGAAGTTCTCAGATTTTAATATATACAGTCTATACTATAAAAGCTAATGTGGGAGTTTTAGCGGGAACGCGGTGAGCGTCGTGTCGCCCATTGTATTTTTTTCCAAAACTAGTGTTTTTTCGAGTGTTTATGTGTAAAAATAGTGGTGTTTTATTCATAAAGTGCCGAATTACAAGCACGAGTGTGGGAAAGTAATATAGTGCGGTGAAACATGACTTTTCGTGTTGCTTCCAAAACTCCACTGAAGCTTATAGTAAAGTCGCCACTACTTTACTAAAGCATGACTAGATTTGACTAGCACGAACTAGATTTGACCAAGACTGGACTTTGACTATAAAGAAGCTGAAAACTGAAACTGTACACAAAATATAGACACATTGAAACTGGCAGAATGCACAGAGTGCGATGCCAAGAAAAAAGAGAAAAAAAAGCTAATGTCGTTTTGACATATTTTTGTTTTAAACAACAAATTTGTTTCCAGTACTCACTATATAACCTTTTTCAACGTCCTTCGTACGTTTTATCCTTTAGCTATCGAGTGGTGTAATTAAATTTAAGCGTAATTTTTTTTTATGGTTGACATGCGAGGTTTCCGACCTCAGCTCACCTGATGTTAAGTGACGGTGTGGTCGAAGATGGTAGACACACCTAGCCTGGAATGGAACTAGCTCTTAAGTAAGGCTGCCAGAACAAACCATTAGATGCTTGGTGGCAGATTTTCAACTTAAAGGTAGTAGCTAGCCAGACGGGCACTAGAAAGTACCCTACCACCATTCTATAGTTTCCTTAAGATGTTTTCTTTTACCGGCAGCTGCAACACCAAACTGTTTTCCCTGATCTTGGTATCATGAGTTTTCTGAATTGCCTCCCACTACTACTACTACAACACTACTACTTTAATGCACTCCTTGCCGCCAACCCTGAATTTGACATATTTTGTGACAACTGGCAAATAACCATGACCACTTTCGTGTCATATTCTGAGAATTTAACTGATCAATGGGACAGGGGCAAAAAAACCGATAACGATTTTGACATTTAGATTTTAGATAACTGATTATGACATTTTTTTTGACAATTTGCTTTGGTCATTTTTTTAATTTTATTATTTTGACATTTAGATTTACCTTATATTGACACTCGTATAATTTCTTTTGACATTTGTATAACCTTGTTAACATTTATTTTGACATCTAAAGTTTTTTTTTTAATTTTGAGATATATATAATTGATTAGAATAGTCGTTTTAATCTCAATACATAAATTTAATTTAATTTACTACTAGCACTAACTTGCACTTAACTAGTTTTATTCTAAATTAATCAGAAAACTTCATCAGATTCAGCAGATCTCCTAAAAATATCTTCAGAAAAAGCCTCTACTTTCTCGTCAAACCCGGGTGCATCCCTTGTCAAATTACTTACTATTTACCACTTTCAAGGGTGGTTAAGTAAGGGTAAGTAGGTGAATTGTTACCCGTTTCCCTAAGCTTTAGCGGGGTAAGAGAGTCACGTACTACTCCTGAGTCCCCACAGTATATTTTTATTACAGTAGGTTATGTTCCAATATAAATATTGGGCTTTGTTTAGATTAATAGAAAAAGATTTTTCAAAGCAAGACGTTTATTTAGTTATTTTTTATATGTAACAGTAATAGGACGAACGAGACGCTCTCCTGATGTTAGGAGATGACCATTGATCCATGACCATTGCAGCGATACACAGAACTTTGAGTAGTAAAACAAAGTCCAGGGCATCGCTGCCTTGGCGCTCATTACTTTGAGACTAGATGGTTAGTCTCAATAGCCCTGTAATTTCGCTAGCTGCAATACCTTTCAAACCGAAACACAGTAATGTTCACACACTACTGCTTGGCGGCAGAATATCTGGTACTGCGGTGGTACCTACCTAGACGACCTCCTGCTAAGGAAATCTACCACCACGTAAAAGTCCAAGTAAGTTAGCTCGAAGTTGAGTTACTGTCCTGCATGAATATGATTTGCAGCTACGTTAAATGTCATGAGGTAATGTCACGCTTTGTTGATAAGACGTCACTTCCGTGGGTAAAGAATCGTGTAATTTAGGCTTCTTACGGGCCGCTAGATAAATTAGCCACAAAAATAACAACTAGCTATGCTTCCCGAACTGAGACCTCGATCATACCTGCAATATAAGTTAAATTCGTTTTAAGCATCAATCTTATGTCTATTGCTTGATTAACTCTTTATAGTCCACACCAAAAATTACGTACCATATTATTACTTTTATCTTATTATTATAATTGCCATTACCATTACCATTATTTATGACCATAGTATAGAAGAAAAAAAAAAAATTAATAGGTAATTAACTAAGCCATTCTAGCAGCTGAAAGATGTTTCTGATGGGATATAATTATATGTACCCGACCATTATCTTACACCATATCTGCGGATGATCGCATGATTAAAGTATAAAAGAAATTGATAGGCGTAACAACGAGCGACCCTGGTGCCAAAAGCGATCTCTTCCAAGCAACCTTACGACGGAAAGGGTAATTTAATTTTAAACATCGAGATAAATAAACAAATCTAATTTCATAGTATTTTGTGCGCGATTTAGACCCGGTGATAAACATAATTATGGAAAGGATTAAAGGAAGAAACTGATGGATTGTGTTAATAACGAGGATATACAAATACATAAACATACATTCCAATAACAACATATCCTTATACTTAGTTTACTATGAGTACCTGGATGAATGAGCTTTGCTCGGCTGAAAATGCGGATAAAACGACCTTATCTAAAAATTAAACCTAGCTAGATCGATTTATCGCCCCCGAAACCCCCTGCATACTAAATTTCATGAAAATCATTGGAGCCGTTTCCGAGATTCAGATTACATATATACATAATTATATACAAGAGTTGTTCGTTTAAAGGTATTAGATAACGATTGTGAGATAAACAGCCGTCTCCAGCGCTTAAGTTTGTATTTTCTTTACACTTGATAAGCTAAATGTTTAACAGTTCACCTGATGTTAAGTAATGGTGTGGTCGAAGATGGTAAAGCACACCTAGCCTGGAATGAAACTGGCTCTCAACTGAGGCTGCCGGAACACACAGATGTGAAATAAAATCTCCCTCTCTAAGTTAAATAAACTCAGATTTTTTCAAGCACTCGAACGAATATTATTATTTTCGAACTTATAAATTGTCCTTGCATAACTTATTGATTGCTGTCTTTTCTACTTTAGACTCTTCGTTGCGCAGCCGGGATAATTCTTGAAGTTAAAACGTCTTTAGTCGCGTTGAGGGATTTTGGTAGGGGCAAAACTTATGGTTTCGCGTCACCGACATGCTAATGTGATGTATTTTATGTTTTCTATTCTGTTAGTAGTCCCTATGACTGAGTATTCAAGAGATATATTTGTAGTGTGTACATCTCTTGAATACTCAAAATAAATGAACATGAAAAAATATCGTAGGACATTTCATACAGCGCTATCTAGCCACAAACTAAGCAAAGCTTGTACCTACTATAGTATATAGATAGCTGATAAAATACGTATACTTTTCTTTTGTAAATACATATAATACATACAGAATAACCAAACATTTACCGTCACATAAGTGTTTGTCCTGGTGGGAATCGAACCTACGCCATACAAGCTCTTGAAGCAGATATATATTCCATATTAGCCAACAGGTCAGTCGATGTCTATCTCACATCACACATAGGACATAGGACGTCCACTGCTGAACATAGGCCTCCTCCTGGGGAGGTTTTGCCAATACTCGCCACGCTTGGCAGGGTTGGCGAGCGCAGTTAGGTGTGATTGTTCAAGGAAGACGTTGCTGCCCATCTTCCAGATTACATCCCTTAGTCGACTCTTATGGCAACCACGGGTAGAGAGGGTGGGGTACTATTCTTACGCCGGCACCACCACGGCAAAATAAATACATATAATACATACAGAATACCCAAACATTTACCGTCAAATAAATGTTTTTTTTTTTTTATGGCTGACTGGTTAGGTTTTTGTCCACAGCTCGCCTGATGTTAAGTGACGGTGTGGTCGAAGATGGTAAAGCACACCTAGCCTGAAATGGAACTGACTCTCAAGTGAGGCTACCGGAACAAACCGTTAGATGCTTGGCGGCAGATTTTCAACTTGAGGGTGGTAGCTAGCCAGCCGAGTACTAGAAAGTACCCTACCACCACGCTATGGTTTCTTCACGATGTTTTCTTTCACCGGCAGCTCAAGCTCATTGTTGGGGTTTGAACCCACGCCCTTCGGCATGCGAACCTACCGCACTAACCACTGAGCTATCATCGCTGGTTTGACCTGGTGGGAATCGAACTTACGCCATACAAGCTCTTGAAGCAGATATATATTCCATATGAGCCAGCAGGGCAGTCTATTTGTATTCTGTCAAAGAAATGTTTTTCCTTCTTTTTTAAATAAAAGGCAGTCGTTTTAGAATAAACATTTTCCAATGTTTAAATTAAATTAACCCTTTGTCTATTACATTCTACTTTTTTGTCTGGGATCCAAAAAGCTTTTAAATTTTTATGTAGATCTAAAATAAAACTAAATAACCGTTAGCCCTAAATGTTCTGAAATAAGAGTAAGGAGTCTTGAATAGATACAGAACGTAATTAAACAAAATAAATGGACATTGCTCGACCCAGATGACCTTTACAGATTTGGCTGATTAAAAGAAGCTTAAAAATAAATTATGACGTCTAAAAATCTTGACCTAGCCGCTGTTATTTATTGCTGAAATTTAAGTTTTTCGCTTCAAGACGCCTGCTGGTTTCTCTGTTGGATGTTTTTGAGGTTTCTTGCAAATTTTGTTTCTTATTATGAATCATATTAAAATTGCTTTTTGTAATGTAAAAGTAATGTGATTAACGGAACGCTCTCCTGATGGTAAGAGATAACGTCTGTCCACTGAAACGGTACCTAGAATTTTGAATAGCAAAACCCATTGCAGGGTATCGCCGCTTTACTTTGAGACGTTCGATGGTCGGTCTCAATAGCCCTTTAATTGCGCTACCAGCTTGGACGTTTAACAGCTCACACAGTCCGGCTTTGCGGAGGAATATCTGGTACTAAAGTGGTAACTCAGGATTTATTCAAGTCCAATACCAATTCTTTACCCTCAATCTTCCAACATTTTAAGCAAGTTTATTGTTTTAATTGATAATAAATAATTAGTCTAAAGTTGTGTGTTTTAGGGTTGCATTGCGTAGAGCAAACATATATCGGTTACGTAAATCTTAAGTATCTTAGAAAAAGTCCTACGTACTGTACAAGTGTAGCTAGTGCCATAAGTGACGGCCTTATTGTTAAAAAAGCAATTTCTTTCAGGCAAACAGATATAAAAAACAGATTACTGACTAAAAGCTGACTTGAGACGTAATTTTTTTTAAAGTAAGAAATTAAACGAATTTGTATAAAAATAATGCATAAATAAGTATATGAAATATACATATGCATGTCTATATACATATATCGTTGAATGCTACGAAATTTTGTCGCGCCATGTTCCCTAATATTATTGACAAATAGTATAAAATTAAATCTTGTGTGTCTGTCTATTCGGTGTGATGGAATTTAATACAGATTTATTATCATTTAGAAAATTACTCTCAATTTTTTTAATTTAGTGCAAAGTTGGGTACCAAGTTGGGTACTCTAGTTACCAAAAAAATAAACCTATCTAATTTCTTTAAACGAGCAATTCTTGTATATACGTATATGTATATATATACAAGAATTGCTGTTCTGTATGTATTATAAGGAAGTATTTACAACAACAAAAAAACGATTTATGTATGACATCAGTTATCTGACTTCCATTACACAAGCTCTGCTTAGTTTGGGGTCAGTTGACGCTGTGTGTAATGTGTTCAACAATTTATTTATTTATTATATAATCTGAATCTCTGAAACGGCTTTCATTTTTTGCAACGATTTTCATGAAATTTAGTATGCAGGGGGGTTTCAGGGGCGATAAATCGATATAGCTAGGTTTCATTTTTATAAAACGTCGTTTTATCCGTGTTTTCAGCCGAGCTAAGCTTGGTCATCCAGGTACTTATTATTTAAATAAGGTAAAAAGTTTAATAAACTATAACTCGAGTACGAGGTAAAAAACTACACTTCAAGGAAAAAAGGTAGCCCCCGGAGCATAATAACTCGGAAATCGGATGAGAAATTTCGGCGCTACGGTAGGTACATAACTTGCTAACAAAATATCTCTTTCTTTTAGCTTTGCTGTAGTCGGATAAAAAAATGTTCACAGCGCTTTTTCTTCCAACGCGATCGAACCCAGAATAAGCCCTTGTGGGCTCTTTCTGTAATTGATATGGGCGTAACCAATTGCTTTCATTCCACTTTTGTCGTAATGGGGATAGCTTTGGTCGGAATCACTTTAATTCTGTCCTTTTATATCTACTTATAGACGTAGGTATAGTCCATGAAAGAATGATTTTTAGTGCGCTAACTTTTTTCATATCTAATATCTATATACAATTTTGTTTATTACTTACATATTGTTTATTTTTGTTGTTTCTAAAACTCCGTAGAAGCTTTTAGTGAAACTGTTACTAATTCAAAAGAGCATGAACTAGATTTGCCCGTGACTTACTTGACACTTTTACAAATAATTATTTCACTTGTTGTTATCATGATACACTTGAAAATATAATTTTATGCTTCACATTGGCTAAATGCTTAAATTGCAATGCCATAAATCTAATACCTTTAAACGAGCAATTTTTGTATATATGTATATATATATAATCTGAATCTCGGAAACAGGTCCAACGATTTTCATGAAATTTAGTATGCAGGGGGTTTCGGGGGCGATAAATCGATTTAGCTAGGTTTCATTTTTAGAAAACGTCGTTTTATCCGTTTTTTCAGCCGAGCAAAACTTGGCCATCTAGGTACTGGTGATTTATTCGCATATTTATTAATTTTTTTTGATCTTTTTTATATTACACAATTATATTTGAACATTGATAATATAAAATACATAAAAACTAGGGTGCCGCCAGCGGCGGGGCAGGACTCAAGCTGGTTGTTAAGGCTGTAGTGTGAGGAACCTCCTTACAATGTGAACTTTGTCAAGAATCACTGCCTATTGGAGCTGACCTTTTTTATATCAGCCCATCTTGTCCACTACTAGACAAAGTCTTCCGTCTTCCGCATTACTTCCGGAATCAAGTAGCTGGTGGTTTTCGCTCATAGCTCCATTGGCATGCGGCAGCCGCGTCCAACATCCAACCCAAACCGCCAAGCACCTAACTGTGTGTTCCGGCAGCTTCACTTAAGAGCCAGTTCCATTCCAGGCTAGGTGTGCTTTACCAGTAGTCGAACACCTAGTTTGTCAATCATAAAAAACACATTAGCACGGCTGCATCAAAGCCGAGCGGCGCAGTGGAAGCGTGCTGGGCCCATAACCTATAAACTGTACGGCAGAATCTCGGAACACACAAAAAAAAAAATTCATATACGTATATACAGAAAATTAATAGATTACAGATATTTTGTTACATTTAACATTTTTGTCAATGTTCAGGGTTTTGGAGCGCAATATGCAGAATTAGTAACTAGTATTATAATATAAGTTTTACTATACTATACTATTTGTCTTACAGCATATAGTCCTGTTCAAAACCATTAAGATTACAAGGAACGCCAATGTTCTGCTACGTAATAGGCTTAATATGCTTACGTAAGCAATATGGACTGTCATATGTTACTCTATGAATTGACGCTAATTATTCAGAATTAGACCAATAGCCTAAACAATGATAATAGACACATTATATCTCTACAAATAAACCTTACTGATTGATCAACTTAATAGCTTAGTGCCATTAAGAACCATGTAATTTGATTTGCAGTTTCACTGATTGTCTCTCGATTTTGAATAATATTTATGTACTATATTTTCATTGCCATTAACCACATCACAGAATTAAAAAAAAAAACTTCTTGTTAAATATGCTAGAACAAATTTAGCTACAAATTCTCCTCTGTAAAGAATGTATCGTACATCTAAAACCTTCAAACGAGCAATTCTTGTATATATAATTATATATAATCTGAATCTCGGAAACGGCTCCAATGATTTTCATGAAATTTAGTATGCAGGGGGTTTTGGATAAATCGATTTAGCTAGGTTTTTTTTTATAAAACGCGACGTTTTCTAAAAATTGAATAGAATAGATGTACGATACATTCTTTACAGAAAAAAACCGAGCAATGCCGGTCATCCAGTTATTATAAATAATACAATACTTCCTTTAGGGATTTTGATATTTTTTAAGACTCCCAGTGACCGAACGTATGTATACAAATTAAAGTTATTAAATAGAAAGAAAAAGCACTAAGTAGTAGATATTAAATGCTTTGAATTGATCTTGAATTTGGGTACATATTCTAGTATATACATATGTTTTAAAAACTTATTACCTACCATGGTTTTGACACATTTTTGTATTAATTATGCGGGATTACTCACGTTTAAATATATCTTATAATCTTGCTTCGCAAACTGCAATTCAGGCCGCATGCGAGTTGTATTCAGCGTCGTCTCCCTGAAGAAGGCCACCGGATGTGATCGAAACTATAGCGGAGTATCCGATATAATTAAACGTCAGTAATCACACATAATTAAAACAAAAATATCTAAAGTAAGTGTCATTGATTACTATTTTAATAACACAAAATAATATATTACTTGTACTGGAGTTCTTCCATATAACGTCTTGCTTCATTTTTTAGTGTCTTCTTCCCACGAATGTTGAAAACAGAAGTTAGGCTCATATCGGAACTGTTCGAAGCATAAGAATGGGTAGTATACCATAAGTATTATTAATATGGATACTGTTAGTGATTCTTAAATTAAAAAAATTGTCGTCATAGAGACTTCCGACAGAAGTGAAATTTTAAAACAACTCACTTTAGCATATCGGTCAAATCCGTAAGTTTTCCCCTACCAAAAAATTCTGACGTTTTTAGTTAAAAAATACAAAAAATTTTTTTTTTTTCAAAGATCGTGATATACACATTTCCAGAATTATTGTATTTCGAAGCCGTGATCTTTATAAACCAACCTGCTGGCCAAGTGCGGGTTGGCCAACTACACACATCTTCGATGAACGTTAAGACGTCTGCGACACGCAGATTTCTTCAAAGTATAAGTATAGTAGTTGTAGCGATGATGGTTCAGTGGTTAGCGCGGTAGGTTCGCATGCCGAAGGGCGTGGGTTCAAACCCCAACAATGAGCTTGAGCTGCCGGTGAAGGAAAACATCGTGAGGAAACCATAGCGTGGTAGTAGGGTACTTTCTAGTACTCGGCTGGCTAGCTACCACCCTCAAGTTGAAAATCTTCCGCCAAGCATCTAACGGTGTGTTCCGGCAGCCTCACTTGAGAGCCAGTTCCATTCCAGGCTAGGTGTGCTTTACCATCTTCGACCACACCGTCACTTAACATCAGGTGAGCTGTGGTCAAACACCTAGCCTGTCGGCCATAAAAAAAAAACCATTTGAAGCTAACGGTAATACGCACATAACTTAGGAAAGAAAGAGGTGAGCCGTGAGATTCGAACCCCGTACCTCCAGATTGGATATCTGATGGTCTTCCAGTTCATGATGTAACCAATCATGGTACATACATATAATTATGTACTGTATTCGTTTGCCTTAGTGCTGTGCCCTGGAATAGATATAAAATATAATTTTATTCAATAAACAATGAACCGTGAAAGACGTCAATCATTTAAAGCCGATCCGATCAAAGGTCTCAAATGAATTCGAGTATTCAAATTAACTTTGAGCCTTTGACTTTAATCGATTTCTGAATGATTGGGCGCCAGAGCACCAGATAATTTACAGAGACGTACCAGGCCCCGTTTCTACAGTATCCAATATTGTTTTTGTCATTGTCACTCATACGTCAAACCAAATGAGAGTGACAGTTGAACAGAATAGCAGTGTAAGCTTTGGAAGCTATTTAGAACTAGACAGCTTTATGTTTCATTAAGTCGTGAGCTGTAGTGTGTGGTTTTGATTCCCACCGACGACAAATATTTATGTGACGAATGTTTATTCTGTGTATACAATAAAGTAATACATTATACAAGCTTTGCTTGGTTTGAAACTAGATGGCGTTGTGTGATATATCCACCAATATCAACTTCTTTATTTCCACATAATTATAAACCCTAACAGAAGTGAGAAAAAAAATGCGATATAATTATTAATTGTTTATTATTAGGCTTCCGTACCTGAAAAGTGTCCACAGAAACCCTATGAGCCGAGCTTAAGTGGTGTATATATTCATCTATTCGACCTACTTTGATCTATACCTATATTCTAAACCATGATTGACATTTTCGCAGAGTATGCTTAATTAACAATTACTGGATGGGCGGACTAACGATGAGTTCACTTGGCGGATGACGCCAAACAATTATTTCTTATAAGAATATGCAAATTAACTTAACTAAGAAATAAGTTACAACTAATTCTTGAGTATAGGCAACTATTACAAGCGTCGAAACTTATGAATATACAAGATTTTTCATGAATATATAAGATCTTTGACTAGCTGCGCCCCGCGGTTTGACTTTTTTTGATGGATGATGATGACGATGAAAAGTGTCCTATGTTTTATTCCAGGGCCAAAAGTATCTACATGCAAAATGTCATCCAGATCCGTTTAGCCGTTCTGGCGTGATTGAGTAACAAACATCCATCCATCCAAACCTTCACATTTATAATATTAGTGGGATTCAAATGTACAGGGAAGTATCGGAATCGGTTGACTGAAAAAATTGAGCTTTAATGTATAACTTTTTGTAAATATATACTTAAATCCATTGATGTTCCACAGTGCCTGAAGAAGCTATAATGCTTCCAGATGATGCTGTACACAAAATACAAGTGTTAAAGAGAGTTATGGAGCGCGCCATGCAGGGCATCAAACTGCAAGACCGAGTAAGGAATGTCGAGATCAGACATCGAACTAAAGTTCGTAACATTAGATCGACAGTCACGAAACTTAAATGGACTTGAGGGCGTTTTGCCAAACAGAGTGATGGCAGGTGGACTTGGAAGTTACGATCACACCTTTGAATTAGTGGCTAAGACATGTATGTATAATGAAAATCGTGTGTCGGACCTAGTCAAGATTGGCACAGGTGTCGAATAAGTACCGTATAAGACGACCGGATTATGCTTAGCAGGGGTCGTTTCCAGGCTTAAAATGATGATGACGAGGATTTAGCTGTCAAAATAAATGAAAAAAATACTATCGATACTGGCAGAATGCACAATGCGCGATACCGAAAACAATGAAAAAAAGTTTTTATTTGCTTTTTCGTAACAACTATGAGACAGGATATTCAAACTTCTGACTATAGAGTAAGCCCTTTATTATAGCAATAAAAATGATTATGTGCACGTCGGAATCTCGCAAAGAGTTTTTTTAGAGAGTTAAGTTTGTTTTGTTGCATCGGGTTTTGATGTGTTGAGTTGAGGGTTGAGATTTGTTTTAGAGTTTTTGAGTTTACAGTGTCTGTGGTGATTTTATTTTTATTGCATTTTTGTTTTATTTGTCGTCTTCCCACATAACATGTTTTTAGGATTATCAACACGATTCTCAAATTTCTTTACTTATAAAAGTCTCAAACGTTATGCGATGACATCTCGGCAAATTATGTAGGTTTTCTGGCGTTTAAAATTTTAAAGAGGCCCTTCAAACCTACATCCTGAAAAATGTAATGCGCTCTCAACTCAGACTTCCTGATGATAAACCGTTTTTAATTCATAATGTTTTTCAGGATGCTGACTTAGACCTGAAAATATTTATTCATGGACAATGGACATACATTTCTTATATTAACCTCAATTACAAAAAGTCCTGCAATGAACTTTTTTGCTCAAAATTCTAGGTACCGCTGAAAAATCTAGCAGTGGTCATGGTCAAGAGTTATAATTAACGTTTAGGAGTGTCCTCGTTCTCTATTAATACTATTAAATTGGTCCTCCTCTTTTATAGCAGTGTAGCTTAAGTATCTACATTATTATGCATGTATTTATTATAATACTAATCAAAGCACTTTATTGTTTTTATTAAGCTTGTAATTTTAAAATTACCAATAAATAATGTCTTCTCGTCACCTATATTCCACCATAACTTTTGAATGCTGAACAGATTTCAATATATGGGGTATCGTTAGAATCCCATATTATTATATTCAAATCATCATCATGAGTGACACTGGCTTTTTATATATTTTTAAATCATTATGGTGGCAGTATGGGTTCATTTTCAAATGGGAATGAATTTGGGAAACGCAAAAAAAAAAGTTTTATAAATTTGACGTCCATGTCTTTCTAACAAACTCGCATACAAACATATACATTCATATATATATACATACATACATACACAAACACTGAAAACATCGCACACTTTTTTGTTTTGGCCAGACGTGTAAAAAAATCGGTTCAGCCGTTTATTAGTTAAGAAAGAACATAGGTAAATATAGGTTACACACTTAATTCTCCTCTTTTGATTTCACCGCAGTCGGGTAAAAAAGGCAACGGTACCATAATAAATTATTTTTTGTAACTGTTAGGTACTTTTTTTTTTTCTTTGGCAAGAATTCGTTTGTAATCGTTTTTCTAAAACAATGGTTCAGAAAAACTTTTTGCGGTTTTTGAATATTTATACATTTTACCAACAAAAACCCACTCACTGCAAAACGTAATTATTTTGAATATTTTTAGCGGCTTTAAATTTATAATTAATTATAATCTATCTATATCTCTATCTATATATATATCTATCTATCTATACCTATCTATATCTATAGGTGTCCAACCAAACGTCCACAAACCATTTGGACCGTATGAGAATAAAATGTGGTCTTTGTTTTTTTGTTTTTGTTTTTGGTATATATACCTGAAGCTTTACTTACTTACTGTATAACTATTGACGTCATTGTAATAAAACATTTTATAGAGATAATTTAACTTAATTAAGATCTGACTCACTACATGCTCGTACGTAAATGACTTCTTAAGGTAAGTTTAATTTTTTGTAAGTTCGTACCTAAATATTGGAATTATAAAAGTAGGTATTTAATTAAGCAAAAATAAACACAGATTATTCGTAAATTTTAAATAATACTTGTTTAAGTGTGGTTTAATGGGTGGGTAGCGTACTTACTACCTCGATAGCAATAGCTATAACTATATCAATAGCTCGAAAATTATGAGACTTTTATTGAACACTAATCCTTGATAATATTATTATATAATAATATTACTAGAATTATAATTGTTAATGTAACCATTTTTTAAATGTCGTCTGTTTTTTATAAGCATTTAATTCAATTGATGTCTTATTGTTTAACATCATCGTTCCTAATTCGCTTAAATACTACTTATTCATTCAAGGTTGTCTGGAAGAGTTTGCTCTTTGTGACACGCGATAAGACCGTCTTTTATATTTGTGTAATATAAGTAACCTTTTTTGCAATTTTCGTTTTTTGTTTCTTGTAGGTAATTTATTGTTAAACATAAGAACACTTTATATTCACGTCAAAATATCTAATTAGCATTTATAAATAATTATGTACCTAGATAATTTATTTAATATCAGTGTTCACGTAATATGCTATAACATTGTGTCGAGTGGATAAATTATTCAAATTAATTTTGCAATAAGCTAGAAGTTGTGCGGTATTGTAAAAAACTTCGAATGTAATCCTTACCTAAAGGCTCTGTTGCATTTAAAGTAAACCGTATAAAAAAATGTTAGCCTTATGGTACGCGGATCTCTGACGGATTAAGCCTGCCTCAGACAGGCGAGGCCTGTGGTAGCGGTCATGAATTTAGCTACTACCGCAGCCTGCGATCCGCAGGTCGTTTTTCAGTGGGTTAGGTTTTGAAATTTATTGCCGCATCCACCACTACACAGCGCAGGAGTTTGGGCAAACCTAGCCGTGGTTTAAGCTGACCTCATTGTAGGCTGCGTCTGTCTGAAGCGGGCTTAATATAAAATAGGAAACTAAAAGCAAAACAAAAGCAAACATTTTTTTTTTTTACAAAGTGTCAAACAGAAAGTGAGATCATCAGACATTTAATTGAATCTATATATGTCTACCTAGTTTCATAGACAAATAAAATCAATACATTTTACGGAGTATTGGCGGGAACGCGGAAAAAATCGTCTCGCTTATTGTATTTTTTACTAGGGCATGTGTTTTTTAAGTGTTTATGTATGGGGTACTGGGGTTTTATTCATGAAGTGCCGAGCTACAAGCGCAAGTGTGGGATAGGTGTGATTGTTCAAGGAAGATGCTGCTGCCCATCTTCCGGATTACATCCCTTAGCCGACTCTTACGACAACCACGGGTAGAGAGGGTGGGGTACTATTCTTACGCCGGCACCACCACGGCAGAACTGGTAGGTACTCTTTTCACAATTGTAATAACACTAATGAAATCACCTTGGTACTTCACACCAGAACAGCAGCTTAGTTTGTATAAAGCGCAAGCAAGGTCGTGTATGGAGTACTGCTCTCACCTATGGGATGGATCTGCTAAGTATTGGCTTGAGGCTCTAGAGTCGATCGAGAGGCGTGCTAGGAGGCTAATAGTTGACGACACCCTGGCCACGTCTCAGTTGCAAAGCCTTGAGCACCGACGTAGAGTCGCTGGTTTGTCTGTCTTCTATCGGATACATTTCGGAGAGTGTGCCTTAGAATTGCATAATTTAGTTCCATCTGCCCCTTTTTATTACCGCACGGCTAGGCAGACACGGCCAAAGCGCCATCCTTACATGGTGGTAATTTTTTTCTAGGTAAGCGTGCTTTATCTTAGTCTACATCCTGCTTAACATTAGGCAGGGCGTGGTCAAACGCAAACCTATCTAGTATTTAAAAAAAACTAAGTGAAATTGACCGCAAGTTGTTAATACAACCCATTTCCTAACCCAAAATCTGTTTTCGTGAAACCACGATGACTAATTGAAAAGTAATTTCCAAATAAAATACGAGGCGACGGGTCTAGTGTTTTGAGAAGCACTGGTTTACCCTGTAAAAAAATAGGCACTTAAAACAGGTCTAATGACGTATAAGGTATACGTTTTGCCTTTACCAAAAAATCGCTCAACGCGGCTAAAGAAGTTTTTTTTTACTTCAAAAAATAATTTGCTGCCCTGAGCGAGACTTCCACCTTAACGTCACAAAGCCTATTTCTTTGTAAAATCGTAAATCGCGATAAGGTTTGTGGGAATTTTTATCGTGATAACGTTTTATTTGAAACTTTAACACGAACATAAGCCGATTTTAAAGTAATCCAAATCCAATGCGTGATTGGCGCGTTTTAAATGCGTTCTCGGAATCGACGCTCTGCCGATCCGCTCAACTTACAGTGTGGAGAAACCCTTATATACCTATATAAGTATTCACGTGGTTAAAGTGGCCGTCAACTTTCACAGACATTAAATTCCGGTTATTTTTTTAGGTTACAGAACGTGGTACAAAAATTTCAAAAAGTACTTTTGCAATCCTTTTCATAACGTCATCAGAAAGTCTTGGTAAAACCTTCAAGACCATGGTAATTTGCACACATGTGTTGTATACTATTGATTTATTAATCCTTTGTACGAGTAACGTAATCTCCGAGAAAGAAATAAAAAAATAATTAAATATAATTAAATCTTTCCGGTCTCAACGGTTTAATTTGTTATCCATACCATCTCTTGTGTGAGATCTTTGATGCCAACTATATTTAGTATGCAGTCTTTTCCTCAAACTGTATCACTGATTGTATTAAATTAAATTTAATTTAGGTAAATGGTAAAAAAGGTACATGATTTTGCTAGAGACAAAAGAGATTTGAATACCAGATCTTTGTTCAAGATTAATCAAAACTTTGAACAGAACACTACAGATATTTTAATTTATGACACGTTATGTCCGGTTAAATTTGGTTTTGTCACTTGAAATTCGTCATTAGTAACTATTATAATAATTTGTGACACAGTTAGCTTTGATTTAAACCAAACGCTTATATATTCCGATAATAAATGTCTGCTATCGTTATTAGGTATTTCTAAAACATTGACTTATGGTTTGGCCTTTAGCCCGCTTTTGTTTTGTGAGGTGTCTAAGTGTCAAAAAGGCTTGTCATATGTCATTTGTGGTTTTAGGTTTTTTTTTGTGGCAACACCGCAGAAGCCAGCATTGAAAAATTGTAGTTGAAGTTTTAGGTTTTTATGCATTTATGCTACGTTATCCGTCGAACATTAGAATTTGTACCGTTTATGTCGTTTTAAATACCCATTTATAGTAGCAATAAAGATTGTAAATTTACGTAAAAACAACTAAGAGCGATCAATTCGTTAAATTGACGGGTGGGCACTTTAATATCAAAATGGTTAAATGAACAATATAGTTTTGTTTAATACCTACAATAATAAATACATTTTGTATATAAATGTTAAATCACCACTGCTTGTCGTAATATCCAACATGGATTCGCTCAAGCCAAACGTGTTACTGGAGTTTAATAAGGATCAGTTGGAGGTTGTGAGAAAAAATTACGGCTATGATGTTAA
The DNA here is from genome assembly GCA_950106695.1 of Biston stratarius. Classification (NCBI taxonomy): domain Eukaryota; kingdom Metazoa; phylum Arthropoda; class Insecta; order Lepidoptera; family Geometridae; genus Biston; species Biston stratarius. The sequence goes on along the minus strand of OX467106.1, from coordinate 4,884,478 downwards.
TAGATTAATACAAGATATCGATATATTTGAAGACTGGATTGCGAAGCAGAATCACTTTCGAGTTAGAAAATTCGGTAAGCAATTTCTTTTTGAATTTTATAATATTATAGCACCTAGTTCAAACTCTGGCAAAGGGTAAACACCAGATGAGACCTAGATAGATCGATTTTTTCACCCCCAAAAACTTAAAATTGTAAATTTCATCTAAATCATTAGAGAAGTAAAATACTTTCACCTTACAAATTTAAATAAAAAATAAAATGTGTTTTTAAATTTTTTTTGTTCGTTATATATTTATTTTGATTTTTTTACGTTAATTATTGCCATTTGTAATTCATGTACTTCAAGAAATAATCTTTAAATAACTGAATACAATGTAATTAATTAATTAAAACTTCACTAAAAAAGATAGTAGTTTTTAGTAGAATTAATTTTTATATGGCAACTGTGTATTAAAGAAACTTGTTTGAATCAAGGTGAAAATTTAAATGAATATTATTTTGTAGTCAAAACTAAATAATTTTCCACGATGTATTATAATAGATTTTTTTTTATTCTCACGGATAAGGATATTGAAAAAAATCCTACACTGTGGATTATGAAGGTCGGGTTGAGTGGCGTATCTTCGGAAGAGGCCTACGTCAAGCAGTAGACTGTGATTGGTTAATGAAGATGATGTGAATTATCAGCAAAAAAATTTTTTTATTGGTACCAAAATTGGTTTAATGAAGCTAATTTGTTGATATAAATTACAATTTTGTGCTTTAAATTACAATCAGTAATCAATCAATCAGTCAGGGGCTTTCAGTTTTTCACACTTTATATATACGTATTACGTACTTATATGTACATATGTGTTTATATAGCTCGTTATATAAATTAATTATTACGAAATTTCTCAGTAATAGATAGATAGAAACTCTTTATTGTGCAGACCAAAAATAGAAATGCAGAAAACAAAAGAATCTTTTGAGCTAGTGCAACAAGTGGCGGCCTTCTCGCTAAGAGCGATCTCTTCCAGGCAGCCAAGAATGGAAAACACGATACGTACTAAGAACAGACGGGAGATGTAGTAACACTAATTAAATTAAATAAGTTAAAAAAAATACTAATACATATAGTAATAAATCGATGCATATATTCCCAATGGAATGAATATGAATTCATAATGGCGAAACCGATTTTGATGAAATTTTCAGACAATCTTCAGATTAGCCCCGCTGGGTGATTGTGTAAAGTTTAGTAGTGATTGGATTAAAAGATAGCTAAATTTCTCTAACAATCTACAGATCGAGAGTACCTCGAGAGGTATTTGATCTACAACAAAGGTTCAATAGAGAGGGCAAAGAGGCACTTCGACAATTTGTGCACATATAGAAATTTAATGCCAGAGTTCTTACAAAATTACGATATGAAGAATGAGTTTGGACCGGTTAGAAGTTGTTGGTAAGTTGTGAATACTTTTCTTGGTTTACTCACGTTTAATTATATCAGATTCATATCTATGTAACCGATAAAAATGTGACAAAACCACGGCAGTTGCTATAGTAAACTTTCTTGATCTTTTTCTTTATTACACGACTCCCCAAAAAAGGAGTGTAATGTTTTCAGGGTTCTTGTAATTATATATGTGAGTTTCTTTATTTTATTATAACTTTTAAATGCCTGACATGTTTGGATGTTTGGGGTATCGTTAGAATCGTTCCATCGCCCCTAGGAAATCTATTTTTTATTTTTCAATGTTCATTTTTCGTATTTTTTTTTATTTTTACCCTACTGCCAAGGAAGGTTTATGTTTTTTGCGCGTATCTTGTATGTATGTAAATTTCTTTATAACCTCGATCTTCCAAACGACCGAATGAATTACGTCTCAATAATCCAAGTGCAGTTCTTAAAGGGGAGATTAAAAAAATATCAAGATGGTGGATTTTTGGCGCGAAATAGTAATAAGTTAAAAAAAATACTATCAAGTAGGGTATCTAAATAAAGGCAATCAAAAGGGAATTACTTAAATATATATAAGTTATATGTTTAAATTGAATTAGGAATAATAAATCAGTTACATAAAAGATTTCTTTTAATTAATTAAGCTATTTTAATCAAAGGGCCGTTACTTCTACGGTGTTTTGAAAACTGATGATAACTAAATCAAAATATACACTGTAGTATTACAGCTTTACATATAGCTGTCATGTATAACCAAAATTTAATCACACCACTCGATAGCAAAAGGATCGTAGAATTGTGGAATTGAAATATGGAAAACTGAAGAACTTCTTTGTGTTGTAATGAAAATGATTATAATTTACAACATTCATATAACGTTCGAAGAAAATATTACCTATTGCGGGCACGTATTCACGTACGGACGGCCGTGTCCACGACTTAGCGTTATCGCAATTGTTTTAACTATATTTTTTTTTACAGTCAATTGGTAATTCTTCCCAAACCCACTGCAGATAACTACCGCATAGGCATAGTAAATTTGTATGCAAACCATGACAAATTTGAAATATCGTTGCTTTACAAATATGCTGTTGCGGTAAGAACTATTTTTACTAGATAAAAAAAAAAACGGTTTCAGATAAAAGGACGCCATATTTCATGAATAATTTTGTTAAAAAGTTTCTTTTAAAAAGGAAACTTTTTTTTCTTTTTAAGGCAAACGACTATTGAATTATTATAGTTCTTTTATTCTTAAAATATATTATTTGATTATTCTCTATGCAGGAATGCATAGATACATAAATAAATAATGAATTAGTTGATTGATTAGCTTTTAGTTTATTATGTATTATCAAATATATTTTTTGTTCTTTGTAAATTTCTTTCTGGCTAATAAAGTTTCGCTTTTAATCATTTAGGTTGTAGAATACATATTGTATAATGACTATTGCAATGGGTGGGAGATTATCTTCGATACGAGAGAGATGCCTTCATCAATGTTGATGAAACTAAATCCAATAGTAATCGGTAAAGCGCTGTCTTTGATTGTTGTAAGTGACTATTTTATTCTTAATTAAGTAAGTTAAGTAATTTATGAAATTTATTCATGTGGATGCTGAAGGCTTATGCTACGTATATCATGAACGGCCAAACGCACAAATGTATCTCATCATCATCATCATCATCATCAGCCATAGGACGTCCACTGCTGGACATAGGCCCCCTCCTGGAGGGGCTTTGCCAATACTCGCCACGCTTGGCAAGCGGGTTGGCGAGCGCAGTTAGGTGTGATTGTTCATGGAAGACGCTGCTGCCCATCTTCCGGATTACATCCCTTAGCCGACTCTTACGGCAACCACGGGTAGAGAGGGTGGGGTAAAATTCTTACGCCGGGACCACCACGGCAACAAATGTATCTATTTCCTCTTTACTCAGCATTGAGACCCGACTATCCAGCATAGTATGTCTGCTGCTATTGCTGTCATATTTCGGTCATATAATGCGAAGAGGGGATGGCAGCCTTGGAAAGCTGATCATTGTTGGCAATACCGAGGGAAAGAGAACACGAGACCGGTCACCAACACGATGGTTTGACCAAAAAGAAGAAGCCACCGTCTCTTCTAAATTCTATGGATGGAGGCAGATTGTCCGTCTAAGAGGTTTCAGTGATCACGATTCTCAGAAATGAGGGACCGATTAAAGGAAGAAGAAGAGAGTTTATTAAAACAAGACATTCCTGCAAAATTACACTAATGTTATAGAGGCGAAGGTTTTTCTGTATGTCTACAAAGTACTTTGCCAAACGATTAGAGGAGGCGGCGGGTGACTAGAATCCAGGCGTCTAATTCGGTCAAAAATTTAGCATTGCCACCTGTGCCATCAATGTTGTCAACATCTGACAACATTTTACTCCTCGTGTGGGCTTTCAGATTTGTTTTTTTAAGTTTATAAATACTAGATGCGACCCGTGGTTTTACCCGCGTGGTTATGATGATGATGATGAGAAATATCCTATGTCTTATTCCAGGGCCTAAAGTACCTACACGCAAATATTTAGGTACTCAAAACACTACATATATGTATATCTCGTTATATCATGTCAGCAAGTATTAGGTATTAGGTATAGAAATTAATAAAGAATTCTCAGTTAGTTTTAATTTACTAGAAACCCGCCTCGACTTCACATGGGTACAATTTATTTTGGGGATTTCATTACAAAAATAATGAATTTTTCTACTTCAACGTCAATTTATGTCGGTAGCCTTTATTGACTACGAGTAGTACAAACTTACTTAATTACATTAATGTTTCAGGAGACAATGGGCCAACGCGTGAAAGGCTTCCATTTTATGAGCGGATCGAAGATTTTCGACACGGTCATAAATTTATTCAAACAAGCCATGAGTTCAAAGTTGGCTAAGAGAGTCCAAGTTCACGAGTCCTTGGAATCACTCCATAAAGTTATGGATAAAGATAATCTGCCCCAAGAATATGGCGGTAAAGGAAAATCTATGCAGCAATATGACGGTAAATAATAATAAAACATTTAAATAGTGCTATTTTAATAACATGAATAGTATTTTTCCTTAACCCAATAATTACACCACATTATCATCTACGGGGAAGACATTAGGACACTGGACACTCTACACGAGTATAATAGATGATTGACATATGAAGAATAGAAAATAACTCGCTGAGCATATTCATCTAGGCCGAACCGATCAAATCCATCAATATGACTACACTGTGGTAGTGTAACAGAAAAGCCGGTTTGCTGTACCAATTCATATTGGTTTACCAATCAAATCAATCAAAGTGGCTAAGTAATGAAAGCTATTGCTATATTAGTTTATGATAGAAAAGATGGCTCGCTGAGTCAATTCATATAAGCCGAACCAATCATATCAATCAATGTGGCTAAGTAGTTAGCTCTTGCTGTAGTTATATACGACAGAAAAGATGGCTCGCTGAGCCAATTCATACAGGCCAAATCAATCAATATGAGCTATTGCTTTTTCTGTTATAGTGTAAGATAAAAAAGACAGCTTGCTGAGCCAATTAATATGAGCTCAATCAATTAATATGACTGCACTCTAGTACTTTAAGATAGAAAAGATGGATTGCCGAGCCAATTTATACAGGCTGAATCAATCAAATCAATCAATAAGACTAGCTAGTTAGCCTTTACTGTAACAGTTTAAGCGTGATGTACCTGTTAGTATGCTTGCCTGATTGTTCTCATTAATAATTTCCAGATGATGTATTCAGAGAGGTGAGCTCCGATGATCACATAGCGAGAATGAAGTTCTTGGAATCAGCATCGACTGATGAATCGTGTCGCCTGTCGAACGAGTTTAATGAGGACCGCGGAACCGCGGGATCATTCAAAACTATGGTTCTTGACTAGACAAGCTATTATCAGTTACATAATATTTGTAATAAGTTAAGTTTTGTCAGTGAAATGTATGTACATTGTGCACATACTATTTTACGAACAGGATTCTCAAATTCTATGTTATGATCAATTTCTGTATTGCATCAAATTTTCAAGGACTTTTAGAATTTGCAAAAGCAAATTATTCCTACACTGTAGTAAAAGTAAAAGTCAAAATGGAAACGTCATAGCGCAGAATGTTGTAAGCAAGATACCAGTAACTATGTTAAAGTAAATAAGTATGGCAAACAATCTGTTTTTATTTTCCCAAATTTAGAGTGAATTCTTCTAGGCAAGCTTTGATGCGATGACAGCTCAGTGGTTAGCGCGGCCGGTTCACACGCCGAAGGGGGTGGGTTCAAAGAAGCGAAGGAAAACATCGTTAGGAACCATAGCATGGTGGTAGAGTATTTTCTAGTACTCTCATCATCATCATCATCATGAGCCATAGAACGTCCACTGCTGGACATAGCCCTCCTCCTGGGGGGGTTTTGCCAATACTCGCCACTAGTAATCTGCTAGCTAGCTATCATCAAATTGAAAATCTGCCGCCAAGCCCCTAACGGAGTGTTCCGGCAGTTCCATTTCAGTTTAGGTGTGCTTTACCATCTTCGACCACACCGTCACTTAATATAAGGTGAGATGTGATCAAACACAAAAAAAACTCCTAACACTCTCTACAGTTTGATAACGCAAACTCAAGCGCGAAAACATTAGAAATAAAATAATTTAACAACATGGCGTGCTCTTTGCAATCACTATAAATTTTTGCTATAAAAAGTACTAATTGTTTATTTTTAGAAACAACAATTTGTATCGTAAACAGCCCAATGAGCAGATATCTTAAAATAGCTTGTTTTGAATTAGGTCATAAAGTACCCAGAAATTATGGCTTTCGATGATGAACTTGTAGTTTTATTATTTTATATCAGTGATTTGTTTTATTGCAACCTCAATATTGTAATAATATTAACCGCAATCTCAGAGTAATTGGAGTACATACATTAAAAAAACAATCAAATTGAGAACCTCGTCCTTTTTGAAGTCGGTTAATAACAAATAGTATAGAGAACCTAACCCCTAAAATGCCGACTCTTCAAATTTCCATGCTCGCACTTTCATAGTTTCAGTATGTTTAAGCAAATTGCACTAAACACACAAAAATTCCTTAATGTATGTTTAACTTGTACTAAAAACAGTATGATTTAGTAGGTACAAATTGAACCTCGTCACCTTGAGAAAGTCACCGCTGGTCGATTTGATAAAAACATATTAAGGTATTTGCACACACTTCAATGTTCCAAAATCTTCTTCTAGGTAGGTACATAGAATTAATTAGTTGAAGGTTAAAAAGTTACATATTATGTACTTATGACAAGCTGCTTACACGCGAAATTTAAACTTATCTTAAGGTGCGAACGTTTATATTCAATTGAACTTCACTGACTTAACTGGCTACATAATTATAAATTACGTCATTACTTGCTAAAACAGAGTAGGTAAAGACTAGTAAAAGCCGTAATTTTTAGGTATTAGTTGAATTGTTATACAAATATAGCTATTGTAATACAAATATTGTAATCTCGACAGTCCTAGGCCCTTGTGGATGCGGTTTGCCTCAGAAACACGACAGACAACCATCTCCCGGCGATACCATTAAATGCTAAGAAATTTCGTCTCTAACCCTATATTATTCCAAGCTAAGTGCTCCACTTAACATCAGGTGAGCTGTGGTCAAACACCTAGCTTGTCAACCATAATAAAAAGATTATATATTATCAATCTTGCCTCACTGCAGGGCATAGGCCTCGCTTCCCTCTTTCATCTTTGTCCAATCTTTGTGCAATCTGAGTCCAGTTTTTCAAAGAAGTTTTTGTCCGTCCATCACTGTCTGGTTGTCCAGGTGGTCATTTGCCATTTTGCGGGAACCACTGTGTCGTGATTTTGGCCCAACGATCTCCCGACATACTTCAAACATAGTCGGGCCAGGCCCTCTTTAGGATGGCGGCTAATACTTTAAAGGTAATTTGCGTCATTCCAAAAAAAACTCCTAACTGGAATTATAAATATTCATTCCATTACGTAAATAATTATATTTGTATTATTCACTAAAATCTTACTATAAAAACGTATTAAAACGATATTAAATTTAATCTTTCTTAGTTCTCAGTATCTTTTCGATATACAACATGGAATCACTAAACCAAATTCAATATTATGCTTGAATGATAAATAATCAATTGGAAGAGGTGAGGAAGGGTTACATCGATTGACGCAATATATTGACATATTTGAAGATTGGATAGCGAAGCAGAATCATTTCTGTGTGCAGAAATTCGGCAAGCATTTTTAATAATTCGGTTTTATTTAGCTTGCCCCGTTTGTTGTTGTTGTTTTATTTTGGGTCAAATTTAGTAATTAAATTTTATCTCTTTCCTGTTGACAGATTGATATTTGACTGATATTTGATACGTGTATCTATTATAGTCATATTGAATTTGCATTTTTTTAAGTGTACTCTTTTCTACTAATCAAGCCATTTTATTTGATACCCATATTGAGGGAGTTGTGACACACTTTTACAAATTACAATTCTGTTTTGTAGTTGAAAGTTTTAGAAACAGTTTGGTAGACAGTTGAGTCGACGATAGGAAAATCCCGCCAGTTATTCTATTCAGTGCGGAGCCTGCATTTTGTGTTATACACCACACATAGGATGTAGACGGAACAAGTTTTCGCTTTGCTTCTTTGCGTACTTTCCTGCTTTTATCGAAAGTAGGTGATGAAACTGGTGCGGAAAAGTCTGTGTATTTCGCTTTGAAAATGTACGTTATTTTTTCATTATCTATTAGCTTCTACGAATAAAATCCTTTACTACCTCTTTTGACATACTTTTTAAGCTAATTAGAGGATTAGATATCTAAGAGTAGTTAGGTATTTCCGTAACATTTTGGGTTATTTATATATAGGGTTATAATTATTATTATTATTTATTTAACTAGCGTTTTCCGCCTTAAAATACCTATGTGTTAATACAAAATATCAGCTATCTGCATTTCAAATTCAGTCCAAATCCATAAAGCCGTTATGAAAAAATAACAAACGTTCATATAAACAAATTAATTGTACGTTTATAGATTTGCATCTATAATATTAGTGTGATAAACAGGCTTGCGTTTGACCACCACGTCGCTTGCTGTTAAGCGCAGATGTGATCTAAGATGGAGCACGCTCGCCTAGAAGAAACCGATTCATTTGCAATTTGCAAGCACACAGATTGTATCCATCGAGGATGTATCTTCATTCGCCGATCGAGGAACATTCACTCGAGCAGAAAATTCTATTGTTAAAACAAAATGAACTATGAGATAATGTCGATTTTTAGAGCTCCTGCGTCCATTTCTCTTTTCAAACGTGAAGTAACTTTGGGTTAATTTTTCCACAGGCGCTTCTATAGTGAATGCCCGGGATTAAAACCCAAGCTAAGCTATTTTTTTTGTGTTTGTAAATTCCATTGTTTAGCGGTTCGTGCAATGAAGGTACGTATGTATACTACGGGCACAGTCACAATATCTGCTGTTCTATAGGTTTTTTTTTATAGGTGACAGGCTAGGTTCTTGACCACAGATCACCTGATGTTAAGTGACGGTGTGCCCAAAGATGGTAAACACACTTAGCCTGGAATGGAACTGGCTTTCTAGTGAGGCTGCCGGAACATACCGCTAGATGCTGTTAGCATTCTAGCCACATTTTCCTTCTCTCTTATGGACTTTATTTTTGCTTTTGTTTTTATACATATGTAAATATTATTTAATTAGATGTTACTTTCAAAATTTTATTACTGTACTAGCGACTCGGCCCCGGCTGCGTATCTTAAAGGTAGCGATGATGAAAAATTTTAGATGGAACCTCCCATTAGGCTTGACTTTTCCGACACTTCTAAATAAGTATTATCATCATATTTCAACCAATTTACACAAAACCTTGACAAATTATAAGCCTAAACCTTCTTCGTGAATCTCTCTGTCTATTGGTGCAATTCGCATGATAGTTCGTTCAGTAGTTTTTGAGTTTATCGCGAACAGACAGACGCGGCGGACGACTTTGTTTTATAATATGTAGTGATATCCAAAAAGTTTAATTTTATGAAAGTATTTTTTTCCATCTTAAATCAGTTAGGTACGTTTGTTTTTCTAAGGTTCACAACTTTTCCCAATAGGTACATCTCAATTCCAGGTTTCACCTACCGTCGTGAAAAGGTCGGCGTTGGTTTGCACCGTCATTATTTCAATGAATGAGTCTTGGTTTTTCGCTCCGCTTGTTATGAAGGGAGCGTGAACGAGCGAAACAGTGATGAAAAAGACTTTGATAGGTAGATAAAATGCACTTTACAATTTTCAGGCGTCCTTTTTGCTCTGAAGCGATTTTGCGCTTTTTCTAGCGCTCACTTTGGTTAGGGATTTTTTGCATGAATTTTCTTGTTCTAAGCTGAGTTTTTACATTGCGGCTCCTTCAAATATGTGCAACAACGCTGTAAAGTATTTGATTAATAATTTTTACTTGAATTTTAATTTACTTACAAAAAAATATATAGATTACTTCGCGGCAATTTTGGTAAGCATCGTGAGGAAACCATAGCGTGGTGGTAGGGTACTTTCTAGTACTCGGCTGGCTAGCTACCACCCGCAAGTTGAAAATCTGCCGCCAAGCATTTAACGGTGTGTTCCGGCAGCCTTACTTGAGAGCTAGTTCCATTCCAGGCTAGGTGTGCTTTACCATCTTTGATCACACCGTCACTTAACATCAGGCGAGTTGTGGTCAAGCACCTATCGATAAAAAAAAATTACTTCTACCTAAAAAAAATGTATAAAATAAGAATTGATTCTACTGCTCTCTGTTGCTCTGTATTGTCTCACAGCTAGCCAGCTGAGTATTAGCAAGTACTCTTCCACCACGCTATGGTTTCCTTCACCAGCGCAGTTCAAGTTGTTCTTTGAATTTGAACCCGCGGCCTTCGCGGGGGGCGCGCTATTCGGCCGCGCTAACCGATGAGCTGGCATCGCAACAAAAACGTTTCAGTCATTTTATCCATTCCTCTTCAGTGAACCATCTGAACGCAGCTTTACGTGCAAACCGAACGTCACTTCACCGAAGGTCTTGGTATCGCCGGCCATTGTAGTCAAAATATAATGGAATTTTCCGTCCATTGCATTTTCCAATTAACCGAAAATCCAATTACTGGCATAATGCATTCAATTAATGTTCATTCGGTCTTACAGTTTGGTCAAATTGATTTATTCGATTGAAGTTATTTTTCTTGTGAAATAAAAAACTTGCAATAAAAATCTGAAATATAAAGCTCGTTCAACGTAAAGCGAAAATTACGTTTCTGTAAAACAAAACCCGTTTACTCACGACTTGAAGACACCCAGATTGTATCTGTTAGGAAACACCCACTCGGGCAACGCATTCCCCTGTTTTCCAGTTTGCAGAACTGAACAGAATGTGAAGTCAAACCGTTTCATTCGGATTTTTGAAATGTCATCAATGAAACGATGTTAGATTTCAAGCTACTTTTTTTAATGAGCCGAATAAGACGTTGTCCTGATGGTAAGAGAAAACGCCTGTCCATGATAATTGCAATAATACCCAGAACTTAGAGTAACAACACAAAGTCCAGGGCATCTTGGCTTTGGCGCTCATTACTTTGAGACATTAGATGGTTAGTCTCAATAGCCTTGTAATTATGTAGTTACTTCATTAAAATTAACCTTTGGTATTTCACATAAGGCAGAAATATTTATTTTTCTTCTTTCTTGTTTACTCGTTTGGTGTGACAGCACCAAAGCAGCGATGTCCTTGTTGTTGCTCAAAGTTCTGGGTATTATAGAGAAATAGATATGGATAGAGCTTCTTATTCGGTTGTGTACTGGACCATAGCTTAAATGGTCATATCCTAAGACAATTACAACTTAAAGTAATCTCCTAAAAGGAAACGCCATGAACTGCATCACTACATATTATTTAAAAAAAAACGTCCGCCGCGTCTGTCTGTCTGTTCACGATAAACTACTGAACGGATTATCATGTGAGTTTCACCAATAGATAAAGTGATTCATGATAAAAGTTTAGGTATATAATTTGTCAAGGTTTTGTGTAGATTGTTTAAAATATGATGATAATTGTTGGAAGTATCGGAAAAAGTCAAGCCACCTCGGAGCATTTATCGAACGCTGCCTAATCCTTTTGAGATAGAACAAAATATTGCATTGTAGAATATTCCTCTATTATAGATCTATAAAAAAGTCAGCGGTGGCGTATATCTACCTTTTAAGGTTAGCTTATTAAACCCCTTTTTACTAACCATGCGAAGCCGGGGCGGGTCGCTAGTAAGTTATTATGAATTTATGAGACATCATTCTAGACAAGCATGTCACATTGAAGATCGCATCTTCTCTTGATATCAGACCAGATGGTGGTCAAACCTGAGCCAGTTTGTTGTATATGTATGTTCGTTTTTTATATTTTATTTTGCGAGAAGTCATTTTTTTTTGTATTGTATTGTTGTTGGTGAGTTGATTAGGTAGTTGCCGTTGTGGTGCCGGCGTAAGATTAGCACCCCACCCTCTCTACCCGTGGTCGCCGTAAGAGTCGGCTAAGGGATGTAATCCGGAAGATGGGCAGCAGCGTCTTCATGAACAACCACACTTAAGAGGATCGTATACCGACCACTGTTTTTGAGTTTTAGGTATTAAGCAAACGTATTGCTATCTCAACGCTCCCCGCAGCCGCGTCACAGAATAAAATAGTAGTGCTTCGCCGTGAGCTTCAGTGTGTGCGTCTCTGCACGCACACATGTCTACTCGCTACTCCGCTCAGTCGATGAATCGCCGCGCCACGCTGTTGATTATTGTTTGGCGCGCTAAAATTGTGATTCGGTACTTTTTACGAAGAAATCATAATTTTAGTGGCATATAATAGTAGTGTGATAACGAGTAAATACCTAACTTGGTAATAATAATATAATTATTTGCACGAGGTAGGCATTGAATAAATTAGTATTCTATTTGGACAGATTTACTAGTTAAGTAAGTACTTAGTAAATCTATTTTTCTAAATAGTAAATGGGATTTACTATTCGGTAACTATTTTGACGATACCAGATGTGTACTATGAAGAACAGAACACAATGATTTCCAGAATTTGAATTTAAAAAAATTAAATACCCGATCATTATCATCTCAGCCGTAGGACGTCCACTGCCAAATACCCGATAGGCAGTAAAAATGCCCTCGATGAATTTGTTACCTCCCGTCCGGCTGATTTCTTCACTCTATATATACTGATATATACTGATTATATAATATATACTGATTTCTTAACGCAATAAACTGCCACTGCGTTGACAAAGATACATCGATTGCATGCGTGATTATTTTAATAAATAGAAATAAAAATATGGAAAAAAATCGTTTGATTTTTTATCATATAAAACTGCAATTTCATAGGTAAAGACTAATAGTAGTAAAGGGTGTCATTTTGTAATACTTGTCGGACAGCTAACGCTTCGGAGATTAATTAATGTGTAGTTGTGAACTTGTGAACTTATACAATAATATAGATGGCTTAAGCTTATTGACGTCATCATCATAATTTCAGCCGTAGGACGTCCACTGCTGGACATAGGCCTCCCCCATTGACTTCCATAAAGACTGGTTGGAAGCGGCTCGCATCCAGCGCGTTCCTGCGGTTTTTATGAGGCCGTCTGTCTACCTTTTGGGTGGACGTCCTACGCTGCGCTTGCCGATCCGTAGTCTTCACTTCAAAACTTTGCAGCCCCATTGGCCATCAGTGCTGCGTGCTATGTGCCCTGCCCACTGACAGTTCAACTAGCTAATCCGTTGGGGTATATCGCTAACTTTGGTTCGTCTACGGATCTTCTCACTAGTGATTCGATCTCGTTGGGAAACTCCGAGCATAGCCCTCTGTATAGCTCGTTGTGTGACTTTGAGCTTATCAAGAAGGCACATAGTCAGAGACCACGTTTCAGCACCATAAGTCATCACCAGTAACACACACTAGTTGAAGACTTTCGACTTGTGGCACTGAGGTAATTCGGACGAAAAAACGTTGCGTAGTTTTCCGAACGCTGCCGAGTTGGATTCGACGATTGACCTCTTTCTTAAAGTTGGACCTACTGCGTGTCCTAGGTAAATGAACATGTCAATAACTTCAAGAACCGAGTTCTCAACTGATACATTTTCAAGATACGCATTTTACTTCAAAATCGTGAGTAAAGAAAAATAAAGTCATCGACACTGTTTTCTTTCCCATCTCTAGTATCGATATACCTGTAAGCATCCCTATTGCTTGTCTGTGTAATGTGACCATCCGCCCGACCCCCTATGCGCCCGATAGAGAGAGTTGCTGCTCGTGAGAATTTTAGGTACATTTTTTGCTAGAATTTACGTTCCGGGAAAAACCTTTTTTCACCCCTTAAAACTTAAAAAAATGTTTTGTTTTTGGTCTTAATCGCTAGAATAAGATGTATTCTAGGCTTATACGTTTTGTTTTTTTCAGAAAAGTTTTTAGTTTCTGTAAAATAAGTCAATGATTTCAAGCCAAGTTTCTGCGCAAAAAAATGGCTTTTAAGAGGCTTGTAACTTTTAAGCGATTTGAAAAACTGGAAAAAATCCAACGTATAAGCCTAGTAATTAAGGTGTTGATTACATGAAAAAAAAAATCACCAAAATCGGACAATATTAAGAGGTAGAAAAAAGGTTTTTCTTTTTGTATGGCCAAGTACGCGGTATACGATGCTCTTAACTGCGCTCACCAACCCGCCTGCCAAGCGTGGCGTTTATTGGCAAACCCCCCCAGGAGGAGGCCTATGTCCAGCAGTAGACGTTCTATGGCTGATGATGATGTGTGGTGAGTAGATTAACTTTATCTACAAGGGCTCACCAAAATACCAGCGCTGGTCATACCACTTAGTATGCTGTTTTATAACTGTCCCTGATTTATCTTTTTTTATTTTGTGTGTTACAAAATTAAATTTTTATTAAATTTTTACCTTCTTATTCACGGAAAACCATCATAGTTGGTATGCGGTACAATTATTAATTCATTAAAATATTTCAGCAGTAAAACGCTGAGTTTCAAGGGTTAAATGTCTTCCTTTATTGCAGGTCAGGACATTTTACTGCAATAGAATGAGTCATAAACATTTTCAGAAGCTCTTGGATGTAGCTTACTTTTAGTTCTAAAGTGTGATCCTTGACGAAGGATATACGTGGGTTAGTTTTTTATTTGGACGCTTATTCCACAGACATACAAATATACATTACAGAGCTAATAAAACTCTTGGCTTATTAAAGACATCAAACAAATTCAAATTATTTATTCCAGTCTGTTAGCACACAAGATCTCACATGTAGTTCTTCAATCTGAGCAGCTTTATTTACTTAGTCTTCGGTTCGATTCCCACATAGGACAAACATTTTATGTTATAAACAAATATTTGTTCGATTATTATTGATATATTATTATTGATATTATTATTGACTATATATTATAATATATAGTCAATATATCATATCTATATATGTCAATATATATATATATATATATAATATCTCAATATTTGTTCTGTGTCTGGGTGTTCTGTATGACGTTTTAATAATTAGTACCTGGTTGACCGAGCATTGCTCGGCTGAAAACATGGATAAAACGACGTTTTCTGAAAATGAAACCTAGCTAGATCGATTTTTCACCCCCGAAACCACCTGGATACAAAATTTCATGAAAATCGTTGGAGCCGTTTCCGAGATTCAGAATATATATATATATATATGTACAAGAATTGCTCGTTTAAAGATATAGATTATTATTATTATTACGACTTTGTCCGCATGAAATTCAACAAAATATCTCAAAGAGATTAGGCAGCGTTTTCGATGAAAGCTCCGAGGTGGTTTGACTTTTCCCGACACTTCCAACAATTATCATCACATTTCAACCAATTAACACAAAACCTTGACAAACTTTATACCTAAACCTTCCTTATGAATCACTCTATCTATTGGTGAAACTCGCGTGATAATCCGTTCAGTACTTTTTAAGTTTATCGCGAACAGACAGACAGATAGATAGATAGACAGACGGTTTACTTTTGATCTATCTCAAAGGAATTAGGCAGCGTTTTCGATGAAACCTTCCAGGTGGCTTGACATTTTCCGACACTTCCAAATCTTATCATCATATTTCAACCAATTTACACAAAACCTGACAAATTATAGACCTAAACCTTCCTCGTGAATCTCTCTATCTATTGGTGAAATTCGCATGATAATTCATTCAGTAGTTTTCGAGTTTATCGCAAACAGACAGACGCGGCGGACAACTTTGTTTTATACTATGTAGTGATACTATTAATACTTATTATGAATACTTATTAATTAATTAAAAAAAACTCTTTACATCAATCTTCTTTCTTCTCGTTGTTGCTTTGTAAAGTGTAATGGCCGTAATGGCATATGAAACTAAAAACTCTTAACCTGTAACCTCATTAGTCTGTCGGGTCTGTATTAGAACTTTCGTAGTATTAACTGAGACGGGTTAATACCCAAGTAAAACATTTTAAAGCAATTAGCATTGTTATGAGACCACACACGTTTGGGTGCTACGTGTACAATTAAATTATACTTAACTAGCGACTCGCCCCGGCTTCGCACGGGTAGTAAGAATGGGTATAGTAAGCTATTCCTTAAAGGTAGATAGGTATATGACACCGCGGACTTTTTGTAGATCTATAAAAGAGGAATATCTCACCATGCATTGTTTTGTTATATCTCAAAGGGATTATTAGGCAGCGTTTTCAATGAAATCTTCCAACAATTACCATCATATTTCAATCTTCAAAAACAAAACCTTTACAAATTATATACCTAGACCTTCCTCGTGAATCACTCTATTGGTGAAACTCGCATGTTAATCCGTTCAGTAGTTTTTAAGTTTATCGCGAACAGACAGACGCGGCTGACGACTTTGTTTTATAATATGTAGTGAAGTGATTTTATTTTTAACCTGCAACGCGAAAGTAGAGTTGTTATAAGTTTAACGTGTATATCTTTGTGTCTGTCTGTGACATCGTAAGTGTCTAAGGACGAAACCGAGTTTGATTTAGTTTTTTTTATATAGCAGATTCGTTTGAAAGTTTTTTTTAAGTAATAAGACGAATTAGACGCTCGTCTCATGGTAAAAGATAACGCATGTTCACGACCATAGAGAACTTTGAATAACAAAACGAAGCCCAGGATGTCGCTGCTTTGGTGCTCATTACTTTGAGAATTTTGATGGTTAGTCTCAAAAGTCTTGTAACAAAGCCTTGTTCAAACCAGAACACAGTTATGCTTACAAATTATTCCTTGACGGCAGAATACGGCGGAATCTACCAACTAGAGAAGAATTGAAAATGTTGCATGTTGTCTGTTGTCTGTGACTGAAAATTTATTTACTTATGCAACATTCTCAATTTATCTCGTAGTAAAACTTTGTTTCTTTCGGCGTCTCTTACATTTACATTCCACGATAATTTTATAGATTTATTTCAATTTATATGTTGTATAGTTGCTTAATAAACACACAATTCGGTATACATGTAAAGTCTTTTTCTATTTATTTTATATTTTTTACTGATAGTTAACTGTATTTTATAAAACTAATTTGACCATTTTGGCTTTCGATGCAGTAGTAAATTTTTTATACGTTTTCAAACTTTTATAGAGATGACGTCATAAAGTTGGCAGAATTGTATATGCCATGTAAAACAAAAAAGTTAGCTATTTTGACACATATGATTAACTTTGACAATTGACATGAACTATTTTTTTTTAAATTAATTTGCAATTCCCCATCGCGCATTTTAAAGCAGTAAAGCCAAACTGCTTCGTCTTCGGTTTTTGCAATTCATGATATGAAGTAAATAAATCTTATAACATAGTGACATAAAACTGATATCAGAGTCCGAGTAATGTTTAAAATAAAATAATCTAAATATTTGTAACAACAAAGCGAAAAACAACTCGACGAACATGTAGTGGCTGTACACTACTACAGCTTAAGGCTGGCATTGTCTTGACATTGACAGGGTTTATTTTGGTTTACCAGTGGTTGTTTAGTCAATGAAAGGAGTCCTATATACCCTACCATGTGACGTCATTCGAGGTTAATTGAAAGTCAAGTTTGTTTTATATATTTTATTCTTATTATTTAAAGAGTTTTAAGAGAGAGGTTTAATCATGAACAGGAATGTAATATTTGAAAATAGTTTAGAAATTAGTAAAGGTTTTTTTTTTCATACCAAATTCTCGTGTGGTAAGTAGAAGTCAACTCAAAAATACATTGTAAGTCTTTTACTGCAAATTTATACTATTGTCATAATTGCAAAAGCGACCAGAAATAAAACTTTCACGTATTAAAAACTTGTAAGTTTTTCAGCAAGCTTCTCATTATCTTAAGCTTCGCCATACTGCGTCGACTCAACGACTGCAATATCTGTACAGCTACAAGAAATTGACCAACTTTAAATATTTTTATTACCTAACAACCGCAGATTTTTATTTTACTTTATTTTACTTGATGGTAGATTTCCTTAGCAGGAGGTCGTCTAGGTACCACCACAGTACCAGATATTCTGCCGCTAAGCAATACTGTGTAAACATTACTGTGTTCCGGTTTGAAGGGTACTGCAGCTATCGAAATTACTGGGCTGTTGAGACTAACCATCTAGTCTCAAAGTAATGAGCGTCAAGGCAGCGATGCTCTGGACTTTATTTTACTACTCAAAGTTCTGTGTATCGCTGCAATGGTCATGGACAGGCGTTATCTCTTAACATCAGGAGAGCGTCTCGTTCGTCTCATTAAAGTTACATTTAAAAAAAAAAAGACTAATTAACTCTGATTATAAGCAATTTTAACGTAGTTTATAAAGATAACTTATTAACAAACTATAGAGACAATAGCATATTTGCTTAGAGTGGCTCCTTTATTAGCTTGAATGCCACTTGTCAGCAGTCTCATAGCTGCGCTTGAGTACATCCGCTGTCAAGTTTTTAGTAGAGTATTAGTATCTACCGCCATCCAACGGTTAGAAGAATACGCAAATATATTTTGGAGGGTTGACAATAAATCTTAAAGATAATGTCATGTAGATACACATTTAATCAAACACACACACACATCATCAGCCATAGGTCGTCCACTGCTGGACATAGGCCTCCTCCTGGGGGGGTTTTGCCAATACTCGCCACGCTTAGCAGGCGGGTTGGCGAACGCAGTTAGGTGTGATTGTTCAAGGAAGACGCTGCTGCCCATCTTCCGGATTACATCCCTTAGCTGACTCTTATGGCAACCACGGGTAGAGAGGGTGGGGTACAATTCTTACGCCGGCACCACCACGGCAAACGGCTGAATGGATTTCGTCAGTTTGGTATCGTTATATTTTTCTTAAAAATTCAAGTGTTCTTAGGTAGGTGCTTGCAAGAAAAAACAAAAGGGTGGATTTTTAGAGTGAAATATGATAAGTCCATTTTTTTTTTTAAATTTAATTTATTATCTGTTTCGTTTTTTAATTTCTGGTGTATACTTTTAGACAGATAGAAACTCTTTATTGTGGGCACAAGATATCTAATACTTTTAAACGAGCAATTCTTGTATATATCTATATAGAATCTCGGAAACGGCTCCAACGATTTTCATGAAATTTAGTATGCAGGGGGTTTCGGGGGCGATAAATCGATCTAGCTAGGTTTCATTTTTAGAAAACGTCGTTTTATCCGTGTTTTCAGCCGAGCAAAGCTCGGTCATCCAGGTACTTAATAATTTAAATACAGAACCCGCAAGACTGAGAGAATGATTGAGACAAAAGCATTCCAAATAATTTCAAAATTATCTAGTTTGTTTATATACCTACGTTTTTTTACAAAGGTACACTAAATTGTTGCTTGACAAACAGGTACATTATTTTGCTGACGCCACGGTCGCGTCTGTTTGATCTTGCCTCTTACCCTAACGACAGCGACTAACGTCGACCCCCATTAAACACTGAAATGCATAGAGCTTGGAACTTGGACAATTAAATTCTCAGCGCGAGTCGTTGCGATCTAGAGACATCGGCTGAGGGTTGGGCCGCGTTTGAGACAAATTTTCAGAAGTAAAGAAAGACTGCAAGTATTTTTCAGTCTTAGTGACTGGTTTAAAAATATCCTATTAAAATGTGGTGTTTGTATGGATTAAATAATATAAAGGAGTACAAACTTAGGGTAAATAAAAAAATGATTCACGAAAATTACCGAAAATTCTGTTGTGTCAATCATAGTAGCGATGATAGCTCAGTGATAAGCGCGGTCAGTTCACACGTCGAAGTGTGTGGTTCAAACCCCAACAATGAGCTTAAGCTCCCGGTGAAGCAAAACATCGTAAAGAAAATACTTAAAAACCAGGGTGCAGACGGCAGTGGGGCAGGGCTCAAGCTGCCGGTGGTTAGGGCTGCAGAGTGAAGGACCTCCTAATAATGCGCACCGTGTCAAGGATCTCTGTTTTTTTTATCTGACCCTTGACCCAACCGTCTAGCGAGAGTCTCTTAGGATGTTGATCGAGACTCTTCGCTATAAGACCGTTTACCGTGACGACTATCGGGACAATGATCGTAGAACCAACTTCCCACATAGCGGTTATCTCGTGAGCTAAGTCAAGGTACTATATGCATATTGTTATTATTGTGTTGTGTGGATGATTGAGACACATGTGTACATTTAAATGATTATATACTAACAATAATTCCATCAAGACGCTTATAATGTATATAAGGGTTATGTGAAGTAATCATATGATCATATTTTTGTGTTATTTTCAAATCCAGCAAAATCTCCTCTAAAGACTTCCCTTGAAAAAGTTTTCGGAATATGACTTGAATTTGACCAAGACTCACTTCTCTTAAGTTACCTTGTGAGATTATAATATGACCTGTTTTACAAATAAATTGTAGCTTGTTCATTTTAAAATAAATACTGGAATATGCATAATGTGCAACGCCACAGTTCTCCTAAGAAAAAAAAATTCTTTGGGCAAAATATCAAGACTGTTTTAGGCCCTCCCTCAGATCAGATTAATCCCTGCTGTCATCGGATTCAGCGGGTTATGAGAGACCTGATTTACTGGCGAATGTGGATTCGCGAAAACTTTGACATTTGCATATTGACGATATTGTATCTCACACCCTCGTGTATTTACAGGGACGTTGCTAGGATGAAATTAATATGAAGATTTTTTATTACAATTATTTATCCATCGTTTTTAATAAATTGACGATCAAATAGACGTGAAGTAAAAGACATCATCGTCGTAATACATGAATACTACAATTGACAAACTATAGATCATAGAATAAATTGACTTGAAAGTTGAACAACATTCTTATACTTTATCTTGGAAGTCATAAGATAATCATGTAACTATTAACTTAAAAGAGGTGATTTAAAACATCATTGTGACCCAACGTTTATAAAACATATTTTATTGCATTTCTTCTGGGATGAATTATAGAATGTTTCTACTAAAATATTGATCTATTATGCGATTTCCGACCATCTGTTCAATAGCAAAATCAAAATTAACAAATGGGGGTGTATGGGTGTCGTGGACACGGCCATGTGTATGAGTACATTTTTGTACACAAAGAATTTATGTACTTCGGATTTCCATGTTTCAAGTCTTCAATCAAGGAAACGATCCCTTTGATCGTTAAGCTATCGAGTGATATAGTTAAATTTGGGACGTAGATAGATGACATGATACTGCAACACTAAACTATATCCGTCGATTTTATGATTATCTGGTTGTTGTAGCTTCTCTCTGCACTTGCATCCCCCTGGCTAAGTGACAATTATTGTCACTTAGCCAGGGGGATGCAAGTGCAGAGAGAAGCTACAACAACCTAGCTAGCTCAATGGTTTGCGCTGTCGGTTCGCATGCCGAAGGGCGTGGGTTCAAACCCCAACAATGAGCTCGAGCTGCCGGTGAAGGAAAACATCGTGAGGAAACCATAGCGTGGTGGTAGGGTACTTTCTAGTACTCGGCTGGCTAGCTACCACCCTCAAGTTGAAAATCTGCCGCCAAGCATCTAACGGTGTGTTCCGGCAGCCTCACTTGAGAACCAGTTCCATTCCAGGCTAGGTGTGCTTTACCATCTTCGACCACATCGTCACTTAACATCAGGTGAGCTGTGGTAAAACACCTAGCCTGTCAGTGATAAAAAAAAAGTCAAAAAAGAGTTGCTAAAATAATATCTTAGTAATTATGCCCACAAGTACAGCAGAAAAAGGTGATAACAAAAGTTCGAGAAACGTCCTTCACCCATTGCCTTGGTTTGCCTCAATTTTGTGCGTATGCTTACTACAATTATTGTAGTAAGCATAATGTATGTATTAATATTTATAACTGTAAATTGTAACCTAATATGAAAAGAAAGATCCACAAAAAAAATGCCTTGCTGAGTTTCTTGCCGGAGTCTTCTCAGTTAAAGAGTAATTACGAGCCGGTGGTAGATTCAAACATGTAACTTAACGTTCATAAATGCCTTACCAGGGCCTAAACTGAATAAATGACTTTTTGATTTTTTTTGATTAGTTTTTTGAATTGTTTCCTGAAAGCAAATTCAAAAACGTAATTATGACAAATAAAAACATAACCTGAAAACTCAATAAAAACAAAAAACAATCCTCGAGTCCTGCCCAGCAACGTTTTCCTGGAAGGCGTGTTATATAAGTTTTGTCTTCGCTATTGCCTGAATTCCGGATGCCACAGGAAATACAAACTCTTGTAGTAAAAAATGTTCAACTTATTTGAATCAGCCCTGTTTTACCAGACGGCGCAAGAAGTAGGATTATTAATTTATTACAAACTATACCACTTCTGCGTGGGGGCCTTTTCTCATTGCGTGAAAGGTACCAACCACTCTGGTGAAAGTTTGGGATGGGTGGATGGATGGATGTTTAATACTACTATCGACTGAACGGATTTGGATGAAATTTGGCATACATATAGTTTATGGTCTGGATTAACATATAGGATACTTTTTATACTGCAAACTGAACAAACTTTTTGGTAAATTCCACGCGGACGTAGTCGCAGGTTACAACTAGTTTAAAAATAAATAATCAACCATTATAAATTATACATATGAATATATATAAATATGTACATTTTTGCAAATGAAGAATCAATTGAAAAAACATTTTAAAAATAACCACTTTTTTTTAATATTCGCGGACAAGCGTATTAAAAATAGGTTTCGATGGGGCTCGCAGAATTTTAATAACTTTATTTAAAAGTCCAACACACCAACGCCACGGTTTAAACGAACATCCTACTAATTTTATAAATGTGCAAGTTTGTATGTTTGGATGCTAGTTACTCAATCACGTAAAAACGGCTGAATAGATTTGGATGATATTTGGCACATATAGTTTATTACCTTGATTAACATAAAGGATAATTTTTATGTCAGAAATTCCTGTGGGATTATTAAATAACTAACTACAAGACGTATGTACCTATCCACTTGAAATTTGGTATAGATGTGTCTCATGAAAAATTATTTCGCGATAAAAGCTATTGACAGCCCTGTGGCTCATTGGTAATATATCTGCCATAAGATCCGTAGGGCGTGGGTTCGATTCCCGCCCAGGACAAACATTTTATGGTATCAACTAATGTTTGTTCTGTGTCTGGGTGTTCTGTATGTATTATAAGTATGTATTTACAAAAAAAAAGTATTTATGTAATCTATCAGTTATCTGACTTCCATCACACAAGCTCTGCTTAGTTTGGGGTCAGATGGCGTTGTGTGTAATGTGTCCTATGATATTTATTTATGCTATTTTATTTTAGGGAATAAAATAGCGTAACTGTCATAAGACTACTGCTTATTTGTTCCTTACGTGTGTTTTATTTCTCACTGAACCTAATTCCGAAGTCAATGCGGACGAAGTCGTGGGCGCAAGCTTGTAGTTTATATTTTTAACTGTCGACAAACAAACAACTAGCAAACAGCCTTTATATAAACACTAGTGGCAACAGTATCATTTTATGTAATTAACATGAATTTACAGGGCAATCCTGTTCAATTATTTTGAGTAATAATTATCTAGCTAATCAGTGTTTATACTCAGCTTAATTGGCAAATGTAGTGTAATTGCAATGCAATGGAATAATTATATGGCGAACATATTAGTTATGCTAAGTCGTTTTTATCTGAAATTTTTATATATAACTAGGGACCCGCCCCGGCTTCACACGGATGCAATGTAGACACTAATGTGATGCATATGCATATGTTATACATATAAGCCTTCGTCTTGAACCACTCTGTCTATTGATGGAACCTGCATTGACATAGCTGATTAGGTAATAAATATACAGGGTTATAAGGTTTGGGAGTATTAAGTCGAAAGGGGGGGTATTGTGCTTACTATTATGTACAATTTGCAAAATGGACATTAGGTCAAAACTCAACATACTTTTTTATTTATGACAAGCTAGGTGTTTGACCACAGCTCATCTGATGTTAAGTGACGGTGTGTGGTCGAAGATGGTAAGCACACCTAGATTGGAATGGAAATGGCTCTCAAGTGAGGCTGTTGGAACACACCGTTAAGTGCTTGGCGACAGTTTTTTTTTCTATGAATTTGAGCCCATAGTAGAAGCTGACCACGTTAGTCAAGGCCAAAGTGAACAAGCCCAAAACGTCGAGGTTAACCAACACTAATTTCATAGTGTTTTGTGCGCGATTGAGTCCAATTTCATAAACTTAATTATGTACTCAAATTTCGGAAGTTTAAAAAATAGCATCGTATTTTTAAAGAAATCGTTAACATAGTTTTATGGTGCTTTAAAATGAATTAATTTAGCTAAAAAAATTATTACCAACATGCAACCTCTAAAATCGTCTGCACTACTTCTTCTATTTAATATATCCCAACAATACCACAAAACCTCAGCACAACATCAAGGTAATATTTCCAATAACCGCCACAAGTGAGAAAATAACAAGCATAAGAGAAAACGCCCTGAGTTACGTTTCGCGATAAACTTCTTTACGTTCCATTATACGATTCCGTGTTGTATCATATATCTTAGCTATTGTATTATTAATAACACACGTGTGTATCCTCAACCTTAAAACTAAAGAAATAGGGTTCACTTTGTCGTAATTCCCAACATGATAATTTGTGTAATTTGGTTTATTGTGTCGTTAGATTACTAAAATTATTGTTGCTAGAGGTACTTCTATAAAACTTGACATTAAGGTCTCGGTTACTAATGCGAGCGTATTTTGATACCTCAGTTAATTATATTTATCGAATAAAACTTATTCAGACGGACGATAATCCGTCCAAGTTACCTCAGTGCTGCAAGTCTTCAACCTGGATGTGTTACCGGTGATGTTTTATGGCGCTGAAACGTGGTCTCCGTTTATGTGCCTTCTTGGTAAGCTCAAAGTAGCACAATGAGCTATGAAGAGGGATTTGCGCGGAGTTTCCTTACGAGATCGAATCAGAAATGAGGAGATTCGCAGACTAACTGAAGTAACCGACAGTGGGGCACATAGCACGCAGAACTGATGGCCGATGGTGCTGCAAATTTCTGGAGTGAAAACCACAGACCGGCAAGCGCAGCGTAGGACGTCCACCCACAAGGTGGACAGACGACCTAATAAAGACCGCAAGAACGTGCTGGATGCGAGCCGCTTCCATCCGGTCTTTATGGAAGTCAATAGGGGCCTATGTTGAACAGTGAGCGTACTACGGCTGAGATGATCATGATGATGAAGCTCATTTAGCAAAACACAGAGTCGCTTTTAGCGGAGCAAAAATATAGCAGTTACACGTGTTGAATTATGTATTGCATTAAATCTATTGCGTATCTGATTTAATGAAGTTTAGAATGGGCAATAGAAACTTTATAGTCCACACCAGAAATAAAAAATGTACAGACAACAAAAAACCTAAGGAGCTAGTCCCTCAAGCGATGGCAAAGCAAAAAAAAAGCTATTTTTTTCAGGCATTTATGGAATGTTTTTGTTTTATTGGTTGACAGACCACAGACGGTTGGTTGAGTTTGGTTGGAAGTGTTTGACCACAGCTCACCTGATGTTAAGTGATAAAGTGGTCGTAGATGGTAAACACACCTAGCCTGGAATGGAACTTGCTCCTAAGTGAGGCTGCCGGAACATACCGTTAGATGCTTGGCGGCAGATTACAACTGATGAGGGTGAGGGTGAGGGTGGTAGCTAGCCAGCCGAGTACTAGATGGTACCCTATCACCACGCAAAACACGCGCTATATGATTTTTTATGGACACATTTGTCTCGATTAGCGTAATTTCTACCATTTGAAATTTAGGATATTAATACATCTCGATAATATGTACATAAAACATACTTTAATTGTTATAAAATCGTTAAAGATCAGCGTATTTTATTAAGAAAAAAGGTCTTGATGTAATTTATATAAGTTAAAATATACGCTATTAAAATAATTCGATAAACTACATAATATATATAAAAAAAATTAAAAGCTTAGAGTATAAAAAAACTGAATGGTGATCATTATCTTCGTCATTATAAACATCTTATATAACGGGCACAATTCTGAATTTGATTAAAAAAATCGGTTGTAACTTAATTAAATGTATAGAGCAGCTGCATTTGTATTTTGTTTCAAATGTATGTGTATAAATTATACGTATATATATATGAGTTTATTACAGAACCCTAAAAAAGTTGTGCAGTAAATTTTCAAACAACTCCTACAATACTTTCAAGAGATAAAGTTACTGATTCTGTGAATATGATATATACAGTGTGGCCTCGTTCGTCGTAAACACAAGGATTAAGTGTGTCGCCAAAACCGCTCATATTTTGTCGCATGAAGCCGTTCCCTTGGTTTAAAGTAGCTTGTAGCGATGATGGTTCAGTGGTTAGCGCGGTAGGTTCGTATGCCGAAGGGCGTGGGTTCAAACCCCAACAATGAGCTTGAGCTGCCGATGAAGGAAAACATCGTGAGGAAACCATAGCGTGGTGGTAGGGTACTTTCTAGTACTCGGCTGGCTAGCTACCATCCTCTATTGAAAATCTGCCGCCAAGCATCTAACGGTGTGTTCCGGCAGCCTCACTTGAGAGCCAGTTCCATTCCAGGCTAGGTGTGCTTACCATCTTCCACCACACCCTCACTTAACATCAGGTGAGCTGTGGTCAAAACACCTAGCCTGTCAGCCAGAAAAAAAAAGTAAACTAAAAATGTGATTATCGTTTCTAAATATTACGTAGGGGTCACATTTGGGTATATTGTTCAATCTAAAAGAGAATAAGAAAGTAGAATAACAAGCAGGAAATTTTGACTTTGAAAAGTTTGACTTTCTTTGTTGAATATGACATGCTTCATACGTCCAGCGAGGATGTGGAACTCCCAAAAGCATATTTCGAATTTTAAAAAAATAATGTAGGAAATGTGAGGTGAGCATACATTTTTTATTATTATTTTATAGACATAGAAGTACGAAAAGCAGGTTTACCGCATTTGACCGAGATAAAATGACCTGTGTCATGGGCTCCAGCTCCTGCTTGTTATTCTACTTCACAATTTCTGAGCTAAAGAATTTATTTTGTTTCAGGAACGATTCTGCTAATCACGTAAAATCCTGAAATTTGTTCTGGAAATCACGTAAGTTATACATACATTTTATTGTTCTGTTGAGGTGTGATATACCTTGTCCACACCGTCACTTAAAAACAGATGAGATGTGTTCAAACAACAAGCTTGTCAAAGAGAAAAAAAAAGTTTAAACTAATTTTTATTTTAAAATTTTAAATCTTTATTACAAATATGCCGTTTGACCACCAACTCGCCTGATGTTAAGCGAATATGCGGTCTACGGTGGAGCACGCTCTCCTCGAAGAAACCGATTCACTCGCGACTTGAAGGCACCCAGGGTGTATCTATCAGAGAGCACCCACACTGGCAGTAAATTCTATTGTTTAGCGGTTCGTACAATGAAGGTACGTATGTATACTACGGGCACAGATTTGAAAAAATCTGCTGTTCTTTAGTAAAATAATTTACCTATACCTAAACCCCCTTGACCCCTTGACTAAATATATCAACCGACTGTTTTTAGTGATTGCAGAGTTCTGTCCTGGCCAACATTGTTCATTGTTCCTTGTTCATGATTGCTACAACGATCCCTTTCAACTAAGAATACTTCGAGTTTATAACCCAGTAAAGATATCTATTCAATAAACCTTTAGTCTGTTTATATACATTTTAGGGTTCCGTTTTATTGCGTACCAGACGAGACCAGAAACCTGTACACATGTAATGAAATGAATAATGTAACGTCTAAGCCTCATATTGGATTTAGTAAGGTTACTCTATTGAATTTGTAAAAGAAAAACGGCCTAGTTTTATTATTAAATTGTGTTGCTTCAGAGAGCATAAAAAGGATCATTTTTTGGTTTTGAATCAGTAACGTTATGATGATAATGTTCTTAAAATGTTTTATCTCAGAGGTCTAAATTCACAAATCCTTAATTTTACAATTTTATTTTGCTTCTTTATATTTTACAATTAAACAATTCTATAATTAAACGAGTCATAACGGGGGTGAGCTCCTATTATAATTTCTATCTAACTTTTTTTATTTAATATTTTACTACAATCTTTCTTAATACCGTGCTGCGGTGGTGGTGCCGGAGTAAGAATAGTAACCCACCCTCTCTACCCGTGGTTGCCGTAAGAGTCTGCTAAGGGATGTGATCCGGAAGATGGGCAGCAGCGTCTTCCTTGAACAATCACACCTAACTGCGCTCGCCAACCCGCCTGCCAAGCGTGGCGAGTATTGGCAAAACCCCCTATTACCATCAGTGGACGTCCTATGGATGATGATGTGATGTGTGATTTGTTTCTTAATACATATAGGTAACACACACTATTAAGCCTCGCCGAGGTTTGTCTCGGTGTCAGGTCCTCTTCAAATCATCGTGGTCGAAGCGAGCGAGCGGCGAGCGCCCGCACGCTGCCCGGCTATCCACATCGGTAACCTGAGGCTATATAGATACGTACCTAGCTACCTAGGCAGCTAAAGAGCTAGACTAGAAGAAATTCAGCTAATGAGATATACCATTTAGTAGTATTATAGATTGTTATAAAGATTTATAAATATAATCGGGAACACATAGTTAAATCATAGAATTGGGGTCTCGGGAATTATATTTACGATCCTTTTGAGATAAAACAAGATACCTTATTTCCATCACGGAAATGGAAAAAATATTATCTCTGAGCCGAAATATGAAAAACAAATT
The DNA here is from genome assembly GCA_950106695.1 of Biston stratarius. Taxonomy (NCBI): domain Eukaryota; kingdom Metazoa; phylum Arthropoda; class Insecta; order Lepidoptera; family Geometridae; genus Biston; species Biston stratarius. The sequence continues at coordinate 4,855,673 of OX467106.1, read as the reverse complement.
CTCTTTTTAGAAAGTTGTTGATTAACTTCTTTTTGTGAAAATACGAATGTTTTTTTTTTATGATAAAAAATAGACTGTTACTTTATTTTACGTAGGTACTGCCCCAGGACTAGTCATGTAAAGGGTCGCAAATCTAAATCTAAATCTAAATCTATTAAAAAAACCTATATAAATATAAAATTTAAAAAAAAACTACGTAGATCTACCACCAAGTATACTTACACTCAGTACTCGGCTAGCTACCACCCTCAAATTAAAAATCGATCGCCAACCTAGCGGTGTATTCCGACATGTTTATATATTTATTTATTATTATTCCAAGTGTATGTTCACCATCTTCGACCACACCGTCACTTAACACTCCGTTGACATCATTTCTTTCTAGTATTAAACAAAGTTGCTTTCCGCCGTCTGTACGTTTAGATCTTTTAAGCTGCGCAACGGATTTTAATGCGGTTTCCATCAATAGACAAAGTGCTTTAAGAAAAATGTTTACATGTTTGATGCATACTATATAGTAGAGAAAAATCAAGAATTTCAAAGATTTGTAATGTGATGTCGTAAAAAATAAATGCTGGCTAGTCCATACAAGATAGATCAAAATAATATACTACGGTAGTATCTACATTGCACCCGTGCGAGACTGAGGTGGGTTTTATTATAAGTTTCGTATTCTCTTTGTATTCTATGTATTATTTACAATTCTAACAAACTTGGAAAACTAGAAAATAGCAGGAAGATATGTTTAGAAACCTCTGCAAGGTTTCCATACCAAACCAAAACAAAAGCTTATCTCTTATTCATAATTTATCACAATACGGACCGGAAATATTTTCATATCTTGTGTGAAACAATACCAAAGTATAAATAACCGATAAAACACGTTACAATCTCGCGTATCGTGAGAATGGTATATGTGAAAGGGGAAACTAAATGAATATTATAGTGGCATACCTTACCGGTACAGTCTGATGAATGATAGAAGACGGTGCAAATGAATAAGTAACCATCGAGTTCGGGTTTTCTACGAGTTGTTTCAGGTCTGTGGCTGGTCTGAGGCAGGTATTTTTGAATTGTACTTATTATTTGTAGACCAATATGGACGACTATTTAATGAAATGTATTTAAAAAAATGTTGCCGTCGTACAACATTTTTGCTTTAGAAGTTGTAGGCTTGGGTTTGTTTCCCATCCAGAACAAATAGTTGTTTATTATGTATTCTATATTAATGTTGTAGCGATGATAGCTCAGTGGTTAGCGCGGTCGGTTCACATGCCGAAGGGCGTGGTTTCAAACCCAAACAATGAGCTTGAGCTGCCAGTGAAGAAAAACATCGTGAGAAAACCATAGCGTGACGGTAGGGTACTTTCTAGTATTAGGCTGGCAAGCTACCACCCTCAAGTTGAAAATCTGCCGCCAAGCATCTAACGGTGTGTCCCGGCAGCCTCACTTGAGAGTCAGTTCCATTCCAGGCTAGGTATGCTTTACCATCTTCGACCACACCGTCACTTAACATCAGGTGAGCTGTGCCATAAAAAAACATCGCAAATAATGATAGAAAAAACATTTATCCGGCACAATAAGACAAGAAATAAAAAAACAACCACAAATAACCGAATGTCTGCCAAAATTAGTGTTACTTGATGGTAGTCATGAATGTTGTCACTTCTAAAATACAGTGTTTATGGAAAAAATATAGCGAAGCTTGTAAAAAAAAACCAGTGTTTTAAAAACATTAATTTTCTCAATATTTAGGTAGATATTAGTCGCTACTACCGTCATCTAGGGATATATCAATAGCCCTCTCTTTCATATATATCTCGGAATTAAGATTTTTTTAACATATTATAAACAACGAGAACAAAAACTATAGGTGCGTTCCGTCCGTCTAACCACTAAGTAACAGAACTTTCAGCAATTCGCGATCCTTTAGCTTTTCGTAGCAAAATCTGACTGATGTTAACTTTTAGCGTTTAAAAATTGGTATCAATAATGTCAGTTGTGTTTTTCAAAAATACAGTGCTCGTCATACACTGTATTTTTGTGTACAGTAGATCGGGGTAAAATGAAGTAGATCCAATGTGATTACAGTCCATTTGGTAACATCTTAATTTTTTGTATTGCTGTTTGTGTATTTTGCCAGTATTTCATTAGATCATATTTTCAACTGTCTTAAAATAACAAATCATGTAAAATAAGTTTTGGTCACCTACAAGTTTTGGTGGAGATTTGGAAACAGCAAGAAAAGTCATGTTTTATATCACATTCTCACATTCGCGAACGTAATTCGGCTTTATATGTTTTTTTTTTAATAAACACTCGAAAAAAAAACCCAAGTTTTGGAATATAATATAATGTGGCAACATAACTTTTCCGCGTTTCCACCCAAACTCCATCATATTTCTGTTTATAACCGAAACCTTTTGCTATAATTATTTTGACAAGTGAGATTTTTTTATCATTTTTGGAAATACTTGACACTGGCAAATGCACAAAGTGCTACGCCAAAAACCAAAAAGAAGAAGTTATATAACATTTATTTACAATACGTATCTCTGCATAATATAGACTACTAAAATCGTAACACTTCATCTTTTAGAGTAGTCGGGTAATATATGAATCGTTCAAAGTTAATTGATGCAAGTTTTTTTTTAACAATCATGTTATTTAGGTTTATGTACCGAGCAAATGAAGATTTAAAACTGTTACAGGCTGTTTTTCATGAAACAAAATAAGGAAGCCGTCTTACATCTAGCTAAAAGACACCAAGCCATAAAATTTAAGGGTGTTTCTTTCAGGTTTGGACATCAAATGGCCTGAGGACATTCACAAGGGACTGACCCTTTTAAGGGGCAGCCCTTTTTCCTTAACTATCGTATTGAAGCACGGGGACTTATTGAAGCGATTGCAACGACGTGGAAAATTATTTGATTGTAGCCAAATTGTAGCATAACGGTACTTAGTATATTTGACGAGATATCTCTGAATATTTTAAAATGCAATTGCTACATTTCATATTGCTATGTTATCCAAAAAATACACCCTCTCACAATAACTTATTTTTTACTTTACTGCCAAGGAAGGGTTATGTTTTTCGCGCGTATTTTATTTGTATGTATGTAAATTTCTTTATAACCTCGTATCTTCCAAACGGCCGAATGGATTACGACAATTAACCCAATTAACTCAAGTGTCCTTAGAGGTTAGATTAAAAAAAAACACTTTTTTTACTGATGAATAGTTGCGTTTGATCGCTATCTCACCTGATGACGATCTACGATGGAGCACGCTCGCCTAGAAGATACCGATTCACTCTCGACTTGAAGACACCCAGATTGTATCCATCAGGGAACATCCACTCAGGTAACGCATTCCACGGTTTAGCCGTTCGAACAAAGATAGTAGATTCAAATCGTTTCGTTTCGTAAGATGGTGGATTTTTGGCGCGAAACAGTAATACGTTAATTAAAATTAAAAAAAAACAAACCTGTCAAGTATGGTACCTAAATAAATGCTGAATAATAAATTTGCTTAAAAAGTTGTTTTTCTTTAATTCTCTTAATCTTTAATTTAAATTTTAATCGCAGTCAGGTTATAGATTTTTTAAACTATTTAGCTTGTATTCTATGCTGTTTTATTTAACTAAATTAACGTTATAGCGGCGATATCTCAGTGGTGCCAAGATCGGATCGCACACCGTGGGGCATGGGTTCAAATCCCTAAAATCAGCTTGAGTCGCTGGTGAAGGAAAATATTGCGAGAAAACCATAGCACTTTCTATTTCTCAGCTGGTTAGTACCTCAAGTTAAAACTGCCGTCAAGCACCTAATGGTTTGTTCCAGCAGCCACACTCGAAAACCAGTACACAGGCTAAGTGTGTTCCTCATCGACCACACCTTAATTTAACATCAGATGAGCTGTGTTCAAACATCTAGCCTATCGCCAGTAAAAAAAAAAGTTATTTCTTGACTCACCATGTACACTACTATATCTGACACTAACTTTATGAATCACAAACTATAATAAAAATGGTTATTAAATTCATTTATTTCAGATATAATTAATGTAAATATCCGTTTTAAAACACAAGTGACCCAATAGTAAAATTCAAATAAAAAAATAATACATATAAATTCTAATTAAAAAATTAAAAACAAAACTTATCCGACCAAAAACATTTTCATGTAAAATGTTGCCAACACGAGACGAAATGGCTGGCACTGGCAAAAAGTTATCAGATCTCACGTAGAGCCAAGCTTCTAACTCCACACGCCCTAACTCTACAAGGCCTAACGTCATAACGTCTACACCTTAATCAAAATACGTGGTTTCATCGAAGAAAAAAAAATACTTTTTTTAATGGAGTTACAAAATGAAGCGTTTTAAAAAGGGCATCGACAGGGCAAGCGCAACGACAACGTCCCTAATGTTGCAGGTGTTGACGACGATGAGTTTACCATCAGGCGAGTCGCCTGATTGTTTGCCGGTCTACTTATAAAAAAAAACTTTGTATAAATTAATCGTATAAGCTTCATTTTTTCGAATTTATAAAAATACGCATAAAAAAATTATAAAAACGAAGAAAACAACCATTTTCGTACGTATAGATTTTACTTAATCAGTAAAGACTTGATTTGATACCTCGTCAAAGAAAAAAAAAACAGAAGACAGACGTTTGTTTGAAAATCAAAAGCCAATATCTGACTCCGATCAATACAAGCAGCTTTGACATATTTGCATAATAGGATTTGAAACAGGGCCAAATTCAAGACCATAAAGATAGGGTCACAATCATAAGCCTAAAAAAATATTGTTTTAATTCATTGGCTATATCTTCAGTGTTCCGTTTTTTTAATACAATAATTAAATTTGAAACCAATTTGCTTCGACTGTACTTATTAGACCTTTTTAGGGTTCCGTACCCAAAGGGTAAAACGGGACCTTATTACTAAGACTCCGTCCGTTTGTCTGTCTGTCCGTCTGTCTGTCTGTCCGTCTGTCATCAGGCTGTATCTTATGAACCGTGATAGACAGTTGAAATTTACACACATGATGTATTTCTGTTGCCGAACATCAAATACAAAAAAATAGAATAAAAAAACATTTAAGTGGGGCTCCCATATAACAGGCATGATTTTTTACCCTTTGTGCGCGAGTCCGACTCGCACTTGGCTGATTTTGAATTTGTTTAAATAATGTGCCAACTTCAGGAGGAAAATAATTTAGTTTATTTTATTAGCTTGTATGTAACAAACATTGATTTAAAAATGTCACTTGACTGTTTCGTTAGCTCGTTTGGTATTGTATCTGGTTCAAGAGCTAGCTAGGGCGTGGGTTCAATTCCCACTCAGTACAAACATTTGTGCGAACAAAAAATTATGTAACATAAAATGTGGTACTTGGTGGTAGATTTCCTTAGCACGAGGTCGTCTAGGTAGGTACCACCGCAGTACCAGATATTCTGCCGCCAAGCAGTAGTGTGTAAATATCACTATGTTCCGGTGTGAAGGGTACTGCAGCTAGTGAAATTACAGGACTGTTGGGGCTAACCATCCAAAGTCTCTAAATAATAAGCGCTAAAGCAAAACTGCCGTGCACTTTGTTTTGCTACTCAAAATTCTGTGTATTGCTGCAATGGTCATGGACAGCCGTTACATTTTACCATCGTTCATCTCATTACTTCCAAATAATAAAAAAAACTTAACTTTTAATATTTTTCTGCAATTTATTGCTTATTAAGCAGTTTGTGCCTGAGCCATTTTAATATAATATAATATTGTAGAACACACAGCGCCATCTGACCCCAAACTAAGTAGAGCTTGTGTGATGGAAGTCAGATAACTGATAGCATACATAAATACTTTTTTTTGTAAATTCATACTTATAATACATACAGAACACCCAGACACAGAACAAACATTTTGTTTGTACCATAAAATGTTTGCCCTTAGCTGGAATCGAACCCACGCCCTACAGCTCAGGCAGACATACTCCCGATGAGCCAACAGGGCTGTTTGCCCCCGCAGTGTGAATCCTTGAGTACGCTCTCAACTTGGTACGCAGAGTTACGAAACGTCTATTTATTTATTGGACTGGGAATTGGTTCTGACAACGCTGGGTTGTATTCAGTGATAGATTTTAATGCATTGAATCCGGCATAGAGCCTGGCTGAAGGCAAACAAGAAAGTTTAATATAGGAACTAGGTAGAAAGAAAATTGAAAAAGGTATTTATTTATGAGAAGAGAAAACAATATTCATATTCGAAAAGAAAAATATAAGTGATTTTCTATGTAAATCTCAATGATTACATTTCTTTGGGCGTTTTGTTTGTTGATTTGGGACAAACTTAGATTACTTTGGGGTAATAAGAGTTAGGAAATAAAATGTGTTTTATTGTTCTTAGCACATACCTGAGCTGTTTTAGCATACTTCCACTATCTATCAGTGGGTCTAGTTGGTCATTTGCGAGAATTACGTAGATAGTCAATTTTTTTTAAATCATTTACGTTGTACGTATGTATATGTCGCAAAACGATATGTTAAACCTTCTAGCACATAGACAAACAAAATTCAATTTAATAAGTATAAAAATTTCAAACTAAAAAAACCGGTTCCATGTCTCTAAGCCCAAACACTGCTAGGTTTTAGGTATTTTGGTTTAAAAGTTAAATAACTGAATCGATTTTCATGAAATATTATGTGACTAACATGAAAGTATGTCCTCGTAAATAAAAAAAATCCAATCAAATCATAAATTACGGAGACCAGTGGTAAAAACATTTAAAAAAAAAACAATTGAAATGAGAACCTCCTTTTTTAAGTTAATTAAAAATACACATCGATCAATTCGTATTCGATCGATCGAAGATGTACATAATGAACATAAATTACTTAATACGTAAGTAATATTAAGAGAAACTATATCCTTCATCTAAAGATAACTTTTGCAGATCAATATATTATATACAAGATATATTATATATAGATAAATTAATACAAGATATTTTATTTAAAAAAATAAAATATCATCGTATGTCCACGCACAAGGTGGACAGACGACCTAATAAAGACCGCAAACGCGTTGGATGCGAGCCGCTTCCAACCGGTCTTTATGGAAGTCCATGGGGGAGGCCTATGTCCAGCAGTGGACGTTCTACGGCTGAGATGATGATGATGATGATTTTATTCTTCAAATTCTAAGTAAAATTTAGTATGTAGGTTTGGATCTTTCATAAATAAATTACTTACTAACACAAATTACTTACATTTTAATTTACTTCTATAGTAGATAAATAAATTTGTCCCGAATTTGTCCTGAAACAAATATATTTGTCACGCGTGTAACGAAAACTTTGCTACTTAATTCGAATTAATATCTTGTTTTGTTACCAAGTCGACTTGTTACAAGTTACTTATACAATTTTGATCTCTAAAGTATAAGAAATTCGCTAACATAAGTTAATCTATAATAAATAATTTATTTAAAAATAAAATGCAAGTGTATTTTCCAAATTTTTAGAGATCCGTACTTCAAAAGGAAAAAAAAACAGAATGCTTATAGGATCACTTTGTGGTCCGTCTGTTTGTCTGTCCGTCTGTCAAGACCTTCTGTTTTGAAAACTGGTAAAGTTATCGACATAAACCATATGCGCAAATTTGTAGTCCCTTGCAGCTGTGAATAAATTAAACTGACAAATACACAATTTTTTTACTTGTTATGGCAATATGAACAAATAAGGAATAGTTATAAATTTTGTAGCGATGATGGTTCAGTGGTTAGTGCGGTAGGTTCGCATGCCGAAGGGCGTGTGTTCAAACCCCAACAATGAGCTTGAGCTGCCGGTGAAGGAAAACATCGTGAGGAAACCACAGCGTGGTGGTAGGGTACTTTCTAGTACTCGGCTGGCTAGCTACCACCCTCAAGTTGAAAATCTGCCGCCAAGCATCTAGCGGTGTGTTCCGGCAACCTCACTTAAGAGCCAGTTCCAGTAGGCTAGGTGTGCTTTACCATCTTCGACCACACTGTCACTTAATGCCAGGTGAGCTGTGGTCAAACACCTAGCCTGTCAGCCATAAAAAAAAAGGAATAGAATAAATATAAACTTAGAAGAAATATAAAATTAAGCCAAATTAATTAATTTGATCTTAATGTATTCATTAAATTAATTAATATTATTTATAAAGTTCTAAACATCTACCCACTATTTTAATACATAACAACTATTAAAAAGCACGTTTTGGAAAAATTATGACGATGTTTTGATGCACGGTGACATAACTTTTTCGCATTCCCACAAACTGTATTACAAACTCATAGTAACAAAATTCCGTTCTATCATAGCCAAATCACCGGTTTAAACTATAAATCCGTTGGTACCCGACCGTGTAATCATTCGGCTCTGGTCTAACATAAATCATGGCAGGCCGATTTCCCTGGGTCTCCCATCAATCACTGACCCTCGGTTGGAATTATGCTTCATATCTCCAGGGTTTTATGACTCGAGAAGGCGATAAGTCAATGCTTGTTTGTGGGTGATATTGGTTGAGATTAGGTGTCTATGGGCCTTTTGGATGGAATATTGCGCTGGTTTGGGCTGAATCTTCATTTTAATTTGTTGTTTTTGTGTTTGGGGTTCTAATAAATTTTGTATTCCTGACTAAGGCTTTTCAGGCTTATAGTAGGAGTTCAGTATCTAGTATAATACGTCCAGAGTGTCTAGTTTGATAATTTACGAAAAAACTTTTGTCAAGTTTTTAATATATGAACGACGTAGTTAGCATGGCAATGTATATAAAACTTTCGTCAAGCTTTTGATATACGAACGATGTATTCAGTGTCTAGCATGACAATGTGCGTAAAACTTTCGTCAAGTTTTTGATATACGAACGATGTACTTAGTATCTAGCATGACAATTTACGAAAAACTTTCGTCAAGTTTTTGATATACGAACGATGTACTCATTGGTTAGCATGAAAATTTACGAAAAATTATTTACATATTATACTATTTGTGAAAACTTTTAATTGGCCTTCTGTTCTTATTTATTTAAACTGTCTATGTATCTACCTAGCTGTAACTTTTCTTTTGATAAATTAAAAAAATTTAACTCTCGTCAGATGTTTAAAAAATGTTAGCAATTTACGTTAGTTTCAGTTTTCGTATAAGCTCGCTAATGTTCTTTTTTTTTTAAATTTTGCTTTCGTAAACTTAACGAGAGTTACTTCAAAAATTGCTATGCTAGATCCTCTCGTAAGAAAAAATACTATTTGAAGTTGAACTTAATTATTTATTTGAAGAAAATCAAATTCGTTCCGCAGCTAGAAAAATAATTTCCAGGTAATTTTATAACCAAATCATTATAGCTTTACTGAAAACAGAATTCAACGAAAAGTAAGTGAAAAATGCTAACCTTTTTACAGTTTTTTAATGTTATATTTTAGTATCTTAGAAGGTGTGTAAAGGAAATCATAAAATCAGGTTACGCAAAAAAAAAAAGATCAGTACTATATCTACCCTCTATCGCAATCAGCTTTTATTATTCTACTCGATCTGTTTCGCTTTAATCGTATTCGAGGTATCCCACGGCTTTGCATCCATTTCCATTTTTCATGCAGATTCGTGGATGCAACGCCATGTTGCTGATTTGACCCGCTAACCCCTTCGGTTAGCGGGTATAGGTTTTGCCGAGTCATTTGGCGCTTTACCACGGTTTCTAGAAGCCTAAATATACTGGCAGCGTTTTAATCCTACTAATATTATAAATGTGACAGTTTGTGTTTGAATGTTTGTTATTCAATCACGCAAAAACGGCTAAACGGGATTTATATGAAATTTGGCACAGAGATAGTTTATTATTTGGATTAACATATAAGATACCTTTTTTATCCCTGAAAAAACAAACGAACTACAAAACATTTTCACTTGGAATTTTGTACTTATATATGTGTCTTATGAAACGTCATTCATCAATGAAAACATGGACTCTTAGCGAATGCTATGCTAGATAAATGGCTATGGTGTGGTGATATGAACAATTATATGATGGTATCAATTGTTTTTGCATATAGAAGATTGTTCAGTCGGATACACCGACTATAGTTTAGTACACATCTGGTGACCTATTTCAAGGAGTCAAAGCACTTGTACAAGTACGTACGGCCTCTAAGCGTGCTTATAAATATTTTAGCTTTACGTTGGTCACTTAGTAGTAATTAAAGGTCAAATCTGTAGATGGCGCTTTTTAGACTAATTTTCATTTCTTCGATATGGGGACTATTTGTTTATAGAATGAACGGTATTTCGAAAATATCACGAAGAATTGCGAGCAAGTGAGAACGTTGAGTCGGTTCGCTTTGAATAAGCAAACATAGTAAGGGCGCCACGGTTGACATCCCCGCTTTTTGACTTCAATTTGATTCGACGTAAGCCTATTTACTTTTCCTTCTTTTTACGTTACGTCGGTTCTGGGTAACGATAGCTTTTTAAATGATGGCAATCGATTTGCGTCGGTTTTTCGGTCGAAAGAATAATTTGGTTGGGCTTTTTTTATTCAAAAGATTTCTATTTAATTTGGTCCTGGCTTTGAGCTTCGTCAGGTTAAACTTGTAGTAGTTATTTCAATAGAAAATAGAGGAAATGTATTTCAACTAGGTATTTGAGGAATTCAAATTATAAAAGCGAACTAAATTGCTCTTTCGGATCAACCCTGTTTTTCTAAGCCAGCCCACTACAGAGCGGAGGCGTTTTCTCATTTTGAGAAGGGTAACGCCATTGACCGGTACACTAGCAAAGTGCGGGTCGGCAAACGCAGGTTTTTTCGAAGCTAGCGGCAAATAATAATATCCATATAACTAGGCATAAAGAGTTTAAAAAATCTATAACCCGACTGTGATTAGAATAGCTATAATTAAAGGAAAAAACATTTTAAACCAATTTATTATTCCTAATTAAATTTAAACGTATAACTTTAAGTACCTGGATGACCGAGCTTTGCTCGGTTTTTCATTGCCTGAAAACACGGATAAAACGACGTTTTGTAAAAACTAAACCTAGCTAGATCGATTTATCGCCCCCGAAACTCCCTGCATACTAAATTTCATGAAAATCGTTGGAGCTGTTACCGAGATTCAGAATATATATATATATATATACAAGAATTGCTCGTTTAAAAGTATTAGATATATTTTTGTAATCCCCTTTAAATTTCCTTTCTTTAAATACCTAACTTGATAAGTTTTTTTTTTTTTTTTAATATTTATTAACGTATTACTATTTCGCGCCAAAAAGTCGCTATTGTTTTTTTCAAGCACCAATCTAATAACACTCGGTTTATTGAGGCAAATCTAACGATATCTTAATTGTCATAATCCATTTGGTCGTTTGGAAGAAACGAGGTAATAAAGAAGTATATATACATGCAAGATACGCGCGAATAACATAGCCCTTCCTTGGCAGTCGGGTAGTAAAATTATTGCAAAATACAAATAAACTTTAAAAAATACACGACTTAAATGGCATTCGGAATTGTATAGAAGTTTTAACAACAAGTCTTCTTCAACATCTGCGTTGATTTTAACTAAAAGCCCTTGTTATGTAACTTCTAAATTATTAACCATTCCAGTCAAGCATTTATTAATATTACTCACGTCTGAAAAGTTTTTAAAATTGGACAATTTAATACAATAAGTCCATGACAAAATTGACCAACTATGTTAAGAAGCTTTCGAAACTTTTAATGAAATATTTTTACTTCATGCAATGCGTACCATTTAAGCGTGTCTGGCATGAGAATTTAATAGCTGTAAAACTTTTTAACTTTGAGAAACGATTAATTTGCGCAGCGAGAAGAAATTAGACAGCCGACTAGTTTGCTATTGAAGCATAATCATAGACAAATTATACATGACTTTGTTTATTTCGTTTGTGTTTCTGGAAATCACAAACGAAATAAACAAAGCGTATAGAAAATTTTGTGTGTTTACTGTTGACTGTTTAGGACTATTGTGGTTTTCGCCTAGAGTCAATTCTTGGTGTACAATTTGGTAACGCTTAACATAAACATGCATTACATGCTACAACAGGCTGCCCGCCCACGTACGTGATGCACCTTCCGCCGCCTCGTTCAAGGCCAAGCTGAAGACTTGGCTTCTAGATCAGCTGTTTTACGACTATAATACATTTTTTGAGCTGCCCGAGGTCTGTATGTAGACTTTATAATAATTGTTTAAATGTAAAGTAATTTTTATATTTGATTTTTATACAATGATATTTTTTATTTAATTTTGGACATGTAACCACGGAGTTATCAATAAATTATTGTATTGTATTGTATTGCATTATCATCGGATCTTAGCATGGTGGTAGGGTACGGTCTAGTACTCGGCTGGCTAGCTACCCTCAAGTTGAAAATCTGCCGCCAAGCATCTGACGGTGTGTTCCGGCAGCCTCACTCGAGAGCCAGTTCCATTCCAGGCTAGGTGTGCTTTACTATCTTCGACCACGCCATCACTTAACATCAGGTGAGCTGTGGTCAAACAACTAGCCTGTGAGGCATAAAAAAAAAACTAAACCAACGTATGAAATTTCAACTCCGTAGGATAAAAGAAAGTGGTTCTTATTCAATTTGTAAGATTTAACCCGTACAAGCATACAAACATTGCAAGTTACATAAAAGCTTGGTTTATGTAAGGATTTTGGGCACCAACTTTGAAAGCACAGGCAAATGTGCTATGAAGCAATAGTCATGGGGACTGCTGATTGAAGTGAAAACTTAAAAAACGTCACATTAATATTATATCGGTGACGCTAAACGATATGTATTGCCTACCAAAAATCACCCAACGTGGCGAAGTTTTCACTTCAAATATAGCCATGGCGACTGCAGATTGAAGTGAAAACTTAAAGCACGTCACACCACGTCGGTGATGCGAATCCATAAGTTTCGCCCCTACCAACAACTCGCTCATCGCGGCTAAAGAAGTTTTCACTTCAAAAATAGCCTTTGTAATTGTGTATCGGTTCTGTCAAACTTTTGTAATTTAAAATTAAAATTTCATTGGTTACTACCATTCCTTTGCAATAGCATATAATGTGAATAATTCAAAAGTAAAGATTTTTGAATTTCGTTTAAATGTCGGCCATATTTGTGTACAAATACATAAGTGTACTACGATTTAAAAACGGAGTTTCTCTTTATTCTTCGCTGTTATCGGTGATTTCGTTCGCGTGAAGAAACGAGAACGTTTAGCAAAAAATGTCACCACCACACCACCAGATATCGTCAAGTCATAAGTAGAAAAGTTATAACTATTGTTTGTTGTGAAACTTGACATCTGTACATCTGTTGGTAGGCAGTGGTAGTGCTCTTAAACATTTTTGGTAATCTCACAAGACCCTGATATTTTTCTAATATAAAAAGAATTTTATACGCTTTGAGTGTCCACGTTTCGACTCCGTAGATTACGACATATCCATGTAATAAACTAGTACCTGGTTGACCGAGCATTGCTCGGTTGAAAACATGCGTAAAACAACGTTTTCTAAAAAAAGAAACCTAGCTAGATCGATTTTTCGCCCCCAAAACCCCCTGGATACAAAATTTCATGAAAATCGTTGGAGCCGTTTCCGAGATTCAGATTATATATATATATAGATATATATATATTTCTTGTATATATATATATATAGATATATATATATATATACAAGAATTGCTCGTTTAAAGGTATTAGATAGATATTTGTGCTGAATTTCATCCAAATCCGTTCTGCCGCTTTTGCGTGATTGAGCAACATTCATCTAAACATACAAACCTTAACATATATAATATAAGTGGGATAATTTATCAAAATATCTTTATAACATGTCAAGGCCAAATGACGGATAAATATGAGCAAGTTTGCAATAATAATATGTACGGCATTGGCATTCCAATTTGCGATATATTGACACAAGAACTTTACCATTCCTCACATGATTCGAACATCTTAATCCCTTTGAAGGGGTTTCTGAAATATGTATGGATACATTGGCATAATTAAATTGGATATTTCATTTTGTTGTAGATAGTAAGTAAAAGGAGTTGTTTGTTTTAACTAATATTATTATTTGCTTCATTCTAGGACTAATATTTTGTGACGAAATAGATGTTTGTTCTGTGTCTGGGTGTTCTATAATTCACACCATTTACAAAAAATTTACTGCCGCAAAAAGTGAACCGTGTATCCATAAGTTTATCTACTAAAATCACTCATCGCGGCTAAAGAAGTTTTTCACTTCAAAAAAATTTATAAAATTACTAGCTTCTTTGCAATTGACTTGAATTGATTACTTAAATTCTATTCTACGTTGAACGAAAATGTGTTTTCTATTCTATATCTATTTATCTCTCTATAGAAAAGATGTCATAGTCGAAATAACATCGTTTTGTATAAAAATATGGATTCGTCTTCCCTTCGTTTGCTTTATTTAAAAAATATACTTTGTTTTTCTTCTGTCTTTTCTTTACTGCCTTTGAACAAATAAATAAATCTATTATTATTTATTTATTCCATATTACGAGTTCCGTATCTGGCTCGGACATTTAAAAGGCATTGGTGAGGCCCGAAGCCAACCCCAAGAGGCCCTGTTCAATACAATAAGAAACACATATTGTGTACTAGCTGCGTCCCGCGGTTTCACCCGCGTAGTGATGGATGATGATGATCATGATGAAAAGTATGCTATGTTTTATTTCAGGGCCTAAAGTATCTACACGCAAAATTTCATCCAGATCCGTTGAGCCATTCTGGCGTGATTGAGTTACAAACATCCAACCATCCATCCAAACTTTCACATTTATAATATTAGTGGGATTAGTGGGATTATTTCTGTGAAACTGTGGTGAACTTTAATGGATTCGTGGACTGGTCTATTCTATAGAATGACGTAGCAGCACCTGTCAGTTTTGTCTCGTTACCTCAAAATATTAAAGCAGGTAATGACCTACCATTTAATAAATGGGCTCTCCATAAAGGGTGCCGTATATTAGTGCCAGAGGGGGCAACTTTGGCGTGGATGGCTTAGGGTGTCGAGAGGTTTGCTGCGCTTTCTTTAATCGGTAGGTACTCACGGCGTTATGCCTTTTAACACCACCTACCTAGCTTAGGTTCTTAGCGCATGCGATTTCTACATTCACTCCCATAGACTATCACACACACATATGATACACACATAAACACACACACACATAAACACACACACACATACACTTACACATCCACCCACCCACACACACACTCCCACACATACACACACACGTACACGTTTTAATTTTATACTGTTTACTTTATTATTTCTATTAATTTGTATTTGTATTATTATTGTAATTTAGGAACATCCCTGTTTTTATTAATTGTTTTACAGAATTATTTTTAAGCGTTCAGTACATTATCTACATCATTATTATCTTTATTTTCAATAAAACAGTTTAACTTAAAAAATAAACTTACCTATTTTATTTTTTAAACACTTCTCCAGTTGCGCGTTCTTTTTATAACTCGGTGTTTAGTTGATTTTTTATACTAAAGCACGTGACCTTTCGTCTTTAGAAAATACAGTGAATAGCCTTTCCTCGAGCTTCTTAAACTCGTTATCTCTGCAAACACTGAGCTCACTTTAACATCATGGCCACCGATATTGTCCTCATCAATAATTCCTCTTGACTCTGCTCATACAATACGAAGCTAACGAGCCCGCATTAGCTGTATTTAGCTTGTGCCTCCACGGCTCTATTACGTAAGGGAATCGACGGACCCTAACACATTAGTAAAGCCCGTCAATTGTTACTAATGTCGGGCTAGCCTCAATCTACGTTGTACATGTTTGATATTTCGGAAAACCATCATATCTCACTCATATATTACTAAATCACTCTAATATAGGATTACGTGGAACAATACTATTAGCTTTGGCAGAATATCTGCTTTAAGAGCTGTAGGGCGTGGGTTCGATTCCCATCGGGACACACATTTGTGTGACGAGCATAAATTTTTGTTCCGTATTTATTATATGTATGTATTTATGCCGTGGTGGTGCCGGCGTAAGAATAGTACCCCACTCGTGGTTGCCGTAAGAATCGGCTAATTTTCAGCGAGTATTGGACCCATAAAAAAGGAGGAGGCCTATGTCCAGCAGTGGACGACCTATGGCTGATGATGATGATGATGATTTATTATTTTTAAGTGTTTTGTCAGTTATCTGGTTCCCCTAATATAAGCTTGGGGCTAGTTTGGGGTCAGATGACGCTGTACTATATATCTAACAATATAAAAAAAGTAGATATATGCCACCGCGGACTTTTTTATAGATCTATAAAACAGGAATATCCTACCATGCATTGTTTTGTTATATCTCAAAGGGATTAGGCAACGTTTTCGATGAAAGCTTAAACCTAACCTTTTAAAGAAAGCTTAATATACCCATCTTCTAAAAAAGTTTGCCATGTACAATGCGTTAATTGGAAAGCTATTTAGATGGATACCGTATGAATCCTAATCAACTAAAACATAATATGCTCTACTTACCCGTGGAAAGCCGGGGCGGATCGCTAGAAAAGAATAATAAATAAATATTCTTGGACATTTGACACAGCACCAATCTAGCCCAAAACTAAGCACAATTTATACATACATACTTTTAATAAATACAGAATATAGATATATTATTATAACAAACATTTATCGTCACATAAATGTTTGTTCTGGGTAGGGATCAAACCCACATCTTATTACCCCTGAAGCAGATATATTACTATTAGTAGTCTAAAATCGAGAGTATTCTTACTAAATGTAAATCAATGATTCCTATGTCAATAGATTTCCTTTACAACTTGTGGCAATAAAATGTAACCTTTTCAAGGTAATCCATTAGTCCTTGGAAAAAATACTCCACGCAAATTCATTAGTCCTGTATACCTACTCATAACAGTCGTAAAAGGACTCATGTTTCTACTTGACAAATGTAGCTTTTAACGGGTAAGTGCGACACTTTGTGTCTAACACCGTATAATAGCGTTTTCTTAAAGATTATTTACAAAAAGATTTAGACAAAAGCGGGGCCAAAAAAAAAATTATAAACTCAGAATTGTAGATTGTGTCACAAGGGACCAAAATAATGTATTGAGGGCGAGAGTGATTGTTTGAATCCAGAGCGAAACGAATACATGCGACGTTCTTTGAATGCAAGGCATTCAAAGTACGTCGATCGAAGCGAAGCTCATGCCCAAGTATGAAAGAGAAAAAAATGTAATGATTTCACATCATTATCATCACTTCACATATCATTAGCCATAGAACGTTCACCGCTGGACATAGGCCTCCTCCTGGGGAAGTTTTGCCAATACTCGCCACGCTTGGCAGGCGGGTTTGATTGTTCAAGGAAGACGCTGCTGCCCATCTTCCGGATTACATCCCTTAGCCGACTCTTACGGCAACCACGGGTAGAGAGGGTGGGGTACAATTCTTACGCCGGCACCACCACGGCAATGATTAATGATTGGTTTGGTAGTAAGCGCAGAAACTGACATAAGCAACAGTTTCTGCGTTTAATTTTACATTTTATGGTGTTAATATTCCACTTTCACTGCTAGAACTTATATTTTATTACATATTTTTTGTAAATCAAATAAAAAATTGTCTATAATATTTTGATAATGTAATTTTAATAAAATAAGACTTTCCCGCGCATTTTATTTTAAATTTGGATTGGATAACCAATGCCGCGTCGTCAGGCACGTTTTTTTATTACGGGCCAGTACCTTAGCGAAGCGAATTGGGTTCAAACTTTTTAATTAAATAGAGTTCCAAATTCAAAAGTCATTTCGTCATTGTTACATACATATAAATATTTGTCCTGGGTGGAAATCGAACCCATGCGCTACATGAAGCAGAGCCACTATCAAATGGGCTAACAGGGCAGTGATAAAATATACTTGTGATATCAGAAAGTATTGGATTCGTAAAGAGGTATTAATATAGGTTTTAAAATGTGTGGTGGACATTTATTAAATTGAATAGAGTGATGACGTCACCATTAATGCAATAAGGTACCTTTTCACTATTAATATTATTTCTGTAGCCCAGTCACGTTTTGCTATATAAATGAATTAGTTTTAACGAATTTGATTCGACAATCACTGAATACGTTTGATTGAAAATTTTAAACTAACGCAAACACGTCGAATTTTATACTAAGGTCGAATTTTTCGACTGTTGTATTTAAATATTAATTTAATAGGACGGTGCTCAATAAAATACATTATGAAATAATACAATAAAATTTCTTATTTTTATATCATGATTATAGTAATGAGCGATAGGCTCTCCTGACGTGTTGACGCTTGTCCATGACTATTGCAGCGGTACTCTGAACTTAGAATATCAAAATAAATTAAATTGTATTTATCGAGATTAAAAAACGGTCAAGCCAATTACATTAGAATCTTGCACATTTAAATCAAATAAAAATTAGGTACACGCTTTACTAGTTGGAAACATTCAATTATTTCAATACAATATTTTTAGACAAAAAGGCCGTCAGATGAGGGATATGTGGCCAGAATGCTGGCAGCATTGCCACGTTGGATGGCAATGCTAAGCTTTTGACCAAAGTAGATGCCAGCATTCTGGTCACCTGAAGCATCCTTTAAACGTTTGGCCAGGTCCCGATACAGATCGTGAGCGGCCGGCCCCCACGGTCCTAAAGTTTTAACCCCAAACGGCACAAACAAGTACATTCTATCTAAATAGCTATATTTGTGCCGTTTGAGGTTTTCGGCTTTAGATGCGGCAGCACCAGCTTGTCCCGAAGTCACAGAAAGATGAGATAGCGCCAAGGTGTCGACACATGTGGCATCCCACACCCGAGGCCGTCCCATCTTCCATGGGATAAGGGCCATACCGTCAGGTCTCTTGCCGTCGTCCCGCATCAGTCCGTTCGGTTCTAAAACTGCTGGGACGCCGGCACTGACAAAAGCCCGACGGATGATGTCGTTCAAGCTGGCGTGCCGAGATATACGCCCGGCACTTTTACTACATGAAAGCGCGTGGTGACCGAGGCGATCGGCTATTTCACCGCACGAACAGCGATGAGGGACCTGGCATTATTAAAAACGAACAAAATTAAAAAATAGAAATTTATAAAAGAGCATGAAAGAAAAAAACAAAATATATAAATCAGTGTATAACAAAGTGCAGTGCAATGCTGCTTCGGCGCTCGACACATTCGATGAATGTCTGAATCAGAGATTAGTTTTAACCCTCAGACTGAAATTCTGTAATGTACACATTACCGTTCAAGTATTACGTAAGCACCAAAGGGGTCTTTTACTTTGCTTACTTTTGACTACATTGGGAATGAGGTGATCTGAATGGTGATAGCGTCAGCAAAGTCATATAAATTATGCTGATTGTTTGTTTTTCTTGTTATCGGCACACCTCGTTTTAGCAACATGACTGCTAATTAAATCAATATTTACTTAAGCATAGGAAAGGGAAGCAAGAGCTTTGCTTACTTTTGCTGACAGGGGGGTTATTAATCACTAAAATTCTGCTTACGTAATACTTGAATGGTCCCAGTCACTTTAATTCCGACTTTAAAAAAGGAGGAGGTTCTCAATTCGTCGGAAGACGCCTGACCCGATTTGCAAAATTATTTTTTGGTTTCAAAGGGTAATTTTCCCAGGTTATTATATTAAAGGTTTATAGAAAACGGTTTTTAAAAAAGCAATAACAGTCTAAAAATTTTATACATCGATGATATTTTCGTTTACTCCGAAACCTCGTTGTTTCATTGGAGCAGTGCGTTTAGTTGGCCTAAGGGTAATGGAGTCGGTATGTACCTATATTTTTTTTTATTGTAAATTTATACCTGTTAAAATATCTGATATTGCGGTGTTACCAATTAGAGGACTTAATAAAAACAAAACTTAATACCTGAAAAAAAATGGTGTTAAAATAATTGACGTTTTCTTCGTAATTTTCTAGCATTATGCTAGATATTATTATGTGAAAAACTGCAAAGCACTTTGTTTTCTCGTTATACTTTTAAAGAGCTCATAGTGCCTGTATCCACCTTAATAAAGCCATTTAAAACTTTAATGTTGAATTAATGCAAAGTATAGGGATTATAATATTGGAGCGTAGCGCGTGATAGAAACAGTAAGGCTTTGCTTACGTTAACGTAAACTGCGACTACCCTACGTGCCTAGAGTAACGCTACGTGGCGTAGCCTACGCACCAAGCGTAGGCCTAGTTACATGTTGCACCTACGCTTGGCGTAAACTACGCTTTGCTTTACCTCTGGCTTTAGAAATAATTCTACAAATAAATAAACAATTGAATCATAATATTTTGATATTGTGTCTTACTTTAAGTATTTATTTTATACTTACTTTACATAAGACCATAGATAATGTAAGCGTTTCCTGAGAGTGTTGCCGTGAGGAAGCTCTAGAATATAAATAATATAAAATATATATGTATAATATAATATATGAAATGAATTTCTGAATATGGATTGAAATTAGAATGCAGATAGCTCTACGCTGGAATAACACAGGGCTAATTGTTGTATCGAAAAACGCGGACGAAACTGGGAAACCATGCTAGGAGTTACATAAAGTTACTAATAAAGAACACATATTCTCAATCTGTATGTATCCGTTCTTGCCTACTGTGATAAACTGTATAAACAAGGTGAAATATTTAGCCGGATTACGCGGTTCCAAAGTTTTGGCATATTTTATGAATTCTCAAACTCCACATGCTTGGGACTGCGGTGACCATTTTAATGAAACTTTGGGAAGGTGTGTTAAATTGTGCGTGAATAAGGGAACTTTCCAAACAGTGGCTTGAAGTACATATTTTGAATGTATATAAGATGACATAAGTCACTAGAGATATATAGTACCGTCACTGTATCATCGGGATATCTTTTATGATGGATTTATAATACCATATATATAATAGATGAATATAATTGATCTATAGTATCACAGAAAATAAAACTGAGAAATTTCATGGGATTCTATAAAGTAACCATTCAAGGTGAGATTTAACCATACTTTTAAACCAAAAGGTTGCGTTAATATTGTATCTAACTTTTTTTATAGGACTTACTTTTATATTGCGAAAAATTTAATTTCTTTGTCTGTCTTCATAAATTAAAACGTTCTTGATGACACATAAACCAGCTATTTTTTCGGAAATGACTGCGGCGGTACGTTGTTAAAAATGATTTATAATGATGTGTACATTGGCTACTGTTCACTTTCCTATCGACTATCGACCTTTCGGCTTAATTTTGCAATTCCGCCTAACCTTGCATTTATAGAAATGAATAGAAATAAAATTAATATCGTAGTACATTACACACAGCATCATCTGACTCCAAACTAAGTAAACCTTGTAATACGGAAGTCAGATAACTGTTAGAATGCTTTTTTTTTGTAAATACATACTTGTAATAAATTATAATAAATAAATAAATAAATATCATAGGACACATTACACACAGCGCCATCTGACCCCAAACTAAGCAGAGCTTGTGTGATGGAAGTCAGATAACTGATAGGATACACAAATACTTTTTTTGTTGTTGTAAATACATACATATAATACATACAGAACACCCAGACACAGAACAAACATCTGTTAATACCATAAAATGTTTGTCCTTGGCGGGAGTCGAACCCACGCCCTACAGTTCAGGCAGACATACTACCAATGCCAAAAGGGCTATCAATTGTAATAAATACAGAACACCCAGACAGAGAACAAACATTTGTATATACCACAAAATGATTCAACAGGGCTGTCTAAATGACTGTCAGTTATTAACAGCAAAAAGGCAAAATCGACTTGACTACATAAGTAGGTATAGTATTAACGTATTTATTGGAATATATGTACATTGTAGTAAGAAAGTTCTTTGTTAGGTTGAATAAACAGAATATAGATAAATAACAGTTTAGAGAAATAACATAATATGTTTTTTTAAATGTTGCCAAGTTAGTTAAATTTAAATCCTCATCGCTGTTCTAACTAATATATATATATACCTAAATATATACTTTGAACACTCAAATTGAACTTCCGCAAAGTAACACCTGAATCAATCAATTAGCTATATGGTATTGCTTAATAAGTACTTTGAAAAAATTTAAATTGTTTGTAATAAACAGTTGATTCAATAATTTTTATCAAAAATTAACCGACTTCAAACTGGAAACCAAAAAGTAAAAGGTTCCTCTCGATTTATCTGGGATACCATAATCAGATCCTGGTTTCCTTATCATGGTACCTCCCTTGGAATATCTCCTTCCAACAAAAAAATTATCATCAAAATCGGTTCATAAACGACGAAGTTATCCGCGAACACACATAAAAAAATATATTATATATATACGGTCGAATTGAGAAACCTACTTTTTTTGAAGTCAGTTAAAAAGAAATAATACGTAACTAAAAATTCAAATATTACTTAAGTAACGTGCGTCTTTATTTTCAGACTAAAATAAGCATGAAAACAAGTGATATTTGGACGCAAATCAAAACCAAACAATCGGGAATCCGAATGTTGATTCGCACGGCTTCCTCTGAACAACCGTCAAAGCGTATCGGGGGTAAATCGAGAGGCACCGAACGGCCTAGTTAGGCAATTGCAGGAAATAGCGGGACGTCACGCTTAGCGGAAACAGGGGAGGGGCAATATCCTTGGGCCAGATAGCGCAGGACGAGATAGGAGGGAAAATTTGAAGGTCAAAGGTCACTAGAGCCATATAGCTAGTGAGGAGCTTAGATTCGGCGATTGTCGTCGATAGACGTAGTAACAGAACGTGAACCCAAAAAAAATTATTATTTGGTATTTTTATATATTAAGTCGGACTCACGCACCGATGGTTCCGTACAAACCTGCAGGTATATAAGTAAAAGTTATGGTATTTTTTTAATGGTAATTTATGCTTTTCTCAATTTATTCTTTATCTGTGTTATAAGACGATACTTCGTACCAAATTTCAAGATTCTGAGTTCACGGGAAGTACCCTGTAGGTTTTAATTCCCTTGCAAGTGTCGAAAATTTGTAGCATAAGCCGCTGTATCTTTTGATTGCGTTGGCTTAGAAGTTTGATTTTTTCACAGCTTTAAGGGACAGTAGAGTTGATTATATTTTGGTATGAATTTCATCTTGATACCTCCACATGACACACACGTTCCTGAGAAAAAGGTTCTTGACAGACAGACAGACAACAAAGTGATTCTATAAGGGTTTCGTTTTTTTCCTTTTGAGGTACGGAACCCTAAAAACAAGGCTGACTTAGGGAATGAAACGAACAAGACGCTCTCATGAAGGTAAAAGATAACACATGTCCATGACCATTGCAGCGATACACAGAACATTGAGTAGCAAAACAAATAGGCATTGCTGCATTGACGCTCATTACTTTTAAACTTTTCGATGGCGAGTTTTAACAGCAAAAAGCAATAAAGTAACAGATAGAATATGTATTTTATGCAAATTTCAATGCTAACTCTATTATAGTTCAAGTTGTGGTCATTGCTGAATAAAATATTCAAGTTAGTACGATTATATCAAATTTTGTTGGTCAGGCATGAAAACACGGGCAATGAAGCTGAAAGCTGAAGCATATCAAAGAGACATCAAACAAAGATCTAAGTCCTAGGCGTTGCGCGGATTACAAATAGGCTTGCGTTTGACCGTCAACTCGCCTGGTGTTAAGCGAAGTTGCGGTCTACGGTGGAGCACGCTCGCCTAGAAAAAACCGATTCACTCGCGACTTGAAGGCACCCAGATTGTATCTATCAGGGAACACATTTTCTTTTTCAACTTAACTAAACGCGAACTCTAGCGAAGGGTGAATTAGAGTGAGTTAAATCAAAAGGAGCTAATTCTAAATTTAATCTTAGGACAGGTAATTCGTCCTTTAAAACTTACCAAGTGTAATATCACAAAGGACCAAGATAATGTTTCAGTAAGACAATCTTGGTAGGCCTATCCGAAAATAATCATAGCAATCTGGACCCTCCCAGGATTAGAGGAACCTTTTGCTATATTCATTATTTACCCATCTTCACACCGCCCGTAAAGGAGCTCTAAACAAAGCATATTCAAGTATAGAAACTTTGGTGACAGCAGTGACTCTAGAGAAAAGCCTTTTTTAAGTATCGTCGATTTTTTTAAATTGATGATTTTGTTATCGCTATAAAAACCTTTATATACGGGGCGACCCAAAATTTGAAAAAAAAAAACTGGCCTTGTGCGAGTCGGACTCGCGCACCAAGGGCTCCGCACAAACCGGTAGGTATATAAGTAAAAGTTATGGTATTTTTTTAATGGTAATTTATGCTTTTCTCAATTTATCCTTTATCTGTGCTATAAGACGTTGCTTCGTACCAAATTTCAAGATTCTGAGTTCACGGGAAGTACCCTGTAAGTTTTGATTCCCTTACGAGTGTCGAAAATTTCTAGCATTATGTATCTTTTGATTGCGTTGTCTTAGAAGTTTGATTTTTTCACAGCTTCAAGGGACAGTAGACCTGAGTATTTGATATGAATTTCATCTTGATACCTCCATGTGTTCCTGAGAAAAAGGGTCTTGACAGACAGACAGACGGACAACAAAGTATATTTGGTAGGTATGAGTATAGGTCGTAAAGTTTATTTCATACCGCTAGGTGTTTTTTTTTATGGCTGATAGGCTAGGTGTTTGACCACAACTCACCTGATGTTAAGTGACGGTGTGGTCGAAGATGGTAAAGCACATGTAGCCTGGAATAGATTTACATTATATCCTAAAAAATGTATCGGGTAACACCGCGGGGCGCAGCTAGTAATATATAATATACAGTACAAACACAGACAAACTTTTATCGTTACATAAATGTATGTTCTGGGGGAATGGAACCCACGCCTTACAGCTCTTGAAACAGATATTCTATCAAATGAGCTATTTGGATAATCAAATGTTAGCTATTTCGTCAGAAGCTGCGAGTAAACTGGGAAATATCTGGTAAAACCGCGAAGCGTAGAAACACTAACAAACAATACAATGATCATCGCTTAATGTCGTATAATCAAGTAGTTGCCTACCTACCCTCAATTCGATGCAAAGATATTCTAATGCTATTCACAGGAAATTAACCGGTTTCGTTAACGATGCAGCTGCGAGGAGGAATGAGGCGATAGTTGAAATCGAGTTTGCTGTTAAAATTAATCTTCTGATACGCAAAAAGAATTTTAATTTTACTTTAAAAGAATAGAATATCCACTAATTGTTTAGAAGATGTTACTTTCAACACAACCCAATTTAGAATATAACTTTATTAAACACCAACAATCGATACATTGTAACATTAAAAAACCAGCCAAGTGCGAGTCGGACTCGCGCACGAAGGGTTCCGTGCCTATGAAAAAGGCAAAAAAATCCCGTTTGTTGTATGGGAGCCCCCCTTAAATATTTATTTTATTTTATTTTTAGTATTTGTTGTTATAGCGGCAACAGAAAGACATAATTTGTGAAAATGTCAACTGTCTAGCTATCGCGGTTCTTGAGATACAGCCTGGTGACAGACAGACAGACAGCGAAGTCTTAGTAATAAAGTCCCATTTTTACTTTTGGGTGCGGAACCCTACAAAGAAGTAAAGAAGGTAAAACTATTAAACAATGTACTCAAGCAAGTAGTGACATTACAAAACCCTTATACATTTATGTATAGGTCCTTATATACTTAAATATATAAATTTGTAAGCTATAATGAGATGTTTGGAACAATAAATAAGCTATAAATAATAGTACCTGGTTGACCGAGCATTGCTCGGCTGAAAACATGGATAAAACGACGTTTTCTGAAACTGGATACAAAGTTTCATGAAAATCGTTGGAGCCTTTTCCGAGATTCAGAATATATATATACAAAAATTGCTGGTTTAAAGATATAGATATATTTTCTTATAATAAAAAAATATATTTTTGTATGGTTGAAAGATTAAGTGTTTTGACCATCGCTCACCTGATATTAAGTCACAGATCATGATGATAAGTGGTGGAAGATGGTAGATATGTCTATCCTAAAATGGAACTGGCTATCAAATAAAGGCGACCTCATTTGTTTCATCATAAAATACATTTTTACACATAACATTATACAAGGAAAATTAAAATATTTTAGCCAGTGCGCTTACCATTATTGACTGAATCATTGGGTGAGGTTGTTAACAGTTATAAAAATGGCAAGTATTCGTTTATATACATACCTACATAAACTTATATACACGTGTATATATTTAATTCATTCTGTCTTGTCAGAATCCAAAGTATTGATCTCATTGCAAGACATTTGGGTAAAGCAAAATATCTCGAAATAAATATAACAAAAATAAACTCCCAATATAACAGAACGGAAGCAAAAATCCAAGCTCACAGACCACGATTTTGCCCACAGCCGGCCTTACTTGATTAAACACGTCCAAATTGAGATGTTGCCCTGGCCCATTATTGTGATTTCGGCCTCGCAATCTGCAGGGACGTACTCAGGAATTAGCTCGAATTACGTTAGTTAGATAGTAATTTATTTTGTCTTTGTCTCTTTATTGCCGTATGTATAGTTTCAGCTAATATGTAGTATTATGCGTAATAATAAAATACAAAAGGGAATAATTTTAAAGGAAGGAAGGAATTTTATGTTTATTGGAGGTTCACTGTAAGGGACACCGTTGGGTACCGTGGAATGTTTCTCGGTATTGGTGTGACAATATTGGGTTCTTCAAAAGGCGTGACTTAAAAGGCATGCATGACCTTAACGTATTTATATTGCTAATTTATGCTAAGCAAAGTGTTAAGCGTTTAGTCCGCAATACATATTGGGCCAAAGGTAAGCAATTAATGTTTTATTTTCTTTTAATGTAAATGTAATGAGACAAACGAGACGCTCTCCTGATGATAAGAGCCTGTCCATGACCATTGCAGCGATACACAGAACTTTGAGTAGCAAAACATAGCCCAGGGCATCGCCGCTTTGGCGCTCATTACTTTGAGACATTAAGTCTCAACAGCCCTGTAATTTGGCTAGCTGCAGTACCCTTCAAATCAGAACACAATAAGGTTTTCACATTACTGATTGGCGGTACAATGTCTGGTACTGCGGTGGTACCTACCTAGACGACCTTCTGCTAAGGAAATCTACCACCAAGTCTTTGGAGTTTAGCTGCCTTTGCGTTGCGTTTATACTCGACATTTAAAAACTTAGTGTTACTATAGCACAGATTTTTTTTTATTCCACAGTTGCCAAATTAATAGACAGATTGCCTAAAGCAATCATCGTCGCATATGCATATCTGCAATACCAGGGATACAACAAATACGTTGCCGACCTTTTAAGGTTTTATTAACACACATTTCGAAGAACCCATTGTTGTAACTCCGGAATACGGAGGGAGGAAGATCATGCCACAAACTGCAGATGTATCCCAAAAAAGAACACATGAATCGTATATCAATTATGTTTTACTATGGAAACTGTTTTTGTAGTTTTGACACATTTTTGTCTATCTATAACTATAGTCGAAGTATCCGATATAATTAAACGTGAGTAACCCCGCATAAGTAAAACGTAAATTATTTATCAATTATGTGTTGACGAGCTTTCAGGCAATGCGACAAGTGCGGTAATAAGATCGTTACGCTGGCATAAGATCGTATAATTCTTCACAGTATTTCCCGTTGTACATGTGACAAAATAAGCACAGAGAACCGACGTCTTTACGCACTGTCATTTCAATTGCATCAATTTCCTCCACGTGTACCCTTGATTACATCTCTGTCTCTCCGGATGAAAATGTATGAGCCCTGACCCCTATTCCCGTACCTACTTCGTTAGCCAAAGGTGCCTCGTAATTAATAATTTTATGACAGCGTATTTTACGACATATTTTTCGGTGAAAACAAAACGGACGAACGGATGTTTTGATATTTGGGATTAATTTCTGATCTTAATTGTGTGTTTCTGGTAAAACGTAATATTGTGCTCGTTTTGAGGTATATCAGCTTTAAAGGCTGTAGGGCGCGCAAACAAACTTGCCGCATTTTTGTCAATAACTCGATACATTGGTAAGGCGTCCTGATTTGTCAAACATCATCATCACAGTCTGGTGTTTGACGAAAGCTCACCTAATGTAAAGTGACATTGGGGTAGATGTAAATAAACTTCGCCTTTTTTTACTAATAGGCTTGTGTTTGACTGGCTAGCCTGTCACGCATTAAAAAAATGTTATGTGTTTAATTTTTAATGTGTTTAATTTAATTAGGAATTTGAATTAAAAAAAAACCTTTTTATAGCTATTTTAATGGCAGTCGGGTTATAGATTTTTAAAAACTCTTTAGTTTGTTTTTTTTTTTAATGTTGCTGGGCACAATAAAGTTTAAATCCACGTATTTGTATCACTTTTCGACATATTGCATAATTCGACACTTTACGATGAAAACTTCACTATTTCTAAACAAAAGCACTCATAAAACACACAATTTCGAATTTAATATGATATTTTTTCATGACCCTATCAAAACCTGTTCTTGTTATTGTTATTGTTTTTCTAAGACTTTTCAGTAGTTTTAACGATCTCTTGCCCAGGGCATATCTCTTCAAGCTCCAGGTCTTTTAAATTCCGTTTGTCTTTACAGCGAAGATTATCTATTTTAATTGCATGACTGGCGTCTATCATTGCACGTCGTAGCCAGTACACACTACAATCACACTCCAAGTTCATAGTATCATCGTACACGAATTTATTTTCAAATTTTAATGTCACGTCCGTTTTTGGCGCTTTCAATGCGTTCTTGTAGTCATCTTCGGTGAAAGTCACAAAGGTAAACCAATCTCCTAAATTAACTACAGAGTTTTTGACAGACGTATCTCGTGTGTACTGGAAATCGGTAAACTGTGGACAAGGAAACAATTAATTTCAGCTCAAAAAAATATACATTTCACATAGCGTCATCTAGCCCCAAACTAAGCAAATGTTGTGCTATCCAGCCTAGTTATTTAACCAGATAACTGATATAATACTTATAATGCGTACAGAACACTCAGACACCGGACAAACATTTACGCTCATTACACAAACGTTTGTCCTGCGTGGGATTCAAACCCATGACTTGCACCTTTTGAAGCAGATTACACTACCAGATGAGCCAACAGGACAATAAAAAATTTGCCTATTGTGCATTCAGTGTTTTAAGCTTAGAATGTACTAAGCTGAACGGTAACTTTTGTACATCATTCATCATTGCACAAATGCACACTCCAAGTCCCTTGTTTGCAAACAAGACTGACTTGAAGACTAAAATCTTCGAACATAAAATAAACTTTTTATTTTGTATCAACTACAAAGCAAAGTACTTTGTAGTCGATTTTGCAAGTCAGGCGCCTTCAGGTGACACACTTACACTAAGGCTGGATACTAATTGTCATTTCATTGTAAGCCTAAATGAATTTACATTTGACAGTGTACATTGTAAGCTACGAAGTAAATTAAAAACAGAGACGAAACTAAGCTATGAAGTAAATTAAAAACAGAGACGAAACTACGAAATAAATTAAAAACAGAGACGAAACTAAGCTATGAAGTAAATTAAAAACAGATACAAAACTAAGCTACGAATTAATTAAAAACAGAGACAAAACTTATCAGCATTGGTACCGAGTTCGTACAGTGCCTAGGTATTGCAAGTCAGGCATATGTTTAAGGGGCCTCTTTTCATACTTATTAACGCTCGCCTTCACTGCCCATGTTCCCATCCCTGCCTATACAGACCTGATATATTATGATCCTACAGATGCTGCTTAGAATATACATTTCAGAACAAAGAATGGTATGATATTAAAGAAGTTGGACTTGCACAAACTAAAAAAAATATTTAATTCAGCTCATGTTTTTTAAACGTAATTATCACAAATAACTCACACGCGATCAACTTTTTATTGTTATTCACTCACCCTTAGTCGCCTGATTTTATCGGAATTCAAATTCAAAACTTCCAGAAATGATAAGTTTTCTCTCCAATCACGGCATATGCGAGTGATATCGTTATAAGATAAGTCTAATTTCTTTAACTTGGTCAAATTTTGTAGAGGTGAATAACCTGTGAATAATGATACAAACAATTATGTATTAAAAGCTGTCAAAGATATCTCAACTTGCTACGCGTCAAAAAATAGCAAGAAGAGGTCGTGCGTGCGTTGTTCTCTGCTTTGACTCTTTTAAGAAGACCACCGGATGTAACTGAAACTATAAGTCTGTTATATATATTTGTCTGACAGGCTAGGTGTTTGATCACCGCTCACCCGATGTTAAGTGACGGTGTGGTCGAAGATGGCGTACGGTATGCAGTACGGTATGCTTGTATTGCATACTACATTTACTTACAAATCTAAAATATATGCTGCAGAACTTGTGAGGCATATTTATACCTTATGGTGCGAGGCGCTGCTTGTCTGGAGCCAAGAAAATAAGGTATACTGCTACCTCCAAATTCTGGTATTATGGTAATGTAACAATTTATGGTGTACTAGATGGTTTACTAGAGCCGTGGTGGTGCCGGCGTAATAATAGTACCCCACCTTCTCTACCCGT
This sequence comes from Biston stratarius, assembly GCA_950106695.1. Taxonomy (NCBI): domain Eukaryota; kingdom Metazoa; phylum Arthropoda; class Insecta; order Lepidoptera; family Geometridae; genus Biston; species Biston stratarius. The sequence goes on along the minus strand of OX467106.1, from coordinate 4,824,986 downwards.
GGTTGCCGTAAGAGTCGGCTAAGGGATGTAATCCGGAAGATGGGCAGCAGCGTCTTTCTTGAACAATCACACCTAACTGCGCTCGCCAACCCGCCTGCCAAGCGTGGCGAGTATTGGCAAAACCCCCCCAGGAGGAGGCAGCAGTGTCTGTCCAGTGTCAGTGTATGTCCAGCAGTGGACGTCTTGATGGCTGATGATATGATGATGATATAACAATTTATGCGAATTAACTTTTGTGTTCTTTTTTATCAAAAAGTAATGCTATGAATGAAAAGCTCCTCTTAGTAACACGAAGCGTCTATAAATGGTCATTTTAGTGTTTCACACATCTAAGAAACGAAACAAAGTCTAGGGCATCTCCGCTTTGGCGCTCATTACTTTGAGACATTAATGATGAATCTCAATATAGCTACAGTACCCTTCAAACCAGAATATGTTCACATGCAACTACTTGACGGTATAATATCTGGTACTGTTGTGGTATCTACATAGACGACGTCCTACAAAATAGATCTACAACGAAGTGATGAGTTTATTATCATAATTAGAAGTCTCTATGGTCTTACCGTTATCTTCACAAGAGTCTTCGAGTTTGTTGCTCGCAAGGTTCAGCTCAGTAAGGGTCGTCAATTCTGTCACACTGCTCAGTAAGCTGCTATTTAAGTCATTATGGCTCACCGACAATGACTGTAGCGGTAAACCCAAAAATATGTCACTGTACAAAAAATTAATACAAGTTATTCCTATTCATCGTAGCTAGGTTGATGGAAAGAAGTCCTGGCAAACTCTAAATTTTCATACAGGACAAGAAATTAATATAAAATATCCTTGAGTTATCTGGTGCACCTGATAAAGTTTTCAATCTAAAAGAATAAGGGACTTACCTTGGGAGTGTCTCGAGTGAATTGTATGAAAGATCTAATTCAATAAGATTTGGTGCGTATTGGAAAAGTCCTTCCGGCAAAGAATTTAGGTAACAATTTTGTAGCTCTAGGCGTTTGAGCGTATTCGCTCCTTCTAGAAATTTCACCGGCAAACTTTCGAGCGATGGTGCAATTATTCTTAGTATTTCAAGACGTGGACAAGCTGCTACAAAACGAGCAGGTAATTCCATTACCAATGATTTACTTAATGCAAATACTCGCAAGTGGTCACATTGATCTAATGGCGCCGGTCGCATTTCAGTCCAAAAATAAAGGTCAATTGACTCAAGTAAAGATGTTACGTTATTCTGTAGTTTTGTGATAATTTTATTAGTTGTTTGATTTATGTTAAAGGGTGATTCTGAATCTCGGTTTTGAAGCGTCAAACTTTTTAAGTCTGGCAGTGCCTGGATCGTTTCCGTTATCGCAGCGTGTAATGTTTCTGGAAGTATTTCCGCGCTTATTCCAGTAAGATCCAAAGATTGGAGTGTGTGTGGCAGGCGATTGAGTTCACCACCTGACAGCTGGACTCCACGAAGTTGCAAAGAACGCAAGTTGTTGAATTCTCCAAAAAATCCAGCTGGAGGTTCAGGTTTCGAGTCGTAAGATTTGATAGAAAGATTTGTAAGATCTTCGAAGCCAGAAAAGTGGTGTAGCGTCAGTTTTGGCTCCGATGGAAAGTCGAACAGCTTGAGGAAAGTTTCACCATTTATTGGTTGTAATGTCACGTTTAATGCAGATAGTGCATTTGCCAACGAAGCATTTCGAGTTGTTGGTAATGGACATTCTGCCAGGACGATGGTTGATACTTTGAACTCACTGGTAAAATGCGGCATCGCGAGGGAATCAAGCGTACTTCGCCCATGACAGTTCACATAAAAATATGATACTGTATGATTAATTTCAACTGTATTACCTAAAAAAATAAAGTTAAACATTAGTACTAAAACTAGTAATTATTTTGATAAGTTAGGTACTTAATTACAGCTTTTCTGATGCAAAGAAACGTCTTCATCAAAGACGGTAACATCAAGGAAAGGCTGAGGAATAACACTGTCACGTATTTGACAAGTTTTTGACTTTAACATCATCATCATCATCATCATTAACCTATTGAAGTCCACTGCTGGACATAGGCCTTTCCCAAGACACGCCACTCAGCCTGATCTTCAGCTTTTTGCTTCCATGTACTGCCAGCTATCTTACGTATATCGTTACTCCATGGAGTCTCAGGGTGACCTACGCTGCGTTAGCCAGTTTCCGGTCTCCTCTCTAGAACACGTTTACGGCACGGTTATCAGTTCTGCGACTGATTATGTCCAGCCCACGACCACTTCAGCTTGCTAATACGCTGAGCTATATCTGTGACTTTAGTTCTCTGGCGATTTACTTCGTACCGACCCTTAGAGAAATGCCAAGTATAGCTCTTTCCATAGCTCACTGAGCGACCTTGAACTTACGGACCATTCCTGCTGTGAGTGTCCACGTTTCGGTTTCGTAGGTCACGACTGATAGAACGCACGGGTTAAAGACCTTTGTCTTGAGATTTTGCGGGATGGGTGACTAGACGACACGACGTAGTTTACCGAATGCTGTTCTGCCCAACTGTATTCTTCTTTTGGCCTTACTTGAAATTGTTTGAATTGGTTTTTGACTTACGCACAAATGATATAATAATACCTAGATGACCGAGCTATGTTCGGTTTTTTTTTTTTTTTTGAGAAATGACTTTTTCTACTAATGAAACCTAGCTAGATCGATTTATCGCCCCTGAAACCCCCTGCATACAAAATTTCATGAAAATCGTTGGAGCCGTTTTCGAGATTCAGATAATATATGTAAATATATATATATAAATATATATATATGTATATATATATATATGTATATATATATATAAATATATATATATATATATATATATATACATAAATAGAAGAATTGCTCATTTAAAGGTATTAGATTAGATAGATATATTTGATTAATACGATACATTCGCACAAAAAACAGGACTGGGGAACTAGATGGCGCCACTCTCTGTGCTTATTTCGGACTATTTTGGTTTTAAGCAGTTTCCATCAATTTCTGTCAGACCCGCTGTCACATTTTCCATGTTTTTTTATTCCTTATGTAGTACGTAAGCGCAATATTTTAAGGTCGGTTACCTTCAACGTAGAATTTTAGCCTATTTTTATAGTCAGGGGTTTCGACGGAGCAGAGAGGAGGATCACATAGTAGTTCGATTCCCGCCGCTGCACACACGCACATGCATAGTAATAACCACCGCATTACGTCCAAATCTGAAAAAAGATGTGACTTATAAATACTGATAAATAAGAATGAAGTATACATTCCATGAGGTCAAGTGCGAGTTGGCAAACTTCACATATCATCGAAAACTGTCTAGGGTTCCGTACCCAAAGGGTAAAACGGGACTCTATTACTTAGACTCCGCTGTCCGTCCGTCTGTCTGTCTGTCCGTCTGTCACCAGGCAGTATCTCATGAACCGTGATAGTTAGATAGTTGAAATATTCACAGATGATGTATTTCTGTTGCCGCTATAACAAAAAATACTAAAAAACAGAATAAAATAAATATTTAAGGGAGCTCCCATACAACAAACGTGATTTTTTTCCCTCGTTTTTGCTCGATATTCTTAACGGAAACAGGTAGACGCTTGAAATATTCACAAAATATTTAGTTATATATTCACTTTAAAATTAATAATGAAATTAAAATAAAACAAATATTAAAGGGATTTTTTTGCCGTTTTTATAGATAATGGTGAGGAACCCTTCGTGCGCGAATCCGACTCGCATTTGGCCGGTTTATTGTTTATTATTTTTGATTCGGTATGAGACACATTGACGTTTTATTATTTCCTTAATTTAATCATCATTCATTTTATATTATATTTTATACTGTTTAAATTTGAAAGCGCTGTTTTGTCATCACGGCTTAACGTTACTGTAAGTGTGGCAAGCTTTTATAAATATTGAAATTGAATAAGACGAGAAACAAAATGAACTTACTCAAATGTGGTGAAATCTCAAAACTACTGTTAAGTAATGAGATATAGAATGGCAATTATAATAACAAATTTTATCTTCCATCACGACTCAAACCAACACAATGTATCTTTTAGTGTTCCGTAACAAAATAAAAATCATATATTAAGTAATATATGATTTTTAATTAATTAATTATGAGTTATTCATGTGAGCTGATGATGGAAGGTATTCCTTGTTATTTGAAAGGATGTCTCTCAGATTGGTTCCCATAATAATAATAATTTCATAATAATTTTTTAGAGAGATTATTTTCATTTACCCTATGAAGGGTAAATTACCCATGAGCCTGAAACGTAAACTCGTGGACATGTGCATTCTTCCCATCCTCACATACGGCGCTCAGACTTGGTCTTTGACAATCGAGCAAAGGTCCACACTTGCAGTTTGTCAGCGAGCGATGGAGCGCAGCATACTGGGCGTAAAGTTACTAGACCGCATAAGAAATTCGGTACTGCGCTCCAAAACCCAGATCATTGACGTGACTGAAAAAGCTGCCATGCTAAAGTGGGACTAGGCTGGTCACATCTGCCGAATGCCAGCGGAGTTGTGGGCGAAAACCACCACCGACTGGGTCCCGGAGGTTAAACGGCCACCAGGCCTACCTAGAAGACGGTGGAGAGATGAGCTTGATGCTCATAATAAGGATTGGACCTCAATATCACCAAAGAGACAGGCATGGAAAGAAGGAAGAGAGGCCTTTGCCCAGCAGTAGGACATAACAGATTGAATAATAATAACTAGCCAAAAGCTGAGCTTTGTGAGAGCTCGCGTAGTTTTTCTAACGGATAATCATTTTTAGGACAGTTTTTTTTTATTTAGTTTAGTTCTGTTGCAGCGATGTTAACTCTTTGGTTTTCTAACAGATGGCGGTAAGAGTACAATAACATTCTATCCAATGAATACAAAATTGTTAATGTTCATTTTTTTATTGGTTATAAAATTATATTTTTTTTGACAGATAACACATCTAATTATGAATTTAAATTACAATGTTAAAGCACAAATCTAAAAACGTGATAGTTTTTCAGTAAAGTGTACCACAAAAATGCTCAGGTTGTGGGACAGTGATAGGGCTGTCTTCGCTAGCCCTGATAATAATAATTAGGTTCATAATTTCAGAGTCATGGAGTCGGTTTTTTTTTTAATTGTACTTGTTACTTATAATTTCTGTTTAATAAATCAGTAAACATAATTATCTTTCATTTTCGACGTTATTTTAAACCGTTATTATTTCTAATCTAACTTATTATTCAGAATAACAAAACAAATAAAAGTTTAAATGGAAGAGCCATTTTCAAGTTATTAAGAAAGTAACACGTGGAAATTATTTTAAAAAAAGAAGATAAGTCACTCAATCCTGTTTAATCGTTACAGCAGACACAAATTCCCTAAGTGTTAAATTCAAAATCAAAAGCAAAATCAAAAAGTCATTTATTCAGTTTAGGCCCTGGTAAGGCACTTATGAACGTTAAGTTACATGTTTGAATCTACCACCGGCTCGTAATTACACTTCAACTGAGAAGACTGGCAAGAAACTCAGCAAGGCATTTTTTTGTGGATCTTTCTTTTCATATTAGGTTACAGTTTACAGTTATAAATATTAATAGGTAGGTACATTATGCTTAATACAATTGTCACTTATCCAGGGGGGTGCAAGTGCAGAGAGAAGCTACTACAACCATAATATTCCCGTCTTCCACGTAATGAGCCACCTTATAGTAGGCTTTGTCAATTAACCTCTGCTTTATAAAATTTTTGAATTTATTATAGGACATTTTAGTTACCTCAATTAATTTGTAACATTAATGTGATGTCATATTACAAAAATATTTACATATCTACGGAACTTTTGTAGCGTGTCACACGCACTTAGTATTTATCTTGGTCAATGTAATTACAATACTTTTTTGTGAAAGGTAACCTTTGCCCTACTTTATCTCCTATGCTAACACTTAAATAAGTACATACATATATTAGAAGATAAGACACTTTATTGATATTAAAGGTTATCGACGCCAAGTTAACAAAACCTACTGTCGATTCCGACGTATACAGTAGATTTATGCCGGTTGTTATTTTAAGTAATGGTTGTTCTTAGTAGAACAACTATTATTTTATATTATTACTAGCTGCGCCCCGCGGTTTTACCCGCATGGTGATGGATGATGATGATGATGATGAAAAGTATCCTATGTTTTATTCCAGGGTCTAAAATATCTACATGTAAAATTTCATCCAGATCCGTTTAGCCGTTCTGGCGTGATTGAGTAACAAACATCCATCCATCCATTAATCCAACCAAACTTTAACATTTATAATATTAGTGGGATGGTATAGAACCCTTCGCACGCGAGTCCCACTCGCACTTTGTCGGTTTTTTAAATTAAAATACCTGTCCTGCCGTCATAATAAATAAAAATGAAGCTCAAAAACTAAACACTGCGCTTGCCGGTCCGTGGTCTCCACTCCAGAACTTTGCAGCCCCATCGATCATCAGTTCTGCGTGCTGTGTGCCCTGCCCACTGCCACTTCAACTTGCTAATCCGCTGGGCTATATCGGCTACTTTAGTTCGTCTACGGATCTCCTCATTTCTAATTCGATCTCGTAGGGAAACTTCGAGCACAGCCCTCTCCATAGCTCGCTGTGCTACTTTAAGCTTACTAAGAAGGCACATAGCGACCACATTTTAGCTTAATAACTAAATATTTTGTGAATATTTCAAGCATCTACCTGTTGCCGTTATCAATATCGAGCAAAAACGAGCAAAAAAATCACGTTTGTTGTATGGGAGCTCCCTTGAATATTTATTTTATTCTATTTTTTAGTATTTGTTGATATAGCGGCAACAGAAATACATAATCTGTGAAAATTTCAACTGTCTAACTATCACGGTTCATGAGATACAGCCTGGTGACAGATGGACAGACAGAAAGATAAACGGACGGACATCGGAGTCTTAGTAATAGGGTCCCGTTTTATCCTTTGGATACGGAACCCTAAAAAATCCACCGCTTAGACACGGACTGCAAAAAATATAAGCAACGGTTCACGTGGTCACAGACGCGGAATCGCATGTAGTTTTCGCAAGCGCTCGGTCGTATATGGCCCCTCTGTAATCTATTTTCTCCATGGTTCTCAACTACAGTAGTTCGGCGGCCTAATAAGATAGCCGTTAGTTCCTAACACCTAATGTAATGCCTGGCTATTAGAGAAGTGCTTAGTGCCTATTGGACCCACACATTGCGGCACATTGGGCGCAATTTCACATACCTAGTTCTTTGGCCATAAAATGTGTTAAGAGCACTTAGATATGTACGTGTAAAAGATAAATAGCTAAATCTGTTCCCGCTTTTTGCTATTGGTGTTGACTACTCTTTTTGACAGTGTTAATTCACACATGAACTATCCTTTGTTAGCTACCCTGATAGGTCATTGGGTAGAATATCTGCTTCAAGAGCTGCGTGCGGTTCGATTCCCACCAGAATAAACATTTATGTGACGATAAATGTTTGTCCTGGGTGTTCTGTATGTATCATAAGTATGTATTTATAGATAAAAAGTTTAAGTATTCTATTAGTTATCTGGTCCCCATAGTACAAGCTTTGCTTAGTTTGAGGGTAGATAGTGCCGTGTGAAATGTTGTCTAGACATCTTTTCGTAAAATAGATAAACATTCGGCTGTGAAATCGCCTGATGGTAAGCGACGGTGTGGCCAAAGACTAAGCACATCGATCTAGAATAAACATATCCAATCTATTTAACAAGTAACAAATTAAAATATTTGAAAAATTCCACGCCCTCTGGTGGGACCACCTAGGAATTAATACCTTTTTACACAAGAATTTCTTAAATAAGTCCAGGCGTCTTCGAGTAATCGGGGAAAAAATTATTCCTGATGGACAGCAAAGGTGCCACCGAAGATGGAACACGTTGATCTATTTTTTTTTTGTTTTTTTTTTTTAAATAGCTGACAGGCTTGGTCTTTTACCACAACTCACCTGATGTTAAGTGACGGTGTGGTCGAAGATGGTAAAGCACACCTAGCCTGGAATGGAACTGGCTCTCATGTGAGGCTGCCGGAACACACCGTTAGATGCTTGGCGGCAGATTTTCAACTTGAGGGTGGTAGCTAGCCAGCCGAGTACTAGAAATTACTCTACCACTTCGCTATGGTTTCCTCACGATGTTTTCCTTCACCGACAGCTCAAGCTCATTGTTGGGGTTTGAACCCACGCCCTTCGGCATGCGAACCGACCACGCTAACCACTGAGCTATCATCGCTATAAAATATATATTCACTCCAGCCCAAAAAATGCCCAAATTGTTGTTGATAAGAAACATAAAAGCCAGCAGTGAGTTCCATTCATGGGATTTACGTATCAAAAAAGATGGAAACGTTGCGCACGAACATTGGGAATAATCAAAAGGAACTGGACTACGAATTCAGTAACAAGCAAGGTGAAGGCAACACACTTTCCATTTAAACATCGCGTCGTGATGTCCAACGTGAACACGAACAAAACAAAACATAAATTGAAAACGGCTTGCCCAACCAAAATCTTCAAATCAATATAGAGCCATACTCATAACCAAGCTGTTCTATTCCACTTCGCTAGGTGCGTGGCAAGCCTGTGACAGCACCAATATTGTGAGAAAAGTGTGCCTACCCACAATTTTCCCACCGTATCACGTACTAACAAGGTCCAATTTCGCAAACGTTTTTGCTATATGTAGGTGTATTCTGTTAATGGAAAACCATTTTTCCCGGGCCCTAATTTTGGCAGGCGGCCATATTTACGTCGTAGATTAAGAATGGCTGTTGGATGGAAATGTTTGTCGGCTCCATGTTTGAGTCGTACAGTTTTTCAACTTCCAGTGGTAATCATAAAAACCGGCGAAGTGCTAGTCGTACTCGCGCGCCGAGGGTTCCGTACGAACCTGTATATATATATATATAAGTAAAAGTTATGGTATTTATTTTTATGGTAATTTATGCTTTTCGCAATTTTTCCTTTATCTATGCTATAAGACGTTGCTTCGTACCAAATTTCAAGATTCTGAGTTCACGGGAAGTACCCTGTAGGTTTTGATTCCGTTGCGAGTGTCGAAAATTTGCAGCATAAATGGCCGTATCTTTTGCTAGAAGTTTGATTTTTTCACAGCTCCAAGGGACAGTAGACCGGAGTATTTAATATGAATTTCAGCTTGATACCTCCACGCGTTCCTGAGAAAAAAGGTCTTGACAGACAGACAGACGGACAACAAAATGATCCTATATAAGGGTTCCGTTTTTTCCTTTTGAGGTACGGAACCCTAAAAATCTATGAAAACTAGATTCCCATTGAAACACATTTTTTATCCTTACCCTACTTTTTGTTTTCCAGTCAACATAAATACAATTACAATATTTTACTAATAACATGAAAGTTACTAATCAAACTCATAACAACATAGCAATGTCTGCAATTTATTACAAACTAAACATTAAGGGATACTTAAAAACGTTGCTTAAAAATTATCAATGCTTAAAGTCACTCTCATTTCCAGGCGAGCTTTGGTCAAACACTTAGGCCCAATTTCACCGTTGCGTTGGAGCAACAAAACAAGTTTAACTAAACTGAAGCGGTGAAACATGACTTTTCGTATTACTTCCAAAACTCCATCGAAGCTTATAGTAAAGTCGCCATTACTTTACTAAAGCATGGCTAGATTTGACTGGCACGGACTGGACTTGGCCAAGACTGGACTTTGACTATAAAGATAAAGAAGCTGAAAACTGAAGACTGCACACAAAATACAAAAACATTGAAACTGGCAGAATGCACAGAGTTCGATGCCAAAAGAAAGAAAAATGTACCGATTTGTGTCTTCTCAAAACTATCAATGTCAAATTTAAACCAGTTCAAGAGCATAAACGCCGGAAAATCGGGCGTTCAGAATGTAAGGTTTAACTAAAACTGAGTTCAGTTTGTCGTGGTATAATGCACAATTAGTCTGTCAACCATTTAAAAAAATACAACAAGCTATCCTTACATCTTAAAACTCATAACTAAGTTTCTATACCAAACTAATTTAAGACATATCTAAGATGTTAGGTATCCTATAATTAAATAAAAAATGCTCCAATATGGCATATTTTCATATTATACAGAAATATTAGCTCCTTCTAAACAATAAATTTAATATTTATACGAATGGTTTAGCAGAGTAATAAGATAGTGAAAATAATAATTTGGGATAAAACTGGATACATTTCGACAAGATTTATTTCTTAAGAAATAACAATAAATTTCTTTTCAACGACTTTTCATTTGAGCAGATTACTTTATTATGTCAAAATTATGGTTTTGTGTTGTTGATTTATGTTGACTGTCGACTGTTTTAGTAGTACAAGCGCCTTGTAGTTTTACACACGATTTTACGGAAACAAATAAGCAAACAGTACCTAGTGTGCAAACATTTCTGTGTTCCGGTTTGAAGGGAAATTACTGGGCTGTTAAAACTAATATGTCAAAGTAATGAGTGTAATCAGCGACGCACTGGACTTTGTTTTTCTACTCAAAGTTCTGTGTATAGAGCTTTAATGGTCACGGAGAGGCGTTATCTCTTACCAACAGGAGAGCGAGAGCGTCTCGTTCGCCTCATAACTTTTTACATAAAAAATAACTGAATTATTATACCGATGAAAAGAGTCTATAAGTCAAACAAAAAGCGCCATCTATTCATTTGACGCGCCACTACAACAAAGTGGCTAATTTAAAGCCAAAACACACACAGATAGTGGTGCCATCTAGATCCTCCTTATAACATTAAAAATATACTAAAAATACTACGATTTAACGTAGCACAGATCTTTATTTATAGTATCAATATTATCTGTGATATAAGTGTCAATAATATTATATTTACGTAGGTAGGTATAGTACTAAGCCGTGGTGGTGCCGGCGTAAGAATAGTACCCCACCCTCTCTACCCGTGGTTGCCGTAAGAGTCGGCTAAGGGATGTAATCCGGAAGATGGGCAGCAGCGTCTTCCTTGAACAATCACACCTAACCGCGCTCGTCAACCCGCCTGCCAAGCGTGGCGAGTATTGGCAAACCAAGGAGGAGGCCTATGTCCAGCAGTGGGTGTCCTATGGCTTATGATGATGATGATGAGGTATAGTACCAACTTGGTACGTGTATTTCCTTTTGATAAGATCAGTGATCGTTAAATTTATATCAAATTTTGAACATTATAATTATAATTAATATCATGATTGTAATAACGTACTAAATTGAACAATCTCGCAAAGCAAACAAACATTCAATATAAATAGACAGCCGCCATCCGTGTACCACATACATTACACGATATCACAGTGTAGAGAAAACAAGTTGCACAACTTTACAAGAAATGAAAGAAAAATTAAGATTACCTTTATACTTTTATGATTATTATCTTTTCTAATCTATGCAAATAATATAAAGAGTAGCTCGAACTGTCGTCCCGCTCGAGGTGTTTGAGTTTTCCTCCATAGCAGTTTTTTTTTTGCCCTGGGCAATTCCATCGGCTGCGGATAATGCGTGTTTAATGAAAAACACAAGTTCTTCGACACTACGTATTTTATTTTGATACAAGTTTTGCAATAATTTTGGATTTTTTAAGGTTTCGCACCTCAAAATAAAAAAGTCGGAACCCTAATAGGATCACTCTGTTGTTCGTCTGTCTGTCTGTCAAGACCTATCTCGGGAACGTGTAAAAAAATCTGTACATTTTAAATTTAATCACAAAAAATAGAGTCTTTATGCAAGGAATGGTCTAAATTTTAAAGTGAGTCAAGCGTATCATGTGGGTTATCATATGGAAGACCTTCACTAGCTCAAGCTAAAACGGGTTTTTAATAATTTTTACGACGTGATATTTTTGATTTATGACGAAAATTAAAAAAAAAAAACTGATTCCTGAACTATTTATCATACCCAGTGGTTTGTAAAGAACCCTTGGTGAGCGAGTCTGACTTGCACGTGTCTATGTTTTTTTTCGGAAGGGTTTTTTTCTTTTAGGTTTACTTATACAAAAGATAATAATACTAAAAACAATTTAAACATTTCAAAACCTGGCATCTTAATGTACGGGGAAAAAACAAAAAACGAATTTGTGCAAAGTTATATTTCTGCTCATTTGCTGTGGTAACATGAAAACCATTGTAATTTAGACGACACGATCGCAAACCAAATTAAGGTACCGTAACGAACGAACCAACAACCGTTCCTGTTTAATCAGTTTACTGTCTTACGCTTGTGTTCAAATCAATTTGTTCAATCAAGGGTTGTTTTGTTCACACTTCTAGTATAGGTAGAATAGATGACTTTATCGGACACCGAAACACAAACAAACAATTGAACCTTTTGAACTATTCGTTGGTACTATTCTAGTAACCGCGAACACCACTAAAATGTCACAGAGAAACAAAATACGTAATTTCATTTACTCGGATGACATAATTATTTTTTCTTTTAATTTTTTTGTTCCGTCTAAATATCAAATCGAACAATTCTTTCAATTAAATAATTAAGAAACTTCAATCCGTTCTATATATGACGGAGTACTGAGTAACAAACATAAAAAAAAAAAAATTGATACATTGAAAACCACCTCTTTTTTAAATCGGTTAAAAAGCTTATACCACCAAAAGGGTCTAACTTTACACCAAATAGAAGAGTAGTGAGTCAATTGTTTTGTGCTACAAATTGATATATGAGCAAGCAACAATCGGATTTTTTATTATTGTTGACGGGCTCAGTGTTTGACCACAACTCACGTGATGTTAAGGATGAATTGGTCGAAGATGGTGCAACACACCTAACCAGGAATGGAACCGGCTCTCAAGTGTGGCTGCCAAAACACACCGTCAGGGCTTTGGCAGCAGATTTTTACCTTAAGGGTGGTAGTTAGCCAGCTAAGTACTAAATAGTACCGTATACCATGTTAAGATTTTCTCGGGATGTTTTCCTTCACCAGCGATTCAATTTTATTGTTAGCATTTGAACCAACCGTACAAACAACTGATCCATCATCTGCGCTAACATTAATTTCAAATTCGTAATGCACACTTAAACTATAATTTTGTACAACAATATTCTTCAATAAATCACAATAATAATATTATTTCCCGATCAAACTTCAAGTGAAATATGAACCTTCAGAACGGCGTCTTGATTACCCGCGCCTGATGGAATTAGCCGCCATTTGGTTAAGTGCCCGATGAGTTTGGGTCCAACCCTAACGTTACTGCGTTTGAGGAAAACGGCATTATTTGGTTATATTAGAAACGTTTTGCGTTGATTATCTTTTTCGTGAAAATTCTGCCGAAAAGATGGGTAATTGTATCAGGGTGCTGACCGTATTACAATGTATTGAATTTTAAAATATTATATATGTTGCAGTTAAAGTATTTAAAGTATACATATCGTCCACTTGCGACGACAGTGTGACATCTCGAATTATACGATTTTTCGTTTTACTGATATTCTGATTCGCGATCTCGCGTTCTATTTCTCCAAAAACGGGTATTTTTTTCTACAATAAACAAAAAAGAAATAATAAAATATCACGATATAATGTACTAAAATTTCTTCACACAAAATTTATAAAAACATCCCTTCTCTTGTTCTACGGCTTAAAAGTAAATTAATGACCGAAAGGTATTCCAATGTAATTTGGCAAGACATTAGAACCGCAATCGTTTTTTACGATAGTATCGGAATCTGTTGACCTATTTCGTTGACCTTGTGGGTTAAGGAAGTATTGTACGAGTCGGTGTTAAATTTTGTTCAGAAATATTGTATTCTTATTTTTTTAACGAACTTCAAAAAAAGGAGGATGTTCTCAATATGGTTGTATTATTTTTAGGAAAAATAATAACAGGTAATCATTTATTGCAAAATTTTCACTTATATTAGAACAAATTACGTCAAGGCAGTTATTGCAACTCCATGGCCAAAAATATGAAAATATCACAGAATAATATGTAAAGTGTACCTATTTACTATCATGGGTATCTGAAGATACATTATATATATGTTTATATATTATATGTATGTTTGTTGCCTCAAAACTGCGTTATTTATAAAACGATTTGATTTTTTTATATTTGAAAGTGTATCCTTTCCGATTCCATAGAATATTATCAAAATTGGTTTAGAAGTTTAATTTTTTAAACGAAATAACTGTAACATATGTAAACGAAATTGTGTATTTTGTTTTCCAGTGACTTTTCCGGTCACTAGATTAGTCTCAATGAACTACTTACCATCGGACTTATATGATGGTATCGGAAAGTAGGCACCGGAACTCTGTAATATTACAATGTAACCAATCCGAGTTTGGGCTAAGTGGTATATAGTCGGTTTTTTGTAAAAAGTATTTTTATTACTTATTAAGCTTGCGTATGACCGTCATCTCGCCTGATGCAGCAAAGATACGGACATTAGAGCTAACACACTAGATTTTTATACAATTTCCTAATTGAATCGGTAAAAGAGAATGAACGTTCAGTTCGCCTTTCATGTTTTATATTTGCTGTACTATAAAAATTGTGTTATAAATATGTAAATAAAAATTTAATTCGCATGCACTATCGGGTTTAGTACCTGAAGCAAATACTAGAATATAAACTGATATTTGAGTGAGCATATCGAGAATTTTATGTTTCTACGAAGCAAGCTCTAATCTGAACTAGTTAGATGAGATAAAGTTAAAAATTATATCGTCTACTTGCGACGACAGTGTGACATCTCAAAAACCATAATTTTACAGAAAACGTATTTGAACTTTTAAATGAGCATAACTCTTAAATTATTGCCAAGATATCTTTATTATTTATATGAGGTGATTAGAGTACAACTAATATTGAAAGAAATATCAAAAAGGAAAACACATTTGTATGTAAATTAATTTCATTATAGAGTTTAGAAAAAAAGGAAAATTTATCACGATGTTAAAAAAAAGTAAGTTTACAAGGTGGTATGTTTAGTTGTCACTTTGAAGATGATGTGGAAATTGACATTTAATACGTGGTATCCTCGTGATGTCTCGTTTTTCATGAAAACCGCTTTACTTCACTTCACACCTCAAAGCTAAGATGACAACGGAACTGTCACTGTATTGAAGCCTACTAGGTAATCAAACGAGACAGCGTTATTTGATATTTTGTCTTTTCTTTGTTGTTTATTGTAGAAAAAAATATCTTGTTTTTGGAGATAATAAATAGAACGCGAGATCACGATTCAGAATATCAATAAAACAAAAAATCGTATAAATCGATATGTCATACTGTCGTCGCAAGTGGACGATATTTTCTTAAATATGTTCGAAAATACAAACTCTTCTTTAACAGCTTTCCATCTCGCTCTGTTTCAAAACACTTTCAACTTTTATAATGTACTCTAGTAGCAAATATTAAAATATTGCTTAAACATTTTTTGCAGTCAATTTAAAGTTTGAGTATAAACAAGAAACTTTCAAGCTGCCAAAGTTATCCCATAACTTGGCGTAACATATCAGTAAATTACCGAAACCTTATCGTACATTACTCCCAGTAATGAGTTTAAAAACAAAGTGAAGTTTGTGAATATGATATTTTGATAAGGTTTATACGCTGAGTTTATTCAATTACTTTGAGTAAATGTAAAAGTTACCTAACACAAATAAACCTAATAAGTTTATTTACATTATTAAATTAACCTGACTGCAATTAAAATAGCTATAATTAAAGAATAAAATCTTTTTGAACATTTTTTTATTTCCTAATTATATTTAAACATATAACTTATATAATATATTTTTATTAATTTCCTTTAGTTTGATACCCTACTCGAAAAGTTTTTTTTATTTTTATAAACGTGTTAATTACGAACACAAGCAAGCTTTTAAAAATATAGGTAAGTACCTATACGCCAAATACTTACTAGAATTTATTAAAGTTCAAATGAGATAATATTTTCTGAGCAAAAACGCATGAAGAGTTTCCAAATTATAAATCATGCTGAAATTTATGCCAAAAGCAAAGTTGACAAACACTCGGTAATTAGGCGAGAACCAACAAACACCAGGGAACCACACGTGCTGTGTTGCCTACTTTAAATGGGATTAAAATTCCCCAAGTGTGGACGACTGGTGTTGCCAACTTACTGTTTGTTTTTTAGCAATTTACCGGAAAGCGGTAATAATTAATGTTAGAAGAATATGAGGGACTTTCTGGTTCATGAAAAAAACGTTCTTGGCTTGAAAATTGGCATGTAATTTTAATTACGAGATTCCGAGACAGCCCTGTTTTTTTATAAACTGGCCTACTGCTGGGCACGGGTCTCTTCTCATTGTGAGAAGGATAAAGCCATAGTCCACCAGGCCGGCCAAGTGCAGGTTGGCAGACTTCACACATCTTTGAGTTTTTTTTTAAAGAATTTTCAGGCTTGTACGTTTCCTCACAATGTTTTCCTTTACCGTTTAAAATTATCGGCAATACGCACATAACCTAGAAAAGACATAAGTGCGTGCCGTGAGGTTTGAACCCAGGACCTCCAAAGAAGAAGAAGAAGAAAAGGCGAAATCAGGCGGCTAGGCTAGGCTGCTGAAACTTCTTGTGATCATTACTTAGTGTATTTTTATTTATTCGATTAAATGCATTTGTTTGATATGGAATAAACTGATATACTTACAGCTTTAGGACATCCAGATTATATCTATTAGTTGACACAATCAGAGCGCAAGTTAACCGATTTTTGAAATATTTTACTAGTCACAAATTAATTAGTCTAAGTTACTAGAGATGATAGCTCAGTGGATTTGAAATCAAATTGAATCTAGAGCATCGGTGTTTTGGCGCTCATTGCTATAAGACTTTCGATGGTTAGTCTGGACAGTCCTGTGATTTCGCTAGCTGCAGTACCCTTCAAACCGGAACGCAGAAATGTTCACACACTAATGGAATATTTGGTAATGCAGTGGTACTCACCTAAACTCAAAAACCCAACCTGAAAAAACCATAAAAATACATTTAGTGAACAAAGATTTTGGCGCCAATAATACGCCTTATAGATAGAATCTAATTTCTTCCAGACCAGATTCTAAAATACTCAGTGACACTCACGTACTAAAGACAAATCTAACAACATATCATTCATCAAAATTAGTTCAGTCGCTAAGTAGTTACGAGGGAACATAAGAACGGAAGATAAGGAAGATGGGCAGCAGCGTCTTCCTTGAACAAGCACACCTAACTGCGCTCGCCAACCCGCCTGCCAAGCGTGGCGAGTATTGGCAAAACCCCCCCCCAGGAGGAGGCCTTTGTCCAGTACTTTGTACTATGGCTAATGATGTGCGTGATGTGATAGGGACGGTCGAACAAGCATAAAGACATACATGATTTCTTTTTTTTCGGCTTTGCCGCAGTCTAATAGAAAATAGTGCCTATTTACCCACCAGGTGTGATGTCTCACTTTCCATAAATACCTATTTATATCATATACGTGAATCTCGCAAATTGATATACTAACCCCTTTGATCATTTAATGTACGAAAAAAAGCCTGACTTAGTAATATCGTCACGTTGTCACCCTTGGTGAACGGATTTCCAAGAATCTAGTCCTTATTCCGAGGCATTTCTACTCATGAAGGCGTAAGTGTCACCGGTTATGTTTGAGAGGTTAACAAGAGGAAAATTCCCGCCGATATAAATCATATGAAAGGATTAGAAAGGTTTCCCAAGTATATCGTGGCAAGAGGTAAAACGAAAAACGGTGGACGAATTTTATTTTTCAAAGAAACAATCCCATGTTCATCTTGTATCTGAATATTGACTGCTTTCTAGCTTAGCTTTAAGTAGCACTACGTTCTGAGCTATAATCTAAATCTAATCGTTTCACGGGTTCAATTCCCAATTAAAAAAAAGCATATATATGACGAACATAGTTGTCTATTCCAAATATATTCAAGCACGTAGTAGCAAAGAAAGTAACTAATCATGACTGCAAACGACTAAAAAGAAACGGACTCTGTGACTCCGTATTAGCAAGCCCAACATCCAAGGAGGTTATTTGGTGGTAGACCTCCTTAGCAGAAATTCGTCTAGGTAGGTACTAGATATTCGGACGCTAAACAGTAGTGTGTAAACATTATTGTAAATAAATAAACACACAGCGCCATCCGACCCTAAGCAAAGCTTGTACTATGGCAGTCAAATAACCAATAGAATACATATTATATACTTTTTATTATCAATATAATACATACAGAACACCAAGACACGTATATAATTATATAATCTGAATCTCGGAAACGGCTCAAACGATTTTTATGAAATTTAGTATGCAGGGGCGATTTATAAATCGATCTAGCTAGGTTTCATTTTTAGAAAACGTCGTTTTATCCGTGTTTTCAGCCGAACAAAGCTCGGTCATCCAGGTACTTTTGTTTATCCCACAAAATGCTTGTCCTAAGTGGGAATCGAACCCACACCCTACCGCTCTTAAGGCAGATATTCTACCAGTGATTCAACATGGCTGTGCTTAGGTTTAAAGGGTACTGCAGCTAGCAATATTACTGGGCTGTTGAGACTAACCATCGAAAGTCTCAAAGTAATGAATGCCAAAGCAGCGATACCCTGGACTTTGTTTTGCTACTCAAATTAATGTATATTGCTGCATAGTCATTGACATTGTCCCTTACCATCAGGAGAGCGTATTGTTCATCACATTAGTATCACATAGAAAAAAGGCCAAAGAGCCAGGCAGAAATTTTCCAAATAAGATGAATTATACATTGTTCATACACAAATTTTTAACCGGCTTAAAAAAACTAGAAGGTACTGATTTGGTTGTAGGCTTTTTTTTAAAAATTTATTACCTCAGGTCTCCATCATTATGAACCCATTTGGAAAATTCTTTTTTATATTTGAAAGGATATACATTTCAATTGGTCCAAGAGAAATTTCATCAAAATCAATTTATTAGTTTGTTTTATTTATAAATGTCATCCAAGTAAATGAAATCGCGTATTTTGCTTTCCTGTGACTTTTCAGTGTTTACGGTTACTAGAATAGTTCCAATGAACATTCTACCTTCCGTGTAACCTAGAGTGCTTTTTTTATGGCTGACAGGCTAGCTATTTGACCACAACTCACCTGATGTTAAGTGACGGTGTGGTCGAATATGGTTAAGCACACCTAGCCTGGAATAGAACTGGTAGCCAGCCGAGTACTAGAAAGTACCCTACCACCATGCTATGGTTTCCTCACGATGTTTTCCATCACCGGCAGCTCAAGCTCATTGCTGGGGTTTGAACCCACGCCCTTCGGCATGCGCACTGACCGCGCCAACCACTGAGCTATTATCATTACACAAACATCACTTCACATCACGTCACACACACCATCACCTCACGTCACCTCATCACATTTTAATTTGATCGGGTTATACATGTATACAACCTAAGACCTTTCTAATGACATAGTTCAACAAAATCGCATATTGTTGCGTATCTTCACCAAATAAAATCAAACTTGCTTGGACTTGAACGAAAACTGTTTTTTTTTTATAGATTATATGTTATTGACATAGTTTATAATTGTATTACAAGGCGGCGTGGTCGCAAAACGACAAAGTCCTTTAAATAAAATAAAATATGTTCGTGGCTTTATATTCAAACAAAAATGTGAATCAAGGCGCAAATCCGCGTTAATTCTTTACAAAAGAACTTAACATGCCCTCGAAAGGCCCGCGGGATCACGGCTCGTGTATTGAAAGCCCTTAATGCCGACAAATCCCGCAAAAATGAGCGCTGTTATAGGACTTCGTTAAGAGATGTTAGACGAAGTATTCAAGTTTCATAGTCAACACGGGATGGGATTCATAAAAACAATGGAAGGCAAAAACAAAATATAAGTACGGAAGACGGTTTGATTATACTTTTATCATACGAACGGCTTCACTTGCTAATTGAATAGATGATTCCCGGTAGATAAAACCTGGGTGCTTTCAAGTCGCGACTGAATCGGTTTTACTAGGCAAGCGTGTTTCGTGCATCTTCGTTTAACACCAAGCGGGCTGTAGTCAAACACCGTCCTCTGCTGGACATAGGCCTCCTCCTGGGGGGGTTTTGCCAATACTCGCCACGCTTGGCAGGCGGGTTGGCGAGCGCAGTTAAGTGTGATTGTTCACGGAAGACGCTGCTGCTTATCTTCCGGATTACATCCTTTAACCGACTCTTACGGAAACCACGGGTAGAGAGGGTTGAGTACAATTCTTACGCCGGCACCACCACAGCAAACAAATACCTAGCATATACCATAAGTAAAAAAAAGTCCTATTGTCCTCATGTTAAGAATCAGTAAGTTCTGTTACAAGTCAGTCACAATATGAAATGAGGTTTCAAAAAAAAAACTTTGTTTTTTTTTTATTGGCAGGCTATTTGTTTGACCACAGCTTACCTGGTGTTAAGTGACAGTGTGGGGACACCTAGTCTGGAATGGAACTGGCTCTCAAGTGAGACTGCCGGAACACACCGTCAGGTGCTTGGCGGTAGATTTTCAACTTGTGGGTGGTAGCTAGCCAGCCGAGTACTAGACAGTACCCTTTCACCATGGTTTCATCACGATGTCTTCACCTTGCTCACGCTTATTGTTGGGGTTCGAACCCACGGCCTTCTGCGTGTGAAGCGACCTCGCTAACCACTGAGTTATCATCGCTAACATACGCTTTTATTGGTAAATGTGTAAGTATAACCAAGTAACGAGAAGTAAGAAGTCTGACTTCGATCTGATCTTAGAATTATCTTTACTTGAAAAGTCGAATGATGCAAACAGTGAAAGTCTGAATGATATTAGGTATATCAGCACCTATTTCTTCTATGTAGTACATATACATATATTACTAGCTGCGCCCCGCAGTTTTCCCGCGTGGTGAAAATGGATGATGATGATGAAAAGTATTCTATGTTTTATTCCAGGGCCTAAAATATCTACATGCAAAATTTTATCCAGATCCGTTCAGCCGTTATGTCGTGATTGAGTAACAAATATCCATCCAACCATCCAAACTTTCACATTTATAATATTAGTGGGATTAGTGGGATATGCGTTTGAGATGATTCTTCTACGGTTTTATTTTCGTTGTCTACAAACATAGTATTTTTAGTTACAATTTATTTTAATTCCGGGAGCGGTAGGTAGCCATCCTAGAATATAATAATGGTTCGTAACAAAGCTGTTTACGTTATTGTTGAAGACAGTGTTGTTATTCATTTTATTCGCTTTGTTATCACGATTATTATCATTGTCTGAAATGAATCTACTCATGAATGTATTAAGGAATATTCTTTTATCTTCTACTAGCTGCGCCCCGCGGTTTTACCCGCGTAGTGATGGATGATGATGACAATGAAAAGTATCCTATGTTTTATTCCAGGGCCTAAAGTATCTACATGCAAAATTTCATCCAGATCCGTTCACCCGTTCTGGCGTGATTGGGTTACAAACATCCATCCATCCATCGATCCATCCATCCATCCATCCAAACTTTCACACCACATCACGACATCAGACATAAGACGTCCACTGCTGGACCCTATGTCCAGCAGTAGACGTCTCCTCCTGGGGGGGTTTTGCCAATACTCGCCACGCTTGGCAGGCGGGTTGGCGAGCGTAGGTGTGATTGTTCAAGGAAGACGCTGCTGCCCATCTTCCGGATTACATCCCTTAGCCGACTCTTACGGCAACCACGGGTAGAGAGGGTGGGGTACTATTCTTACGCCGGCACCACTACGGCACCAAAACCACGGTCCAAACTTTCACATTTATAATATTAGTGGGATTAGTGGGATATGCATTTGAGATGATTCTTCTACGGTTTTATTTCCGTTGTCTACAAACATAGTCTTTTTAGTTAAGTTGCCTGTATAAGTTTTTTACTAGTTCTAAAACAAAACGCCTGTTTTTTGCACTTTCAGCTAAAATATGAAGTATGTCTCTGTAACATTCCTTTCATTTAATATTATACTGACCGATTGGGAGACGTGACGAGAACCTTTTTGGAACAAAATTTTTCTTACTTCAGCAATCTTTAATCTAGGCGGAGGTGCTAGACCTTCCGAGGACGCAAGATCAACTATAAACCACCAATAACCACTGCCTTACAGATCGATTATCCGATCCAACTCGTCTATTATCCAACTCGATTCGTCCATTATTTGTTGCCATCCAAACCCTTTTCCATTCCATTTGTCCGTGGAACCTATTCGGGAGCGACGATACATTAAACCAGAGATTAACTGCGCTATTTGTTTGCAGTTCTAAAGTAGTATTGGTAGAAGAAATTAAATTACATTGTGTGTACTGGTAAGATCTAAAGATGGAAAAAGGTTTTACATTGAAAAAAAAAACACCTACGCAATTAACCAAACATAGCTAAGAACCACCGCAAAGAAACTGCCTTTCAAATTAAAAAAAAAACCGCATAGAAAACGGTCCATCCGTTTGAGAGCTACGATGCCACAGACAGACGCACACACACACAGACAGACAGACATTCGGACATCAACGTCAAACTTATAAAAACTTATAAAAAAAGGACAGGTGTAGTTGTCTTCCAAAAAGTCGATATATAATTCCTCTGGAATAAATCTCTTTAAATATAAACTAGCGACCCGCCCTGGCTGTGCACGGGTTTACACGGGGCTTTTGATCAATCTCAAAGGGATTAGGCAGCGTTTTCGACGAAATAGATATAGCGATTCAAGAGGAAGGCAGCATGCAGCAGGATTAGGCAGCGTTTCCGATGGAACTTCCCAGGTGGCTTGAGTTTTTCCGACACTCTCCAACAATTATCATCATATTTCAACCAATTTACACAAAACCTTGACAAATTATATAGCTAAACTGTCCTCATGAATCATTCTACTTATTGGTGAAACTCGCATCGTGAATAGATAGACCGACTTTGTTTTATAATATGTAGTGATAGGCTTATGTTTGATCGCCATCTCGTTTCCTATTATACGAAAATTCGGTCTACGATAAAGCACGCTTGCTTAAAAGAAATCGATTCACTCGAGAACACCGTATTATCATGTCCGTGACGTGAACCTGCTCTGATTTATTACCTACTAGCTGTTACTTGCGACTTCGTCTGCCTGCCTGAATGAATGAATGAATGAATAAGCTTTTATAATGAACTATATGTGTGCCAAATTTCATTCAAATCCGTTTAGCCACTTTTGCGTGATTGACTAACAAACATCAAAATATACAAACTTTCACATTTATAATATTATTAAGATAACCTTAATAGGCATCTATTTGCGGATTCTTAACTAGCAAACTCGTCTCCGGAAAATTCGTCGAAAACAAAATTCGTTGAATCACAATAATATTGTGATATATGCTTTACCGTCTTCGACTACACCGCCAATGTGATTAGACGAATTGTTTTCGACAAAATATCCGCAAATCAGCAAACTAACTGCGAACGTTGTTCAGTGCTTATTATAGGTGAAGATTGTATCCGGCATATTGTACCAAAAGTCGCCACTACTTTACTAAAGCATGACTGGATTTGACTAGCACGGACTGGACTTGACCAAGACTGGACTTTGATTAAAAAGATAAAGATGCTGAAAACTGAAGACTGCACACAAAATACAGAAACATTGAAACTGGCAGAATGCATAGAGTGCGATGCCAAGAAAAAAGAGAAGAAAAAAACGGTCATTACGTTTCTAGACCATGCAGATTAGGTAGCGTACGTATGTCATCGGAATGAAAGGGCAGCCGGTTTCGACGAGACTACCTTTCCTTCGTTTGATTTGCGCTCGGAGCTTATTCAATATTAGGATTAGCCTGTGGTTGGGTGCTTTGAAAGAAGATTGCCTCTGTTTGATATCTAAGAGTAATAACCTGGAAATGGCAGCAAGTTTGTAAATCCCTTTTTTTGTTTAAATATTGCTTATGTATGGTCAAAACCATATAGGGTGCCGTGGTGGTGCCGGCGTTAGAATAGTACCCCACCCTCTCTACCCGTGGTTGCCGTAAGAGTCTGCTAAGGGATGTCATCTGGAAGATGGGCAGCAGCGTCTTCTTTGAACAATCACACCTGACTGTGCTCGCCAACCCGCCTGCCAAGCGTGGCGAGTATTGGCCATAAAATTTTATTTTTATTTTGGCGTGATAATATATATACGCAGTATTTAAGTTATGACAATGTATCATCATTGACAACTTTTACTTTAGGTTATGTAGTTAAATGAAAAAAAAAAAGATACTCCATATTTTATATTATTTTATCCCGACTCAACGATTTATTTTTATGGTACAGCTAATTTTTTCTCACGATTTGGTAATGACCGTAGTAAAAATTATGAGTGCAATCACCTCCTTTCGGGTTAGTATATCTCAAGCTTATAACCCTGTCTATTGAGCAATATTAAACTGTTACAACTATTTGGGCATTATAATATGGTCACCGCTAAACGAACTTCAAGTTAGTGTTATTGCAAAAATTTTATTTTTGCTCTCTTGCCACGTCTGTCTGATTCCAAGTTTATTTCTTATTAACTAGGCAACAGACTTTAGTACAATTGTCACTAGGACTATTTTTTCTTAAAAGTTTATATGTCCTTATGTAGCTGGAACGGGTAGCTAGTTACATATAAATCAATATTTTTCATGTTATATATTTTCAAGAATAATATTTTTTTAAATACTTTTTTTCTCACTTGTTGGTAGATTTTCTTAGCAGTCATCTAGGTAGGTACCTGCCACTGCAGTACCAGATATTCTGCCGCCAAGCAGTAGTGTGTACGCATTACTGTGATCCGGTTTAAAGGGTACTGCAGCTAGTGAAATTATAGGGCTGTTGAGATTAACCATCGAAAGTCTCAGAGTAATGAGCGCCAAAGCAGCGATACCCTAGACTTTGTTTTGTTACAAAAAAATCTGTGTATAGATGCAATGGTCATGGACAGGCGTTATTTCTTGCCATCAGGAGAGCGTGTTGACTTATAACTTTTACCCAAATTAAAAAAAACTTGGATATTTAGTTAAAACAAAGTTAAAACACAAAGTTGTAACTTCTTACCTCCTCGAGCGACGGAAACTGTTCCGATCCCACTTCACGCACCACCTCTCTGATTTATGATGTTACCTTTAAGTTTACATTGTCGTGGATCGAGGTACATTGTTACCTCAGTTAGTGCCGTTTTAAGGGCTTTTGATCATCGGTTGACTGCGTGAGAGAAGGTACTTATTAATTTATTGTCTGCCCTATAACTTCTGTTCATTTAAAAATAAAGATCTGGAGCTGTTGAGTTTTTTTATTTTTTTTTATTTGCTCTCTCGGGCATGCTGAAGCTGTAAAGCCATACTGCCTCATCCTACGTGATAATATTATACCATTCACCGAAGAAAATATATAAGCAACTAGCTGACCCGGCGAGCTTCGTGTCGCCTAACAAGGTTAAGGTTGCCTGGAAGAGATCGCTTTTAGCGATAAGGTCACCAGTTGTTACACCTATTAACTAGTTAATTTCTTCTGTATTATGTAATTTTAGGTGTGTACAATAAATTGTGTTTTAATTGTGTGTTATTCATTCATTCATTCATTTACCAAACATATCGACAGCAGCGCTATCTACCTGGTCCAAATGTGTTTTCAAACCATCCAGGAAGCCATTGAAATATACACACAAAACTTCATCCAAATCGGTCCAGCCGTTTAGGAGGAGTTACACATGTACAGAGATTTATATGCATTAAGAAGTTGTATAATCTTTTGATTACTATGACATAGACATGATTTTGTTTCATTATTTTTGCCGTCGAACTTTTTACATTCTGCCAGTGTCAAGTAGTATATATTTTTAGTCATGATGAAATTAATTTTTAATTTAGTTTATTAAAATATACTTACGAAGAATTCAAGGTATTGTGTTGTGGTGTTCTGTATGTATCTATTTACAACAACAAAAGTATATTTATGAATTCTATAAGTTAGTTAATCTGGTTCCCTTAGTACAAGCTTTGTTTAGTGTGGGGCTAGATGGCGCTGTATGAAATATCTCTTGATATTTATTTAATATTATCAGTTAGTAGATCAATATTTCGTTCATTAAAATGAATTCTGTAAAATAAATAATTCAATTGTGAACCTATTTTATAACAAAATTCTTACGTTGTTAAATACAAATATTGTTTGAAGACATTATTAATAAGATAACTGTGAACAATTTTGATGTCAAAGTTCTAGTAATAATAAAATTACACAGAAAATTAATCTTATTCAAAATTGATACTCGACTAAAGGACTATTTTCTCAGTAAACTGTCATCAGCAAAGTAAATATTAATCTCGTCGCTTAAATTCAGCCCAAACCACAGGCTTTAAAGATACGCAGAAAATAGGCATGATTTTATGTACTTAGCTAGTACAATGAATTCTATCAATTTGTTACTGCTCGCAAAGCTACATTGTTAATGAGACAATCCTTTAAAAGGGGTCAAAATAAGGTTAAGTATCGAGAGGTGAGTTTTAATCCTTTTAACATTTTATATTATTTTACGTAGAAGTAATTAGACGTGTGAGACGCTGTCCTGATGGCAAAATATGACACATGTCCAGAGTAATATTAATTGTCGTATCGCGTATCGTAATTGCAGCGATACATACAACTTTAAGTAACAAAGTAAAGCCCACGGCATCACAGCTTTAGTGCTCATTACTTTGAGACATTCGACGGTTAGTCTTAACAGCCATGTATTTTTTTAACATTTCAGCTCCATAGACATCGCCTTTGTCAACTTAACAATTTTTTTTAAACTTTAACACTATATATTTATATATACATTTTTTGTGTCACATTGTTTTTCCGCGACGAACTCCTCAGGGACCATTCAAGTATTACGTAAGCAGAATTTTAGTAATTATTAACCCGTCCCTCCCCCTTGTCAGCAAAAGTAAGCAAAGCTCTTACTTCCCTCTCCTATGCTTAAGTAAATATTGGTTTAATTAGCAGTTATTTCGCTAAAACGTGGTGTGTCGATAACAAGGAAACCAAACAATCAGCATAATTTATACGACTTTGCTGATATTATCACCATTCAGATCGCGTCATCCCCAATGTCGTCAAAAATAAGCAAAGTAAAGACCCCCCCTTTGCTGCTTACGTAATACTTGAACGGCTTCTTAACTACTGAACCGATTATAACTAAATCTTGCACACTGTGTGCAGTTTGATCCAACTTGAGAGATAGGATAGTTTATATCTCAATTTATAATCGCAATATTGCAAATTATTTATTTGTTTATTATACGACAATGAGGTATAATTTATTGTGATTCCATAAAATTCAAATAGATGGCGGTGTAAGATAATTTATAACTGGACTGAGTAAGTATCCAATAGATGGCGCTACGTTAAAAGTCCAAACGTTTCATATGCACTACAATTTATTTCACGTTACACGCGTGTTGAATTTGGCCACAGCAACGCGTGGCCGGGTCTGCAAGTATACTATAAATGTTTATAGTTATGCAATTAATTTTAAAGTTTCTGTGACAGCAACCGTTGGTAGATTCTTCTCATACCAAGGTGTTGTGTTCCCCAGTAGTTTCGTCTCTATCAGTGATAGCTTTCACATCGTCCTTTTACACAACAGCCCTGTAATTTCGCTAGCTACAGTACCTTTTAAACCGGAACCCGGGAATGTCATGAGGTTCCTTTGCGTATAGGGTTTGTTACGTTATACGAACATTAGAAATAATGACGTAGGTTATATTAATGAACAATTGTGATAGTTTGAAACTGTGCATCTTGCTAAAACTATAGCCAATTATAAGCGTTCAAAACTGCCAATTACAACAAAAATAGTTATGGGTACTGCCGACAGAAGTGAAAATTTATAACTTCACATTAGCATGTCGGTGATGCGAACCCATAAGTTTTGCCCCTACCAAAAGTAAAGACGTGGCTAAAGAAATTTTGAATTCATTTACAAGCTAAATAAAAGACAGGTAAAATTTTAATTTAAAGAATTTTCAACTAAAAACTTTTGTTCTCATGAATGAAAATTGTCCAACTTCTAATGGCTCGATAAACCACAGTAATACAACAGATTGCAAACATTTTAACAAAAGCAAACAGTTTACCAGCAGAGTTTATCGTTGACCGTTTTCTTAGCCGTTATTTTTATAACTGTACAATTATTTTCAATTTGAACTTTTGCAACGTCTCTGAAACAAACTTAATTCCCAAGTTAACAGCTTTTATAGAGCGAAAATGGCTATGGAACAGTTTACAGTTTGAAATCTTCGCACGAATCTGAACTTCATCTTGAGGATTTGTAAACCACATAATAAGTAATAGTGCTACAGGATCACTCTCAAACAAAAATAGAGTTCAGGTTGTTATATAAAAGTATAACAAGATATTATACCCCACTAATATTATAAATGTGATAGTTTGGATGGATGGATGGATGGATGATTGTTACTCAATCACGCCAGAACGGCTGAACGGATCTCGATGAAATTTTGCATGTAGATACTTTAGGCCTGGAATAAAACATAGGATATTTTCATCATCATCATCATCCATCACCACGCAGGTAAAACCGCGGGGCGCAACTGGTCTACTATTATTTATATGACATAAGTTTCAGCAGCCTAGTTAGGAGACCTTCCTAGTTAGGAGTCTGGCTTCCAATCTGGAGGTCCTGGGTTTAAATCCCAAAGCACGCAATTCTGTCTTTTTAACCGACTTCAAAAAAAGAAGAAGGTTCGCAATTCGCGCCGCTTTTTTTTTTTTTGTTTTTTTAAGTGATCCTCGATTACTCGAAGATGCCTGGACCGATTCAAAATATTAGTTTTTTGTTTTAAAGGGTATACTTCCCAGGTGGTCCTATTGGCACCAAGTCAGGATCTCATAATGGTATCCCAGAAAAATCGAGGGTAACCCTCAAATTTTATAGGGACGCATAATGTGTTTTATATATTTTTATTTTAAAGGATTTACTTTCAAATTGGTCGCATAGATATTACAAGAAAAATCGGTTGAGTAGTTTGATTTTTAAACCATAATACCTAAAACCTAGCCGTGTACTAGCTTAAGGGCATGAAGTAGGTTATTACAAGCTTTGATTTAACTTGCAATGTATGTATGTATGTTTGTTTGAGTGAAATCTTGCAAGTTGAATTTGACCCACTTCCCGATGTCCGTTTGCACCCTTATTTAGTGTACTTATGTATGTATCTTCGGTGGCAATATAATTATATGATACCATGGAGCTGGTCTAATGATGGAGACGGAAGATGGCCTTAGGAACTTCTGAACTAAACAAGATAAACCCATCGAGTTTGGACTCTATTGATTCGTATTGAGGAGCAATATCTAAAATACGTATCTACTATTTTTTTTAGCTTTTAGGGACAAGGAACTAAAAATTCAAAAATGAATTCTAGTAAGTATTTGGCGTATAGGTTACCTATATCCTTAAAAGCTTGAGGCACTACCCGTTACAGGTTACATATAGGTTACGTAATTATTATACCTCTGTGTCTCAAAAAGTTGAGTAATTTTTTTTTTTTCTTTTAGTTATAGCTATTTTGATCGCAGTCGGGTTATAGATTTTAACTCAAACTTTTCAGTTTGTTTTCCAAACCTCATCTACTGTTACGTAAGCACGTTCTTACCTTCAAGTGTGCAAGTAAAACGTCTCAGTTACAATAAACGTGTTAACGCAATAAAGCTGGAACTGTAATTGCTTCTGGGACTTGCGGGACAGAAAAATAAAAGGTTTGTCTGCAATAGGACTAAAGGAATTATTCTGATACGAAATGGTTAAAGACACGCGCGTGAAAAGCAGACAAAAATGCTCATTTTTTTTTTCTATGTTTTCGGCATCGCACTTTATGCATTTTGTCAGAGCCAACCTTTATTATGTCTCATCTACACGTCGAAAGACGTGTCAGCAGATGACATCTACGGATGCGTTCGCCAACGTGTAGATGGGGGTATTTGCTCGTCTGTGGTAGGTTTTTGACGTCGGCAGATGGGTCTGTCTCCAATCCGGTTGTTGTCGGTTTTTTGGGCACGCAACAAAGGGTTTTGGCGCGAGCGCACGGCGTCCGTCGACACACACACGTCTAACGACGCATTAGTAAAATAAAAATGTTGTAAGTACACAATTTATTAAGTCATTTGATTATTTATTAATTACTAAATTTAATTACTAATTACAGCTACAATCTCAACATCCATTTTTTTATGTTGCGTGTATACGTGTTGCATCTGTCGAGGATGGACACAGACTGATTGACCCACAGAGTCCACAGACGTGTGGACGGATCGTGGCGATCTATCTGCTGATGAGTCTGTCGACGTCCGCTTACGCATCTGTCGACGTGTAGAAGAGGCATTAGGAAGCACGCTTACCTGGAAAAAACCTATTTACTCCAGATTTGAAGACACCCAAGTTGTACTTCGCGAAAAACAGACGCTGGCAGAGAGTTCCACATCCTCGCTGTACGTATTAAGAATGTGGAATCGAAACGTTTAGTCCGAACATGGGGAATATCCACTATGTAAGGATGGCGCTTTGGCCGTGTCGGCCTAGCCGTCCGGTAATAAAAAGGGGCAGTTGGAACCAAATTATGCAATTCTAAGGCACACTCAAGCAATTATTTATGTGTAATATCGTACCAAATGTGTGTGTATAAACTGTGTAGTAACTTGTTATAACTTCTTTTATACTAATAAATTTACCTAAAATATATGGTATTTTAGGTAAATTATGTAAATTCATTTAACGTTTAACCGTTGGCGAAATTGCGCGTTACTCTAAAATGTCTAAATTACAAGTTAGAGCAACTGCGAAGTCTCTTTGTGTCAAGTAGTTTTGCATTTAATCGTCGAGTAGATCTTGTTGGGATTTATAAAGTAAAGTCTTTAATTAAGTTAGATGTTTACAGAAATATAGTAAAAACAAAATGTTTTTTTTTTTTTAATTTAAAACCCCTACGCAATTACTCAAACACAGCTAAGAACCACCGCAAGGAAACCGGTTTTCAAATGAACAAATCGCATCGAAATCGGTCCATCCGTTTGCGATCTACGATGCGACAGACAGACACACACACACACAGACAGATAGACAGACATCGACGTCAAACTAATAACACACCTTTTTTGCGTCGAGTGTTAAAATATCAACCCCCATCAATGCGCTCAAGCTGTTGGTGAAGAATAACATCGTGAGGAAACCATAACAAGGTGGTGGTCGGCTGTCTAGATACCACCCTCAAGTTGAACATCTGTCACCAAAAACTTAACGGCGTGTGTTAACTGCCTCACTTGAGAGCCAGTTCCATTCCAGGCTAGGTATGCTTATCATCTTCGACCACATTGTCACTTAACGTCAGGTGAACTATGATCAAATACCTAACCCGTCATCCATAAAAAAGGTAACCAAGTGTATAAATTTCGTTAATTTATAGTAGTTAGTGGTATCAGTACAATAACAAAACATACCAAACAACAAATGTTAAAAATATCTTCATATCGTCATAATAAACTATATCTTGGCCCTCCAGTTATTTCTGGCAATAAAAACATAGCAAGTGTTTTATAACTTCCTTAATAACAGAATCCACATTAAAGTAGCCACTTATAAGTTTCTTTACGACCCACACTGCAATAAACCAGATGGAAAACTATAAAAAGATAACCTATTTCATCTTTTTTCCTAAATCATAATAATTTAACAGTATGGACTAATGCTTTGTCTATCATTAAAACGCGGTAAATATTTATGTTTTACTTACGTAAAATTTTTTGAAACTCCGACTATAGTTTCGGACACATCCGATGGCCTTCATCATAGAGACGAAGCTGAGTACAAACTCGCTCGGTAAAAGCGCGCGGCTTCGTCTTGCTTCGCACAAAAACGTGTCAAAACTTCGTCTGTTTCCAAGGTAAATTTTACTGCTAGAATTTTTTGACTTTATTGATAACTAGCGACCCGCCCCGGCTTCGCACGGGTGCAATGTAGATACTAATGTGGTGCATATGCATGTATTATACATATAAACCTTCCTCTTGAATCACCTTTCCTCTCCTCCTTTCCTTTCCTCTTCTCTTGAATTATCTCTCTGTATACTATAGAGAGATAATCAGTTCATAGTTTTTAAGTTTACGGTGAACAAACAGACAGACAGACAGACGCGGTGAACGATTTTGTTTTATAATATTTAGTGTTGTTTTACTAAAATTAAATTAAGTTGAATAATCCGAATAGATTGTTAATTACATACATCCTTTGGTCTCTTGATCGAAAATAAAAAGCATTCCGAATAAACAAAAAAAAAAAATATGACTTTTAATAGTCAGTTAGATACTCTAGATTAAACTTTTAAGTCACTACTTCAATGACCGTGTATTTGAATTCTCGACGACCATAATTCCTTACTGTCTTAAGGTATATTGTTCTTAAACTCTATTCCTTCGGGGATGATGATGGCTGCCCTTACATTCGTTTTATCAAAATAATGGATCGTTTTAAGCCATTAGGTCCGAGTAAGAGGAAAAATCGACGTTGAACATCAAGGGACCGGCAAAAATAAGAGCCATTTTGGGAATAATTTAATTCTAGATTGCTGGCGAATTCACTTAGCTATGTACAATGAATAGGTACAACTTTTTTTTTAAATTAATATTTAGAATAATGAATATACAATTACACACACGTGGTTATGGTTTTCATCCGTATGGACAAGGAATTAAACAAGCTGTCGATTGCCTTGTTTTCTGAGGGATTTAACTTGGATTTATCCTAAGTCTGCGTGCTTCATCTTCGACCAGATCACACATCTGGCGGGTTGGTAATCTTGCGTGGACTTACTACTTTTCTTTTTCTTTATTCAGACTTATATTAAACGATAATGTATGTTCGATTTTTTTGTATTGCGAACATTTTCCATCGATAGCACAATAGTACGATGATTTATTACTTCCAAACCTTATTTCACCGATGTAACGTTAGTGCGAAAGTCATTACATCGACGACTATACAGCTGAACGGATCTTGACGAAGAGCGATATAGAAATGACTGTATGTTATCCACATAAGACGTCATAGTATTTTTATTATCATTTAATCATAAGCTATAATTTTTGTAGCGATGATAGCTCAGTGGTTAGCACGGTCGGTTCGCATGCCGAAGGGCGTGGGTTCAAACCCCAACAAAGAGCTTGAGCTGCCGGTGAAGGAAAACATCGTGAGGAAACCATAGCGTGGTAGGGTATTTTCTAGTACTCGGCTGGCTAGCTACCACCTTCAAGTTGAAAATCTGCCGCCAAGCATCTAACGGTGTGTTCCGGCAGACTTACTTGAAAGCCAGTACTATTCCAGGCTAGGTGTGCTTTACTATCTTCGACCACACCGTCACTTAATATCAGGTGAGATGGGGTCATACACCCAAACAAAACAAAAAAAAAAACTGCGTTACTTTATCACTAAGCGGTTGAAACTACAGGTCACTAATTTTATAGTATAGTATCGTATCATGGAAACAAAAAGGAAGAAGTTAAAACTCGAACAAAAAAACACGTTACAGACATGAAGCCATAAGTTTTTCCCCTGATAAACATGAAAAACAGCAAAGACACAAACACATCGGTACTAATTTTACATATTTTTTTGTTCTACCGTTTTTTTTGCGTTAAGACAACATACTGCATTTCCTATGGCATCCACGTTCGCGTGTATGAATGGATTTGCACAAAAGAAGAAAAATCTTGCCCACCTGTAAAAGGCATTTGTTAAATATAAAACCGGGAACCGGGACACGTATTGTTGTTCCAAGACAATGGTTCGTTTTTACCGAAATTTTCTTTTACCGTTCCTAGCTGATTATACGCCTTACGCAGGGATGCCAGATGACTTAACTTTCGTACAGATAATATCTGAGGTGTATCAAAATTATATGCACTGAAATAATTTTTGGCTTGCCGATACATTCCTCTCTTTTTTTAGGGTTCCGTACCTCAAAAGGAAAAAAACGGAACCCTTATAGGATCACATTGTTGTCTATATGTCTGTCAACTTTGTTAACGTCACCCTTTTTCTCAGGAACGCGCCGAGTATCAAGCTGAAATTCATATCAAATATTCAGGTCTATTGTCCTTTGAAGCTGTAAAAAAATCAAACTTCTAAGCCAACGCAATCAAAAGATACAGCCCAAAACCATTGCGTTTATGCTGCAAATTTTCGACAGTCGCAAGGGAATCAAAACCTACAGGGTACTTCCCGTGAACTCAGAATCTTGAAATTTGGTACGAAGCAACGTCTTATAGCACAGATAAAGAAAAAATTGCGAAAATCATAAATTACCGTAAAAAAATACCATAACTTTTCCTTATATATGTACTTACAAGTTTTTACGGAACCCCACGATGCACGAGTCCAACTCGCACTTGGCCGGTATTTTTTGTTTCTTGACGTTGTACTTTTTTCTTTTGACAGTGTCAAGTGTTTCTATATTTTCGAGTGTTTTACTTGACTGTGACTTAGTTTTTTTTTATCATCGACAACCTAGTTGGACACAGCTCACTTGATGTTATGTGACGCTGTGGTCGAAGATGGTAGAGCACACCTAGCCTGGAATGGAACTGGCTTTCAAGAACTGGCTGCCGGAACACATCGTTAGGTGCTGAGCAACAGATTTTCAACTTGAGTATATCTAGTCAGCCGAGTACTAGAAAATACCCTACCACCATGCCATGATTTCCTCACGATGTTTTCCTTCACCGGCAGCTCAAGTTCATTGTTGGGGTTTGAATTTACGCCCTTCGGCGAGTGAACCGACGGGGCTAACCACTAAGTTATCATCGCTGTAATCGCTGTTAGTGTGACTTAGACTAACACAAACTAAGTCATGATCGAACTGAGTATAGTAGATGCTATACCTAGTAGAAGTGACTTCAATAGCATTTTGGAAGTATCACAAAAAGTTATATTTAACCACATTATTTCACATACTAACGCGTAAAACTCACTTTATAAATAAAACACCACAATTTTAAATACATAAACACTCGAAAAAATACAAAAGTGAAGTCATAAGTGTGAAATTTGTATTTTTTCGAGTGTATTTAAAATTGTAGTGTTTTATTTATAAAGTGAGTTTTACTATATTGTAGGACACATTACACACAGCGCCATCTAACCCCAAACTGAGCAGAGCTTGTGTGATGGTAGTCAGATAACTGATAGGATAAATAAATACTTTTTTTTTGTAAATACATATTTATAATACATACAGAACACCCAGACACAGAACAGACATTTGTTTATACCAAACAAACATTTGTCCTTGGCGGGAATCGAACCCACGCCCTACAGCTCAGGCAGACATACTCCCAATGAGCCAACAGGACTGTCAAAATAATACAATGCGGTGATGTGACATTTCCGCGTTCCCGCCAAAACTGTCGAGACATATTCTATTCTCATGCTATTTTTACATAAAATAAGGTAGAATTGAGATCTTTTTTTTGAAGACGGTTTTGACGTAATTGTGATGGACAGCAGCAGATCTTAACGGGGAGAAGGGGAGGGGGGGCTGTAAAATGACACAAGGACGCCATATTTATATTATGTTTTAAGAAAAAACCTATCCCGTAGATAATAATTGGTTACTTTATAACTTGATCTCAAACTCTGGAAGACAGAGGGCGCCATTATCAAGTGTTTGCCCTGGGACGACAAAACACAGTCTAGGTCATCGCTGAGACTTACTTTGAGACTTTCTATGGTTAGCCCTAACAGCCCTGTAATTTCGCTAGCTGCAGCACCCTTCAAACCGGAACACAGTAATGTTTACACACTACTACTTGGCAGCAGAATATCTGGTACAGACTGCGGTGGTACCTACCTAGATGACTTCCTGTAGAGGAGATCTACTACTAAGTATTTATAGAAGTAATTAAACGGGATGACTGTTTGAACATTAGCGATATTCAAAGACATGTTAGTTAGTGGTCATATGAAACGTATAAAGAAATAAAATCTAAATAAATACAAAAAAAACTAAGAAAACCTTGGTTAAAGTTTTTCTCAAGACTACAAAATATATGGACAGCGCGCAGCCTTGTGCACCTTACTAGCGCAAGACATGACTACCATACGTATACTACGTAGTAACAGTTATCTAATCTGGGACCGCGCGCGACTTTTTTTTTTTTTTTTTTTTTTTTTTTTTTTTTTTTTTTTTTTTTTTTATGTCTGACAGGCTTGGTGTTTGACCACAACTCACCTGATGTTAAGTGACGGTGTGGTCGAAGATGGTAAATCACATCTAGCCTGTAATGACTTTCATGTCATTATTGGTGCGCGTGATTTGAGTGTCCGTATTTTTGTGGTTGCTCAGGATAATTAGGTCAATTATTAACCACCTATGTTTTTAAATAATTTGGAACGATAATCGAGTATTGAACGCCTTGTATCAATATTGCTGATGTTCAAATTTTCACGGTGTATTTATAGGA
This sequence comes from Biston stratarius, assembly GCA_950106695.1. Classification (NCBI taxonomy): domain Eukaryota; kingdom Metazoa; phylum Arthropoda; class Insecta; order Lepidoptera; family Geometridae; genus Biston; species Biston stratarius. The sequence goes on along the minus strand of OX467106.1, from coordinate 4,788,420 downwards.
GTCGTAACAAGTCGCATTTTCGTATTTCTGGCAACCCTGGCTCCACAATGTTGGAATGGTTATCTTAACGCAGATAATAGCTGAAGGTTCGTTTAGATAATGTTGTTATGGTAATGAGGTGAAAGTAACCGAAATAAATGGTTGTTAGTTTTCCTGGATATTTATCTTTTATTAGATTCCTGATTGCACCTTGTTAGTTTTTTTTTTATTACTGAATGGTTTAACCGTCATCTATAGACAATAGACAACACATTATTTATGACATAAAACAAATTTCTATTACACTAACAATACATACAGAAATAAATAACTAACATAGATAAAAAATTAAACACAAAAAAAGTAAGAAATAAATTTTATGTCACACTCGTCGTCACGTCATCAGCCATAGGACGTCCACTGCTGGACATAGGCCTCCTCCTGGGGAGGGGCTTTGCCAATACTCGCCACGCTTAGCAGGCGGGTTGACGAGCGCAGTTAGGTATGATTGTTCAAGGAAGACGCTGCTGCCCATCTTCCGTATTACATCCCCCAGCCGACTCTTACGGCAACCACGGGCAGAGAAGGTGGGGTACAATTCTTACGCCGGCACCACCACGGCAAACTCAACAAAATGTCACACTCAACTCGGCATAATGCTGACTGCAACCAGCTGTCTCTGGTCTTCCATCGAGGCCAGCAGGTGACGTCATGCACGAGTAATCATCATTGAGTGCGTCATCTCGGCTAATGTTAAGCGAAGATGCAGTTCACGATGGCCTTGCTTACTAGGCTAAAACAAGCCAATTCGCTTCCGACTTAAAGGCACCAACTTTGTACCTATCGGAGAACACCCACTCCGGCAGTAGATTTTATTGTTTAGCTCGAGCAGTTTGTGAACATCAACCATAAAAGGATATTCTCCTGGCTCTTCAATAGTAAAATTATACATTTCAAAACGATTATCATTGGAGGGAAGTGTCCAACTCAAATGTCTAAGATATTCTCTGCTATTCGTCTCCTAACTTGAGTCCAACTTGGAGGAGATAAATGCACAGTACGTGCCGACATTTTACTACTTGTAGTCGTAACTTAAGCTGGATATTCTGTTTCAAGTTAATATTTAAATATCGGTATGTTGAAAATCAATGCATTTTGTGCGGTCCCGTTGTTTTCCTAAATAATAATATTAATGTGATATAAAAATTAAGGATTCGTTTATTTAAGAATGACAGGTTAGGTGTTTAGCCACAGTAGCTATTTTTGATGGGAACTGACTCACAGATGAAGCTGCCGGAACGCACGATATCATATTGACTAGAACTAGCTGCGTTTCGCGGCTTCACTCACGTTTTCTAGAACTAAAAAGAAGATATGATAATCTATGTACCAATTATTCAAATTGGCGTGATCTGACCTGGAAATTATTTTCTAAGTTAAAGTTTGTGTTTTACCACGCCCTGTCTAATGTTGCGTAATATTATGGCTTTGAATAAAACACGTATTCGTACACAGAATCTGCACAGTTTTATTCAACCTGCCTCTTTTTAAAACCAGACGGCCAGACAAACGTGTCCAAAACGTCACCCGTGCAATGGTCCATGGTGGATATTTCTATGAGCAAAGTGATTCGATTCTACATTTTTTATTGGCACAACAAGGTTGTGTGTGAAATTGCCAGAGCCTATATTCCACAAATGGTACATTATGGGTGTGTTCAAATCCAGATCGCACTGCTGTTTACGATCAGGTGTGGTCAAACATGAACCTATTCATAGTAAAAAAAAGAAAATAGACTAGTTGGAGACCAGTATTGTGACTCCATTTCATCTCGTCCCCATGGATTGGATCGCAATAGCCAGTCTTTCTACCGCAAAGTGCAAAGTCTGGCGAAACTACCTAATACGGGAATGTTGCAAGTCTTCTGAGCACCTTTGCACCGAGTACAGTCAGGGGCGAGGTGTTTAACTGGTGTTGCCAAGTGTCAGATGGAAACAGTCTAGCTTTTAATTTGAATTTTGAATGAGTCAGACTCGCGCACCGAGGGTTCCGTACAAACCTGTAGGTATATAAGTAAAAGTTATGGTATTTTTTTAAATGGTAATTTGTGCTATAAGAGGTTGCTTCATACCAAATTTCAAGATTCTGAGTTCACGGGAAGTACCCTCTAGGTTTTGATTCCCTTGCGAGTGTCGAAAATTTGCAGCATAAACGGCTGTATATTTTGTTTGCGTTAGCTTAGAATTTTGATTTTTTTACAATTTTAAGGGACAGTACACTTGAGTATTTGATATGAATTTCAGCTTGATGCCTCCACGCGTTCCTGAGAAAAAGGGTCTTGACAGACAGACTGACGGACATCAAAGTGAACATATAAGGGTTCCGTTTTTTTCCTTTTGTGTTATGGAACCCTAAAACGTTCTTGATTATGTGTGAAGTTTGCCAACCTGCACTTGATAAACGTGGTAGACTACATCCTTACTCTTTTCACAATGAGGAGAGGATCTTTTTAACTCAAATTTAATTAAAAAAGACAGTATTTTTTTTTATTAGGTATTTCTGTTTCATATGAATAAAACAAACTGAAACATTGATAATATTAGTGTGTTTTTTTTATTTTAATTATGTAATAGTAATGCGGCGAATCAGATGCTCTCCTGTTGGTAAGAGATAACGCCTGTCCATAACCATTGCAGCGATACACAGTACTTTGAGTAGCAAAACAAAGTCCAGGACATCGCTGCTTTGGCGGTCATTAGTTCGAGATTTTCAATGGTTAGTCTTAGTATTTCTGTAATTTCGCTAAGCTACAAACAATATCCTTCAAACCGTAACACAGTATTGTATACATACTACAGCTTGGCGGCAGAATTTCTGTTACAGCGGTGGTACCGTACCAAGTAATATTCTTCTTGGTTGGCATTTGGTAGTTGCAACAAACTTGGCATAACTAACATACATGATAGTATTTTTGCTTGGTAAAATTCAAATTTAACTCTGATAGCAATACATGAATCTACGTAGATACTACTGGATGTTTGCCAAATCGTTGCAAGTTGGTCTACAGTCACTGGATCCACTTTTGTTTCCTTTTTAGGGTTTCGTACCTCAAAAGGAAAAAAACGGAACCCTTATAGGATTACTTTATAATCCATCTGTCCGTCTGTCAAGACATTCTACTTGGGAACGCGTGGAGGTATCGAATTGCACGTTGAAAAGTTGAAAGTACAGCCGTTTATGTCGTAAAAAATCGCATATTTCGCGCTCACAAAGGAATCAAAACCTATAGGGTACTTCCCGATGACCTAGAAATATGAAATTTACTACAAGTAGCATTGTTTTATAGTACACATTAAGGGAAAAAACCGAAAATTGTACATTGTTAATCTGCTCAGAAAAATAAGGTCTTTTTGCAAGGAACGAGGGTCCAAGTTTTAAAGTGAGTTAACCGTATCATATGGGGTATCATATGAAAGAGCTCCATTATTTAGGTGTGTGTTGCTACTATAACCACAATTCCAACTCATGTAACATATTATAAGTAATTTATATGGGAACTGAATTTCAGGAAAAGCTCAAGATTCCCAATTCATTTATCATACCCACTAGTCGTACGGAACCCTCGGTGGGCGAGTCTACCTCGCATTTATCCGTGTTTTATTGAGTGTACCTATCTTGTTTTCAAGTTCTTGGTCGATGTGTGGAGTACGAATTGTTGCTTCATGTTAAACAAACTTCTAAACTTCAAGCACTGACTGTCCTGTCAACTCATTTGGTAGAATATCTGCTTCAAGAGCTGTAGGGCGTGGGTTCGATTACAATTACAACCATTACAATTGGCTAGGACCTCACAAGGTGGCGTGTTCTCTAATGTGCGTGGGTTCAAACCCCATAAATACGCTCGAGCTGCCGGTGAAGGAAAACATCGCATGAAAAAAACCTTAGCATGGTAGTAAGACACTTTCTAGTACTGGACTGGCTAGCTACCACCCTGAAGTTGAAAATATGCCGCTAAGCACTTATTTCATTCCAGGCTAAGTGTGTTTACCATCTTTGACCACACCGTCATTTAACATCAGGTGATGTGTGGCCAAACACCAGGCTTGTCAACCATGAAAAAAAAACTTGACCCTGACTGACCTTTTACGACTTTTACTGTAACTTTAACTTAACTTGATTTTTAGCAAATACTTGAAAATATAGATATACTTGAGATAGCCAAGTCCATAAAGTGCGAAGACCAAATAGAGCGTCAAATAAACTAGTCTCGTAGTTTCATACAAAGTTTTCGAATGAAAGTCCGCTTTAAAACTTCACAATCAAAAGAACATCATCGATATTGCAGTACCTGGGGACAGATTTATACGTGAGCGTACAACCCATGAGTCTTTTCACTAGGGATGTGACTTGTAAAAACGAATCTTTAAAATAAAAATAATTCAGGTAATCGAATAATGTGTTCGATTTATTAGAAGACGAGAAAAAGTTACATATAAATATGAATCACTCCAGGCCCCTGGTTCTCTAACGCACGTCAAAACGTTTTTAACTTTATTAAACAATCTGAGGAGTTTAAAAAATCTATAACCCGACTGCATTTTATTAAAATAGTAATAATTAAAAGAAAAAACTTTTTAAACAAGTTTATTATTCATAATTAAATTTAAACATATAACATATTTATATTTTTGTCATCCCCTTTTAATTTCCTTTATTTTAATACCCTACTCGATAGGTTTTGGATATATTTTTTCTATTAACCTATTATATTTCGCGCCAAAAATCTACTATTTTGTTTAAACATTACCTAAGTACACTTGAATTTTTAAGGCGAATGTAACGATACCTTAACTGTCAAAATCCATCCAGCCGTTTAGAAGATACGAGGTAATAAAAAACATTACATACCTACATACAAGATACGCGCGAAAAACATAACCCTTCCTCTGCAGTCGGGTAAAAACCACTGAGATATAATCGCGGCAAAATGTATACATATAATAAAACTGGTCAAATTCTTTACATTGAAAAATGTTATTGGAGGGTTTCAACTCTATTATCGATAATGAAACAAAAAATGTAATTAAATATTTTTTTGTCTCTGTGTCTGTGTGTATGTATCTAAAATTGTCAACTTTATCGAAATGGTAGTTTAGAAATAATCGCCATCAACATCTATAGCAGTGTTTTTCAATCTGTGGGTCGCGACCCCTGTGGGAGGCCACGAAGCCACACGCGGGGGGGTCGCCAGCAAAAAGAAAAATGTAAGTATCTACACTACAATAAAACACAATTTTAGTAAAAACGATGGGCAATTACTTTGCGGCATACAGCCGCAAAGTAAGGCTTGCACAAGCCGGCATCCAAGACAAAACCGCACGCAGCCTTACCAACCTACCTTGTGAGCCGCGATCATTCAAAGCTCCCGCGGCTTACTGCATAGGTCTTAATAATGAATATAGGTATCAAAATAGAGACAATCATAAACGTAACGCTTAAAATTACTAACGTTTATCTGTCTATGGTCCAAGGGGGTCGCGACAATTTATCAACCTATAAGGGGGTTACGAATTCAAAAAGATTGAAAAACACTGATCTACAGACGTCCAAAATAACATTAACCCTGGAGTGTAGAGGAAACTTTAAGTTCACGGCTCATTATAAACTGCCAATTGGACAAGAGAATTAAGTGTGCACGTTCTCATTCGTGCAGACTGAGTAGTTAGCCTTATTGTCATAGAAAGGGCCGCCCCAAAAGCACGTGATAGACATTGAAAATAACACTTCTGAAAAGTACTTGTACAGCGCCATCTAGTCTCAATCTAAGCAAAGCTATAAAATACTAATATAGGTACTTTTTTGTAAATAGATACAATTAGAATACCCAGGCATAGAACGAACTATCATCACTTTATGAGATGGGTTAGTCCTGGATGGGAATCGAACCCACGCCCTACAACTCATAAAGCAGCGGTACTAATAAATGAGTAAGAAAATAAATATAAAAAAATCTGTTTAAAGACAAGTCATTTATATTCGAATGATGACAATAGGTATATCGTAGAAAATACACTTTGTTGAAATAAGAGGCCATCCCTAAACTATATCATTCCACTCCTTTTACAAAAGCCAGTTAAAGTGTCGTTAAAACAGAATTCACAGAAAAATTCTCGGTCACTCGAACTGCAGCGAAATTTATGGTGTATTTACGAGTAACAAAGCAAGTAATGAAAACCAATGGTATCGATCTTCTTTTATTAATTTTATGCAATCGAGTTTTATAGTTACAGTTATGGCCTACTTAAAAACTTGCTGTTACATTATATTACTTAATTATAATAATCGAAGCTTACAAATACAAAACTAACTAACTAAACTAACCTATATAAAAGGTGGTCTTTTTGCCGGAACAACATCTTCTTTTTGGTTAACATAATTTTTATCATGTCTTGCCTTTTACCTTCAAAGGCTTTCTTAAAGTAATTTAAGTTTTATTTCTTATTTACTTAGACGTGTCAAACCACAAACTGGATCTAAATTTTATAATAACAATAGAACACAATGGGCGTTATTTTGTCAGTTTTGACAATTACAGCCATTTGCAACCCATTTGTAAAAAAAAAAAACATTTGGCATTCACGATTAATTTTTAGCCCAATTGTTATTCCCATGCCTCATTTCAACCATAGCGAAAAAATGTAACTAGGGATGTAATTCTAAGTAGTTAACATCGCCTTTCTGTAGCAAGCTCTCAACTGATGCCGTAAAAACTAAGTTTACCGTCTATTAGTGGGTCTGGTTTATATCCTGACCCTTGAGATCTTGGTGTTTATGGTACAGTTTGTCGCAGTTTATTACGTTAAAGATGGACCAAGAAAGATGTATTAATATTTTAAAAGGAATGTAAGTATTATATTGAGACTTACCATCGAATGTGTCAAAGTAATGAATCCCAAAGCAGTGACGTTTTGGTTTTGTTTTGTGTCTCAAAATTCTAGGCATCGCTGCAAAATCGGAAGATGGAATCAATTAATTGTTTTATACATCTCATGTATAAAACAATCTTCTGATTCCGAGTCTCATTAGTTTTAAATAAGTTAAGTACATTTTTAAATTGTACCAATTTTAGAGAGTTTATTTATTCTCATTATTAAAATAAATATCCTAGGACATTTCACACAGCGTCATCTAGCCCCAAACTAAGCAAAGCTTGTACTAGTGGAACCAGATAACTGATAGAATATTCACATACCTACTTTTTTTGTAAAAACATACGTACAATACATATCAAACACCCAGACACAGAACAAACATTTATGCTCGTCACACAAATAAAAAAACCCACACCGTATAAGCTCTTGAAGCCGATACCCTACCAAATAAGTTAACAAGGCAGGCAATAGAGCACAAATTTGATTTTTTTGGGATGCGATTTTTTATTTTGGTTTGTGGGTTTGATTTAATAAAGGTGTTTTTAAGTTTAAGTAGAATGACCTCTTATTCATCTATGACACAATTTATTACAACTGTCTGTCTGATCACCACTGACACTGTCTGACCAAAATTATGACAGCCCTGTTGGCTCATTGGGAGTATGTCTGCCTGAGCTGTAGGGCGTGGGTTCGATTCCCGCCAAGGACAAATGTTTGTTTGGTATAAACAAATGTTTGTTCTGTGTCTGGGTGTTCTGTATGTATTTACAACAAAAAGAAAGAATTTATTTATCCTATCAGTTATCTGATTTCCATCACACAAGTTCTGCTTAGTTTGGGGTCAGATGGCGCTGTATGTCACATTACATACAATATTCCTACAATATTTATTTATATTTTATTTATTTAAAATGTGACATCGTTTATTTACCAACATTACAAAAACTTAACTATGAAACTTGATAAAACGTTAAACATACGAATAGAGTTCAACATTCCGATGTTTCATTTCGTCGACAATCTACCAACTTATGAGAAGTTACAAATCTCTATTGGCTTTTGGAGCCAATTTTACGCCCCCGCAACAATTAATAACATTTATCACATACCCCTCTCATATTCTGTACGTACATACTCATATGTCTAATTTTCTATATATAGTAGACTCGAGTGACCATCAGTTTGTAAAATGAGATGGGAATAATTTTAGTTTTAGATTCGAAATTGGATATAACGACTAAATGACATGGTCCCGGTAGAATTATTTAAGTATATATGTAAAACATAAACATATCGCTTATAGCAACATCAGATAAAGCGACATCAGTCAAAATGACGAAGCGTCATCGCAATTTAACAGTTGTAAGCAATCGTCATACTTTTACACTTAAATATAACACTATTTTATCGATAAGGCCGCCACTTGTGGCACTAGGTCAAAAGATTCTTTTATTTTCTGTACTTTTTTTTCTATTTTTGGTTTGCACAATAAAGTATAAACATATCTATGACAGGAATCTTATTAATAGCATACGCACTTTCTCCCATCACGTCCGCGCCTCATGCTATTTCTCCCTGAATTTAACATTTTATGCTTTAGTTTAGTTAGAGTGCATAGCTACTACTCACAGGTGCAATTGGATTCATAACTTTGTGATTTGTGCGTTATGTCACAAAAAATAATAACAATAATTAATATTTTAATAAAAGTTATAAATAATTTAATATTGAAGATATAATTAAATCAAAATCAAAAGAAAAAAATAATAACATTGTTTATAACGACTATCGGATATAGCATCCTTTAAAATACGACCCTCACAATGTCGTTATAACCGGTTTTAGCTTTCATTGTTCAATGCTACATTCTTTTGTAGTATGTATGTCCTCTTTACTAACTTCTTCCATTTTGTTCTGTATCTGGCCTCTCTTCTCTAAGTTGGTTTCTAGCTCACATTCCTAAAGTCTTTGCTGACAAAATATTTTTACAGCTGTGCCTTTTACTGGGGTCTTTTTGTAAAGTTCGCTTAAAATGGTTTGAATGCTCTGACATCAACTATATCTAGATCCAGCCTATTTAAGTCTTTATGACTTGCAGAATCTGACAAGCGATTCTTTATGAACCAGTTTCACGATTATCACGATTCATTCTCGTACGATATGTTCCGTCATCTTCTCGAAACGGTACAAAGATTCTTAGCTTTAACAGATCATAAAATAGACAGGCTATGTTTGGGATGAATTTTAGATTCTGCGGATCAAATGGAAACCTTATCGAAAAGTTATATAAAACGAGGCTTACCAATTGTAAAATTGCCATTCCACTGGCTTTGTGATTTCTATTCAACGCTAGTTTTGTCTATGACGCTATCACATAGGTAAAAGATTTTGTGTTAAAATCTCCAACTAATCATAAACATCAGTAAACAGGTACTGTTTGCTTCATATTAACAGTTGCAATTTGATTTAATTTGGTTTTCTGGTTTGTTTGTTTAGTTTCTCATAATTTTTCTACTACTTAGTTAAAATTATACGTATTTCTTCTGATAAATGTGACTAACACATTTGAAATACGAAAACTCTCCTATAACTGTGGTTTATTTTTTACTCAAATCCTATTTGGATTAACTTTTACTAAATATATACCTATATACCCAAGCCGTGCTGGTGCCGGCGTAAGAATAGTACCCCACCCTCTCTACCCGTGGTTGCCGTAAGAGCCGACTAAGGGATGTAACCCGGAAGATGGGCAGCAGCGTTTTCCTTGAACAATCACACTTAAATGCGCTCGCCAACCCGCCTGCCAAGCGTGGCGAGTATTGTCAAAGCCCCCCCAGAAGGAGGCCTATGTCCAGCAGTGGCTAGAGTGACACCACCTATGGCTGATAATGAATGAATATATACCTACATAGGTAGACAATAGATTTTACAAGTTCAAAATCAAGACTGATTCGAATTTTGTCAATGACTCATTAATTGACTCACTAACTAACGAGATAAATTCAGCACGTAATTTGATTGAATCTATCGAAAAAAATTAGCTTCAAAGACAGACATGAGATTTTATCCTGAAAAAAAAAATGTGACATCACTAATTGCTTATTGAGTAATAGGGTAGCGCTTAAAATATCCTAATAAAGAAAAACCAATGAATTCGGGAAACCTGGTGACCCTACTCCCGGCTAATCTCGTATTCTATCGTACGGGTGATTAGCAATTAAATTCGACGTCGGATGAGGGTCGGTATGTATCCGATTCGATACCTGGCTCGGGATTACTGAATACGGCCGAGGTTAGAATATCGAGCATGGTTTTAGATGATTTTACAGTTGTAAATGTTTGTGTGTGGTAATAGTCTCTCTGCACTTGCATCCCCCTGGCTAAGTGACAATTGTAGAAAGCATAATGTACCTATTAATATTTATAACTGTAAGCTGTAACCTAATATGAAAAGAAAGATCCACAAAAAAATGCCTTGCTGAGTTTCTTGCCGGAGTCTTCTCAGTTGAAGTGTAATTACGAGCCGGTGGTAGATTCAAACATGTGACTTAAGGTTCATAAGTGCCTTACCAGGGCCTAAACTATTTGTATTTGTATTAAACTGAATAAATGACTTTTGCTTTTGATTTTGATGATATTACACTTGTAGTATATAGTTCCCAGAGCCTGGTTTTTTTTGTGTATATCGTAACAACATTAATTAGTATGAGATGTTTGTTTTTCTTGACAAGAAGTAATTTTCGTTCTCCGCATTCAGGCGTCCCACATTTTGTTGAAAATTTTAGCGGGTTTTAGCTCGTATCATTTTTGTGGAATTACTTTCTGAAGTTTTGGGACAAACATTTAAGCGAAAATTTGAGCCCTGTTGCCATGACAACAAAGTCTCGAATTTCAAACAGTTTTTGTATCTTGTCGCCGGGATGCTCTAGTGAGTTTTAATATTATGGGCGTTATATTTTGAACTGTGTGTATACTGTTTTAAAGTTCGAAATCTAATGTGTTTGTTTCACTAAAATTTGTAAATGAAGTTCCAAATATAATAGTCATCTTTTGTTTACTAGAACCACCACGCTTTTTCTTTGTGATTAAAAAGTTTGAGTTGGATAAAAGTTTTTTTTGTTTATTTTTATAATTAAACAATCGGCCAAAATCTTTGAGGAAAAAAAAGACAAAAGTTTAATTTCCTAATATAAAATATCTTCATAAACAACCATCATTCAATAATTATACAGTGCTCGCTCCTTAGTTTCTACTTTTACAAAGCTCTTATATATATGTATGTTCAATTAAAAACAAATAGGTTATTCATTCAAAAATTATATATAAGTACAACGTAAATTTAAATTGCTAAAAGTTAGAAAAAGGCCTTATGTATTATGTATAAGAAAGAAAAACAAGTTACGGAAGTTTTGTTATTTTTTACATTGAAGGTAAGTTTTATGAGAGAGATTGTTAGCTAAATCAACAAACTCAGTGGCCATTTTCAAGGAGTTAAAATAGAGACTGTTTCACGCGGCGGGGCTTGCACTGTTTGACTCTCTGTTTGTATTGTGTCTAATAAACTTTTTTGATTTTTTACTGCGGGCTACCTTTTACCGGGGGCCGCTGTGCTCATCCAAAAAGTGTTAAAGTCACTTCTTTTTTATAATAAGACTTTGCCTAAGGTTAACAACATAGAAAACCTCAAGCTTAAAGAAATCTATCTCTTACCTACTTTATGATCTAGCTTTTTTTGTCTTCTTTCTTTAACTGGGAATGGTGCAGATATCCAAAAGGTGTCAAAACACGTCAGTTTCCCCTTTCTAGTAAAACTCAAAAAACAGTTAAAGTACGTAGGAGAAATCCAAAGGTAATTTCTCTTACCTACAAATTTCTATTTAAAATTTTGTAATTTTATTTTTCTTTTTATTTTAATGTTTTTGTAATTGTTTGTGAGATTCTAATGTAATTCTCATTAAATACAATTTTATTATTATATTTTTTTATTTTCCTAGCCTTTTTTTATTATATCTTTCATTGCAGGCTGCTGTGCGCATCTAAAGGTGTCAAAATAATTTCAGTTTAATTTTTCCAGTACAAATTTAAAAAGTCAGTTAAATTACGTAGGAAACGAAAGGTAGGTATTTTTTCCTTCTCGCCTGAATGGCCAAACCATTTTCATTTTTTATAATCGCAAAACATGTCATAATTACGTCCGTTTATTTTTTCTAGTAAAATTGTGAAATCAGTTAAAGTGGGTAGAAAACTTAAAGGTATTATTCTCGTACCTACGGAATAACCTAGACCGATCGTAAATCGTAATCAAACTGTCAGAACTAGCCGCTAGGGGCAGCCAAATTATTAGATTGCCTTTTGATTTGTTACCGGGTCTTGAAAGAGCCTAATACATATTAAACATTTAAATCTTACTATATTATAACGGGCAAGGAAAACATCATGAAGAAATCTACATATCAGACTCCATAAAAAAAAAATGCCCACGGTCTGAACTATGGCCTTATCCCTCTTACAATGAGAATAGAATAGAATATTTTTATTGGCCTTATACACATGTTACACTAAGCACTTCGGACTTACAATTTCATTAGTAAAATTATATAAAACTAGCTGCGCCCCACGGTTTTACCCGCGTGGTGATGGATAATGATGATAATGAAAAGTATCCTATGTTTTATTCCAGGGCCTAAAGTATCCACATGCAAAATTTCATCCAGATCCGTTCAGCCGTTCCGGCGTGATTGAGTAACAAACATCCATCCATCCAAACTTTCACATTTATAGGTAATATTAGTGGGATTAAATTGAATAAGGAAAAGAATGCAAATAAACAAATATCACTGCCTGATATTAACAATAATTTCCAGTGAATAATATAAAATGTCAAATGAATATTAGAATGTCAGGTCAAAATAATAAATAATGACAATAGTACATTTAAAAAAAAATTGCCTACGCCCACTGGTAGGACAGTTTATAAAAACAGAGCTGTTTTGGCTATCGATATTAACAATTAATTAATATCAGTAATTTATATATACTCGATATATTAATAGATAACGCAGTCCAAAGGTGTATACTGCTCTATAGTTGAAGTGAGTGTCAACTACAGAGCAGTATATACACCATGTTCAGTACTCCACAAATTTGATTTTATAAATAAGTTAAGACCCCCTATAAATTATGTTACACAAATTTCATAATTTTGTGTAACGTGCTTAAAAATATTAATTACAAAAAATAATAGTAATGAAATACTTGCCGCAGACAAAATGATTGAAGTGAGATGCCAAAAACAAAGAAATAAATTGCCAAACAAAAAACTTGACAGTGACAGCTCTTCTTAGCAGGAGCATCTAGGACAATCTAGGTTGTTACCACCGCAGCATCAGATATTCTGCTGTCAAGCAGTAGCGTGTTCTCACTGCTGTGTTCTGGTTTAAGAGATACTGCAGCTAGTGAAATTACAGGGCTATTTAGACTAGCCGTCAAATGTCTTAAAGTATGGAGTGCCTTGGATTTTACAGGACAGGATAGTTCTAGGCTTCACTGCAATAGTCATGAACAAGCGTTATCTCTTTCCATCAGGGGAGCGTTCCATTGAATTTTACATAAAAACAAGTAAATATTGAGAATTAAAAAAACCTTCGACACCACTAACTTAATAACTAGACTAACTTGAAATATACGTACCACAAAAATAACAGTACAGCAAATTTTAAATCAATCGGATTTGTGAAGTTATTAAGATCCTTTTGTCAAGTAGAAAATGAGCTGATGATCATTAAACGCCGGAACAGATCTTTATAAATTATAGCTAAGAATCTTCTCTTCTTCTTCTTGATTACGTTGGCGTTCAACCAAAAAACAACCGCATCAAAACGATGCCACAGATAGACACACATATACACGGAAAAACACGTCAAACTTATAAAACTCCTTTTTTGCGTCGGGGGTTAAAAAGAAAGTAATGCAGTTTCTATTTAAGTCCGAAAACCTCTTCGAAGCGCAGCTGTGTTAGTTTTGATACATTCCAGCTAAACGTAATACGTTGAAATCTATAACCCCCTCAGAATAAAAAATATTTAATCTGGTTTACGGAGATTAACCATTGCTTTGTTGCAAATATGGCAACATTTAAAAATATTATCGGTTCAGGTGCATAGGTTTACGATAAGTCGTTAACTGGATTAAACCAGTTATTCCGAGCTATATTCCTTGACAAAATTGCTAACCTTTATATGTCCGTTGGGAATCTGGCCACAATACAATGTGACTTGTATGTTACATTTAAATTATTTTAAAGGATTATCCGACCGTTTAATTTTTATCTATATCGAGAGATAATACAAAGCTTATTGTACACACCATTAGGTAGAACTTTTACGATGGCCACAACACAAAATCGAGTTTTGGCCGAAACGCGGAAAGAGTCGTGTCGCCCTATTATATTTCTTTTCCAAAACTAGTATTTTTTCGAGTGTTTATGTATAAATTAGTGGTGTTTTATTCATAAAGTGCCGAATTACAAGCCCAAATGTCTGGGAAAGTAATATAATGCGGTGAAACATGACCTTTCGTGTTGCTTCCAAAACTCCATCGAAGCTTATTGTAAAGTCGCCACTACTTTACTAATGCATGACTAGATTTAACTGGCCCGGACTGGACTTTGACTATAAAGATAAAGAAGCTGAAAATTGAAGACTGCACACAAAATACAGATACAATGAAACTGGCAGAATGCACAGAGTGAAATGCCAAGAAAGAAAAAAAAACTAAAACTTATAACTATGTAATATACCCTCAACTTTGGCTCTTTTATTGAGTCAAAGTCTCAATTGGCTGCTAAAAAGACGAATTAGTGTTCTAAAATTGTTAAATCAACACCCTAAGTATTGTTACATTGCGATGAAACGCGGTGTACGTGTTAAAACTGTCTCATACGAGATAAATTATCTTAAACAAAATAAATTTTATTCTGGCAATTTTAATAACCAAAATTGTAATAAATTGTTTCAGATCGAGAAGACCCTCATCACCATTCTCCAATGATATGTTGAAAGGTATGCCTTAAAATATAATTATAACAATATTTATCTAAAATTTAAAAGAATTATGTTAAAGTTATAAAAAATTGTCCTGAATTTTATACAATATTGATAGGGTTGCGCTTACGATACGCTTAGTCAAGGTCCGTCTCGCCGGGAAAATATATAATAGTTTTAAGGTCTATAATACTCTTTCATAATGTAATTAATATTTTAACATTTTTAATAGTATTTTAGACAGTGGCATAGTGTATAGATTAAATTATTTTGAAAATGTATTGATAAGATTTTTTTTTGGCAAGCTATATGTGCAGCCAGGTAATGTTGCAAATTCAAACAGACCATTAAAATTTACAAAGTGTCTTATGGTCGTTTGTATACTGTTGACCATTGAGGAGACCTTACATCTGGAGGCAAATCCTGGGTGTAGAGTAAGGTCATGCTAACCATAAACATACATTCTCATCGGAACTGAAACAACCAGTCACAATTCCTGTAGTATATAAGAGAAATAAAAATATATCCCAAGTTAAACAAGCTGAAGAGTTTAAAAAATCTATAACCCTACTGCGATTAAACTAGCTATAATTAAAAGAAAATTCTGTCCATCCTGTGGAAGGACGTCATTCGCTGCGTTTGCCGGTCCGTTGTCCCCACTCCAGAACTTTGCAGCCCCATTGGCCATCGGTTCTGCGTGCTATGTGCCCTGCCCATTACTGCCACTTCAACTTGCTAATCCATTGGGCTATGTCGGTATGTTGGTTTACAATTACTTACCAAAAATTATTTGGGCCGAGTTTATTATGTTACTAAATTCTCTTTAAAACTGACTATGTTGTCTTTAGATTTTTCAACGGGCTATAGGATAGGCGTACACTGTCTGCGTTAGCTGTTATAAAATACTGTGAGCTATTTCACTATGCACACTAGATTTATGACGGTCGTTGCGTGTGCACCCACCTTTATGGGTTATTCTGCATGAAAATGTAAACTGTATGTATGACAGAATAGACGTAGCATACCGCTATATGAATAATATTTTAAATTGATTTTAACTTCTTTTTTGTTTTGGCTTAGCATTTAGTTCATTTTATATGTGATTTCGAGCTAAATACACCCTAAAACCAATCCCCGAAGAGTTAATAGAGAAGTAAATTATCGCTGACAGTACGCTCTCCTTCCTTTTTAACTGACTCCATTTTAAATTTATCGCAGCAATTTCTTTCAACGTGCGATATCAAATAGACTTAAGAACTCATAAAGGAGATGCATGCGCTGCAATCGTATAGATAAAGTTACAGCGCACAGTATACTTTAAAAACCGTACCTAAGCACATAATGACTATTTTTTACATAATTTATCTTTACAATGTGGTAGGTGCTCGTGTGGTCTGTAACAGGAGCTCGACAAGACAGGTGCCGCCATTGTATCAGATATTCCACAGCCAACTAGTAGTGTGTAAATATTACAGGGCTATTGAGAATAACCATGGAATGTCTTAGTACCAAAGCGGCGATGCCCTCGACTTTGTTTTTTATTTAAAATCTTGACTACTGCTGCAATATTCATGGACAAGCGTTATCTCTTACCAACGGGGGTGTGTTTTGTTTGTCACATTACAATAACTTTTTTTTTTTAACCAGTATAATTAACAGAACGAACGTAGGTACAGAAGGGTCACTTTTGAACCATAGCAGATTTGACGTATAAAAATGTCGCCCTCTTGCACGTGAAATTGAAACTAATCTAGTGGTATGAGCGTTCATATTTGGTTAGGCAAAGTTGACTCAAAACCGGTCCAGCTGAATGACATGTGAAAAGGTTGAAACTTGCAGGTATCAATTAAAAATGAATCATTATAAAGTATGCAGTCTAAAGATATTTTCACAACCGTAACCCTATTTAAACAAAAGCTATACTAAAATATATTAACACTTCAAGAAGGTAGCATCGAAAAACATTAGTTTATTAAGCCATTCAATTGATTTAACAAATCATACATTAATTTACTTACCTGCCGTGGTGGTGCCGGCGTAAGAATTGTACCCCACATTCTCTACCCATGGTTACCGTAAAAGTCGGCTAAGGGATGTAATACGGAAGATGGGCAGCAGCGTCTTCCTTGAACAATCATACCTAACTACGCTCGCTAACCCGCCTGCCAAGCGTGGCAAGTATTGGTAAAACTCCTCCCCAGGAGGAGGCCTATGTCCAGCAGTGGACGTCCTATGGCTGATGATGATGATGACATTAATTTAACTAAAACGCTCGACGACTATATGATATGAAATGACAGTGCGAATAATTTAATAGTTTTTTTGTAATTTTAATTAAGTACATAAAACCTATGCTACTGTTATATCTTACAGCACCGCTTTACAGCTCTAAAGGCATTTAGCTATTATTGCTTCTTACGCTTGTTACTTCCTACATTTTAAGGGAGATTTTAAATTCTTTATGAGTTCATTATAGCGAAAAGTAACATTGAAAGTGTTGAATAATTTAAGCGGAGGGCTTAAAGAAAGTCTTATTGGCTATTTTCAGAAACGGTCCAATTGCAATGAAGCTCTCTTAACGTTTTGAATTTCGATAAAATTTAGTTAGATTTTGGCTATAAAATTTAATTTCTAGGGCAGTAGATATTGTTTAGTAGCTGGTTTTATGTTCCTACATTAGATTTATGTTGTTTTATTTATCTTATATCCTATTACTGAGAAACATTTATAGTCAAAATTAATTTTGAAATTTTAGTACCTTTATATAAAAGTAAACATAGTACCTAAACACACTAAAGTAAGTTACTGGACTAATTACGTCGGCTACTGTATTATAATTTACAACACAATCTCTCGCTCGCTCGCTCACTAGACAATATGAGCGTGTTTTGGTACCTTAGTCGATTAATTAACTTATATTGCATTACAGTGTGTTTTGCGGATCAAAAATATGGCAGTTGCGCGTCAACGCTGTTTCGCGCGATTAATTTTTCATAAAAATATAACGGGAAAAAAACTTTGGTTAAACATTTTGATTGAAAATAAAGATAATAATGATGTAGATAATGTACTGAACGCTAAAAAATTATTCGGTAGGTTTTAGATACCAGTCATCACAACATTCTCCTTATCAATCTGGGGCATTGATCAGTTTTTTTTTTTTTTGCCAATACTCGCTACGCTTGGCAGGTGGGTTGGCGAGCACAGTTAGGTGTGATTGTTCAAGGAAGACGCTGCTGCCCATCATCATCATGCATGAGTTGGGTACTATTCTTACGCCGGCACCACCACGGCAACCTACCATATAACCATACAAAATCTTGTTATAGGTTTTACTCAGCCTAAAATAAATGATTTTGCAAGTCATTATATCTATCTATCTAATAATCTAACACATTAAAACGAGAAATTCTTGTAATGTATATATATAATCTGAATCTCGGAAACGGCTCCAACGATTTTCATGAAATTTAATATGCAGGTGGTTTCGGGGGCGATAAATCTAGCTAGGTTTTATTTTTAGAAAACGTCGTTTTATCGGTATTTTCAGCCGAGCAAAGCTTGGTCATCCAGGTACTGTCAATTATCAAGGCAAGTATCTCGGTAAGCCAAGGCTTTGCCTACGTAAGGATCATTTCCTATCTCTAGAAGCAGAGTCTCAATAATCTGCAAACGTCATGCATATGTGCATTCTTGCAATGTTTTACTTCACAACAGGCTAGCGACTTGACCAAGTTACTTGTCCTTGTTTGTTTCTGACGTAGGATTTGTGGATTAACCAGAGTCAAATATATCCTAGGTGTTTGACCACAGCTCACCTGATGTTAAGTGACTATGTGGGGTAGAAGATGATAAACACACCTAGCTCGAAATGGAACTAGTAAGTGAGGCTGCCGAAACTCGCTATTAGGTGCTTGGTGGTAGATTTTAAACTAGAGGATGGAGCTAGCCAGCCAAGTACTAGAAAGTATCCTACCACCATGCTATGGTTTCCTCGCGATGTTTTCCTTCACCGGCAGCTCAAAGTCATTATCCTAACTTTAAAAATAGGCTTACGTTTGACCGCCATCGCACCTGATGTTAAGTGATGATGCGGTCTAAAATGGAGCACGCTTGCTTAGAATATACCGATTCACTCACGACTTGAAGACATCCAGATTATTACCCAACCGGGAACACCCTCTCAGGCAGCGCATTCCACTGTCTAGCAGTCCGCACAATGAACGTGGAATCAAATCGTTTCATTCGAGTTTTTGGAACGTCGTCCATGAAACGATGTCGCTTTTTTGAGCTTCTGGCTGTCCGATAGAAATAGTTTTTTTTTAATAGTTTATAAATATGAAAGGAAAAATGGCCTGTAACTTTGGTGTTATTAATAATCTATTTGTATTTGTAACTATTAATTGTAAAAGCTAAACCTCATTACATTTATATTGTTTACTATCCAACACGTCATACCTGTCAAGCACAAAAAAGTGTGCATTTAAGCTAGTGGTAAAGCTAACTGGAACACTTTAAAGCTGCACTGTCGTGAGCTTTATCAAGTATTGGAGACACAGCAACTCCATGTGCATATCTGGATGATATGTTTATCCATTTCTATGCAAATAACTGACAGGTGGATAAACAGCTTAGTATTGCAGTAATGTGTATGATATATTGAGTTTAGCTGCCTTTTTGCTCCGGTAATAGTAAAAGTTGTTTATAATGATGAGTATAATTACCCTCTTTCGGCGTAGTACACTAAGCTTATAACCCTGTATAGAAAATAAGCCTTTTGTTAATGGTTGAAAGCGAAGTATTTGACCACAGCTTATCTGATGTTAAGTGACGGTGTAGTCGATGATGATAAACACACCTAGCCTGGAATGGAACTGGCTCTCAAGTGAGGCTGCCGGAACACACCGTTCGATGCTTGGCGACAGATTTTCAACTTGAGAGTGGTAGCTAGCCAGTCGAGTACTAGAAAGTACCCTACCACCACGTTATGGTTTCCTCACGATGTTTCCTTCACCGGCAGCTCAAGTTTGTTGGGGCTTGAACCCACGCCCTTCGGCGTGTGAACCTACCACACTAACCACTGGACTATCATAGCTACAAAGCCTACAGGAAAGTTTTTTTTTTTAAATTATTTATGTCGGATTTCTGTCTTGTTGGAGCTCGTGGGGTCGTGTAGCTGAAGACGTCACGATAAGCTGGAATATTCCTGACCCCGTACAGGAGGATTTTGGTGAGGTGCGGCTCCAGAGTGCATTCCAGCGCAGCACGCCACCGACCCGCTCTCACCCTCGCAACCGCGCATTTACCGCTGTCTCTACGTGCGAGGCACGTAGCAGCTTGTAGTGCGATGTGTTGTGCTTTGCCTTGATTCCTTGAAGAAGCCCATTGAATATGGCCGGATAGTTTTACTATCCTACATAATTAAGCGAGACTAATCCTGCACAAGTAAAACAAAAATGTGTCAAAACCACCTCAGTTCCTATAGTGAAATGTCATAAATTATTTCACTTTCTCATTTCCCCAGCCGCAAACGAGTTACACCAAAACAAAGTGGGCTACCTACTTCTCAAAAATTAATAAGAAAACTTGACAGTTGGGACCCGCGAACACCTTAAAAGTTCGCCGAAACTTGCTACCTTCGGGAGAACGGTAGATTTGATATTAATTTCTTAGGCGAACCTCGAGGCAGCAAGATTGCTATTAAACAAGGTTTAAGTGAACAACTTTGTCCGCAAAATCAACAGACGTAAGGAAACTACCTCGATATACGGGGCTACGCGTATTGGTAATACTGTGTAATCATTGTATATATTATAATGAACAACTTATAAAGTAAACAAACTGCTATAGCTATCTTTACTTTTATTCTAAGACCGATAATATAATTGCGTCAGAAATAAGCTGTTCCTTTCTTGAGAGTGGATGATATTTTTTCATGGTAGATATGATTTTTTCTCGACTAAGATTACAACCAAAAAAATTTGTTCATATTGATTTCTACAATGACTCCCATTCATTGTAGTGTTCCTGTTCCGCGTAACCTTGTATTTTAGTATAGCTCTATTTAAAATCATTATTAGCCTGTCTCCATGTATTTTAATACTATAAATATTTTTTTTACTAACCTCGATTTTGTGGATATATTAATTAAATTTTTGTCAGTTTGTGACCAGAGGTATTGTAACTTCCAGAGCTCTCAAAAAAGTTCTAAATGTCTTTTTAAACACCTATTTTGCTAGCCTAGCTGTATAAAGGCTACTGGACCTAAATTTTGGGTAAAGGCCCGAGTCTTCTGCAACACTAATTCTAAGACATCATCAGATTAACTTGATGATGTCATGAATAAATAATTGATCACAAATAATATTATATTTATATATATTGTCATCAACTATACTTACATAATTTTGCAACTCGAAATCAATTAGAAGTTAATCAAAATGTCTAAAATAAAATCTATCCCACTAATACCTATTATAAATGTGAAAGTTTGGATGGATGGATGGATGGATGGATGGATGCTTGTTACTCAATCTCGCCAGAACGGCTGTACGGATCTAGATGAAATTTTGCAAGTAGATACTTTAGGCCCTGGAATAAAACATAGGATAAATTTTATCATTATCATCATCATCATCATCCATCGCCACGCGGGTAAAACCGCGGGACACCGCGGCCTAGCTATTACTCTTTAATATAAAAAAATACGACTCTATTCCGACTAAAAAAATAAGTGTGTTAAAATCTGGAATTTCTATTTCTTTATTTAACTCAGAATAGACAATTTGAAACAAGTCGATAAACTAACACAAAGAGATACAGCTAGTTCCTAAACTAACACTCACTCCATCGAATACTATCACAACTTTGACGTACAGACACTTCTCGATGCTGAAACTCTTAAAAAGTTAGGTATCAAGAAAGTCAATGCTCGAAGTAAAACTGTTATGTCCATAGTTGGAGGACCATTTGTTGTTTTCAACATCATTTGTTGAAAAGGACATAAAGTTTTGGTTGAAACGCAAACGACAATAACAAATTACAAGTTTACAAATACTAGTGTTTTTTTTCATGTGTTTATGAATAAAACTAGTCGTGTTTTAATCTTTGAGTACTGAATGTACGTCTCCAGAATCGTGCATACATCATATCGTGCATAAGTCATTTTGAACATATTTTTGTATGTGACACTTTAGTGATGCATACGTCTATTCCAATTATTATCGATATTTCGATACATCGAGTTTGGAACGAAGCCACTCGAGCCCTGTATTGTGTTAGTTTTATAGCCACGGTTGTAGCGAGCGACAATAACGTATTGTCACATCACTCAATTCTAGGGTTGCCAAGAGCTAAACGATACAGAGACTTAAAATAAATAATTAAAAAACTAAATAAAACATTATACACAGCGCCATCTGACCCCAAACTAAGCAGAGCTTATGTGACGGAAGTCAGATAACTGATAGAATACAAAAATACTTTTTCATATTAAAAAAAATAATTAAATACATACTTGTAATATGTACAGAACACCCAGACACAGAACAAACATTTGTTTATACGAAACAAACATTTGTCCTGGGCTGGAATCGAACCCACGCCCTACAACTCAGGCAGGCATACTCCCAATGAGCCAACAGGGCTGTCTACAAACAGTTGTTTGCATTTAGTAAAGGTTGTGGGCGAATTTTTTGTGTCCCCAAACCGAAGAACGTGTAGGTACAAACGAGCGGTGACGCTATAATAGCATTGGGAACTTAAAACGCAGCATAGTTTTAATAAATATATAGACTGGAAAGACAAACGGACACGGCTGGCTTTTGGAACGGAGTTCCATATTGCACGTATCGTTCTCATTTGTTTGCGGGCTGAGAGGCTAGACCGAAAAATGTGTAACAATGACAAACGACACTAAAAACCGACATCTTTTTGCAGTGATTTTTGAGGCACTTCCTGATCACCTACGAAACTAAAACTTTTTGCAATCGATTCAGTTTGCCATCAATTTTGAGATATGATAAAAATATTATATAGTTTTAAAAAAATAAAGCCATTAAAGGAAATCTTTTCCAACCGGGTGTCCATAAGACAACTCAAAATTTTTTTAAATATAAAAATTCTTTCAAAATGCTCTCCTGATAACGCATGTATATGACCATGGCAGCGGTACCCAGAACTAAGTACCAGAATCACATCATCAGCCACTCCACGTCCACTCCACTCCACTGGACGTCCACTGCTGGACATAGGCCTCCTCCTGGGGTGGTTTTGCCAAAGTCAGCCATAAAAAAAATGGATTTTACCTCCAATTTTTTTTATTGAGACGAATCTAACGATACTTTAATCGTCGTAATCCATTCAGCCGTTTGGAAGATGCGAGGTTATTCACAAATTTACATATATACATACAAGATACGCGCGAAAAACATAGCCCTTCCTTAGCAGTCGGGTAAAAACACCTATGCTTGTCACACAAATCTTTGTGTGTGGAAATCAAAATTAAAATTTTTAATTTAATTACTTGTATACTTTCACTTGGTGGTAGATTTCCTTAGCAGGAGGTCGTCTAGGTAGGTACCACCGCAGTAACTGATATTCTGCCGCCAAGCAGTAGTGTGTAAACATTACTGTGTTCCGGTTTGAAGGGTACAGCAGCTAGCGAAATTACAAGGCTATTGAGACTAACCATCTAGTCTCAAAGTAATTAGCGCCAAGGCAGCGATGCTCTGGACTTTGTTTTACTACTCAAAGTTCTGTGTATCGTTGCACTGATCATGGACAGGCGTTATCTCTTAACATCAGGTGATCGTCTCGTTCGTCTCATAACTGTTAAATAATAATAAAAAATTAATATAAGAGATATCCTTAATACATACAAAGCACCCAGAAACAAATATCTATGTTTGTCACATGAATATTTGCATCAAGCGAAGTAAGGTAAAGTATTTACAATTTGAACTGTGGCAACCATATATGTTATCCCTATACTAGCGACAAATAAACCTCACAAGACATACAACGCAGCGTCTATTATAATTTCCCATATGCTCCCCGCTATTCCAGGGCCTAGAGGTTTCTATGAATAATTTACATGCGTTTTTTGAAACAACATCTTGAATATTTAGATTTTTGTGCGAGAAAGTATTGAATCGTTGCGTTTTATGTGATATTACTAGTGTATACCCCAGAAGCAAATAAGTGATTATCTAAGTTATACGTGTGAATATATTTATTAGATAGATAGATAGATTGTGCGCGCACGTATACCAAATACTTCTTTACTTATCTTTGTGAAGTTATGGTATTTATTTTTATGATAATTTATGCTTTTCGCAATTTTTCCTTTATCTGTGCTATAAGACGTTGCTTCGTACCAAATTTCAAGATTCTGAGTTCACGGGGAGTATCCTGTAGGTTTTGATTCCGTTGCGAGTGTCGAAAATTTGCAGCATAAACGGCTGTATCTTTTGTTAGAAGTTTGATTTTATTCTCAGCTCCAAGGGACAGTAGACTTGAGTATTTGATATGAATTTCAGCTTGATACCTCCACGCGTTCCTGAGAAAAAGGGTATTGACAGACAGACACACGGATAAAGGGTTATTTTCATTATCCTATAAGGGTACCTTGTTTCCGTTTGAGGTACGGAACCCTAAAAACAATGACAGACAGAAATATGCAAAAAAATACGTGCATACCATCATACGAAACCATAAAGCCTATCAATTACTTTTGTCTATATTAACCACAAATGTATACAGTTCGTTGTAAATTAATGTTAATCTTAATAACGACGTAATAAAATATTAATTACAACAGCAGCAAACATATTCTAAAAGCAGTACCTACGACATAATTTCGCTTCAACATAAAGTAACAATTTCGTAAGCTCGTCCTAATTTATCGTGAGGAATATTTTCGCGTACAAGGAAATACACACTGTCTCTAGCTATAACTTTATTTAAGACATTATTTACTTCACTCGTCCTGGCAACAGCAACAATAGCTTTTGTCTCCTTCAGGATAGAACACAAAATGCTTAGAGACGTTTCGTAACTCTATTTCCTTGGTCATTACTCTTTTTCGTTGCTGCTTGCAGGAAAGGCAGCTTAAAGGAACACTACAAAAGGTACTCCATGACTGATTGTCCTTGAATCGTTCTGTAATGGTTTATGATGATGCCACGAATACACATAGAAACTATGTGATGGAACGGTTGTATTATGAGCTCTTTGTCTTAAGGGCTAGCTACTTCTAGCTTATTTGGTTGAAGTTCTGTTTTATAACGGAAAACAGGAACCGGTAAAGACAAAACATAGTGACAAACCAAAGTATGTTGATAGGGTACTCCGCTGGTCAGCTTTTTTTTGTGTAATAGGTAGTAATGTGATGAACAATACGCTCTCCTGATGGTAAGAGATAACGCATGGCCAAGACCATTGCAGCAATAGTCAGAACTTTGAGTAGCAAAACAAATTCCGTGGCATCGCTGCTTTGGCACTCATTACTTTGACACTTTCGATGGTTAATCTCAACAGCCCAGTAATTTTGCTAGCCCTTCAAACCGGAACACAGTAATGTTTACACACTACTGCTTGGCGGCAGAATATCTGGTACTGCGGTGGTACGTGCCTAGACGACTTCCTGCTAAGGAAATCTACCACTACACAGAATGATGGTAGGGTATTTTCTAGTACTCGGCCGGCTAGCTACCAAGTTAAAAATCGGCCTCTAAAGACCATATGGTATATTCTGGCAGGCTCACTTGAGAGCCAGTTCCATTCCAGGCTAGGCGTTTTACCATCTTCGAACACACCATCACTTATTAACATAAGGTGAGCCGTGTTCAAACATCTAGCTAGTCAACCATAAAAAACCATTCCATGCTAAGGTTTAAGGTTTAAGGCTAATGTTTACCATCTTCGACTATCACGCATTTAATAAGATGAACTATGGTCTAACATTCAGCCTGTCAATCATAAAAAAGTTCAGTTTAGAGATCCAAAGTACATCAAAGAGGTGTTAGCATCCCTATTTAAACTTCAAAATTAATTATTTATTTATTTATTACATGAAATATTATATTAATGTACCTGATTCTTTTTGACATTTTACCTGTACCTTGTACCTACCTGTGTATTTGTTTACTGTGTTCCGGTTTGAAGGGTACTGCAGCTAGCGAAATTACAGGGCTGTTGAGACTAATCATCTAATGTCTCAAAGTAATGAGCGCCAAATTAGCGATGCTCTGGACTTTGTTTTGTTAGGTACTCAAAGTTCTGTATGACGTTGCAATGGTTAGGACAGGCGTTATCTCTTACTATAAGGAGAGCGTCTAGTTCGTCTTATTATTTTTATATAAAAATAAGAAAAAAATCCTGTCAATAGGCGAGAGAGATTTTTAAGGAAAGGAATCTGTTCACATATATCTTTTAATTAATCACAAAAAAAATTACTTACTTTATTAAACTAATTAATAAATCAGACACGCAATTTGAATGTTAAATCACTAGGATAAACAAAAAATATTTCAAAAAGTATATCGTGACGTAGCCCTCGGAACCATTTGATTTATGAGATTTATTCTTTAATTAATTATAGGAAGATTAAGGTTTTATTGGGATCAAGGCGATCTTAACTTAAAATCTGACGTTGAAATATGATAAAAAGCTTCAAGACGCGATACTGCTTTGTTGATATTCCAAAAACTCGAAATAAACAGTTCAAATCTACCTCCATTGTACGAACCGCTAAATAATGGAATTTGCTGCCCGAGTGGGTGTTCTCTGATATATACAATCTGGGTGTTTTCAAGTCGCGAGTGAATCGGTTTCTTCTAGGCGAGCGTGCTCCGCCATAGACCGCAAGGCGAGATGGCGGTCAAACGCAAGCCTGTATAGAATTTGTAGCGATGATAGATCAGTGGTTAGCGCGGTCGGTTCGCATGCCGAAGGGTGTTCAAACCCCAACAATGAGCTTGAGCTGCCGGTGAAGGAAAACATCGTGTGGAAACCATAGCATGATGGTAGGGTACTTTCTAGTACTCGGCCGGCTAGCTACCACCCTCGAGTTGAAAATCTGCTGCGTTCCGGCGGCCTCGCTTGAGAGCCAGTTCCATTCCAGGCTAGATGCTTTACCATCTTTGACCACACCGTCACTTAACATCAGGTGAGTTGTGGTCAAACACCTAGCCTGTCAGTCATAAAAAAAAAACTGCGGTTTAATTTAATTGTAACGTACTGACAAAGAAACAATTTTTCAATTTCTGAAAGTCAATAACGTGAAATGCGATTGGCCTAGAATCGTTTAACGCAGATACTTCATCACCCCAAACAATTTCATACACCTGCAATATAATAAGTGGTTTTTATCGTCGTTTTGACGTTTCAACCCGTTAGAATCAAAGATTTTTATTAAGAACATAAACGATAAAAATACGGTGACCAATGTTAAGTGGTACTTCTCACTGGGAATGTTGGTTCATTTATATCAGACACAAGTCTGATCGTGTATGGAGTACTGCTGCCACCTTTTTATTGGAGCACCTAAATACCAGCTGGAAGCTTTGGAAGCGGTGTACCGACGTGCTATGAGGCTTATTGTTGATAACGATCTAGTTGCCAATAAGTTGCTTAGTCTTGATCACCGCCGCAGAGTAGCATGTACGAGTATATATCTATATATTTTTAACGAATACAATTTGAGGAGTGTGCGCAAGAGCTTCATGAGTTTTGTGTTTGTTTTTGTTTACAAACTACTTACAAATTGTCAAGGTTTTGTGTCAATTGGTTGAAATGTGATGATAATTGTTGGAAATGTTGGAAAAAGTCAAGCTACCTGGGAGCTTTCATAGAAGACGCTGCCTAATCCCTTTGAGATATAACAAAAAAATTAATGGTGGGATATTCCTCTTTTATAGATCTACAATAAGTCCGCGGTAGCATATATCTACCTTTTAGGGATAGCTTACTATAGCCATTCTTACTACCCGTGGGAAGCCGGGGGCGGGTCGCTAGTTAATAGATATAATAAAGATATTTCTTCTATTTTTCCCATAGATATGCTTTTTTCTTTAATTTCGAACAAACTGATTTAGCTGTAATCATTTTTATTTATTTTTATACTTGCTTTATTAATTCATTTTCCTTCTTCCTGCTTTTTTGTTTATTTTTAATTTTTATCTCTCTTTGTACAGTCATTGTTTAGCCAACAAAATTGTTTCTTTCACATATACCTATTGTACATTGGCTGCGTTCCGCGGTGTTTCCTGGTGTAAAAACTTTTAGGACTAAAACCAATAACAAGACAAGTTTTAAGACATTTATAACAAAACTAGCTGTGCCCCGCGGTTTCACCCGCGCTAGATGCCTACGTCATAGTAGCTTTATGCAGCAAAGTCTAAGCCAGATCGGTTTAAAATTGACAAAGTTTCATACAAACTTTCATCCCCTATTTTATCCCCTTGGGGGTAGAATTAATCAAAATCCTTTCTTAGCGGATGCCTACGTCATAACATCTACCTGCATGCCAAATTTCAGCCCCATCCGTCCAGTGGTTTGGGCTGTGCGTTGATAGATCACTATGGCTGTCAGTCAGTCAGTCAGTCAGTCACCTTTGGGTTATGTATATTTAGATAGACTAGTGACTCGGCCCGGCCCGCACGGGCGCAATGTAGATACTAACGTAGTACATTATTTTGATATATCTCGTAAGAATTAGCCAGCATTTGCAATGCGAGCGCACAAAAACATGTTTTTTCAGCACATTACAAATCTTCGAAATTCTCGGATTTTTTCTACTATAATATGCATGTATTATACAATAAACCTTCCTCTTGAATCACTCTGTATATTGCTGGAAACCGCATTAAAATCCGTTGCGTATTTTAAAAGATCTAAGCATAGAGATGTTTTAAAATACGTAAAATTGTTGGTTTCCAGCAATAGACAGAGTTATTCAAGAGGAAGGTTTATCGTGTATTATATGCATATTATAGTAGAAAAACGGCGGGAAGCGACTTTGTCTTATACTATGTAGAGATTAGACAAATACACACAACCTCACATACTCAATGTTAATTAAATCAGATAAGATGATTTTTAAATAGGTATTTATTTAGCTCCGCAAGTTTTCCCGCGTTTTTTGGCCTTAAAAGGTAGCATCTACCTATTCCATGAAATGAAATATTTTATTTCCAAATTTGCATTTAATTAGATAAAAAATATAAAAAGTGATAAAAGTCATACGAGACAAAAATAAAACAAATTATTATACATAAAGTTTTTTTTTCGACAGGTTATGTGTTTGATCATAGTTCACCTGATTTTAAGTGACAGTGTGGTCGTAGATGCTATAACACTGCTAGCCTGTAATGGAATTTTACAAGTGAGGCTGCCGGAACACATCTTTAGCGCTTGGCGCCAGATTAAAAATATAAAATGGGATAAAAGTTATACGAGACAAAAATAAATCAAATTATTATACATAAAGTTTTTTTTTGACGCGTTATGTGTTTGATCATAGTTCACCTGATTTTAAGTGACAGTGTGGTCGTAGATGCTATAACACTGCTAACCTGTAATGGAATTTTACAAGTGAGGCTGCCGGAACACATCTTTAGCGATTGGCGGCAGATTTTCAACTTGAGGGTGGTAGCTAGCCAGCCGAGTACTAGAAAATACCCTACCACCATGCTATGGTTACCTCACGATGTTTTCCTTCACCGGCAGCTCATGCTCATTGACCACGCAAACCACTGAGCTACATACTTAAGACATTATGTACCTACGCAATGCCAGGCGCAGAACAAGTATCTATGTTCATCACATAAAAGTTTGTCCTAGGTAGAAACTGAACTCACGCTTCACAGTTTAAGACACAAAATGAGCTAACTAGGCTGTCTAAACAAAAATAATGAATTGAACAAGTTTTATCGATCGATCAATGTCTTTCGAATTCACTTGAGCTTAAGAAAGTGGATGTACAAGAAATTGGAACCACAAAGCGTCTAAATCTAAATAACTTGGTCTAAGCAAAAATACAGTTAACAAACTAAAGTACGTATCTACAAACAAAAAGCGAAGAGTTTTGAGATACAACTTTCGGAACTTGTGACTTCATCCAAGAGTTTCGAGACACACGGAGCGTAATATTCTCCAACATTTAGACCACACTGTAGCGATATCAAACACATTTTTTGTAAATAAGTCCTCAGTGTTAAACATTTATCGAACCAAAGCATTGAACATATGAATATTTTATCTTTGTATGAGTATTGGCTAAAACATTTTTAATTTTAGCAAGGTTTATTTTTTAATGTAAAAAGTTATGGAACAATTGAGACGCTCTCCTGATGGTAAGAGATAACGCTTGTCCATGACCATTGCAGCGATACACAGGACTTTGAGTAGCACAACAAAGTCCAGGGCATCACTGTAATCATTATCATCAAGACAACTTTTGTCATTTACATTATATTAGTCGCGCCCCGCGGTGTTACCCGCTGTTCCCACGTGAACACTACATTCTTTTAAGATAAAATGTTTCATCAAAATTGGTCCAGCTGTTTGAGTCAAACTCACTCAAACTTTCGCCTTTGTAATATTAGTATGACGTATATTTATTAATTTCCTCAGTGGTAAATTAAACTACTTTTTCGTGTGATAGTTTAGTTAGCTACTAGCTGGTACATTTTAATTTTACTTATACGGGATTACTCACATATAATGTCGGATACTCGGACTATAAATGTTTATATGCTCAATAAATGTTTGTTAGAAGGAAGAGGCTGGAGCCCACGATACACCCTAGTGTGGGATGCAGGACATACCGATGTAACATTATATAGTACTAGCTGCGCCCCGCGGTTTTACCCGTGTGATGATGGATGATGATGATGATGAAAAATATCCTATGTTTTTCCAGGGCCCAAAGTATCTACATGCAAAATATCATCCAGATCCTTTCAGCCGTTCTGGCATGATTGAGTAACAAACATCTATCCATCCAAACTTTCACATTTATAATAATAATTTTATTAGTGGTATTTTTAGTTTTCTGTTATTCGGTATTTTTATCAGTGTAGCGTTTTCTGAATAAAAATGTATTATTATTATTACTATAGTTCCGGTGGCCTTCTTCAAGGAATTAAAGCAGAGTACAACGCGCGCGCGGCCTCGTCTTGCTTCGCATTAGGGGCCGCTGCGCGCCTCGCACGTGATGACAGCGGTTGTTGCGCGCGCGAGTGTGGGAGCGAGTAGAGTGGCAAAATGCACCGATGCGTTCTGAAACCCTTCCTCCTTTCAAACACACAAAAACAAACTAACAGAGACAAATAAGATACAGTACATGGTGGATTAGTAGGTGGTAGATCTTCTTAGCTGATATTTCGCCGCCAAGCAGTTATGTGTAAAAAAATATCTAACCTCTACTACTAAACAAATCATTAAAAGACTTATATAATGTTCGATTGAGCTATTTCTTAAAATGCTTTGTCAACAGTAACTTCTCGCCGCCGTGAAATGTCGCGTGTGGAGGTGATACTATTTAAAGCATGAATTAAGTTTAAGCAATGTTTATAAAGTCCTTCAAAATCACAAAACAGTAATAGGTACTTACCAAACTCTTGCCATTGGGACAATATTACTTACCATTAGGACAATATTACTTACCATTGGGACAATATTACTTACCATTAGGACAATATTTCTTACCATTGGGTTAATATTACATACCATTGGGCTATTCGTATTGAGTTTCAGTAAAAAAATCTCAATTTTTTTTTTTCATGTCAGATCATTAATGTTCGACAGTTTGCTTTCTCTTATGTTCTTCCCGATGGTAACAGTTTTTCGTTTCAAAGCAGATCTCCGAAGCCCTGATTGGCCGTTGGGTAAGAAAGTTGCGCCTTTCCAAGAGCATTGTTATGTAAGTGCGGCTTCCAGAAACTTCTGTCCTTCCTTTTCCATCTGTCTGCAAAACAGTTTGAATCCTATTGAGTTAATTGTAAAGTTTCCACGTTTCTTGCAATATTCTAATTTATAAATTCCGTTTCTGGACACTTTAAGGGTGTTGTAAAACTTTGCTTATTAAATTTGGAAATACGAGTTTCTGACCAGTTTGTAACCGTCATACATTTGCTACATTTATCTGTTGAAGTTCTTTAGAAGAATGCACCTTATTACTATTATGTATAGTGACAATTTGTGTGCGAAATAGTTTTAGAGTTTTGGCAGGAACGTCGAAAAACCATGTCGCTGCGTTGTACTATTATCCAAAACTTGTGTTTATTAGAGTGTTTATATATAAAAGTAGTGATGTTTTATTCATTAATACGCGAATAGAGTGATATAATGTGGTGAAACATGCCTTTTTGTGTTGCTTTTAAATCTCCATCGAAGCTTGTAGTAGTCAACACTACTTAGTAGGGGCATGATCTGACTTACTTTGTGTGCCTTTGAATGTGACGTAGACTACTTAGATTATTATTGATTGCTCAGTTAGGTCATCTCTTGAAACAGATATTCTACATATCTGTTTAAGAGCTGTAAAGGGCTTGGGTTTGATTCCCTCCAGAACAAACATATATGTGACGATAAATATGTTTGTTCTGTGGCTGGCTAAGTTTGGGGCTAGAACGCGCTGTGTGAAATGTCCAACAATAAAAATACTTGACATTGGCAAATGCACAAAAGTGCGACACCATTACATTAAAAAAAAAAAGAATCAAAGGATAAAAATATAGTTTGAATACATTCACCCTTGAAGTATCTTTATCATTAAGTGTAACATTTTATAGAGGGAAAGAGAACGAATGTATATTGTCATACCATGGGGTGTTTTAGTAGATAAAGTGTAAAAGCGGTAAAAGTGCTTTTTATGGATGGCCTTTTTCGACCCGGTCATTGTAGATAAATTACTCGGGATTATAAGCAACCAATGCGGTCATCACGATACTTTGAAAGCATCTCCATGGGATCTAAAAGGATTTACAAAATCACAAATTATTGTCCATCTTTTTTACTTAGACGAGAATATATACGTCTAACGAAGAATAGTTACGTCTAGTGTTTAAGGTTTCTAAAAACGTAATCTAGAATCACAATCAGAAAATTGAATAATGAAATATGTAAGAACTAATAAAATTCGTAAAAGAATATTCATTCCAATTCAACCCACGGAGACTCATGTATGATCTCAAGAGTGACTACTGTTTAAAGATTCAATCCGTGAATTTTATTGATTCATTTTAAGAGAGTATATTTTAGTGGAGAATCATTTCTTATTTGATTTAACCCAGTTTTCTCGCAATTTTACACTCTTTCTTGCGGAAAAAAATTACCTTATATCTGCTGACGCTCCCCTCTCCCCCACGTGAGATTGGGCGAGATTCGGCTCGAATTTCGGCCCCCTAAACGCCTCACGTAATTAATGGACGCCCCCTAAAGTATAGAATCATCAAGCCACAGGAGAAATTTATTTTTAGCGCATTTTTTATTTCTCTGCTTACGATTGCGGATATGGATGTTGTTTTTGTCCATTTTATTGAGGTTCCGTGACAAATAGAGAAAAAACAGAACCTTTATGATAATACTTCAAAACCTACCCACTTGTATATTGGTAGTGTTAACATTCGATACAGTCTTGTTTTTATTAACTGTCCCATAGCCGGACGTGGGCTTCATTGTGAGAAGTGTATAGTATATAGTCCACAACGTACATAGTCCACAACACTAGCCAAGTGTGGTAAATTTCACAAATTTCCGAAAACTTTTTTTTAACTCTCATACATGTAGGGTTTTTCACGCTGTTTGCCTTCACCGTTTGAAGTCAGCAACAATCCACACATAACTTAAAAAATATGGCACTGCGTGCCGCAGAACTTGATCCTAGCACCACCAGATTGGAAGTCAGGTGGTCTCTTAACTTAGCTGCCGAAACAAAATATCATAAATCAAACAGTTAATTTTCTTAGAAACTATAAATTTAAACAAATTAATGTTCACACTATAGACATTTAAAATGTTTAAAAATAGATTTAAAATCTTTTTCAGGGTTCCGTACCTCTAAAGGAAAAAACGGAACCCTTCTTATAGGATCACTCTATTGTCTGTCTGTCTGTCTGTCAAGACCGTTTTTCTAAGGAACGCGTGGAGGTATCAAGCTGAAATTCATATCATATACTCAAGTCTACTGTCCCTTAGAGCTGTAAAAAAATCAAACTTCTAAGCCAACGCAATCAAAGGATGCTGCCGTTTATGCTGCAAATTTTCGATACTACCAAGGGAATCAAAACCTACAGGGTACTTCCCGTGAAATGAGAATCTTGAAATTTGGTACGAAGCAACGTCTTATAGCACAAATAAAGGAAAAATTGCGAAAAGCATAAATTACCATTACTTTTACTTACATACCTACAGGTTTGTAAAGAACCCTCGGTGTGCGAGTCCGACTGGCACTTGGCCGGTTTTATTTTAATAATCTGAAACTTAAAAGATTTAAGGAGCAGTTTCTAACAACAACAAGCTTAGAACAACTTGTCCAAAAATTCTTAGCTACGGAACCCTTGATGATAAAACTTTCTCGCATTCAACGATTTTGCTTTTATTACAACGATTGCGGAAAACGCTTCGACGGAACATATTTTTCTACAAACATTTTTATTGAATTAAATT
The DNA here is from genome assembly GCA_950106695.1 of Biston stratarius. Classification (NCBI taxonomy): domain Eukaryota; kingdom Metazoa; phylum Arthropoda; class Insecta; order Lepidoptera; family Geometridae; genus Biston; species Biston stratarius. The sequence continues at coordinate 4,753,793 of OX467106.1, read as the reverse complement.
CATTTTGACCTTTTGCGTTCATTTTATTTTCATTCCTATTTTCAATTTGTTCTGATTTTCATTATTCTCGTTGTTGATTTCCAATGTTTTGAATTTAATTTGATTTCTATGAAATCCTTATTTACCTACATATGTAGAGTAGAACAATGAATAGATGGTTAGTTAGTTCGTTTTGATCAACTTAATTTAATATTAAAAATGCGAATGTGGGTTTGTTTGTTACGCTTTTATGTCATAACTACTCAACTGAACATTATGAAATTTTGCATACACTTCAGGTCAAGTTCTCACCTCTAAGAAGTACTCATTCCGAGAAATAGAAAAAAAAACTACGTTACGTCTAGTGAAGCCACATGAAAAGCTCGTAAAATAAAATTAATAAAATGAATAAAATTAGTAAAATGAATAAAATGAATGAAATTAATAAAGTAAATAAATAAACATCATAGGACACATTATACACAGCGCCATCTGACCTCAAGCTAAGCGGAGCTTGCGTGACGGAAGTGACGGACAACAAGGTGATCCTATTTGGGTTCCGTTTTTTTTTTTTTTCTTTTGATGTACGGAACCCTAAAAAAGGATTTCCTTTGTGCATACTTTGTTTAGCTTGGAGTTAGATGGCGCCGATTATAATGTTCTCAAATATGTTTACACGACGAGTAAATTAACTAACATTTTCTTGAACTCACATCACATTTATTGCCGTCTAGGTATGTTTGTCGACAATGTACAAAACATTTGAAATTAGTAACTGTCTCCAGTCACAATGGCTGCTATTGTGCTGGTATAAAGGAATTTCGTCTCGCTACTATAACGCAATATCCCAATATACGGAAGAGTTCTATTACTCTGACAGTCGTGGCCTATTTCGAAAACCACAGATTTGATAATGTTATAAAAAAAAAACACGCAACAACGAAGTTCATAATTACCCGCCTACGCCAAAAGACAGAAAGAAAGAAAGAAAGATACATTTATTTTGACACACACAACACAACAACAACAACACACTTCTTATAAATAATGACAAAATAATAATAATGAATAGTTATAATAGTTGTCGCTGTAGTGTCCAGTGCGACAAAAAAGGTTAGTTCTCAGCATTAATGCTGCCGATTTCTCAGCAACGCTGGTTTTCAGAACCGACCTTTAGGGACGCACAAGACTGAATAAAATAAATAAGATACATACGTGAATATACAATAGAATGAAAAAATTATAAATATACATATAGTGAAGAAATTGCGTAAAGAGAAAAGTACATATATCTAAGTACATACATTAAGAAATATAGTTTATAGTAAATGTAAAACAAGACAAAGATAAAAATTGTAGGGGCTGGCGTGAACATATACTACATAAAAAAAACTAAAACTAAAAGAAAGTTTATGATTTTGCCAACCATGTACCCATGTATCATCTGGGGTCGCCTAGGTAGGTACCACAGCAGTACCAGATATTCTTCCGCCAAGCAATAGTGCGTAAACAATACTGTGTTCCGGTTTGAAGGGTACTGCAGCTAGCAAAATTACAAGGACTAACCATCTAATGTCTCAAAGTATTGAGCGCTAAATCAGTTATATCCTGGACTTTGTTTTGTTACTCAAAGTTTTCTATATATCACTGAAATGGTCATGGACAGTTATGCTCATGTTATGTTCATGTTCATGCGTTATCTCTTACCATCAGGAGAGCGTCTCGTGTCTCATTATATTCACATAAAAAAAAGATAAAATTTGGAATGTAGCTTATAGCTCTGTTTAAAACAAATATATAATATATATGTTTTTATACATTCATCTTTAGATATTAAATTTTTCTATACGTGTCTGTCTCCTCCTAAATTGCTTGACCGATTTTGATGAAGTTTTTTGTGTATGTTTGAGTGTGTCCCTGTATGGTGCCGAAGTTCAATTGGAACTGGTAGGTGGCGCTACAATCGTACAGCGAGTACAAAATACTGGAAATTCAGCTTTTTATGGTTGACAGGTAAGGTGATTGAAACAGCTCACCTGAACACACGAATATACAAACGAAGTCGCGTGTACAACTAGTATTCTATAATATAAATATGAGGCTAAGTTGTATAACAAGCTGAAGAGTTAAAAAAATCAATAACCCGACTGCGAATAAAATAGCTATAATTAAATGCAAAAAACCTTTATAAACTATTTTATTATTCCTAATAAAATTTAAACATATAACTTCTATATATTTTTGTAATCCCCTTTTAATTTCCTTTATTTAAATACTCCAGCTTTGTTTTTTTTATTAACGTATTACTATTTCGCGCCAAAAATCCGCTTTTTTTTTTCAAACAACTTTGGGTTATTGAAGCAAATCTAACGATACCTTAATAATAAATTGTCGTAATCGGCCTTTGGGAAGAAACGAGGTATTAGAACCTTGATCTTGCCTTCCTTGGTAGTCGGGTAAAAAAAAAACCAGTAGCGCTTTACCTAACGTGCAAGCGACCGTTTAGTCATCCCTACCGTTCTATTGTGAGGCATTTCTTTTACAAATGAGCTGACGCAACAACGGACGAAGTTTGGATTCTATAACTGTTTTTGTAGAGTTCGCTACGCTTTTGGCACTTAGTGATCTTCATGGTCCTTGAGAAGAACTATTTTTAGATATGTTTGTTTTAACATGGGGTTTTTACGTAAATTAATTTTATAGTACACAATAAAACATCGCGATATTTAACGCGCTTTACTGTCAAAGACTGAGGACTTAGTGAACGTCGACTCGGGAATTAACTGAGTACAAAGCAGTGATTTAAATAAATATCGTAGATCATTTCATACAGCGCCAATTAGCCTCAAACTAAACAAAGCTTGTACTACGGGAACCAGCTAACTAATTTTTTTTTTTGTTTGCACATACATGCAGAAAACCCAGACACAGAAACATTTATCGTCACATAACCAGGGCCGGATTAACCTTATCGGGGCCCCTAGGCAATGCAGTTTTCGGGGGTTTCCTTACTTTTTTTTTTTTTTTTTTTAGTACAAAAGTCGATTTTTCTTTTTTTTTTTTCTATGGCAACATTACCGGGTGTTAGTAATGGGGAATGTCACGAATAAAACGATTTTTTTTTCTTGGTGCGTATCCCCGATCTACTTGGCCCTAGTCGGTGCGGGGCCCCTAAGCTAATCTAATCCACCTTATGGATAATCCGACCCTGCACGTAACTATTTATTCTGGTGGTAATTGAACCAAATGAGCTAACAGGTCAGTCAGGGTTGTTGGTTGTTGATGACATTCAATCGGTTCACACGTCGAAGGGCGTGGTTTCAAATCCCAAGAATAAGCTTCTTCCCGTGAAGGAAAACGTAACGTGGTATTACAGTACTTTCTAGTATTTAGCTGGCTAACTATCAGATTCAAGTTGAAACTGCCGCCAAGCACCTAACAGCGTATTTTCAGCCTCACCTGAGAGCCAATTCCATTCCAAGCCCTGTGTGTTTACCACCTTCGACCACAACGTCGCGTAACATGAGATAAGCTGTGGTGTAACCTTCCCTGTAAACCATAATCTAGTTTAGCGAACATGGTGGCAGCCTTTTATGAATCACAGAGATTTTTTGACGGGGAAAAATCAAGTCGCAGCTTTACACCAACACCAGCTTTTTAAAAACTAGTGTTTATATTATAAAAAATTCTCGTGTCGAGAAATTTCGAATTACGTGCACACATGTGTGAAAGTGATATAGTGGTTTATGTCTTATCGCGTTGCGTCCAAAAGTCCGTCGAAGCTTCTAGTTAAGTTGCCACTACTTTATTAGAGCACGACTGGACTTGCTCTTGACTTACTTTATATGACTTAAGGACTTATTACACTCGAATTATCATCGAACATATTAAAATATCGAAACACCTATGTTAAATACATATAGTCCGCTGTCATAAACAAATAATATTTGGTTAACAAAGAGATTAGAATATCGATAACTCAAAACAGTTTCATCGATAAATAGGGTTCGTATTGATACAAAAACGTTGTAAACGTATTGTTTAAATATAATCTAACAAAATAATGTTACACAAGGCGTTAAGGAAATTGTAGATTTGAAAATCGCTTTCCGTGTTACAGGGGCGTGAAATTAATTTTATACAATAGAAATTATTGGATTTTGAAGGGGAAAATACATCTCAGCAGATCGTTATACATTTTTTCCTGGCTTCGCAATAAGGTTATTTATTATCATGTGTGTTTTTGGTACGTGTGTGTGTATTTTGGCAAAATAAAGTGCCGTGGTGGTGCCTGCACTGCTGCCGATGGGCAGCAGCGTCTTCCTTGAACAATCACACCTAACTACGCTCGCCAACCCGCTCTATAAGCGTGGCGATTATTGGCAACCCCCCCAGGACGAGGCCTATGTCCAGCAGTGGATGTCCTATGGCTGATGATGTAGTATACTTATGTACAGCCCAAAACTGTTATAGATACCTAAGTAGTTATCTATTTATACATTTTTAAAATAAATAAATATCGTTCGACAATTCACACAGCGCCCAAACTAAGCAACGCTTGTTCTATGGGCACCAGATAGCTGATAGAATACGTGTGTAGTTTTTTATTTTTAAATGCATACAGAACACCCAGATACAAAACAAACGTGTATGTTCGTTACACAAATGCTAGTTCTGAGTGGAAATCGCACCCACGCCTTCGGCTTTCGAAGCTGACCTTCACCAATTGAGCTAACAGAAAAGTCAAAATTGATGTAGCTACAAACAATCAAATTAAAAAGAAACTTATTAGAAATTAAGTTTTTGGTTTTTACTACGTTATATTAGAAATAAAATCTATCAAGTCAAATAAAATAAGTCCGTATATAGAATATTAATAATCCCCTAAAATCCTAAACAACCATCGAAATTCCATTAGAACGCCTAAACAACTCACTTCGATACAAGTACAGTTTTACCCCACTTTCCCCAATTTGTCCTCCCAAAGTCTCATTTTACCAATGAATTCGTAACTTGTAGACGCTACATCAATCTTAAGTACCTACCTGATATCACGTTATTTATGGAAATATACATTATTTAATGAACATCAAAAATAAAGAACGTTCTCAAAAAAAAAAAATTGTAGTGTATGCAAATTTACTATATTTATTTTATTGTATTTATTACCTGAAATACCAGGGGTGCTCTACAAGTCTATTAAGAACCTAATATATTTAAATTATATTGTTTTACTTATACAAAATTACCAATGTTTTATGCGGTTGGATACTCTGGACTATAGTTTGGACCACATACGGTGGCCTTTTTCAAGGAGTGAAAGCAAAGCACGATGTGATTGCCGTCTCACCTTGCTTTTTACTACGCGCTCTGCCCGTCTCGACAACGTTCGATGCGTAGGCGCGGCGACGGGAGCGCGTGGTGTCGTGCAAATACCCAGGTGTCTGATCTTAAGTGATAGGCTGCTGGAACACACCGTTCGACGTCACTCATTGGATTCCGACTATACTGTGTCCAGGGCCGGATTATCCCTATCGGGGCCTAGGCCTAGGCCTAGGCAGTGCAATTCTCGGGAACTATTTCCTTTAACCTTTTCTTACTTTTTAAAATATATTTTTTCTATAACAAAAATCGATTTTACTTTAAAAAAAAATCTATGGCAACTTCACCGGATGTTAATAATAGGAATATCACGAATGAAACTTTTTTTTTATCTTGGTGCGTGCCTCTCATCGAATAGGCCCCCGTGGGTCCCTAGTCGGTAGTCGGTGCGGGGTCCCTAGGCAGTTGCCTAATCCGCCTTATGGACAATCCGGCCCTGATTGTCTCAGGTATACGTAAGACGCACCTTTAAATTGCAATCATACATTATAACCTGATACTGTTGATCTTCGTGTTTAATAAGTAAAGGTAGAATCAAAAAAAATTGCCATCGAGGTGTATGATTACTGCGTGGAACATTTTCATGAGTATTTTTATGCCGATGTGTTGACAGAAAATTACCGTCAAACTGGAAATATTTCTCCATCGTGAGAAGCGACTTTCCAATACTGGCCCCTCTCGTTTGTCGCATAATTGACTTTCAGGAATCCGACTGATGGATTGTTTCCTTCGGAGGCAAATTGTTAATTATCATAATTTACGCCCCCAGTTCGGCCTTAACTTGTTTTCTATTGAAATTGTTGTTTAAAATTCGAATTTTGTTTACCTTTTTAAAAAGTTGTTAACATCATTGGCTTGTTTAGATAAGTTATTTACTTACAAGACCTATTTAAAGTTGGGTTGTTTTAGATCGTTGGGCGCTGTAAAAGCTTGTAAACTTTGATTTTAGGTTAGACAAATCGTATTTTTTGTGCTATTTGCAAATTAAAAAAGCGTCTATTAAAGTTTATTTTATGGTGTTGTTCATTGTTGGTATAATATATGTTATACCTGTATCTATAGGGTTAAATGAATGTTAACGAAATATCTTACGATATTATTAAAAGAAAGATTACAGCACAAAGTAAAAAAAAAACATAATTGTGACTTATCGAACTTGTAGTACTTGTAATAGTACAGAACTCTCTATGCGCGGTGCCCGACTCGCACACACCGTTAGATGCTTGGCGGCAGATTTTCAACTTGATGGTGGTAGCTAGCGAGCCGAGTACTAGAAAGTACCCTACCACCATGCTATGATTTCCTCACGATATTTTCCTTCACCGGCAGCTCAAACTCATTGTTGGGGTTTGAACCCACGCCCTTCGGCATGCGAACCGACCGTGCTAACCACTGAGCCATCATCGCTACATCACATCACCTCATACACACCATCACCTCACGTCACCTCATCACATTTTAATTTGATTGGGTTATACAATAACATGTATACAACCTAAGACCTTTCTAATGACAGAGTTCAACAAAATCGCATAAAGTTTGTATCTTCATCAAATAAAATCAAAATACGTCCAGCTTCTTCCCAATTCCATGCAAATTAAAACAAACACCGACCATAAAACTTCTGAAACCACTTCATTCGTTATCTCCCTTTTGAATTACGAAATCTCTTCATTAACAATCTCGTAAGATTTTTTTTGCTTCATTAACGTTCGCTTCAGAAAGAAAACATGAAAATCAACAACACTAGGGCACAAAAACATCTGTTACAACTTTTTAACGTGCTAAAGGATCATAATTCTCGCTATAAGGCATTTACAACAAAATAAGCTTAAAATAAACGAGCCAAGTTTGTAAGAAATAAAAAAAAATATTTGCTCCAGTGAACATTATTTTATTTCACTTGGATAAATCGTGTAAACCCTTGCTATTATAAATGAAACGGCCGCGGGCATAATATTATTTTCTACTTTTACCTATATTTCTTGGAATTATTTTTGCATGACGCTGTGTTGTGGGCACTACCAGGGCAAACATTTATGTGACGATAAATCATCGTGAGGAAACCATAGCATGGTGGTAGGGTACTACCTTGCTCAAGTTGAAAATCGATCGCCAAGCACCTAAGCAGTGTGTTCTGACATCTAACTTAGAGCTAATTCCATTCCAGGCTAAGTCTTTAGTGTGTTTACTATCTATGACCACACCGTCACTTAACATCAAGAGAGCTGTAGTAAAACACTAGACTGCCAACAATAAAAAATCTCATTTTCTTTTTATATTAGCGACCAACCCCGGCTTCGCACGTATGAATGAATGGGCATAGTAAGCTAGCCTTAAAAGGTAGATATATGCCACCGCAGACTTTTTTGTAGACCTATGAAAGAGGAATATCCCACCATGCATTGTTTTGTTATATAAAGGATTATATATTATATCAAAGGGATTAGGCAACGTTTTTGATGAAAGCTCCCGGTGGCTTGACTTTTTCCGACGCTTCCATCAATTATCATCATATTTCAACCGATTTACACAAAACCTTGACAAATTATATACCTACACCTTCCTCTTTAATCGCTCTATCTATTAGTGAAACTCGCATGACAATCCGTTTAGTAGTTTTTAAGTTTATCGAAAACAGACAGATAGATAGACAGACAGACAGAGAGACGACTTTGTTTTATAATATGTAGTGATGTATATATCAGCATTTGACCACCAATTCGTTCGTTGTGGTCTATAACGGAAGTACCCGTTAACCTGACAACCGGAAGCCAAGCCATGCCATGTTGGACATGCCCCCCTCACGCCATTTCCTGCCGCTAGCCATGCCAAGCCTGCCTTGGTGGGGGGTAGTTTTTAACAAGCCAAGCCATTTTTCTGCCTATTCGATTTTTGGATTAAACAAATAGTCATCCACTTTGTTTTGTGGGATATTCCACATTGTTTTCATTCCCTTCTGTAACAGGTCCGTTAAAATAGAATTGAATCGCCTTTATATCGATTGGATCACGCAACACACGCTTTAGATAAATTAAATCTAACCTACTTTATTTCCACCGTATACGAGTTTAACCGGATCCTTGCTCCATCTAGTATTCCGTCATCCCCGTGCAGTAAATAAGCGGGTATACCTTATCCCGCTTGATAGGACCGGTCGGAGTTCTCTCGGATATTAATCATCCAGTCCGTATTGGATTTATTATTTTTTTTCTTGCCCTCTTACTCGAGTGTCATTGAATTTAATCGTGGATGTGGATTTTCTTTTCCATTTCTTTGTGTATTTTTTGTTTCATTACTAATTTCGTTAATTTATTTGCGCGGTATTCGTTCTGTTTTTATTAGTGATGTTTCTTGATTTATAATATAATGGTTTTACTTGCGGTTTCGCTTGCTTTGCTTTAAGGTGATTACAAGACATTGAATTTCTCTACTTATTTAAAAGTTTAGGATTATAGTTTCAGCTTCACAGAAACCGGAGTCCGTAACCATTGTTAACTTAACACATTTCTTTTTAACTTTAAATAAACTTAAACTATACGATACCGTGTCAAAATTTGTTGCGTGATTTAGAAGATGTAAGCTGAGAAACAGACAGACGCGAATAGCGACTTAGTTTTATTCTGTTTAGAGAAGAGACTATAGATGACGAGTTCAGAACAATCGCTTTGTTTAGTTCATTTGCGGTGGATTAAAAAAACCTTATTTAGCGTTCCACAAAAAATAGTAAATCAATTATGTATACAAGACACAATACAAAATTTATTTAGCCAATATTTTTTTAACTTTATAAAAAATACTTTATGTGGAACAATGTTATCTATAAACAATCAAGAAGATTGGTTGACCGTAATACAAACACTTCTTTTTGTTGTGATGTTTTCTCTAGTTACATCTAATTCTCTAACAAGAGTGTTATGGACGAGTATAAAGTGAATGAAAATCTTGATGAATGTTATGTTTTCATTTACATTTTCAAACATTCGCTGCCGTTGCATAATAACAATATAATACACAACTAGCTACTCCCCCATCTTCGCTCGGGTATAATAAGCTGTCCTTAAAACATAGATATATGCCACCGTGGACTTTTTTGTAGATCTATAAAAGAGGAATATCCCACCATGCACTGTTTTGTTATATCTCAAAGGGATTAATTAGGCAGCTTTTCGATGAAAGCTTTCGGTGGCTTGACTTTTTCCGACACTTCCAAAAATTATCATCATATTTCAACCAATTTACATAAAATCTTGACTAATTATATACTTAAACCATCCTCATGAATCACTCTATCTATTGGTGAAACTTACATGATAATTCGTTCAGTAGTTTTTAAGTTTATCGCGAAAAGACAGACAAACGCGGTGGACGACTTTGTTTTATAATATGTAATGATAATAATTGGAAAGCAGTCATACTCGTATGTTCTTATTGAAATAACAGAATAATTCCTCTAACAACACACTTGGTATCGAACCTGATAGAAATCGAAATCGACTTTAAGACTTTCGAACAAATTAAAGCAAAAAGTCTACGCAGATCTGATCCTACGTCCCAATAAATCTTATCAAAATAAATTATTGCCTTTCATAAATTAAACTGACTCAACACTTCTGAAAACTTTTTTATAAATTGCTACGTGTAAAATAAAAATCCTCGTTTATTTCGACATGGGGCTAGAGCGAGGGTTACCATCTCGTAAGATGAAAAACTATGTCCTTCCAATTTTAGTTTACGCGTGATCTTCCGACTTTATTTCGACCAAATTTAATAACCGTTTCACGTTAACCTGAATACTAAAAAATCTCGTTTATTGATTTCATATTCAAGTACTTTACAAAAGCATTAATGTAATTTAGAATGACCGACTTTATAAAAATTTATATCAAAGATTGTTGTTAGCTTAATTATTAATAGCTATAAAGCTTATTGTTTTTCCAAGTATACAAGCTAAAAACTAACATTGTTTTGTCACCCAAGAGACATAAGTACACCAAATTTGACTCCAATCTGACATCGCGAAGTTGGTCAAATTTAACTTACAAGATTTGACTCGTATATACATACATACCTATATTATATCTTATACTATTATACCTATACTATATCCCGATAAATCTGTCATATTGCAGGTTATTTTTTTTTAAATCGCTGACAGGCTAGCTGCTTGACCACAACTCACCTGATGTTAAGTGACGGTGTGGTCGAAGATGGTAAAGCTCACCTATTCCAATCCTGCTTTTGACTGTCTAGTGCATGAACATGTAGTTCATAAAGATCAGTGTTTTTCAATCTGTGGGTCGCGTCCCCAAGGGGGGTCGCGAAGCCTTACTCTGGGGGTCGCCGGCAAAAGGAAAAATACAAGTATCTACAATAAAACACAATTTTAGTAAGAAGGATGAGCAAATGTATGCCGCAAAGTTAGGCTCGCACAAGCTGACATCCAAGACAAAACCGCACGCAGCCTTACCAACTTACCACGTGAGCCGCAAGATCATTCAAAGCTCCCGCAGCTTACTCCATAGCGTAGGTCTTAATAATGAATATAGGTACCAAAATAGAGAAAATAGTAATAAACGTAGTGTTTTAAATTACTAACTTTTTTTCTGTCTATGGGCCAAGGACGTCGCGACAATTTTTCAACCTATAAAGGGGTCGCGTATTCTAAAAGATTGAAAAACAAATCGATCAAAATATTCGGACATGTTACAAGTGGCGGACGAAATCCGGAGAAAAATTCTCAAATATAGACACTGTCCGGATAAAACCGGATGCTTGTTCACCTCAACTAGAGCAGAATAAGAGTTACGGTTGCCAGATTCAACCCCTGGGATCTCGGACCCTAGAATAATAAAAAACGCTACCTTCAAGTCGGAAAAAAGTACGTTTGACATAAAACTTTTAAGGGAAATGCCGGGCTTACCGGAGATCTACATAATATTGAACGATTTAGGTACGGTTTTACCTCGAATTTTCCAGTTTAACTGCACCAGTATGATTCAAAAATTAAATTTTTGATAGTATTTATTTTAAAACATGTTTTTATATTATGTTCCGCATTCAGGTAATAATGTAATTTAAAACGTGTAATCAAAATTAAAATTTCGTGTCTACACTGATAATAGTTGAAGAGTTTCTTCATGAGCCAATCCTGAGAGTAGAATCAAGTTATGCTTAGCATAAACATGCATTGTCATCGGAACTGCATCAACATCTCAAATTTTGACTCTCTAGGATTGGTTTTAATTCAGCTTGTAAGACATAACCCATACTAACAAGGCAAGTTCAATAAAAGCCTGTAATATCGATTGTGTATTTTAACTGACTTCAAAAAGGAGGTTTTCTATTCGTCGGAATCTTTTTTATGTATGTTGTATTAGGTATGTTCCCCGATTAGTTAAAGACGCCAGGACCAATTCAAGAAATTATTATTTGTTTAAAAGTGTATATTCCCAGGTGGTCTCATTGGCACCAAGTCAGGATCTGATGATAAGATCCAGAAAAATTGAGGGCAAAACTTTAATCGTATAGGGACGCATACATAATGTGTTCTATCTAATACCTTTAAACGAGCAATTCTTGTATATATATATATATTCTGATCTCGGAAACGGTTACAACGATTTTTATGAAATTTAGTATGCAGGGGGTTTCGGGTGCGATAAATCGATCTAGGTTTCATTTTTAGAAAACGTCGTTTTATCCGTGTTTTCAGGCAATGAAAAACTGAGCAAAGCTCGGTCATCCAGGCACTAATCATTAAACTGGATAAACACTATACGTGTTCGGTAAGGAATCTTCGTGTGATAGAGAATCAGATTAGTCAACAATGAACTGTAGCTGCCGGTGAAATAACAGATTGTAAAGAAATCATAATATCATGATGGTAAGATGTTTATAGTACGTGGTTGGCTACCACCCTCAAGTTGAGAATCTGCTACCAAACACTTACAAGGAAGTTGCGGTAGCTTCACTTGAGAACCAGTCTTCATTCAGGTTAAGTGTGTTTTCCATCTTCGATTATACAGTTATTTAACTTAAGATGAGCTATGGCCAAACACCTAGCATGTCGGACTTAAAACAAAAAAAAACATGAAAATTAGATAAACAGACAACAACAGCAAAAACATTCATACTAAAGAAGATGAACAACTACTAAAAATTGTATATGTTAACACTATAAATATTAGAATCCACCCAAGCGTTTCAACCCAATACATCTTAATAAACCGAAAACTTCCAAGAAAAGTTGTTAAGGAGCGATAATTTATGAGTAGAAAAAGCTACAAAACAGTACAAGCACCGAGAGAAACTTATTGGAAAGAGTTTTCTAAAAAAAAGAAGCAATTCGTTGAGAAAATAAATTATAGAAGGTACTTTGCAACTGGATATTAAGTAGTGAGTTTTTTGATCTATGATATGTCTGTGATCAATATCAGAAGAGAAGGATTATTTAGGAAATGGTAGTTTTCTAGAAATCTCGGTAGCAAGCTTGCTGTAAAAAAATTGTCGAAGATCTAGATGCGCTAGCGAACAAGTGGCAAGAAAATTGTAATCAAACGAGATGATTTTGCCATAAAAACCGTTGTTGAAATAATGATATGGGTTTGATATATTTTAACTAAACTCAAATGATGAATAATAAATGCAAAATGGACATTTGACAGAGCGCCATCTACCACCAAGTTGAGTAATAATACTTATACTATCGGAACTACACAGCTGATAGAATACTCATATTATTTTTTTTTTGTAAATACATACTTATAACATATACAGAACACCCACATACGAAACAAAGATGTCCCTTTTCACACAAATTTTAGCCTTTTAATTTCAGTTTTTTTAGGTAAGGTAGTTCTAAAATAAATTATACGCTACATTGAGCTTTGCCAGTAAACCAATACTGCAGAACGCAGCTAAAAGGCTGTGTCATTCTTGGTCAGGTCGTGTTGTTGTAAAAACCAATTGAAAAATGGATATGCAATTGAAAATAAAATCTTTTAAAAATTAAACAATATTTCCAATTTTTTCACTCGTTACAATCAACGCAGCGTCGAGTGCGTTCGAGGGTCATTCAATAAATCAATGTAGAGTTTCCGAGCTACGATTTATACGAACCGGCTAACAAGCTCTCGGGGGAGCTAGGGATCTGGGGAAGTTCGGCTCGATGAAACGGATGGGGGGTTGTATGAAAAGAATTGAATGTTCGAAACTTTTAGAAATTAAGCCAACTTTTCTTGTACTTTCGTTATCACATAGATGTTAGCGGGGTAGTCAAAAGAATCGATAAACCACAAATTAATTTAGAAGGACATACGTTGCGTGTTGTTGGCTCAAGCTTATTGTTGGGGTTTGAACCCACGCCTTTCAGCATGGGAACCAACCGCGCTAACCACTGAGCTATCGTCGATACAACAAACACCAACAATTTTTTGTTGCACCTCAACAATAATATTGTTGTGGTAAATTGTCCTTATGATTAGTTTAATAGACTCAACCTGATTTATGTATATATTTAATAGAATTATCATATTTTTCAAATAACAGGAAAATTCCAACTCTTGAAACGTAATGACATAATGAAAAGTCACATCAAGAAATTCCGGTATGATAAAATTCAAGCACCCATAAAAAGCGGTACCAATACCTTTTTATAAAACGCCATTTAAGACTGGAGCTATTGAATATTTTTTATGATTTTGTCCTTAAACGAAATGGAGTTAAAATGATATTATCGGGAGAGGAAAAAGTTATATATTCTTATCTTCGCAGTATCAGATATTTTGCCGTCAAGCAGTAGTGTGCATATATTAACTATATTTCAGTTTGAAAGGTTAAAAAAAAGTTTGCAAAATTGAAGAGTTATTGCGACCAACCATCGAACGCCTCAAAGTAATGAGCGCCAAAGTAGCGCCAGCCTGGACTTTGTTTTGTTGCTTAAAATTTTAGGTGCCTTTACAATGGTCATGGACAACTGTTATCTCTTACTATGGGGAGAGCGTTTCGTTTGTTTAATGACAGGCTTGTTTCTGTTACAAAATCTATCTAATCTTTAAACGAGCAATTCTTGTATATATGTATGTATGTATATTATGTAATCTAAATCTCAGAAACGGCTCCAACGATTTTCATGAAATTTAGTATGCAGGTGGTTTCGGGGGCGATAAATCGATCTGGCTAGGTTTCATTTTAAGAAAACGTCGTTTTATCCGTGTTTTCACCCAAGCAAGGCTCGGTCATCCAGGTACTAAACATTAATATAGAGTATTTTGGTCCAAATCCCACTAATATTATAAATGTGAAAGTTTGGATGGATGGATGGGTGGATGTTTGTTACTCAATCATGCCTGAACGGCTGAACGGATCTGGATGAAATTTTGCATGTAGATACTTTAGGCCCTGGAATAAAACATACGATACTTTTCATCATCATCATCTATCACCACGCGAGTAAAACCGCAGGGCGCAGATAGAAAATAATATTTATACGGTTCGTTGAAATTTTTATTGATCCTACAAAAAAGATCGTTCATATCAAGAACGAGTTGCAGGTTTCTATGAATTTATATGTTATTGTGGTTTAAAATAAAAAATAAAAATTAGTAACCGGATGATCGGCTTCGATTATTCAGTTGCTTTTAAAATTATTATATTTTTTTACCAACTGCATAAAATATGGGCCACTATTAAGAAGTTTGAACTATATTTTAGCCGGCTCATTTAAAACAAATTGATAGTCTTTGTGAGTATGTATTATCTAAGTCGTGGCATACATTTTCGCGCTTTGAAACCGTACAAGCTTGGAGGGGATTTAGGGAACTGTAAAATACGGTAAAAACGGTATACTAGAATCGCCTTCCTGTAAGAGTGCATTATACGGACCCTTACAAATAGCAGATATTCATGCCGGTTTGGTAATAGAATCAGTAATGCGGTCCTCAATACCAGTTCACAAAACTCCTTAATAAAACCTTGGTAAAGTTTTGGCGGAAACGCTGAAAGTTATTGTCGGCGCATTATATTATTTAAAAAACTTTTTTTTCGAATGTTTTTTTATAAAAAATTAATGAAGTTTTATAAAATTTAACTAGGTAATTACGTGCGCAAGTGTCGGACAGTAAACTTTTTTTTTGGTTGTCAAGCTAGGTGTTTGATCACAGCTTAGCTGATGTTAGGTGACGATGTGGTCTAAGATGATAAAGCACACCTAGCCTGGAATGGCACTGATTCTCAAGTGAGGCTGCCGGAATACGCCGTTACGTCCTTGGCAGTAGATTTTCAACTTGAGCTAGCCAGCCGAGTACTAGAAAGTACCCTACCACCACGCTATGGTTTCCTCACGATGTTTTCCCTAGCGGCAACTCAAGCTCACTGTTTTAAGCCACGCTCTTTGACGTCTGAACCGACCGCGCAACTACTGAGCTATCATCGCTACAAAACTTATCTAATGTGATCGGTTTTTCTTGTTGCTTCCAAAACTTCATCAAAGCTTATAGTAAAGTCACCACTACTATTCTAGGGCATGTCTGGACTCGACCATAACTTACTTTGTGTGACTTTGACTATGACTTAGACTTATTATTTTTTTTTTTTTGTAAAATTCGTTATGTGCGACACTAAGAAGAAAGAAAAAGAAGAAGAAGCCTTGATAAAAACCTTTAATTTTTAGGGTTCCGTACCCAAAGGGTAAAACAGGACCCTATTACTCAGACTCCGCTGTCCGTCCATCTGTCTATCTGTCCGTCTGTCTGTCTTCCGTCTATCACCAGACTGTATCTCATGAACCGTGATAGTTAGACAGTTGAAATTTTCACAGATGATGTATTTATGTTGCCGCTATTGCAACAAATACTAAAAAACAGAATAAAACAAATATTTAAGGGTGCTACCATTCAACAAACGTGATTTTTTTCCTCGTTTTTGCTCGATATTGATAACGGCAACAGATAGACGCTTGAAATATACAGAATAATAAATACAGAATGTTTAGTTATATATTCACTTTAAAAATAAATAATTAAACTAAAATAAAACAAATATTTAAGGGGGGGCTCCCATACAACAGATTTTTGCTGTTTTATTATATACGGAACCCTTCGTGCGCGAGTCCGACTCGCACTTGGCCGGTTTTTTTTTTAAGCTGTGTCTTGGGTTTAATTGTGTCTAGTTCTGAGTTGTGTACTTTTGTTCGTTGAAGTGTCTAGTAATTTGTTAATAATTGATTTTCTTTCTTCTTCCGTCTTATGCAGGTCTTGGATATTTAAGTGTCACGAGATTATGGAATATATTATCCATACAATAAAGTTGACAATCGCGTGACTTTATCGTGATCAATTAATCTAAATGGTATAATATCATTTAGGTTAATTGATCACTGATTAATATCATTGATATTAAAAGCTCAAGTAACTCTCATAATAACTAATAATATGTAACTAAAATGAACTAAAAATAATTAGTTAAGTGCGCGTTGGGCCACAAATCAGTATAGATTGATGATTGAATTAAAAGTCAATATAACATGATAATAATAACATATCGCAATGATCGTATGATTGAAAGAGAAGGAAACAAATGAGGGAGAAAGGGATAAAATATATTTCATTCTCTTTTCCACTTATGAAACCGCGATTGCGCATCCTTTTTATGGTATAAAACTCTTCGAAAAGAGTTGTAAAAGTCTTCTAAATTTCAAGCGTCACTTTAGGCTTTGCCGCTTGTGTACAAGTTTGAATGTTCGTCCATTTAACTATCTCCTTTATTGCGATTCGATCCTCCAACCTCGTTTCTATTGAATGAAAACTTTCCTTTTGTGTTGTTAAGGGTGGTTTAAACACCACCGTTACTTTTATTACGTTACAAGTTTAAATTTCTTAGCGCTTTGTGGCGAACCAACAATTTCGAATTGTTAGAATATCGTTAAAAGTTGCGTTGAATTTAGTAGCCATTGTATAATTTCTTTAGTTCTCGTTCTGAGTCCATTAGATGCTTACGAGTGCTTTTAATTTAAATTTAAATCTATTTTAGATGCGAATTTTGTGATATATATTCTCAAAGATTGAAGACTGAAATAATATAATGAGCATTTGGCTCTGTATGCGGAAGAAAATTGAGGTAGGTAATCAATAGTAAGCCTATCTATCGGACAGCCAGAAGCTCAAAAAAACGACATCGTTTAATGGTCAACGTTCCAAAAACTAGCACGAAACGATTTGATTCCACGTTCATTGTGTGGACTGCTAGACAGTGGAATGCGCTGCCGGAGTGGGTGTTCCCCGTTGGATATAATCTGGGTGTCTTCAAGTCGAGAGTAAATCGATATCTTCTAGGCAAGCGTGCTCCATATTACACCGCAGCATCCCTTAACATTAGGTGAGATGGCGGTCAAACGTAAGCCTATTTCTTATTAAAAAAAAACGGGAAGTGGCTGTGTCGTAGACACGGCCGCATGTTCATGAAGTTCTTTTTTGTAAACTTCTTTATAAGAGTTATCAGCCGAGATAGAAAAACCGGTTCATCAAATGGCCTATAAATCATAAACGGTAAGTTTTACAAAAAAGTTTACAAGATATAAAAGATGCGAAATTTAATTTTCTACAATAATAGTCTCAATAATTCTTGCCCTAAAGTGCATAGTTGCCGAGACATCAGGCTAAAACTTTTTTCAAGATGGCGCTTAAAGCTCCACCTGGATCTGACAGCATTTTGTGATTTTATGCTCAGTAAGTGACACTAAACCTTATAGAAAAAAATTGGTTCGGAAATTTAGTGCGAGGTTGACCAAAAAAACGGCTATTTTTTTGTGCTAATCACATTAACAAAGTTAACATGTGAGACGCTTATTTTACTGTTGGCGAGTAAACAGCCTTCGAATAATGTTTGGCTGCTTTGAGGCGCAGTCCAGCTATGTGGTACCCACTAAGCCCTTTTAGAGTTAATAATAAATAGCGAGAACAATTAGTGACGGGAGAAAATAAAAACAAAATATACGCCACACGTGACCAAAGCTCAGGGGGCGTATTATGACTGGTCTCTATTTTGCGCAAAGGTTAAGTATACAACGTGCATGGCACTGAGAAACGTGGCATATCGGGAACTTCTCCATTCATAGTGGCCCTTTTAGATTATTTGGTACTAGGATAATTACTGTAGTACCTAGTATATTCGGTTAATGTATTTCATTATATTTTCTCGTAAGAATAGTACCCCACCCTCTCTACCCGTGGTTGCCGTAAGAGTTGGCTAAGGGATGTAATCCGGAAGATGGGCAACAGCGTCTTCCTTGAACAATCACACCTAACTGCGCTCGCCAACCCGCCTGCCAAGCGTGGCGAGTATTGGCAAAACCCCCCAGGAAGAGGCCTATGTCCAGCAGTGAACGATCTATGGCTGACGATAGGATGATTCGAGATATAAACAAGTGACGTCTTGAGATAAGATCTCGTATTGTGCCTACCTCAATTTTTTACAATCTCGATCAAAGATCGCATTAGGGTTTGTTAAGCTTTTCATTTTCTCAACTGAATTAATTCATCTGTCCGCTGATATCCCCTGTCGCCTCTAATGGGATCTGAGGCGATGGCTCCATTGAATTGGTATCATCCATTACTTCAGATCACCATCGAAGACGAGATAATGATCCGATATCTCCGCATCAATCTTATTGGCTTTGCGAGTAGATTTATTGATTTGAAGAATCGATTGTGGGCAAAAACTTGGTATAAAAAGAAAGGTAGATTTTTTCTGAATGACGGGCTAGGCCACACGCGCTATTGATAGCATGTAGCACAATATTTTCAGCACGCCACCCACCAAAACACTGTGCAATTTTTTTCTTCTTGTTAATAAACAAAGAGTTGTGAGGTGACAGTATTTAGTTTTAATGTTTTCTCATTAATAACATTGTTCTCTCATTAAGCACATTGGTCCATGAAGGTTTTCCATCTGGGCTAGGTGTTTAACTACAGCTCACCTGATGCTTAGTGACCAAGGTGGTCGAAAATGGTAAACACACCGTTAGGTGCTTGGCGGCAGATTTCAACTTGAGGGTGGTAGCTGGCCAACCGAGTACTAGAAAGTACCCTAACACTACGCTATAGTTTCCTCACGATGTTTTCCTTCACCGGCAGCTCAAGCTTATTGTTGGGGTTTGAACCCACGCCCTTCGGCATGCGAACCGACCTCGCTAACCACTAAGCTAGCAGAGGGACAGTACAGGCTGATAATATTCGGATAAAAAAAATTGGATAAATAGTTTAGGAGCTCCGGTGAAACATAATTACGTAGACTACTAAAACATAGCCCTTTACTGTAGTCGGGTAAAAAGTTTATCGACGTGTATCAAGAAAGATATACGAATAAAAAGTTTGGAAGCATCCAACCCAGTGTAGTTGTCAGTATGTCAGTCAAACGCTACGTTAACATTTTCTGAACAACTTACCTCCTACGTAAGCAAATTCTAAATTCTTACGAAGTTCCAACGTAACTTCTGATACGCGAAGCTAACAATGGCTAAGGGTCACAGATGCTCTCGTATTATCTCAGAGACAACTTAAATCTTTGTCTGCGAACACAAAGTAACTCCTAATTGGATAACTTGAAAAGGTGTGTGCGACAAAGAACAATTGAATTTCCCCTTTCAGCGTGCGTGCAAACAGTAGGGACCTTTATTTGAGGCATAACGGTGTCTTTATAATTTAATTTGTGAGACAGTTTCATTGTTCAATGACTGCCTTATAGCTAAGTGGGTAGTACCGTTGTCGTATCAGCTGTAGCTCGTGGGTTCGATTTCTACAGAGGACAAACATTTGTGTAATTTGCGTCAATTATTGTTTCTGTCTGTGTTGTAAATGTGCCGTGGTGGTGCCGGCGTAAGAATAGTACCCCACCCTCTCTACCCGTGGTTGCCGTAAGAGTCGGCTAAGGGATATAATCCGGAAGATGGGCAGCAGCGTCTTCCTTGAACAATCAGACCTAACTGCGCTCGCCAACCCGCCTGCCAAACGTGGCGAGTATTGGTAAAACCCCCCCAGGAGGAGGCCTATGTCCAGCAATGGACGACCTATGGCTGATGATGTGTGATGTGATTTTTTTGTTTTATTATAAATCATATAAATTATATCGGAGACTCCGTCTATAGTTTCGGTCAAAACCGGTGGCCTTCGTGTCTCCATGAAGAAGGCCACCGGTATGTATTTGAAAAAAACAAGTATATAAGTATACTAACAGTTATCTAGTTCCCATTGTTTATGTTTTACTTACTTTTGGAGTTCATTAACGCTGAGTGCCGATGTCATACAAACTTCAGTCACAATTCTTATTCAGGAGCTCAATTCAGCATGTGAATGGTTCACTACGTGTTCGTATTCCAGTTGCAGCAATTTAATGGCTATTTATAGAGTCACTGTAGTGCTACTATCAAATAGAAATTGAACCTAAAAACAAATCAAACTTAAAACGCGATGTGACACCGATAAAATCGTAAAATCGGTGACACAACAATAAAATTATTCGGTGTGATATGACCATAGATTGGAAGTGTTGGTGAAAACACCGAAAAATCATGTCGCTGTATTGTATAATTTTTGAAAGCCCGGGTATTTTCGAGTGGTTATGCATAAAATAGTGGTGTTTTATTCATCAAGTAGAGAATAAAGTGAGTATGGGAAAATAGTAAGTATATGACTTTTTGTGTTAATATCAAAAGTCCGTCGAAGTTTATGGTAAAAATATGACCTCTATTTTACTAGGGCTTGACCATATTTGACATGCATTTTTGTGAATCTAATTGTGACTTATATTTATTTAAATTGACTTATCATAAAATACTTGAAATTCTTGACTCTGGCAAATGTACAAAGTGCCATGCCAAAAATAGAAAAGAAAAGAAGACCACAGATTAGACAAAAGACGTTATAAAAATGAACGAACCATCAAAACGCCAATGGCATTTAAAAAACATCTACGCAGACTGGATTGATTATTCTTCTTAGTTTTTGGCTTCGCACTTCTTGCATTTGCCAGTTTTGATAATTTCAAGCACTTTATGAAGAATTTTGATAAGTCTAAGTCACAGTGAAAATCATGCAAAGTAAGTCTTAGTCGAGTCCCGTCATGTTCTAGTAAAATAGTGGTGGTTTTACAAGTTTCAATAGAGTTTTGGAAGCAACACATAAAGTTATGTTTCACCACATTATTTAACCTTCCCATACTTGCGCATGTAATGCAATTTATAAATAAAACTCCACTATTTTTGATACATAAACACTGTGGAATAACATAAGTTTTGGAAAGCGTTCCGCATTAGCCAGAACTCGGGTTGGCAGTTCGGTACATCATTCCAAAGTTCAAGGTAGGTACCTATAGGTATAGAATTCGTGATGTATGTATATTTTTTTTATTTGTGGCTTTGACTCTTACTGTCTATATAATGTATTGTTCCCTACTTTCTCGTGTACTCATTCGCGGTTATGTCTGATAAATGTTCCACAGATACCATGTGATGATGTTGAACATGTGCTTGGAAACTTGTTGTTGCGGAAATTGAAATATTTATAGCAGATATTGTTGGAAATTTGGTTTGGAGTTCCGTAAGTTTTGTGTTGTTTCCGTCTACCCGCTCAATGTTTTGGCATGTAATTTGTGTAGGGAATGAATTCGGTTTACATTTGGAATGACTTTTTAGTAGATTTTACAGGGATATTGTGAACTAGTTAATAATTTATTCATCGGATCAGCCCTGCTTTTGCCCGACTGCCAAGGAAGAGTTATATATCTTGTATGTATGTAAACTTCTTTATAACCTCATACCTATTTATCAAACGGCTGAATGGATTACGACTATTAAGGTATAGTTAGATATATCGATTACTCGAAGGCGCATGGACCGATTCGAGAATTTGTACTTTTGTTTAAAAGGGTATATACTTCCAGGAGGTCCCATTGGCACCAAGTCAGGATCTGATGATGGGATTCCAGAAAAATGAACGGAACCCTCCAAGTTTGTAGGGACGCATGATGTGTTTTATATAATTGTTTTTATTGTTAAGGACGTACTTTCAGATTGGTCTCATAGAAATTACATGAAAAATCAATTGAGTAGTTTTATTTTTAAACCATAATACCTTAAGCCTAGCCGTGTTCAAGCTTAGGGGCAAAGAGTAAATTTTTTTAAATTAAAATATTATTATCTTATTGTAAGGTGCCTACCATACGTATATACATATAAAGACAAATGGAAATATTTTATTGATAACACCAATGTTACAAGTCAATTCCGTAATATTAAATCAAATATATCATTAAAAGAGTTTTAAAACACTGATCACGTCATGTCAATGAATTTAAAAAAAATTCAAAATATACAAACATTTCAATATAAATAAAAATTCAATACAGAAATATGTCAATATAAAAATATTGTTACTAGAAATATGTCAATACATAAATATACTAGCGACCCGCCCCGGCTTCGCACGGGTGAAATGTAGATATTACACAAAACCTTGACAAATCATATACCTAAACCTTACTCATGAATCACTCTATCTATAGGTGAAGCTCGCATGATAATCTGTTCAGTAGTTTTTAAGTTTATTGCGAACAGACAGACAGACAGCGAGACGCGGCGGACGACTTTGTTTTATAATATGTTTTTATTTACAATTTACTCGTCAAAGGTTATACCGCCTAGGTGGCTACTCGCAAATTGCTGTTAATGTTCTAAATAGATGCAGTATTATATCATCTATGTATTCTATGCCATACTGAATCTATTTAGAACATTGGCAGCAATTTGCGAGTAGCCACCTAGCGGTATAACCTTTGACGAGTAAATTGCGCCACCGCACCCCGGATTAAGCGTGGATTAGATTTGTCTGATGATATATTCCACGTTTACCACTTAGAGCGTTGATATGGGTGGCGAAACTAGCAAGTTAGTTGATAGTTTAACACTCTACCGCGGCGTTTCTGTTTTAGAAGCACAAATTTATGACCGACTGTTACACGGATGATATAGGACAGGATTTGGATTAGTATGTGAATATGAATTTGATTAGTATACAAGGATAAATTTACAAATAAAACAGGCTGAAGAGTTTGAAAAATTTACCCTGCGATTAAAATAGTTATAATTGCGCAGCTAGTTTGTTATAAAAATAAATAAAAAAACAGAATTGACTATAGCGAAATCGCTAATCGAGTGTTACTTATTAGATAGTTAATAACCCGGATCAGCCCAAAGCCCCAAGCTGGGTTTTAAAAATTACGAATCTATCATATCATACATCACACACATCATAAGCCATAGGAGCCTATGTCCAGCAGTAGACGGCTGGACATAGGCCTCCTCCTGGGGGGGTTTTGCCAATACTCGCCACGCTTGGCAGGCGGGTTGGCGAGCGCAGTTAGGTGTGATTGTTCAAGGAAGACGCTGCTGCCCATCTTCCGGATTACATACCTTAGCCGACTCTTACGGCCACCACGGGTAGAGAGGGTGATTAATAAGGGTAAAATACGACTTCATCATCCCGGACAAATATGTGATTCTCATAGAATAGGAAGTGAAATCGCGGTGTGATTCAAGTGTTAAAGATATTTTAGACGGCACGAGACAACCTACGATACTCTCAGCTAAAATACCATTCCTAAAATACGCAAAACCAAGTACAAAAAAGGAAAAAGGTTTCTCTTGTTATTCAAATGAGTGACAAACTCGGGCAAAAGTGGGCACGGCGAGATCCTGACTTTTGCACTTGAAATTTTTTGAAACTTCTCTGCGGAGTTTCCACTCGCTTACAAAATGGAGATTTGGTCTTTACCCGACCGGGTCACTGGTAATTTTAAAAAGTTTCGCCACGGAAATTTTATGTTATTCAGGTTTCCGCTACTGAATTAAAAGTAATATGAAACATGATTATTTGATGTACAGGCAAAACTGTACAACATAAACTATTGGTGGGTGTGTATCAGAGATATAAAAAAACAGTCAAGTGCGAGTCGAACTCGTGTGCCAAGGGTTTTGTACTTACCCATTGTACCGCCATAATAAAATTGGTATCATTTTTATTAAGACATTTTATTAGAATTTAGATTTTCGCGAAAACTTGTAAGTACCAAAATTTACATTAATTTTCAGCTTTTTTAATTTTTTGGTATTTCGCCTTTATTTGTGCTGTAAGACTTTGCTTTTTGCCAAATTTCGTGATTCTAGGTCAACGGGAACTACCATATACAATAGGTATTCGAGCCAACCTAGTTTCGGTTGACCTAGAATTGTCAATAAAATTGTCGGCTGGCTAGCTACCACCCTCAAGTTGAAAATCTGCCTCCAAGCATCTAACGGTATGTTGCGACAGCCTCACTTGAAAGCCAATCCCAATCCAGGCTAGGTGTGTTTACCATCTTCGATCACACTGTCACTTAATAACTGAGCTGTGATCAAACACCAAGCCTGTCATCCATAAAAAAAAAACATACTATTTTCCTGTACTACTGTAGTGAGAGAGCTAAAGACACCATCAGTTACCATAGATTCGGTAACATATAATCTGCTGGAACATCAAAAACCACGACAAGCGATCTCCGAAGCCATAATCGCCGTTTGCTTCATCAAAGGACGTCGCAAACACGGGGTTATCCGGGTATCCGTTCACATGGGCCCGGACTATGTAAATATTTGCGCCTCCAGAGAATCGTGGAAGTTACCCAGTGACTGAGGTTACACGTTTTTGTAGGTTTTTGTAGCGATGATGGCTCAGTGGTTAGCGCGGTAGGTTCGCATGCCGAAGGGCGTGGGTTCAAACCCCAACAATGAGCTTGAGCTGCCGGTGAAGGAAAACATCGTGAGGTAACCATAGCGTGGTGGTAGGGCACTTTCTAGTACTCGGCTGGCTAGCTACCACCCTCAAGTTGAAAATCTGCTGCCTAGCATCTAACGGTGTGTTCCGGCAGCCTCACTTGCGAGCCAGTTCCTTTCCAGGCTATGTGTGCTTTACCATCTTCGACCACACCGTCACTTATCATCAGGTGAATTGTAGTCAAACACCTAGCCTCTCAGCCATAAAAAAAAAAAACGTTCTCACTGCTTGCTTGCTTTCTTTTTTTACCCACGACGGAACGGAGATGGTTTGGGGTGAGAGGATGTTTGTGCAAATCCATGTTGCCATTTTTATCTAAAACTACTAGTCCAATTTTGATGCAGTTTTCAGTTATGGGTTCGGGTTTGATTGGTGCATGTTTTTAGATAGGTGTTACGGTGACAACTCACCAGGGCGCGCTGCAGCAAACATTCTTTCTGCAAATCCATGTTGCCATTTTTCTCCAAAACAACTAGTCCGATTTTGATGAAGTTTTCAGTTATGGGTTCTATCTATATATATAAATAGTACACTATCAGTTATCTGACTTACATAGTACAAGCTTTGTGAAATGTTCTACGATGTTTATCGAAAGTCTCAAAGTAATGAGCGCCAAAGCAGCGATGCCTTGGACTTAGTTTTACTACTCAAAGTTCTGTTTATCGCCGCAATGGTCATGAACAGGCGTTATCTCTTACCATCAGAAGAGGGTCTCGTACGACCTATTACTATTTCATTTAAAAAAAAAAGCTTAAGAAGATCTAAGCGTACAGACGGCGGGAAGCGACTTTGTTTTATACTATGTAGAGATATTGGCACATGAGTAACTGTTAAAAAGTTTGTATTGTACCTCGGTACAGAACAAGCATTCGGTTGATTCGATTACACTTTTATTTGCGTGTTTTTGTGCGGTTCTATTCGATGTAATAATATCGGTAAAATATGTCGGGAATCGAGAGAACTCTTGTCATTCAAGAACTTATAAGATAAGTAAAGTGTAAGGTAAGATTAGGAGTTTTGGCGGGAACGCGGTAAGCGTCGTGTCGCCCCATTGTATTTTTTCCAAAACTAGTGTTTTTTCGAGTGTTTATGTATAAAAATAGTGGTGTTTTATTCATAAAGTGCCGAATTACAAGCGCGAGTGTGGGAGAATGATATAATTTGGTTAAACATGACTTTTCTTGTTGCTTCCAAAACTCCATCCAGAAGCTTATATTAAAGTCGCCACTACTTTACTAAGGCATGACTTGATTTGACTGGCACCGACTGGACTTGATCAAGACTAGACTTTGACTGTAATTATAGATAATAAAGAAGCTGTAAAATGAAGACTTACAAAATGTAGAAACATTGAAACTGGCAGAATGCACAGAGTGCTATGCCAAGAAGAAAGAGAAAAAAAAAGGTAAGATTAATAATGACATTGAATAAATGTTTTTTGAGTTTTGATGATTATGATTTACTTTGTTACTTGTAGTGAGACTCTTGAAAGCCTTTGTGGGTCTTTAGTGAAAAAACAAATAGATATAAAATTGGGTTTTGAAAATTGATTTGATATACCTTTAAAAAAAACATATTCGCTATTTTTGTCTTTAAATAAAAAAAAATATGTTACACTACAATAGAATTGCTTTAAAAGAAAGAAGCATCATGTAATTATGATAGAGTAGGCGCGTTGCCGTGATGGTGCCGGCGTAAGAATAGTACCCCACCCTCTCTACCCGTGGTTGCCGTAAGAGTTGGCTAAGGGATGCAATCCGGAAGATGGGCAGCAGCGTTTTCCTTGAACAATCACACCTAACTGCGCTCGCCAACCCACCTACCAAGCGTGGCGAGTATTGGCAAAACCTATAACCCCCCTATGGGGGAGGCATATGTCCAGCAGTGGACGTCCTACAGCTGATGATGTGAGGCGCGTTGGCCCGCACGCCGAGGGCTGTGGATTCATTCAAATCCCAACAATTTGAGCTGGTAGTGAAAACAAAACATCACGAAGAAGCTATAGCTAGTGGAGGATACTTTCTAGGACTTAGCTGGTTACCTACCACCCTCAAGTTGAAAATCTGCCACCAACCACCTAACGATGTGTTCTGGCGGCCTAACTTGTGAACCAATTCCACTCCAGGCTAGACGAATTTACCATCTTCGACCACACCATCACCTAACATCAGGTAATCTGTGGTCAAGCACATTGCCTGTCAACCATAAAAAACACAGTTTAACTTTATTCCGGAATAAACGGTATATAAATTAATCTAGGTAATTAAGTAGCGCAAGTTTCATGATTGATTGATTGGTTGATTGATTGATTGATTGATTGATTGATTGATTGATTGATCGATTAACTCTTTATTGTACACACTAAAAATTATACAATACGGAAGAAACAAACTTAAAAAAACTAGGCCATCGTTTTGACCGATGAAACTATTGTTCTTTTGTAATTTACACATGTTTAGTTTCTCCCTGGATCAAATTCCTAAGTCAACGCGGACGACCGACGTCGCGGGCGAAAGCTAGTAAAATTGTAACGATAAATGTTAATTTCTTTTATATAATTAGTCCCCAATAAATAAAATTATTCACAGATTTTTTTCAGAAATCATCTTTTCCACTTCACTCGCTCCCTAGCTGTATCCGTCGGAAAAACTAAAAAATTTAAACGAAACCAAAGATTTATTTTTATAATTTCATGCTCTAACTGAGGTGTCAACAAGCCATCTTGCCGACGGACTGTGTGTCCCAAAAATAAAAGAAATAAATCATGTAAGTTAAAAGTGCAATAGTTAAGTCGCGGAATGTTGTGAGTGTTGTGTGTTGTGTGTGTTGTGTGTAGAGTGTTTTGTGACTTTATATTTTTCGGGGAACTTCTTTCTTCTAGGTACTCCTAGTTCTCCTTAGATACCATATCAGTGTAAGATATTCTTCCGTCAAGCAGTAGTCTACAAATATATTCGGTATTTTACTCGGTGGCAGATTTCCTTTAGCAGGAGGCACAGGATAAATATTATTTTTGTTCTGTGTCTGGGTGCGTTTATCCACACAATGTTTGTTCTGGGTGGGAATCGAACCTACATCCTATAGCTCTTAAAGCAGATATACTACCAATGAGCCAACAGGGCTGCTATATGCCAACAGCCAATTATTTATGTAACTGCTGATAGCCACTATATATCATAGCCAAACATCAAGTCATCCTTTTCAGCCTTTGATCTATTTCGATATATTCAAGCACAAGACCAGCCTCGTCCACTACTGTCTTGCCACTTAAAAATCCTCCAAAGGTTGAAAAAGACATTTATTTTTAAAATTACTCAGTCCCGGCCAAGCGCTCGAAGAGTCAACACGTCCTGAGGATGCCTCGTGTAGTGGCGAAACACGTGTCGGCAACTGGTTACTGCAGCGAGAAGAGGATATAAATACTTTTATTTTAATTAGTGTTTTGTTTATTTAGCTTTTAAGTTTATGTCAAATTTTAGTGTTAAGTAATGTTTCGGATAAATATATTTTTTACAAGTTATTTAAATTTAAATCTTCGTCACTGTTGTAACTGAAACGACTGTTAAAAGACTGCGGAAATAAACTTAATATAAAACTTAAACACTCAAAGTTATTTTTGAATATTTGTCGTGATATAATTCTCGCGATCTCTTTTGACTCGAGACTAACGCTTGTGCATGTTTCTGCAAAAAAGTTATTCCTTTTTATTCAGTCTCGCATACAAATTGCTTTTTCATTCGAGTGGTCTGACGCTTGACCGTTGATTAACTTCCATGGTATTTCTTTGAAATATTAAGCTCTGGCTGTTTACGATGCTGGCTTCTGACTTGATATTGACAAAGCTATTAACTTTTTTGAAATAAGTACGAAAGTCGTTTGATATTGTGTACTTACAACTTTGTTTGGGTCTTTGCTAGAAATTTATTAAATCTCCGTATTTAAGAAAACAATTTACAAATTCTAACGTTTTGATCAGTCTAACCTATCATAGCATAGATATATCTTGCAAACTCTTTCAATAGAAATAAGTTTATTATTATCATCGATTGCCTTGTTATCTCGTGCCTTATAAGCTGTAGGGTCAATTGTGTGACAGTGAGGTCGATTCACACCCAAGTACAACATTTAAGTGGACAACATGAATGTTTGTTCTGTAAAAAATACAATCTTAATATACATATTAAGATTGTTAATATGCATATTAAGATTGTTAATATACATATTAAGATTGTGGCAACGGAGTTCCTTGTCGCACGTTATCGTTCTCATTTTTTTGTGGGCTGAGGGGCTAGACCGAAAAATGTGTAACAATATAAAACGACACTAAATTCCGATATCTTTTTGCAGTTATTTTTGAGGCACTTCCCGATCACCTAGGAAACTAAAACATTTTTCAATCGATTCAGCTTGCCGTCAATTTTGAGACTTATGTAACTACTAAGTACCGTTCCAACCGGGGGTCCATAAGACACCTCTAATTTTTTCTGAATGTTTTGGACTTTCCTTATATACTTAAAGTCTACACGAGGTTTTTTTTATTTTAGAATAAGTTCTCATTTGTCCACATGTTAAACAGAACAGTCTAAGATATAATGTTATACGCTTACCTAGAAGTAACCTATTTACTCTGGACTTAAAGATACCGGGGAACACTAACTTCGATAGAGACTTCCACAAACTCGCTGTACAAATAAGTACCTAGTGTGAAATCGAAACCACGTACGTCGGTCTTGTTATTTAAAAATATTATATTTATTCTAACACGTGAGCAAATTAAAGATTCTATCTTAAATAATAATATAAATATTATAATACATTTTATTAAATTTAAGGAAGAACACGCACGCTCTGTGAACAGCCGTAACCCTATAAATGTACCGGAAATTGCCTTTTTAGTCATTTCCCCGGAATAATACAGAGAGTTTGCTGTATCAGTTTATTTTCAAGAAAACGATAACCATTTTGTCTTTCATCGTTGTGACGGAAATTTATTTTTGACGAGCAGTTTGCACCCATTTTTTTCTCATCAAGTTGTTAATAGGTATGTATGTAAGTTTAGGTTTATATGCAAATTTGTTACAAAAAATTATATTGAAGTTTTTTTTTTCTCACTTTTATTAGCTTCTCCTGTATATTTGTAACGGAATCTTTCAACTCAATTTTCAACTACTTCACATCATCACATCATCAGCCATAGAACGTCCACTCTGGACATAAGTCTCCTCCTGGGGGGGTTTGCCAATACTCGCCACGCTTAGCAGGCGGGTTGGCGAGCGCAGTTAGGTGTGATTGTTCAAGGAAGACGCTGCTGCCCATCTTCCGGATTACATCCCTTAGCCGACTCTTACGGCAACCACGGGTAGAGAGGGTGTAGTACTATTCTTACGCAGGCACCACCACGGCTAACTACTTCTTAAAGTCGTTCAATTAACTTGAAAATTTGAACCAATCACAATGCAATAATTTGATAATTCTATCCTGATATAATTACAAAAAAATGTCTTCGAAATAAATTTCTACTTTTTAGTTCGGTTTGCTATTAAGTACAGTGTGTATATTTTTAAATCCACAAAAATAATAAAAAATACTTGCATTGTTAATTATATCTTTCAGTACAAAGACTGTTGCCATGTGATACTATATTAACAAATCCTACATAAATATTTTCATATCCACGAATCTACAGTTTCATAGAACGATTAATAATACAGACCTTCCTAGTTTACTCTACATAATAATTTGCATTTACCACTAACAATATGAACATTTACATAATGGCAATAAAGGCTATATCGTTCACATTCACTACCATGTAGTAGCGTGTCGTACATTTTATGAGATTGAGGTAGCTATGAACGTGCGAGCTTTCCTGTGATTCTTGCCTGCAGTTTTGCAATAAAACACACGATGTTGAAGTGACGATCTTTAATGTAACTAACTTTTTATTGTGTGTTAAAAAAAAAGTATGTTTGCATGCGTAAATTTCCAGTAGCGTAATACAAGAAAGGAAAACATCGCGCGGAATTCTGCATGTCTGAGAGGGTTTTTTTTTTCTCTCTAAAAGTAATAAGGCGAACGAGACGCTCTCCTGATGTTAAGAGATAACGCCTGTCCATGACTTATGCCTGTGCAGCGGTATACAGAACATTGAATGATAATACAAGGTCTAGAATTTGTCGAAGATGTGTGAAGACAGCTTTGGGACAGTTTATAAACAGGGCTGATCTGTTAATCAAATCAACTACTTTGGAACTATTTAAAAAAATAATGAATAAGTTAAAAAAAGTCAAGTGAAGTCAAGTCTCGGAGTAATGAGCGCCAAAGCAGTGATGCCCTGAACTCTGTTTTACTACACAAAGTTCTATGTATCGCTGTAATGGTCATGGACAGGCGTTATCTCTTATCATCAGGAGAGCGTCCGGATTTTCTCATTAATTTTACATTTAAAAAAAAGTAGTGACTACAATCCACTATTACGTGTGCTTACTGTTTGGGTCACAGGATGGGTTAATATTGTTTCGAAGTATGTAATTGTTTTACATTATGTAGTTTAAGTGTCAAACAAATACAAATAGACTCGAAAAATGCAATTGAGAGCTTTACATTGTAGCGAAACTAGCGACTCTGTTATTTATAGCGACCATCGACGATACTAAGCAACGTGATAGCCAATAAGCGACGAGAAGCCTGCATCGCGCAAGCGCAAATTTTCAATCGTGCGTGAAAGCTCGAGCGTGAATACCGTACCTGTAGTACCGTACGTACCTACATAGTAAATACACTTATGTATATACTCCCCGACCTCTTTATTATGTCATGATGCATTTCGAGCATGTTTGTTCTCATTTCATTCAAGGCGCACAGGACTGCTACATAAATTTCGGTAATGAAAATCGTCGTTCCCCGTATTGTAGGTTATATTGGACCCTTTTGAAGGTTTATGAGTGCGGTTTCGTTATTGCGTTACCTTTTGAGAGTTATTGCAAGTTGAAGGTGCAATTTTGATGGTAATATAACATTACGTCGTGTTGAGACAATATGGCTTTATAAACTGTACATACAAAGGATTATGACAAATTCTGTTGCACTGTTCGATAATGGATAAAATATGGAGGAAGTACTATTCTGAATTAAATTTGTCCATATTTTAATCTTGTAAGTACCAGTAAGATGAAAATATAGAGTTTTTTCGTTATGACAGTTTTGAATGATACGTAGAATCGGCACCTACTAGCAAGTTTGTTACTGGAGTTTAATGCTGTCTCTTTTTAACCGACTTCAAAAAAGGAGGAGGTTCTCAATCCGTCGGAATCTTTTTTTAAATGTATGTTCACCGATTACTCGAAGACGTCTGAACTGATTTGGAAAATTATTTTTTTGTTTCATAGGGTATACTCGTATAATACTTCCAAGTCACATTTACATTTTATCGAAATCAGTCGAGAGTTTAAAAAAAATCAACAATCTAAAAATTGTATACATCGATGATATTTTCATTTACTCCGAAACCTCGCTGTTTCATTGGAACAGTGCGTGTTGTTGGCCTAAGGGTCATGAAGTCGGTTTATTTAACTGTAAATTTATACTTGTAGCAAACTAAAAATTAGTTATTTTTTTGTCTTTGGTCACATAAAGCTCGCCGAAATGTAAACAACCAAATTCTACCTTGGAAAAAGAGTAACTTCTTGTTAAATCATTGTGTTCTTTCACAGTGAAACCTCCTAGCAGGTCTCGAAAAACATTAATAGTGTTCATCTTTGATTAAAATTGTATTAAATAGATAAACAAATCACCTTAATTTAATTCCCGGCTCCGTAGTGATATTTTGTTTTACTTATGCGGAAATATTCACGTTTATCAAACTCGGAATATCCGACTATAGTTTAGGCCACATCCGAAGGCCTTCTTCATGGAGACACAGCTGAGTACAAGACTAAAATTGAACTAATCGTTTGAGATAAAAGTCAGCATTTAACTTTCCGCCCCGATAAACATCAAAAGATTTTTATTATCTCCGAAAATGAATGTAAACATTGAAGACAGAACTTTTTTTGGGGAATTCGTACAAAAGGCAAATTAATCTCAAGCGAATTATTAGTACAAGATAATTGGTTTAATGAGCATGATTCTTTGAAACAGCAAACGTAATATAAAATTTAATATCAGATGTTTGTTTTGTCGTAATCATAATGATCTTTTAACATGACGACCAAGTACAGTGAACCTAATTTTCCTTAATTCTTTATTGTAATGAGGTACTTCTGTTTAATAAAAAATCTTTAACATAGTATTGTAACAAAGACTATGCTATTATTATTCGTAGATAACAAAATATTTTTTAAAAACGTTATTTCAATTATGACTGACTGTTATTTTTTTTTATTTGAACTTCTTTTTTGGCGTCGTTCTTTGGCATGTGCCAGTGCCAAGTATTTCAACTGCCCCGTCATAATTATGGTAAAGTTCTGCTTCGAAAGCTGAAGGGCGTGAGTTCGATTCCCACTCAGAACTAACATTTGTGTGATTAACATGGATGTTTGTTCTGTGTTTGGGTATTCTGTATGTATTAAAAGTATTAAAAAAAAAGTATTTAAGTATTCTGTTAGCTGTCTAGTTTCCATAATATAAGTAATGCTTAGTTTGGGGCTAGATGGCGCTGTGTGAAAATGTCTTCCAATATTTCTTTCTTTCTAAGTATTTATGACGAATCTAATAAAATAAGTCTAAGTTACACAAAGTAAGTCAAGTCTATGATCATATCCTAGTAAAGTGGCGACTTTAATACTAAGCTTCAAATGAGTTTTGAAAGCAACATAAAAAGTCATTTTTCGCCGTATTATATCACTTTTACGCTTGTAAATCGGTACTTTTTAATAAAACACAATTATTATTAATTGTAGCAATGATAGTTCAGTGGTTAGCGCGGTAGGTTCGCATGCCGAAGGGCGTGGGTTTAAACCCCAACAATGAGCTTGAGTTGCCGGTGAAGGAAAACATCGTGAGGAAACCATAGCGTGGTGGTAGGGTACTTTCTAGTACTCGGCTGGCTAGCTACCACCCTCAAGTTGAAAATCTGCCGCCAAGCATCTAACGGTGTGTTCCGGCAGCCTCACTTGAGAACCAGTTCCATTCTAGGCTAGGTGTGCTTTACCATCTTCGACTACACCGTCACTTAACATCAGGTGAGCTGTGGTCAAAAACCTAGCCAGTCAGCCATAAAAAAAAGCAATAAACATTCTTAAAACCACAAATTTTGAAAAATAATACAATGCGGCGTCACGTCTCTTCCGCATTCCCGCCAAAACTCGAGTGTTACGCAGGTAACAGCTATTATAAATATGAAAATTTGTGACGATAGCTGGATAGATGGACGGATGTTTGTTACTCAATTACGCAAAAACGGGTTAATGGATTTAGATGAAATTTGGCACACACATAGTTTATCGTCTGGATTATTATATAGGATACTTTTTATATTGCAAACTGAACAAGATTTTTGTTAAATTCCACGCGGACGAAGTCGCGGGTAATACCCAGTTTATAATATGTGGCACTAAAAAGGTAACAAGACTAGGTAGGTACTGCAAAGACAACGAAGTAACTTTTTGAAAGTATTCCGTGAATTTAATTTAAATTTGATAGCAGCTGTTAACTCGATAAAATTTTAAAGCGGTTTAATAGCATTTTTAAAATGGGATAAATCTGAGCTGAGCTGCACAGGTGTAAAAGCAATGAAAAGCTGTTAAAATCGTTAAAAGCTGGCAACAACTACTGTTCACCAACGTTAAAGTTGGAACCATACAATACTGTATAAACAGTTATAGATGTTCGTAAAGTTTAAAGTTACTTAAAAATTATGTACTTGCAAAGAAACAGGTAGATATAGTAGAAATGATATAAAGTATGAAATGAAACAGCGCCCCTGGGGATTGTATGGGAACTGCTTCAGAGTCAGTCAACCCTGTTTTTTATAAATTGGCAATTTTTTTATTGCTTCCGAGTCAGTCAGCCCTGTTTTTTTTAAATCTGGCCTTTTTTTATTGCTCCCGAGTCAGTCAGCCCTGTTTTTTATAAACTGGCTTTATCATAAACTGGCCATTTCTTATTGTTTCCGAGTCAGTCAGCCCTATTTTTTAAAATCTGGCCATTTTTTATGAACTCTAGCTCTCTTTAGCTATCGAGTGGTGTAATTAAATTTTGCATGTAGATAATAGATTTACCTACAACACCAAACTATATCCCCCAATATTGTAATCATAATCTATATATCCTCTCACTATAGAAGCAGATTCAAAGAAGTGTTCACTTCAAATCCAGCCATGGGATACATTAACTACTGTATCGTGTTATGTGGACAATACAGCCAATTTGACGGCTATGCAAGCGACTCATTAGAGACCGATAGCTGTACGCTCGCAGCCTAACTATAGTGTGAACAAGCCTTTAGTCGCCGAATATTCGAGGCTATAAATTGGCGTGATTTACGATTCTGTGGCCTGGAGTATACTTCTGCTTAAATGTTGGTCAGTGCCAGTTTGAAGTACTTCATTAGCTTGTTATAGCCCCGATCCTGCGAACTAGGAATATTTTGCGTCTACATTTTTGCAGATTTTTATTCAATTTTCATTGTTTGTATGAAAGCTTAATATATAAATCTGGAAATAGCGTACTGTATGGTTTTGGTTCTCATTCTTTTCTGTAAAGGTCTTCTAAGGGCGTCTAAAAACATGTCTCTGGGTTGGCAACGCATCAACAATATTCTTAATGTTGTAGGTGTTCGTAGGTGATGGTAGGCTTGCCATCAGGCAGACCGTCTGCTTTTTTATGGTTGATAGGCTAGGTGTTTGAACACAGATCACTTTATGTTAAGTGACGGAGTAGTAGATCCTTGAAATAATCTAGCTCTGAAGTGAGTAGAAGTTGTTTGTCACTCTTTTTTTTTTAATGTGAAAGAATTGAGGCGAACGAGCACTCCCTGGTGGTAAAAGATAATGTATGTCCATGACCATTGCAGTGGTACACTGAAATTTGAGTAATATAATAAAGTCCAGAGTTTTTCACCGCTTTGGCGCTCATTACTTTGATATATTCGATGGTTAGGCTAAATAGCCCCATAATTTTATTAGCTGCAGCACCCTTTAAACTGGAACTGGTGGTACCAACCTAGACGATCTCCTCCTAAGGAGATCTACCACCAAGTAGAAAACGCTCTTTCTATAAAAAAGAAACTACCTTGTCCTTTCGATTCAGACAGTACCTTTGATTACACCACAACATCGATTTCTACGACGATTTCGGCACAAAGGACTGCAATGAGGTAATAAGACCCCAATATTGTAAAGGTGTTTGTTTAAAGAGCAATGTCTAGTGACTATTCCGACTACCTGGCAGAACTTGTCGTATAGGAGGAGGTTTAGCAGTTTACAGCAATGTATCAGATTGTACTCCGGGTACTGCCTTTGACTGTCTACAACTTTGACCACTATTCTTTATTTAGTCTGTAGGTACGTTTCCAGATCTAGTATCTGATCTAAGAAAATGGCAGAGGAATAATTGGCCTAGATTCTATTTGGTGCCTGGGGCCTCTCCGTACCAAGATCATTGACTGCACCATTGCCTCTGAATTCGCTGTGTTGGTATCCTCCATTGAAGATTAACATGATTATTTTATTACGGGATCTGACGTGGTTTTGATAAATTTTTGTGCCACTTATGCGGGATTTCAAGTCAGCCCTGCTTTTTATAAACTGACCCACTACTGGGTCTCTTCTCAATGTGAGAAGGATAAGGCCATAGTCCACCACGCTGGCCAAGTGCGGGTTGTGCAGACTTCACACATCTTCGGGGTTTTTTTTTAATAACTCTCAGACATGTGGGTTTCCTGACGATGTTCTCCTTCGCCGTATCGGCGATACGCACATAACCTAGAAAAGGCAGAGGTACATGCCATGGCATTCGTACCAAAAACCTCCAGATTGGTAGTAGGACGGTCTTCTAATAACTACTTACTTTCGGCCAAAAATTAAGAATGAAATGATGAATGGTTGATGAATGAAGATATCCGGTGGGGATGTGGCCGAAACTATAGTCGGAGTTTCCGATAAAATTAAACGTGAGTAATCCCACATAAGCAAAACAAAAACATAACATGGTTATGTTTTGACTTACTCTATGTGACTCGAATATATTATATACTTGACAATGACACAATTCACATAGTGCGATTTTAAATTAAGAAAAAAGAGATTTTTGATAAAAAAATACAGTAGATAGCACAAGAGATAAAACGATACGTGTTGATGTTCTATCTTGGATTATATCCGTGCCGCTGTCGATGGCTTGAGAAGGGTTCGCTTATTACCTTACTTACTGAAAAGGGTCCACGCGTTAACTTAGAACGTAACGGTGCCAATATTTTGTATTACATGGGCTTCTTTTGTTTTCGTAGAGTGATTTTTAAATTAAATTACATTTTCCTTTGCTTTATGTAAGATTGAGATAGGTTTCGGAATATTTTTGTACAAAATTGCATTTTATATGACTAAAAATGATATTATCTTTTTTTATTTTATTCTATTTGAGTTGTAACAAGACAAACATTTATATGATTAAAATAGATGTTTGTTCTGTTTCTGGGTATTCTAAATGTATGCATTATGTTGTGTTTGTTCTAGAGTATTATGATGGACGCGTATGAAAAACATTATAAAATCCCCGAGGACTTGCTTATCATCCAGGCCAGACGTACTACTTTTCTCAAGAAAACTTAAATGTGTAGTGCTTGTAAAGCTAACTGTACCAAGGGAAACAAGTATTCTTAATGACCACGCGATAATATAAAATAGATACCTATGACCAAACGAGACGCTTTCTTGATAGCGATTACCTGATAGAGCTGCACAAAAAGCGCATATATCAAAGTGATCTGGTAACTACATACATAGGATCTTAAAAGATTTAGGTTTCACCAACTTTGAGGCCCGTTGGAACCTCTTCTAAGTCTTTTTAGATAATTGTTTTGTGTACCAATTATCGTGTATAAAATAATTATATAATAAAGTGATTTTTACCCGACTGCCAAGGAAGGATTATATTTATCGTGCATATCTTGTATGTATGTATATAAATTTCTTTATTAGATCGTATCTTCCAAAAGGCCGAATGGATTATGAAAATTAAAGTATCATTCGTCTCAATAACCCAAGTGTTCTTAAAGGGTGGTTTAAAAAAAATAAAACAAGATTGTGTATTGAGTGGATTTTTGGCGCGAAATAGTAATAGGTACCTTAATTTAAAATAAAAAAAAACAACCAAACCTATCTAGTAGGGTATCTAAATAAGCAATTAAAAGAGGATAACAAATATATATGTAAATTATATGTTTAAATTAACTTAACATTTATGTATAATATTGGCATTCCGAATAATTTTTTTAAATTAATTAATTGTTAACATAATTTTATGCATGTTGTCGTCACCTGTAATTGCTATAACATCTAGTTTTCTTTTTGTTTATGTTGTTGATCTTTTTAAATGTTATGATGTGTATAGGGTTGGTGATCCAAATAAATAAATAAATAAATTTAATTAAGAATAATAAATTCGTTAAAAAAAAAAACCTTTATTTATAGCTATTTTAATTGCAGTCGGGTTACAGATTTTTTAAACTCTTCAGGTTGTTATTTTTTATTTGCTAGTATTACAGTACCAAATATGTGAAAATTTCAATTTATACATTATTACGATAAGAAAGATATCCCATTAAAGCTAAGACAGGAAAACGGTCAAACAGATGGCGGAAAGCTCCAAAAAATATTCTTGGCCACAAACTTTAAACAATAAAGGAAGTAAACCTGATAGAATAAAAAAAGCCTTTGACGCGATGAAAAATATTCCTCTGTTCACATTGCATGTTAGTAAAAGTATCAGAAGTTCGGGGATAAATTCCAACGGCTACAAAGGAACTAATCCATCAAAGAGTCGATTTCAAATCCTCGAGACCCATAACTGGTGAAATGGGCTTCCGTACCCTTGTGGGTCTCGTCGGTTTGGTAGATTTCCTAATAATATTTTAGTTTTACATAATGGAATTTGACAAAATACAATGTTTTAAATTCAGTTTTCAGGCTTTGTTATATGCCGTCACAGATTTCTTTTTTTTTTCACATAAATGTGCCAATCGACTTTATTGGCACATTATTATTTAGAAATACCTACATCACAATTGTTTTTCTATGTGTAATTTCTAAATAGAAATATATAATACAAGTAGCGACCCGCCCCGGCTTCGCACGGGTGCAATGTAGATACTAATGTGGTGTCAGTAAGGAGTGATTATGCATGTATTATATACATGTAAACCATCCTCTTGACTCTGTTTATTGATGGAAACCGCATTGAAATCCGTTGGGTTTTATACTATGTAGAGATGTAGAGTATAATAATGGAAATATTATTATAATATTACATATTGTTAAAGATTTTATGTAAAAGTAATGAGACGAACGAGATGGGTTTGATGGTAAAAGATAAAACATGTCCATGACCATTGCAGCGATACACAGAACTGTGCGTAACAAAACAAAGTTCAGGGCATCGCTATTTTAGCACTCAGTACTTTGAGACTTTCGATGGTTAGTCTCAACAGCCTTCTAACTTCGGTAGCAGCAGTACCCTTCAAAGTGGAACACAGTAATATTTACACACTACTGCTTGGCGGCAGAATATCTGATACTGCTGTAGTAACCTACCTAGACAACCTCCTACTGAGGAGATCTACCATCAAAATGGTATGCAATTTTTTTAAATTTATGAATAAGCTTTCGTTTGCCCGCTATCTCGCTCATGGTGTTAAACGAAGATGCGGTCTACGATGCATTTTGAAGATTATATCTATCGAGGAATATCCACTTGTGCAGCAAATCCCACTGTTTAGTGTTTCATAAATAAAAGTGTTTTTTTATTAACACCCGACTAAACATCGGAAATCTACCTATGCGACGCTAACTATGGCCATTTTTTATTCATCACACGTTACCAGAATTTCACATCTTTGGAAGGAATCAAACCGAACCTACGTGTGTAGAAAACGATATTATTATAAACAAAAAAATTCAAATTGATATACTAGTGTTAAATTGAAAAGCGAAAACATTTTAGATTTCGCATTATGTTTATATAAGTCTTATTTTTTTTTTTCTTTTATATTTCTAACCCTAAATAATAATATTTATCATATATGTATTTTAAAGGATCAATAGAACAATAATTTTGCTGTCTTCTTTTATGTAAAACGCTTTACTAATATTTTAATGGATGACAGGCTAGGTGTTTGACCACAGCGTGCTGATGTTACGTGGTAATGTGTGCGGAAAGTAAATTCACCAAGCTTGGAATGGGATGGTAATAGTTAACTTCATTTCATGATCGTTGCAGCAGAACCTAGAACTTCTAATAACAAAAATAAGTGTCAAACGCTTAGAGGAAACTTCAGGTGACCAGAATGCAAGCATCTACTTTAGTCAAGGCTTAGCATTGCCATCCAGAGTGGCAATGCTGCCAGCGTTCTGGCCACATTTCCTCTGATGGGCTTTTAGATTAGGTTGTTTTTATAAATTTGTAAATAGTGTAAGTAATTACAAGATAAATTTTAAGTTGTTATTAGTATTTATCGGTGTCGCTGTTTTGACGCTCATTATTTAAAGACATCCAACGGTTAGTCTAACAGCCCCGTAATTTTTTTCTCAATTGCCACAAGCAGTGCACAGTAATTAACTATTATTAACTTACATGCCAATGCTAAATATTCCGTACTGTTCTCTTCTAATCTCTGTACTAATAATAGCTCAGTGGTTAGCGTGGACGGTTCGCACGCCGAATGGCGTGGGTTCCGTAACAATGAGCTTGACTTGCCGGTGAAGGAAAACGTCGTGAGGAAATCATAGTATTGTGGAGTACTTTCTAGTACTCGGCTGGCTATTGGCTAGCTACCACCCTCAAGTTGAAAATCTGCCGCCAAGCATCTAACAATAAGTTCCGGAAGCCCCACTTGAGAGCCAGGTCAATTCAATTCCAGGCTAGGTGTGATTACCATTTTCGACCACACCATCACTTTACTTCAGGTGAACTGTGGTCAAACACCAAGCCTATCAACATTAAAAAAACTGGGATAGTAAAATATATATAATATTGCGTACTTCTCCATAAGAATGTGAAATACTATAAAGAAAGTATAAAACTTATGTTTAAACATTTGGCTTTTAGAAAACTTAACATCGAATCGTCGCCATTTTGTTCGTAAGACATCGAAAGTTTAAGCGAGCAGTCGTGTTCTTTTTCGTTCAAAACCTCATCTTTTTCACACTTCTTAAAGACGCCATTAAGCCTGTCATTACTTAAATTATGTTTTTCGATAATGGTTTTAGATTCATCATTTTTTCCAATAATTTTCTATTATGAATTCGATAGCTGGGACTGAGTAATTTATTATCCAATTTACTTTTTTTATGAAAGTTCATAACGAATTTTAATATACGGCAAAAGTAATTGTAAGTTTTGCTCTCTTTAGTAAGGTAAGAATTTGATTAGCTAGTAAAAAAATGACAAAATCGTTTATGATATACAATCTTTGAATGTTGGCTGTTAAGAATGGAATACAACTTTATTGTACACCCAAAAATCGACACTTTATCCTACAATTATATTATAAAAGTGAAAGTTTATATGTTTGGATGTTTGTTACTCAAACACGCAAAAATGACTGAACGGATTTCGATGAAATTTGGCACATATATAGCTTATTACCTGGATTAACATATAGGATACTTTTTATATCAGACAAAATGTTAGGTTCTTGTGGGAGTATCAAAAAACAAACTACTTTTCTTTTATGGCTGGCAGGCTAGGCGTTTGACCACAGCTCACCTGATGTTAAGTGACGGTGTGGTCGAAGATGGTAAAGCACACCTAGCCTGGAATGGAACTGGCTCTCAAGTGAGGCTGCCGGAACACACCGTTAGATGCTTGGCGGCAGATTTTGTACTTGTGGGTGGTAGCTAGCCAGTCGAGTACTAGAAAGTACCCTGCCACCACGCTATGGTTTCCTCACGATGTTTTCCTTCACTGGCAGCTCAAGCTCATTGTTGGGGTTTGAACCCACGCCCTTTGGCATGCAAACCTACCGCGCT
The DNA here is from genome assembly GCA_950106695.1 of Biston stratarius. Lineage (NCBI taxonomy): Eukaryota > Metazoa > Arthropoda > Insecta > Lepidoptera > Geometridae > Biston > Biston stratarius. The sequence goes on along the minus strand of OX467106.1, from coordinate 4,711,384 downwards.
AACCAATGAGCCATCATCGCTACAAAACTGCTAATGGACTTTTCCACTTGAAATTCGGTATAGATGTGTCTTATGGAACATTATTCAGGGATAAAAGGTATTTTTACCGTAATCTAGTAATAAAATAGTGCAAGTTTTTTGACTATTGCCTATTTGCTACTTACACGTTTCGTTTCTCTATGGATCTACTAATAATTCTAAAATTAACGCGGACGAAGTCGTGGGCTAGTATAACATAAAACACTTAAAAAAGAGATAAAGAAAAAACAAAACAACATCGACTAATTTATAGTAGTACACCGGTGGCCTTATCGCCTAGAGCGATATCCAGACAACTTTTAGATGGACAGAAATAATGGCTACACATTTGATTAAGTAAACAAAATTACGTTTAATCCGTTTAAAATTACACCATTATCTGGTTGCTGCACAAATAAAAGCTTAATTTAACATTATTTTTTAGTATATTTCTCATAGTCTAAAAAAAAAACTTTCACTCAGCAGTAAATACAAAGCATAAAAAAACGGCCTAGCTTAAGTAGGGTTTTCGATTGATTTCTTCAATTAAGTAACTGTTTTAAACAAGGGTCGATGTATAAATATATATTTTTATTTTAAAATACCTATTTAAGAGATAGTATGATAATGTTTTCTTAAATAAAAAACGTGACAGTACAAAAATCATTACATTATTACAGGTTGTAGTTTTTGCAATACGTAAATATTTGTACAAAATACATGCATAATATATGTAGTGTCGGTATTCTAAAATGTGTTTTTTGCTTAAGAATTTTCTTTCCCTACCGACACCTATTCATCACCAGCTTTTATTTCTACTACACTTTATCCATAACATGAATTCTGAAATCATCAATCATCGCCGCCAACGTTGGTGGTCCTTCATTTGTCATTTTGTTTCCTTCAACTAAAACGACTTTGAAAAATTACTGCCCTCTTAAATATAGGAAAAGCGGTTACGTCGCCTTAATATCAATATTCCTTGTTTCAGATAAAACGCGAGGATGACGTCACTACACAAAGGTAGATAACAACAGAGCCCAAAATGGATATAGATCATGTAGTGCTGGATAAAGAAGCAATCAGCCGATTCGAACAATATACCCTGGCAAAGCCCGCGCTAAATGGAGGCATACCCTTGGACAGATGCCAAGATTCCGACTCTATGGTATCAAATAGTAGAAAGAGAGCACAAACAACACGCCAAAAAGTTGTTTGCTGTTTTTGTTTCAAAACTACCAAGTACAGGAGAAAACAATTCTACATCGGCTCACTTACAAATCTCGTGATATTCACCGTTTTGTTGGCATATACTTTCCTCGGTTCGTTTATTTTCCTAGCTATAGAAGGCGGTGCGGAGATGCCAGCTAGGCCTCGCATTTTACCCGATAGACAGAAATTAGGCCACAGGGAGCAGAACAACACGAATAAAAAAGTCATAGATGACGATTACGAGAACGGAAATATGACTTTGTCGGCCAATTATTTTTGGGATGCGCGAAGTCGCGCGGTGGAAAATATTTGGGAGATAACGGTCTCCTTGAATATATTGTATAGAGAAAATTGGACAAGGTTGGCTGCACAAGAGATTCTTAAATTTCAAAATGAGCTTGTGCACAGGGTGACGACAGAAATGGCGTCGCAATATGGAGTCAGTTACCGGGAGATGGCGCTCGGGGAATTTGGAGGCAGCGACTTTAGCAATCATTACGAGGAGCACGAATGGAATTTGGCGCTTGCCTTTTTCTACTCACTGACAGTATTAACCACAATAGGTGAGCATTTTCTTGGCCTTTAAATACATTTTCTATTTTTGGTAACTACCCAAAATAAATTGGATTCATTATTTTCAATGCTACGTGGTACAAATTAAGGACGTTTAGCATTATTCAAAATTTTGTTAAAATTTATCACCTCCAAAGTCGGTCAACAGCGGTATGGCGCCTGTGTGCGTGATGCAAGCAAACACGTGGAGAAGCAAAAGCACCTAGTAACAAGAAAAGGAGTTTATCAACTTCTGTTTTCGAAATAATAGTATTATCACAAACAGGATCGGCATAAAACAAGAAGCATTCTAGGTTGATTAGAGTTTAAGGTACAAAAATGAAATTTTGTGTTAAAAAAAACAAGAAAAAAAAAAAGATAATTAGAGATACTTTCAAAACGAGTGCTAAAGTTTGTTATAATGTAACACTATAGTAACTAGTACAGTACAGTAACAATCATGTTAACAATGAACTTCTAATACTGTCAAACCATGTCAATATTCAATAAGCATATATATTTTTTACAGGTTATGGAAACATCGCGCCCAGGACCTTTCTTGGGAAAGGTGTGACAATGATTTACGCCCTCTTCGGTATACCACTCACTCTCCTTTACCTCTCCAATGTGGGATCTTTACTCTCAAAAATGGCACGCAGTGTTTTTAGCAGGGCTTTATGCTGCTGTCTTTGTTCGAACTGTGGATACTGCTGCTATGATGAACGAAGGATGGCAGAAAAAGAACGGAGAATGAAACTTAAACGTCAACAAGAAGAAAACGTCAATAGCCAGAACACTAGCAAAACGCCGACTGAAGAATGTTATGTTCTTAAACCTGACAGTCAAAAAGATTTGTCTATGTCAGAAAGACCAACTACAAGTACAGGTAAAGAAGATATAATAAGCTGGCCCGATACCGACTCAAAACTCTCTATGCATGGTTTGAGCATTCTTGCCCCAGTGCTGCTTTGTCTAGCTGCAATTTTTATATACATCGTCATAGGAGCTTTAGTTCTTTTCAAATTAGACAATCTGAGAATCATAGATGGTATATACTTTTGCTTCATGACTTTAAGTACCATAGGTTTCGGAAACATTGTTCCTGGGATGAACTATACCACAATACATGGTGTTAGGTATTACTCAATAAATTCTACTACGTTGTGGTTTTGTTCTGTGTATACGTTAACTGGTCTGGCGTTAACAGCAATGTGCTTCGGAGTGATACACGATGAAATAATTTATAGGATAAAACATCAACAGAAAGAATGGTCGCAAAAAGGTAATACTGTTAACGATGAAGTAAACCTAAACGACCCATTTTACATGAACTCCTGACAAATGTTTAATAAAGGGAAAAGTGAAAATTTGTATAGTATAATGGAGGACAATTCTGTAGTAGAACGTAAAGTAGAAAGTGACAATAGGGAAGTACTTTTAAGTGTAGAAGACATGACGACAGCATTAGATTCTAGTACAGAATTTCCACCACCACCGCCTGAAGAAGAAATAATTGCCATAGTAACAAAGAAAGAACCTAAAGGGTTCGGCAGTATGGTGGCATATAACGCATTACCAGAAATGTTGGAACATGTAAATACATAATCTGAAAGACTTAATTTTTTAAATGTTTTATATTTATCAGTATTCTATTTATTTAACTGGCAATAAAACAATTTACGATATTAAAAATTACACTTAATTTATGATGTAAACAAATTTGTATTTTACTTATTTTTTGATGTAATAACTTGTAAATATTTTGTAAAATATATACTTAGTGTGAATATTGTAAATTTTAGTATTAGGCACGATGTCTAACATCTTTTATCTGAAAATAATTGTCAACCTGTTAATATCATAATGTGTAACTGTAAAGATTTTCATGTGAAAAACCTAGTTTCTTTGTAAAATATCGTTTATTATAAAATGACAAATGTAAAACGGCATTATTATTTTTCCTGCTAGAACTAGATAACTATTGTTTTAATATTTTGACATAATAGTAGTCGATGGCATATACATTTTCTATTGACGAAAATATGCTATGCGAGATATTTTTTTAATGATAGGCTAAGTGATTGACCACAACTCATCTTAGTGAGTGCTCAGTTAAGGGATGGTGTGGTAGAACATCTAGCCTGGAATGGAACTGGCTATATATAGCTGGAATAGATTAACAAAAATAGCCACTTTTCCTATCAAATCCCTACAAAATATGAAAATGCCCGTAATAGTGGGACACTAAAAAAGTAAGGCTGATACAGGGAAGATGATACAAGACGTCGGTACCGCAGTTGTAATTCTAAAGTGCAAGTAAGCAAGACATATGGTTAGGTGCAGTGATGACAGATGGAGCAAAGTTTTTCCAGAGTAAGGTAAGAGTAAGGCAAGGTAAATGGTGCGTCGATTGTCCGCCTGCAAGATGGGTCGACAATATCCTCACTATCACAGGTAGAACCCGGACCAGATGAACACAGGACCGAGGCAGATGGCATAGCAATGCTATACCTAGCCATTGAATAAAAGTGTGAATAATAATAATGATGATGGTGATCGAGTCAATGAGGTAATATGAAATCTGCCGCCAAGCATCTAACGGTGTGTTCCGGCAGCCTCACTTGTGAGCCAGTTCCATTCCAGACTACCTAGTCTGGAATGCTTTACCATCGTCGACAACACCGTCACTCAACATCAGGTGAGCTAAGGTCAAACACCCAGCATGTAAGCCATAAAAAATGTATTTATTATATATTATTTTGCACAAAAAAAATGGTGTATGCTTAAGACCATACGACAGAAGAGAAAACTCTCTCATGCAACGGTCACCGAGCGAGTATAGCAGAGACGCGTTGACTATAGTTATCTCGCTCTCTTAGTCGACGAGAGCCGACTTTACTCGAACGAGCGTTACATAGCCGAGCGTTACGCCTCAGTTTCATTCAATACTCACAAAATAAAGTGTACAGTTTCACTTAAAAAAAGTAGATAAAACTGATCACTCAGTTACCTAATTCGCATAGTACAAGCTTTGCTTAACTGAGAGCTAGATGGCGCCGTATCGAATATTCACCATTATTTATTTATTGTTTGAGAAAAGAAAATATACTTCAAAATAACTTTACAGCTACCCATTGTAATAGATTTTCTTTGTTCTAACGTTGTTTGAGGTCCTGTGGGATTTTACCCAAACAAAAAGGAAATTCAAATTCATTTTATATCTGCTAGTCTGAAAAAGACATCCAAGCAATATCCAGTGACGATGTCTACAAAGAAGTAATAAACGTAAACCGTCTAGGAGAGAAAGAACTGCGTAATCTTGGCTGCAATGGGCGGAACGTATGCGAGGAAAGACAAATAGTGATTTATATTGAAATAGGATTCCTTTTGATCATACTTTCATTCGATATTGGTTTCGTATGGTAAGTCTTTTACAGCGGTGATTTTGTGTAGACTTGTTTGTAGAAATGTTGCTCTGATCGAACAGCATATATAGATTTATCATGATTGGAATAATCTTAAATGTTTTTTTATTTAACGTAAGTAATGAGACGAACGATACGCTCTCTTGATGGTAAGAAATAAAGCTGGTCATAATTCATCATTAGTCAAAGAGTAGTGATGGTAGTTAGCGCGGTTAGTTCACAAGTCGAAGGGCGTTGTTTTAAATAACCCCAACATCGACCTTGAGCTTCCGGTGAAGCAAAACAATGCGAGGAAACTATAACATTGTGACAGGGTGTTTTTAGGGTTCCATACCCAAAGGGTACAACGGGACCCTATTACTAAGACTCAGCTATCACACTATTCTATACAGCTATTCCACACTCGAGTCGAAAATTTGCTACCGAGTACTAAAGCTACTTAAACTACTTAAAAGCTACTTCTATTCTGGCTAAGCGTGTTTATCATCTTCGACCATCACATAATGGGTGAACTGTGGTCAAACACCTAGCCTGTCAACGATAAAAAAAAATCAAGAGCATCGCTGCTTTGGCGAGCGTTACTCAGAGACATTTGATGTGCAATTACAATGAAACATCAAAAGTTGCATTCCAGGCTTCATGAGGCTACAATGAAATTGACCTGCCGGTGAAGGAAAACCACGTGAGGATACCATAGCATGATGGTAGAGTATTTCTAGTACTCAACTGGCTAGGCTAGCTAAGTGTTTGACCACAGCTCACCAGACCTGATGTTACGTGAATTTCATGTATTTTTTTAGTGTTTCTGAATAAAAATAATGTGTCTTTATTAATAAAGTATCAAATTACGTACGTGAGCGTGGGAAAGTGGTATCATGGCTTTTTGTATTGCTTCCAAATATCCGTCGCGGCTTGTAGGAAATAAACTACTACTTTACTACTAGTATAGTACTAGAGGATGACTGGACTCTACTTTGACTTACTTTGGGTGACTTTAACTCTGACTTTACTTGATTTATCTTAAAAGACTTGAATCCAATGAACCAAATGATAATAAAGTAAGTATGTCTTACCTTATTTTTAGATGGTATATATATTGTGAGTACAAAAAAATATATCTTGCCATCAGAAGAGAGTCTCGTTCGTCTCTTTACTTTAATATTAAATAAAATATACGACGATAGCAGGACATAAAAACTTTAAAGATTGACTCATCTGGCTGCAACTTCAAAACTTGTCCAAACTATGGGACAAACCTCGAGAAACTTCTGGAACAAATAGAAGTTTACAAAAGACTGTTGTAAGTGCTTGCTGTAATTAAATGTTTTCTGGACTAAGTACTAATTGAACGTGGAAGTTGGTTAATGAAGTTGTAGCTTACGATGCATTTTATACAAGCTAGATTAGGATGTATTTTAACATTTATAAAGTACACTTTACACCCATCAATATCCAGTGTGTGGGTTGATTAATTAACGCACTATTATAGGAATATAATAAAATGTTTAAATAATTAATCTTAAAAATTATTGGTACCCGACCCACTTTCCCAGCGGGTCGCGTAGAAATTATATCCGTGAAATGTTTAGTCCCATATGCGGATCACGTGAATTCGTGAGCGACATTTCATAGGTACTGTTGACGATAAAGACACTGATCTATTCGTGATCAGCGCTATCTATAACTAGCTTATAATTTTAAGCATTCACACAATTTTTATCAAGCTTGTAAAGTTTGATATAAGAAGATAAGACTGCACTCAAGGTTTGTCAGCGAGCGAAGGAGCGTAGTAGGGTAGTCCTGGGCAGGCCAGTAAAAATTGCCGTTTTATTTGGTCAACCTCGCACTATACTGGGTTTTTCTATCTCGGCCGATAACTCATATTATCTGGTTTAGAAATTACCTGCTATAGAAAAAAAAATGGGCCATAAATCTTAAACGGTAAGCTGTACAAAAAAGTTTACAGGAAATAAAAGATGCAAAATTAAATTGTCTACAATAAATGTCTCAATAACTTTTGACCTATAGTGCGTAGTTTCCGAGATATCAGCTAAAAACTTTTTTTTAAGGTGGCGCTTGAAGCTTCTCCTGGTTCTGTCAGCATTTTGTGATTTTATGCTAAGTAGTGACCCTATAAAGAAAAAAATTGGATCGGAAATGTAGTGCGAGGAAATGTGGTGCGAGCCACATATTTAGACTAAGGTGTAGAGTTTGTGAAATTAGGACTTGTAGACTTAGAAACTTGATTTTACATGAGATCTGATAACTTTTTTTTTTTGGCTGTCTGTCAAGGTGTTGGTTCACAACTCACCTGATGTTAAGTGATAGTGTGGTCGAAGATGGTAAAGCACACCTAGCCTGGAATAGAACTGGCTCACAAGTGAGGCTGTCGGAACACACCGTTAGATGCTTGGCGGCAGATTTTCAACTTGAGGGTGGTAGCTACCCAGCCGAGTACTAGAAAGTACCCTACCACCACGCTATGGTTTCCTCACGATGTTTATCCTTCACCGGCAGCTCAAGCTCATTGTTGAGGTTTGAACCGACGCCCTTCGGCATGCGAACCGACCGCGCTAACCACTGAGCTATCATCGCTACAAACTTTTTGACAGTGTCAGAACGCTATAACTTTTTGACACTGCGAGCCATATGGTCTGGTCTTGGCAACATTTTACATAAAAATGTTTTTGGTCGGATTTTTTGTTTTCTGAATTGCCTCCCGCTATGAAAGCACGTTTAAAGATTCACGTCAATGGATGTCTTAATCCATATTTTAATTATACTGGTACTTATACGCATACTCCATTTTATTACACGAGTGTAGGCCATCTAAAACAAAACCTCTACATTAAAAACAACATTAGAAAAGATTGATCGCCGCCGAAACAATAGCCAGGTTTCTTTATGACGGCATAAATGGGCAATTTATGAACAGAAATCGTTTATTTATGAATGAAAAATATTCTATATCATGTTTATGTTACGGATGATGCATTTTAAACTACTCTATGTGATGTGTGATGTGTAATGTCTAACACATCACACATCATCAGCCATAGATCGTCCACTGCTGGACATAGGCCTCCTCCTGGGGGGGTTTTGCCAATACTCGCCACGCTTGGCAGGCGGGTTGGCGAACGCAGTTAGGTGTGATTGTTCAAGGAAGACGCTGCTGCCCATCTTCCGGATTACATCCCTTAGCCGACTCTTACGGCAACCACGGGTAGAGAGGGTGGGGTACTATTCTTACGCTGGCACCACCAGAGCACGGCAACAATGTCCTACGATTTTTATTTATTTTTATTTATGTAGTGGTCGAAGGCGGTAAACACACCAAACCTGAAATGGAAGCTAGCTCTTAAATGAAGATACCGGAACACATCGATAGGTGCTTGGCAGCAAATAAACTTAAGGGTCAGCCGGTCGAGTACAAGAAAGTATCCGACCACCATGCTATGATTTCATAACGATGTTTTCCTTTATTGCTGGAATTTGAACCCGCTTCCATCGGCGAATAATCTGATCGCACTAAACTCTAAGTTATTTTGCTTTTAAAAAGACCAACCACAACCTACCTCCAATTTGACCTCCAAGTGAGTCAAGATCTGAAACCAATAAATACCCTACTTTATCCGCGTTGTTTCGAACTTCTTCCGATAGTGGCTATTAATATTCCAAGACCACTTTTCCACTCAGATGATTTTGGGGCGATACTATCCAAACTCATATTTGCCCCTATTTTCCCTGGGGCGCTGGTGAATTGGAAAACATATAGCTAAAATAGGGATAGGGGTGTATCTGAACACGATTTCAATCGGCTTGTTTATACTCTATGATAGCACATACGATAGTGGATGATTCTTCTCTCTTAAAATCAAGGAATACAATAGAATATCGCTGCTGTAAATTATGCAAAAAATCTATGGTACGTCCAGGTAATAAAGCTATGTGTATGTCAAATTTCGTTCAAATCCGTTCAGCCGTTTTTGCGTGATTAAGTAACAAACATCCAAACCTACAAACTTGCACATTCATAATATTAGTAGGATGTTAGTATACGATAAATATTTAATAACTTAATATTCTTTAGATATATTTTGTTTATGGCACTGTGATTGATTTCGTAAAATTATCCCATTAATATTATAAATGTGAAAGTTTGGATGGATGAGTAGATTGATGGATGGATGGATGAGGTTTGAACCCACGATCTTCGGCATGTGAACCGACCGCGCTAACCACTGAGCTATCATCGCTACAAAAAATACAAAATAGAAAAAAAACACACTAATATTACAAATATGAAAGTTTGGATGGATGGGTGGATGTTTGTTACTCAATTACGCCAGAACGGCTGAACGGATCTGGATGAAATTTTGCATGTAGATACTTTAGGCCCTGGAATAAAACATAGGATACTATTCATCATTATAATCATCCATCACCACGCGGGAAAAGCCGCGGGGCGCAGCTAGTATAATATTATAAATGTGAAAGTTTAGGTGGATGGATGGATGGATGTTTGTTACTCAATTACGCCAGAACGGCTGAACGGATCTGGATGAAATTCTGCATGTAGATACTTTAAGCCCTGGAATAAAACATAGGATACTATTCATCATTATAATCATCCATCACCACGCGGGAAAAGCCGCGGGGCGCAGCTAGTTTGTTATAATATTTAAAAAGAAAGGAAAGTCAGGATATTTAGCGTATAGTGAGGTCATATTCTAAGAGGAAATCGAATAAAGTTACGGAATTCTATCCCCGTTTCAGTGTTCCGTATGTATTCATGAATGTTAAAGTAAGCGAAACGGATTGAGGTTTTAATTTATTCTGGAACGGAAAAAAAACGTATTTTCCGGACGTGATGCAAATTTTGAGGTAGTCTTATTTGGTGTAACTCTATTTTCTCGCGTTTTTATTACATTTTCGAAGCGAAAATAGGGAGGGAAATTAAAAAAAAATACTTTTAGTGAAATTTGCTTTTGATAGGGTCACATGAAAACAGCAACCCAAGATGTCCGGATTCACCCTGTTTTCATAACCTGTCCCACTGCTGGACGTGGTCCTTTTCTCATTGTGCCATTGTCCGTCGCGTTGGCCAAATGCAGGTTGGCAGGCTACACACCTTCGAAAACTGACTGATGATGACTGATGATTGCCGTTTTAAGTCATTTGGTAGAATATATTTCAAGAGCTGTACGGCGTGGGTTCGATTCCCTCCAGGAAGGACAAATTTTATATAACGATAAATATTTGTTGTCTGGGTGTTCTGTATGTATTATAAGTACCTGGATGACCGAGCTTTGCTCGGCTGAAAACACGGATAAAACGACGTTTTCTAAAAATGAAACTTAGCTAGATCGATTTATCGCCTCCGAAACCCCCTGCATACTAAATTTCATGAAAATCATTCGTGCCGTTTCCGAGATTCAGATTATATATATACATATATACAAGAATTTCTCGTTTAAAGGTATTAGATAGATTAGATAGATAGATGTATTTACAATAAAAAAAGTATATAAGTACTCTATCGGTTATTTGCTTTCCATAGCTTTTTTTTTTTTTAATAATTATTTATTTATTGGTATAAGGTTAACAAGTCTATTAAAATACAATTATTATATCAGTAAGAAGAAAAACAATATCGAGATTAAGATAATAATCATATTTCCATAGCTTTGCTTAGTTAGCTTAGTCTGGCACTCTATGAAATGTTCTAAGATATTTATTTATTTATTAACTTTTTTTTTAAGAACTCTTAGACATGTTTGCATGTTTCCGATGTTTTCCTTCACAGTTTCAAATCAGTAATAATACGCACATAGAAAAGAGGTTCGAACCCATGAACCCCAGATTGGAAGCAAGTCAGCTGTTAGACTGTCAGCTATAAAAAAAAAAAGTCGGTCACCCAAATACAAACTTGAAATTTTGGCCTTTTATGTTGTAAATATATGAAATATTATTCGGGATCTCGAAATGTTTACGGCATGCCAACTGTCTTGTTGGCCTTGTTTGGGTTCGATTTCCGCCCAGGACAAACATTTATGTGACGAACTTCTAAATTCAGATCTTTGTTCTGTGTGTGGATGTTTGTGTTTCTAACTGTTACCCGAATCGTGCAAGCTTTGCTTTGTTTAGGGCACTGTATGAAATATATGTATCTACTAATATTTATCGTACTAATATATTAAGGTGAAGAAGTTTGTGAGCGTGTAAGTGTGTTTGTATGTTTGTTACTTCTTCAAGCTCAAACGGCTGGGCCAATTTTGATGAAATTTGGTAAAGCGGCAGTTGACACCCTGGATTAACACATATGCTACCTTTTATATATAAAAAATGTAGTGTTTACGTGTATGTAAAATAAAGGGCAACACCGCGGGACTCAGCTAGTTTATTTATATTTATTCCACTAATATTGACAAAAGGTTTTTTGTATGTAATCATGCTTGTTACTTCTTCACGATGGAACGTCGGGACGGATTACGATGAAATTTGGAATGTAGATAGTTTGTACCCTGCTTCACACGGTTCGCGGGCCTAGCTAGCTCATTCAATAAGAAAGAAAGAAATAGAAGAGGATAGAGTAGCGTATGTTAGTTTTGTTCTTATGTTCATGTGCGCGGAAGTGTGTCATTGGCCTTAGTCAATTTCATTTTACCCCGCAGGTGAAGTAAATGGAATCCCATATAAATAATGGCCTAGAAGCCAACTGGCCAACCGCCCACACACATTCATCAGTAAAGGGATGGACTATTATTAGCTTTACTTCCACTTCCCACCTCGGCCGTCAAAAATCGTACCGAGATTCTTTGGCCATTTATTAGAACCTCGTGTTTTATACAACCTGTTTCATTGTTGAATATTTTCCAATATTTGTGTTAGTCTTACGGCCGGCCGCTATATCAAATCATCAATCAGGAGATTGGCTTAATTTAAGATCCCCCGATCGATCTCTAATCTGCATTCCAACAACAACAACAACAACAAAATAAGAAACATCGATGGATTTTTTTTTAATGTAAAGTAATAAGACGAATGATACACTCTCCTGGTGGTAAAAGACAACGCATGTCCATGACCATTACAGTAATACATAGAACTTTGTTACACAGAAGTAGCAAAACAAAGTCCGGGGCATCGCTGTGTTGGCGCTCATTACTTTGAGACTTTTGATGGTTAGTCTCAACAGTCCAGTCATTTTGCTAGCTGCAGTACCCTTTGAACTGGAACACAGTAATGTTTACACACTACTGCTTGGCACAATATTTGGCACAGTGGTGATACCTACTTAGACGACTACCTCCTACTAAGAAAATATACCACCAAGTAAAATTTAAGATTTAACACACCGCGACCTTTGTCAACTTTTTTTTACAATACAGAGAGAGGGAAGCTAGTTTGATTAATTATCTAAGGTTAAAGTACTAGTTTATGTGTATACAGCAAGCAGTAAAGGGTGCAAACAGCAACCGATCACGAGTAAGACGCTTGTGCCAACCGTCGCCCAAAGAGCGACACGAAAGCCACTACGTCGCCGTAAAAACGATCGCGAGCCTTCGATGGTGAACATGAATGCAAGCATACGATCTTCTATTTAACTTGTAATGTTCGTACATCCGAATCAAAAATTGCAAACCATTATTTAATCACTTGCAGCCATCCTATCGGATTGGGCTGATATTTGGTTTACTCGTGTAAGTTTGATAAAAATGTTATAGCTAAATTAAGATACCATCAAGCTGATCTGATGAAGGAGCGGGGATTTAAAATCTTACTTTAAAGTCCACACTTTTTTTCATTACAATCTACTTTTTTATTTTTTTATTGGATCAAATACAAATACAAATAAAAATATTTTATTGATAACGCCAATGTTACAAGTCAATTCCGTAATATCATTTAAGAACACTGATTACATGTCAATTAATTGAAACAAAATGTCGAAGATCGATTTGAGGATTGGTTATTAAATGGAATTTTTGCTTATTTCATTTATTTCGAGGTTGAAATTTTAATCAAAAAACGGCATAAATGGATTGAGTTTGGTTATTAAAACCGGCAGTTACAATATATGATGACGACGGTAAGTTGTTTTGACTCTTCTCTTAAATTATCTTTTTTTTTTCAAGATGACGTGGTTTATCTTTTGCCGTGGTGGTGACGGCGTAAGAATATTACCCCACCCTCTCTACCTGTGGTTGCCGTAAGAGTCGGCTAAGGGATGTAATCCGGAAGATGGGCAGCAGCGTCTTCCTTGAACAATCACACCTAACTGCGCTCGCCAACCCGCTTGCCAAGCGTGGCGAGTATTGGCAAAACCCCTCCGGGTGGAGGCCTATGTCCAGCAGTGGACGTCCTATTGCTGATGATGATGAGCTTTTGCCACAAAAACAAAAAGCAATTAATAATATAATGAGACTAACGAGACGCTTTCCTGATGGTAAGAGAGCTTGTCCATGACCATTGCAGCGAAACAGAGAATTTTGGGTAGCAAAAAAAAGGCCAAGATATCGTTGCTTTGGCGCTCATTACTTTGAGACTTTCGATAGTTAGTCTCAACAGCCCCGTAATTTCGCTAGCTGCATTAACAAGTGCCCTTCAAACTAGAACACAGTAATGATAACACACTACTGCTTGGCGGCAGAACATCTGGTATTGCGGTGGAACTTACGCAAACCTCCTGGTAAGAAGATCTATCACTAAGTGTGAGTAAAGATGAATACTAGATTTAAAAAAAAAACGACTAACTTCATATGCGAAACATTGAAATGGAGTGAGTTTTATCATTTTTACTATTCAGGGATATAAGATTGACTATACTGAGCTAAAGGAAAGGGAATTTACTAATAAATTCGAACAATTTTCACTATGTACACAGCTGTAATCATTAAAAATCTGCTGTTCCGTTCCATTTTCCACCCAGCTGATTTACTAGAAGTTATTTTTCCAGTTAGTAACCACTAGCTGCGCCCCGCGGTTTTACCCGCGCAGTGATGGATGATGATAATGATAAAAAGTATCCTATGTTTTATTCCAGGGCCTAAAGTATCTACGTGCAAAATTTCATCTAGATCCGTTCAGCTGTTCTAGCATGATTGAGCAACAAACATCCATCCATCCATCCATCCGAACTTTCACATTTATAATATTAGTGGAATTCGGCTTTGTAAAGTCCCAACTTATAACCCTGTATGTACATATTTTGTTCAATACTTCAGTTACTACTTATTTCAATATGAGCATTATAATAAAAAATGATATAGTAAGATTCTATTTGCAATAGTAATATTATGGTCTACTTTCGCAGTGTTCTATAAAAAGTAATTTCTCGCTACATACAAGGTGTTACAAAATCTCAGTCTGATCCGCTAAAACCTTCAAAATATTTATGTCAATCATTTTTATCTTCTACTAGGTGTTACCCGCGATTTCATTCGCGTGGAATTTATCTTTTTTCTCAATTTTTCTTTTTGTGAGAACCTACAGAAAAATATTATAAAACTTAAAAAAAGACGAATGGAATTGGTAAAGTCGTACTCAAGCTAAGGCGTAACCAAGGAAAATAGGAATTCATTTTCATATATAAAGAAAGAAGAGAAGAGAAGAAGAAGATAAACGAGTATAAATATAATTACTTGTCCTGACTGACTGACTGAATCATCAACAAAGAGCCTAAACCTTTTTTGAAGTCGGTTAAAAATTTAAGATTATACTAAGGAATTAATTATAAGTAGAATGACGGCCCGCTACCACCCATACATAGGGGAAATTCCTTGGGTACGTACCAAAAGTTTTGACTCAACGTTTCTCATCCGTACGGCTAAGGAATGGAACAAGCTGCCGGCTTCCTTGTTTCCTGAGAGATATCGACATATTATGATATTGATATTGTGTTATCGGCAGTCCCCATAACTGCCTATAATTTTTTTCTTTCCACCCTGCCCATTCTACTTTCAAACAGCTAGGAGCTCCAAGAAGCTAGCCTCGAATCTACCTTCATTGTACGAACCGCTATGCAATGGAATTTGCCCGCGTGGATGTTCCCTGATAGATCTGGGTGCCTTAAAGTCACAAGTGAATTGGTTTCTTCTAGGCGAGCGTGCTCCACCGTAGACCATATCAGGCGAGTTGACGATCAAACTCAAGTCTATTTGTAATAATGAACAAAAATTTTGTTTTGTGCAATCATGACATTAAAAATAAAATAAAATAAAATAAGCCTTTATTGCTGTTAGATTTTAACTTAACTAAACATTACTTTTTAAAAGAAAGATAAGATAATAGAGATAAGAAAACTATAAATTAACTTAAACTAAAACATGTTCTCGGCATTCGGCTTATCTCTTCTCTTAACAGCTTGTCTTTCGACAAAGGCCTCCTCTAAGGATTTCCATTTGTTTCTGTCCTTTGCTGTACGTAACCATTCTGGTCCAGCTACTTGCTTTAAGTCGTCTTCCCATCGCTTTGGCTGTCTTCCTCTACTTCTTCTACTTTCTCTAGGGTACCATTCTGTTATTATACTGGTCCATTTCTCTTTCTTTTCTCTCAGCACATGTCCTGTCCAACGCCATTTTAATTTTCTACATATTGATTGAACTTTTCCAAACTTAGTCTTTTCTTTGATCTTTTTTAATTGTATTTTATCCCTTCTTCTTACTCCCAATACGCTTCTCTCTAACCCATTCTGACATATATTTAATTTGTTTTGTTGTTGTTCAGTTAAGGCCCAAGTTTGGCATCCGTATGTAAGACATGGCAGTATGCTAACATTGAAGACTTTTCGTTTCTCTGCCATAGGCATTTCTTTATTTTTCATTACTTCGCTCAACGACCAGAATCTCTTCCAAGTGTTTGCTATTCTTCTTTCTATTTCTTTCTGCATGCTCTCTGTCGGTGATACTAATTGGCCCAAATAAACGTATTCACATACATATTCTAACTGTTGATTATTAACTGTAATAGCATTTTTTTGTGTGGAATTGCTCATTACTTTGGTCTTTGTTATATTCATTGTGAGCCCTGCATTTACACTTTCGTCTGATAATTGCTGTAGCATTTTTTCCAAGGTCATCGGGCATTCGGAGAAAAGTATTAAATCATCAGCGAATCTCAAATGACTCAGTTTGTTTCCGTTCACGTTAAGTCCGAAATCATCCCAACCCAGTCTCCTAAAGATCAACTCCAACACCGCTGAAAATATCTTCGGCGAAATAGGGTCACCTTGACGGACGCCCCTTTCTATCGGGAACTCTTCACCTAACTTTTCCAGTTTTATCTGTGCTGTGCTTTTCCCATAAATCATTTTTAGTAGTCGTATGTACTTTTTATGGACCCCTTGCTGTTCTAAAGATTCCCATATGTAGTGGTGTTCCAGGGAGTCAAACGCCTTGTTGAAGTCTACGAAACCCAAATAATATGTTTTGTTGTATTCTCTGTATTTCTGAAGTATCTGGCGTAGGACGTGTATATGGTCAATGGTCGAGAAGTTGCTCCTAAATCCAGCCTGCTCCCTCGGCTGGTTTTCATCAAGGGTATTAGTTAGTCTAAACAATAATATTTTAGAAAAGACCTTATATATATTAGACATTAAGCTTATTGGCCTATAATTGTTAATATCTCCTTTGTCTCCTTTTTTGTGCAGCAAAACTATCACTGATTTCGTCCAATCTTCTGGGATAACTTCAGCTGATATTATTTCGTTAAACAAATTGGTTAATTTTGGGACTATTACCGGCATGGATATTTTAAGAAGTTCATTGGTGATTTGATCGGGGCCGGGTGCTTTTCCTAACTTCTGCGTAGTAATAGCTCTTTCTGTTTCTTCTTTTAGAACAGGTGGTATTGGTTCAGTATCTTGCGTGTCGTCTTTCATAGTCGTAGCAATTTTATTGTTTTTGCTTGTGTACAGTTCCTTATAATATTCCGTTGCAATATTTAATATATCTGATCTTTTTGTAGTACTTCTTCCTTGTTTGTCCTTCATATTTGGCAACCAATTCTTTTTCGATTCTAATTCTTTGAACGCTTTCTTTACTCCGCCTGTTTTCTTAATATGATATTGTAAAGTATTTGCCCTTTTTTGCTTTCTGTCTTTCCTTATATTTTTGTTGATGTTTTTACTTATTTTCGCGATCTCTTTTCGTGTTTCTTTGTTTTTATTGCCCTGTAAAAGCAATTTTCTTTCTTTAAGTAATAGAATTGTTTCGGTGGATAGTGTTGTTTTATTATTTGTAGACACTTTTCGAGCTTCAGTTTTGAGAGTATTTACAAAATCGCAGTATGTCGCCTCAATTGGTTTATTGTATTCATTTTCTTTTCCTCTCTCTAGAATTTCTTTTATGCTGTTCATTATCTCTATGTTATTTTTAATGTTCACATAGGGAACCGAATCCATGTGCAGCCTTCGACTTTTCTTTATATGTGTCCCTCGTAACGTAGCACGAATCATTTTATGGTCAGAGTTAAAATTTAGATTATGTAAAGTTGACATATCTTTAAACAATTTTGGTTTATTAGTCATAATGTAATCGATTTCATTTTTAAAGAGACTATTTGGGGAAGTCCACGTCCATTTCTTAATCTTTTTCTTTTTGAAAAAACTATTCAGGATACTTAGTTTGTTTTCTAAACCGAAGTTAACCAATCTTTGTCCGTTTTTGCTCCTGTTGCCATTACCGTGTTTTCCTACAGTGTACTCTTCGCCACTTTGACATTCCCCAATTTGTCCATTAAAATCACCCATTATTATTATATTTTTGTGAGCAGTATCAACAGTACTTTGTAATTTTTGGTAGAATTCTTCTATTTTGTTTATATCTTGTGTTTTAGCTGCTTCAGTTGGCGAGTAAACCTGAATAATTGACCATAATTCATCTCTATTTTGTGTGCGAAGTTTGATGTTGAGTATAGGTATTCTTTCGGATATGCCTTTCAATTCCTCGATTCGGTCTGTATATTTCCTTTTTATCAAAAAACCAACGCCGTATTGCCCTGGTGTTTCTCCTTTGTAATGCAGTATATACTTCCCGTGGTCTTCTATTCCTTCTCCTAGTCTTCTCACTTCGCTTATTCCAATAATGTCCCAATTAATTTTGTCGATTGCTGTTTCTAGTTCAATGAGTTTCTCTGGGGTTCTTAGTGATCGTGTATTAAGCGTTGCTATGTGTATGTCGCAGTTATTATTCCTTTTTTTATCTATCCTTAGAGGGTGTTGGTCGTTTTCCCCCACGATGACCAGTCGGCTTGGGGGAGGTTGTAATTTTTCTATTGAATGTATTTTTGTTTCTTTGTTTTGTTGTATTTTCCGATTGCCTGGAATTAGTTGCTACTGCTTGTTTGTAGGGATATTAGTAAGAGAGTTCGATCTTATTCTCATCACGTCAAATGCGTTGGTTCTATTGGCCTTAAAGGGTACTGTGGCTTGCTGTTTTTTAGGTTGGAAGTTTGAAGAATGCGGTGAAGAAGAAGTTTCTCGTTTTCTTTTTTCGTTAGTTGTTTCAATTTCCTTCACTACAAGCTTATCATATTTCAAAAACGCTATTTTCCCCTTTTCCCTTTCTTCTATCAACTCCGCCTGTAACGCCTTCCTTTTGGCCAGTACTTCCTTTGGGTAGTCTTCAGTTACATATATCTCCTTAAGATATTTTTTATTTTTCATTATCTCATTCTTTTTCCATCCGTTTACGAAAGAGCAGAAGACTGGCCTCGGTTTGCTACCTTCTATACTTCTTTTCCCTAATCGGTATAAATTGTTTATTGCATTTTCTTCGATATCAATATTTATGTCGCTCTTGAAAGTTTTCTTTATCATATCCATTAATTGTAATGTTGTTTTTTCTTTTTCGTCCACGCCAAATATAATTATATTGTTATTCCTTTTTTCCCTTTTCAAGTATTCTATCTCTTTCTCCTGAGTTTCAATTTTTAACTTTAAGCTTTTGTTTTCTTCTATAATTGGGATTAATTTTTCATCCATTCTAGACATTATGTTATTTGTAATGGATTCAGTAATTTCCTCAGATTGTTTTTGCATTTCTAGTTTCATTTTATCAAACAAAAGTTGAAATTGTGTCTCCATTTTGTTAATTTTGCGTGAAACGAAACGTTATCGTACAACAATAGAATGTTTTTCAACACTGGCAACACTGACATATAATTATCCGCAAGTTACTATTTTTCTTGTATCTATGGCAAGTTATCAGTGCTTCATTAGAACTGTCAAAGTCGAAGAAATAAAAATAAAAAGTATCACTTGCGGAATAGTCTATGGTCTAACCTTAAAACGTTGTTGATATAGTTTCTTCAATGCTATGGTGTAATGTGCAAATTATGCCTTCGTTGATATCTCCAACCCTTTCAGGCCTCCTTTTTGTTGTTCCACGGTATTATTTTGGAGTGTATGGTGTTTTTAAGTATTTAATTCTTTGTTTTTAGCGCGACTTTAATGACGTTGATGTTTACACTTTGACGTTTTTTTTTTTTTTTTTTTTTTTTTTTTTCATGACATTACAAATAATTAAATCGCTGGATTATTTAGGAAAAAAAATGCCTCAGAGGAAATTTTTGTAACATACTGTATAGGATTATAGTCTTATAGGATAGATTTACTATTTCCCCTTCTATTCCAATAAGAGCAACGCCAAAAACAAGAACGAAATTGAAATACGGTTAAGCTCGTAAACTCCGAAAAGCTCCATTCTACGTCTGCCTAAAACAATGTTACCTACGCTGTAAATAAATGGCCTCATCTTCTACATAAATACCATAAAATAAACCTTTCTGAAACTGAAAACGGTGAGGTATAAATACCCTATTTTTATTCATGACTCTTCGTAAGGTATGTTTTCCTTTGGCATGGCTTATTTAGGGTGTCGATTGAAAATTATGGGCATTACCATGATAAAGGTGGGAGAGATCTGTATTTACCAGACAAAGGTGATTTGAGAAATTTTTTAGCGGTTATTATAAGCGTCTAGCTTACAAAGTTGATTTTAAGGTTTCACATCACATCATCAGCCATAGGACGTCCACTGCTGGACATAAGCCTCCTCTTGGGTTGGGTTTGCCAATACTCGCCACGCTTGGCAGGTGGGTTGGCGAGCGCAGTTAGGTGTGATTGTTGAAGGAAGACGCTGCTGCCCATCTTCCGGATTACATCCCTTAACCGACTCTTACGGCAACCACGGGTAGAGAGGGTGGGGTACTATTCTTACGCCGGCACTACCACGGCACAAAAGGTTAAAGGTATTAAGGTTTAAGAAGCTATTATTATATATTAGCTCACGCCTGCGAGTTGGTCCGCGTTAACTTTAGAACTAGGTTCAGAAAAAAAATTAGTTGCTTAAGTAGCCTAGTTTTTTTTAAAATGATCTACAGGCTAGTTGTTTGACCACAGCTCACCTGATGTTAAGTGACGGTGTGGTCGAAGATGGTGAAGCACACCCAGCCTGGAATAGTACTGGCTCTCAAGTGAGGCTGCCGGAACCGTTAGACACACCGTTACACACCGTTAGATGCTTGGCGACAGATTTACAACTTGAGGGTGGTAGCTAGCCAGCCGAGTACTAGAAAGTACCCTACCACCATGCTATGGTTTCCTCACAATGTTTTCCGTCACCGGCAAGCTCATTGTTGGGGTTTGAACCCATGCCCTTCGGCATGCGGACCGACCGCGCTAACCACTGAGCTATCGTCGCTACAAAAATTTAACACTAATATCTCCGTCCGAAATACAAACCTAATTTAAAAGACCATTAAAGGAGAAAATAGTTGCCAGAGTGTTGGCAGAGTGCTTTATTAAATGGCAATGCTAAGTTTATGAGCAAAGTAGATTCATGAGCAGGAGCTTTAAAGGAGCTGGCCAAGCGATTTGAGGAGTCGTCGGGTGATCATAATGCTGGCATTTACTATGGCCGAAACTATGGTAAACACACCTAGCCTGGAATAGAACTGGCTCTCAAGTGATTTACTATCTATCTCTTTTCGTAGCCGAAAATGCGCAGACAAAAATATCCTCTACTCTTTAACACGGCTGCCCAAAAAACGATTTGAGGTTTTTAGGGTTCATTCATTTTTGTATGCATAAAAACTCATTTGGTAAAGTAATGCTTCGAGATCTGAAGGGAGTGGGTTCGATTCCCACTCAGGACTAACATTTTGTGCGACTAACATAGGTGTTTTTCTGTGTCTGGGTGTTCTGTATGTATTTACAAAAAAAAAACATTTTTTAAGTATTCTGTCAGCTGTCTGGTTCCCGTAGAACAAGCTTTGCTTAATTTGGGGCTAGATAGCGCTTTGTAAAATCTCCTACTACTCCTACTATCTCCTTATTTATTATGTTGGTTTCTTTATTCCACCATAACTTTTAAATACCAGATTTGGATGTATTGGATAAAAAAACTCGTGCTGCCCCGAATTAATAATGCTAATAACTTTGGAGGCCATTTCACACAACGTCATCTATCTCCAAAGCTTAGCAAATCTTGCACTTTGGATATTAGTAAACTAATAGAATATTTACTGGAAATTTTATATGGGGGATTCTAATGATATAATATTTCATTTTTTATTTTATTTTACAAAGCGTTATTTTTATTTTGAAATATATATCCTGTATAAACATATATTTACAGGCAGATACCGTACGAAGCTCTATTGCTTGGTATTTTCCGTATCTTGAACCATTCTAACATAGCCTTTAGGCATACGGTGTTAATAATAAAGTAGTAAACGTTTTTATGATTGTATTCCTGTCATAATGTTGAGGTCGTAAAGAGTTGCCGGGGCTGCTGATGTTTTGTAAGATATTGCAAGATTTTTATGTGTACGCCTTTTTTAAAATACGTATTTCATATTCAAAAGCCGATTCCTATGTGTGATGAAAGATTTTCTTATTACTCGAATGGAAAATTTACTGACGAGAAAGAAAACGTAGCGCACACAACTTAATACGTACTTACGTACTTACGTATTAAGTTGTGTGAGAGTGTGTTTGTCGAAACACACTTTCACCTCAGCCTCATTTGAGAGCCAGTCCCAATCTAGGATAAGTGTTTACCATCTTCGACCACGTCACTTAACATCAGGTGAGCTGAGGTTAAACACCTAGCTAAAACATAAAAAATAATGATGCAATTGTTACCTTGAACAGTAAATTTATTCTAACAAATATACTTATCTATACGTTATAGATATTTTTATTTTATTTAAGATATTCGAGAGTTAGTCTCAATAGCTCTGCCATGTCGCTAGCTGCAGTATCCTATGAATTGGAACGCAGTATATTTACACACTACCACTTGGTGGCAGAGTTTCTGATGCTGTAATGACACCTAGATGAACGGGCACCTGATTAGGAGATTTACCACCTAGACCACCTAGTTAGTGGTCCGCAATGATCGACATGAAACAAATTCGTACTTAAGTCTTTCAGGCAGTTAAGAATTACCCTATTTTTGCATAATGTAAAACTTTTGGCAGCCTTTAGGAGTGCTTAAGATAACTAAGGAGGAACGAGTTGTAAAAGGCAATTTTTTTGTGAATATTGCGAGAAATGTAAATGCATGGACATTAAAACTTGGCATTGCAGCACAATAATTTAAACTTACAGCTAATACATCTGAAATTGCTTGTCACTAACATTTACAAACAAATTTTCGCACCAGTAATGTATATACCTATTACCCATAGCTCTCGTGGCATAGTTTTAGTGCTAGTAGCTGTGGCGCTCGTTGCGTAGCCGTTGCGCTCGTGGTAAAACTGTAGAGCTAGTGGGGTAGCAGAACCGCTCGTTGCGTAGCTGTTGCGCTCGTGGCGTAGTTCTAGCGCTCGTGGGAAAGCTATGGTGCTAATGGAGTAGCTATCGCACTCATTGCGTAGCTGTTGCGCTCGTGGCGTAGTTCTAGCGCTCGTGGCGAAGCTGTAGTACTAGTGGAATAGCCGTACCTCTCGTTGCGTAGCTGATGCGCTAGTGGCGTAGTTCTAGCGCTCGTGGCGAAGCTATAGTGCTAGTGGAATAGGTGTAGCGCTTGTTGCATAGCTGCTGCGCTCGTGGGGTAGTTCTATAGCGATGCAATGCTGTAGTGCTAGTGGAATAGCTGAAGTGCTTCAGGCGTAGCTGCGGCGCTCGGAGCATAGTTTTAGAGGTCGTGGCATAGCTGAACTAAGTATTCTCGGCTAAATATATTAAGCAACAGACAATCCGTTCAATCTACAGGTGAGTAGCAAATCTTTTTAAGTGCTACATTGGTTAGGAAGGTACGTTAAATTCTAGGTCCCAGTTGTTCATTCTACCTATATTTATATTTAAAAAATGATTAATCTATGTATGAGGTTTTCGGGAGGTATATTATATTAGTAGTATATTACATTCGATACCTCAGTTTATAAGAAAATACTTGCTAATATTATAATACTCAATTAGTTCCTGAAAAGAAACCTAAATTTACCTATTTCTTAACAAAACAAACCACGTAACGGCAGCCTTGAGACTACCTTGTAATTTCCCATGAGATAAGAACAAGCTGTAAGAGATAAACAGTAATTCATCTCATTTTCAAAAATATAAAAGTCTTTCTTTTGAATCGTATGCATAAGTATTTGTATACGAATGTGGTCGACTTGCGAATGGTATCAGATAAATAATAAGTTTTTTTTTTAATGGTTGACGGGCTAGGTTTTTGACTACAGCTCACCTGATCACCCGACCACACCGTCACTTAACATCAGATGAGATGTGGTCAAACAACTAGCCTGTCAACCCTAAAAAACTGCTTGTTCCATTTCTTGGCCTTACGGATGAGAAACGTAGAGTCAAAATGTTTGGTAAGTACTTAAGGAAAACATTTGATTTTGTCTGTGATTTAGATTTAATAAAATTTATCTCAAAATACTAGAAAATATCGAAATAATTAAAGTAGCAAATGCACAAAGTGCAATGCCGAAAATACAAAGAAGAAAAACTTTTCAGCTGTCAGAACAGTCTATTGTGTTGACGAGAAGGTTGGTTGAATTCTCCAAGGTAGTTTAATCAGCCGTGTTAATGCTTTGAAGATTATTCCAAGACATAATGAGACTGTGCGTGACAATACCGTAGCTGATTTATTTACGTTTCTGAGCCTTTGAAGATAATAATAAATAACGTTTCTACACTACTCTTAGCGTTTAAAAACAAATGCCCAAATTTTTGTATTTTGAAAAAAGGAACATTCATTTTGTCACAACACACTTATTACAAGTATTAACCGCTGATTTTTCAAAAACTTACCTTTTGGGACGTACAGGACTATCAATCTCTAAATATATATAACTCAAAGGTGACTGACTGACTGACATAGTGATCTATCAACGCACAGCCCAAACCACTGGACGGATCGGGCTGAAATTTGGCATGCAGGTAGATGTTATGACGTAAGCATCTGCTAAGAAACGATTTTGATTAATTCTATCCCCAAGGGGATAAAATAGGGGATGAAACTTTGTCAATTTTAAACCGATCGGGCTGAGACTTTGCATGCATAAAGCTACTATGACGTAGGAAAAAAACCCCTAAGAAATAATTTTGAGATGCAGGCTATATAAGATTAGTAACTTTTCATCATCATCATCATCATCCATCACCACGCGGGTAAAACCGCTGGGCGCAGCTAGTATATAATAGATACGAACAGAACAAAAAATAAATTTATTATACTTTAAAAAAAAAAAACAGAAACAACAAGGATTAGCGGTACACCGGTGTTCTTATCGCCCAAAGTGATTTCTTCTAGGCAACGTTTGGATTGATCGGACAGAAAGCACAGCTAATATGGTTGGCAGTGTAAAAATAATAGCAATTGTATAATGCATAAATACAGGTAGCTATTTGTAGCGATTATGGCTCAGTGGTTAGCATGGTAGGTTCGCATGCTTCTACCAGCACGCTATGGTTTAGATGGTTAGTCTCAACAGCCCTGTAATTTTGCTAGCTGCAGTACCCTTCAAACCGGAACACAGTAATGTTTGCACACTACTGCTTGGCTGGAGAATGTCTGAATATCTGGTACTGTGGTAGTACCTACCTAGGCAACCTCCTGCTAAGGAAATCTACCACCAAGAAAAGTCACTATGTATTGTAAAAGAAAGTCGTCCTCCACGTCTGTTTGCCTGTCTGTTCGCGTTAAATTTAAAAACTGCTGGACGGACTATCGTGTGAGTTTCACCAATAGATAGAATGATTCATGAGGAAGGTTTAGGTATATAAAATTTGTCAAGGTTTTGTGTACATTGGTTGAAATATGATGATAATTGTTGGAAGTGTCGGAAAAAGTCAAGCCACCTGGGAGCTTTCTGGGAGCTTTTCGAAAACACTGATCTAATCACCTTTAAGATAATATAACAAAATAATGCATGGTGGGATATACAGATCTACAAAAGAGTCTGCGGTGACATAAATCTAACTTTACTATACCCATTCTATCTTCTAAGAAAATTGTCACGTACAATGCGTTAATTGAAAAGCTATTTAGACGGATACCGTATTAATCCTTATCAACTTAAACATAATATGCACTACTACCCGTGCGAAGCCGGGGCGGATCTCTAGTTTGAATTTAATAGGTATATACTATGAACGATGATTATAAGATTATCTTGTTTTCTATATTCCTATGTACACTAAAGAGTTCCTACCTTATATAATAATGGAGAACATTGAATTTCTAAGATGTGTTTTTTAATGTTTCTGACATTCTCAGAGTTGACTTCTGACACGAATTAATCACGGTAAATTTAATAAAAATCAATCTCTCGCTTCCTGACAAGGGAACGTCTCAAATTCGATATTATTTCTACATTTCGCAGCAGTAAGTAGAGATGAGCAAAAATATCGTATTATACGAGTAGCCCTACTAGCAAGTGAAAACTCGAATAATTCGAATAATTTTGTTTATTCGATTTCGTAATAGTATCAAACAATAAAATCTACTTTTCAATTATTGTCTAACACTAAATCGAAATTTAAACAGTAGTCGTTTTTTTTTTATTACTATTAGGCTTGCGTTTGACCGCCAACTCGCCTGATGTTAAGCGAAAATGTGGTCTACGGTGGAGCACGCTCGCCTGGAAGAAACCTTTCACTTGTGACTTGAAGGCACCCAGATCGTATTCATCAGAGAACACTCATTCGGGCAGCAAATTTCATTGTCTAGTGGTTCGTACAATGAACGCTGATTTGAATCGCTTAGTTCAAGTTTTTGGAATATCGACCATGAAGCGGTGTCGCTTCTTAGAGTTTCTGGCAGTCTAATAGTCGAATGGGCAAGATGGAATTAAGTCATGTAGATCTGAAGCGCACTCTTCAAAGTGTTCTTCTTTATTTTTAGCGTCGTACTTTGTGCATTTGCCGCTGAATTATTTTAACATTTTCAAGTATGTTATCATTATAAATGCTATTGAGGTCTGGTACCTAAGGACTACCGATTGGCCTTTAGTTCATTATCTACATCACTATTACGTATATTTACAATAAAACTGTTTAACTAAAAAAAATTGTACGTATTTTATTTTCAAGTTGTTAGTTTTTATTCATCTCTCATTCTATTTGGTATTCTACTATTCAAGCCATTTCATTTGATACCCATATATTTTAAGGTATTGAGAAAAAAATGTAATTCGCCATTCTGTTGGCGGCCATATTGGATTTGCATTTTTTAAGTATACTCTATTTTTAACCCCCGACGCAAAAAGAGGGGTGTTATAAGTTTGACGTCGTTGTCTGTGTATGTGTCTGTCTGTGGCATCGTAGCTCTCAAACGGGTGGACCGATTTCGATGACCGGTGGTTCTTAGCTATGTTTGGTTAATTGCGTAAGGGGTTTTTTTTTAATTTTAATTTAATTATAGATACTAGTCAAGCCTTTCATTTAATACCCATATTGAGGGAGTTGTGAAAAAATATGTAATCCGCCATTTTGTGGCGGCCATCTTGTATTTACAATGAATATATTAAATTGTATTGTCATCAGAACTAAATAATTATTATGGTACAAACAAATGTTTGTTCTCTGTCCGGGTGTTCTGTATGTAGGTATTATAAGTAAGTATAAAAAAGTATTTATTATTCTATCAGTTGTCTAACTTCCATCACACAAGCTCTGCTTAGTTTGGGGTCAGATGGCGCTGTGTGTATGTCCTAAGATATTTATTATTATTATTAAAGGTGTGTACCAAATATCAGATCAATCTGTCACCAGCAAAGGAGTAAAATTTCAATTACTATATATGACCCAAAAAAAACCGCAACAACAAACTGGGCACGCCAAATGAAACCATTTAATTAAATAACTAATTTTCCTAGTTACAATGTATAAAAAGAAGGAATTCCATTCGAATTAAAAAAAAAAAACGAATTATTTTTACGACAACATTCGAACAACGCGTTTTTAGATAATCGTTTATTTCTACATAATGCCTTTAGCAGCTGTATTTGGAACCAGTGAAGCGTGACCTTCTTTTTGTCAGGAGCCCTTTCATTAGGTCAGGCCTTTTGGCCTTTTTCCGGGCATTCACAACTTGTATAAAGTTATAGGGATGTCTCGGCATTGTTTATCGGGCCATTGTAGTTTTATTGAATGGTACGGGTCATTTAATTTATGGAGTTTGTGTGTTAATAAATAGAGCTTTCATGAAGTTTGAATAGTCATTAAATTAATCCTATACTATTGTTTGGCTATGTTTAGACATATCTTTTATATTTTTTTTTTATATCTTTTCATTATTTATCAGTTTTATCAATATAAGGTTTGTCTGGTGAGAAAACTTTGTAGCGATGATAGCTCAGTGATTAGTGCGGTCGCTTCACACGCTGAAGGACGTAGGTTTGAACCCCAACAATGCGTGGTGGTAGGATAATTTCTAATACTCGACTGGCTAGCCTCAAGTTAAAAACTGTCCCCAAGCACCTAATGGTGTGCACTTAAGTACCTAACAGCCTTCCTTGAGAGCTATTTCCATTTCAGGCTAGGTGTGTTTACCATACCAAACAATATTACAATATTACCTACAATATTGGTATTTAGAGAATGTAGAATGTGTTTTTTTTTTCACAGATAATTTTCACTTTAACTCATAACTTTATATTAGCCTACATACATAATGTATAATTATATACATAGATATATATGTATCATATACATACTACATATATTATTTATATTAGTTTAAATTTTAGGACTGGACAAAGGAAATGTAACTTATATAAATATTTGGTTTATATCTCCCGTGCAGTAACGTGTTTTCCATTCCTGCTTGTCTGGAATAGATCACTTTTAGCGATAAGACCGTACCGCTTATAAGATTCTTGTGTTTTATGTAATTTTTTTTTTATATCTGGTACACACAATAAAAAGTTTCAATCTATGTATGTATTTATCTAATCACACTAATATTATAGAAGCGAAAGTTTATGAGTGTGTTTGTATGTTTGTTACTTCTTCACGATCAAACGCCTAGACCAATTTTGAAATTTAGTACTACTACTTATTATCCCGAAAAATGTAGTGTTCATGTGACAACAGCGGTGAGGACATCGCAGGGCGCAGCTAGTATATTTATCTATATCTTTAAACGAGCAATTCTTGTATATATATATTCTGAATCTCGGAAACGGCTCCAACGATTTTCATGAAATTTTGTATTCAGGGGGTTTCGGGGGCGAAAAATCGATCTAGCTAGGTTTCATTTTCAGAAAACGTCGTTTTATCCGTGTTTTCAGCCGAGCAATGCTCGGTCAACCAGGTACTATATATAATACTAGCTGCGTTTGTTTTACCCGCGTGGTGATGAATGATAACGATGAAAGTATTCTATATTTTATTCCAGAGCATAAAGTATCTACATGCAAAATTTTCCAAAACGGTTCAGCCGTTCTGGCGTGACTGAGTAACAAACATCCATCCATCCATCCATCCATCCCAACTTTCACATTTATAATATTAGTGGGATGTCTATTTTGTAACTAGGGATTTGTTTTGCAGAAATAAATGTTTTATGATTGATTGTAAATTTGAAGGTTGAGTTGGCATTTACAAGTAAGAAATAATTAAATAAATGTGGATATTTTTTGTTCGGGTTTGCATTTGTTTCGATAACACAACCAAATTTTGTCATATTATTTTTCTGTATCTTTAGTTACATTTTATACCAAAAAAACCGTAACTGACTCTAATTAAAATAGCTAAAATATTACCTAAAATATCTTATGGCGCTAAAAAAAACTGCGATTTCACTTCACTACACACAATTTATTCGATAGAAGAATATAAAAGAAGATAGAAGTGTAAATAACAAACCACTAAATTAAAGCAAAAGTCGGCTGTAATTTGACACAACCTATCTTAGTAATCTCCGCTATCACTTGCCTGAAGTAATAGAAAGGTCTTCTAATAAAGTCTCAATATTAAACACGTAATCATCGCGCTTGCTTGAGTAGAAACTTAGTTTACTTTATCAGTGTAATAGGAGAGGGTTTGCACACTAATATTTAAGGGTTCAAGGTTGATGCGTGTGAACCACGTAACGAATAGACGTCTTATCCTATATTTTCACGTTACATATTTTGTTGTTTTGTTTAATTTACTTTGAAGGAACAATAAACTAGTAAATCATACTATCACATCACATCACATCACATCATCAGCCATAGATCGTCCACTGCTGGATATAGACCTCCTCCTGGGGGGGTTTTGCCAATACTCGCCACGCTTGGCAGGCGGGTTGGCAACCGCAATTTGGTGTGATTGTTCAAGAAACACGCTGCTGCCCATCTTCCGGATTACATCCCTTAGCCGACTCTTACGGCAACCACGGGTAGAGAGGGAGGGGTACTATTCTTACGGCTCCATCACGGCAATTAAATCATATTATAAACTTATAAACAATACAACTTGCTTACAATGTTTAGATTAACAAATTTTAATAAAAAATTAAACAATTGCCGTCAGGGTAAAGTTCTTACCGTTGTCAATAATTCATCTTAGCCTTAGGTCTTTATGGAAGTCTATGGGTTCCCATCGACTTTCATATTTGAAAAACCGGTTGAAACCAGCTCGTAATCAGCGCGTTCCTGCGGTCTTTATTAGGTCGTCTGTCCACCCAGTGGGTGGACATGCTACGCTGCGCTTGCCGGTCTGTGGTCTCTACTCAGGAACTTGACAGCCTCATCGGCCATCAGTTCTGCGTGCTACATGCCCTGCCACTTCTACTTGCTAATTCACTGGGCTATGTCGGTAACTTTAGTTCGTCTACAGTTCTTCTCATTTTTTATTTGATCATGTAAAAAACTGAGCCCTCTCCATAGCTCGTTGTGCGACTTTGAGCTTACTAATAAGGCCAATGGTAATTTATTTTTATTGATTTTATTTGATTTATTTTACATTACTTATAATTGCAATTTTAATCTGCACCTTTAATAATAAAATTGTGGAGACATTAATCCTCAACAACACGACGTCTTGCATTATACGAGTAGGTATCGAGTATTCTTATGCATTGAAGTACGTAGTCTTGTGATTCATATAATAAAACAAGATAATTTGGAAACGAAAAATTGATTTGTTACCAAAAAAATGTATTGTTAAGTTTAACCCTAGACACCTAACCTTCACATCTAGTCCTTTAAACCTAACCATACGTCGATTCGACGAGCAATTTTTGGGGCATAGAATTTTATTGAATTATTAAAATTTTTGTTATTTTTATTACTTGAATACATAGACCAAGTATTATTTTAGTAAATAAAATAATAAATTTCTATTTTAATACGAAAATATTTATTTTACACCTTATATTATAGGAAACTAGATTTTCGAGGTACCTACTTAGATAAATAAATATAATAAAAAAACTATAAAAAATTGCCTTTTTTTATTTAGCGAGCATAAATGATAACAGTCTTATCAATAAGAAAAAAAACTATAATATTCTATTTTTATGCACATTTTATGCAAAAATCAACTTTGTGTTCACCACAAATTGCCGTGTCGCATTTCGAGAAATATGACTTTGTCGGACAAGAATACTCTGTGTTGAACGAATTTGTCGAGGGTCAGATGACTATCTTTTGGAGCTGCAGCTAACACTAGTACAATAATACTTGCTAGAGTTAATCTGCGTCGATGTACTTTGGTCATAATTTTGCCTTTTTATCATAATCTCAGAGTTTGTCCATTTCACAATTCCTTCGAGTACCTGATCAGTCATGAATTGTAAAAATAGTAGTAGTGGTAAATATTTCTTAACGAACGCGTAGGTCCTCTGGTAATACACAATATTTATCCCAGCTACTCTATTTGAAATACACCCTTTGCTCGTAGCCCAAACATGACGGGTCCGACTTTGGATATTGGTTTATGAGAAGGTACTAAACTACTACCTAAGCATTCTGCTGAAGGAATAGGGGTATTGGGGGCTCCCGCACATAGTCTTGCAAAGTAGGTGGAGCACGATCTTGAATATCTTCGTCATCGGAGTGGTCGTCTTGAGTGTCGGTTTCTACATCATCCACCTCCACGTCGTCTTCTATTTCGCTATCTGATACCACCTTCAATACATTATCATCTTCCTCGCCCATCAATATACTCGTAATTTGGTAATCGACGACAATCTTTCAGAAGCCATGGTAGAAACTGCAAAAAGTAGAAACATTAGTTGTAAAAAACATCTAACCATGAACACCAAAATACCAACAAAGCCTAACCATTCGTCGAAACGACGACTATTTTTGTAATAAATCGAAAAATGATGTACTTACCCGCCGGATACCATGGCCTCCCGAAAGAGCTCGACGAACACTGTGTTGACAAGCGACATCACGAAGAAAGGCGCACGCGACGAAAAGAAATCGCAATATTTTTGTCGTGTACTCGTCGATTCGACGAAGGTTAGGTGTCTAGGGTTAAGTGACGTAACGGTATTATGAATTATATACTACGTCAACTGAATAATATAAAAATGCATAAAACACTTACACGCATACTTAAAACAATGCACGAGCGGAGCGAATGATTATAATAATGACTGCGTGACCTCTACACCTCACGGATCTGTATGTATTTCGACAGCCTCACTTGAGAGTCCGTTCCATTCTAGGCTAGATATGTTTACCATCTTTGGCCACACCGTCACTTACATCAGGTGAGCTATGGTCAAAGACCTAGCCAGTCAACCATAAAAAAACCTTTAACCGATTTGGCATCCATTTGATCTTATATTTTTATTTTATTTTTGAGTACTGAGCCTCTATGTATGCCTTATCTATTATCTAGATACTCGCTGCTCTTAGACTCGTGTTGCTATCTATTGGATGTCTTTTCAAGGGATGTTGATAAGATCGTGCCCAAAGTTTGTCAATTTGTGAGCTAAATTATGAGTTTATATAGTATCTGAGAGCTTAATAGAATAGGATAAAGGTTAAGGAAATCGGAAGGGTGTTTTGTGTATGCCGTCAGTGATCTTGTTGATGTGATGCAAAAAGAATTGAGGGTAAGACATTCGAAAGCTTAAGATGTTCAATATAAAGAGAACGATAAACTTTTTGTGGTTCTTTACTAACAATTCTAAAGCGTGTTTGTTGATATTTCTACATTTAGTATTAGAATAACAACCCATAATGGCGTGGGTAAGCGTACAGGGCTAGAAGGTTTGGTGGTACTAAGTTGAAAGGAGGTTAAGGGAGTTAATTGCATTAAGGACCAGTATCACGATTTCAGGGCCAGTGATTTTAATTTTGTAATATTCCTTCCGTGTAACCCCGTAGATTAATAAATAATTAGTAAATTTAATTATACAAACAGAATATAAGCAAAATGCTCTAAGAGCAATAACAAAAATGATATTAATTAGATTGTCAGTTGACAGAATTACTATAAATGGTCCTGGAACAGAACAGACGGTCAAAACGGTCCAAGAGTTTCGTTAGTAGGCCAGTAAAAATAGAATTTAACCACGCACTAAATTTCCGATCCATTTCTCTTTATATTAGGTTTAGGGTCACTTACTGAACATAAAATCACAAAATGCTGACAGATCCAGGTGAAGCTTCAAGCGCAATCTTGAAAAAAAGTTTTTGGTCGATATCTCGGTAACTATGCACTTTAGGGCAAAAGTTATTGAGAGACTTATATAGAAAATAAAATTTCACATCTTAAATAACATTTCCTGTAGACTTTTTTGTACAACTTACCGATTAGGATTTATGGCCCATTTAATGAACCCTAAACCTTATAAAAAAAATTGGATCGAAAATTTAGTGCGAGGTTCACAAAAAAAACGGCTATTTTAACTGGCCTATTGGTTTTAGCGAGAAAGCGAGTAATCATATCGCCGAATTATATATTATTATTTTTTCAAATTTATGTGGCATTGACTGTTACTTAGGCATGTTTACGTTGATCTTTTATAAAATATCAAAACACTTGACACTGGGAAATCCGCAAAGTGTGACACCAAAAACAAAGAAGAAAAAGAAGAGCTTTGGCGGGAACGCGGGTAAATCATGTCGTGTCATTTTTTTGTCGACACTGATCTATGTTTGGCCACTAACACGCCTGATGGAAAGCAAATAGGTACGTATAAAATAGTATATTATGCACATAAATTAAAGTAGCGAATTAAGTGACCGAGTGTGGAAAAATAATATATGTAAAAAGTATTTTCAGATTGCTTTCGAAACTCCGTCAAAGCCTTTAGCGAAGTTACAACTGCTTGACTAAGGTAAAGCCGGACTTAACCGTGATGTACTTTGACTGTGACTTAGACATATTTTACTAAATTTGTCATCAATTATATGGAAATATCTCAGATCAAAAACTACGGAAATATAGAAATACAGTGGTAAAATTTCCATAGTACACTGTCAAAAACAGTCAAGTTCTAATTATAGTTTCTATGACAAAATGTACGTCATGCTACATAATCTAATGCACGTAGAAAATGTATAAGAGCAGAAACCTCTGCTTTATGATAAATAGCACTCCAACGGGGTTTATTAAAAGGAGTATATTAAGAGCCCGTGGTAAATATAATTACTTTAGATTAATAAAACTTAAGCCGTTTCGTAAGTCCGGCGCCATTGTCTAACTTTTAGCTTAACTTCTTTTTTTTTTTTTACTGAAATCTGCGTCTCCATGACTTCCTTTTTTTATTTACACTGCATTACCTAGCCGCAAACTAAGCGAACCTTGTAAAAAAGAAACGAAATACTTAATAGAACGCTTATTTTTGTAAATACATACATATTACATAATACCCACATCCCACACACAGAACAAACTGTTATGTTCATCACAAAAAAAAATGTTCTAGGTGTGAATCAAAACCACACGCCCCACAACTTTTTAACTCATATAAGTCCGCGTTTGACCACCTTCACACCTGATGATAAGCGTCGAAGATGAAACACGCAAGCTTAGAAGATACCTATTCACTCTAACCTTGAAAAGCTCCAGATTATATCTCTCAAGAAACAAGGAAGGCGGCTTGTTCCTTGGCCCTACGGATGAGAAACGTAGAGTTAAAACGTTTGATACGTAGCCCAGGAAATTCACAAGTAAGGGTGGTAGTGGGCCGTTTTTCTATATGTACTGTAGTAAAACGGGGATGGAAGTACGTGTAAAGGTCGTACAGCGCTGTAGAACATTCTCCGAAATGGGTCCTCTATAAATTTAGAGACTTGCTATCATCCAGCGGTGTTCAAGACTAAAAATTCAACTCGAGAACTCTTGAAACAGAGCTATAACTAACAAATTACCTATTAATTTAATATCTAATTTATTTACTTATGCGGAATTACTCACGTTCAATTTCTGATTTGACTCCTTGAAGAAGGCCACCGGATGTGAAAACGTTTTAAAAACATGTCAGTTTCCATAGTAAAGTATAAATATTTGACATCTGACAAAGAACAACCATTGTCTCCTATCCTATGAGCTATGAAATTGATGTTCCCATTAATTCTTACAAAAGATTTATTATGAGAGGACTCTTCGGGTCAATTAGTTCACGATTCATACAATTACCGCCTGTTTTATAACCTGACATAAAGACAACGGGAGAAAATTAAATACTGTTATTTGTTTTGCGATTTTGTCCAATAGACTTGAAAGATGAAATTCGCGGAAAACAACGATTATGTCCGAGATTACATGAAATGAGATGTTTATTAAATGCTGATTGATGACTTAGTTAAATTAGTATTTTGATATAGTAAGTATTTTTGTGGGTAGAATTAATGGAGTTGCAATTCAAAGTTTTCTAACTGGAATTCTAATAATAACAAAATAATTAAAAAAATAGGTTTTTACGTAATCAGAAAAACGTGTGGTAAAAGACAACGCATGTCCATGATCATTGCAGCGGTAACCAGAACTGACTTTGACATTACTTTGAGACATTCTGTGTTTAGTTTCAATAAACACATACCCAATCTCTTTATGTGGCAGTCTATCATTCTACGTGACATTGGCAAAATTGTGAAGTATCTTCGTAAAGGCCATTTATCAAGAATTGAATTGAATAAACACATAATTTCGTACCCTTTGCTGAAGTACCCTTTAAACCGGAACACAGTGAGGTTTACACACTACTGTTGGCTATGGATATCTAAAATCAAACCCACATTTTAAACACGTGACAAAACAAATCAGGCTAGTCACATTAAAATTCCATGAGGTACCGACAATTCAATCAAAACAACTTATAAGCAGTGTTTACGCTAAACGTCTTTAATAGATTGTTTACGTATAACAGGTACATGGCGATAGTTATATCTATTTCCCTACATCCTACCTGTATCCCCTCTCTGTCCTTAACACCGACACTCATCGACGGTTCGTTGCGGAAGTGCAACGTATAACATAAGTTAATACATTTGGTCCAATACCAATAGACGTGATCCGCCGTTAATTGTGGAGTTTGTTCAGTGCCTTGTGAAGTGGACGCTCCGGAGCTCCTGGAGTACGCTACCGAGAAGAACTGTGAGTCCTGCACCTTCCTTTTTATTTTCTTTTCCCTCTGACTGTCGCCGTGTGTTATTTGTGATCCTTCGCGCACGCATAGTTTTGGTCACTTCGAGACGGATTAGTTAAATACAAAATGGCTTCCAAAAAGGAAAAAGATATAGATAGACTACAGAATAAAATGTCAGCATATTTTGAGCATGTTCAATCTATTTATGATTCATTGCAATTGCTAGATTTCAATAATCCTGCGCAGATAGAATCATTTCTTGCCGCGAGTTTCACAATAGATAATATTCGTGATAGGTATATAGAAACGCTCGAAATGAAATGTAATTACGAAATCACGTTAGAGGATAATGCTGCAAAATCTGTTAGTTCTTATCAGTCATTAATGGCATTTGAACAACTTTATACTAAGATTAAATTTAAAGTGAAACAATTAACGAAAAATCAGCTTCTAGAAAGTTCATTAGAGTGTAATAAACATGGCTTAAAGAATATACGGCTACCTAAATTAGAGTTGTGTTCTTTCTCTGGGGATCAGGAAAACTGGCCTGTTTTCTATGAAACTTTTCGTACGGCTGTTCACGAAAATCCAGATTTGTCTGACGGCGAGAAAGTGATTTATCTCGTAGGAAAATTAAGTGGCAATGCTCTCACTGTCTGCCAAGGCATTTTACCATCTGCTGATAATTATCAGGTTATATGGAATGCCTTAGTAAATCGATACAACGATCGACGATTGATGGCTGCTAATTATCTCGATAGGTTATTGAACCTGCCAGTTATAAATAGCTCGCCCTCTAGCTTAGAGAATTTCATTGACAAGTTTTCGTGTATTATTTCCGCGTTACGTCAATTGAAAATAACTAGCTTGGAGGACTTGTTATTTATACATATCGGTTGCAAAAAGATTAATTTAGACACCATTAAAGCGTTCGAAATGTCACTCGATGATGCAGATACGATGCCTACTTGTGACGAGTTCGTGTTATTTGTACGTAAGCATGCTCATCTATTGAAGCGAGTGCATAACGTTACTGATAACGCGAAGCCTACTCAATCTCGTAAAAATACGGACTCGAGTAATATTACTCAAACGTCAAATAGATTTTCTGGGTCACGATCTAATAATAATGTAAAAACTTTTGTGAACGTGCAGGAACACTTTATTAAGTGTGTATGTTGCGACAATACGGATCATCAATTGACCAAATGTCCCACATTCCTGTCTACGTCTCCTCGTCATCGCTTCGTGATAATTAAGCGCAATAATTTATGTGTAAATTGTTTTGGTAAGCACACGCTGCCAAATTGCCCCTCGGAAGGTAGGTGCACGTTGTGTTCAAAATCACATAATGATTTATTGCACTATGATAATGCGGGTACATCCTCCAATAGGAATGTTACCGCGTCGCAAAGCATCGGGAGTCGGAACACTACCGCTCTTATTTATAACGCAGGTAAACAAAGCTTGCGCTCGGCTTCGGCAGACGAGCGTTCAACAGCCGCGCGGCCTATCGGTTCGCACGATGATGGATTTAATGGTCAGTCCAATACTGACCGCCCCGTTGCGTTGTGTGCTGTAGGTATTAAATGCGCTGCTGTCAGTGGACCCGATGATATTATGCCCGCGACTTCCGTCCTACTCGGTACGGCGCAATGTCACTATGTTGACAAAATGGGAAATATTCATATGGTCCGCGCTATTGTTGACAGTGCGGCTCAACGCGATATTATTACAACCGAATGTTGTAAGCGTTTGAACCTGCCTTTGTACTCGACTGCGAGTAAGTACGTCTCCGGGGTCGGTGACGTCACCAATCCCATTGAAGGTATAACTTGCCTTACTTTAAGATCTCGACATAATGACGAGATAAAATTTACTATCCAACCGATAGTAGTTAGTCGAATTACGGATAAACTTCCGGTGTCATTAATTGATACCACGCAACTCGATTATTTGCTAAATCTACCTTTAGCTGATAGCCGATTTAGCTCCCCGTCGAGTGTTGACTTAATATTAGGTTCCGATTTATTCGCTCGTATACTGCGCCCGAACACAATTTCTCGTAATGCAGGTGAACCGGTAGCTATAGAAACTTTGTTAGGCTATATAATTGTTGGCCAAGCACCCGTATTAAATAATAAGGGTGATGTTGTCCACGCTTATTGCACGATAGGTGGGTCTCCCGATAACTTCGTAAGTAAGTTTTTCGAGTTAGAAGAAGTACCTACTTTTGATAACAAGTTTTCTCCGGACGAGCAAAAGTGCGAAGAATTATATACAAGTACGACACGACGCGACGATACCGGTCGCTTTGTGGTATCGCTGCCGTTTAAAAGGGATGCGTCTTGTTTAGGTACCTCGATGCATACGGCGGAACGTAGGTATTTGGCACTCGAGCGAAAATTATTGGCTAATCCATCTATTAAAAAAGAGTACGACGATGTATTTCGTGAGTATTTAGATAAGGGTTATTTACGAGCGATCGACATAGCTGCGTCTGAGTTCAATGTACCGCATTATATAATACCTCACCATGGGGTCGTGCGGACAGATAAGACGACTTCGCGTTTACGTATAGTGTTAGACGCGAGTAGTGCTACGTCGAATGGAATATCGTTAAATGACGTCCTACATACTGGACCAAATTTACAAAATGATTTGTTTCAGATTTTATTGCGGTTTCGATTACTGCCTATTGCCATAAGTGCCGATATTCGGCAAATGTATTTAAGAATATTAGTGAGTAACGACAACTGGCGTTTTCAAAGATTGTTGTATCGGTTTGATCCGAATGATTCAATTCAAGTGTTTGAAATGACGCGTGTTCCGTTCGGCTTGTGTTGCAGTCCTTTCTTAGCCGTGCGCTCAGTCCGACAATTGGCTATAGATGAGCACGCCCGCTATCCGATAGCGAGTCGCATTGCACAGCGAGATATATATATGGATGATTTAGCTACGAGTTGTTTATCTGAAACGGACGGCGTCGAGTTATCAAATCAATTAATAAAAATGTTTGCAACTGCAGATTTCGACTTAGTCAAGTTTTCAAGTAACTCGCCTGAGGTAATGGAAGGTATTCCTTCAGACCATCGTGTTTCTGAGGCCGTGGAATTCAGTCCTACTGATCAATTAAAGATATTAGGACTGCGTTGGTTGCCGGCCGAAGATGTCTTCACATTTAGTGTCAACCTCGAGCCGCGGTTATGCACAAAACGGAACATTCTTTCTCGAATTGCTCGTTTATGGGATTTAGTCGGGTTTATTGCCCCTGTCACGCTGCTTGCCAAATTAGTGGTTAAGTCACTATGGGATCAAAATGTGAATTGGGACGAAACACCTAATCCAAATATCATTAAGTTATGGCAAAGTTTTGAATCTGAATTACCTTTGTTGCAAAACGTCAAGTTGCCGCGTCACGTCGGTGTCACTGATGATTGCGTCATATCCCTACTGGGATTCGCTGACGCCTCGGAGGCTGCATACGGAGGAGTGGTGTACATCCACGTGTACTTCCCGAAGCTTGATCACACCGTGGTCAATCTAGTGTGCGCCAAATCTAGGGTCGCGCCATCTAAAACGCTCATTACTGTAGCTCGGTTGGAGCTCTGTGCGAACCTTATTCTTGCTAAATTAATGCGAGTGGTGATAGATACATTCTCTTTGCCGGTATGTTCTGTTTACGCTTTTACCGATAGTAAAGTTGCTCTCGCGTGGATTCACGCTTCGCCGTCTCGTTGGCAGACATTCGTAGCGAATAGAGTATCGCAAATTCAAGAAAAGCTTGATCCTAGCCATTTTCAACATATCTCGGGCCAAGATAATCCTGCGGATTGCTTGAGTCGAGGCTTAACTCCTGCGCAGTTAGTTGTGCACCCGTTATGGTTTAATGGACCGAAATTTGCACATCAACCGCATGCCCAGTGGCCACTGAATAATGACTTTAGTACTTCAGATGATATTCCTGAAGCCAAAGTGAGAGTGATGGCAACGACGGATTCGTCAGCCTCGCCTCTTCCCTCATTGTGTGAGCTCGCCAGTCGAGTCTCCACCTGGACTAAATTGCTTCGGATAGTAATTTATGTCCTTCGTTTTGTCAAAAAATTACCGACAACCTTTAATGTTTCACATTTTAAAGACGCGGAACTCGCGATAATTAGAAGTCTTCAAAGAATTTATTTCTCGGATGAAATTTCTAAATGTAAGGCGGGTAAGCAATTGCCGCCAGCTTTTCGAAAGCTTAATGCTTTCCTAGACGACGATAATGTCTTGCGCGTAGGTGGACGTTTGACCAATGCCGACATAGGGTACGACAGTCAACACCCTATCCTGTTACCGCGTCGGGATCATATCGTCAACTTGATAATTGATTATTATCATTGCAAGAACTTGCATACCGGACCACAACTGCTAATGTCCCTTTTGCGACAAAAATACTGGATTATGTCCGCTCGCAGCATCGTGCGAACTCGCGTGCAGAAATGCAACATCTGTTTTCGAGCGCGGCCGACTAATCAGTTTCCCATGATGGCTAGCTTGCCTGCATGTCGGGTTAATGAGGCTAAGGCTTTTTGTCACACAGGGACGGACTACTGCGGCCCTCTGTCGCTAGCTTTACATCGTGGTCGAGGAGTACGTACCGTACGTGCGTAAATATGCTTATTCGTTTGTCTCGTCACGAAAAGTGTGCACTTGGAGCTATCTCCATTTCTTAGCACGGAGTCGTTCTTAAACGCCTTTCGGCGATTTCTCGCTAGGCGAGGTCCTGTGAGTACAATTTACTCCGACCGTGGAACTAACTTCATAGGTGCTAAGTCTTATCTCGAAAACATGTACCAATTACTTGATTCCGAAGAGTATCGCGACAAGTTTGCGAACGAATTGCGCGATAATCGTATTGAGTTCAGGCTAAATCCAGCTTCAGCTCCACACATGGGCGGAATCTGGGAAGCTAACGTGCGTTCAGTGAAGACTATTCTCGCGAAAGTAGTGGGAACCCAGCTCTTGACTTATGAGGAAATGTTGACGGTGCTTACTCAAATAGAAGCGTTACTAAATTCACGCCCTCTGTCAGTGCTGAGTAGTGACCCGGCTGAACCATTAGCTCTGACTCCCGCGCATTTTCTAGTGTTTACTCCTCTTAAATCTCTTCCTTCGGAAGACTTATCCGACGTGAACTTCAATCTCTTGCGCAAGAAACGCGTTATCGATCATCTAGTTCAATCGTTTTGGAAGCGATGGAAGGTCGAATACCTTCATACACTCCAAGTACGAAACAAATGGACAAAGCCAACCGACTCTGTCAAGAAGGGTACTGTCGTTCTGCTCGAGTCAGCCAACAGTGCTCCTCTTGACTGGCCCATAGGTGTAATCGAGCGAACGTATCCAGGCAAGGATTTGATTGTGAGAGTCGTAGATGTTCGTACGAGGACAGGGATTTATCGTCGGCCAGTAGTTAAGGTTTATCCTCTACCAACACAATAAAATTATACAGTCCACAACTCTAATTTAGCTATAAGAAGTAGTAATAAAATACAAACTTGTAATTGTTAATTCTTTCGCTTAATTATAGGCTAATCTTAATTAGATTACCTATTAATTTTCTATTGTCACTTAAGCTTAACGCAACATTAATGTAGGCGCGCCGAAGTGACCTTTATTCTGTATGTGCCTTGTAATATTGAAGGCCCTTCGTCCTGTCAAGGCGGGGGGGATGTTTACGCTAAACGTCTTTAATAGATTGTTTACGTATAACAGGTACATGGCGATAGTTATATCTATTTCCCTACATCCTACCTGTATCCCCTCTCTGTCCTTAACACCGACACTCATCGACGGTTCGTTGCGGAAGTGCAACGTATAACATAAGTTAATACATTTGGTCCAATACCAATAGACGTGATCCGCCGTTAATTGTGGAGTTTGTTCAGTGCCTTGTGAAGTGGACGCTCCGGAGCTCCTGGAGTACGCTACCGAGAAGAACTGTGAGTCCTGCACCTTCCTTTTTATTTTCTTTTCCCTCTGACTGTCGCCGTGTGTTATTTGTGATCCTTCG
This sequence comes from Biston stratarius, assembly GCA_950106695.1. NCBI lineage: Eukaryota > Metazoa > Arthropoda > Insecta > Lepidoptera > Geometridae > Biston > Biston stratarius. The sequence goes on along the minus strand of OX467106.1, from coordinate 4,669,115 downwards.
CGCACGCAAGCAGATATAGACTAAAGATATAAAACTCTTTAGCTCAAAATGAACTTCCGCAAAGTAACGCCTAAATCAATTAACTTTATATAAGCTACTAGCAACCAACTCCGGCTTCGAACGGGTGCAATCTAGATACTAATATGGTGCATGTATTCTACATATAAACCTTGCTCTGAATTACTCTCTCTTTTGATGAAAACCGCATTAATACTCGTTGCGTAGCTTAAAGGATCTAAGCGCATAGACGGCGGGAAGCGACTTTAATTTATACTATGTGGAGGTTTGCATTCCGGATTTCGTTAAAACAGTTACAAACAGGCCAATTTTCGTTTTTGTAATATTAGAACAGTAAGTGTTAAAAATCTTACATTTAACGTCTACAAAGGGAAAAGTTTTGTTTCATTCTTAAAATAAAACGAATCAAAGTAAATCGATCCAAACTTCAGACCTTAGAATTGTGCCGATTTCAATCTTCAGAAAGAATCTTTACTACACCGTAAACAGAAGCAATATAAGGAATTGTCGATACATGTAACGTCAGGGGATATCACGATTTTACTGTTTGCCTATAGTCCTAATAAAATGAATTGAATAAAAAAATTCAATAAGAGAAACAAAGGAAAGCATAAGCTCCTATAAGCTTCATCGTCGCGTAAAACTGTTGATAACGCATGTACTGAAACACGTTCTGCCGCTTGAGACTCACGGCGTACCACTCACAGAAGACGATACGATTTAAAATGTTTAAAATAGTAACTGCCATAATTATAAATAGTATACGGGCCGACTTTTTGAATGTTGTAAATATTCAAAGACATGTTAGTCAATGGTCATACGAAACATATAAAGAAATAAAATCGAAACAAATACAAAAAAAAACTAAGAAAACCTTAGTTAAAGTTTTTCCCAAGACTCCAGATTTTATGGACAGCGCTCAGCCTTACGCTGAGTTACGCTTTGAGCCTAGTGCAAGAAACACCTACTGCGTTATATCTTACCATCAGGAGCGAGTTTCCTTCATGTCATCAAGAAAAAAAAATCTTGTCTGACGTAGTGAAGCTTCAAAGACCGTCACAAAGAGTGTCAGCATAAACCTAAACCAGCGAAACAATCCCCATAGTTGTAAATAGAACTTTCTTCCAACTAAACAGAGCCTATTTTCGTAAATTTCACTGAAAACAGATGTAAATGAAGTGACCGTATCAGCTCAGTGACAAAACAGGAATTTCGATCAGGGGTCCGTCAGATTTACTTTATGAAATTGGGGTAAAGGGCCAACTTCGAACCAGCACGCGACTAAAATATTAACAAGATGTTTTTTTGTCGGTTATCGACGAAGATTTCCGCTCAGGCACGTTTGAACAAAGTAATGGTTTAACTTCTTTCCAATTTTGGAGGAAAAAGGTTGCTTGAAAATCGTTGATGCTATTATTTTCAATTAAGGATATAAAACAAGTCATCTACAGAACAATAACAGAGTTTTCGACGAAACGCGGAAGGGTCGTGTCGCTGCATTGTATTATTTTTGAAAACTTGTGTTACATCAAGTGTATTTTAGTCATAAAGTACCGAATTGCGTGCGCGAGTGTGAAAGTGATATAATGTGGTAAAACATGACTTTCTGTTGCTTCCAAAACTCCATCGAAGCTTGTAGTAACGCCACTACTTTATTAAGGCATGACCCGATTGGAACATTACGTTTTGTAACTTTGACTTGACTTATTTAAATTGAGTCTTCCAAATACTTAAAAAACATCTAATTGTTTGACATTGGCAAATACAAAAAGTAGCAACGCCAAAAATAAAAAGAAAAAATTGGATTTTGGATTTGGTTTTTGGATTTTGGAACGCAGATTGGATGGCGGTTTTGCATAAACTTCATTGCTTTAAATTCAAGAAATTTGTTGCCTTCAACTTAAATCATATGCGGAAGATTTGGCTCATTACTATAGTGGTTTAAAATAGGTAATTATGAAACTAGACGGTAGTAGACATGTGACTTGCTAATATTAAAGTAGTCTAGTAAGTAGTTTAGGACGGTGAGTCGGTGGAGTGACGATATATGTAAGGCGGTTGGTATAAACAAGAATCAAAAAGCCGAATATCACTATAAATGGCGTGCATTAGGAGAGGCCTCTATGTCCAGCAGTGGACTTCATTAGGCTGGTCATATTGACCACGAAAGTACCATGGTCAAAAAGAGGAATTTAATAAGGCAGTAAATACCTACTAAGACGCTCAGATTGGACCAAAGATAACTTCTGCAAAAGAATTTTGAGAGGTATTTACTGGTGGATATATTTTGTAGTAATGATAGCTCATTGGTTAGCTCGGTCGGTTTATACATTAAAGGGTGTAGGTTCAAACCCCGATAATGAGCTTAAGCTGCCGGTAAAGGAAGAAATCATGAGGAAATCATAGCAAGGTGGTAGGGTATTTTCTAGTACTCGGCTGGCTAGCTACCACCTTTAAGTTGAAAACTCTGCCAAGCACCTAACGGTGTGTTCCAGATGCTTCACTTGAGAGCCAATACAGCCCCTCCTTTTGGCTTCTCTGAAGTCGGGTAAAAAAAAAACTGATTCTATGTTTTTTTAAGTATGGCTCTATTCTTATCAATTCTTTGCTGCAAAAAAGCTCTGACAAGGAAAAAATAAGGAAGTAAAACATTTTGCACCACAATCTTTCTCCCTCGAAGCGTGAAACCTCGCGATAAAATTAAGCTTATTTTATATTAATTGACGATAATAAGCGTTAATTAGTCGTCCAATTTATTCGTTTATCATCTATTGAAGTGATACTAATGAAAATTGGATAATGAGGGAAAATTCCTCTAGGGGGAAAAATGGTTACAGTATATCTACGTAGATAATTACCTACCTTGAAAACTGGGAATTGTTTTAACCGACTTCAAAAAAGGAGGAGGTTCTCAATTCGACTGTAAGTTTTTTTTTTTTACATTTATATTACGCGTTCATTCCGCCAATTATGAATCTGATGAGTTCAATTATCTAATAATCTGAGAGCAATTATGAGTTTGCTGATTCTTTTTTTGTTTGGTAGATATGGTGCTTCCATATCTACCAAATCTTCCATATCTTCTGAGGTAATTCCATATAAATTTTATTGAAATTCATTTACGCTGTTTCATTGGAGCAGTGCGTTTAGTTGGCCTAAGGGCCATTAAGTCGGTTTTTTTAAATTGTAAATTTATTCTCGTCACTTCTGTCAACAGTCCCCATGAATGCTTATTTTTTTTAAATGTTTACATTAGAATTCTGTCATATATGTATAAACCGATTTAGCTTTTTTTTATTTGAAAGGATCTTACTTACATATTGATTCCATAAAAAAATCAATAAAATCGGTTCAAGTCAACCGTTTTCAATTTCAATTTATAGCGGTGATAGCTCAGTGGTTAGGGCGGTCGGTTCGCATGCCGAAGGGCTTTTGGGTTATTGGTGATTAAACTACCTATAAACGTAATAAAAAACCCAAGAATCCGTCCGGGGTTGCCAATGAACTAGTTTTGCAGTTTTATAGTAACGTGAATAATTAGTAATTATTTAGCGCTATACTTACACCTTTAAGCCTCCACAGTAGGTAACTTTAGAAATTGATAATGATACTTATTTTTATTTACGGTGAAATTTAAAATAGTGATGGCAGCACCCGACGGATATTGCCCGTTCCGTCGTGGGTATAAAGACCGAGGGGAAAATAAAAAACAAGTGACGATCGTTGCTCATCAGATTATTCTCATTTATTTCATTGTACCTTTGATTCTGAAATAATTACATGTTTAATTATCTTCAAATGATTTTACTTAATGAAAAATGGGAGTTGTTTTTTTATGTGAATACGTATTTAAATTAGCTTCCATAATGGGAGGCAACTCAGAAAACGAATGATAATTAAATCAGAGGATAGAGTTGGGTATTACAGCTATATATCTATTATCCTAAATATTATTACACAACTCGATAGCTAAAGAATTCGTTACTTTAAGTGAGCACTTGATACATGAAATTCCGAAAGACTTCTTAGTGCTTAAAACTATAGACGTATTTACGTACACGCAGCCCTACCCGCGAGAACGCTACACCCGATTTTTTTATTTACAATAAGTTTGCGTTTGATCACTTCCTGCCTGATGTTGATCAGTGATGGGGAATAGGTTGGATCACGCTTACTTGTGCACTGTTCAATAATCTTAGATATTTTATGTAAACAAAGAAATGTCACAAGTCACCGCCATAGTGATATGCCAATCGGTATGTAAAGAAAAAAAATACTTTGCTGATTCCAAAACCATTTCGAAATATTACATTCCTGTACATTATTTTGACGTTTAAAACTCTCTAAACTATGAGATGGGGCATATTTCAATAAAATACATAAAATAAACTTGACTTGCAATGAATCCCCTAATGACGTCATGTAGTTCGCTGTGCAAAAGCAATGGCGAGCCTAAACAAAAGCAAAGCTGTCAATGTCAAGTCAACGCAGCTTTCGTACTATAATTATAGTATTTGTACAACTAATTCATGCTCCGTACTAGATACTATCCATATCTAAGGATAGTACGGAAAAATACTATAATATCGTTACTTCACTTATAAAATACCAAAATAGGTAGATATGAGACCCGTGCATTGCCAAACCACGTAAAAGATAGTTCATTGAGTTTTTCCTTTTTTTTTGGCATCATACTCTGTGTATTCTGCCAGTTCCAATGTTTCTGTAAAACAGCTGTACTAGATCCATCTATTTTTTTAAATCTTAGTAAATTTGTCAGCGGCGTAGGTAATAGCGTACTAATCCATACAAAAAAGTAATAGATTAGCAACATTGAGAAGCTTTGATAAAAAAAATCTTTACTTCATGTCAATTGTCAAAGTCAATCAAATGTGTCAAAATATTCTTTTTTATTTTATATGGATATTCAGCTAACGTTATGACGTCATCGCTATCAAAAGTTTGAAAACGTATTAAAAATCGACTACCGCATAAAAAGCCAAAATATTCAAATTAGTTTCATAAAATAAAGTTTACTATCAGAAAAAAATATAAAATAAATACCAAAAAAAAACTTTACATACCGAATTGCATAAGACATTTTAAAAATGTTTTTGTCTCCATTTCCCCCGTCTTTGCTTCCGCGCGGCACAATAGTAACAAGTTAAATAAAACCAAAAACACAATCTATTATTAACCGATATTTGTCCTCAGGCCACTTCTTGTTTGTCTCTTTATACACATTCATTACCATGAGTTTTCCGTGGGACTCATAGATTTCCACGGCCGCTTTTTGACTGGCGACAGATTTTCTATTGTTGACAAGGGTCTTCAGGTCGAGGGACCCGGCTGAGTCTCCATTTTGCAAACAAATTTCCGAACGAAATTGATCAAACTTAACAAAAAACATGGAAAAGCACATTCCAGTTCCAGAAAACAAAAACGAATGGAACGGGAAAATATGGCGGCAGAGATGTTTAGAACCTCTACGTTTAGTTTAGTCTTACCTTTATAATAAAATATTTTCTACCAAAAATTATTTTTCTTTATCATAACATTGTTTAGAACAGATATTTTAAAATAAATATTACAAAACGATTTTTATTTTATAATAATTGATCAGTTTACTAATAGAAAAAAAAATCTTTTTTGTTCAAAATAATAAACTACCATTATAAAATATATTTTTGCACTGTTATCCCCTTTGTTTATATAAAATATCTAAGATTCTTGAACAGAGACAGAACCTGTTTATTCTAGACTTGAAGACACTTAAGTTGTACTTCGCGGGATATATAGATTCAAGCAGCACTTTTACATAAAAATCTAGGGTTAATTTGCAAACTTCTTGTCCCGAAATCTAAAGTTCAGACATCGATATTGATGGAACAGGTTTAAAAGAAAGCGTATGAAAAATTTGATATTAGTTTCAATTCAGGTCACCTAAATGATATGATATATATAATGATATACCTTAAATATCTCTATCATACCTAATAATATGCTCTTAACTGCATCAGCTTATACAGGGCTATGAGCTTAGGATGTACAAAGTTGAAAGAGGGTCATTATCATTAACAACTTTTATTATGACCACAAATGAGCCACGAAAAAATCCTTCCATATTCCATTTAAAAAAATTGTTGACCCTAGATGGATTATATGGAGCAGCTGATTATTTTTTCGTTATATCAGAGTTCGCTATAGTTATTTATAATGGTAAGAAAATTCTAAATTCATTGCTAAGAACATTCTCGTTCAAGTCATCAATCAAACAAAAAAATAAAGGCAGTAATGGGGACTGTCGACAGAATTACCCTTTTCAAAAACATCGCACTAAATCAAAATCGGATCAGTCGTTTGGGAACTACAACCAACTACAGATGGACTCCCACGTTAAATTTATAGCAACCTTCTATTTGCGTCGAGGTCAAATAAATAACGACCACTGCAATGTATAAGATATAAATTCAAATTTAGTAGTTTCCTTCTGTCTACCGATTTTCATTACAGCGGGTATCCACACAACTTGTGATCAACTTCTGCTTTATTATTCAGAAACTGACTAAGTTATCTCGTTAAATGCACCGAGAGTTTGCGAGGACAAGAGCGCAAGTTTAATGCCCAGCAACCATCGTGAAAAGAGCCTGGAGAAATAGTAGTTTTACGACGGTTTCTTCAAGAGATTGAAACGCTGCGGGTCTAGCTTGGCTGGCTGATTAACTCAATAGAGAATTTAAGGTGCATCATCATATTTGTCTTCGTTTAAACGAGCCGAGGAAATCGGGATTTGATGCATCAGTATTAAAATAGCTATAAGAAAAAGGTCTGTTGTCTGAGAAAAAGATCTGTTGTATGTTAATAATTTAAATTAAATATGTACCATGATCCAAAAACAAGAAAAAATAATACTAATTTTGTAAGTGTTTTGATGTATATTTTTATTTTTTGTTAATTGTATCTATTATTATTTTTTATATATATAACTAATGATTCCGGCTTCGCATCAGCAAGCCATTGTGTACAGCTACCTCCATACCGAATTTCATCAAAATTGGTCCTGCCATTTGAGTATAAAGAAGTAACAAACATACAAACACACAAACTTTCGCCTTTTTAATATTTTTTTCACACTAGTGAAGAAAATGAAAACAGCAAAAAAGGGTTATGTTTAAAATTAATTAAAGTTACTTTCGTTTTTTGCCAATTACAGTTCAATTAAGTGAATAAATAAAAGATTTTTTTTTACACTGCGCCATCTAACTTAAAACTAAGCAAACAGACAGCTGATAAAATATTTACATACTTACTTACTTCTTTATACCCAGACACAGAACAAACATCTACTCGTATGTTCATCACACAAAATGTTTGTCCTGAGTGAAAAGCGTAGCGGCAGCTACCTATTACCAAATTAACAACTAACAGGGCAGTCAAATTACTTTAAGAAAACAGAGTAGTTAAAAAGTTGTACAAATAAATTATAATCACCAGAAAAAAAGTGTAAAGGCCATTCTGTTTAGATTGGTGGTAAAACTAAAACAGAAATGAAAGTCCACAGTACTAGATATAATCAAAGATATCCAAGCGATAGTTCTGGGCGTAATTTATTATAATTATAAATAAATAAATTAAATATTGTAGGACACATTACACACAGCGCCATCTGACCCCAAACTAAGCAAAGCTTGTGTGATGGAACTCAGATAACTGATATAATACATAAACACTTTTTTTTTTGTAAATACATACTTATAATACATACAGAACACCCAGACACAGAACAAACATTTGTTTATACCAAACAAACGTTTGTCCTTGGCGGGAATTGAACCCACGCCCTACAGCTCAGGCAGACATACTCCCAATGAGCCAACAGTGCAGTCAATTATATTATAATATTATTATACTCCTAATATCTGTTATTAGTTTGTTTGTTATAGATTTGTTTACAGGCGTAGTGCTACTGACCCGAAAACAAACCACAAAGATTACCGATTACAGTCCATATATATACAGTTAATTTCGCTTGCGCGTGCTATCTCGATACTAACGCCATCTATTATCGAGAAAAGCAGCACCGAAATATATACACTACTAATTAAACTATAACTGGCAAACGCAAGAAATTTTGAGTTTGGCGCCTTAATCAAAACTATCCAACCTCCTTAAATCGTTCTGTTGATAGTCTGAGAATTAAAACCAAGCTATATTAAATCTTATACATATGCAAATAAAAGCTGCGTTCAATACTCAAGTTTTATTATTAAAAAACATAATTTAAAATAAGTGTAGATGGCCCTTGGACCACAAATTACTAGATACGCCAATGGCATAGTTTCCTTTTACCTACGGACGCCTTAAAATTAAATATTTAGTTTTATAGCAATTATAAAAAAAAGTGTTTTAACAACGTAAATGTGGAATATTATGCAAGTAGAAGTTCTTGTAGGTGCAAATAACTTGTTTGAAATAGCTAATTGCTAGCTGCAGTACCCTTCAAACCGTAACAATGATCAATATTGATGTGAGTTTTCCCAAAGTTTGTAAGTCGGTTTAATAACTCACGAAACACAATATGGGTTCGGAGTCATTGCATCCAGATGATCTATGTTTATCTTATGTCAATAAAAACAAAATTAATTAGATAAACAAATATATTTTTAATCTACAGTTAAAGTCCTAAAAGAACCTGGCATGCCCATGTATTGCTCGTTGAATTTGTCCGTCTGCCTTAGCGATTCGTCCGTGCCCGATGCCTTCATAACTTCAAGATAGGTCTCATGTTCTTTGGAGCTAAGAAGCTTCATCAACTCGGCTGAAACATAATAACATAGACATAGATGCTTAATTTAATTGCTGTTTGAACATACAGGCCACTTTGAATAAAAAGTAAACATGGTGTTATATTTTGGACATAAACTTTTTCAACGAAAACTACAACATTCCAAATTAACAACAAAACAGAGTTTTAGGAGGTTTTGGCGGGAACGCGATGAGCGTCGTGTCGCCCCATTGTATTTTTTTATACAACTAGTGTTTTTTCGAGTTTTTATGCATAAAAATTGTGGTGTTTTATTTATAAAGTGCCGAATTACAAGCGCGAGTGTGGGAAAATGATATAATGTGGTTAAGCACGACTTTTTGTGTAGCTTCCAAATCTCCATCGAAGCTAAGTCGCCTCTAATTTACTAAGGCATGAGTTGATTTGACTGGCACGAACTGGACTTGACCAAGACAGGACTTAGATTGTAACTATACCTAGATGTAAGACATGAATTGCAAAAATCAAAGATAAGTCATTATGGCTTTACAGCTTTAGCATGCCCGATGAGGCAAATAAATTAAAAAAAAAAAAGCAAAAAATCATGACAGTGGAACGTTTGAGTTTCAATTGTTTTTCGAACGTAACTTTTAACGTAAAAAGTTGCCTACGTTTTTTAGTGATAACTTCTTTAGCCACGTTGAGTGTTTTTTAATAAGAGCAAAACTTATGGGTCTGCGTCACGGACATGTTAATATAACGTGTTTTAGGTTGTCAATTCTACGGCCTACGTTTTTTTAGTCAAAACTTCTTTAGCCGCGTTAAGTGTTTTTTAATAAGGGAAAGGGTTCAGCGGACTACAAAAGGCTAATGATGATGATGATGGGCTAATTAGAGTATGAAGATCGTCTCGATGCAAACTGTACGGGTTCTTTTTCCTAGTAAAGCGATGGACCCAGCACCCGCACGTTAATACGATTGTATGTTAAGTTTTGTCCAGTTTACCATCAAATATAATAAAAAAAATATTGCTATGACACTTAACCTATTTGTATCAAACGAATCTCTAGACTTCTCCAATGGTATCTTTTGAGTAATTATCTAAACATACCTTGTACTTCTTTTATCGGTCTCTCATTTCCACCCCCAAAGTCGACAGGCAGTATTTCTTTATCGATGACCTGGTGAAGGTCTTCAATTTCTGGATGAACTTGAAGTCTATCGGCAATTTTTTTAGGTAGCACTGATTTTACTGTCTTAACAAACATGTCGACCACTTTGGACTGACTAAGGATATGGATTGCTATTAGCCTGGATCCGAAACCTTCCTGAAAATATTTTAATATCAATTAGTTTGAGAGGCCTTTGCCAAAAAAAGTTAAATAAAAATAATAATTAGTTCGACCAACTTAATGTACCTAAAACTGTAATTTTTATACTGTCACAACTTGAACACATGTTTAAGTGGTGTTATTTTAATTTCTATCGCGTCGATTTTTTTTTCGTTTTTGGCTTTTACAACGTTCTCATAAACATTACCTTATTATACATTTTTATTTAAAAGTAACATATTTGGAGTTAAAAACGCTAACTAAAACTCCTAAATGCAGACAATATTACCGGAAATAATAAGAAAAACAATTGTCTGGAAGACATCGCTCTTGGTGATAAGGCCGCTGTTGTACGCCATATACTTATTATTCTATGTTGTTTTTGTTTGTGTTGTTGCATAATTAAAGTTGTATCGTATCGTATTGTATACTTTGCTAAGTACGCTCAATTTGTTTGCCTTACATTCTTAGATATTATAGTAACCTATATAATTATAACTAGGGGCAAAAATAATTCTGCTATTTTATTACTTTGAAGGTACTCGATGGTTAGTTAGTTGACCTCCAACGCTTAAGTAGATCTACCATCTGGGATTAGATTTTAAAATTCAGATTGCTATATATTTCTCCTACTTTTCTGAGGTTGTAGTCTGATATAACATTTAATTTCACGTACAGTTTTAAAAGAAAACGCGCACGGTAGGCTCAAAATACCGAAACTACGGCATCTTTTAAGGACCCTAACAATAATAATTTAACAAAACAAAACCGACTTTAGTAAAATATGCCATGAAAAATGCACTAAAAAGTTAAAACAATCTAATAACCGTGAACATAACTGAAAAGTAACAGGAAAGCAAAACAAAAATTAGTTTTGTTAGCTGACATATTTTCCAGTTACTTTGATTTAACAATTAAATTAAAAACCCCTACGCAATTAATCAAACATAGCTAAGAACCACCGCAATACAACTCGCTTTCAAATTAAAAAAACCGCATCGAAATCGGTCCATTCGTTTGAGAGCTACGATGCCACAGACAGACACACAGATAGATAGACAGATAGACAGACAGACATCGAAGTCAAACTTATAACACCCCTCTTTTTGAGTCGAGGGTTAAAAACGAAACTATTAAACATATTTTGATGAAATTTCAATCTGAAAGTATATACGTTCAATTAAAAAACATTTTTTCAAAATCGTCTTATAAATAAATAATATATATCGTAAGACATTACACACAGCGCCATAAGACCTCAAACTAAGCAGAGCTTGTATGTTGTGATTTTTTTAAAATAATTATAACACTTATATAATTATAATACTTACAGACCACCTAGACACATAACAAACATACTTTGTTTATACCACAACATGTTTGTCCTGGATGGGAATCGAACCCCCGCCCTACAGCTGTTAAAGCAGATATACTACCAATGAGCCAACGACGGAGTTATGACATAACAAACATAAAAAAATACAACCGAATTAAGAACCTCCTCTTATTTTAAGTCGGTTAAAAAGCAATAGTAATTAGTGTGTGAACCACCACTACGTTCAAAGAAAACTTTGAGAGCATCATATTATTTTGTATTTTGATCACTTACCGTGATAATAGATATGAACTGTTGAAACTCTACAAAATTCATTTTAGTCATTAAATCCACCAAATTGACATCTCTAAAATCATCGATAACGATAAAACCATTGACGTAGTCATGTTCTCTTAAATATTCTGAAAGCTGCAAAAAAAATGTATCTACGTAAATTTTTAGTAGTTATTAAAACTATTGGAAATGGATTTATTTTTAATATGACTGTTAAAAATATATGGTTTCAGCCAAAATTATCAAGTCAAATTGTTCAAATGACGGCCAGGTCATAAACTGATTCCTCAAGCTGATTGTTAGATTCATATTTGGAATAAGCCATTTACAAAAAAAAAGAAGAAAACACAAATGAACTATTCTTTATTATACTAACTTAGTATTGCCATCCAGCGTGTAAATGAAATTATTTTTAATAAGACTTTATATTATGGTTTCGGTCAAAATTATCAAATCAAATGTTCAGTAGGCGGCCAGTTCAAAAACTGCTCCCTCAAGCTGACTGTTATTTATATTTAGAAATTTACCATATCAAAAAAAAAAAACACACTAACTTAGTATTGCCATCCAGCGTGGCAATGCTGCCAGCATTCTGGTCAAACTTTTTTCCTTTAAGACTACTAGATTAGGTTTTTTTTATAAATTTGTTAATTGTAGTAGCTATAGTTTTTTTTTTTTTTTTTGATTATTTTTGTTTAAGTAATTAAAGACTCTCCTTTGTTTTGTCTTTCAGTGTTATAACAGTATTTTTTAATGATTGATAGGCTGGTTATTTGACCACAGCTCATCTGATATTAAATGACCGTATGATCGAAGATGATAAACACACCTAGCCTGGAAGGGAACTGGCTCTCAAGTGACGCTGTCGGAATACATCGTCAGGTGAATGGCGGCAGATTTTCAACTTGAGGTTACCAATATGCTATGATTTCCTCACGATGTCTTCCTTCACCAGCAGCTCAAACTCCCTGTTGTTGTTAATTATAATTTTGAAGCTATTCATCCGATTGCAATATTTATTTTTATGTATTAGTAATGAGACGAATGAGACGCACTCCTGATGGTAAGAGATAACACCTGTCGAAGTCCATTACAGAGATACACAGAAATTTGAGTGAAAAAAAAATATCTAGGGCATCGCTGCTTTGGCGCTCATTACTTTGAAACATTAGGTTAGGTTAGAAGGTTAGTTATTCTCAACAGCCTTGTAATTTCGCTAGCTGTAGTACCCATCAAACTGGAACACAGTAATGTTTAGACACTACTGCTTGGCAGCAAAATATCTGGTACTACCGAGTTAAAAACTAAAATTCAAAACAATTTGTTGCATTGGGTTATTTAAAGAATAAACTTACAACAATAGCGAGTCTATAATATTCCATATAATGCGAAGCTGTAAATTCTTTATCATTCATTTTTAACACGAACACTCTTTCATAATCCTTTGTCATTTTCGGGAGGACGACGACGTGTCTGTAAAAAAAATGTGTTTGAAAAGAAACTTTTTTTTAAACACACTATTAGATGCTTAGCGGCAGATTTTTAACTTGAACTTGGTAGCCAGCCGAGTACCAAAAATTACCCTATTACCATGCTATGGTTTCCTCACAATGTTTTCCTTCACCGGCAGCCCAAGCTCTTTGTTGGGGTTTGAACCCACGCCCTTTAGTATGCAAACCGACCGCGCTAACGTTAAAAAGGTCAAAAAGTTGCCACATTATTATATTAGCCTTATTTTAATATACAATTTTCACGCTACGGGAAATAGCTAGTGTTTAACATACTTGATCCATAGTTGTTTATGCTATGCTAAAAAAGAAAAGAAAGAAAAAAACATTTCCCATTGTAAAATATTATGATACTTACGCAAATCCATTCATAACCAGGCATATGTCTCCTATACCACTGCTTATGAAGAATTTCGGCAATAGAGTTTTAAAGGTACACAATTTGTCGACTTGCGCTTTTGCCTTTTCTATTGAACCCTTGCAAGAAATAATCGTTGTTTCTAAATATCTCCGACCTGAAAAAAATTTGCAATCGAGAGAACTATAAAGCTTATTTACACTAATGCACACTTCAAGTAATAAGTTTTTAACTTTGCGACTTACAAAGTCAATAGAAAAGTAACAAAAAAATATTGGGGTAATTTTAGAACTACTGATGAGTGGTTTGATTCCCACTATGCTACTAATATATTGAGAATCACGTGCGGTGTATAAAGCTCCAATACTCAAGAAAAGTACTCAGTAATACTTTTATGTATTTTTTTTTAAAACCGGTCAAGTGCGGTTCGAACTCATGCGCCGAGGATTCCGTACCTACCCATTATACCGCCATAATAAAATTAGTATCATTAGGTCGAATTAAGCTAGTCCTCTAAATTGTATGAGTGCCCATATAACTCAGAGGACTATCTTAGTTAACATCAACTATGTTTGTATGGGGACTTCCTTTAATTTTCAACTTATTTTTTTTTTTTTAATTTTTCCTTTATTTCGTGATTCTAGGTCAACGGGAACATCCATAAAGGTTTTTGACCCAAAACCTATAGGGTCATCATCATCATCATTTCAGCCGTAGAACGTCCACTGCTGGACATAGGCCTCCCCCATTGACTTCCATAAAGACCGGTTGGAAGCGGCTCGCATCTAGCGTGTTCCTGCGGTCTTTATGAGGTCGTCTGTCCACCTTGTGGGTGGACGTCCTACGCTGCGCTTGCCGGTCCGTGGTCTCCATTCCAGAACTTTGCAGCCCCATCGGCCATCAGTTCTACGTGCTATATGCCCTGCCCACTGCCACTTCAACTTGCTAATCCGTTGTGCTATGTCGGTAACTTTGGTTCGTCTGCGGATCTCCTCATTTCTGATTCGATCTCGTAGAGAAACTCCGAGCATAGCCCTCTCCATAGCTATAGGGTAGGTACCTAGGTGTAATTAATGGATGTCTTTAAAATAAATATTTTTTTTGATCCATTGACGTTTTATTTGCCTTCATACGCAAACTACAATGTTGCGCTTGGTATCACATTTACTCATACTTGCGTAACTTCTGGTTTCTATTACCTTTAAATCTTCGTCGTTTATTGTTTTTAAATGTGTATGAATGTCGTCTGCATTAAATTTGTTGGCCTCAACACCAGTGCCAACATTAGGTTGTTTCTAATCTTTTTTACAATAACTTTATAATTAAAGTAAAATATTAACTCATGTCCATGACCATTGCAGCAGTACGCAGAACTTTGAGCAATAATACAAATTCCGGGACTTTGTTGCTTTGGCGCTCATTACTTTGAGACATTAGATGGTTTGTCTCACCAGCCCTGTAGTTTCGCTGGCTGCAGTGTCCTTCAAACAGGAACACATTGATATTAACACACTAAATACTACAGACTTTAATATCAGATGTAGTAGTACCTACCTCTTGCTTGGGAGATTTGACAAATACTCTAGTCATATCCTAATATCAGTTTTCATAATTAGACCCAGATTCGCATATTTGGTACCTACAGCTCTAGAATGAATACAAATTCAAATGTTTTATCTGCGTAAATATAGGTACAGGTCGATAAACTTAAAAACTACAAAGCGGATTATTATGCGAGTTTCACTAATAGATAGAGTGATTCATGAGGAAGGTTTAAGTATATACGTATTTTGTCAAGGTTTTGTATAAATTGTTTGAATCATTATGATAATTGTTGGAATAGTCGGAAAAAGTCAAGCCACCTGGGAGCTTTCTTCGAAAACGCTGCTTTGAGATAGATCAAAAGCCCCGTGTAAACCCGTGCGCAGCCGGGGCGTGTCGCTAGTGTATCATAAAATCAACAATGCACAAATACATACACAGCTACACCACACGCGCAAACACACATGCGTGACAGAAGGGAAGGTGATGAATAACAACTTGTTCTTTTTAAAATCGTCTAAGCACGTTACAGGCTTGGCACCGTCTACCCGCAGAACATAAGAATTGTTTATCTTAACTACTCGAGCTGCCACTACTTATTAATCTGTTACAAGTTATGAACTATGAAGTAATCGTTAATATAGGGCGCTGACATGCGCGTACGCAAATATACATATTTATATACCTACACATATAGGTTAATAATCAGGTAATTTAAAAAAAATGTTTTGTTTTTAAGTCTATTTAAGGCATTTTGTCCTTGAATACTGGGCGAAGCCTTTGGATATCGAAATACATTTATCATTAGTTCGGAGCCAATGGATTTATATTAATGTGTCCAAGATGTACAAATGCCAAATAAATTGAGTCTTATTTTTGATTTGATTATGACCAATTAAATTCTAAACTTAATAAAATGGGTAGGTTTCATAGGCACTATGAAATATCCTATAGTTGAAGGTTAAAGGTTTTCTCGACAACCTGTCATAATATTTTATTTATATATTGCGCTGCTAATTGCATCATCTTTTTTGTTCCAACCATGTTACGGGAAGGTAAAAAAACAGACAAACATGGACTTTATTCGTATTTATTATAATAACACTGCAATAAGGTAAAATCAAAGTTGAACTGACCTTGATGTCTGTAGGTTTTAATTATATTTCTATGATTTTTTATTAATACATCAAAGTCATAATTTCAGTACTTAGTAACAGATTAATTCAGACAATCAAAGATTAACTCGTGAGCAGGAGGTCGTGTAAGTAGAACCGCAGTACCAGATATTGTATTCCGGGTTGAAGGGGACTGTAGCTAGCGAAATTACAGAGCTCAATCTTTAAATGAATGTTGAGATTAATCATCGGAAGTCACAAAGTAATGAGCGTCTATGCAGCGATGCCTTGAACTTTGTTTTTCTACTCAAAGTTCTGCGTATCGCTGCAACCTTCATGGACAAGCATTGCCTTTCACCATGAGCGTCTCGTATTTTTTTTTTATAAAGCTGTTTCTTGTGACAAACACATTTTATTGATTTCGAATTTTCTAAAAATTTACAGATGTTAAAATTGCTTTGGGGATTCTGTTTAAAACAAGGTTTTTTACAAAATCTTATTCATTTAGGCTACACCGCCTGCACGTCCGCTTATCCTATATATAATAGTTCGTATCTCTTGAAGTATAATAACAAGGACAATTTACATCTTCTTCTGAATATGTGTTAATCATTATTGTTATTGAAATATATGTTGATTTGGAATACATATTTTTTTTCATTGAAACAATGTTATTGTTACCAATATGCGTGTATTGTTGAATTCTCATTTACATAAATTAAAACTCAATGGTACAATGAGAGTTTAATGTTAAAATTCAAAGGAGTAAGTAGTATTCCGTGAGAAATTAATTGTGGATCCTTATACATGATTAACTAGCTGACCTGATAGACGTTGTCCTATCGTAACTTCATCAAACACGTGAATGGTCAAACGCGAGAAGATAAAATAGTTTTTAAGTTTACTGAAAAATTCAATTTTTCTGCACATTTTTCTTAGTTTTTGTTTCCATAAGAATCTTCTACAATAAATAATAATAATAAATAAATATTGTAGGACACGACGTTACACACAGCGCCATCTGACCCCAAACTAAGCAGAGCTTGTGTGATGGAAGTCAGATAACTGATAGAATACATAAATACTTTTTTTTTGTAAATACTTACTTATAATACATACAGAACACTTAGACACAGAACAAACATGTGTTTATACCAAACAAACATTTGTCCTTGGCGGGAATCGAACCCACGCCCTACAGTTCAGGCAGGCATACTCCCAATGAGCCAACAGGGCTGTACAATAGCCGTCAAATGGCAAACACATCTTTCTTTATCTCTCAAAGTTAGTCGATTGCGCTTTAATTCGTCAGTACCTGGTTGACCGAGCATTGCTCGGCTGAAAACATGGATAAAACGACGTTTTCTGAAAATAAAACCTAGCTAGATCGTTTTTCGCCCCCGAAACCCCCTGGATACGAAATTTCATGAAAATCGTTGGAGCCGTTTCCGAGATTTAGAATATAGGACCTGGATGACCGAGCTTTGCTCGGCTGAAAACACGGATAAAACGACGTTTCTTGAAAATGAAACCTAGCTAGATCGATTTATCTCCCTCGAAACCCCCTGCATACTAAATTTCATGACAATCGTTGGAGCCGTTTCCGAGATTCAGAATATATATATATATATATACAAGAATTGCTCGTTTAAAGATATAGATACATATAAAGATATAGATACCAACGGTTGCCTTAGAACGACCTTAATGCATAAATGCCATATGGTAATCTCATACGATGCAATATCATACGATTTAACCGGTTTAAGTCGACATTGGAAGTCGTAAAAATTATCGCACAAAAATTCCAGACGCATATCCATTACTAAATGAAATAAATTAGTGCAAATTAACTCGTAAACAATACGCATGGAAATTTTAAAAATTAAATTAAATTTTTTTTTTGTAAAAATATACTTATTAAAAATAATAAAAAATAAATATTAATATAAAAAAAATGAACATTCCAACTAATAAATAAATTGTAACTGGCAAGTGTGTTATAAAACATTATTTTTTTAATTCCATTTTATGTGATCTACCAGTCCAGGTGAACAAATATGGTCGCTTACCATTATATATTTAGAATTACATTATTATTTATTATATTCAGAACTCCGTTCTACTTTCTATGTATATCTTCAATATTCAAGGTTTTACTTAAAAATACCCATCCATTTAACTATCGAATGTCTGAAAGAAAGTTCAATCGCGTTCCCGCTTCTAACCCGCTGTTTCAGAACCAAGCTAAGATCTTGGCTGCTAGAGACATGTTTTATGACATATACGAATATTTGAAACTAAAAGATTATTAAATAACTGGTAAGTATTTTTTTTTTGACATTTTATTACAATGACAATATTTTTTATATTGACATTTTTTTTAGGGTTCCGTACCCAACTGCTAAAACGGGACTCTATTACTAAGACTCCGCTGTCCGTCCGTCTGTCTGTCAGTCTGTCCGTCTTTAACCAGGCTGTATCTCATGAACCGTGATAGTTAGACAGTTGAAATGTTCACAGATGATGTATTTCTATTGCCACTGTAATAACAAATACAAATAAAAAAACAGAATAAAATATATATTTAGGGGGGCTCCCATACAACAAACATGTTTTTTTTGTCGTTTTTGCTCGATATTGATAACGGCAACAGGTAGAGGCTTGAAATATTCACAGAATACTTAGTTTTAAATCACTTTAAAAATAAATAATTAAATGCGGAACTACGGATAATAGTACGGTACTCGCACTTGGTTTTTATTCATTAACATGTAATCAGTGTTTTTGACATATTTGAAATGATATTACGGAATTTGACTTGTAACATTGCTGCTATAAATAAAATAGTACCTGGATGACCGAGCTTTGCTTGGATTTTTAAGGAACTCGGAAAAAGGGAAAAAAATAATCTCCTGGACTCGAACCGGAGTCTTTTGAATTCGGGACCGCCCACCTGAGCTATTATAACCTTGTGATTAGATTATGTGATATTGCTCGTTTAAAGGTATTAGATTAGATAGATAGATATTATGTATTAGTATTTGCATTTGAAAGTAATGACAGTCAAACAAGTGATGCCCTGGATTTTGTTTTGAACATTCAAAGTTTTGTATAGGTACCATTGCGTTGGCCATGAAAAGGCGTTATTTATTACAATAAAATAAAATATAAGTAAAAAACCCATTGTTATTTTAGAAAGTTCTAAAAAAGTCACACATACATAAATGACACTAACACATGGAGGAGCATGCCACACCGAGTTCATTTAAGACTAGACACGACCTTCAGCAATGAAGATGCCGACTAAGAAGAAGAAGAAGAAGACATAAATGAAATCACTTGAAACCCCTATATTTAGTGTCATCTTTGTTTTAAAAAAATTAAATCAGTCACTCTAAATTACGTTACTATTACTAGGAAATTAAATAATATATATTTTGATAAATAACATATTGAAATTTACAAATTTGACCCGCCTATATATGAAACCCTAGCTAAATTTGCTAAGAGTTACTATTTGTCTGACTATATATCGACTGCTAAAAACTTATTTACGACAGATAAAATATAACTTACTAAAATTTTTGTTCAGAAAATGTTTTTGCTTCTTTATCCAGTCGTCCAAAATGTTCACAGACTGCGCCATTCTGTTGTCATCGTCCAAATTATAAATCTTTCTAATATTCACTACTGCGTTTGGTTGGAATTCCAATAAAGGATTTTCAAGTTTGATATCCATTTTACTGCTCAGAGCCAAATGCAGAACAGAACTGACGATACTCACCAATTATATGATAATAAATACAGGCAGCGATTAAGTATTTTTTGAATAATTAAATGTTTATCATAATGCATTCACGCATGCTCTACGATTAACATAAAAATATTTACTAGTATTAGCGACTTGTGGAACGAAGTGGAAGCCATCATCCAACAAACTAAAGAGTATAAAAAATCTATAATCCGACTGCGATTAATCTATCTAATACCTTTAAACGAGCAATTCTTGTATATATGTATAATTGTATATATATATAACATAAATCTCGGAAACGGCTCCAAAGATTTTCATGAAATTTAGTATGCAGGGGGTTTTGGGGGCGATAAATCGATCTAGCTAGGTTTCATTTTTAGAAAACGTCGTTTTATCTGTGTTTTCTGCCCAGCAAAGCTCGGTCACCCAGGTACTAGCTATAATTAGAGGAAAAATATTTTAAAACAAATATATTATTCCTAATTAAATTTAAACAATTAACTTAAATATATTTTTGTAATCCTTTTTTAATTGCCTTTATTTAGACACACTACTTGATAGGTTTGGTTTAAAAAGAAAAAAACTACCAAATAAACACTTTGGTTATGGAGATGAATCTAACGATACCTTAATTGTCGTAAACCATTGGGCCGTTTGGAAGATACAAGTTAATAAAGAAATTTACATACATACGTACAAGATTCTATTCCAGGCTAGGTGTGCTTTACCATCTTCGACCACACCGTCATTTAACATCAGGTGAGCTGTGGTCAAACAACTAGCCAGTCAGACATAACAAAAAAGATACGCGCGTAAAACATAACCCTTCCTTGGCAGTCAGCTGAAAATAGCAGTCAATCGCGCGTCGGACTTGCAAACCAAGGACTCCGTGCCATCATAGGTCACAGGTTCCGTGCCTTGTTAGGTACTTGACGGAGGGCTTTAAGATTTCAAATTGAGCGCACCGCATACAGCAATAAGCAATAGCTTTTCCCAAGACAGCAGCATGGTGTTTGGAAAACTGCATGTAGGTGCATTTGCTAGTGTGAAGTAAATCTAAGTCACACAAAGCAAGTGATAATGTCAAATCCAGTCACGCCGGAATAAAATCATGATAACTTTACTACCGGGTTCGATGGAGTTTTGCAAGCAACACGAAAAGTCCAGTTTCAACACAAAAACTAATCAATGCACGTAATTCGACACTTAATTAACAAAACAACATTATTTTTGGTAATGAATAGGTACTTAAAAATAACAAGTTTTGGTACATAACATATCATTTGACATATGAATTATATTGGAAGCATCTAGATTGTCCGCTGATTATAGTCTGACGTCACATCAAATTGAATATGGCGCCCTCCAGATGAGTGTCATTAACTAAAAGATAAAGTTTTTTTATGATGCCGTGTTGGGTATTAAAGAAAGGGAATAATTACAACATTCAAAAACATATATAATTATATATATACATTTCAAATTTTTACGAAAACATAACACCAAAATAATATAAGGAAAAATAAATTCAAAAACTAAAACTAGACCACTGAATAATCATGTTCCTAAAAAACTAGAAATATTCTCATCTGAAATTGATATGTAAAAACTATTAAATATTTATCATCTGTTCACGCAACTTCCTACATGGAATATAGAATATATTGTAATGTACTCGTATGTAATAAATATTCATAGTGAGTTTCAGAGAACAGCCGTGGTACCTAACGAAACACTGATGACAATAGTAAGCGATCATAGGTTTTGGAGTATAGTAAACGTAACACGAAAATTCGTAAATAGCTGAAGAGTTTAAAAAATCTATAACCCGACTGGAATTAAAACAGCTTATAATTAAAAGAAAAAAAAAACATTTAAATAAATTTATATTTCCTAATTCAATTTAAACATATGGCTTAGGTATATATATTTTTGTAATTTCCTTTATTTTGATACCGGATTCGATAGATTTTGTTAATCTAATCTATCTAATACCTTTATACGAGCAATTATTGTACGTAATATTATTATTATTATTTTATTATTTTTTAATTATTATTATTTTATTTTCTTTTTTTATATATATAATCTGAATCTCGGAAACGGCTCCTACGATTTTCATAAAATTTAGTATGCAGGGGATTTAGGGGGCGATAAATCGATCTAGCTAGGTTTCATTTTAGAAAACGTCGTTTTATCCGTCTCTTTCAGCCGTGCACAGTTCGGTCATCCAGGTACTTTTGCATTAATAACGTACTTATTACATTTCTCGCCAAAAATCCGCCATTTTGTTTTCTTTACCTTGATTGTCGAAATCCATCCAGCTGTTGGTAATAAAGAAATTTACATACATACAAGATACGCGCGAAAAACATAACCCCTCCTTGACAGTCAGGTAAATACGTTTTTGTAGCAATGATAGCTCAGTGGTTAGCGCGGTCGGTTCACACGCCGAAGGGCATGAGATCAAACCCCAACAATGAGTTTGAGCTGCCGGTGAAGGAAAACATCGTTTTTTTATGCTTGACAAGCTAGGTGTTGACCACTGCTCACCTGATGTTAAGTGTCGGTGTGGTAACAGTGATGTATGCTATCAGTTATCTGACTTCCATAGCAAAAGATTTGCTTGGCTTGGGGTCAAATGTCCCTGTGTGTAATGTCCTATGATATTTGTTATTATATTTTATCTACCTTTTTTTTATTATAGGATATGACACACAAACGCCATCTGACCCAAACTAAGCTGAGCTTTTCTGAAGTCAGATAAGTGATAGAATACAAAAATGCTTTTTTATTTGTAAATACATACTTATAATACACACAGAACACCCAGACACAGCACATCATCACACATCACATCATCATCAGCCATAGGTCGTCCACTGCTGGACATAGGCCTCCTCCTGGGGGTTTTGCCAATACTCGAGGAAAAAATTGAACCCTTATAGGATCACTTTGTTGATCGTCCGTCTATCTGTCAAGTCCTGCTGTTTTATAATTTTATCGAGCCATCTCTCCGCCGGTCTACCTCTGTGTCTCTTGCCAACTGGTCCATTCCATGCAGATAAATTCATTTTTTTTTTAATGACTTAATTTTAATGAGAATGCTTCGTTCCATAGCTCTTTGGGTTGTTAATATTTTATTTTTAGTTTGTTTATTGAAAATCCGTGTTTGAGACGCATAGGAGAAAGATGGCAAGAAGTCTAGTATCTTTTTCTTTTTACCGAAATATTAGATTTTAAAATTTCTTTAAAACTCCAAAATTTGTTCCAAGCTGTATTTGTCTCTTCAATTCGTCTTGATGTTTAAATTTTCTAAACGACACTTCTTTGCCCAGATATATGTATTTTTTAACATATTCTAATGTACCACCGTCAATGTGTATAGGGAATTCATTACTGTTTGTCATAACTTTTGTTTTTGACGTATTTAATTGTAGGCCGATTTCATTGCTAACAACATTTATTTCGTTCACTATTTTTTCCAATTGTGATGACGTTTCTGCGAAGAGTATGATGTCATCAGCAAATCTTAGGTTACTTAGAAATTGGCCGTTTATGTTTAGACCTTTGTTTTTCCATTGTAGTGTTTTCATGATGTTTTGAAGAACGGTTGGTCTTGACAGATAGACGGACGATCAACAAAGTGATTCCACTTTGTTGATCGTCCGTCTATCTGTCAAGACCCTTTTACTCAGGAACGCGTCAAGGTATCAAGCTGAAATTCATATCAAATACTCAAGTTTACTGTCCCTTGGAGCTGTGAAAAGATCAAACTTCTAAGCCAACGCAATAAAAAGATACAGCTGTTTATGTTGCAAATTTTCGACACTTGCAAGGGAATCAAAACCTACAGGGTACTTCCCGTGAACTCAGAATCTTGAAATTTGGTACGAAGCAACGTTTTATAGCACAGATAAAGGAAAAATTGCGAAAAGCATAAACTACCATTAAAAAAAATATCATAACGTTTACTTATGTACCTACAAGTTTGTACGGAACCCTCGGTGCGCGAGTCCAACTCGCACTTGACCGGTTTTTTTCTTACCACCCGGCAAACACGTGCGTGTCGTCGCCTGCCGGCCTTGAAGAAAGACCCGCACAGGCTGGCTGCAATCGGCATTACGTTTAGTTGAGGCCGGTTTTTGACATAAAATATAATGATAATAATAAAGCCTTGTTTATTTCCTTAATAAAATTTGAATTTTCACATTTACATATAAAATGGTCATATTTACATTAAAGAACAGTTCAGTTCAATAATTATAAAATTTGATTAATTTATAAATAATAATAATAACAATAATAATCAGTTTAATTATAAACATTATTCAATTTATTATTTTTTACATGCACTATATCTACATAATATATATATATTTATGTTATTTCATATTTAACTTTTTTTTTATTTATCTTTATTTTTCATGTAACACAATTTATATTTTTACTTTATACAACATATTCATTAAGGTCCTCCCTGGAAAGTAAAGGCCTGCTCCATTTTTCTCCACCTAGTTCTGTCCTTCGCCTTGTCTGACCAATTTACTCCTGCTGTTTTATAATTTCATCGAGCCATCTCTCCGCCGGTCTACCTCTGTGTCTCTTGCCAACTGGTCCATTCCATGCAGATAAATTCGTTTTTCTTTTTATGACTTAATTTTAATAAGAATGCTTCGTTCCATAGCTCTTTGGGTTGTTAATATTTTATTTTTAGTTTGTTTATTGAAAATCCGTGTTTGAGACGCATAGGAGAGAGATGGCAAGAAGTCTAGTATCTTTTTCATTTTCACCGAAATATTAGATTTTAAAATTTCTTTAAAACTCCAAAATTTGATCCAAGCTGTATTTGTCTCTTCAATTCGTCTTGATGTTTGGATTTTCTAAACGACACTTCTTTGCCCAGATATATGTATTTTTTAACATATTCTAATGTACCACCGTCAATGTGTATAGGGAATTCATTATTGTATGTCATAACTTTTGTTTTTGACGTATTTAATTGTAGGCCGATTTCATTGCTAACAATATTTATTTCGTTCACAATTTTTTCCAATTGTGATGACGTTTCTGAGAAGAGTCATCATGTCATCAGCAAATCTTAGGTTACTTAGAAATTGGCCGTTTATGTTTAGACCTTTGTTTTCCATTGTAGTGTTTTCATGATGTTTTGAAGAACGGTTATGAAAATCCTAGGATTTTCATAACCGGTCTCCCTGCCGGACGCCTCTATATATTTTTATTTCAGAGCCTGTTTTGTCTAATATTTACTCTGCTTGTGCTTTTCTTATATATATCTTGAATGAGTTCTATGGTTTCTGATGGCACACCACATTCTTGCAAAGCTCTCCAGATGCTAGTGTGCGATATAGAGTCAAATGCTTTGGCGTAATCAATAAACGCAAGATAGAGGGGCGTTTCATTTCTTCGTATTTGTCTATCACTAGCCCTAGACATAAAACATATTAAATTTATGTCTTTTTGTTCTTTATGTTTTTTTTTATATGTTTGTTATTTCTTTTTGTATGTTGTTGAATGTAATGGCAATTTATTTTATATCATAAATAAAGTTTTGTCTATTATCTACATATGAGGACATCTTTGAGAGTTAAGTAGAAGTCCCGTAATGTACGTATTTTTGGAGTGAAAATTTATTTTTGTTCGGGACAGAACTAACGGATTCGCGCCACCGATATGCTAATGTGACGTTTTTTTAAGTTTTCACTAATGTCGGCAGTCCCCTATTTGCCTACCCTATTTTAACTGCCTATTTTCCTTTATTATATTTTTATAGCTTCAATTTTAATCATAACAATAGGTACATAACCCAATTGAGAATACGTCATTACCTATTAAACTTTACCTAAATTAATCTAAAAATCTTGATGCTTGTTAATTCATTTAATTATCTTTTTGCGATACCTACAATCACATGAAACATAATTGTGTTTCTTGCACATTTACATATGTACCTAATAATATTTTTACATATGCTGTCGGACCTTGTCTATGTATTTAATTCAGGTAAAGTTAAATATATTACTAAGCCATTATTAATCTACGCTTAAAGTTCTAAAAGAACCCGGCATTCCGATGTAATCTTCGTTGATTTTTTCTGTTTGTCTGCAAGACTCGTTGGTTTTCGCTTGGAGCATCTCTTGAAGAAAATCTTGATATTCTTTCGAGGAGATAACTTTGAACCAGTCGTCTGAAAAAAAAAAAGAAAAAAAAATAGAATCTAATATTTACTCTCTGAATAATTATCACGAGATAGCAAATTGATTGACGTTTTTCCAAAGAAAATTATGACCGAGACGTAACAGAGTCCTGTGCAGCGAGATTTTGGCTCTCAATGCTTCAAGAAAATCAATGCTGGTTGGTTGGTTTGGTGGTCTCATTAGCCCTGTAATTTTGCTGGTTAGAACACCCTCCAAACATGTTTAGCGAATGGTTTTATTTTTCAAGTCGGTAACATAAGTACTTTTAATAATCAGAATAAATGGCTTATGCGCATGGGTCCCTAACGACCTCTTGACAAAGTTTTACTGTCGTGAGGGGAACGTTAAGGCTTTTAAGTTTATTTGTGCATATTATTAAACAACAATGGATCTTCAAAGTTCAAGTTACACAAATTGGATTTTCTAAAGTGATGGCACTTTAGAAAATCCAGTTTGACAGCCAGATCCACAATTTAGGGTGTGTCATCTTAATATCTGGACTTCGCTCGTGAGCCGCATAATTATGGTGTGAGAGCCGCATGCGGCCCACGGGCCGTATGTAGAACATGATTGCATTAGGACAATAATGTGAGATGTTTATTACATTTCATGTTAAACATATTATTATTTTCAAAAGTTAAGCAGGTAAAAATTAGGTTTCAAATGTTTATTTTATGTTTAGTTTAAAATAAAATTAATTATCAAATAACGAGTTTTACTTCCTATGCAAGTCTTATAAGCTTAACGTGTGTATCTGTGTGTGTATATCTCCCAAACAGGTTTATCGAATTTTAATTATTTAAGTTTGAAGGTGACTCGGTCGAGAGTATTCTTTATTAGCTACTAGCGACCCGCGCCGGCTTCGCTCGGGTGCAATGTAGATACTAAGGTTTTTATTTTTTTATGGCTGACAGGCTAGGTGTTTGACCACAGCTCACCTGATGTTAAGTGACGGTGTGGTCGAAGATGGTAAAGCACACCTAGCTTGGAATGGAACTTGCTCTCAAGTGAGAGTGCCGGAACACACCGTTAGATGCTTGGCGGCAGATTTTCAACTTGAGGGTGGTAGCTAGCAAGCCGAGTACTAGAAAGTACCCTACCACCACGCTATGGTTTCCTCACGATGTTTTCCTTCACCGGCAGCTCAAGCTCATTGTTGGGGTTTGAACCCACGCCCTTCGGCATGCGAACCTACCGCACTAACCACTGAGCCATCATCGCTACAAATAGTGGAGTGATTAATTAATATGATATGCTGTAAAGGGCAATTTTGATCTCCATTAAATGCACAACGTACCTACTGTATTTAATTGGATAAGGAATAATACTGTATTGTTTAAAATAGTTTCGTAAGTTTTTTAAATGGTTAAAAAAGGTGTGTTTTTTGCAGAAATTTAACGACTCCTCGACTATGACGTCACCGCGTGTGACACTTAACGTACAAAAATGTCGAGTAAGAGGTCGGGTACCGCGACAGAGATTCCGCCTCTCGACGACCCGTTTTGACCTCGGACGGACTTTTTTTATAGCTGACAGGCTAGGTGTTTGATCACAACTCACTTGATGTTAAGTGACGGTGTGGTCGATGGTAAAGCACACCTAGCCTGGAATAGTTCTGGCTCTCACGTGACGTTTCACGTGATCCATTGCATCACGGCCGATACAGCCTTCCCTTTTTTTAATATGTAGGTAGACTTACCTTGCAAAGTCGCCAGTGGTCTTTCATTCCCTCCATATTCTGCTGGTAAGATTTCTTTCGGGACATGTTCGTACAACGAGTCAATACTTTTATGTACATGAATCCTGTTACTTATTTTCTCACTTAAAACAGACTTGAAGATAGAGATAATTGCGTCGATCATTTTGGAAGGCGCTATAAAGTGAATGCCTTTTATTCTCATGCCATATCCTTCCTGAAATTAGCGTTATAAATAAATATTTGAAAGCTTTTGTTATAGCGCCATCTAGCTTTAAACTAAGCAAACTTTGTACTATGGGAACCAAATAATAGAAATAGATAATTAAGTATTGCTTGTTAATTATTACTCGCCGACATGAAATGTTTTTTGTAGCGATGACGGTTCAGTGGTTAGCGTGGTAGGTTCACTATCAGAAGGGCGTGATTCAAATCCCAACAATGAGCTTGAGCTGCCGGTGGCAGAAAACAACGTAATGAAACCATAGCGTGGTGGTAAAGTACTTTATAGTACTCGGCTGGAAAATCGCCCACCAAACACCGAACGAGCCGCAGCTTCACTTGAGAGCCAGTTCCGGTCCAGGTTTGTTTACCATCTTCCACCACACCGTCACTTAACATCAAATGAGCTGTGGTCAAACACCTAAACTGTCAATCATAAAAAAACAGAGTGTTCCATCCTAGAACATTCCATGCTAAACATTAGACAGATTGTGGTCAAACACGACGTATAAAAAAGTTTTGCATTATCTAAGACGCGACATAAGTATCATAATAGTGTTACCTTTTATTTATAAATCGTTACCACCAGCTCCGAGAGGAAGCACGGTGCATATATGGGACTCTCCGCTAGAATAGAATTCAATCCAATTGCAAGTCAACCTCCATATAAAAATTCTGAACTGAACCCTTTGGTAAACACAATAATATAGGTAATATACAAAATATAGTTTTGCGCGTTTTTTTTTAGTAAGCTATTTATTTGACCACATCTCACCTGATATTAAGTGACGATGTAGTCATAGATGGAACTGGCTCCCAAATGAGGCTGTTAGAACGCACATTTAGGTGCCTAGCGGCATATTTTCAACTTAATAGTGGCAACTAGACAGCTTAACACTAGAGAGTTTAGAGAGGGCTTAAAAATAATAATATAAAATAAAAATAGGTATTTACCGTCAAGATTGTGAAAGACTGACGAAATTCTGTAATATTTAATTTGGACACAAAACCCATTATAGAATTAACATCCGAATAGTCCAAGATCAGCACAAATCCGTTGCAGTAATCGTTCTTTTTAATATACTCGCTTAGCTGAAAGATAAACGGGAAATAATTAGCTATAGTAAATTACGGCTAAGTGTAGATTAAGGTGCCTTTAAGCCTATGTATTAATACAGGGTGTCAGCTACCTCCATACCGAATTTCACCAAAATTGGTCCAACCGTTTGAGCGTAAAGAAGTAACAAACATACAAACACACTCACAATTTTCGCCTTTATAATATTAGTGGATGTGACAAGCTTGCGTTTGTCTGCCATATCGCCTTACATATGTAAAGTTAAGATGCAGTTTATAATTTAGAATTATATATAATAATTAATTGAATACTTAATTTTTAACTTTTTTAATTTTCGGTTTTAAAAAAAGTTGAAAATTGAGGTAAATTTTGATACTTACAAGTTTTCGCGAAAATTTAAATTTCAACCATTACAGCGCACGCACAAACACACTCGTACACACACACATACAAACATATACACACACACACACACGGCTAATAATAAATGTTATTAATAATGGTTAATGTTGTAAAATAACCTAAGATTTACTTGTATCGATATAAATAAATACACATATTGAGACTACAATACTAGAAAGAGAGAGGCTTTTTGAAAGGAAAAACCAAAACACTTTAATTGTTACAATGAGCAACTTTTACTTCTTAATTAACCCTGAAATCGTAAAAAAACTCAATATTTCCGTATTTATTTTTCGAGAATCAAACCTTATTATGTGAATGGCTTCAGTTGGATTGTATCAATAATTTCTTGTTATATTTCAAGGTTCAGTTCCGTTCTGTAAGTTATTCATAAACCAACTATTGTTGGTTTATGAATATATATTAATAACTTTAATTATACAGCAATTAATTTTGTTAATATACTTAAATGTATTAAGAGCTCTTCTCACGAGTCAATTGAAAAAAGTCCTTATGACATGGGGATGTGACTGCACAATTTAAAAATAAATCTGCCGCCTTTTCTTACCATAAGGCACATGATATTATGCTTTGGTTGTCGTGTATGTAGGAAAATTATGGGTACAAATATGAAATTGCCGTTTTAACGCACTGGCCACTAAAAATATAAATTAAACCTGTAGGTCATATTTTAGAGCGAAACTTTTTCCATTCGAAATCTATAATATACTAAATTAAAAAAAAAACATGACATTGTTCAACTTTTAATTGTTTTTATATTCAACTTCTAACGTGAAGAGTAGGTATATGGAACTTAATTGTGTGAAAATTGAAACATACAAAAATCTATTATACTCGAAGAATACGAGTTCCACGTGGGACTAACGCGGCAAAAACAAGGCCCTTATTCGCTATAAGCACGTGAGCACGTAATGCGCCGCGTTTACGTATCATAGCAGAATTCGAGTGAAATGGCGTGACGAGCTTATGACCTCATTTCAAACTATCAAAGTAAATTTTAAAACCGTATAAAATTATAAATGCAATACGCGTTTTCGACAAGGAATTTCATATGAGTTAGAGACTTAGAGCCCTGCTCTTAATGTCAATACTGTGTTTGGGGTAAATTCGGCTCAAACACACCGTGCTTGTTTGGCTTAACTGCTTACTTAGTGGAAACTTCGACTTGAAAGACCCATGAGGAAGACCACCCATTAAGTAAATAACGATAAGTTAAAAGTGATGATACAGTTATTGTAATAAAAAATAGTTATTTGTACTTACAATTAGTATGTATTTGTAGTATTCAAATATGAAATCAGAATCTCCGATATCTGAGATGAATTTAAAAAAATAAACTCTGTAGTTGTCGGGAGTAATTTTCGGCAAATGCGCATGTGTACTGAAAAAATAAGGTTAGGTATAATTTAAAAAAAAAAAGCACTAAAGTAAATTCATAGAAATGGGTGCTGCCCAAAAGTTTAGACATAGCTTAATGTTGTTAACCTATAAGAACAGATCATTTGACAATAATCAATCGGACAGCCGACCTATGGTAGCGCTCATTCGTAAATACCATAACTCATAAATGTCCATAACCGTCAGGCAGGATATGGTCAAAGGCGAACCTGTTCCGTATAACAAGTAACAAAATTAAAAAACCCCAGCTGCACCCTTGATGAGTTATCACCATAACACCTATCTAAGAACATGCACCAATCAAACCCAAACCCATCACTGAAAACTGCATCAGAATCGAACTAGTAGTTTTGGAGAAAAATGGCAACATGGATTTCCACAAACAATGTTTGCTGCAGCGCCCCCTGGTGAGTTGTCACCGTAACACTTATTTAAGAATATGCACCAATCAAACCCGAACCCATAGCTAAAAACTGCATCAAAATCGGACCAGCGGTTTTGTTGAAAAATGGCATATACCGTCTCTGTTCCGTCGTGGATAAAAAAAGGCAAGCACTGGATTACCATAGCTCTGTCAGGTGCCGTTCAAGTATTACGTAAGCACCAAAGGGGTGGGGGCTCTTGCAGGCTCTTTTCTATAGTTATTGTTGATCATATGGAAAGGGGATCTGAATGGTAATAACGTCTGCAATATCATAAAAAAATTATAAATTATAATTATTTTCCTTGTTCTTTGCACATCTCGTTTTCTACTTGTTTTTGAATCCTCTCGATACTTAAGTTGCTTGGAGAAGATTGCTTGCAGTGAGAAGGCTGCTAGTTAAACCAATGCTTAACCTTTACCCCGGAACAGTTGCTTGCTTTATACCAAGCACAAGTTCGATCGTGCATGGAGTACTGTTCTCATCTTTGGGATGAATCCAAGTACCAGCTTGAGGCATCGGAGGCCATTGAGAAACGTGCCAAAATACTGATAAGCAAGGGCTCACTTATTCGGAAAAAGCTCCAAAGCCTTGAACATCAACGCAAAGTTGCATGTCTGTCAGTTTTCTACCGGATACACTGGATTTGCATTGCCTAATTCCACCCAGCCCATTCTTTTATTGGACAGCCAGGCGCTTTAAAAAGCGGTACCGCTTCATGGTAGATATTATATGAACTCGAACTAAACGGTTAGAACGGTTTCATTGTACGAACCGCTGAACAATGGAATTTGCTACCCGAGCGGGTGTTCTTTGATAGATACAATCTGGGTGCCTTCAAGTCGCGAATCAATCGGTTTTTTCTAGGCGAGCGTGATGCACCATGGACCGTATATTCGTTTAACATCAGCGAGATGGCGGTCAAACGCAAGCCAATATACGATAAAAATGTTACCGTAAACTTAGGAGGAGTAAGAGCTTTGATTACTTTTGCTGACGAGAGGGATGGATGAGTTTATAATTACTAAAATTTTGCTCACGTAATACTTGAGTGGCCCCTGAAGCCAAGTTATACATTATTCATTATTAGTAAAAAATTCTTTACTCTTATTGACATATTGTATTCAAATTAAATTGGCATATCATTACATTGATGTGTTAATTATTACTTTAATTTTAATCATATTTTTGACATAAATCAGAAGTGGAATTAGTGGACTGCAAGTCATCAAGGATTTAATGAGACAAATTTTAAGATGCCGTTTTCTCATTCCACAAAGTCCACGAATACACTAAAAATCACGACAATTGTCCGGAAATGTTCAACTATGCCATCATCATCATCATCAGCCGTATGACGTCCACTGCTGGACATAGGCCTCTCCCATTGATTTCCACAAAGACGGGTTGGAAGCGGCTCGCATCCAGCGCGTTCCTGCGGTCTTTATTAGGTCGTCTGTCCACCTTGTGGGTGGACGTCCTACGCTGCGCTTGCCGGTCTGTGGTCTCCACTCCAGAACTTTGCTGCCCCATCGGCCATCAATTCTGCGTGCTATGTGCCCTGCCCACTGCCACTTCAACTTGCTAATCCACTGGGCTATGTCGAATACTTTAGTTCGTCTACGGATCTCCTCATTTCTGATTCGATCTCGTAGGGAAACTCCGAGCATAGCCCTCTCCATGTCCAATTCAATTCAAATAAAGTTCAATTATGTATGTAAAAGTATTCAATACTATATTCACACACAGTTAAATAAGCTATACTTTTGTATCTAACAAAGTCTCTTGACGGTTATACTCCCACCAATGCTTCTCAAATGTCCAGACTCGTATCCGAGAGTCAAAAACGAATAAAGAAAATAACAACAATTTTAATACTCACACAAATGTTTTCAAGTTTTTGTATGTGTATTCAACATCTGTTTCGGCGAAAAAGCTCGGCATTAAGGTTTTGTAAGTGCAATATCTGTCAAGACGCACTTTAGCACGTTCCACCAAACCTTTTGTGGATACAATTGTCCTTTCTAAATAGTCCCTTGCTAAAATCAAAGTAACAATTAATAAATTAATTATCATATTATTTTCAGCTTGACTTGACCCACTGCTAAGCAAAAGCCATCTTCAATTTGACAGACTTACATCGTATTAAGCGATAAACAATGGAATTTGCTGTCCGAATGGGCGTTCCCCGA
The DNA here is from genome assembly GCA_950106695.1 of Biston stratarius. Classification (NCBI taxonomy): domain Eukaryota; kingdom Metazoa; phylum Arthropoda; class Insecta; order Lepidoptera; family Geometridae; genus Biston; species Biston stratarius. The sequence goes on along the minus strand of OX467106.1, from coordinate 4,635,464 downwards.
TAGATACTATCTGAGTGCCTTCAAATCGCAAGTGATTTTTGTGGCGCGGTAGGTTCGCATGCCGAAGGGCGTGGGTTCAAACCCCAACAATGAGCTTGAGCTGCCGGTGAAGGAAAACATCGTGAGGAAACCATAGCATGGTGGTAGGGTACTTTATAGTACTCGGCTGACTAGCTACCACCCTCAAGTTGAAAATCTGCCGCCAAGCATCTAACGGTGTATTCCGGCAGCCTCACTTGAGAGCCAGTACCATTCCAGGCTGGGTGTGCTTTACCATCTTCGACCACATCGTCACTTAACATCAGGTGAGCTCTGGTTAAACACCTAGTCTATAAAGCATTAAAAAAAAAGTGAATTAAAAAAAATCATATCCCAAAAAAAAATCGTAGCAATGATAGCTCAGTGGTTAGCGCGGTCGATTTACACATCCAAGAGCGTGGACTTAAACTACAACAATACATCGTGAGGAAATGAGGAGCTGCCAATGAAGAAGACATCGTGAGGAAATCATAGCATGGTACTTTCTAGTACTCGGCTGGCTAGCTATCACCCTCAACTTGAAAACCTGCCACCTCCAGGAAAAAACAAATAAATGTTACGAAAAAAAAGCAATAAATATACACATGTATATTTATGATTCTATAAATATAACTACCTAATATTAATAAACCTTAATATATAATAAATATACACATGTTATATAAAGTCTTAAAAATCAAAATAAACTTTCCTTTTCAAAAATTATTGCAGCAATAACCATCGTGGTTGTGGTTAATATATGCAAAGAAAGTTACAAAAAAAAAATTGTGACTCACAAAAATCCTTCTTCATGAAATGATTTTGCTTCTTCACCCAATCATCCAAGATATCTATTGCTTCTTCTATCCTTCCTGGTTGGTCTAAGTTGACCTCTTTTCTGACAGATTGAAGAGTGTCAGAATTAAACTCCAACAAAGGTGCACTTGGTAGACACTCCATATCCACCTCTTACCTCGCTAAAAACTTTAAATGAACTAGCCGATAAATTTATGTAAACGGAATAAATAGTGGCTTTGTATGCTTTTATATTTGTATGACGTGTTATTTGTTCTCTTTTTGGTTGGAATTTGCTTAATACTCAAATAGAGTGGTACCTATAAATTTTTAGTCTCTATTTGTGAGGACGAGATAAAATAAATAAATTGGTTATCAGAAATATTGAATGCGAATCATAATGTCTCTAACAAGATAGTTAATTATTTGTACTGTTTTTGTCGGTTGGAACTTACTTAATACTCAAATAGAGTGATACCTATAAAATTTTAGTTTCTATTTGTAAGGGTGAGGTTTAAGAACTTGCATTTCAACTGCAGTCTAATGTTGTATTTGTTTGGGGTTTGATTAAGCAGAGGAAAAAAATAGCGGCAAATTTGTGTGTGTCAATCATTGATTTTATATCCAAAAATTATGAATATAAAATATGTATATAGAACTTATTATGTAGTACAAAGTTCTTAAAAATAAAAATACCTGTCTATATTCACATATTTTTACAATGGAATTTCTTAGCAAGTGTCGCAAAACACATAAAATGATGAGATATTTTTTCGTTTGTAATATATTAATAGATAAAAACGCAAACTAAAATTACTTAAACACAAAAAAAATAAAATGCCTAAAATGTTCTGTCAAATTTTGCAATATAAATAGTAACTCTACTTTATGCAAATATTGACTTTAAGCAATGTTTATAAGTAAAGCCCAAAATGTTTTAGTGTATCGTTTTCTACTGAAAAACTATCACTAAATATTACAAATCAGAGTCACGTTAACAGTAGGTAGTACTATATTACTTATATTATATTACATTGTATTATAAACTAATAGTATATACTATACTATATTATATTAGTTACGATTAGGTTTGAAATAAAATTTCAGTTTTTTTAACGTACAAAGTGTTGAGACAAACGAGACGCTCTCCTGATGGTAAGAGATAACGCCAGTCCATGACCATTGCAGCGACACAGAACTTTGAGTAAAAAAACAAAGTACAGGGCATCGCTGCATAGACGCTCATTACTTTGTGACTTTCAATGATTAGTCTCAGCAGCTCTGTAATTTCGCTAGCTGCAGATAAGTAACAATAAAAATCAATACAACTTGACATTACTTAAAAACTCTACGGTTACATTAGGTTGTCTGGAAGAGATCTATTTTAGCGATAAAGCCGCCAATTGTACACTTGTTTGTATTTCTTATCGTATTAGATCTATCTATATTTGTTATTAGACGCGCGTAGTTTATATTTTGGTACGCAACATTTTTTTTGCTAGATCATTATTTACTGACAAACTAAACAAGCTTCTTCTTGATGAGATGCAACAGTTAACCATGGGGTACACAATTAATCACTAAATATGATATATTATTTATTTTGAGATAATAATACTATATCTTATTATCTTTTATTTGTTACTAGCGGCCCGCTCCGGCTTCGCACGGGTATAAACCTCAACAATAACAGTGTTTCTCCACTATATAATGGATGTTATTATACATATATACCTTCCTCTTCAATCACTCTATCTATTAAAAAAGCACGCAGAACTGATGGTCGATGGGGCTGTAAAGTTCTGGAGTGGAGACCACGGACCGGCAAGCGCAGCGTAGGTCGTCCATACACAAGATGGACAGACGACCTCATAAAGACCGCAGGTACGCGCTGGATGCGAGGGTTTTGGGGCCAATAAATCGATCTAGCTAGGTTTCATTTTCAGAAAACGTAGTGCTGAAACTGTCACATACAGCTCGTTATGATTCAACAACTTATAACTATTTTTGTAAAGTTGGCAAGATATTTAATCAGCATAATCAACCGAGCTTGATGCACAAACTGCGCAAGCACTACGTCTGTGTCGCGTCGCAGCAAAAGGTGTCAAGTTTAAAAGGCACTTGAATGCATAATCAATATTTGAGTTGGTGTTATTATAAAACTGGTCGGGGTACTCTTATATGACCTTCATTTCAAATTTAAACTAATTTTTATAGTTTCTCAACCTACGTGTTTGACCATTAAAAATTGAAAAACTTTGGTTGCAGGTACGCAGGACGTCATCTACGTACCACCACAGTAATAGACATTCTGTCGCCAAGCAGCAGTGTGTAAACATTACTGTGTTCCAGTTTGTAGGATACTTCTTGTAGCGAAATTACAGGGTTATTGAGATTAATCATGGAATATCTCAAAGTAATGAACACCTAAGCGGCAATGCCTTGCCCCATTACTCTGGGCTTGTTATTGCGATATCTGTTTGAATTCACGAAAAATTCACGCGACTGGGAATCTTATTGTGCAGGCATACAATTTATAGTCGCGTAACTTTTTTCTGAGCGCCTAATGGGAATCGCAATGTCTCCCTAAGCACAAGGGCTGGACTTTGTTTTGTTGTTTAAAGTTCTGAGTGCCGCTGCAATGACCATGACCGTTGTCTCTTACTTTTACGAGAGCGTTACGTTCATCTCTAAACAATATGTACCTAGATAAAAAACAAAGAGTGAACAATTTATTTATCGTTGTCAAACTAGGTTTTTGACGATAGCGTTACGGTGTGGTCAAAACCTAGCCCGGAAAAGTACCGGCTCTCAAGCGAAGCGTTCGGAACACACCGTTAGGTGCTTGGCGACAGATTTTCAACTTGAGGGTGGTAGCTAGCCAGCCGAGTACTAGAAGATACCCTACTACAATGCTATGGTTTGCTCACGAAGTTTTCCTTCACCGGTAGCTCAGCTGAATCTATCTTGAATTCTTCGTATAAAATTAGTAAAGATTCCGAGGCTCTATAATATTTTTGGTTACCATCACAACAGTTATATACTTCCGTTTTATTTGATACTATCAATACTGTCTTAAAAAGCGTTTCATTCTATTCTGATAAAAAACGTCACTACTGTCGCTAGCGACGCCATGACGCTAGCAAGCGTTTTAATGCGAATTTTTTCCTACTAAACCCCTATTATCTTATAATTATTTTATAGCCATGATAGCTCAGTGGTCAGCGCGGTCGGTTCACATGCCGAAGGGAGTGGGTTCAAACCCCAACAACGAGCTTGAGCTGTCGGTGAAGGAAAACATCGTGAGGAAACCATAGCGTGGTGGTAGAGTACCTTTCTAGTACTCGGCTGGCTAGACCACCCTCAAGTTGAAAATCTGCCGCCAAGCATCTAACGGTATGTTCCGGCAGCCTCACTTAAGAGCCAGTTGCATTCCAGGCTAGGTGTGCTTTACCATCTTCGACAACACCGTCACTTAACATCAGGTGAGTTGTGGTCAAAGACCAAGACTGTTAGCTATAAAAAAGAAAAAAAAAAATACAGTAATATGTTATTCATTTTAAATAATAGTACCTGGATGACCGAGCTTTGCTCGGTTTTTTTTGGGTAACTCGTGTTTTTTGTAAATTATATATAGAACTACCGGTGAACCACCTTCTATCACCTAAAATTGATTTGAAAATGAAGACTTTTTTAAAGCCAGATGTTACCAGCTACTTCCTTCGCGTTAAATTTAGCACAACAATTTCGTAAACTAAACTTAACCTCATTCTTCTTCCTTTCAAATCTTTTTTTCTCAACTTCTATTGTCCCACTGCTAAAGGACAAAGAAAAAGACTTAAAGTAAAGGACTTCAGACTGCCCGGTCTTCGGCTTTGGTGGTCCAGTGACTGTCGTGACAATTTAGGTCGGCACACCACTTTGGCCTGGATTGACTCTGAGGTTGCTTAAATTTTGGGCATTGTAGAAATTCGTGCTATAAATACATTTTCACCTTTTGCGCATTCGGATATAAAACGACCTTCTACAACGTTTTTTGTAAGGACACTACTCGCAATCTGGTACCATTACAGAGTTTAGGTGGGTTTAAATTACTAAGTAGAATGATCATAAGTAGGCACACTAATCTCATGTTTTAGTTTGTATGTAAATTCTTCATTCGAATTACAAACTGTATTATGCTGGAAATATATGTTTATGCTTCACCAGCTTATCTAAACTGCGCTGCTGACAAAGCGCAGTAACCTGGTTTAATATTGATAAAATTGATCTTCCAGACATCCATGAATCTTTTATATTGAGATTGTGATCATCATCATAGCTAATATATAATGACGTTGGAGTATACACCACAGCCTAACAAAGATCGGTAAGTAGTTCTAAATCATTTGTTTCATTCATTTCTGGACATCACACTTTTCCAACGCCAATAAGAATATTGTTATATTCTGAATCAGCTGAATGTTTCCTTTTAAATAAAGTTTATATACGACGAAATTTTGCTTTTTTTGGAGACATAGACGCTTATGTAACCGTACATAAGGATTTAACGCCTGTTAGGTACTTCTTAGGTCTTGCCTTGATCTAATAGTGCATAGTTTAGTGTGTAGTCCATCGAGCATTCGCCCCACACTACAAATACACAATCTAGTTTGGTTTAATGACTATTTTTCGATGTACTGCAGACAGGATTTTCCATATGCGCTACTCTTCTAATTGGTAATTTAAACATGAAATTGTGCTGTTTACCTCTAAGATGGAAAATTTCAGCTGTTTCTGAAGGAGCAACTGCTATAGTATTTTTTTATTCTAAACGTATTTTAGCCAGTACCTACACTATTTATTAAAAATATCTTGACATACCACTTGGAGCGTCTAAAGAATATACACCACCAGAGTTAGCATTCACAATGTCAATGAAAAGTTGACTTGGTAAACTTGATTTGGTTCGTTATTTAGTCTTGGTTTATTCTGATTTATCGTATGTTAAAGTTCGATTGAGTTAAAATTCAACTGGGTCAAAATTCGACTGTTCAATTTTTCAACAATCCCATTCGGGGCTTGTAAAGACGGAACCATAATGAGGAAGAGTATTGCTGCCTAAGAATAAAACAGAGCACTATAAAGTTTTCCAAATGAGCATTTATGTCTGCACCTGGGTATCGTCATTTGATGTATCGTACATGGTGTTCCATGAAATTATCCTTAAAATAAACTTCTATACCTCTGAGGGATTAGCAATATTGCAAAATACAAATACAGTGGTGAATAATTCTTGCAATTCAGATGCACTGCTGCTTAAATCAAGTGCAAGGCATGCTGCTTGATATCATGACTTATAAAAAACCATTCACGTTTTTGACAATTTTGAAAGAAGTTGGTCCCTTTTATACTTATTAACATCCTTAGATAATAATATTCTCGATTATCAAGATGAATTGTACAAATTCTATCAAAAGCATGCTCGTGTATATAGGTATGCATACTGTTATATGTCGTCCCTAATTTTTTTTCTGGAATAAAGTTCTATGTTACTCCTTACTGGACATGAAAGTACCGTCAAAAACGGCCCAGCTATTTCGGAGATTAGCTGGAACAAACAAACAGAAACTTTAAAAGTTGGTGTTCTGATATAATATACAATGCATATTATTATGCATTTAGTATAAAGGTGTTATTTTGTAATTTCTGTTTGTAATATAATTGTGTTACTTTAATTTTATTTATTTGAATCTTGTATTTAACTCCAATTATTTGATATTTCGAAGTGAGTGGAATACAATAGCCAGCATTTTCTCGCACTAACGACGTTATTTACGAATATTAAATCCTACTAGCGCCATCTGTAAGCGGTTAGCGGGAATAGACAGAGATTACTGCCACTACACACCGCCAGATGTCGTCAAATAAAATAATAATTACCGTTGTATATTGTGACACTTGACGATATATTGTGCATAGCACGTCAGTTAGACGATTTTCCATACAAAATTACCATTATTATTTTATTTTATTTTATGCTTTTCTTTTGGATTTTCCCTTTTAAGCCTTCTCTGAACTATAGCGAAGAAAATAAAAAATAATATATTCAAATCGGTCAAGCCGTTTTTGAGTTTTAGCGAGACTAACGCACGGCGATTTATGTTTATATAAAAGAAAGAAGAAAGAAGATTGATTTTCTTGGTCTAATTTCAATCCAAACACTCATTGACTTAGTGTTGCTTAACAACGCCATCTATTGTCAAGTAGCTTTAGTGTTGCTGTGTCGGTAAAAAAAGTTTAGTTGTTGTTTATGCAGATGGCCAAACCTTAAAAGAAAATAGTAGTACTACTCGCCAATAGATGTCGGGTAGAGCAGTTTAAGTTGATTATTAATTTGACTTTTATCTTTGTAAAATATTTGCAGCAAATTTCGGTTTCTTTACTAATGTTGTAATTACTACCGTATAATCTCATCTGGACTCGAACCGGGGTCTGCTGGATTCGTGACCGCCCGATTTTCTACCTGAGCTATTATAACCTTGTAGATGGTGGCGAAATTTACCTTCGTATTCTAATGATATTGTAGCAGTTTTTCATTACCTAAAAACACGGATAAAACGACGTTTTCTGAAAATGAAACCTAGCTAGATCGATTTTTCGCCCCCGAAACCCCCTGGATACAAAATTTCATGAAAATCGTTGGAGCCGTTTCCGAGATTCAGAATATATATATATACAAGAATTGCTCGTTTAAAGATATAGATAGATAGATAGATAGATACGTTTCCGAACATTATTGGATAGTTTTTCAAAATCTGTTACCATGCCTATTCGTGGACTAAAGTTCTTGAAATGAAAACTTCTTTACTTCTCTAAAGCCCTGTTTTTCTAAGCTGTCCCACTACTGGGCGCAGGCCTCTTCTCGTTGTGAGAGGGTAAAGCCATAACCCACCTGGCCAAGTGCGGGTTGGCGGACTTTATTATTTCAAAATTTTAAGTTTTCATCTCTGTCTATTTGTTGTTTGTTTGTTGATGTTAATGATGACGTCAATTTTAATCCGTGATTTCCATCGATAAAAAATCAGTTGCATGCTTTTTTCTTAAGTATAGTAACGTATTTATTTTCCGTTTGTTTTCCTTACTGTTTTAAGATTGGAAAAATAAAATAAAACTAAAATAGTACGGCATACCTATTACTTTATTGTACACCTAAACACAAAAATATAAAAATATTTAAAAAATGGTTTAGTTTTTTAAACAGAGAAAGATATTTTTTTATTTTTTTTATTTTTATTTATTTATGGTTATCTCTGTGTCTGTGTGCCTGCGTAAGTGTGTGTGTGTGTTTGCGCGTGTAGTGTGTGTGTATGCGTGCGCGTGTGCGTATGCGTGTAGTGTGAGCGTGGAGCGTGTGTGTACTTGTGCATTTTTGATTTTATGATATATCTCAGTCAGTAAGCATATGTTCTATAGCTATCATAGTCAAATGTATTTAGCCAATTTAATGTATTTTTTTTGTTGATCACATTGTTACTATATTTTCTCATATTATGTCAAAAATCTATTTTATTATATAGTGATACTGTTAATCAGTCAGCATACTTTTAAGGGCATATTTTGTACATTAAAACAAATAACTTTAAAAAATAATAAACCTTTTTTATTTAACCTTAATAACTAAGTTCTTAAACTAATGTAAGTACACCTAAGTAATTTTGAGTTGGCACCAAACAATCAAATTAGATACGTGGCAGCGGCGCGGCGCGACACGCCGCTTCGCCGGAAAATTCGTTCGTTTGTCGAGTGTCAGCGAGATAGCAACCGGAACGGGCACACACCCGGCACACACGTGAGGGCACACGTCGTTGTGAGTCGTCGTGCGGAGAGCGCATTTTATGGAATATTAATGTATATTTATTTATTTTTAAGTAACGTATTAAATTCGCTGGACATTTCACGTTGCATTGATAATTTGATTTGGTTCTTTAAATTTAAGGTAATTTAGTGATCTTTGTTTATTAATTGTTTAAATTCGCTGATTCAAAATTACTTAGGTATACTTACATTAGTTTAAAAATTTAGTTATTTAGGTTAATTAAAAAAAGGTTTATTATTTTTTGCTTTTCAGTTTTTTCGGCGGTTTAATTTTTTTGTAAAATGTTTTATTTCTAAATTTTTTGGAGCTATAATTTACTAATTACTACATGCTTGATTATTAATTGCTTTTAAAATGGCTACCTACCTTACTTTAGCTATTAACTGTTATATAATCTTACTTTACCTATTATTTGTAGTATAATATAAACACTTTAAAAATACAAGCTTTGTATACTAACATGGGTATACAAAAGATGCTTCATTCATCGTAGTATAGTGCAAGTAGAAATTAATAAATAAAGAAAATTAAGGAGTAACATACTATAAAATCGATAACGCTAATAGAAAGGCCCATTTATGGACGGGATTGCCATAAGCTGCCCACGTGACATATCAATAGCGTAGGTATGTCAATCCGTATATTTTTTACTTTTTTAGGGTTCCGTAACCAAAGGTTAAAAACGGGACCAAATTACTAAGACTTAGCTGTCTGTCTGTCCGTCTGTCTGTCACCAGGCTGTATCTCAAGAACCGCGATAACTAGACAGTTGAAATTTTCACAAATTATGTATTTCTGTTTCCGCTATAACAACAAATACTAAAATAAAATAAAATTATTTTTTAAGAGGGGCTCCCATACAACAAACGTGATTTTTTTGCCTTTTTCATAGATAATGGTACGGAACCCTTCGTGCGCGAGGCCGACTCGCACTTGGCCGGCTTTTATGTTTTTTATTATATCGTAGGACACGTTACATTCAGCGCCATCTGACCCCAAACTAAGCAGAGCTTGTGTGATGGAAGTCAGATAACTGATAGAATACATAAATACTTTTTTTTTGTAAATACATACAGAACACCCAGACACAGAACAAACATTTGTTTATACCATAAAATGTTTGTCCTTGGCGGGAATCGAACCCACGCTCTACAGCTCAGGCAGACATACTACTAATGAGCCAACAGGGCTGTCAAATTGTGATAAACGAACGAGACCCTCTCCTGATGTTGAGAGATAATGCATGTCCATTGCAGCTATACTCTTAACATTGAGTAGCAAAACAAAGTCCAGGACATCGCTGCTTTGGCGCTCATTACTTTGATACTTTTGACGGTTAGTCTCAATAGCCCTTTAATTTCGCTAGCTGCAGTACCCCTCAAACCGGAACACAGTCATGTTAACACACTACTGCTTGGCGGCAGAATATTTGGTACTGTGGTGGAACCTACCTAGGCGCCTCCTGCTAACGAAATCTACCACCGAGTAAATCTTTTCTATTAGCGTTATCGCTGATCGAATGTTACTTTATCTAGGCTCTCTGATCTGCATATTAACTATGATGACGGGCCCTGACATTTAGCCAACGTACGACCGCTACAGATTCCTGACTTCTTTTTTAGGGTTTCGTACCTCAAAAGGAATAAACGGAACCCTTATAGGATCACCTTGTTGTCCGTCTGTCTGTCTGTCAAGACCCTTTTTCTCAGGAACGCGTGGAGGTATCAAGCTGAAATTCATATCGAAAACCCTTGGAGCTGTGAAAAAAATCAAACTTTTAAGCCAACGCACTTAAAAGATACAGCCGTTTATGCTGAAAATTTTCGGCACTCGCAAGGGAATCAAACCTACAGAGTACTTCCCGTGAACTCAGAATGTTAAAATTTGGTACGAAGCAACGTCTTATAGCACAGATAAAAGAAAAATTGCGAAAAGCATAAATTACCATAAAAAAATATCATAACTTTACTTATAAATACCTACAGGTTTGTACGGAACCCTCGGTGCGCGAGTCCGACTCGCACTTGACCGTTTTTTTTTACATCAAAGGGTCTTGTATTTGTTAATCTACATTGCATGTTCTTGTAGACTAGACTGTAAAGAAAGTTTTAATCAAAATTTAATGTTCTAAAGGATCCCTCAATCCCCAGAAAATCATCGTTAATTTTTATCGTAGTTCGCATGCCTTCATTTGTTCGAGCCTTGTTCATTTCTTTCAGGTACTCCATATTTTGTTTTGATCCCAACGCTTCTTGAAATTTATCTGTAAATTAAAGAAAAATATCAGACACTTTTATGTTCAAGTAAAATTTAGTTCATGTCTCTTCAGAGCCAGTTCTATTCCATGCTAGGTGTGTATCTTTGTCCACCCCCATCAGGTGAGCTGTGGTCAAATATCTAGCCTGCCAACCATAAAAAAAAACCAGGTATCTAGTAACTGGTTGGTGGTTTCAGCAATGACCATAAAAATATATTTGTTAATACTGATAATTATTTTCATTAGATAATATCCAGAATATTGTACCGGAGATAAAAAAATGTACAGTAAACAAAATAATTTTATGAGCTAGTGCCACAAGTGGCGACCTTATCACTTAAAGCGAACTTTTCCAGGCAATAAAAAATGGAAAGCACGTAATCAGTTTATAAGTTAGTGTACAAGATAAATATTTTAAATAATTATAAATTGTTACAGGTCATTAATAATAATTGTAATTGTTTCACATCACATCATGACATTATCAGCCATAGGACGTCCACTGCTGTCCTTATTTATATATTATTATCGCTTCTTCATTCCAGCGGGCAAAAGAGCATGTGTGAATTGCAATCAGCCGGCTTTAGGAGCAGCTATATATACAATTTTATTTGTTTGTCTCACCATGTATATCAGTCAAGGGTTTCTCCATACCGCCATAGTCTGAAGGTAGCAGTTCTTTTGAAATATGTTTATACAACTCTTCGTGATCTTGGGCCACGTATATTCTATCTCTCAGTTTCTCGGGAATCATCTGCTTCAATATCTTTACTGCAAGGTCTATTGTGTTAGATGTAGACATCAAAACAAATTTCTTTGCTCGCGTGCCGTAACCTTTCTAAAATTAATACATACATAATACATGACATTTTGATTCTATAAATATTGTTAAATCTGTTACAAACTAGCTGCGCCGCGCGGTGTTACCCGCTGCATGTTTTCGGGATAAAAAGTAGCCTATGTGATAATCCAGTTTGTCAGCTACCTCCATACCAAATTTCATCAAAGTTGGTCCAGCTGTTTGAGCGTGAAGAAGTAACAAACTTACTCAAACTTTCGCCTTTATAATATTAGTTTTATAAATAAAAGTTTTATTCTAGAACTATGTATATTTTCATCATCATCATCATCATCATCATCAGCCGCATGACGTCCACTGCTGGACATAGGCCTCCCCCATTGACTTCCATAAAGACCGGTTGGAAGCGGCTCGCATCCAGCGCGTTCCTGTGGTCTTTATTAGGTCGTCTGTCCACCTTGTGGGTGGACGTCCTACGCTGCGCTTGCCGGTCCGTGGTCTCCACTCTAGAACTTTGCAGCCCCATCAGCCATCGGTTCTGCGTGCTATGTGCCCTGCCCACTGCCACTTCAACTTGCTAATCCGCTGGGCTATGTCGGCTACTTTAGTTCGCCTACGGATCTCCTCATTTCTGATTCGATCTCGTAGGGAAACTCCGAGCATAGCCCTCTCCATAGCTCGTTGTGCTACTTTGAGCTTACTAAGAAGGCACATAGTCAGAGACCACGTTTCGGCGCCATAAGTCATCACTGGTAACACACACTGGTCGAAGACTTTCGACTTGAGGCACTGAGGTAATTCGGACGAGAAAACGCTGCGCAGTTTTCCGAACGCTGCCCAGCCGAGTTGGATTCGACGATTGACCTCTTTCTCGAAGTTGGACCTACCTAGTTGGACTGCTTGTCCTAGGTAAATGTACTTGTCAACAACTTCAAGAACCGAGCTCCCAACTGATATTGGGGTGGGCACAACATGGGCATTCAACATTACCTTCGTTTTGTCCATGTTCATTTTAAGACCCACCCGTTGAGAAACTCGATTGAGGTCTTCGAGCATTGTGCTGAGTTCCTCCGACGACTCTGCCATGACCACTATATCGTCGGCAAATCGAAGGTGAGTGATGTATTCGCCATTAATATTGATGCCGAATCCTTTCCATTCCAGGAGCTTGAAGGCGTCTTCCAATGTGGCAGTAAACAGTTTCGGAGATATAACATCTCCCTGTCTTACGCCTCTTTTCAGTGGAATCGCCTTCGAAGTCTGCTCCTGTACTTGGACCGACATGGTAGCGTTATTATACAAACACTTCAACACTTCGATATACCGATAGTCAATATGGCATCGTTGGAGAGACTCAACCACCGCCCATGTCTCGATCGAATCAAAGGCTTTCTCATAGTCCACAAACGCTAGACATAGAGGCAAATTATACTCTTCGGTCTTCTGTATAATTTGCTTTAGCGTATGGATGTGGTCTATGGTACTGTAACCTTTACGGAAACCGGCTTGTTCGGAAGGCTGGAAGTCATCGAACCTGCGACTGAGACGGTTCGTAATGACCCTTGAAAACAGCTTATAAACATGGCTCAGAAGCAAGATGGGTCTATAATTCTTCAATAAAGTGTTGTCACCTTTCTTGAAGAACAGCACCACCACGCCTCTGTTCCATGCTTCTGGCGTTACACCTTCGAGTAAGACGGAATTAAAGAGCTTCTGAAGGACTTTAAGTACCGGTGTTCCACCCGCTTTCAGAAGCTCCGATGTGATTCCGTCATCACCCGGCGCCTTGTTGTTCTTAAGCTGTTTCAGGGCCATTCTAATCTCGTACAGGCTGATGTCCGGAATATCTTCGGTATAGTGCCGGGTCAGCTTGGCTCTATATATTTGTATATTTTAGTTTATTACTATTCCATCCGAGATCGAGCTTGTGTATGGTATATTATTCCCACATGGAGTAGGTACCGACGCACTTTCGAAAAGAAGCCCAGTTTCTTCGCAATAAATAATTGGACCTTAAATTCAATGTTGGAACCAAAATTGAGAACATACACACAAACTCTCTCACACACACACACTCACTCTCACCCACACACTAACAGATACTCACACGCAACATACAAACACACACACATACATACAAACACACGCACACAAACTAACACTCACTAACACTCACACTCACAAACACACACACACATATATACATCAACACATTCATTAATTATACCCCTAAATATCCCTTTTGTTACGGGTAAGGTCCGCCACGCTGTCCAAGTGTTGGCAGACTTCACATACCTTTGAAAACTGTTTTTATGAACTCTCGGAGATGCAAGTTTTCATGTGGGTTTCGAAACCCGGACCTTCAGATTGAAAGCCAGGCGGTTTCCCAACTAGCCTGCTGAAAACTACATTAATATTTGCTAATTTGTGATATTACTATTCTTACCAAGATAATTGTAGACATTTGTTTCATTTCGAATAAATTTAACTGGGTCACAAATTCCATTATACTGTTAATCTTTCGTAAATCAAATATTGTAATTATTCCATCGCTGTAGTCGTGGCCTTTCAAATACTCGCACACCTGTTGAGTTAGTAATAAGTAAAAAAATATTTTTTTAAACAAGTTTTTATCTAGAACAATGAACTAAAAACTTAAAAAACTAACTTAAAAATAAATTCCAGTAAGTATATGGCGTGTAGGCACAGAAGTATAGTAAGTACCTAACCTGTAAACGTAAAGTAGTAGTATAGCATCAAGCTTTCAAGGATATAGGTATAAGGTATAGGTATAAGGTACCTACCTAAAGCCAAATACTTTCTAGAATTTATTTTTAAATTTTTCAGTAGATATAGTATATAGTATAGTATTTAGTAGATATATTTGATTTTGTAGCGATGATAGCTCAGTGGTTAGCGCGGTCGGTTCGCATGCCGAAGGGCGTGGGTTCAAACCCCAACAATGAGCTTGAGCTGCCGGTGAAGGAAAACATCGTGAGGAAACCATAGCGTGGTGGTAGGGTACTTTCTAGAACTCGGCTGGCTAGCTACCACCCTCAAGTTGAAAATCTACAGCCAAGCATCTAACGGTGTGTTCCGGCAGCCTCACTTGAGAGCCAGTTCCATTCCAGGCTAGGTGTGCTTTACCATCTTCGACCACACCATCACTTAACATCAGGTGAGCTGTGGTCAAACACCAAGCCTGTAAAACATTTAAAAAAAAACATAAGTATTATAGATTTTGCTCCACAACACGAATAAATCGAGCCCAAACTCGGTGGGGTTATGTTGTTTTATCACAGAGATGCCGTGACCACCTTCTAACTTCATCATCAGACCCTGGATATCATCTAAATATTAAGTGCTCTTTACGGCGCATAAATCGAGCCCAAACTCGATGGGTTAATCTTGTTTAGTTCAGAAGTTCCTGTACCCATTCTCCGTTTCCATCATCAAACCAGCTCTATGGTACCATATCATTATATTGTCACCGAAGATACATAAGTACACCAAATTTGAGTGCAATCGGACATCGGGAAGTGGGTCAAATTTAACTTGCAAGATTTGACCCGTGCACACATACATACATTGCAAGTTAAATAAAAGCTTGTAAAAAAAGGATCAAAATTAAGTAGCAATGATGATGATTTTGTAGCGATGATAGCTCAGTGGTTAGCGCGGACGCTTAACATGCCGAAGGGCGTGGGTTTTAACCCCAACAATGAACTTGAGCTGCCGGTGAAGGAAAACATCGTGAGGAAAACATAGCGTGGTGGTAGGGTATTTTCTTATCTAGTACTCGGCTAGCTAGTAACAACATCTATGCTATGAATATAATACGTATATATATTATTTCTGAGTCTGGGTGTTTAGTATTTATTTACCCAAAAAGTACCCACTTATGTATCAAGTTTTCCAAATTCAAAGTCAAACGATCTCCCAACTAGACTGCCATATCTTAAAAAAGAGGATTGTTTGCTTTGTAAGGCGTTTTGTGCCCAAAAAATGGTAAGTCTTTTGAGCATCTCGATTCAACTCAGTAGCTTGAAAAAAGAAGGTAAAATAATCAAGGCTAAATGCAGTCGTTTAAGTTGAACGTTGAAAAACTCCTCAAGAATCGAGTCTGCAACTTACTGTCAATTAACTTTGTATGCAGTTTTGTATTATTTGGATATTTATTTATGTATCTAATAACTTTATACTCTGAATCTCGGAAACGGCTCCAACGATTTTCATAAAATTTAGTATTCAGGGGGTTTTGGGAACGATAAATCGATCTAGCTAGGTTTCATTTTTAGAAAACGTCGTTTTATCCGTGTTTTCAGGCAATGAAAAACTGAGGAAAGCTCAGTCATCCAGGTCACTATTACAATTATTATCTACTCATATTGAAATTTTATGTTTGTGTATAGCTGTAGCCTGCAAGTTTTTACAACACTATACTGTTTACAATTTGTAAACCGCACCGAACTTGTGAACCAAGATACAGGCGTTGCCTAGTTAGGCCCCAACGGTACTGCATAAAATAGCAGAATATTTTTTTTGTATACTCTTCTCGGCATAAGTATTTAATGTAATAATTATTATCAATATTATCAATTAACAATAAACAATGTATAGCTAATATTCATCGAGGATGTAAAAGCAGTATTACGTCACTTATTAACAATAATTGATCCAAGGGATATTTAAAATAGATAGCTTTTAGCGATAAGACCGCATTTTGTATTTTTCTTTTGAGATGTTATGTATTCTGTGAGTGTTTTCTGTCAATAAAGTATTATTGTATTGTATTGTGTCGTGTCGTGTCGTGTCGCTTCGCGGCGCGTCGTTTCGTGTCGTGTCGTGTCGTGTCGTGTCGTGTCGTGTCGTGTCGTGACGTGTCGTATTGTGAATGTAACAGTAAGTTGTTGTTGTTAAGAATACAATATTTATATAAAGCTTACCAAAATATTATAGAAGTAGATCTCCAAGAACACTTTCGGAGAATATTGTTCTGGTTCAAACCTAACGAAGTATATTCTTTGGTGATCTTCTGTAAGCCTCGGCATAAGAGCGGAGTGTCTGTAAAATTAATTTGTATTATATACAGGGTCTTACGCTTGGGGTATATTAACCAGAAAGAAGGTCATTCTACTCATGTTTTTATGGTTGTTAGACCACAGCTCACCTGATGTTAAGTGACGATGCGGTCGAAGATGTTAAATACACATAGCCTGGAATAGAACTGGCACTCAAGTGAGGCTACCGGAATATATTGTTAGGTGCTAGGTGCAGTTTGAGGATGGTAGCTACCCATTCAAGTACTAGAAAGTACCTTACCACCGCGCTATGGTTTCCTCAACGTGTTTTCCTTCACCGGCAGTTCAAGCTCATTGCCAGGGTTTGAGCCCACCCTCTTCGACGTGTGAACTGACTACGCTAACCTCTAAGCTACCATCGCTACAAAATTTGATTCTTTAACTATGAGAACAACACTGATCAAATCAAATCTAAAATCTGTCGCTTGTTGGTGAAGAACCAATTCTTACTTTCTCTCTTTTTTTATTTTTCTCTGTCTCTTTTTTTCTTGCCCGTCTTATTAAAATAGTTTCATTAAAATCTTATATTTAATAGTTTTAATATTATCAAAGTGCGTCATAGATTACAAAAAAAAACCCATGAAAAATTTAAATTTAATTATTGACTGCAAAAAAGTTATCTGGATAGACGAAGAGCATTCACAGGTAAATTAGTTACTTACGTGTATTTTTTTATATCTTCAAAATCATGTATTGCATCAATTTTTTCAAAGAATTGTGGGACAAGCGTTCTAAGAGTACAATTCTTTTCAATTTGTGCTTTTGCTCTTTCTACAGAGCCCTTCAGCAGTATTATCACCCTTTCTAAGTACTCCCTCCCTGAAAACAATAAAATGGACAATTAATTAAACAAAATCAATATGAATAAAAATAAATTGCTGCATGTAAAATGGCGCATCACTGAAAAACGGTTCGACCGACTTGACTGTTATTTTTTTTTCATTGTGTTCGCAAGATTTGTCAGGGCAAGGTTGTATGGTTGATTGATTGTAACTAAGTTCTATTCTAATACAATCTCTCGTGCAATATTCATTTTAATAATATAATAAGAAACAGTATTTTTTAATTTACCATGGTATTAGAGCACTAATTTTACGACTAATAAATAAAATTTATTGATTTATTAACTCTTTATTGTACAGACTAAATATACAATACAGAAGTAATAGACTTAGTTAACAGGTGTAACCAACTGACCGACTGGCGACCCTATCGCTAAAAGCGATCTCTTCCAGACAACCTTAGGATGGAAAGGATCAGAGGAAGAAAAAGACGGGGTGTGTAAATAACAAGGAAAAACCACGGGAAAAGTCGGGACTTTGGATCAAGTCGCCAAAATAAATGTCACAAATGGCGGGTTGTTTGTAATATAATCAAGGTTAAAAAAAAAGTAAAACCGACTTCAAGAAAAAAACATCAGCACTAAAAAGCGAAAAATAAACTTACTTTACAAAGTATTATTATACCTGCCAGGTACCTACTGATTTGTTTTAAATCGGTGGCAAGCCAAATAGGCTTGACAGGCCCTGCGCCGTGTTAAAGTTTGTTTATTTTTCAATTTATAATTAATTTATAGCATCATGGGTAGACCAACTAAAGATGCCGCCCGCATGAGGGACAAGAGAGACAAGGAATCGCTTGAAGCAAATAAAGAACGTTTATCCAAAAATTGCAAACGGCTATGTCCATCAGGAATAGTGTAGGAATCTAATGGTGAAAGAATTTTCAAAATCGGTTAAGTCGATCCAGAGACTACCCCCTACAAGCTCACAAACTCACAAACATACCTAAAAAATACGCGTTGAATTGACAACCTCCTCCTTCTTTTTTTTAAAGTCGTTTAAAATGATTAATACCGTTAATAATCATTAATACAACCGGCTACCGGAGGAGGTAAGAGACGCGCCGTCCAGGGTAGCTTTCAAAAGAATTCTTAAAAACTGGCTTGTCGAACAGGCATTTTACTCGTTCGACGATATTTTTTAAAATAAAAATAAATTGTTAATTTTCAATAATTTTTTAATTAAATTTGAATTTGTATACTTCTAGTTTCTAGCACTCACTCTGTTGAAATCAATTATCGATATCAACAAGTCTTTATACATTATTCTAGAACAAGAAATCACCTAACTCCTAACCGTTAAAGAGTCGTAGGTACCTTCTTCCATCAGCTCAGCGTCCTGATATGATGATAGCTATACGCAAATGTCTTAATAGCTTTAGAAAATATATGAAAAATATTGTTAATACATTTGAGGGTTGCCCTCGATTTCCCTAGGATTCCATCATCAGATCCTGACTTGTTGCCAATGGAACCACCTAAGGAGTATACTCTTTCAAATAAAAAATCAATTTTTAGAATCGGTCCACAAAAGGGGGAGAAATCGGATCATACATTAAAAAAAATACATACAGTCGAACATAGAACCTCTTTTTTTGAAGTCGGCTAAAATAATATAATTATGTCAGTGTTCCTTACTCATTATGATCAGTGTTCTAAAGGACTTGAATCGATTAGCACTTTTTTTTAATTTGGCGTTGTGTTTGAATTAGACATTGTTTTTTAACTAGACATTGCATTTGAATTTGACATGATATTTGTTTTTTGACGCTAGGAACTTTTTTAAACTACTTTTCAATTACTAGTGACTATTAAAAACCTCAGCTCACGATACTTATTATTATACCGTTTCATAAGACCTTCAAGTAAGAAAATTTCTATGTAACAAACCCAAAAGGAATTATTAATTATTTGTCAAGTAATCCGATGTAGTGACGCATATTCTAACAAAGATAAATTTTCTTGAGCGTTTTAAACTAAATCATTTGAAGACCTTAACCATTTGAAGTTTGAAAATTTAGATTTAAAAAACTCAAGTCAGACATAAATTTTGGCTTTTGTTTTGTTGCCCAAAGTTCTGGGTACCGTTGCAATGGCCATGCACAAGCGACATTCAAAATAATCTTTTGGAACTACAATTTCGATAACGCATCATTATAAATAAGTACTAACTCCATAAGGTGTAGTCGTTTGTGTAAATATTTACAAAAACATAGGCGTTTTTTTTTCCAGCTCTACAGACTCCGGTACTCCATGACTTTTGTCAAATTAACAATTTTTTTTTAATTTAAATTTATTAAGCTATGTGCAATACTGAGCGTTAAGAGTTTGAACCTTGATAACCTTAGAAGGGTTGCTTGAAAGTCAAAAGGCTCTTGTCCTTTACGCAATTAGGTTATCTTACGACACGGCCGTGTGTCTGCGAATACGTGTAAATTTTTGTACACTAAAGTCCTTCGTAAATCCATGTTTTAATTCCTCGATTCAAAATAACGATGTGATCCTTTAGCTATCGAGTTCTGTAATGAAATTATGGATTTAGATGATAGGTGTTATGTATCTGCGACACCAAATTAAATCTCTCGAGAAAACTGATGATAACAAGGCGCTTTAATTTTTCTCCCAATATGGCATGAAATTTAGAGACGTCAAAAGACTTGATTACTAATCTATCAGGAGAACCCGTCTTATAATCGTAAAATGTTACCGAATTAGAAACCGTAGCAGTGAGCGGTTTAAAATTGAATAAACTTTTAGGTACTAGTTTCAAGTTTTTTTAGGGTTTCGTACCTCAAAAGGAAAAAACGGGATCCTTA
Organism: Biston stratarius; assembly: GCA_950106695.1. NCBI lineage: Eukaryota > Metazoa > Arthropoda > Insecta > Lepidoptera > Geometridae > Biston > Biston stratarius. The sequence continues at coordinate 4,614,999 of OX467106.1, read as the reverse complement.
TAGGATCACTTTGTTGTCCGTCTGTCTGTCTGTCAAGACCCTTTTTCTTAGGAACGCGAGGATTATCAAGCTGAAATTGATATCAAATACTCAAATCTACTGTTCCTTGGAGCTGTGAAAAAATCAAACTTCTAAGCCAACGCAATCAAAAGATACAGCCGTTTATGCTGCAAATTTTCGACACTCGCAAGGGAATCAATACCTACAGGGTACTTCCCGTGAACTCAGAATATTGAAATTTAGTGCGAAGCAACGACTTATAGCACAGATAAAGGAAAAATTGCGAAAAGCATAAATTACCTTTAAAAATAAACCATAACTTATACTTATAATTATATCTACAGGTTTGTACGGAACCATCGGTGCGCGAGTCCGACCAACCGCTTTTATTTGGACATAAAATACAATAGTTTTGAGGGCTTAGTTGACAGATCTAAGCTTATTTTCAAGGTGAAGAGTTAAAAAAATCTATAACCCGACTGCGAATAAAATAGCTATAATATAATGAAATGAAAAAACTTTTTAAAGCATTTTATTATTATTCTTAATTAGATTTAAACAATTTAAACGTATCATTTCAATATATTTTTGTAATCCCTTAAATATTTCCATTGTTTACCTATTTGATAGGTATGGTTATTTTTTTAAATAAAAGTAATAATATTTCGCGCCAAAAATCAATACGGCATTGTTTTTTTTTTCAAACAACTATCTAAGAACTCTTGGGTTATTGTGACGAATCTTTGTCGTAATTAGGTACCTAATAAAGAAATTTATATACAAGATACGCGCGAAAAACATAACCCTTCCTTGGCAGTCGGGTAAAAATATTGAAGTCTTCGTCTTATAAGCTGCGATGACAAAGTAACAATCTAAGTTTAAAGTTTTATTGATGTTAATAAATTGTTTCGGTGCAATATACTAAATTTTTTTTTTTTAAATCAAAACAAAAATTTAATATCGCAGTTATAAATAAATATCTAAATTTCTTTATTTCTAATATTATTTCAAATGTCAAATGTCTTATAAGACTTTTCATTTATTAAATTAATCAAATATTATGTATATAGGCTGTAGGTAAAACATTAAAAAAAGTACTTACGAAAATCTTTCTTTGTGAGATGACTCTGTTTCTTTAGCCAGGTATCCAACAAGTCAATGGCTTGGTCCATTTGGCCGGGTTTGTCCAAATTGTACTTTCTCCTCATAAAAATTAAAGTATCCGGATTGTATTTTAGTATTATATCTTCTGGTATACGGTCCATGCTGCCTCCTTGTTCGAAACCTTTTTAAAAATGACTCTAAACCTAAAATCAAGTCATATCACTTATAAATAAGCAAACGTAAGTGCAAATCAGGCACTCAGACAAAGGGTTCCCTTAGCTTATTTTTTTTTTAAAGATGCTGCGCGATTAATCGCTATTTTTTCCATGATGTCTTAAATAAACCATACTTAAGATGCAGTTATGTTCATCATAGAGATTTCAATGTGAACAAAGCACAAATTTTCTATCTAAAATAACTTACTCGGTGGTAGATCTTCTTAGCAGGAGGTCGTCTAGGTACCACAATACCAGATATTCTGCCGCCAAGCAGTAGTGTGTAGACATTACTGTGTTCCAGTTTCAAGGGTAGGTAACGAAATTACATGGCTGTTGAGACTAACCATCTAATGACTCAAAGTAATGAGCGTCATAGCAGCGAAGCCCTAGACTTTTTGTCACTCAAAGTTCTGTGTATCGCTGCAATGGCCATGGACAGGAGTTATCTCTTACCATTAGAGAGAGTCTCGTTCGTCTGATTATCTTTTATATATATAAAAAGGGCAGTGTAATGTACGCAACTAATTACATTGGTTAATTAATTGTAGACTTGGTCTTTAACAAAATACCAAAAGACCGCACTCGGGGTTTGTCAGCAAGCAAAGGAGCGTTATATTGTAGGAGTCAGAGTCGTAAGACATTTTGACAAAACTTAAGCTCACTATGCTCGGGTACCTATTAAGAATAATTGTTCATACATTTCAGGTATAGCTCAATTTCAATGTTGATTGAGTTTTTTACAATGAGATATCCGTCCAATAAATTTGTCACGGACCTCTGCGGTGAAGTTACACCACTGCCTCTGGGTTGACCCACACGAACTATGACGTAATAAATCATGACGACATTCACTGGATCTGGATCAGCAAATCCGAAGACAGGGCAGTATGGAAGGAGGTAAGGGAGGTTGATTTGGTGAGATACATAAACAATTATCTATTAATTATGTTTATCATCGGGACTTAATCGCGCACAAAATACTATGAAATTAGATCCGTTTGAAGATTTAATTTTGATTGATTTTTTTGTAAGACCAAAGGGTAGAAGATCGCAACACACTCATTTTTTTATCAAAACCCGCGCTCTCCATTCAACTCGTAATCATGGCTATTGCGACTTTTTTTTATGGTTGAGAGGCTACGTATTTGACCACAGCTCACCTGATATTAAATGACGGTGTGGTCGAAAATGGTAAAGCACACCTGGCCTGGAATGGTACTGGCTCTTAAGTGAGGCTGCCGGAACGCACTGTTTTTCAACTTGAGGGTGGTAGCTAGCCAACCGAGTACTAGAAAGTACCCTACCACCATGCAAACCGTGACCGAACGTCAAGATAAATACACGAAACTAATTTATAGTAGTAGTATTTATAGTATTTTGTGTGCGATTAAGACCCGGTGATCAACATTATTGTGTCAAGACGCGAAAATTTAAAAATAACATAAACACCTCTAAGCCATTAAAAGACGGTAGTAACAATGAAGGGTCTCGGTGAGACCCTTTGGACGGGGAACCCAAAAAGAAGATTATGAATTTAGCATTCAAATAAACAACAGGTTTTTGTTTTATGAACTTTAATAGCGTCACACGGTTTTACTCTTATTTTTATACTATAATAGCAAAAATTGATCTGAAACAAAAGTGTCATGTTAATTGTATGGTTTCCCTATTTAAAGACTACTTCATACGCAGAATGTATTTGAACAACTAGTAAAGTTCCTTAGCTGCTTCTACTTACCATAATCTTGGCGAATTTCAATAAGGAATTCTTTATGGATACGTTTCTATTTTGTATTTTATGCATAACTAGCGACCCGCCCCAGCTTCACACGGGTAGTAAGAATGGGTATAGTAAGCTATCCTTAAAAGGTAGATATATGCCACCGTGGATTTTTTTGTAGATCTATAAAAGAGGAATATCCTACCATGCGTTGTTTTGTTATATCTCAAAGGGATTAGGCAGCGTTTTCGATAAAAGCTCCCAGGTGGCTTAACTTTTTCCGACATTTCCAACAATTATCATCATATTTGAAGGTTTTACTATACAGGTTTTGGTTTTGGGGTTTTGGGGATTGGGTTTGCCAATACTCGCCACGCTTGGCAGGCTGGTTGGCGAGCGCAGTTAGGTGTGATTGTTCAAGGAAGACGCAGCTACCACGGGTAGAGAGGGTGGGGTAGGTACTATTCTTACGCCGGCACCACCACGGCAAAAAAGGGGTTATTGTACATACAATTTTAAACAGTTTTTATTTTGGGCAAAACTCGAGGGAGCTCTGTTGGTCCATAGATATTTTAAGGTTACTGTGGATTTCAGGGAATCTCAAAGTAATGAGCGCTAAAACAGCGATGCCCTGGACTTCGTTTTGCTACTCAAACTTCTATGTATCGCTGTCATGGTCATGGACATACGTTATCTCTTATCTCGTCTCGTTCGTCTCATTATTTTTTCATGAAAAGGGTTTTCCTAATTACATAATAGGTTAGTTGACAATATTTGAAAAATTTGATACATAGTTGATTGATACTCACTTGATATATAGTTTTAAGAACCATTTCTTTGCATCGTACGGAATAAAACTTCGGATTTTTATGATAAACTAATTTTTATTCTACATCCAGAGTCACTCCACACGAAGGAAATTTTCAACGGCCGACATCGGCACAATTTTTTCCACAGACATTTATTTTTAACAATTAATTTATTATTCTGTACAGGTTTCTAAGGTCAAGAGTCTATCTATGTATTGTTTACGCGTTATCTTGTTTATATAAATTATTATTATCGGTCAACGTTGTAAATAAATAACTTACCCAACTCGCGTGTAACCTCTGAAGTGAAGAATGTTTGCATGTTTTTTATTTTATGTATGTCCTTTCGCCCAGTCCACCTTGTTTACGTTATTTTATTGTTTTAGTCTACAGTTTACCTTGTGCTTAACAATTATGGTACCTACGTTGCATACTTAAATGTACTAAGAAATAACCTAAGAGGAAAACAAAACTCAATAAACGAGACACATTACGCCGAAATATGTCCTGAAATGTCACCATTTATCATATAATATCATTTGTCATATCAATCTTAATCTAGGGTTAAAGTACTAGTTTGTGTACCGCGAGCAGAACAGCGACCCGCAAGCAGCACCCGATCACGAGTATAAACTTGCCTGTTCATATGACATTGATGACAATTTGAATTCTGATTTTCTGACATTTGTTTTTTGTTTTTGTTATTGTTTTATTAATTTATTTGACATCTTGATTTATATATTTTGTTTCCATGTTCTTTATTATTTTAATTTTATTTAATCTAAATTTGTGAGATTCTAATGTAATTGGCTTAACCGTTTTTAAATCTCTATAAATACAATTAAACAGTCCAGTCCAGTCTAGTCCAGCCTAATCCAGTCCAGTCTAGCCCAGTCCAGTCCAGTGCAGTTCAGTATAATTAAATTTAATTGATGACTTCATTGGCTCATTTGTTATTGACTAAGGCCTCCATATTGGTTTTAAGAGATTATTTAAGAGCCTTATAACTTGAATTTAAGGCTCTAGAACCATTTTGAGAGCTGTAGGGGAGGGGTACCCTGAGCTGAGCTGCTATTGTAATTCCAGTTAGGCGATCCCGAAACAGTTACGTGAATGAATATCATACTCGTTTATATTTGAGCTAAAACGTGGTCTCTGACATGTGCCTTCTTGATAAGCTCAAAGTCGCACAACGAGCTATGGAGAGGGCTATTCTTGGAGTTTCCCAACGAGATAGAATCAGAAATGAGGGGATCCGTAGACGAACCAAAGTTACCGACATAGCCCAACGGATTAGCAAGTTGAAGTGGCAGTGGGCAGGGCACATAGCACGTAGAACTGATGGCCGATGGGGCTGCAAAGTTCTGGAGTGGAGACCACGGACCGGCAAGCGCAGCGTAGGACTCAAGGTGGACCACAAGGTGGACAGACGACCTCATGAAGACCGCAGGAACGCGCTGGATGCGAGCCGCTTCCAACCGGTCTTTATGGAAGTCAATGGGGGAGGCCTATGTCCAGTAGTGGACGTCCTACGGCTGAAATGATGATGATGATGATGATGATGATATATTTGAGCAATAATGTTTACAATCGCGCAACCTTATTTTCGATCGTCTAACTAGATTGACATTACGAGTAAGAGCTCATGGTATAATCGCTGAGCTGACAGCTGAGAATACGATTATCGAAAGACTTAGCTTCCATAAGGTTCTAAAAGACCTTTAGGACTTTAGCCTCTTTAATGGATTTATACTTAAAGACTTTTCACTAGTCGTACCTACCTTTAATGTACGTCAGTCCGACTTAATTTTACATTTATCTCCCGAATAGTGGACGGTGGAAATTCTGATAGAATGTGCGTTGCTAAGGCAATTTACGTGATATACCTAAATATTAACTTATAGTAGCTTTGTTTTTAGTAATGTCGAACTTTACATTTTTTAAGGTATCGTTAGATTCGTCTTTTTTAATTTTTTTTGACTGACAGGCTAGTTGTTTGACCGTAGCTCACCTGATGTTAAGTGACGGTGTGGTCGGAGATGGTAAAGCACACCTAGCCTGGAATGGAACTTGCTCTCAAGTGAGGCTACTGGAACACACCGTTAGATGCTTGGCGGCAGATTTTCAACTTGAGGGTGGTAGCTAGCCAGCCGAGTACTAGAAAGTACCCTACCACGACGCTATGGTTTCCTCACGATGTTTTCCTTCACCGGCAGCTCAAGCTCATTGTTGGGGTTTGAACCCACGCCCTTCGGCATGCGAACCTACCGCGCTAACCACTGGGCCATCATCGCTAACAAACACAATATATTTTAATAACCCAAGTGTCCTTAGAAGGTGGCTATAAAAAAAACCAAGGTGGCGAATTTTTGGCGCGTAATAGTACGTTATTAAAAAAAAATAACTAAGCCTATCAAGTAGGGTATCTAAATAAAGGAAATTAAAAAGGGATTACAAAACTATACTGAAGTTATATGTTTAAATTTAATTAGGAATAATAAATTTGTTACAACAGTTTTTTTCCTTTAATTATAGCAATTTTTTTCGCAGTCGGTTTATAGACTGCATTTTGTGATTTTTGTCTTTGTGTCACATCATCAGCCATCAAGATGTCCACTGCTGGATATAGGCCTCCTCCTGGGGGGGTTTTGCCAATACTCGCCACGCTTGGCAGGCGGGTTGGCGAGCGCAGTTAGGTGTGATTGTTCAAGGAAGACGCTGCTGCCCATCTTCCGTATTACATCCCTTAGCCGACTTTTACGGCAACCACGGGTAGAGTGGGTGGGGTACTATTCTTACGCCGGTACCACCACGGTCTTTGTTTAGCCATGTTTAATAGTTGTAAATCTGCTTTGTGACGAACCTGTAAGAATATTCTAGCCTTTGGGATGATTTCAAATTCAAAGAAGTTTTATGTTCTTGATTGTGATAGAAAAGATTATCTATCTTATTTTTAACTCCCCAGAATGAAAGGATAAAAATAAAATTACTTAAGTACCGCAGAACATTTTATATTTGACACCAATTACAGCGACGGAATCAAGTTATGCAACTGCATATTGATATTTATTGGTAAATTCAATTTACAAATCAATATTGTGTACATACAATAAACACACATTAAATTCATTTTACATAAAATTAATAATTTACAAACAATAACAATAAAATAATTATAAAAAAATTAACTATCTCTAATAAAAATGATATCAATTATATCTCCAAAATTTAGCCAAAAACCGAGTGACTTTACGTTAATCTTGTGTAATATTGTAACATCATTATAACAATAAAATCATGAAACAAAAATAAATATACATTAAAAAAAATGCAATAATCAAGTGATTTTTACAATTATATAAATCTAGTCCACACTCAAAGTTCTAAAAGTTCCCGCAATTCCTGAGAAATCTTCGTTATATTTTGACGAGGTCCGCAAAGATTCTATTGTACAAATCTTGCTCATCTCTCTGAAATATTTAATATTATCTTCGGAGCTAAATTCTTCCACAATATCATCTAGAACAGAAAATAATTCTGACTTAATTCCAAAAGTACAAACGGACATCGATTGTCGCAGCAAGCAGAACCGCAAGGTGCATCTAGTTGGCTTAAATACATTTATGTGTTCCCACGTGAACACTATTTTTTGTCGGGATAAAAAGCTTTTGTGTTAATCCAGGGTGTCATCTACCTCCATATCAAATTTCATCAAAATTGGTCCAGCCGTTTGAGCGTGAAGAAGTGACAGACATACAAACACACTCGCAAACTTTCGCTTTTATAATATTAGTGTCATTTCTTTTTTTATCCATAGTAGACCTATCGCATCAAATTTTGTGTTCAAATCAATGGTGAAGAATTACTCACTTTGTTCTGGTTTGAAGGGTAACCACCAAAATTAACACACCACATTCGTTTTGTTAGTAAAAGTTCGGGGTACCGCAATGGTCATGGGCAGGCGCTATATTTTACTTTTTATCATATAAAAAGTAATGCGGGAACGACATGCTTTTTTAACCCCCGATGCAAAAAGAGGGGTGTTATAAGTTTGACGTCGATGTCTGTCTGTGTGTGTATGTGTCTGTCTGTGGCATCGTAGCTCTCAAACGGAAGGGCCGATTTCGATGCGGTTTTTTTTATTTGAAAGCCAGTTTCCTTGCGGTGGTTCTTAGCTGTTTGGTTAATTGCGTAGGGGGTTTTTTAAATATTTATTATTGTGAACGTAATAGGAGGAACGAGGCGCTCTCGTGATGGTAAGAGACAACGCCTGTCCATGACCATTGTAGCGATACACAGAACTCTGAATAATAAAAGAAAGTTCAGGACCTTGGTGCTGTGGTGCTCATTACTTTGAGACATTAGATGCTTAGTCTCAACAGCCCTGTAAATGTAAAGTTCTGAATACCGTTGCAATGGTCTTGGGTAGATTTTGTTTCTTACTATCAGGAGAGCATCCTGTTCGTCTCATGCTTCATAACAAATAAACAGAGAGCGTTACCCAGAACTTTAAGTAACAAAAACAAGGATACCGTCGCTCTGGCGATCATAACTTTGAGTCATTAGATGTAAATCTTATTTGCGTTATAAGTGAGCTAGCTCCCTTCAAACGCCCTTCATACCAGAACACACAAGCAATGTTCGCCAATTGAAATTGTACCGTAGTTTTTTATTTTTTTAATAATTATTTTTGGCAACTTTATATTAATTCAAAATAAATTAACTCGTCGCTCACTGTTGCTTTGTAAGACGTATCATGTAATAGGAGAAGCCACTGGCACCTGACACACAGTCTAACTAGTTCGGGAGCCTATGGAACTTTTATTTCTATTGTATGTTTTATGTCGAATAAAGTTATTTTGATTTTTGATTTTTGATTCACCTTGATGATTTCCTATTAAGGTAATCTACCACTTACAAAGTGAACTACAATTTGTATATACATACATACCATTTATTTCAGATAAACTCTTTTCATTTCCACCATATTCTAATGGCAATAGTTCTTTTGGAATATATTGATACAATTCTTCAATTTCTTTCAAAACGTGAACCCTCTTTCCTAGTTTTTCACTGATCATTTGCTTAAATATTTTTATGAGTACATCAATTGTTTTTGATGATGACACGAAGAAAAAGTTCTGTGCTCTGGTATCATAGCCTTCCTGAAAAATAATAATTTAATATTTATATTACACTAGCTGCGGCCCGCAGTGTTACCCGCTGGTCCCACATGAACACAATTTTTTACGGGTTAAAAAGTACCTACCCTATGTGTTAATCCAGGGTGTCAGCTACCTACATACCAAATTTCATCAAAATTGGTCCAGGCGTTTGAGCGTGAAGAAGCAATTCTTTCTTTCTTTCTTTCAAAAACACAAACTCTCACCTTTATAATAAACGACGTTTTCTACGAGTAAAATGTAACCTAGCTAGATCGATTTATCGCCCCTGAAACCCCTTGTTTCATCCAATAGATAGAGTGATTCATCAAGGTTTTGTGTAAATTGGTTGAAATATGATGATAATTGTCGGAAAAAGTCAAGCCACCTGGGAGCTTTCATCGAAAACGCTGCCTAATATGATGCTAATGCCTTTTGAGATATAACTAGACAATGCATGGATACATTCATCTTTAATAGATCTATAAAAAAGTCCGCGGTGGCACATATCTACCTTTTAAGGATAGCTTACTACCCCCATTCTTACTACCCGTGCAAAGCCGGGGCGGGTCGTTAGTTATTCTATATATACTCGTAGATTAAAAGTGTTCATACGTACCAAAAATATCGTGCATATCTGTTTCAACTCAATTAAATTTAATTGAGAGACAAAATCCAGAATGTTTATATCGCGTATGTCGATTACGATCGAAACACCTTTGCTATAATCATGGGCTTTTAAGTACTCAGATAACTGTAAAATGCAAGGAATTCATTAAATTGTCATTTTAATGTTAATATATGCATAGTGAAGAGGCGTACAAAATGGCATAGGTGAGTAAAATGACACACTTAGTTTTCTCCCAAACTAGACATAATTATATGTTCTCACAAGAACGTATAGATGGCCGTTTACTAACCAGTCATAACCTGTGGCGATGCCAATAGCTTCCGTCTAGCAGTGGGATGTGGATACTTTTTTGTTTGATTTTTGCAGTCACGAGTTTTACTAAGATAAATATTGTTTAATCGAAAAAGTAAGTGTTTTTGTGACGTTAATTAATTGTAATTTTACTAACTCCAAGAATGTGTTGAAATCTTTTTTTTTTTTTACTATATTTTTGATTATTGTTTTCTAATGTTTGAGGTTATAAAGTGGACAAAATGGCATACTTCTAGTTCATGTAAAATAACATAGTATCGTTTAACCGACATTTTTTTCCTTTCAATTAATCGAACATGCAGACACCGTTGGGTTAAAACCTCCATGGAAAAGATTATTGAAGCTGTGAATAAAAAAGAAAACAACAGTTTTGTTGTTAACTTTAACGATGAAGCCAAAGTGAAACTCTCTCTTCTGCTTATTTGCGAGAAAGGTTTCAAAAGCTTTGGACTTTAGTTCCGACAGTGAAAATGAGTACTTTTTCATACACATTACACTGAAGGCGGAGATGATGATAAAGATGGTCCTTGATTTTCTTGCAATGTAACCTGTATTCTACGTCCAAACCAAAAGAGGCTTGGTTAAAGTGCTTGAAATGTAAAAGATGGGTTTTTGCATCATGTGCAGGTGTTCCCTTTTTTATGATGTATTATAGGCTTGCGTTTGATCGCCATCTCACCTGATGTTAAGTGAAGATGCGATTTACGATGGAGCACGCTCGCCTAGGAGATACCGTTCACTCTCGACTTGAAGACACCCAGATTGTATCCATCAGGGTACACCCACTCAGGTAACGCATTCCACGGTTTATAATAAAGAGTTTTACGTGTGTACTATGTCTCTAATGGGCTGATTTTAAGTACAAATTTACTATATCATTTTGTCCGCACCACATGTGTCATTTTTTTCGACTAAAGCGGACAAAACAGTTTTTATTCTAGTTTTTAGAAATGTTTAACAATTCTATTATTTTTGTTTAAAGGTTGATTGTTTCTCTTTAATTCCAACAAGGTAACGAACCAAAGAACATGGAAATCCATAAGGTGTTTAATTTTATTAATAAATAAATAAGGTTTTATGACTGATTTTATAACTAGTATGTCATTATGTACGCCTCTCCCCCAGGTTAAGTATTTAGCTTAAGTTTTTAAGTTTTACGCATCAGTTTTATTATAATTAAGTGTTTAAAATACATATTTAAAAGTGTTACTAATTAGAATACCTATTGGAATAACTTACTAAAACGTTGAAGCGATAAATATCTAAAAATATCTTGGGTGAATACTTGGCGGGCATACATTTATAAAACAGTATTCTTATATTATCTTTGGTAAGTTTTGGGAGTATAACTGAGTATCTGAAAATAATAATAATTATTATATGATAGTTTTTGGTTTTGTTAAGTGGAATTTTACGTAATATAATTTATATATTAAAACTAAACTAACTTAAAATTAAATAAAAAGGCCGTCAGATGAGGGATATGTGGCCAGAATGCTGGCAGCATTGCCACGTTGGATGGCAATGCTAAGCTTTTGACCAAAGTAGATGCCAGCATTCTGGTCACCTGAAGCCTCCTTTTTGGTTTGATTATGACCTGTAAAATAGTCTGAGAGCTTTCGTGGCTTAACCTTAAGCAAACAGGGCAAACTAAATAAAACTATTTAAAAATAGCCGCTGTACTAGAAAACCTTCAAGAGTAAAGAGACAAAATGTAAACCAACGCTGGAAGAATAGTCTTACAGCAATTGTCTTCCTTTCTTCCTCTCTTCCTTTATTCCTTTCTTCCTCTCTTACTTTCTTCCTTTCTTCCTTTCTTCCTTTCTTCCTTTTTTCCTTTCTTCCTTTCTTCCGTTCTTTCTTTCTTCCTATCTTCTTTTTTTCCTTTCTTCTGTTAAAATTTAAGAAATCAAAGGCCCTATGTTTGATGGATCACTTGAGATGATTCGAGGCTGCTTTCATTTTCGCTATTTTATTTGTCAGGAAAAGGCTAGTATTTTTTTTTAATTTTTCAAATTATTAAAACATCGGAAATTTATCACCCAGTGTGAACCCAAGCGCGTCGCTACGTTTATAATGAAAAAAAAAAAACGAAAAAATTCAAGTCTCACTCGCGCGCTAAAGGTGTTGTACAAACTTTTGCGTAGATAAGCATCCATCATGGGAAACGAGCCTAGATTATTACTTTGAAATCGCCTGAAAGTTGCTCTATTGAAATGTGAAGTCGGATTAAAGATTAAACTTAATCTTATATCAAACCTATAATAAGCTTCGTATCTGATGAATATCTATATATCTGATCGATTTATAGCGATGATAGCTCAGTGGTTAGCGTGGTCGGTTCACATGCCGAAGGGTGTGGGTTCAAACCCCAACAATGAGCTTGAGCTGTCGGTGAAGGAAAACATCGTGAGGAAACCATAGCGTGGTGGTAGAGTACTTTCTAGTACTCGGCTGGCTAGCTACCACCCTCAAGTTGAAAATCTGCCGCCAAGCATCTAACGGTGTGTTCCGGCAGCCTCACTTTGGAGCCAGTTCCATTCCAGGCTAGGTGTGCTTTACCATCTTCGACCACACCGTCACTTAAAATCAGGTGAGTTGTGGTCAAACACCAACCCTGTCAGCCATAAAAATAAAAAAAAGTTCTACGAAATTTTCTAATTCTTTAGTCAAGGGTTTACAGGTAGGAAGTTTTATAGGTACATTATTATTGATGCATTTTACTTACATTACATCCCGTATAACTTTCAAATCATTTTTAGCATCGCATTTTTCAAAAAAGTTAGGAAGCAGCGTCCTGAGCGTACAAATCTTGTCCAATTGCCCTTTTGCTCTTTCAATTGAACCTTTCAACAGTATTATTACCCTTTCTAAATACTCCCTTGCTGAAAGAAAAGGTTTTAATTACTGTTAAATTCTATTTTTTTTTTGTATCGTATGTATGTTTTGCCAGTATCAAGTAGTCAATATTCTCAAGTCTCTCAAGATCGTAGTCCTAGTCATAGTCAAAGTCACATAAAGTTAAGCTGAATCAAATTAAAAAGCAGTAGAAAATTCAATAAAAGCTTCTGCGGAGTTTTAGAAACAACAAGAAAGTATCTTTTACTTGGTGGTTGATCTCCTTAGGTCGTCAGCGTAGGTACCACCGTACCAGATATTCTGCCGCCAAGCAGTAGTGTGTACACATTAATGTGTTCCAGTTTGAAAGGTACTGCAGCTAGCGCAATTACTGGGCTGTTGAGACTAATCATCTAATGTCACAAAGTAGGTAATGAGCGCCAAAACAGACTTTATTTTGTCACTTAAAGTTCTGTGTATCGCTGTAATGGTCTTGGACAGGCGTTATCTCTTACCATCAGGAGAGCGTTTTGTTTGCCTTATTACTTTTACATTAAAACACTTCTTTGTATAACGTCGGGTGATAAAATTGGAGCAATCAATTGATCTTTGATTTATCGGCTTCTACAATGTTCTACAGTGAAATTGATCGTCGAAAGAATGTCACATCTTTTTTAGGTCATTCAAAACCTTGATCAACCGGTTCTCTGATTCAAAATCGAGGGCTTGTAGTCAGACGAACAGAAATGTTACCTGCACCACGACCTGAGCAACATTAAAATAACCTTCAAATCTTGTTTTCCTTTTCAACTTGCAGGTTTGACTTTGTAAAAACAAGTTTCCTTATAAGTTGCAAGTGTCACAAGATACCTACGACAAACGTAATACACGTATAATAATTTAATGTATCATTATGTAACTGTGTCATTTTTACCCGACTGCCAAGAATACATATAACAAATACATATGTATACCTAACCCATATGTATTTTTCGCGCGTATCTTGTATGTATGTAAATTTCTTTATTACCTTGTATCTTTCAAATGGGCGAAGGATTACGACAATTAAGGTATCGTTAGATTCGTCTCAATAACTTTAGTGTCTTTAGAGGGTGATTTTCAAAATAAAATGTTGGATTATTAGCGCGAAATAGTAATAAGTACGTTATTTAAAAAAAAAAAAAACCAAGCCAATCAAGTAAGGTATCTAAAGTTTTTTTGGCGGGAAACGTCCAACTTGAAAGGCGGGAATTTTTCTGTTACTTAAAAATAATTGATATATATCTTAAATAGTGGTCAGGAGGGAGTAATTTGTATATATTTTTATTCTTAGTTTATTAGTTCGTGTATATTTTCATTTTTCGGTAAGTTTCATACATTTCTCACTTAATTATGGAGGAGCCCCCTGACCCAGGGGGCTCTGTTCCTCAGCCTTCGCGTTTTGTTACAATATCAAACGAGTCAGGCATGGAAACAGATACTTCATCTGCTTCCAACCGCAAGCTGAAACGCCCTCGCACTACTAAAATATGTCGCCATTGCAATAAACGCAGACGAAGCCGTGGCTCCTCTGCAGAAGTTAAGGATACAGATTGCGCATGTGACTCCGCCGAAACTACTATTGACAATCCCAAACCGATTAATTTAAATATTGACCAGACAACCCGCCCGCAACCTTCACCTATAGGTAGGGTAACTTATGAAAATACAGACGCGGCTCCTTACATTGTGCATATTCAACGTGAACAAGTAAATCCGAATGATAATACGACTCTGCACCCTATTGCCTTTGGGAAATTTCTGCAAAAGCAAAATTTTGATGGTATTGTAAATGGTAGCTTAAAAAAAATTGGTCGAAACCGAATATCCCTTGCTTTCACGCACTTTGATAAAGCCAACAATTTCCTAAGCCATCATAGCCTCAAAAAGAATAACTGGAAGGCATTCATACCCACTTTCAATGTTACTCGCATGGGTATTGTTAGGGGAGTACCTGCAGAGTGGTCTCCAGAAGAAGTATTAGATAATATAAATGTGCCTTTTGGATGCGGTAAGATTTTAAAAATTAGACGGTTAAATTTTAAGTCATCTGTAGACGGCTCCCCAATGTGGAAGCCATCTCAAACAGTGATTCTGACGTTTGATGGACAAGTCTTACCTAAACGAATTTACATGTGCTACAATGCTCTACCGGTTGAATTATATATCTTCCCAACTGTTCAGTGTTACTCATGTTCAAGGTTTGGACACACAAAGGCACTGTGCAGGTCTAAGCCCCGTTGTTATAAGTGTGGACAAGCTCACACAGGTGAAACTTGTTACATTAGTGAAGACAAGGCCACTTGCTGTCTCTGCTCAGGGTCCCATTTTGCCACAAGCAAATGTTGCCCAGAGTTGGACAGGCAGAAACGTATAAAACGTTCCATGGCTGAGTCATGTGTCTCATATACTGAAGCGAGCAAGTTACATGCACCTGTGGTGCGTTCCTTTTCCGACATTACTGCAAGCCGTCCAGCATCAAACAGAATTCAACCCCCATCTCATTCATCTCCCACGATATCATACAGAAAAACCGTTACTCGACAGCCACACTCACCACACCAATTTTCCAAAGGCTATGACCGCTCAGCTCACCAAGAACTTGTAAAAGATTATGACATGCCATGCCTTACTAATGGGCTTGCTTGCAAGCCAAATTCCTCACATACTGAGGAACAATCTATTATTGAAATAATTATGACTTTAATAAGCACCCTTTCACAGTCCACAATAATAAAATCAGACCACGCTGCACCAATAATTGAATCTTTAAAAAAAATCATATACATCCATAATGGATGTACATCAGAAAAACACTGTGAACAGTAATTATGCTTCGGCAGTTCCAATGCACTACCCTCATGTGGTGTTGCAGTGGAACTGTCGCAGCGCTAATGATAAGAAGCAAGAACTTATTTACCTAGCCAATAAGTATGACCCATCAATAATTGCCTTATCAGAAACTTGGTTTAGGCCAGGTTCTGTTTTTAAATTAAAAGGTTACTCCTGTCTTAGAGAAGACAGAAGTGATAGATATGCAGGAGTAGCACTCCTCATTAAGAACAATATTGTGTATAATTATATCCAACTTCCTCCACACAATAATTTCACTATAGTAGCTGCCCTTATCACTGGTATATGTTTTGTGTCAATATATATTGCCAAACCATCTTCTACTTCATTCCAGGAACTTAGTAACATCCTTCAGGTCTTACCTAGGCCCTTAATATTATTAGGAGACTTTAACTCTCACCACAGGTGCTTTGGTAGTACTAAATCTGATAGCAATGGAGAAGAACTTCTGAATTTAATTAATGAACATAATCTCTGCATTCTCAACACAGGTTCACCTACACGTCGCACAATTTTCAACCAACATCAGAGTTCTGTAGACCTATCTATTACAACACCTTCCCTGGCCGCTTCCCTTACATGGTACACACTCTCTTCTACTTTTTATAGTGATCATTTCCCCATAGTTATTTCTTTCCCAGGTAAAAAATCTAGAACCCTTCCACCGAAACCTAGATTTAAATATAGGCTAATAGAAAATAATTGGCAAAGTTTTAAAAACCACATAGAGGATAACATAATGAACTTACCTAAAGACACTTTAAATGTAGAGTTATGTTCTCAAGAGTTTTCTAAGCTCATGATTGGAGCAGCCGATTCTAGTTTTCCAGTTAAAAATGCTTCTAAGGGCAAAATACCTTCTCCTCCCTGGTGGGATAATGAGTGCACTTTAGCTACTAAGAAAAGGAAAGAGGCAGAAAAAGTTTATAATTTAAACATGACAAATGATAACTTCAATAGTTTAATGGATATTATATCAGAAACAAAAAAACTTTTAAAAGATAAACGCTTTCAAGGCTGGAGAAAGTTTTGCAGTTCCATCTCTCCAAGAACACCTTCCTCAGTCATGTGGACAAATATTAAACGTTTTCGTTCAGGGATAGCTCAGAATACTTTTAATACAATTCCACCGTCTTTAGCCGAAGATTTTTTGAATAACTTAGCACCTTCTTTTGTACCAGAACAAGACTTAGTTCAGATTTCTTCAAGTTCAAATAATTCATTCCTTAGTTCAGCTTTCACTCTGGAAGAGCTTAAAGGTGTCCTGTCTTATGTTAAGGACTCGGCTCCTGGAGAAGATGGGATTCCTTATTCTTTCTTTTCCCATCTTGGAGAAAATGGTCTACTTTACTATTTGAAGATTGTGAATTCTGTGATTCTGACAGGTGACGTTCCGGAATCTTGGAAGTCACAAACAGTGTTGCCTATATTAAAACCCAACAAAGAACCATCCGAAGCTTCTTCATACCGACCCATAGCTTTATCTCCAGTTATAGCAAAAGTAGCAGAACACCTTATCAAAAATAGGCTAGAATGGTTTTTGGAAAGCAACAATTTACTCGCAGGGTCACAGTTCGGTTTCAGGAAAGGAAAAAGCACCATGGACAGCACTGGTATATTGATATCGGACATTCGGCTAGCATTTACTCAAAATGAATCTGTAGTCGCCGCATTCATAGATATCAAATCAGCCTATGATAATGTTTGCCTGTCAATATTAAAGAAAAAGTTACTTAGATTACAAGTTCCACAAAACCTTATTACTTTTATCATAAATTTTTTATCTGGTCGCTTAATAACAATTAATGGTTCAAGCAGAAAACTCTGGAGAGGGCTTCCACAGGGGTCGGTGCTCAGCCCTATCCTTTATAACGTTTATACGCATGACCTAGAAAGTTCATTGTCTGGAACCTCTAAAATTCTACAATATGCTGATGATGTGGTGATTTATAGTTGTAATAAGTCAATTCATAACGCCTGTGTCTCAGTATCTACATCATTAGACCTTCTTAAGATCTGGTTAGACAAAAACGGACTAGATCTATCTGTATCTAAGAGCTGTGCGCTACTTTTCTCTAGAAAACGTATGCCTCCTCCAATAACTTTAAAATACAATAGTAAACCTATTCCTGTTAAATCACAAATAAAATTTTTAGGCCTAATTTTAGATTCCAAACTCTCGGGAAAACCACATTGTGAATACGTGTCAGAAAAATGTGAACGTGCTCTAAACATCCTTAGATGCCTGTCAGGTGTCTGGTGGGGGGCGCACCCTTTCTCATTAAAACTAGTTTACAATGCATTGATTAGGAGTGTTTTGGATTACGGAACATTTTTGCTGGAACCCTCTAGCGTCGCTGGAATGAACGAACTAGATGCTATTCAAGCTAAAGCTCTTAGAATTGTAACTGGGGCTATGAAATCTAGCCCAATTAACGCCCTTCAGGTCGAATGCGTTGACCCGCCTCTTAAATTTCGTAGGCAGTTTTTAGCAGATAGATTTTTTTATCGCATTCTACAGTTTTCAAATCATCCATTAATTATCAAAACTCAACAACTATCAGTTCTAGTCGATTCATCTCCTTACTGGACTAACAAATCATTGCCACATCTTGTTATTAGTTACAGATCTTATAAAAATATATCTGCACCGACACACCGTTCATTTCGTTTCCCACTCTTTGAAACACACTTTAGATCCCTCATTATCATCCCGGATATCCATATAAACACTGGTATTTTAAAAGGTGACACAAATGCCAACACCTATTTTAAAGCTGTAATTGAAGAGCGCTGGCCTGGTTGGCATCAAATCTACTGTGATGCCTCAAAGCACACATCAAACCGTAATGTCGGTGTTGGTATATATCATCCTCAATACAATATTGTACAAAAAATTAAATTTCCACCTGAAACTTCAATATTCACAGGTGAATGTTTTGGTATTTTTATGGCCTTACAATATACACTGTTACTGAGACTTCCCAAAGCTATTATATTCTCAGACTCTATGAGCGCACTGAAAGCTTTGGCGAAGTTCCCGTTCAAGACCAATATCTTCTCTCCAATAATTATTAAGACTAGGGAAATGTTAGAGAAATGCGCAAGTAAGGGTTATTCTGTTTCTTTTGCCTGGATTCCCAGTCACAGCGGTATAGTTGGCAATGAAAGAGCAGATGAGTTGGCAAATGAGGCAATAGATAGCGGAGACATTTTTTATTTCAAAAATTACACTCAAGACTTGGCTGCTCTTCCTAGGCTTCTCCTCAAGGAATCTTGGGGAGAAGCATGGACAAGTAGTAGCCAGGTAAAAGGCAAATATTACCATTCCATTCAGCCCGAAATTCCGAGCAAGCCGTGGTTTTTTAAATCAAGGCTTAGTAAAAGAGCCACGTCTGTGTTGATACGAATGCGATTGGGTCACATGTGCAGTCCTGCTCACCTTGCTCGTTTTCGCATTATTGACGACGATACTTGTGAATGTGGGGAAGATGTTGGTAACGAAGACCATATTTTCCTCAGCTGCCCATTGTACGATCATACTCCATTATATAATAGTTTATCGGTTCTAGAAATTCCATTCCCCACTAGTGTAAAGTGCTTGCTTCTTACTCATTCCATTCATATTTATAAGATACTAGCTTTATTCATTGAAGCTAATGATGTAAAATTGTAGAATATGTAAATAGTAGTAGATTTAGAATAGTCGTTAAGTTATTGTAAATAATTCTATTAATATATTAATTTTTTTCCTTTCATGTACATATTGCGACATTTTATCCATCCCCTCTGACCATTTCCATAATCACTTCCCTTCATCCTTAATTTTGTTTGACGATCCTTACGTTTCCCCATAAAAAATATTAAAAAAAAAAAAAACCGTCCTGATACACCTAACTCTCCTTCTCCGTCTTGTTACGTTCCCTAACCTCACTCAATAAAGAAGCAAAAAAGGAAAACGAAGAGAAACTTGACACTGGCAAATGCACAGAAAGTGCGACGCCAATTCCTATTAGTAGGAATAAGAAAAAAAAAAAAAAAAAAAAAAGGTATCTAAATTAAGACAATTAAAGGAGGATTACAAAAATATATCTAACACCTTTAAAGGAGCAATTCTTATATATATATATATATATATATATAAGTCAAGCAAAGCTCGGTTAACCAGGTACTATAAGTTATATGTTTAAATTTAATTAGGAATAATAAGTTTGTTTAAAAAGTTTTTTTCGTTTTATTATATATAGTACCTGGATGACCGGCTAAAAACACGTATAAAATGACGTTTTCTAAAACTGAAACCTAGCTAGATCGATTTATCGTCCCCGAAACCCCCTGCATATTAAATTTCAGATTATATATATAGGTATATAACCTGAATCTTGGAAACGGCTATATATATATATAGCCGAAGGACGCGGGTTCAAACCCTAACAATGAGCTTGCCGGTAAAGGAAAAAACATCGTGAGGAAACCATAGCGTAGGTAAGTGGTACTTTCTTTCCTACACAGGACACAAATATAACACAGAAATTGTAGTAAATAAAATTGTTTTGAATTGACGCAATATTGAATTTTTGGGAAAGCACACCTAGCCTGGAATGGAAAAGGCTCCCAAGTGAGGCAACCGGAACACTATTAGATGCTTGGAGACAGATTTTCAACTCGAGGATGGTAGCTAGCCAACCGAGTACTAGAAAGTACCCTACCACCATGCTATGGTTTCCTCACGTTGTTTTCCTACACCGGCAGCTCAAGCTCATTGTTGGGATTTGAACCCACGCCTTTCGGCATGCAAACCGACCGCACTAACCACTGACCTATCATCGCTACAAAAGAATAATAACATGTAACAAAAGAGCAATAGTTTCATTCGACATGAAACTTGAGCTACTTAATTACCTAGACTAATATAAAGGATACCTTTTACACTGGAATAATGTTCCGTAAGACAAATATATACCAAATTTCAAGTGGATACGTCTTGTAGTTAGTTTTGGGATAATCCCACAGAAATCTAACATTTTCCCGAGATAAAAAAAATATTTTTTTATATGTTAAATCAGGTTATAAACTATATGTGTGCCAAATTTCATCCAAATCTGTTTAGCCGTTTTTGCGTGATTTAGTAACAAACATCTGAACAAAGCATCCACGTTAGTCATACAAATATATTATAATTAGCTGCGTGGTGATGGATAATGATGATGATGATGAAAAGTATCCTATGTTTTATTCCAAGGTCTAAAGTATCTACATGCTAAATTTCATCCAGATCCGTTCAGCTGTTCTGGCGTGATTGAGTAACAAACATCCATCCAAACTTTTACATTTATAATATTAGTGGGATTAAACCCCAATACAATAAAACAAGCTAATAATACTCGTTAACAGTAATACATATATATTATCTGTATTAAATTTAGTACCTGGATGACCGAGCTTTACTTGGTTTTTCATTGCCTGCAAACACGGATAAAACGACGTTTTCTAAAATTATCGCCCCCGAAACCCCCTGCATACAAAAATTCATGAAAATCGTTGGAGCCGTTTTAATACATAATACAAGAATTGCTCGTTTAAAGGTATTAGATAGATATATTTTATTATTATTAGATTAGATAGGCACAATTACTTACGAAAGTCCTTTCTCACAAAATGGGTTTGCTTCTTGACCCAAGCGTCTAAAAGATCGATTGCTTCATCCATTTGACCAGGTTTATCCAAATTATACACTTTCCGAAGTTCAACCAGCGTGTTTGGATGGTGTTTTAAAATTTTATTATCGGGTAAATACTCCATGCTTCTGACTTGGATGAAACACTTTTTGCAAATGAATGTACGGAGGAAAATGAAAATGAACAAGAGGTTGGTACCTACGTATATAAGCTGATAATAATTATGTTGGTAAGCAAAAGGTATCGATGACACGAAATGCACGTGTTGAATATTAAGTTTTGAAACAATTCATTAAGTTTTTTATGGTTAACAGTCTAGTCTGACCACTTGATGATAAGTGACGGGTGGTCGAAGAGGGTAACACACCTTACCTGGAATGGAACTGGGTCTCAAGTGGGGTTGCCAGAACACATGATTAGGTGTTTAGCGATAGATTTTGAACTTGACGGTGGTAGCTAACCAGCCGAGTATTAGAAAGTATCCTTCTATGGTATAGTTTCCTCAGGATAATTTCCTTCACTGGCAGCAGCTCTCAAGCTTATTGTTGGGATTTGAACCCACGCCATTCGGCATATGAACCGAACGCACTAACCACTGAACTGTCATCGCTACAAAGATGTAATCATCATCAGCAGCCTTTTGTAGTCCACTGCTGGTCACAGGCCTCTCCCAAGACATGCCACTTAGCCCGATTCTTGGCGTTTCGCTTCCATCCACCGCCAGCTGTCCAACGTATATCGTCACTCTATCGAGTCTCAGGGCGTCCTACGCGACGTTGGCCAAGTCGCGGTCTCCACTCTAGAACACGTCTACCCCAGCGGTAATCGGTCCGCCGCTATAAAGTTTATATATGACACAATAATTATAAGTACGGAAACCTTTGATTAGTATAATCAAAGACGGAAACGTATGGAAATATTTATCATCTAAACATAAAACATACGAAGACGAAACGTGGCAGTGATGAAGGCTCTGGGCCGAGAGGAGACGATTTAAATTCAAACGTAGTAGTGTAATTATTAAATGTAAAGAAAAAAAATTTGGATTGTGTGTATGCCTCGAGCATTCATGCTTACCATCGAAGGCTTCGTCTTGCGGCGGCGTCGTGTGTCTGGTCGCTCTATTCCCTCAGATATGGTTGTTGAGGAGGGTGATGGCTGGCACATGCGTCATACTCGTGATCGGTTGCTGCTTGCGGGTCGCTGATCTGCTCGCGGTATACACACAATCTAGTATTTTATCCCTAGATTAAGATTAATTTGACTAACATTCCTCTTTTTTTGGTAGCTCACTTTGTGGATTGTACCAGAATATCAAGTATTTCAATATTTATAAGCATATGGAGAAATATCAAGTGAAATAAGTCCCAAAAAGTAAGTCACATGTAAGCCTTGTCCCAAGTATTGTTGACTTTATTCGAAGCCAAAATTTAGGACGAAATTCGTGTTATGGCAATTCGTTCGAATCGATTGTAACAATATATCAAAATCAGACGAGCAGTTTACATACAAAAATACAAGCATACATACACTGCTACAGACACAAGCTTTCTTTTCGGGTTTGCTAAATAATAACTTAGGTAGTTAGGTACTTACATAAAACTAAGAAATCAATTTAAACAATTGCAATTAGGAATATTTTATTTATTATCTCATATCAACTCACAAATCTTAATCTAAACAAATGCTTTAAAATTGATTTCACAATAAACAATCAACTTACTGTATTCGTTAAATTACTGCTATAAAATAATAACACTAGTTATTTTGTCAAGGTTTTATGTAAATTGGTTGAAATATGATGATAATTGTTGGAAGTGTAGGAAAAAGTCAAGCCACCTGAGAGCTTTCATCGAAAACGTTGCCTAATCCCTTTGAGATATAACAAAACAAATCGTGGTGGGATAATATATATTGTTAACTATAGCGGAAAATAGTAAAAAATACCCCAATTACACTGGAAAATATTCATAGAAATTGTCAACTAAAGCGGGAAATAGTCGTAGGCCTTTCCAACTATTGTGATTCGACGAATTGTGTTAACGACAAATTATATTTTCGACGAATTGTGATTCGACGAATTTTCCGCAGACTGTTGCAGCTATATCCAAAACTTAATTATGCCACACGATAGCCGCATAATAAAAAATCCGAAAAAGGACTTAGTGTTATAAAATGATTTAATATAACATTTATACAATACTCTCAAGTAAAATGTGTTCGTAAAGTAATACTTATAAATGTACAAGCGGCTGTGTCGTGGACACACCTCAATTTACTATTATATGTGTAGCTACAATGTGTTTCACCGAGACGTAGCAATACAGCGTTACAAACTCGTCAATAGAGGATCTTTGTTCATTATGAACATCTTTTGCTACAGGCACAACTCTAAAAACGTGAAAAAAGCTGTTCTAGAAAAAAGTTTATTGAGTTTCGATTGAATGTTTAAAACAGCTTTTTTTATAGTTGTCCATAGCAAAAGTTGTTCCTAATCAACAACACAACATTGTCCCGTCAGCGCAGTTCCTACAGTCCAAGCTTATTACCCTATTTAAATGCTCTTAACCTATTACAATTCAGATAATTGATTGATTCAGGTGTTACTTTGCGGAAGTTCATTTTGAGTGTTCCAGGCATTTATTTAGTTTATTTCCGCTCTACAGTCGTTTCAGTTAAGATTAAAATTTAACAAACTTAAAGACAATTAAACTTGCCAGATTCCACGTGAGGATGCCTCGTGTAAAGGCAAAACACGTGTCGGCAACTGATTACTGCAGCGAGAAGAGGATATAAAGACTTGTGGTTATTTTAATTAGTGTTTTGTTTAATTTGTTTTAAAGATAAGTAAGATAAGTTTTTTAAAATTGTCGTCAAATAAAAATTTTAAATCTTCTTCACTGTTATAACTAAAGCGACAGTCAAGCGGTAAGAAACTAAATAAATACCTTAAACATTCTTCACAGCAAACAGTTTTTAGATTATTGATTGAATCAGGCGTTACTTTACGGAAGTCCATTTTGAGTGTTCTAGGTATATATTTAGTTTATTATAACAACTACTTATTGTTAAGCAAAAATAAACTAAATATATACCTAGAACACTCAATTTTTTGATCGCTAATTTAAACAAATTCGAAAAAAAAACATACGATGTGTGAACTTGTATGGAGCATACAAAATAACAAAAAAAAATGTATTCACAATTTTTTTCTCGAATGAAAGTAGTGTTCTGTAAGTAATTTCCTTTTTTTAATTAGAGACAGGAGAGTAACACTTCTCAACTGATGTTAAATGATAGTGTGGTCGAAAATGGTAAACACACTTAGCATGAAATGAAACTATAGCTCTTAAAATCAGACTGCCGGAACACACCGTCAGGTGCTTGTCGGCAGAATTTCGACTTGAGGGTAGATAGCCAGCCGAGTATTAGAAAGTACCCTACCACCAAGCTATGATTTAATCATGTTTTTTTTTTATTTTTTAACTGCTCATTGCTAGAGTTGGAATAGATAGGAACGAGTAGATTTATATCATTGCTACAGTTTGATGAAAGAACTTTTAATTTAAAACAATTAGTCCACAGATAAAGTTCTAAAAGATCCAGATATTCCTAGCAGGTCATTTTTCACCTGTGAATCTTCAATTCGAAGTTTCGGGTCGATTCGAGCTTTGCTCATTTCTTCGAAGACTTCAATGTTCTCTTTTGTGCTGAATTCTTCCACCCAATCCTCTGAAAAGAAATATGTTTTTGATATAAGTATAAGTTAGGCGCTTTAATAGCAAGAGAAGGTGATTTTTTTTATATTTAAGAGTTAATGTAAAAGTAATGAGACGAACGATACGCTCTCCTGATGGTAAGAAAAAATGCCTGTCCATGAACATTGCAGCGAAACACAGAACTTTGAGTAGGTAATAAAACAAAGTCCAGGGCATCGCTGATTTGGTTCTCATTACTTTGAGACATAACATCCAGCTGCAGTACCCTTCAAACCGGAACACAGTAATGTTTGCACACTACTGTTTGGCTGCAGAATATCTGGCACTGCGGTGGTACGTGAACAAACAAACAAACAGTGTAAGCTAGCTTACTAGCTAGGTAGGTATTTGGTTACCCCTCAGGCCATAATAAAATGACATAGTTTTATAATTAACATACCAAAATCCAATTAGAAAAAAAACCTGCGTTGAAGCTATTTCGCTACAGTTTAATGAGCATGCTAATATGAAAACTGAAAAACAAAACTATAAATGTACTACATACAATATACATTATTGGATAATCCTGTAAAATGTTAAATTTATCGGAAGATATAGTTGATATTTTAAAATTCTCCCTAGCACCTGTGGTAGTTTCGTAAAATATAATCTGGTCATACTACTTATGACGTGCACCACCGCGCCGGATTTGCAATACACTTCAAAGTTCTAAGTTCTTATCTAGGTACATTCAAATAAATGATGTGTTAATAGTTATTTATGATACTAGTGCCGTATGAAATGTTGGTTTTCACAAATCAGTAGAGGAATGTACCATAGTCACGAGTTTGTAAATAGTACCAATTTCCGCACGTGTGTCATACAACATTTTTCAACACATTTGCGAGAAAACAGTACAATAGGTAAGGAAACAAACAACTGATTATAAATACCAGCGCTCACTTCTGGAAAGTTCAATAGTTTTTTGCAATCTTTGACGTTTGATGACGTTTCTAATATGGAAATGGAGCCAAATAGCGCCCCGTGCGCGTGGTGAAAATTAGAACTACATCTGTCGTCTCATTTTCTCTTTAGTATTAAAGTGAGATACACGTATTGAGTAAAAGCGTCCCAAGGAGGTTCGATCATTCAGCTTATTTACCTACTCTCGTAATGTGAAACTCTTTGGTGGAATTCTTACCTATTTTTTTATGGAAATTAAAAAAGAAACCGTAAAGGATACGCACGGCGCTATACAACATAGTATGCGGTAAAACATGTACCTACTTAGGTGAAAATACCTATTTTACCGCACGTTCCGTTGTATGGTTGCGTAATTTTTAACTTTCGAACAATATATACAGGCTTAGTAAATGCATTTTTGGTATATAGTATATACGAAAATAAGACTCGTATACAATATAAGTACGAGCGACATAAAATAAGAGTGTCTGTATGTGAATAGCGCCTGATACCCAAATAGGTACAGACACCTTTTCATTAGCGTTGCTATATCAAACAATCAGTACAAAAAGTTATAATTTTATCACTGCTACGAGTACTTTGTATGTTATTGCTATCTAAGTGTGTGTAACCGATAGTTACAATTTATATATCCTTCAAGTTGCGAGTGATTCGTTTTCTCCTAGGTAAGCGTACCATCAGGTTATCTAAAGCTAATGAGTCTTTTCTCGGGAATTGCGTTAGATTCTATAATAAAATCCCACTTAATGTAAATAAAATGTCCTATAATAAATTCAAAGATTTTATAAAGCAGAGGTTAATTGACAAAGCCTACTATAAGGTGGCTCATTACGTGGAAGACATGAATATATGGTTGTAGTAGCTTCTCTCTGCACTTTCATCCCCCTGGCTAAGTGACAATTGTAGTAAGCATAATGTATTAATATTTATAACTGTAAACTGTAACCTAATATAAAAAGAAAGATCCACAAAAAAAAAATGCCTTGCTGAGTTTCTTGCCGGAGTCTTCTCAGTTGAAGTGTAATTACGAGCCGGTGGTAGATTCAAACATGTAACTTAACGTTCATAAGTGCCTTACCAGGGCCTAAACTGAATAAATAACTTTTTGATTTGATTTTGATTTTGATCGTGGACCTCACCTTCGCTTAACACTAAGCGATATGTAGGTCAAACGCAATCCTAATTTATTATTTAAAAAAAAATCCCTATCAAAAACGAAAATGTAATTTCTTATTTCTGACTTTTTTTCTCGCGTTTTCCATGGAAAAAGCACCTCAGGATCTGGTTTTTGACAATAAAATAATTACGAACATTGACATTTTTTTTGGAGCATCTAAATATCAGCAATTACTTATAAAAAGCTTGGTGATTCTTGAACAAATGTATGGAGAAGTTGATATTTTTCGCGATGTCAGAGTTGTGCTAGTATATTACTATAGTACTTAAAAGTTGTTCATAATGCTGAGTATAGTGACAGGGGGTCATTATACTCAACGTTATGCAAGCAATTAATTAGTAAAAAATTAAGCATTATTAACGGCGTAGTATATCCCAAGCTAATAACCCTGTATATGTAATTAACTAAACTGTATTTTTTTGGTACATACATACATATATGTGGCAAAAAAATCTTAAGTGTCTTAGGATTCGATAATAAATTACTTTTTTTACTTTGTTTAATTTATCAAAAGAAAATTAACAAGGAAAATGTAATACGTACTGTTTAGCTCCTTCAGCGATTTCTGCTCTCCTCCTATTTCTTTTGGCAATAGCTCCTTAGGCACGTGCTCATATAAAGATTCCACAGAAGTGTGCACACAAATCCTCTCCGCTATTTTCTTGCTGAAGACTTGTTTCATGATGCGAACAAGAATTTCTATAGCCTTCGAAGAAGTCAACAGGTGAATCCCTTTCACTCTCGTTTGGTAACCCTCCTGAAACAGATTATGTAATATTTAATTCACACAAAAATAAATAAAAAGATCCCTGAGGATTTCGCTCTTTTGTAATCCGGGCCAGACATTACTTTTCTCAAGAAAGGTCTCTTGTTTTATTGTGTGCGAAGCAAAACGAGGCCGCGCGTGCATTGTTTGTGCAGCTTTATCTCCATGATGAAGGCCACCGCATGTGGCTGAAACTATAGTCGGAGTTTCCGGTATAATTAAACGTGAGTTATCCCACATAAATAAAACAAAAATGTATCAAAACAGGTCACTTCTATAGTATAATCACAGTACACTAAGAACAGTAAGTCATCTTCATAGAAATTGACCGCTGCCTGTTTAAATGTGTGCGTGCGTGCCGGACGCTATGTACGTACACACTGCCACGCACACATTAGCATAATCTCTGGAAGACTCGGGTGCCGGCAGTCTGGTCTTGCCGTGAGTTTGGTCTCGCGCATTCCAGTACGCTGCACGCCCGCTCGCATTCGCCTGCTCTCACCGGCCATTTTATTATTTACACTTTACCGGCCAATTTATTTAGCGCAGTTTTGCAAATAATTTTGAACTAAAAATAAAAGTGACAACTCTAAGCGTCAACGCAAGAGTAGGCTAATAACTCGCAGATCGGCCTAAGATGAACTACCTTTCTCAGTGTACTTTGGTTTATCTCAAAAGCGTTGTACCTACTTGTATAGCTTACTGTACCGTGGGAAACAAATATCTCTAAAAACCACACGATAAAGCTGAAATAGATATTATGACCTAACAAATGAATGGATTACAAGTTAAATTGCAAATTTGTCACTATCACATATTTACACTATTCCACAATCTGAGCATTTTTGTGGTACACTTTACTGAAAAACTATCACACCTATAGATTTGTGCTTTAACATTATAATTCAACTTCATATCTAGAAGTGTTAACTGTCAAAAAAATAATAATTTAATAACCATTAAAAAAGGAACATTGACAATTTTGTATTCATTGGATAGAATGACGTTATTGTACTACTAACGCCATCTGTTAGAAAACCAAAGAGTTAACATCGCTGCAACAGAACTAAACTCAATACTCTAATACATCGTAGTTAATCTACTTAATACTAAATGACACCACTAGAACCAGTTTGTAAAATAACAACAGTCTTAAAAATTATTACCCGTTAGAAAAACTACGCAAACCCTCACAAAGCTCATCTTTTTGCTAGTTTATATTAATTATGCAGTATAAGAGAACAACAATATATGTATGCAGAATAACTTTATGACAAGTAATAGGTATTATGCGAATGTTAGAGGGCCTAGACAAAGTGATATTTGAGATTGACATAAGGTGTCCACGTGACATATTAACGGCTAAATTATGTCGATCCCGTAAATTGGATTCTTCTGTAAGCGTTCTAGAATTTCATTTACGTCGTATTTATTAAATCTTACCGTAATCAACAAAAGAAATTGATGCAATTCCATTATATTGATGACTGATATTAATTCCATGAGGTTCACATCTCTGTAGTCGAGGATTCCAATAAAACCGGAGCAGTAATCATTTATTCTGGTATGCTCGAAAATCTGAAAATAATCTTAATGAGATATTCATATTCATTTTAATTGATTCTAGTATAAGAAACAAGTCTTAACGATCGTCATATTATATGATTATTAAAATAAGGCTGTTCGTGCACTAAAGCGGAAGTATACAATTGTCGACAAGTTGACAATTTGACAACCCGGATACTTTTGACATGAATTTGTTTTTAAGTCTCCCATCACCATCAACAACCTAGCATAGTCCACTGCTGGACATAAGTCTCTTACAGGAGTCGCCACTCAGCCCGATCTTTGACTTTTCGCTTCCAGCCACTACCAGCTGTCTTACGTATATCGTCAAATTTTCATAACTAACTGCAATGATTGCTGATATTTTGCGTCGCCTTGTGAACGACGTCTTAAAATAAGTTTATTATTTATTTCTTGTGACGAAAAGAATTGCGATACGATATTAACTGTTTTAAAATTTATTCTAGCATAAATTTAATGCCAACGTATCCTGTTTTGTTCAGTGTTATTTTCGAAGTAGGTACATATAGTATATTTTTATTGCTAATTACTTTTTTAGCATCTTAAATTATATCTTGCATGGTTGGCTATTTTATTTGGGAGTTATGTTTTCATACAAATAAAAAAAAAAAAACTAAAATTATAAATACGAATGACCGATGTTAACGTGGCAGCTAAATTTTACTGCCTATAATCCTTCCGTGAAGTTAGCGGCCAACGCTGATATTATAGCCTCTGATTCTCTAAAAACTTTTACGATTTTTTTACAGGTGGCTTCTGAAATGAGTACACTATTAAGTATGTTATATCAATAATAATGATATAACATACTGGAAAAATCCAATCAATCATGAGGACTAAGGTTAAAAACAAAATTACGTCATACTCTACTTTTATTTACGCGGCAAATCTGGCAGAAACTTGAAGTGAAACGATAAGGCTTCCAAATAAACCTATTTCAGCCCGCTCTGAAAGTCAAACAACCCTAAAATAGACACATCAAAATTGCCGATTTTAAACAGACAAACTTAGTACGCCGAATTGCGACCTGTAAAACTCTGAAATCCTGAAACATCGCTACTTTATAGCATTTATGGGTATATCGTTTTATATTTATATATAAAATCAAATCATATAATCAGTAGATACACTAGGTGTGCTCTACCATCTTCGATCACACCGTCACTTAATATCAGGTGAGCTGTGGTCAAACACCTAGCCTGTCAACCTTAAAAAAAAGATTTCTCAGACAAATCAGGAAATCTTCTGGAAAACGCTATTGCCCTGTTGCCTTATTTGGTTAGTGTATCTGCTTAAAGAGCTATTATGGCGTGAGTGGGAACTTAGAACAAACATTTGTGTGTCGAGCATAAATGTTTGTCCTCTCTGGATGTTCCATAAATACGTAATTAAAACAAAAAAAGTATATATTAAGAATTCTATCAGTTAGTTAGATAACTGATAGAATCCCCGTATAGTTTTTTTTTTTAAATTACAAATAGGCTTGCGTTTGACCGCCAATTCGCCTGATGTTAAGCGAAAATGCGGTCTACGGCGGAGCACGCTCGTCCAGAAGAAACCGATTCACTTGCGGCTTGAAGGCACCCAGATTGTATCTATCAGGGAACACACACTCGGGCAGCAAATTTAATTGCTTAGCTTGCTTGAATATAGTTAAGTACTTACACACTAAATACATGAAAGAGAATAGAAGAAGAAGAAGAACTAGAATTGATTTTTAAATTTTCAGTTTTTCTCCCAGATAAAAGCTCGTTTTAAAAATTTTTGTTTTACTTTTAATCTATTTTAATTTTGTGTAGTAAAGTCTAACTCACCAAAGTTCCGAACTGGAATGCGTATGTGAACATGTTTGTCGTAACACCATCTCTGAATGGTTTCCCAATGTAAATTCTGTAGTGATCCTTTGTTAATTTTGGGAGCATGGCATCAACGCTGGAGAAAACGAAACAAATTGACATGATTAATAAAATAAAAAAATTGCCGTCATAGCATCACATAGTAATAATTTTGACAAAAAAGAACGACTTCATTTCACTAAGCGTAAACCCCTATAGGTTGCTGATAAAGATTTAGTAGCGATGTTAGCTCAGTGGTTAGTACGGTCGGTTCGCATGCCGAAGGGCGTGGGTTCAAACCCCAACAATGAGCTTGAGCTGCCGGTGAAGGAAAACATCGTGAGGAAACCATAGCATGGTGGTAGGGTACTTTCTAGTACTCGGCTGGCTAGCTACCACGCTTTTAAATGACGGAGTTCTGGAGTAAAAATAAAATTGTGACTAAAAATAAAATAAATTAATAACCTCTTCCTTTTTTGAAGTCGGTTAAAATGGAGTATAACTAAATGAACAACGGCGTCGCAACGGCTCGTTAAGTCAAATCAAATACTAGTAAGTACCAGGCCACCAGAAAGATTCGTGAAAAAAGTTTTTATGTATGAGACACTGGCTAGATATAAATAATTAAAAAAAATATATAAACATTCTCATTTTAAAATTTCCCTCTCTACATTTTACGAGCTAATTGCACTACATATTTAGTTCAATTAAAAAATTAATCTGCGTCGGGAACATAATAAACGCGCGATGTTTTTTTTTACGATTTCAAATAAGTCGTCTAATACAGAACAAATCGTATGACTTCTAATAATATTTATGAAGGAGGCCCTTTAAGGCATAGCACTTGTATAACGAATTTAAGTACGGTCGACTAACTTTGAGGCATTAAGTAAAAAGGACGTGGTCACACTTTGACGGAAACGTGGAAACGTGTTAACAGTGAATAAAATAATTCAAGAGAATAGACGAATTATAAGTATATGAAAAGATTAAAAACTATAGAATAGTGTTATCTACCATTAATTTTGAAGACACTATTAAATATTCTCTCTATCTATGATTAGTTATGACTATGGAGTGTTTTTTTTAAATTGTAGATAGGCTTGCGTTTGACCGCCTTCTCGCCTGATGTTAAGCGAAGATGCGGCCTATGGTAGAGCACGCTCGCCTAGAAGAAACCGATTCACTCGCGACTTGGCTTAACTTTCCGTGGCTAAAGTGTCGTCGCCAGTTAGCCTGCTAGAATGCGTCTCGATTCCAGAGCCTCATACTATACAGCGTTTTGCTTTTGACAATCGTGTCAATTTATTGTGACTACAGAATATAATTACATATGTTATTAGTGTGTATGTTACGAGTATATGTTATAAGTGTATATGTTATTAGTGTACATGTTATATGTTATTAGTGTATATGTTATATGTTATTAGTGTGTATGTTATATGTTATTTGTTATTAGTGTATATGTTTATGTTATTAGTGTACATGTTATTGGTGTCTATGTTATATGTCATTAGTGTATATTTTATATGTTAGGTATATGTAGAGATGTGTCTTCATATTTTGGAAAAACTTACTAGTATTCATGTAGAAGTTCATAATCTTTGTGTCTTGAGTCTGTTTTCTCAAAATAGTATGGGATTGATGTTCTCATGGTGAAAAGCTTTTCCATTTGTGTTTTGGCTCGCTCCACTGATCCTTTGACCAGTATTATGGTACGCTCCAGATATTCTCTAGCTGTAAAAAACATATATTTTTTTAGGTAAACATGGCAAAAGTTCGTGCGAAGTTCTATGTGCCTCGGAAAGTCAGGGAGGCCATAGAGATTAGTAAGCGACCTAATTTTAATAGAGATGGAGGGTGGAATCTGCTTCCGATTTGGAGACCTTGTCTTCATGGAGCTTGTGAGAATGACCGTGGTTCTGAAGACGTCGTGGTGAGCTCTGTGTGTTAGAATATTCCTGGCATCGTAGAGGAGAACTCCGTTGAGGAAAAGTTCCAGAGTGCGCCGTCGCATCCCGGCCATCTTGTGGGTGGACGTCCTTTGCTGCGCTTGCCGGTCCGTGGTCTCCACTCCAGAACCTCCAGAGCCCCATCGGCCATCAGTTCTGCGTTCAATGTGCCCTGCCCACTGCCTCTTGCTAATCCGTTGGACTATGTCAGTAACTTTGGTTCGTCTACGCATCTTCTCATTTCTGATTCGATCTCGTAGGGAAACTCCGAGCACAGCCCTCTCCATGGCTCGTTGTGCGATTTTGAGCTTATCAAGAAGGCACATAGTCAGAGACCTCGTTTCAGCGCCATAAGTCATAACCGGTCGAAGATCAAACCAATGAACATTTGATAGCTAGAAATGAAGCTTGATGATATTTATTCATCATCATAATATTATTTCCATTTATATATAAATATCAATGTGGGAAATAAAAAGTCTCGTGTTAAGTACGACCTAAAATGCATTTATTTCAAAATCGTTTGCATAACTGTATGACGTCAAGTGCTAACTACAATAAACCTTTTTGCAAACCGCTTCTAAAAAAAAAGCGGAAACTTTTCATAATATGATGGAGGCATGTTCAATTATTGTATCCATTTAGTTTTTATGAATTAAGGAGAATAGAATAAAATAATCTTTATTGTTATAAAGTTACGTTCACAACAATTAACTGAAGATCAAATCAAATACTTTAACAAAAACAACAATTGAAGATTGTAATCTTTAATTCACATGAGTAAAACTTCAATGACTTTTGGTAACATTTAATAGATGCTAGATTTTCCTAGTCTTCTGTCGATATTTTAGCAGCTCAAAGTCACGAAAAGACTGACTAATTACTGAGCGGA
This sequence comes from Biston stratarius, assembly GCA_950106695.1. NCBI lineage: Eukaryota > Metazoa > Arthropoda > Insecta > Lepidoptera > Geometridae > Biston > Biston stratarius. The sequence goes on along the minus strand of OX467106.1, from coordinate 4,580,744 downwards.
GCTAATTTGCCAAAGAACAACGTTACGCATCAATATAACTTGCGAAAACAAAGAAAAGCTGGTCGTGCCATGGACTAGGTTAGATAAAGTTGAAAAACAGGGCCGTCACGCCAAAATATTAATCAATACCTTTAAACGAGCAATTCTTGTATATATGTATATATATAATCTTAATCTCGGAAACGGCTCCAACGATTTTCATGAAATGTAGTATGCAGGGGGTTTCCGGGGCGATAAATCGATCTAGCTAGGTTTCATTTTTAGAAATCGAAAAAAAAAACCAGGCAAAGCTCGGTCATCCAGTTACTATATGATAAATTGCCTAATTCTATTACAGAATTAAATCATACAGAATAAAAAAAACCGTTAAAAATTTCTGTAAAAGCAATCCTTTTTACAAATTAAATAGAAGTATGTTCCTTGAGGTTACCTTATTAATTAATTATAAATAGCTTCATTCATTAAAGTGTAAATGTAAGTTTCTTTTTTGTTCAAGTGATTTGCCTGTATCATCATTATTATTTATGGCCAATAAATATTACTGATTTACCATCTGTCTTAAGTATGTCTGAGTATGTTGGTCCCAAATCCAGGACGGAAGGCGACAACCTCAAAAGATTGATGTTGACGGAGAAAGTTGATAGAAAGACATCATGCACGATGCCGCAGTCTGATGAGTTGGTCCGATCAGATTCGCACTGCATTCTACACATCAGTTTATGACGCGCCGCATGTCGCCAGTGATAGAGGAACATGGGGTAACAACATAAATGAACGGCTCCTTAAGCATGAGGAACACGCTCTAATAAGAGGAGGAGATCATCTGAGCAGAAGAATGTCTATTCAGGTACCACCGCAGTATTAAGAATTCTGCAGTCAAGCAATTTTTGCTTGGCGGCAGATTTTCAACTTGAGGGTGGTAGCTAGCCAGCCGAGTACTAGAACTAACCACCACGCTATGGTTTCCTCACGATATTTTCCTTTACCGGCAGCTCAAGCTCAATGTTGGGATTTGAACCCATACCCTTCGGCATGCGAACCGACCGCGCTAACCACTCAGCTATCATCGTTACTAAAAATCTGACCATCAAAAGACAGTGTCGTTAGTGTCATTACTTTTTCATAAAAGTACAAATTTGAGAGTAGACAACAGACATACCCATTTCAATATGTTCTATGTTAACTTTCTACGAGTGCTCAGCTTTATCGATTTAATCAAATTGACAGACTGAGCATTGTTCTAGTAAAGAAACGTTGCCATAATTAATAATTAATTAATAATTTTTATTATTAATAATAATAAAAATGAGCCTATACTAGACCTGCTATGTAAACTAAATGTTGAATAGATCTTTGTTTATTCTATAGAGATACATATGATAAAACTGTAAAGAGACGATTAATATACATAAAAGATATTTTTTACATTTTTGATGTGAAACATAATATCTTATACAGGGCCTATCAAGCCTATTTGGCTTGGCACCGACTTCAAACAGATCAGTAGGTACCTAGCAGGTATAATAATACTTTGTAAAGTAAGTTTATTTTTCGCTTTTTAGTGCTGATGTTTTTTTCTTGAAGTCGGTTTCACTTTTTTTTTTTTAAGTTTATTTATATAGATCTACAAAAAGTCCGCGGTGGCATATACCTTTTAAGGTTTACCGTCTGTGCGCTTCACATCATCAGCCATAGTTCGTCCACTGCTGGACATAGGCCTCCTCCTGGGGTGTTTTGGCAATACTCGCCACGCTTGGCAGGCGGGTTGACGAGCGCAGTTAGGTGTGATTGTTCAAGGAAGACGCTGCTGCCCATCTTCCGGATTACATCCCTAAGCCGACTCTTACGGCAACCATGGGTACAGAGGGTGGGGTACTATTCTTTCGCCGGCACCACCACGGCAACTGAACGCTTAGATCTTTTAAACTACGCAACGGATTTTGATGGGGTTTCCATCAATAGACAGAGTGATTCAAGAGGAAGGTGTATATGTATAATACATGCACCACAATAGTATCTACATTGCACCCGTGTGAAGTTGGTGTGGCCGCAGCCTCGACACAAAGCGCCGAGTTGGAACACTCCAGGACTTTTAGTAGGTAGGCCGTCATAAGGACGGAGAGTCCCACATAACCACCTTGCCCGCGGCAGGGACGGAGGTATACATTTAAAAAAAAAGTGTCGCAAGTATGAGACAAAAAAAGTTAGTAATCAAAATGATGGAGTCGTTGTTTACTTTAATGATACGCTTAAGGACATTAAGGTTTACGATCCGAATAATATTATTAATAGAAGCTGTTTTAACTGTTTTAAAAAGTGGTTGATCTTTAGAATTCTTATTCCGGAAGACATAGCAAAAAGCTAATTGCATTGTTTATAATATTAATGTTAAAATTATTTTTATCTTCTACTAGCTTTTGCCCGCGACTCCGTCCGCGTAGTGGTCGACATCAGACATCGTGGAGTATACCTATTTTTATTTATTATCATTTTTGATAGAGAATATAATAATTATATTGAGAGTTTGGAATCGATAAGTTAAAAAACATAGTTCCCCGTACAAACTTGCACCCCTTTTAGGGTTCCGTATCCAAAGAGTAAAACGGGACCCTATTACTAAGACTCCGCTGTCCGTTCGTCCGTCTGTCTGTCCGTCTGTCACCAGGCTGTACCTCATGAACCGTGATAGTTAGACAGTTGAAATTTTCGCAGATGATGTATTTTTATTGCCGCTATAACAACACATACTAAAAAACAGAATAAAATAAATATTTAAGGGGGCTCCCATACAAAAAACGTGATTTTTTGCTCGTTTTTATAGGTACGGAACCCTTCGTGCGCGAGTGCGACTCGAATTTAACAATATACCGGGATATACCATAAATTACACTTTACATATACCGGGGTCCGTGACCTTTGTTAACTTGTTTTTTTTTAACTATATGGTAAGAGGAAATTCAAATCTTAACTAAGGTTAAAGTACTAGTTTGTGTGTATACCGCGAGCAGACCAGCGACCCGCAAGCAGCACCCGAGCACGAGTATGACGCATGTGCCAGCCATCGCCCTCCTCAACCATACCTGAGGGAAGAGAGCGACCCGACACACGACGCCTGCACGACATTTTCTTCCTTTATAGATATAGGTATATAGAAGATTAATTATCCAGGTACTAAAAACAAAAATAAGTACCTACCAATACCAGTATTTTATGCAATAAATATATTATTACTTACTATTTTTTTTTTTTGTGTTCTGTTGCAATGCTGCCAGTTTTTATGTGTTTTAACTTGTTGTTTTATATACAATTCTGACTATTGTAAAATAAAAGTGCTGACTATAACTTGAAGTCGTTCAATAAATATTACGAAATATTTGAATCACATAATTATGTACATACTAGCTGCGCCGCGCGGTGTTACCTACTGTTCCCAAATAAACATTTCATTTTTTCGGGATAAAAATGTCTATGTGTTAATCCAGAGTGTCAGCTACCACCATACCATATTTCATCGAAATTTGTTCAGCCGTTTGAGCGTGAAGAAGTAACAAACATACAAGCTGACACTCTGGATTAACGCATAAGCTAGCATAGGTAACATTGCAGAGTACCTACAACTGGTCTTTCATATATGTAATAAATAAATCTATATCTATACTAATCTTATATAATAATATTTTAAAAAGAAAAGATTTGTAATTTTGTTCGTTTATAATGAATAAACTGTACATATGTGCCGTGGTGGTGCCGGCGTAAGAATTGTACCCCACCTTCTTTCTCTACCCGTGGTTGCCGTAAGAGTCGGCTAAGGGATGTAATCCGGAAGATGGGCAGCAGCGTCTTCCTTGAACAATCACACCTAACTGCAATGGCCAACCAGCCTGCCAAGCGTGGCGAGTATTGGAAAACCCGCCCAGGAGGAGGCCTATGTCCAGCAGTGGACTTCCTATGGCTAATGAAGAATGAATAAACTCAAAATCTACTGGACCGATTTAAAAATTCTTTCACTAATAGAGTGCTTCATTATCACTGAGTAACATAATTACAGCTATATTGTTAATCGAGTTAAATTAGGGATTCCCACGAAATGTGTAATACATGCAGTGGCGGTCCTAGAGCGGTGCGAGCGGTGCGACCGCACCGGGCGCCATCATGAGGGGGGCGCCGAAATCACCCGAAAAGTGAAAAAAAAAAAACGAAAAAACAAAAAAAAACATAGTTTTGGAAAAAAAAATACAATGGGGCGACACGACTCTTTCCGCGTTCCCGCCAAAACTCCAAAAAGTGTATAGTTAGAGCGACTAAAACCGTGTGTGAAAAATGTCAAATCGTAAACAATTAAGTTTTGTATTCGGAGGAGCGCCACTTTTAGATCTCGCACCACCTAAAAATATTGATAGGACCGTCACTGAATACATGCATATAACAAACAACAAAAACAAAATAATTTATTTCTTAAACTGTACAGATTCCATTATTGCTTGTCCCCATTAGTCCCTGCACTAGGTGAGGACCTGTTTCGCGGGGTCTACCTACACTTGCGATTATAAACTAAAAGTATTTATGCGTTTGTGTATGCATATAATTATGTGTGTGTGTGTATAAGTGTGAGTATTGTGTATGCGTGTGTGTGTGTGTTAGTGTGTATGAGTGTGTTTGTGTTTTTGTGTATGCGTGTGTGTTAGTGTGTCTGTGTGTGTGTGTGTGTGTGTGTTAGTGTGTATGTGTGTGTGTATGTGCGTGTGTGCATGCATGGTTTGTTTATGCACCACATTAGTATATCTACATCGTACCCGTGCGAAGCCGGGGCGGGTCGCTAGTTATGTATAAACAGATAAAACTGCTGGACGTATAATTGTGGAAGGTATTTTTATGAAAACGACATTTTAAAAAAATATAGTTTCAAAACGCACAGCATAACGTGATTGACAATCTCTAAATATATTTAACTCAAAGGTGACTAACTGACTGACTGACTGGCTGACTGGCTGACTGACTGACTGACTGACATAGTGATCTGTCAACGCACAGCCCAAACCACTGGACGGATCGGGCTGAAATTTGGCATGCAGGTAGATGTTATGACGTAGGCATCTGCTAAGAAAGGATTTTGATTAATTCTACCCCCAAGGGAATAAAATAGGGGATGAAATTTTGTATAAAACTTTGTCAATTTTAAACCGATCGGGCTGAGACTTTGCATGCATAAAGCTACTATGACGTAGGCATCTAGCGCGGGTGAAACCGCGGGGCACAGCTAGTAACAGTATAAATTTACAATTTAAGAAAACGGACTCTATGACCCTTAGTTCAACTAAGCGCACTGCTCCAATGAAACAGCGAGGTTTCGAAGTCAAGGATAAATCAATTTCAATAAAATTTATATGAGACCACCTCTGAAGTATGATCTAACATACATACAGTAGAAATGAGAACCGTCTCCTTTTTTGAAGTTTGTTAAAATACAGCTGCTTGACTTTTTGCTGTCATAATGGCAACTTCAAAATTTCCGGTTATTCCGCTCCAACCAAACAACCGGACTAACTAGTTTTGCGAGAAGGAAACTCAATAAAAGGTTATCCCAATTTGTTAACTATTTTAAATTATAAATTATCGAACAACATGTTGATATGTTTGGACCAAAGAATCTACTGTTCAATGTTTTTTTATGGCTAACAAGCTAGGTGTTTGACCACAACTCACCTGATGATAAGTGACGGTGTGGAAAATGGTAAACGCACCTAGCTTGGAATGGAACTGGCTCTCAAGTGATGCTGTCGGAACTTACCGTAAAATACTTGGCAGTAAATTTTCAACTTAAGCCACCCGATTATTAGAAAGTACTCGACCACCACGCTACGGTTTCCTCCCGATGTTTTCCTTTACCGGCAGTTCAAGCTCATTGTTGGGGTTTGAACCCACGCCCTTCGGCGGGTGAACCGACCGCGTTAACCACTGAGTTAACATCGCTACAAAATAAATATAATACAAGTATAACTTTACGGGGTAGACTAAGCAGGAGGTCGTCTAGGTAGGTACCATCACAGAACTAGATATTCTGCCGCCAAGCAGTAGTGTGAAAATATTACTGTGTTCCTATTTGATTTTTTTTTTAGTTAACTAGCGAAATAACAGGACTATTGAGACTAACCATCGAAAGCCAAAAGCAAAGTAATGAGCGCTAAAGCAGCGATAACCTGGACCTTCTTATTCTTATTCAAAGTGGGGGCAATCAGTCCTGCACTGTCGTCCCGCTTGAGGTTTTGTGCATTTTCCCCTACCAGCGTCTACCTGAACCAACCCAGCTTCCTGATGTATCGGAACGAGGCACTGGGCCGCTGGCATAGTAGCTCCAGTGAGTTGGGTGGAATGTTTAATGGTATTGATGACGAGAAGAATTCAACGTGTTCGGGCGACATGAATGGTTACTCAAAGTTATACGTATTAATGCAATGGCCATGGACATGTAATATCTCATATCTATACGTATCAGGATAAAGTTACCGTCGCGTTTGTCGCATTACTTTTACATATTTTGTAGCGATGATAGCTCAGTGGTTAGCGCGGTCGATTAATACGCCAAAGGGCGGGATTCAAACCTCAACAATGAGCTTGAGCTGCCGGTGAAGGAAAACATCGTGAGGAAACCATAGCACGTACCCTACGTTCTAGTACTCGGCTGGCTAGCTACCATTCTCAATTTGAAAATCTGTCTCCAAGCACCTAACGGCATGTTCTGGCAGCCTCATTTGTGAGTCAGTTCCATTCCAGACTAGGTGTGTTTACCACCTTCGATCACACTGTCACATAACACACACACTTAACTTGTCAACCATAAAAAAAGTAAAAAAAAAGAAAAAAAAAACTTACAAAAATCCTTTTTCAGAAAGTGGGGTTGTTTTTTAATCCAATCCTCCAATATGTCTATGGCTGCGTCCATTTGTCCAGGTTTGTCTAAATTTAATTGCTTTCTCACAAATTCAAAAGTGTCAGGATTGAACTGCAAAATTCGACAAGCTGGTAATTTTTCCATTGCAATCTTCTTTTTTATTGTACCTCGTTTATATGTTTCTGTGATCGGTGCTATAATTTTGGGCGTTAACACCGTGTGATGCTAGCAGAGCTGCAGGCGCGACTGATCAATGTAAATTAATCGTATATTCTACATGCTTCCACGAGTTAATATGTAGCGTCGAGTCAAATGCGAAGAAATAAATAAATTTATGTATAGGACGTTTTTTTGCTGATGATATATTTTTATATCACTTCGATCTATTTTAAACTGATAGCATCAGGCATTTATTGACCAGGTAGGTAATACATACCTATTTGAGGTTAAGCATTCTTATAATGTAGTTAACACTATTAAACGAACAGTATTTGTATATCACACTAATATATAAAGGCGAAAGTTTATGAGTATGTAAGTGTGTTTGTATATTTGTTACTTCTTCACACTCAAACGGCGGAACCAATTTTGATAAAATTTGGTATAGAGATAGCTTTAGATTTACTCTTAGGCTAGCGGGTAATAACGCGAGGCACAGCTATTAATATATTTATATTATAACTGTGACACTTTGTATGTTTACATGTTTGGATATTTGTTACTCAATCACGCAAAGACGGCTGAACGGATTAGGATGAAATTAGGCACGCATATAGTTCATTACCTGGATTAACATATAAGATACTTTTCATATCAGAAAAATCTTAGGTTCGTGTGGGAATATCAAAATTATATCGATATCTCTATTCTATATCTTTAAACGAGCAATTCTTGTATGTATATATATATATATATATATATATATATATATATATATATATTCTGAATCTCGGAAACGGCTCCAACGATTTTCATGAAATTTTGTATCCAGGGGGTTTCGGGGGCGAAAAATCAATCTAGCTAGGTTTCATTTTTAGAAAACGTCGTTTTATCCATGTTTTCAGCCGAGAAATGCTCGGTCAACCAGGTACTTTCTATAAAAGAAGAAACTGACAGACATTCATTGACTGATCGATCAACACAAAGCCGAAACCGATGGCTCTAGAAGCATGTAATTTTACACAAATGTTCCTTACGTGACGTAAGTGTGCACTAAGAGGGGATTTTAGAAAATTCCACCCCTAAGGGTGCAAAATAATGGTCGGAAATTTAAATGAAACTTCGTTATTTTTGGTAGTGGCGTTTTTAAACTCTCAGTAAATACTCTTTATTAAAAGTAATAAAAACGATGTTACTAATCTATATCTATAAAAGAAGAAACTGACAGACTGATTCACTGACTGATCGATCAATGCAAAGCTGAAACCGCTGGCTCTAGAAGCATGTAATTTTACACAAATGTTCCTTACGTGACGTAAGTGTGCACTAAGAGGGCATTTTAGAAAATTCCACCCCTAAGGGTGCAAAATAATGGTCGGAAATTTAAATGAAACTTCGTTATTTTTGGTAGTGGCGTTATTAAACTCACAGTAAATACTCTTTATTAAAAGTAATAAAAACGATGTTACTAATCTATATCTATAAAAGAAGAAACTGACAGACTGATTCCCTGACTGATCGATCAACGCACAGCTGAAACCTCTGGGTCTAGAAGCATGTCATTTTGCACAAATGTTCCTTAGGTGACGTAAGTGTGCACTAAGAAAGTATTTTTAAAAATTCCACCCCTATGGGTGCAAAATCGGGGCTGGAAATTTATATGAAACTTTGAATATAAATAAATAGGTACTCTTTATTAAAAGTAATAAAAAACGTGCAAGTTTGTTTGTTTGTAGTTTGTCGTGTTCTATTTTTTTAACTTATCGATTCCAAACTCTCAGAATAATTATATTCTCTATCAAAAATAATAATAATTAGAAATAGGCATACTCTACGATGTCTGGTGTCGACCACTACGCGGACGAAATCGCGGGTAAAAGCTAGTTCTACATATGATTTGATGATATCTGGTGGTGGTGATATAGGTACGTATATATGACATAATTATTATATCTAGTATCTGGATTTATTAAAATTATTCGCCTTTATTTACAATTATTGCTATTTTATTATAGTCATTTTATTTTGTATGACAGGCTAGGTATTTGATCACAGCTCACCTGATGTTAAGTGACGGTATGGTCGAAGATAGTAAACACACATATCCGGGAATGGAACTGACTCTTAAGTGTGGCTCCCGGAACACACCTTTAGATGCTTGCCGGTAAGTTTTTAGCGTATATCGTAGCTAGTGAGCAGTGTACTAGTATTAAGTAGTCAGTAGTCAGTCAGTGGTTAGCGCGGTTGGTTCAGAGGCTGAAAAGCGTGGGTCCAAATCCCAACAATGATATTGAGCTGCTGGTGGGGGAAAACATGGTGAGAAAACCATAGCTTGGTGGTAGGGTAGTACTTGGATGTAGTACTTTCTAGTACTTGGATGGGTAGCTGGTAGCTACCACCTTCAAATTAGAAATCTGCCGCCAAGCACCTAACAGTATGTTCCGCTATTTAATCTTTTGGCGTCAGGGAGGATGTGCTCTAATGCCAAACTATTTAGAATAAAAAACCTAAGGAAAATAAAACTATTTTTTTTTAATAACACGAAATATTTATCTAAGAACATCACAAACATTTAACAAAGCAAAACCTAAAAGATCACAAATCTATTAAAATATTTTTCTGATATAAAAAGTATCCTTAAAGTTAATCCAGATAATAAACTATATGTGTGCCAAATATTATGCAGCTTCGTTCAGCCGTTAAGTCACTAACATCTAAACGTCCAAACATACAAACTCTCACATTATTAATAGGGTTGTTTTTATCTCGTCCATTACGCCTCTCATCCCGGTCATCCCTAGCAATCTTACTCGATTTAGATATAGTAATACTATAAGCTTTTTACAGTGTTTCCTATTTAGTACATATCACTAGGAAATATCTTTTAGTGTAAATTTTAGTTCTAAATGATCCATGAATCCTAAATGAAACATTGCTCGAGATTGTTGTCTCAAGCTTAAGTAATTAGTATCACTATTTCGTCAACGCAACGACCAGGGTCAACAATATAGTAATATTATAAACTATTTACACTGTTTTCTTTCTAGCACAATTCATTAAGAAATATATTTTAGTCGTTAGATATATATATCATAGATCATTTTTCACTTGCGAATCTTCTTGCTTGAGTTATTGTTGACTCGAGTTTAAGCATATAGTACTACTATTTCTTCAACCCAACAAGCAGGGCCAACAATATAGTAACACCAAAAGTTCTTTATATTGTTCCTTTTTTGGCACAACTCATTAGGAAATATATTTTAAACATTTGGGTTCTAAACGACTAATATTCCAAAAAGATAATTTCTGGCCTCTAAATCTCTCATCCTACGTTTTTTAAGTTTGAGCTTAAAGTATTACAATACTATATTATCAACACAATTCATTAAGTTGACGATATAGTACTATAAGTTCTTTCTACTGTTTCCTTCTGGTACAAGTCATCGAGAGATATCTTTTAGTCTACAGTGAGAGTTCTAAATGATCCTGATATTCCCAGGAGATCATTATTCGCTTGCATATCTCCAACCCTGAGATTCTCGTTGACATGAACTTGGCTCATCTCTTTGAAATAATCCACGTTCTCTTTTACGTTGAATTCCTTCACCCAATTCTCTGAAATCAAATGCAAAATATAATTTTGATTTCTTATAATTATCTAACAAAATGAAAAACATTAAAGAAAATCGAATGCCGTTTTTGCATAAATTTTTATATGAACTTGATGTACGTTTCGCCACCAACTAGCCTGATGAAAAGCGGCGTTGCGGCTGAGGATCTCTTTATGTTATTGTTATTTCTTTTAGCTATTTGACTATTTTTTCTTTCATATTACTAACATCGTAAATCTATAAGACAGAATTTTAATCTAAGATGTTTTAACGAATATAGAATTAATGATACCAAATATTCAACTTCAGGTTGCAATGCACATGTCAGTAAAATTGTGCTTCACATCACATCATCAGCCATAGGACGTCCACTGCTGGACATAGGCCTCGTCCTGGGGGGGTTTTGCCAATACTCGCCACGCTTGACAGGCGGGTTGGCGAGCGCAGTTAGGTGTGATTTTTCAAGGAAGACGCTGCTGCCTATCTTCCGGATTACATCCCTTAGCCAACTGTTACGGCAGCCACGGGTAGAGAGGGTGGGGTACTATTCTTACGCCAGCACCACCACGGCAAATTGTGCTTGCTTGCTTCATAATGACATGAACAAGTAAATGAGGCACTGAGATACATTTTCTAGCATGCTACTGACGCGACGTCTTGTACCGCACTTTTTCTAGATATCGTCTACTTGCGACGACAGTGTGACATTTAGAAGTGAGTGGTATTTTGAATCGCAATCTCGCGTTCTATCTCCAAAAACAGGATATTTTTTCTACAATAAACAACAAAGAAAAGACAAAATATCACGCGCTGTCTCATTCGGTAAACTTGTTGGCTTCAACACTATGACAGTCCACTTGTTGTCTCCGAAGCTTCGAGGTGTGAAGTACTGTTGGTTTTCATGAAAAACGTATAATCATGAGAATACCACGTATCAAATGTCAATTCCCACAACATCTTCAACGTTACAACTAAAGTTATCACCTTGTAAACTTACTATTTTTCTTGGAACAAGATGATAAGTTTTAATTTTTTATTTTTTTGATATTTCATTTCAATTTATACTCTAATCACTTCATATATAATAAAGCTATCTTGACAACAATGTGGTGGTAGGGTATTTTCTAGTACTCGGCTGGCTAACTACCATCAAGTTGGAAATCTGTCTATGGTCTCCTCACGATGTCTTCCTTCACCAGCAGCTCAAGCTCATTGTTGGGGTTTGAATCCACGTTCTACGGTGTGTGAACCGACTACACTAACCACTGAGCCTCACTGATCATCGCCACAATCCCACTTATTACTCACTGTTTTGCTCCACAAGTGACTTTTGTTCTCCTCCGAACTCTTCAGGCAACAGTTCCTTTGGCACATGCTCATACAAAGTATCCAAGGTCATGTGAACACATATCCTGTCTCCTATTTTCTTACTTAGCACTTGTTTGAAAATACGAACTATTAATTCTATGGCTTTCGATGAAGTCACCAGATGAATTCCTTTTAATCGCATTTGGTAGCCTTCCTGAAATAACAAATAACATTTTTGTTAGTAAGTAATGTGGGAAGGTCTTTTTTAAGGATATACAGTTTTTAACGGCTTTTTTTTAAACATAGAAGTAATGAGACAAACAGATGGCACTTCCAATGATAAAAGACAACGTCTGCTCATGACTATTGTAGCGGTAGACGGAATTTCGAGTAACAAACTCAGGCATTGCTGCTTTGGCGCTCATTACTTTAAGACATTCGATGGTTAGTCACAATAGCCCTATAATTTCACTATCTGCAGTACACTTCAAACCGAGGCACAGTAAAATTTAAACAACTGCTAATGTGCCATTACCTGGTGATATGAGCAGATAGCAACAGTCAATATCTACTACATAAATACAGCCTGTGGTAGCTTTTAATGGTTTTTTTTGCTCTAAAACTGTGCACCAAACGACGGGCCCGAAAACAAAATGAAAAATCTTTATCGAGCAAAGAGTTCTTGGTTACTAAGATTTGATTTCCTTACCAGAAACACCATCGCAGTGTCAGATATTCTGCTATCAAGAATTAAGGGAAAACTTTCTAAGTTAGTAAAACTTACAGTGCTAATGAGACTTACTGCCAAACGATTCAAAGTAATGAGCGCCAAAGCAGCGATACCTTTGACTTTCTTTTGTTTTATTTTAAACGGTTTTATTTAGCTTGCCCTGTTACCTAAATTATTGGTACGTAAGACCTACCGAATTTTTTTTTAGCGTTTGGTACATTATCTACATCATTATTATCTTTGTTTTCAATAAAAACGTTGAAGTTTTTTTTTTTTTCTTATTTTATTGTTACTTAAAGCTCTAAGTACCGTTAGAATGGTCGATGGTCATTGATTAGTGTTAGGCACTTACTATTAATAAAATCTCTCACTATCAAGAAAGCGTTTAGTTGATTTCATTATTTCTTTTCAGCAAAAAATATCCAAATAGTTTTTTTTACAACAAATAAACTGTATAGTTCTAGGGCATTACTACTTTACTATTCACTATACAGGGTTATAAGCTTGGGATGTACTTAGCCAAAAGGGTATCACTGTACCCATGATAATAAGGTAAGATTAGGGTAATAAAGGATTAGGTTTTTTCGCGATTTCAAAGTTGTGCTTAAAAACTTCTATCTGTTCTGTTCTATCTATAACTTTTACTAAAGTCACAGAATCTGAGTTAGCCTTGTTTTTAATAAGCTGGTCCGCTGCTGGACGCGGGTCTCTTCTCATTGTGAGCAGGATAAGGCTATGGTCCACCAAGTGCGGGTTGGCAGACTTCACACATCTTCGAAAACTTTTTTAAGAACCCTCAGACATGTCATTATGGCTTATCTCACGACGATGTTTTCCTTCGCCATTTGAAGTTATCGGCAATAAGAATATAACATAGAAAAAACAGAGGTACATTCCAGGGCATTTGAACCCCGGACCTGCATATTGGAAGTCAGACGGTCTCCCATCTAGGCTGTCGAAACTTTACAAACATAGCTCAGCGTATTAGCAAGCTGAATGGGCTGGACATAACTGTCGCAGAACAGATAACCGCTGGGAACGACGTGTTTTAGAGTATAGACCGCGAATTGGCAAACGTAGAGTAGGATGCCTTGAGACTCGGTGGAGTGACGATATGCGTAGGACAGCTGGCGGTGGATGGAAGCGAAAATCTGAAATAAGTGGCGTATCTTGGGAGAGGCAGTGTACAGCAGTGGACTTCGATAGGCATGATGATAATTTTGCTATTTGTGTATTCTTACCATAATTAATAAAATAAATTGATGCATTTCCAATATGTTGATTTGTGACACGAAATCTAAAAGGTTAATGTTTCTGTAGTCAAGAATTCCAATGAAACCCGAGCAGTAATCGTTTGCCCTGATATGCTCAAAGATCTGAAAACAGAAATCAATTAAGGTACACACACTAGATTACTCTGAGATTTCGGTAAACAATTAGGTATGCCACTTAGACTTCAGTATACCTACCTATTTAAATAATTTTATGTTTCCGAAACGGCGAATGAAAATCATTCACCGTTCCGAAATGAAAACTTCTTTAGCCGCATTGAGAGAATTTTAGTATGGGCAAAACGTATGGTTCACATCACCACTATGTTAATGTGACATGTTCTTCTGTCTGCAGTCTCCATGACTGAGTTTTTTTTTGTTGAGATTTAAAACTCAAATCTAGGTCAACCCCGCAGTAATTTATGTTAGATTAAAAACAACGCTTATTTTATTATACGGGCTGACAGTTTGAACTTTAGCAATATATTTTTTTTTTTTTTTTTTATAGCTTGGCTTGGTGTTTGAACACAACTCACCTGATTTTAAGTGACGGTGTGGTCGAAGATGGTAAAGCACACCTAGCCTGGAATGGAACTGGCTCTCAAGTGAGGCTGCCGGAACACACCGTTAGATGCTTGGCAGCAGATTTTCAACTTGAGGGTGGTAGCTAGCCAGCCGAGTACTAGAAAGTACTCTACCACCACGCTATGGTTTCCTCACGATGTTTTTCTTCACCGACAGCTCAAGCTCATTGTTGGGGTTTGAACCCACGCCCTTCGGCATGCGAACCGACCACGCTAACCACTGAGCTATCATCGCTATAAAAAAAACTAAGAAAACCTTGTTTAAAGTTATCCCAAGACTTCAGAATTTATGGACAGCGCGCAGTCTTACGTACCGAGCTAGCATACTATAATAGTAGACTACGCTGTAACTGTTACCTAATCCGGGACCACGCGCGACTACCATGGAATTTTCGGTGCGCGTGATTCTGGAGTCTTGGAAAAAACTTTAACTAAGGTTTTCTTATTTTTTTTTTATTTGTTCGATTTTATATATTTATACGTTTTATATGACCATTAACTAACATGTCTTTAAATATTACTAAAGTTTAAACTGTCAGCCCGTATAATAAAATAAGCGTTGTTTTTAATCTAACATAAATTACTACGGGGTTGACCTAGATTTGAGTTTTAAATCTCAACAAAAAAAAACTCAGTCATGGAGACTGCAGACAGAAGAACATGTCACATTAACATGGTGGTGATGTGAACCATACGTTATTTTTTTTGTATTTGTTTCGATTTCATTTCTCTATACGTTTCAATTGACCACTAACATGTCTTTGAATATTACTTACGTTCAAACTGTCAGCTCGTATAAGTTTATTTATATTATTTAATAAAAAGGATTATGTAAAGGCGCTTCTTTGGACTTTAACTAGCAATATCACACGGATGGAAAGTTAAGTTTGCAGAGAGGATTTGCATAAAATATTACAATTGTATAATCAGTATTGTATTGATTGTGTTTGCGTTACTCATTTATTTTTAGCACGCCACATAGGGCGGGAATTGACTGGAGCGAAACGTTTGCGCGATTTAGTAGAAAGGCCGCACGATCCTAGCGCCATCTAGTTTTATACCTTCTAACGATCTATAATTATGTGTGAAATATCGCAAACATTCCGCCCACCAAGAACTTGTTCTTTTAATTAACATCTCGATTTTATACATAAAAAAAACTACAGATAGCATGCTATATAAATCAAACCACAAGGATACACACCTTGCGTCTAAATTAAACTAACAATGAAATTTGCAAGGAAGAGCACCGCCCACCGTAACAGGATTGTACACTTCAAAGCAAATTGAAACATCTAAACTTACTTAAAACAAAAATAACATACAGTTGCGTGATACAACTTCTATAACATAAGAGCTTAATCTAATCTATACTATTACAAGTTTGTCGTGGCAAAAAACACAATTTACTACACGGGCGTTTGCATAAACCATTTTTCGTCTTAATTGTTACAACCCGTGTGATATTATCTTTGCCCGGATGGGTTTCTATAATCCTACCCATAAGCCACTGAGCAGGAGGCAAATTCGACTCTTTAATTATCACAACATCACCAACTTTTGCATCTTCCTGCTGAGTCACCCATTTGTAGCGATTACTTAACATAACCAAATACTCTGAACTCCAACGATTCCAAAAATCTTTAACCATCTTATTAGTTAATTTCCATCTTTCGAGTAAGCTAACGGTATTACACTCGTCGGTTGCTACAGTTAACAATGGTTCTCCTACTAGAAAATGACCGGGTGTCAGTGGAAGGGGATCGTTGGGGTTGTCACTTACTATTGTTAAAGGACGCGAATTAACACATGCTTCGACCTGTGCTAAAACCGTCGATAATTCCTCATATGTGAGCGTACTCTCGCCTACGACTTTCTTTAGGTGATTTTTGACAGTACGCACACCTGCCTCCCACAGACCTCCAAAATTGGGTGCTGCAGGGGGTATAAAATGCCAATTCGTATTTTGCAGAGCCAATAGACTTTCGATTTCACTAGGTAGATTGGATTTAGCTGCATCAAAAAATTCTCGTAACTCTCTACTGGCTCCCGTGAAATTCGTTCCGTTGTCGCTGTACAGATCTTGACAGTGACCTCTTCGAGCTATCATTCGCTTGAAAGCTGCGATGAATCCTTGAGAAGTAAGGTTAGAAACTACTTCCAGATGTATTGCATGAGTCACCATACAAATAAAGAGACATATATAGCCTTTATGGGATTTGGACCCTCTTCCTGACGAAAATCTGACATTAATAGGGCCAGCATAATCCACCCCGCTCGATCGGAAAGGTTTACTTGGCTTGAGTCTCGCCGCAGGAATCTGTCCCATAAAGGGTGTTCGGTTAATTTTTGCATATCTTAAACATGTAATGCATTCTCTATAGTGCTTTTTTACTACATTTCGAGCTCGTAGAATCCAGTATGTGCAACGGAGATGGTTCAGCATGAGTTGCGGTCCTCCATGCATTGTTTGAATGTGTGAATCTGCTACTATTATCTTCGTAAGATGATTCTTACCAGGCATAATTATAGGATGACGTTTATCGTAGCTCGCATCAGCCAAATCAATTCGTCCACTAACTCTTAGAATCTCATCTTGATCAAAGATGGGGCAAAGAGGATGCAGTGCGCTCTTTTTTGGAACACAACCTCGTGACTTCAAACTTTTAATCTCTTCTTCAAATTCTCGCTCCTGCACTTGCTTAATACATTTCTTTAAAGTTTGATTCATTTCTTCTGTTGTGATAAATTCTTTCATATTTTTTCGATCTGATTTGGGTTGCTTCAAATTCAAAATTCTCCTGCAAAACGATAAAACTTTTATCATCTTAGTCAGAGATGAAAATCTCTCCCATGGCATTTCTTCCGCCGGTTGTTGAAGTGTGCAAAACGCATTTAATTTCTCTTCTTCGTGTGTATCTTGCACTTCTACTATACCATTTTTCAATGTAAGCTCACTCAGCCATGCGGGTCCATGCCACCACAAGGTGTGTTCAGCCAGATCATTCGGTTTTAGTCCTCGCGATGCACAATCGGCTGGATTCATCTGGGTCATTACATGCCCCCATTGTTCATAATCTGTCATTGTCAAAACTTCGGATACTCTGTTACTGACGAATGTTGTCCACCTGCACGCAGGTCCCTTAAGCCAAGCCAAAACTACTGTTGAGTCGGTCCAGGCGTAACGATTTTCTTTCGGAATAGACATAACTTCTGCGATCTCCGTCAATAATTTTGTTGCTAAAGCTGCTCCTGATAACTCTAAACGGGGAATTGACATTTCCTTTTCTATAGGAGCAACTTTAGTTTTTGCTGACAACAAGTTGACTGTGACATAGTTGTTATCATCAATCACTTT
Organism: Biston stratarius; assembly: GCA_950106695.1. NCBI lineage: Eukaryota > Metazoa > Arthropoda > Insecta > Lepidoptera > Geometridae > Biston > Biston stratarius. The sequence goes on along the minus strand of OX467106.1, from coordinate 4,562,834 downwards.
CAGGTACACACATCCTGCATAAGCTGACATTGACGCGTCTGAAAATGCATGCAGCTCGGTCTTGAATCCGGGTGAAATATGTAGCCATCTTGGGATACAAATAACTTTTATCTGCTCGAACTCTCCTCTGTAAATATTCCATTGTTTTGCTAATTCTTCACTCAATTCTTCATCCCAATCCAATCCTGCTCGCCAAAGCTTCTGAATAAACAATTTTGCAACTATAACTACTGGTGAGATCCATCCGATTGGGTCGTATAGTCTTGCGATGTCCGATAACACTTGACGTTTGGTAAATTTGCTTTTGACAGGAGGCAAATTTACTGAATACTCAAAATTGTCTTTTTGTTTGTTCCAACCTAAGCCCAAAACCTTCGCATTCTTGTCTTGTTGAATTGCCACAGAATTGGTGGTGCAAAGTTTGTCTTGTCCGATATATTCTAAGAATCGTCCGTTATTGCTGCTCCATTTCTGGAGTTCAAAACCACCAGCATTCATCAGTTTATTCATCTCGTCATATATCTGTATAGCCTCGTCTTCTGTGTCACATCCAGTCATGAGATCGTCCATGTAATAATCATACTTCGTAATCTCTGCAGCTACAGGGTACTTGGTTAGTTCGTCGTCAGCCAGTCTTTGTAACGACTTATCAGCAAGGTAAGGTGCACAGGCCGTCCCAAACGTCAAAGTTAGGAGGTTGAAATGCCGCAGTTCTTGATTTGGGTTGTCACGCCACAAGATTCTTTGGTAGTCTATGTCTTCATCAGCAACTCGCACTTGTCGGTACATCTTGACCAAGTCTGCGACGATGCAAATCTTGTGGGTTCTCCATTTCATTAGTAAATGTCGCAGATCTTGTTGGAGCTTCGGCCCAACTAACAGATCATCATTCAGTGCCACGTTATTAACACCTTTACAAGAGGCATCAAAAACGACTCGTACCTTCGTGGTTAGTTTATCTTCGCGGACTACCGCATGATGTGGAAGATAAACCGCCTTCGGATTATCCACGTCTTCGGGATTTATCTCTTTCATATGACCTAACGTAAGATATTCTTTGATTACTTCCCTGTATGATTCTCTTAAATTCGGCTTCTTCTCAAGCCTTGTCTCCAGGTAGGTAAATCTTTGCTCGGCAATCCTTCGGTGTTCGCCGTATTGACATTCAGGGTCATTATTTTTGAACGGCAACCGTACCACATATCTACCGTCATTTGCTCGAGTAGTAGTGGCATCGTATATCTCCTCGCATTTGTATTCTTCATTTGTCATTTTTCTTTTTATTGTTGGAGGTTCGTTTTCGACTTCCCAGAAGGATTTTAGAAGGTCATCAATTCTTGGTTGTAAATGGAGACTGATCACACGTCTTGGTGATGTCACCCTGCCTGAAATGATCCACCCAAGGATTGTTTCTTGTGCTAGTAAATGTCCTTGGGGTTGTTTTGCGACTCCTGTAAGTAGGAAGTCTCCGTAAACATCGGCTCCAAGGAGAATGTCGATCTTCCCTGGAGTTGTATAGTTTGGGTCCGCTAATGGGATATCTCTTAGTGTTACCCACATTGGAGTAGGTATCTCTCTTGATGGAATCGTTGACGGCAGTGCGCTCAAAACATAAGCTTCTACTTCTATAGAATTACTAGAGTTGTATCGAGAACCTACACGAAATGCAACCATGTGCCTAATTCGCGACGGACGTTCCGATAACCCTGACACCCAACCATTGACCGGTGTACGTTTGAGCCCTAGTGATTGTACAGTAGCTTCCGTCACAAAAGATGCCTCAGAACCTTGATCTAACAAGGCCCTAAGGTTGAATAAGCTACCATTGAATGATTTGACGCGTGTGACTGCTGTTGCAAGTAAAACATTGTGGCTTTGATTAGCTCTGTTTGCGAAATTTGCTACAATGTGAAAAGGTTCTTCTGATGTGTGTGTTGCGTTAGTTGTGGTCCGTGGAGTAACGTCTTCTGCTTCCTTGGTATTGTGGATCAAAGTGTGATGTCGCCTGCCACACTTTCTGCAAGTAGTGCTCTGCTTACAGTTTCGGACAGAGTGTGCCCCAAAACAGTTGTAACAGAGTCGTTTGGTTTGTACTAAGCTCAATCTGTCTGGTACTGCTTTAGCACCAAATTGTTTGCAGTGGCACAGATGGTGTGAGCCATCACAGCATGGGCAAGTCACAACTTTCTTTTCATCTTGTTGGGTTGCAACAGTTGCATTGTATGACTTTATCTTCGTCGTCTGTTTTGCAGCTTGATATGTGTTCTTGTTGGTCGTCTTACTACTTTCGATCATTTCCAAGCCTCGGAATCTGGATCGTAAAAATTCAACAAGTTCTGACCATGTGGGTAAATCTTCTGCTCTTTGGCTAATGTGATATTCCCACTGTTTATGCGACTCATGATCCAACTTTGATACTACCATATAAACGATAATGGCATCCCAATTTTTGGTGTCCACTGCTATATTATTAAGACTTTTTAAACAAGACGTCGTTGTATCTAGTAAATTTTTTAAAGCCGTTGATGATTCAGTTTGAATTGGTTTTATTGTGAAAAGAATCTGCATAATGCTATTGCAATTGTATCTTTTGTTATTGTATCTTTTTAATAGTTGTGCCCATGCTTCCTCGTAGTTAGAATCGGTTGTTGAATAATTGCGAATTAAAAGTTCAGGTTCTCCAGACAGACAACCTTTTAGATAGTGGAGCTTTTGAACTGACGCTAAGCTGGTATTGTTGTGAATGACAGATGTAAACATATCATAGAAGGTCTGCCATTCATTGTATTTTCCACTGAAATTAGGAAGTTCAATTCGAGGTAGTTTCACTTCGGTAGTACATTTGTTACCTCGAGACGCTACCTTCTGTTCTGAAACTTTCTCGGATGTACTAGTCGTAAAGCTTTGATAAACTTCCTTTAATAATGACTTATACGATAAGTATTGTTCCTCAAATTGATCGTACATATCCTTTTTAAAATACTCAGCTTTATCTCTTTCATCCCTAGGTGTGCCTGCTACAATCTCCTTATGACCTGTTCTGAAATCTTTCCAAAGATCCTCTAATGCTTCTAATCTCGCTTCTATAAGTGGCTTCTTAATTTTATCCTTTCCTGTTTTCTTAAAATTCCTTTCTGCCTTTATTAATCTCTCGAATAAATCAAGTTGAGTTTCAATTATTTCCGGTGTCTCCATTTTGAAACTACTTTTTCAGGTTGAGTAGTAATAATTTATTACACACAGCAATGTTTAATAATGTCCGACACAAAATAATTTCAAGTCCAGTGTAGTGTTTAAGTATCAAAGTAAATATAACTTCTCACTAAAAACGCTTAGTCCAAACACTGACTTTACTGTTATGATTTTATGTAAACACGCAAAAAATTGTTAAGTCCTGCATAGTATTGAAAATGTCTATGTTAATAAAGAGCACTTCAGAAAATTTTACAAGTCCGTGATGTTTTAAAATATTCTAAGTCGATGATTATTTGAGCAGAATTTTTCTAAGTCCAGTATTCTATAAATTAGACTATGTCGATGGAGAATTTACTCGAAATATTCTAAGTGTTTGAGATTGTGCAAGTCCAAAGTCCAAGTTCACTTTCGACAGACCCCACTACGGTCCTACTATTTTGCACTCTACTCACTGTTACCAAGGGTCCTTTTTATCCACACTACACACTACACTTCACTTTCGCGGGTTTCGGCACCATGTTTGCGTTACTCATTTATTTTTAGCACGCCACATAGGGCGGGAATTGACTGGAGCGAAACGTTTGCGCGATTTAGTAGAAAGGCCGCACGATCCTAGCGCCATCTAGTTTTATACCTTCTAACGATCTATAATTATGTGTGAAATATCGCAAACAGATTGTATGGTGGTTGCTATATATGCGTGAGTCTAACCTCGTATCTACTTGATTGTTTGCCAACTTACCATAGCTCCAAAACGATATGAGGATGTGATTGTCTTGGGGGTCAATCCATCTTTAAGTATTTTTCCAGCGTAAATTCTGTTGTGGTCCTTCGTCAATTTTGGAAGGAGTGCATCTACACTAAAGAAAACAAAATAACATAATTTTTGCAAAGAAACTTGGTGCTAAAAGTTTAACTGCCCTGTTCGCTCATTTGCTAGTGTATCTGCTTCAAAAGCTATTATAGGGTGTGGGTTCAATTCCCACTTTGGATAAACATTTGTGTGTTAATTAAAGTTTGTTTTGTGTCTGAATGTTCTGTATTTATGATAAGTATGTATTTACAAAAAAAAAAAAAAAGGTCTATGAGGTATTTAGTCCCCATAGTACAACTACTTGAACTTATTTAATGGCACAAAACCACAGTGTCAAAAATAGAAATAAGAATAGAAAAATTATGTAAAATAAATAACGTAATTATACTTCTTTGTGTTTTGCGAAACACTTTTGTGCATATGCCAGTGTCAAGTGTTTCAATATTATTAATTATTTTCTGAAAAATCAATTTAACTCTAATTCACAGTCAAAGCCACACAAAGCAAACCTTGGTTGAGTCCGGTCATACTAATAAAGTGGTAACTTTACAAGCTTCGATGGAGTTTTGAAAGCAACACGAAAAGACATGTTTTACCATGTCATATCAATTCTCTACACTCACGGGCGCAATTCGGCACTTTTTGAATAAAACACCACTAATTTATATTTTTACATCATTATTTTATAAGAAAACACTTGAAAATACACAAGTTCTGGAAAATAATACAATGCAGCGATAAAGCTTTTTGCGTTCCCGCCAAAACTCCAAACAATCGCCGTCCTTCACGGCTTTGATACATTTCGTTATTTTTTTCTTAATTTTTGGCGTCGCACTTTGTGCATTCTGCAAATTCGTACTATAAAATGCTATGTGGGAAAATAGACTTACTAGTACTCATGTAAGATTTCGTAATCTTTGTCCGTAGCGTCCATTTTCTCGAAATAGTGAGGTGTACACGTCTTCATAGTGAAAAGCCTATCCAATTGTTTTTTGGCTCGTTCCACTGATCCCTTGTCTAGTATTATGGTCCGCTCCAGATATTCTCTAGCTGTGGATAAACAACATTTTTAACTGTAAATGATTATATTTTTTTTTTACATGTTAACTTGCTTTTGACCGCCATCTCGCCTAGTCTACGATTGAGCACGCTTACCTTGAAGTAACCGGTTCACTCGCGACTATTATATTTATTGGGGAACACTTACTCAGGCAGCAAATTCTATTGTTTAACGGTTCGTACAATGAAGGTGAAATTCAACCATTTAATTCGAGTTTTTAGAACATCAACCATGAAGCGGTATCGCTTATTTGAAATACTGGCTGTCCGATAGTGAGATGGGTAGAGTGGAATTAAGTCATGCAGTTCCGAAGCATACTCTACAAAGTGCATCCGGTAGAACACCGACAGACAAGCAAGTTTGCGTCGATGTTCAAGGTTTTAGAGCATACTACTACTATATACTTTAACATGTTGATAAGTAGTATCTATACAAACCTATACATACGCAAATGTTTGTAATGATAATGATAGTAAGAGATGTCGCCTGTCCATTACCATTGCAGCGATATACAGAACTTTGAGTAACAAAACGAGGCCCAGGGCTTTGCTGATTAGGTGCTCATTACTTTGAGAAATTAGATAGTTAGTCTCAACAGCCCAGTAATTTCGCTAGCTTCAGTAACCTTCAAACCGGAACACAGTAATGTTTACACACTACTGCTGTGCGATAGAATATTTAGAACTGCGGTGGTACCTATCTAGATGACTTCCTGCTAAGGAGATCTTCCACCGAGTAGTACCTTAGTCCGGATAGAGAAGCGAACACATAGAAAAGCTTAACCAATAAGGTTCGGCAAGGTTTGGTTATAAGATCCCATTGCCTATCTTATATTAATATAAATTTTTATCCTTAGTGAGTGTTCTATCTGCGCTCTTGAATCACGCGCTATATACGAACATTGCATACATCTATGCGTTTATTGTGTTATAATTAAGTATAATATAAAAAATAAATATGAATAATTTAGTAAATTCCCGGTGTCCCCATCGATAAGGACAGTCACGAGAATACGCCGTCACTGTTGACGATAATGCCGATATATAAACTTTCTAGTGTAGCTTGGTTTTTTAATAATGTCCCAGAAAACTGTTTTTCAATTGGATCTGTATGATAAAATTACTTATTATTATTGCCGTGGTTGTGCAGGCGTAAGAATTGTACCCCACCCTCTCTACCCGTGGTTGCCGTAAGAGTCGGCTAAGGGATGTAATCCGGAAGATGGGCAGTAGCGTCTTCCTTGAACAATCACACGTAACTGCGCTCGCCAACCCGCCTGCCTAGCGTGGCGAGTATTGGCAAAACCCCCTTGGCCTCCTCCTGGAAGGAGGAGGCCAAGAGAAAGAAGAAGAGGCCAATGTCCAGCAGTGGACGTCCTATGGCTGATGATGATGATGATGAATCAAATTACACCTACATACCTACTTGTTATTTCAATTAGTTACTGTCATGGTATGTTTAGAAAATCCTTACGATGTTCTAAAGAAGTTACATATCGGCCTTCAGAATAATCAAGCGTTCATTAGCTCGTGTTGAATTTTGTCACTCGAATGTTGAATACGTGATTCAACATTTGACTGTCCTCATTCATTTAGTAGTAGCTCTGCTTTATGAAGTACTGCTACTAAGTAGGTCGTAGGTTCGATTCCCGTCCACAACATACCTCTATGTAACGAATATATGTGTTTGTTACCTGTCTGGGTGTTTATGTAAGTACAAAAAAAATAATTGAAGTATTCTAGCAGTTACCTGGATATTAATGAACAAACGTCACTTAGTTTGGGGCTAGATTGCGCTGTGTGAAATGTCTTACGATGTTTGTAAAGATTAGATTTTTTTACCAGTAGTAAAAATTACTACAAAACTATAAGCTTTTTTTTCACCCGACTGCCTAGGAAGGGTTATGTATTTAGCGTATATCTTGTATGTATGTATGTTCATTCAGTCAGTAAGAACATCGTCAAGATCTTCAAATATAGAGAACTTCTAGAATGGAAATTAAAAGTCTTAAATTTTGATTGCGGGGAAGGAAAGGGGCATCCTGTTGCCTAATTTAAGGTCGCTATTGAAATACATAGGTGGAGTAAGGTTGCAACAGAGTGGTGGCCTAGGCAAGGTAAGCGGAGCGTTGGTCGTCCAGCCGCAAGATGGGTCGACGATATTGTCACCGTCGCGGGTCGAACCTGGACCAGATTGGCACAGGACCGAGGCAGATGGTATAACAAGAGAGAGGCCTATACCCAGCAGTGGGATAAAGAAGGCTGTGGATGATGATGATGATGATTGAAACACATTCCGGATTTGTACTTTATTTAAAGTTGATTATTCTGTAATATATGTCGGGAGGACAGTAGCTATACAATTTTAGCTACCAGCATACAACGCAAATTTAAAAGATTACGCTACGTAATGTATATAACGTATGCCTATTAAAATATAACGATTCGAAAAAGAAACCGAATTAACATATCGTTAAATTTAGCTTATCTTTTTAAATAAAAAGTAGGTCAATGTTAAGTCGACAGAATCACTGCAGATTATTTTTATTAAATAGGTACGCTGTACTTGCTTATCATTGTGAACAACTTTTACTATGATCTTAAAATTAAATATGTTTTACAAATTTCCAAATATTACATAACTTGTACTGTGTTTTTGTTTTTTAAACATATGAATGTTATTACTTGTTTAAAAAAAAATATGATCATTTTTGATACATACCTACCAACATTTTTGTTTTTTAAAAATCAAATTTAAACTATTTGCTTAAAATCAAAATCAAAAAGTAATTTATTCAGTTTAGGCCCTGGTAAGGCACTTATGAACGTTAAGTTACATTTTTGAATCTACCACCGGCTCGTAATTACACTTCAACTGAGAAGACTCCGGCAAGAAACTCAGCAAGGCATTTTATTTTGTGGATCTTTCTTTTCATATTAGGTTACAGTTTATACAGTTTACAGTTATAGATATTAATACATTATGTTTACTACAATTGTCACTTAGCCAGGGGAATGCAAGTGCAGAGAGAAGCTACTACAACCTACTACTTTGTAGCGATGATAGCTCGTAGTGGTTAGCGCGGTCGGTTCGCATGCCGAAGGGCGTGGGTTCAAACCCCAACAATGAGCTTGAGCTGCCGGTGAAGGAAAACATCGTGAAGAAACCATAGCGTGGTGGTAGAGTACTTTCTAGTACTCGGCTGGCTAGCTACCACCCTCAAGTTGAAAATCTGCCGCCAAGCATCTAACGGTATGTTCCGGCAGCCTAACTTGAGAGCCAGTTCCATTCCAGGCTAGGTGTACTTTACCATCTTCGACCACAACATCAAGTAACATCAAGTGAGTTGTGGTCAAACAACAAGCCTGTCAGATATAAAAAAAAACTCGCCACGCTTGGCAGGCGGGTTGGCGATTGCAGTTAGGTGTGATTATTCAAGAAAGACGCTGCAGCCTATCTTCCGTATTACATCCCTTAGCCGACTCTTACGGCAACCACGGGTAGAGAGGGTGAAGTACAATTCTTACGCCGGCACCACCAAGGTAATATTAAACTATTTGTTTAAATTTTTAATTTTATTCTATTGTGTTTTTGTTAATTTCATTGCCATTGCTATTTTATTTTGATAGGATTTTTTTAACTTACTTTGTTTATTTTTAAATATTTTTTTCATTTGTTGGCTGGACAAAATTGTATGATTAAAACAATTATTTATTATTAAATTGTGTAGCCATCTTCTATTTGTAAATTTTTTCAGGCATATTATTGAAGTACTCATGCAAAAGTTTATTGTAAAAAAAATAATTAGTAATTTAATCAAAAGTTTCTACTCATGTTAATATTAACTTGGGACTTGTTATATTAACTAGCCGTAGAGCGTGGTTTCGATTCCTATTCAGAACAACCATTTCGTGGTATATATTATAAGTATGTATTTACAAAAAAAAAGTATTCTATCAGCTATCTGACTTGCTTAGTTTGGGGTCAGATGACTCTGTGTGTAACTCTGACTCTGTGTGTTCTACAATATTTATTTTTATTTATTATTTTTGTATTACTAAATGTATCTTTATATTTAACAGCATAACCATCATCAGCATTAAATATTTGAAAATTTGCAATTCCATATGAAAATCAAGATGTACATACCTAAGTCAAATTTAATTTTATTATGGAAACTGACGTGGTCTTGACACATTTTTGTTTTATTTATGCGGGATTACTCACGTTTAATTTTATCGGAAACTCCGACTATAGTTTCGGCCACATCCAGTGGCCTTCATCATGGGGACAAAACTGAGACAACGCGCGCGCGTCCTCGTCTTGCTTCGCACTCGAAATTAAATCACTCAAATTTGATTGTTATCATTGCGCAATAAATCTAATTGAGATAAGTGTGTTATTAAAATAGAACTACTCACAGAAATCCTTCTTGATAAAATGTGGCTGTTTTTTCACCCAATCTTCTAATATGTTTATTACGGCATCCATCTGTCCAGGTTTGTTTAAGTTAAATTCTTTTCTAACAAATTCAAATGTGTCGGGATGAAACTCTAAAATTCGGTGAGCTGGTAATTTTTCCATTGCAGTTAGTTTTACTTCCTTGTTGAAAACTGTGCTACAAATTCTGTGTGGGCACTCCGTGTGCAGCCAGCGGTGATTAAGGCCAGACTGATAAAAAAAGCTTGTCTGCCATACCAATAATATTATATTCTATATAAATGCTAGTTGCATACGTAGGTACATACAAAACGTTTTATGTTTTAAAGTATGGACATGTATCTCTATGGAGATATGAAAACAGTACGAAAATACATGATGATATCATCAATATTTTAAATCGACTTGAAAAAAAGAGGAGATTCTCAATTCGACTGTATGTTTTTTTTTTGTATTTATATTACGCGATCATTCCGTTAATTATGAATCGATTTTGATGATTCTTTTTTGTTTGGTATATCATACTTCAGAGGTGATCCCATATACATTTTATCGAAATTGATTTATCCTTTGCTCCGAAACCTCGCTGTTTCATTGGAGCAGTGCGTTTAGTTGACCTAAGATTTCTACAAATTTTGTTTTGTTAAAATACCAAAATAAACCTGAAATAAAAAACGCGAAAACTTGTAAGTACCAAAGTTTACCTCAATTATGAACTTTTATTTATTTTTCTGAATTTTTCCCATTATTTTTGCTGTAAGACCTTGTTTTTAACCAAAATTTACATTTCTAGGTCAACCGGAAGTACCCTATAGGATTTGGGATAAAAACCCATATGGTAGTTCCCGTGGACCTAGAATCACGAAATTTGGCAACATGGTACAACTTACAAGTTTTCGCGAAAATCTAAATTTCAACCATTACAGCACACACACACACTTAAAACTTAGCAACCAATAAAAATGATACCAATTTTATTATGGCGGTACTTATAATGGGTAGGTACTGTACCCTCGGCGTACAAGTTCGACTCGCACTTGGCCGGTTTTTTTTCTATAAATTATTATTTTTATTCTTTTTCAGTAGATTTTTTTTCACTTTATCAAAATTGTACGTATAAAAATTTCAAAGAATGCGTGTAATAACCTCTTTTTGGCTTATCTCATCTCGAACTAATAGCCCTGTTTACTACTGGAAGCCCACGTAAATTGATGTAGTGGCATTTAGAATTACAAAAAACAATCGGTAATCTATACTAACTTGGTTAGAACTAGTTTCGTTTACTGCAAGGTCAATTTGTTAACAAATTCGTATATTTGTTCTTATACATTCAAAAGTTATCTCTATTTTATCATTCTAGTATAATGATAAAATAGAGATAACTTTTTTCGACCCGCCCCGGCTTCGCACGGGTAGTAAGAAGTAAGCTATCCTTAAAAGGTAGATTTTGTCTAGAATCTAGACTTAAAATGAAATAATTTTATTTCCAGATTCATCATCATCATCATCTCAGCCGTAGGACGCCCACAGCTGGACATAGGCCTCCCCCATTAACTTCCATAAAGATCGGTTGGAAGCGGCTCGCCTCCAGCGCTTTCGTTTGTCCACCTCGTGGGTGGACGTCCTGCACTGCTGTTGCCGGTCCGTGGTCTCCACTCCAGAACTTCAGAATTTCCAGATTGCCGTCAATAAAAGCTAGTTTAAATAAAACATCATATAAAATGACAAATAATAATTTATAATAAAATAATTTAACTTTACAGTAGCAACGCTCTATTATTTCATGCTAATTGCATTAATTCCAGTTAAATCAGTGTGAAGTAGAAGCAAGCATACTAATATGCCTATGAAGTAGAAACAAGCACACTGGTATGCCTGTGAAATAGAAACAAGCATATTAACATGCCTGTGAAGTATATAGAAGCATACTAGTATTCTTGTAAAGTAGAAACAAGCATACTAGCATGCCTGTGAAGTAGAAAGAAGCATACTAATACACTTGTGAAGTAAAAACAAGCATACCAGCATGCCTGTGAAGTAGAAACAAGCATACTATAATGCCTGTGAAGTAGAAAGAAGCATACATATTATTATTTATTTGGTATTTTTTATTGTGGTAGTGTTGTATTTTAGTGTTAGATATTGTACTGTAGTATTATTATTATTATTATTTATTGGTATTGTACTGTTATATTGTATTGTTTTATTGTATTGTATTGTGTATGTTATTGTTACTTGTTCCCTGGGTGAGCGAATTAGGGCAACCTGTAATGCTCACCCATGGAATTGCCTTTATGTATAAATAAATAAATAAAATACACTAGTATTTTAGTATTCTAGTATTAGTTGTGAAGTAGAAACAAGCATACTAGTATGCCTGTGAAGTTGAAACAAGCATACTAGCATACTAGGTCAAGATCTAGAAAATACAAGCTATAAGATCACAATACGGGACGAATAACTAAGCTTAGAAAATGGAATATTGCCAGTACGCATAATTTACTAACATAGTATGTAGTCAACTCACGATTTATAGAAAATATAGGCCACAAGATCACAATTCGGGACGAATAACTAAATAGATTGATATTCTTTACACTTGCATAAAGTTTTCAACGTTTTAACTAAAAACACCAGTGGACATGGTAGGAATTTTAATTTCCAGCATCCCTACTGCTACTAGCGGGGGTAGTCTATAGACGATGGTAAGAGTTAACTCATGTAGGTACATAGCAACGGTACACAGAACTTTGAGTAACAAAGTAAAGTCCAGGCATTGTTGCTTTGGCGCTCATTGCTTTGAGATATTCGATGGTTAGTAATAGTAAAGTAAAAGACCTGTAATTTAATCTTGATTCATTTTCCGCTAGTCTATTTTAAAATCAAAATGATATCCTTCGCTTCCTTAAAGTTTTGTGCTATATTTATTTGAGACGCAGTCGACCCGTCTCGCGGTAAAATTGCGTTTGCTATCCAATTTCATTCAGGGGTGCGTGCTACCCGCAATTTTATGATGACACCTAAGGGCAAAATACACTTTAAAGGTGAACGTTTTTTTAAATATTTGGCTTATTTTAACTTGTTCCTGCCAGTACGAGTATACGTAGTAAAAAACTCAGTTCCGTACCTCAAAAGGAAAAAACGGAACCCTTATAGGATCACTTTGTTGTCCGTCTGTCTGTCAAGAACCTTTTTCTCAGGAACACGTGGATGTATCAAGCTGAAATTCATATCAAATACTCAGGTCTACTGTCCCTTGGAGCTGTAAAAAAATCAAACTTCTAAGCCAATGCAATCAAAAGTTTTTTTTTTTTTTTTTTTTTAATTCGGATATGTCCGCGTTTGACCACCAACTCGCGTGATGGTAAGCGATGATGTGGTCGAAGATAAAGCACGCAGACTTAGAAGATACCTATTCACTCTGGCCTTGAAAAGATCTAGGTTATATCTCTCAGGAAACAAGGAAGCCGGCAGCTTGTTCCATTCCTTGGCCGTACGGATGAGAAACGTAGAGTCAAAACGTTTGGTACGTACCCAAGGAAATTCCACTATGTATGGGTGGTAGTGGGCCGTCTTTCTACTTGTCCTGTAGTAAAAGGGGGATGGAAGTACAAGGTCGTACAGCTCAGTAGCACATTCACCGAAATGAATTCTGTAGAAAATTGACAGACTTGCTACCTTCCGGCGTTGTTTAAAGCTTAAAAGTTTTTTTTCCACCAACTTTTCATCACCAATAAGTCGAACGGCTCGCCGCTCCACCGAATCAAGAGCTTCAAGTTGGTACTTGGCAGAACCGTCCCAAAGGTGGCAGCAATATTCCACACACGACCGAACTTGTGCTTGATACAATGCAAGCAGCTGCCCCGGTGTGAAATATCGCCTAACCTTACGTAAGACGCCCAGTTTACAGTTTACAGTTTACAGTTTAGATACAGCCGTTTGTGCTGCAAATTTTCGACACTCGCAAGGGAATCAAAACCTACAAGGTAGATACTTCCCGTGAACTCAGAATCTTGAAGTTTGGTACGAAGCAACGTCTTATAGCACAGATAAAGGAAAAATTACGAAAAGCATAAATTACTATAAAAAAAATACCATAACTTTTACTTATATACCTAGGTTTGTACGGAACCCTCGGTGCCCGAGTCCGACTCAAACTTGGCCGGGTTTTGTTATGTGAAAGCAATGAAACAAACAAGACGCTCTCCTGATGATAAAAGGTAACTCCCGTCTATGACCATTGCAGCGATACACAGAATTTTGAGTAGCAAAATTATGTCCTGGGCATCGCCGCTTTGACTCTCATTGCATTGAGACTTTCGATGGTTAGTCTCAACAGCACTGTAATTTCGCTAGCTGCAGTACCCTTCAAACCGGAACACAGTAATGTTTACACACTATTGCTTGGCGGCAGAATATCTGGTACTGCGGTGGCACCTACCTAGACCTCCTGGTAAGGAGATTTACCACCAAGTAGTAACTATCGTATAGTAAACTAGGATATACTTAATAGCAAGACACTAATAGTATTTTTAGCTTAATTATTTTGTGAGGTGTCTAACGCGTAATCGACATAAAGTTTTTAGTATCAGACACAAAAGTTATGGCAGCCAAGATTTATCTGTCTGTTTTCAAATTTGAGTGTCTTGGGTTCTAATCCCACGGTACGGCTGTCTTTTTTAACTCGTGTCTTATTATTTTTGTGCCTGTCGACGGCGAGGACAATTAATTGTCTAAGTTATTTAATGATTTCGAAGATTTGTGAAGTCCAACTTGCACTTGGCTTAAGTGATCAACTTTTAACCTTCTCACAATAAGAACAGACCCGAGACCAATGGGACTGTTTTTAAATTTTGTTGATTAGACTCAATTATCATTTTGCAAAGCTTTGAAATATGATAGTAAGTTTTAACAGTCTATGCAACATATTTTGTTTCTAATTGATTTCTGGAGAGTAATGCATTAACATAAAATTTGGCCCGTAGAATAGAAACTCTATCTAATCTAAAATTAGCCCAATTGCGTGGATTTTTATACACATAATGACGAAAATACAAAAAAAAAAACAAGTACAAGTCGGACTCGCGGTGCATCTAGAGTTCCGTACCACATATAATAAATATCATGCTTATGAAACGTACAAATTTGGCATTTCCTTATCCTATATGCATAATATAATCGACGCCATAATAATAATTAATACAAAATACTTCACTGAAACTATAAAAACTACGCCTCTCGCACTTGCTGGATTTTTAATATTAAATAGACTTGTAAAACTCTAAATTATGCTCTTTAGTCAAAAATACATATGTATTGTGCACGAATATTAATAATTATTATTACACTTATAATCGAATATATTATAAACTATATGTTTTTTTAGTTACAGCTTGCCCGATGTTATGTGACGGTATAGTCGAAGATGTTATACCTAACTCAAGTGAAGCTGCCGTAACACACTGTTAGGTGCATTGCGACAGATTTTCAACTTGAGGGTGATAGCTAGCCAGGCGAGTACTAGAAAATACCCTACCACCATGCTATCGTTTCCTCACGATGTTTTCCTTCACCGGTAGCTTAAACTTATTGTTTAGGGTTTGAACCCACGCCCTTTGGCGTGTGAACTGTGTATGTTCTATCAGTTACCTAGTTCCCATAAGTCATGATTCAATTATTTTGGAGTAAGATGGCGCTGTGCTAAAAGTATAGATAACGTTCTCTTAATGAATCGGAAGAAACAAGCCTTAAGTGTCACATGAACAGATGAAAAACGAGAGAGATAGAGAGAGATGGACAGACAGATAAGATATGCTAAGCAAAAGAGCCTCATTAGTCACCTTCCAGGTACGGCACCCTAAAAATATCATAAACCCACACAGAATACATAGAAATACTTCACTGAAGACTTGTGTGAAGCGAGAAATTTGTATGCTTATATTCCCAACGATTTAAGACTCGGTCCGTACACACAAACGGGAAAGCCTGCCTTGTAAATAAAATATTTGCATGTCTTTCGCCTCTGCTCTACAAGTATGATATATTCAAAAGGGAGTCACGTCGAAAATTGTTTGCGTAAAAAAACATTTTAATACGCGCAATTTTTTTTGCACACATTTCGTTTGTCAACTATGTGGGGTGGGCGAGAATATTTTGGCCTTGCCGATTTAAATAATATCAGCTTTTACGTGCATTAAGAAATTGTGTTGGAACGTATTGTGACAAAAAACTCCGCGTCTACAAAAAAATTATCGTCGATTCACATATGTAACATTACTTTTCAAAGTCGCACAATTTTAAATAAAGAAATAATTCTTGATTATTATTTTTAGGTATTTTATTTATCATCATCATCAGCCTATCTTAGTCTACTGCCGGACATAGGCTTATTTTAATACACGCTTTTTCGGGTTTTGATATATTTCAGCGAATTAGCAACCTGAAGTGTCATTCCAGGTCGATTTGTTCTAGATAGACTAAGAGCAAGATGTTGATATTCCTACCTCAAAGGGTACCAAAAACAAACAGTAAATTTGACAGCGATTTATTTTGTAAGTATAGTATTAAATAAATTTACAAATAAATAGGTAAATGTCGCAGGATACTTCACACAGCGCCATCTAGCCTCGAACTAAGCAAAGCCAGGGAACAGAAGAAGAAGGAAAAGTAAAAGGGAACCAGATAACTAATAGAATACTTACTTATGTATTATTTTAAATATATCGTAAACGTCCGAAGCACGAGCTAGCGGCCTTTAGATCCAGTCCCTCAAAGAGGCGATGGTTGGACTTGTCCCTTAAGGCAGTCTCCGATTAGGGCCATGCCAATCTGGTCAAGTTCAATGCTGCAAAGACATAACCGTGTTTATTTCTTGCGAAAAAGAGACCATTTCTACTGTCTCCCTCTTTCCGAGGTGTGTCCGTGCCGATAACAGACAACTCGACGACTCTTGAATTCGACTCATTTATAGAAGCTCAAACAGCCCCTAAAAAGCTAGAATTTCTAGCTTTTTACGGGCTGTTTGCCTCGAAGGTGAGATGGTACCTACTCCACGCCAGAGCAGTTGCTTTGCTTTTACAAAGCGCAACTTAAATTATTTATGAGGAGTATTGTTCTTACCTTTGGGACGGCAAGCCAGCTTGAGGTAAGTCAGTCGAGAGGCACAGTAAGAGGCTGATAAGAAATTACACTTTGGTCAAATATTGGTTGCAAAGCCTTTAGTATCGACGTAAGGTCTCCTGTCTATCAGCTTTCTACCGGGTATATTTCGATGATCATGTCTGAAGTTCCACGATTTGGTTCCGCCCTGGGCAAAAGGGGCAGCCCTTTTCATTACCAGACGGCCAGACAAACGCGATCAAAACGTCACCCGTTGGACATTTCCTATGAGCACACTAGGCGCTTCGACTTCACATTATTTTTTCGTACAGCGAGGACGTATGGTTGGATGAAAAGTACAATATGGGTGTCATCAAATCCGGAGTAAACAGGTTCCTTTTAGCAGAATTCACATAGATCTTTGTTTTGGGTGAAAATCGAACCCACAAAATATAGTTAAACATTGCCTTATTAAAATTCAATTTGGTGAGTTCCGGCAGCCTCAGTTGAGAGTGAGTTTCATTCACCAGGCTAGGTGTGTTTACTATCTTCGACCACACCGTCACTTAACATCAGGTGAGCTGTGGACATACACCTAGCCTGTCAACCACAAAGAAGTCAAACTACTCATTTAACTTTGTTGTAACGTGGTTGCCGTAAGAGTCGGCTAAGGAATGCAATCCGGAAGATGGGCAGCAGCGTCTTCCATGAACAATCACACCTAACTGCGCTCGCCAACCAAGCGTAGCGAGTATTGGCAAAACCCCCACAAGCAGTGGACGTCTTACGGCTGATGATGATGATGATGAAAACTAAAATTCCAAAGGTATATTGAACTAAACGTGACTGAAATGCTGGCCAAATCGCCCCGCTCGATTGCACATAAAATTTGCTTATTTTCTACACGAATTAAAGCGTTTTGATCACGTATAGACTTTTTAAGTCCCGACAACTGTTTGAACAATTTAAAAAAAAACCTAAAAGGGAAACGGGAGGACGAAGTCGGTTCCAAGTGTTAGCGATATCGTTGTCAAATCGCTCTCTAACGCAATAAAATGTTTCTCGCTTACACGGAAAGTGTATTACAAAGTTAAATTAAAGGCCAGCGTCATTATTAAACTTTATTACTCCGCTAACGTTGTTTATGGAGTAACATTATTCAGTAATTTCTTACTTTTGATGTTCCATAATAAAGTTTACAGCAGTCTTACTTGTTAAAAATGAATTTGATGGCACCGTTTTGGTCTCTTCTTGGCGTGAGTTTTAATCGGAACCAAAGCTATATTTACCCGACAACGGTAATGTCAAAAGCAAGGATTATATTTAAGCAGCATTTTTTTTTATTTTATTGTGTTCACCAACATTGTGTATTATTAATTGATTGATTCAGGCGTTACATTGCGGAAGTTCATTTCGAGTATTCTAGGTATATACATATTTAGTTTATTTCCGCTTAAAAGTCCTATCGGTTACAACAGTGGTGAGAATTAAAATTTAACTAACTTCACGACAATTTTGAAAATGTATTCGAAATATTAGTTTATCTAAAACTTAAATTTGATATGTTGCCGTGGTGGTGCCGGCGTAAGAATAGTACCTCTCTACTCATGGTTGCCGTAAGAGTCGGCTAAGGTATGTAATCCGGAAGATGGGCAGCAGCGTCTTCCTTGAACAATCTCACCTAACTGCGCTCGCCAACCCGCCTGCCAAGCATGGCGAGTATTGGCAAAACCCCCCCAGGAGGAGGCCTATGTCCAGCAGTGGACGACTGATGGATGGCTGATGATGTGTGATGTGTAAATTTGATATAAACTTAAACCTAGACTTAGAGTCAACGCATCCTAATGATGCCTCGTGTAGAGTTTAGAGTTTCCCTCGTGTCAGCAAGTGGTTACTGCAGCGAGAAGTCTTTATATCCTTATAAAGTGTTTTGGTTATTTTAATTAGTTTTTTGTTTTAAATTATTCTGTATTTTGTAGCGATGATAGCTCAGTGGTTAGCGCGGTCGGTTCGCATGCCGAAGGGCGTGGGTTCAAACCACAACAATGAGCTTGAGCTGCCGGTGAAGGAAAACATCGTGAGGAAACCATAGCGTGGTGGTAGGGTACTTTCTAGTACTAGGCTGGCTAGCTACCACCCTCAAGTTGTAAATCTGCCGCCAAGCATCTAACGGTGTGTTCCGGCAGCCTCACTTGAGAGCCAGTTCTATTCCAGGCTAGGTGTGCTTTACCATCTTCAACCACACCGTCACTTAATATCAGGTGAGCTGTGGTCAAAAACCTAGCCTGTTAGCCATAAAAATAAAAATAAACTTGTATCACAAGTCCTACTCACTGAATTCTTTTACGTGGATTTCTCTTTTAAACTTTTTACTTATACTTGCGAGGTGATTCAGAATCGAAAAGAGCTACCCTGGCATATAACCGTCACCGTGGACAGTTTGGTGTCTGTTATGTAATAGTATTGTACAATCTGTCTTTATCCCATACATCGATCGCTTTTTGCCGCACTATACATAAATAACCTAATCAAGAAGGCACATTTTACAGGCAATTAAATAAGCTCGTACAAACTGAAATGTACTTAATGTTAATAGACTTAATGACAAATTTTAACATCAGTCAAAAGTTGGTAAGTTAATTTTGCAAGTTTGTGTTTCCCTTCCAAATTAAATTAATTTAGCGGCGAGTCGTGTGTCGGGTCGCTCTCTTCCCTCAGATATGGTTGAGGAGGGCTGGCACATAAGTCATAGTCGTGCTCGGGTGCTGCTTGCGGGTCGCTGGTCTGCTCGCGGTATACACACAAACTAGTACTTTAACCCTAGTTAAAATATAGATTTCCTCTTCACATATTGTAAAAAAATATATTGTAATTCAATGTTGACAAAGGTCACGGACCCCAGAGTCCGTGGAGCGTAATTATAAATTTAAAAAAAAACTGAACGAATAAGAACTCTATGTGCTGAAATCATAGACGTAAAGTACATTATAGTCTTTGATCGTTCAGCGCTCTAGTTATTGTTAACTCCCTCGGTTGTCACCGTTCAATAACGCTGACAAAGTTGTTTCTAAGCAGTGTGGCACTGTGTAAGATGAGTACGGTAGATCTACAGCTTATAAAAAGTTCGTAACAAAAAATTATAGTTTTAGATTCTAAGTAAAGTTATTTAAATCGTTGCCAAGTTTTTTTAAAAATCGTAATCAAGTTTTTTAAATTTTAGTCAAGTAAAATAAATTTAAATTTTCATTACTGTTGTAACTGAAACGACTGTTAAGTGGAAAAAAAAGTAAATATAAATGTATACATACATTGAACACTCAAAATGATTTTCCGCAAAGTAACGCCTGAATCAAGCAATTATATGTAACAAAAACAAAACAACATTGACTAATATGTGTTAGTACAATGACAGCCTTATCGCCTAGAGTGATATCTTCCAGGCAACCTTTGGTTGGACAGAAATGATGGTACACCTAAGGTAGGCGGTGTAAAAATACAGAAGAAAGTTGAGTAATATAATATTTACACCATGAAAGTTTGAACATCACCAATATAGATACAGGGGATTCAGCACTGGATTGTAGTTCCAAATATTTAAAAAATAGGTGGTTATTATTTGACCTAATTATCCTGAGCAAACATAATACGGACACTCAAATCACGTGCACCGATAATGACATGGTAGTTGCACGGTCCTAGATTAGATAACAGTTACTACGTAGTCTACGTATGGTAGTTATGTCTGGCACTAGCTCGGTGGGTAAGGCTGCGCGCTCTCCATAAATTCTGAAGTCTTGGGAAAAACTTTAACCAAGATTCTCAAGTAGTTTTTATTTTTATTTGTGTCGATTTTATTTCTTTATACGTTTCATATGACCACTAACTAACATATCTTTGTATATCGCTAATGTTTAAAATGTCAGCCCTTATACATACGTGATAACAAAACATACTTTAAATAAAAATATATACAATAAACACATAATTATACAATACAATATAAAATACAAATATAATGGCTGATCATTATCTAGGTAATTTTCTAGTTTGAATAGCTTTTGTTTTTGTTTTCTAATAGTAAAGTAAGATATGTTAAGTATTAAGCAGTACTAAGGTGTGACGTACAATATTATATTATACTGAATGTTATTTGAAATTTATTATTACGAGACTGTTTTTTAGAATTTGCACACAACTACAACAATGCATGGTTTATCACACAACTTAAATATATCATGATACACTTAAAAATAATGACGTGTTCTACGGTTTTTACGGCAGGCAGACGTGGCAACACTGGTAAGTTTCAAAGCAAGTCTTGTATTAATTTCACACTCGGTAAGTTGCTGCTTGTCTCTTACACTCTAACGGGGAGAATGAAAATTAAGCGATGCCACACTGCATAATGATAGTGTGTAGTTAAAGTGGAAGAATAATTAAAGGCATATCACTAATTACTTTGTGTTATCAAAATATAGACATTAAATATTAAACCTACATTGAATTTTCAACGTACAGCATTTTCAACTAATGGTAGATCTTCTTGGTGGTAGATCTCTTTAGGAGGAGGTCGTCCTGGTAAATACCACTGCAGTACCAGACATTCTACCGCCAAATAGTTTGTTTTTTAAATTCTGTGTATCGCTGCAATGGTCATGGACATGCGTTATGTATCTTACCATCAGGAGGAACGTCGTTTATTTCATTACTTTTACATGTAAAAAAAAACTGTGATTTTAACGTAACTAAATTTTATATGGGATTAATGTTATGCCCGAATTAAAGATATTATTATTATAAAACGTTTTATTTTGCAAAATGGTAGGGTATTTTCTAGTACTCGGCTGGGTACCTACCACCTCCTCAAGTGGAAAATCTGCCGCCAAGTAATCTCACAGGAACCTAACATTTTTCTGATTTAAAAGGTATCCTATTTGTTAATCCAGGTATATGTGTGCCAAATGTCGTCCAAATCCGTTGAGCCGTTTTTGCGTAATTGAGTAACAAACATCCAAACTTTCACATTTATAATACCTATAAGTAGGATGTTATTTAAAAAAAGCTAAAGTATCTTTAAAGAACATTATTTTTATGTATATATATATATACATATATATAAATATATATAACTCAAAGGTGACTGACTGACTGACTGACTGACTGATATAACGTAGGCATCCGCTAAGAAAGTATTTTGATTAATTCTACCCCCAAGGGGATAAAATAGGGGATGAAAGTTTGTATGAAACTTTGTCAATTTTAAACCGATCGGGCTGAGACTTTGCATGCATAAAGCTACCATGACGTAGCCGTGAACCCGCGGGGTACAGCTAGTTTACTATAAAGAATAGATCTAATTTCTATCTATCGTGTTTAGGCAGCTCAGACCGATTATGCCTACTAAATTTTTTACTAAATTGAGGTTTCGTATTCCCTTGTAGAAAACAAGGGAATACCTCTAAAAATTGAGCCTATCCAACTAAATTAGCACAAATATTTTGAAGAAAAATGTGTATGTCCCTATACTTTTTTTATCTTATAAATCTTTCCGATTTCTTTCATAGTCGTCTGATTCATCATTATCATCATCTCAGCCGTAGGACGTCCACTGCTGAATATAGGTCTCCCTCATTGACTTCCATAAAGACCGGTTGGAAGCGGCTCGCATCCAGTGCGTTCCTGCGGTCTTTATGAGGTCGTCTGTCCACCTTGTGGGTGGACGTCCTACGCTGCGTTTGCCGGTCCGTGGTCTCCACTCCAGAACTTTGCAGCCCCATCGGCCATCAGTTCTACGTGCTATGTGCCCTGCCCACTGCCACTTCAACTTGCTAATCCGCTGGGCTATGTCGGCTACTTTAGTTCGTCTACGGATCTCCTCATTTCTGATTCGATCTCGTAGGGAAACTCTGAGCATAGCACTCTCCATAGTTTGCTGTGTTCGTTGTTCGTCTGATTATGTTAGTATAAAAGGACCATTTATTAAGAACTTTGAAAAATAATATTTTCTTATGTTTTAAGTTGATGGAAAAAAGAAATGATAGGGACATACCTTTAGTAGACCTTGATTTTATCACAAAAAATTATTGCTCTGTAAGAATTATCCAGGGAGAAAATAGGGATAACATATGTATGGAAAAAGGCTACTAGCAGTCCCTCTTAAATAAAAAGAAGATACTTGGTCGCTATACTCGGTCAGTAACCTATATCAAAAATATATTGTATCGTGAGATCTCGTTAATAATATAAACCGGAAAAACTTCATTTAGGTACCGACCACGTTATGTAATCAAAGTAATTTTTAAACTTATGTGATGTAGATTTTAACACATAATCACTATAACTACATAGTATAAAACAAAGTCGCTTTCTCTGTCCCTATATCCCTATGTATGCTTAAATCTTTAAAACTACGCAACGGATTCTGATGCGGTTTTTTTAAATAGATAGAGTGATTGAAGAGGAAGGTTTATATGTATAATAACATCCATTAAATAGTGGAGAAATACTGTTATTTTTGAGGTTTATACCCGTGCGAAGCAGGAGCGGGCCGCTAGTTATGTATATTACCAAGATTTAATCGCACACAAAATACTATGAAATAGTTTTGTTGATTTACCTTAACGTTTTGCCCATGTAGCAATAGCCGCGGTCAACTCCCAATAAACATATTAAAATTGAGAGGTGTCTTATGGACACCAGGTTAGACTGGAGTGCCTTTAAAGGCTTTATTTTTTTAAATTATAAAATATTTTTGCATATTCTCTGAATTGACAGAATTTTTTTAGTTTCCTAGGTGATCGGGAAGTGCCTGAAAAATCTCTGCAAAAGATATCAGTTTTTGGTGTCGTTTTTCATTGTTACACATTTTTCGGTCTAGCCCCTCAGCCCGCAAACAAATCAGAACGATAACATGCGATAAGGAACTCCGTTTAAATTATAAATGAAGTTCCAGACTCCATGAGCTCCAGACCACGTTCCTTGTTAGAACTGCTGATGTGTGGAACTCGTTGCCAGCGTCTGTGTTTCCAACTAAGTACAACCCGGGGTTGTTCAAGAAAAATATGAATAGGTATTTTCTAGACAAGCGTGCTCCATCTTCGGCCACGTCGTCTCTTTCCATCAGGGATCGTGGCCAAACGTTGTAAAAAAAAACTGTGTTTATAGTAAATGTGACGTGTATATAGTAAATTTATTTTTATGGTTGACATGCTAAGTGTTTGACCACTGCTCACCTGATGTTAAGTGACGCTGTGGTGGTGTGGATGGTAAAAGCACCTAGCCTGCAATTTTTTAATTTTTGCAATTATGATATTAAAGGTCGTATAATTTTCTTTTATTTCATTTTGGATACATAAATAATTAATTGTGTATAATTTGAATAAATTTTTAATTGATTTATATAATAATTATGAAGATAGACATTTTATATTGTATTTTTTTTGATATTTGATTATTTTTATTATTATTATTTTTGCCTTGTAACTGTTGTTATCAATAAAATATTAATATGAATTTGAATGGAACTGGCTGTCAAGTGAGGCTACCGAAACACACCGTTAGATGCTTGGCGGCAGATTTTTAACTTGACTAAACTATCCAGTCGAGTAATTGAAAGTACCCTACCATCTAGCGAAACAATACAATACTTGTAATTTTGTGTCACAGACAAAATAGCAAGCCACGTTTATGTGACATATTCATCAAAACGTAGACGTTATAACAAACTCATTTTGAATTTAAATTACGAGGCAAAACACGTGAACCACTTCATAACCGTGTCTAGCTACTTTTTGTCCCTTTTTAGGGTTCCGTATCCGAAAAGGGAACTTAATTATAAACCGCACTAATGTAATAAAAGAGAATGTCTGTATGTATATTTATTAGTTCTTCTGTACGGTTTAACGGGCTTAGATGAAATTTGATGAAGTTTCTGCAGCCTAGTTGAGATACTGTTTGACTTCCAATCTGGGTGTCCTGGGTTCAAATCCCACGGCATGTACCTCTGTATTTTGTAAGTTATGTGCGTATTATGCCGTAGAATACAATTTGGGTTTCCATATAAAAGTTATGAGACAAAGACGCTCTCCTGATGGTAAGAGATAACGCCTGTCCATGACCATTGCAGCGATACACAGAAACTTGAGTAGAAAAAAAACTTGTGGTCAAATCGGATTACAGTAATGTTTCTACTACTGCTTAGCGGCAAAATATCTGGTACTTACCTAGATGACCTCCTGTTAAGGAAATCTACCACCAAGTATTCATTCCATTCACCATTCTTATTAAAAAGACTTATGTTAGCAGTGCCGTGCTAGTACGGAACCCACGATAAGAAAATCAAAGCTCGCTACACTTGGCTAATTTTTTTGGTAACTTTTCTTGTCCCACATCAAATTTTACGATGAATTAATTAAATAAAAAATTTATATTTTTTATCGTATATAAGTGGCGATTTTCGTTTGTAACTTGCTCATGGAGGTAACTGAGCCCGGCCAATATAATCGAGGTTGATAGTTACTAAGTGGATTAAAGCAGGAGGTCGCTCTTGCTAAGGAAACATACCACGTAGTTTTTTTTAAATGTAAAATAGATTTACGTTTCGCTACCACCTTGACAAAACTAAAATTAGCTAAACCTGGAAACTCTATTTCTATGGCGCTTTTTTATAACCTGCTGTCAATTTTTCATTTTTTATGTAATATGTCATTTTTTTTTAAATGTAATTGTTATGAGACCAACGTCACGCTCTCCTGATGGTAAGAGATAACGCCTGTCTATGACCATTACAGCGATATACAGAACTTTGAGATGTAAAACAAAGTCCAGAGCATCGCTGCTTTGGCGCTCATTACTTTGAGACTTTCAATGATTAGTCTCAACAGCCCTGTAATTTCGCTGTTACCCTTCAAACCAGATCATAATAATTTACACACTACTGCTTGGCAGCAGAATATCAGGTACTGCGTTGGTAACTACCTAGAACACCCCGGAGATCTACCATCAAGTAAAGATTTTTATGTAAAATATATGTACATTTGGCAACCAAAACGACAATACCGCCAAAAATTAGATTAGCTAAACCCGAAAACACTTTTATATATAGCGCCTTTTTTATAAACTGCTGCCTTGTAAATAAGAATGAGATGAAATTAAAAAAAAAAAAAACATGATATTTAACCTACTTCAAAAAGGAGGAGGTTTTCAATTTGATTGGTATGTTTATTTTTACTTTTTATGTATGTATGTATACCGATTACTCTGAGATTGGTGATCCGATTTACGTGATTCTTCTTTAGTTTGATGCGGAATAGTTGCCATTTGGTCCCATAAAAATTTACCATAGTTTGGCCCAGTTGGTTTCATTTTATGTTTTTTTTTTTTAATGAAAATTTTTGTTTACCTGGACGATTTAATTGTTTTTGGAAAGACGTTTTTGAATCTTATCGACTCTAGCTAGACTTACTGTTCAAGTGTTTTGGCGTGAACATGAATTAAATAAAAATTGGAAAAAAAAGTAAAACCGACTTCAAGAAAAAAACATCAGCACTAAAAAGCGAAAAATAAACTTACCATACAAAGTATTATTATACCTGCTAGGTACCTACTGATCTGTTTGAAGTCGGCCCTCAGCCTAGCCTAGTGCTTGGCTTGAATCTGTTAAAATGTATTAATTTGAAAAACGTCCTTAGAACTTAAACCACGTGATAGGATATGCGACGATTTTATTTGAAATGGCATAATTTATTGCCTACGTAATATGAATAAATATCTATACTTACTTGTGTGAAATACATTATTAATAAGCAAGGCTACAGCCAGCAAGGTTAAGGTGTTTCGTCCGTCCTATACCAAAATTCTCAACACAATAATTACAGCAATAATAATGCTTGCGACCTGACACTGGATTTGCTTAAACTTGACTTTAAAGTGCTTTATGATATTGAAGTTCATTGTCACTACCTATATTTTTGCATATAAGATATACTTCTTGTGTTTCTAAAATTAAAAAAAAAAAAAAAATTGCTAATTTAGGTGACAATAACAAATTTTAAATATTTATAACCCGACTACGATTAAATCAGCCTTAGGACGTCCACTGCTGGACATAGGCTCCTGGAGGAGGTTTTGCCAATACTCGCCACGCTTGGCAGGCGGGTTGGCGAGCGCAGTTAAATGTGATTATTCAAGGAAGACGCTGCTGCCCATCTTCCGTATTACATCCCTTAGCCGACTCTTACGGTAACCACGGGTAGAGAGGGTGGGGTACAATTCTTACGCCCGGCACCACCACGGCACCATAGCTAATAAAGGAAAAAACTTAGTAAACAAATGCATTATTGACTTATTTATATTTTTGTAATCCTCTTTTAATTGCTTTTATTTAGATACCCTACTTGATAGGTTTTTTTTTTTTTTTTTTTTATTAACGTTTTACTATTTCGCGCTATAAATCCACCGACTTGTTGTTTTTTTTAAAACTACTATATTATTTAATTAATACTTAACTTTATGTTATTTCAATTTTACATCGCGCTGTAATTGAGTGGCTGTATAGAATATTGGAACATGGTTCAATAGAAATGTGAAAATAAAACTAGTTTTGTTAGTTGTCATTGTCATCTGTCAGTTGAAAACGATTCTTCCTAGGTCTGAAAAGTATTACTTTCAACCCGCTCCTCAGACAATTTCAGACCTACTTTCCGAGTATGACTACCTATATTTTTGCATATAAGATATACTTCTTGTGTTTCTAAAATTAAAAAAAAAAAAAAATTGCTAATTTAGGTGACAATAACAAATTTTAAATATTTATAACCCGACTACGATTAAATCAGCCTTAGGACGTCCACTGCTGGACATAGGCTCCTGGAGGAGGTTTTGCCAATACTCGCCACGCTTGGCAGGCGGGTTGGCGAGCGCAGTTAAATGTGATTATTCAAGGAAGACGCTGCTGCCCATCTTCCGTATTACATCCCTTAGCCGACTCTTACGGTAACCACGGGTAGAGAGGGTGGGGTACAATTCTTACGCCCGGCACCACCACGGCACCATAGCTAATAAAGGAAAAAACTTAGTAAACAAATGCATTATTGACTTATTTATATTTTTGTAATCCTCTTTTAATTGCTTTTATTTAGATACCCTACTTGATAGGTTTTTTTTTTTTTTTTTTTTATTAACGTTTTACTATTTCGCGCTATAAATCCACCGACTTGTTGTTTTTTTTAAAACTACTATATTATTTAATTAATACTTAACTTTATGTTATTTCAATTTTACATCGCGCTGTAATTGAGTGGCTGTATAGAATATTGGAACATGGTTCAATAGAAATGTGAAAATAAAACTAGTTTTGTTAGTTGTCATTGTCATCTGTCAGTTGAAAACGATTCTTCCTAGGTCTGAAAAGTATTACTTTCAACCCGCTCCTCAGACAATTTCAGACCTACTTTCCGAGTATGAGTAATGAAAAGGAATTTTCATGTCTTGTACGATTTTCGAGTTTACAAAATGTATGGTTGAGGCAAATGTATGAAATCCTTCAGCACCCGGCATATTTTTTTATTTAAAACTAGTGACCTGCCCCGGCTTCGTATGGGTAGTAAGAATGGGTACAATAGCTATTCTTAAAATGTCTTGAAATGATAGATGTCTTTTTGTAGATTTATAAAAGAGGAATATCCCATGCATTGTTTTGTTATATTTCAAAGGCAGCGTTTTCGATTTAAATTCCTAGGTAGCTTAAATTTTTTCGACACTTATCACAATTATCATCATAATTCAACCAATTTACACAAAACCTTGATAAATTATATACATAAAATTTCCTCTTGAATCACTCTATCTATTGGTGAAATTCGTATGATTATCCATTCAGTAGTTTTTAAGTTTATCGCGAACAGACACATAGACGCAGCGGACGACTCTGTTTTATAATATGTAGTAATTAACGTCGATTACATAATTTTCTAGGCACGAACGTCGTTCGTAAGAACAATTTAAAACAACGATTTTAATTACTCATATGGATATGTCAGGTCTTTCTATGACGTAGGTAAATCCGGTTTTGTGCCAAAATGTAATTGTACTTGAAGATTAATTTTATTTTATTAATTGTTTAAGCACCATACTAACTGCATGCTGAATGAGCTCTTGGCCAAAATTACCACGTTTTCACGGAAAGATAGATGGTAAAAGACAATACCTGCAAAATAATTGCAATTGAATATTTGATTGATTCAGGCGTTACTTTGTGGGAGCTCTTTTGAAGGTATTCTGGAGATGTATTGTTAATGTTTTTTTTTTTTTATATTATGTTGGATAGATAATTATAATTGTTTCAAATTACACTCAATCCCCGCCCTAATTGTAGCCAAAACGATTTTTAAGCGAAAATGCGCTAAATAAATTACTCCAGAAAACCTCAGAACTTTGAGTAAATACATACATCACATACATTATCAGCCATAACGTCCACTGCTGGACATAGACCTCCTCCTGGGGGGTTTTGCCAATACTCGCCACGCTTGGCAGGCGGGATGGCGAGCGCAGTTAGGTGTGATTCTTCAAGGAAGACGCTGCTGCCCATCTTCCGGATTACATCCCTTAGCCGACTCTTACGGCAACCACGGGTAGAGAGGGTGAGGTACTATTCTTACGCCAGCACCACCACGGCACTTCATTGAGTAAATAGAAAAACGAAATCCAGAGCATTGCTGCTTTGGCACTCAATACTTTGAGATATTCAATGATAATTCCAGTAATTTTGAGAGCTACAGTAACCCTTTAAAGCGAATCAAAATAATGTGTACATATTACCTACCGCATAGTGGTAGAGTATCTGATACTTTAAAAATCTAGACTTATTCTTTACTAGCAACTCGCTTTGCAGGGGTGCAATGTAGATACTAATGTGGTATACATACCTACCATATGTATTAAACCTACATATAAACCTTCTTCTTGAATAATTTTGCCTATTGATGGAAACCGCATCAAAATCCGTTGCGTAGTTTAAAAGACCTAAGCGTACAGACAGAGGTAACCGACTTTGTTTTATACTATGTAGAGATGAACATCTCAGCGCGTAACGCACCGCGTTTACGTAACGCGGTAGCTTTGGTAGCGGAATTCGAGTGGAATGTTACTTTGAATGCCAATGTCAAATTAAAACACATGAAAGAGTAGGTGTTGAACTAGGTACAACAAAAATAAACTTACTGTTTATAGTAAGTTTATTTTTATTGTACTTGTAATATATTATATTACTGGTACTATGACATTAATAATTTTATGACATTTAAAATCTACTATGACTTTAACATCAGTTGAGCTGTGGTCAAACGCCTAGCTTGTCAGCCATAGAAAAAACCATTTATTATGCCTTTTATTTGACGAGTGTAATTATAGAATATTTTAAAGATTATCAAAAAGTTATTATTTAAGATTACAAATAAGTAGGTACTATACACTGTATACCTGAAAGGATAGCTGTTGATACCTATTTGATGACACCAAAATGTAATAAAATGCCTACAATAAAAGATTTTGAATTAGAATTTTTCAGTTCTATAGTACCTACCCGAATTGTATGTACCTGGAACATAACTTCAAAACAAAGAAGTATTATGAAACGGCCGACCAATCTTTGTGTTTGTTCTGCAAATGATTTAGTCATCTACATGACGTTTTTCTATGATGTAAAAATATAAAAATAATTTTGATTACATGTAAAATTCTTAATTAATTCACTAAATATAATATTTTTTGTGACGTAGTTAACAATGTATTTATACACTGCTCCATAGTTGAGTGTGTCTCTAAAATTATCTTGAGCATAGCTAGATCATTTTACAAAAATAGAATATGATTCTATTTTACAGAAATAGAATATCTTTATTGTTAGATTCTATTTTTATTGTTAGGGAGATTTATAGAGTCTACAGGTGACTAAAATGCTGGCCTTTATAACACGGAGAAACTAAATGCAGCGTGGCAGCGTGGCCACCATTTTGGGCATATTGCTTTATGGCAGCGTGGCCAACATTGTGGGCATGTTGCCTGATGGCAGCGCCGCCAACATTTTGAGCATGTTACTTTATGGCAGCGTGACCAACATTGTGGGCATGTTGCCTGATGGCAGCCCAGCCACCATTTTAGCCATGTTGCCTTATGGCGTATTATTTTTATTTATAATATTAGATAAATTTGTTCAGTATTACTTAATAATAGCTGATTGTTCGGTACTTCTTACCCAGAGGGGTAACGCTCCGCCAATCATTTTTTTTTTTTAATGTTATATCGGTTTAACCTTTCTCAAGCTACGCACTTACCATCATTTGAATTTATTTACATAGATATACTTACAATTTTTGTAACAATAACATATATTGTGTTGTTTGGCGAAAATTTGTGAATGTGTTTGTATCTTTGTTACTTCTTAATGCTCAAACGGCTGGACCAATTTTGATTAAATTTGGTATGGAGGTAACTGACACTCTGGTTTAATACATAGGCTACGTTTTATCCCGAAAAATGTAGCAGGTAACACCGTGGCGCGTAACTAGTATTCATATAAAATTCTCATAGAAAATTCACTTCTTCCCGAATTTAATAACTTTTTTCTTTCCTTAAATACCTAATTCGGATTATGACGAACGTATTAAAAGAAAAAATAGTTACATTGATTCAGCCGGATAAAGTGATATGCTTATCAACGAACTGGATTTGATTTATAAATATACATAATAGATATAAAATTCAACGTTAATGACCTTTACAAAACAAAATCCGTCGTTATACTATGCGGATAGGAAGTAACATCCTCCAACTTGTTTTCTATTGTTTATTCAGTATAGTGCAGTGGTGGTGCCGGCGTAGGAAATGTACCTCACCCTCTCTACCCGTGGTTGCCGTAAGAGTCGGCTAAGGGATGTAATCCGGAAAATGGGCAGCAGCGTCTTCGTTGAACAATCACACTTAACTGCGCTCGCCAACCCGCCTGCCAAGCGTGGCGAGTATTGGTAAAACCCCCCCAGGAAGAGGCCTATGTCCAGCAGTGGACGATCTATGGCTGATGATGATGTGATTCAGTATTCTATTATAGTCGTGCACTACTACAAAATACCAATTTATTATTAACTAGCTGCGCCCCACGGTGTTACCCGCAAAAAATTTTCGGGACAAAAAGTATCAGGGTATCAGCTATACCAAATTTCATGAAAATTGGTCCGGCCGTTTAAGCGTGAAGAAGTAACAAACTTTCGCCTTTATAATATTAGTGTGATTTCTAATCGCTTGTTTCTAAAAAATCGTGTTTTTATATTATGAACACCAACGTTATGTAACATTATCGCATGACAAAAAGTAAGAAGGACAAACAAGGTATACAGTAAATGTCACAATAATTATAGGTGCAGACAGCATGCAATAAAAACAATAATGAATTCACAACTAATACAAAATCAAATGTCAAAGAATAATCAAACAATAATTAAATTAAAGTAGAATTATTCAATTTACATGTTCAAATTCAATTTACGTGTTCAATCACTTGTACTGGATTACCTTAAGAAACAAATCTGAAAACTGCCTTGAAAACACAAATACTATAAAATAAATATGTTTAATATTTGGGCAATTATGGTTTAACAGTAATTTGAGAAGTTGCAAAAAAAAATATGTTTTAATTGGGCAACAAAATGCTCTGTCCCTATTTTTGGCTACAGAGACCTTCATACCTGATCTTCATTAATACACTTTGTTTTTTGCTATTTACATTTTATTTTTATAGTTAAGTGGCTAGTTGTTTTACCATAACTGGTGAGTTATGGTGATGATGTAAGTGTTCTCGGAGACGGCAAACACCAGCCTAAAATGGAACTGACTCTCAAGTCAAACTAACGAATCACCGTTAGATACTAGGCGGCAGATTTCCAACTTGAGGTCGGTAGGTCGATACAAAGTACCTTACCACCATGCAAAACAAAGCATATGCAAAAGTATTTGATTTATAACATCAAAATCAATAATAAAAAGAATAAGTGTGGCATATTTCCTCTAATCCAATCCATCCTAAGGTTGCCTGGAAGTGATCGCTTGTAGCGATAAGGTCGCCAGTTGTTATACCTATTAACTAGTTTATTTCTTCTGTATTATGTAATTTTCAGTGTGTACAATAAAGAGTTATTCATTAATTCATTCAGATTTCAATGGAGTGTGTTAATTTTGAATTGTCCTTTGAATCTGCCTTTTCTTCTATGAATAAGCCTTATTTATAAAACTTGTAAAAGTTATGGAACATTTTATAATCTTCTAGCGAACCGCCCCGGCTTTGCACGGGTATAGAAGAGTATATTGTGCTTACACGTCTGTAAGTGTCCATAAGTCGAAAACTCTATAACTCGAATTGTTTGGCGTCTCCCTTCAAGTTCGACTTAAAGAGGTTCTACTGTAATATTTATTTAAAGGACTCTTATATAACAGCAGTGGAGTTTTGGCGGGATCGCGGTGAGCGTCGTGTCGCCCTATTGTATTTTTTTCTAAAACTAGTGTTTTCTCGAGTTTTTAAGCATAAAATAGTGGTGTTTTATTTATAAAGTGCCGAATTACAAGCGCGAGTGTGGGAGGATGATACAATGTGGTTAAACATGACTTTTCATGTTGCTTCCAAAACTCCATCCAGAAGCTTATAGTAAAGTCGCCACTACTTTACTAAGGCCTGACTTGATTTGACTGGGACCGACTGGACTTGATCAAGACTAGACTTTGACTGTAACTATAGATGATAAAGAAACTGAAAAATGAAGACTACTCACGAAATAAAGCAACATTGAAACTGGCAGAATGCACAGAGTGCGATGCCAAGACGAAAGAGAAAAAAGAAACAGCTGTATTACACATTTGTTTTGACGTTTCTGGAAGACGGCGCCAGTGCATCAACACACGTAGCCTACCGCGCCATGCCAAAGAAGATGGTGGAAAAACTGACTGCTCACTCATCGTCCCATCTGACAGGAAATGAGTCATTCCTTAATTAACAATAACACTATGAGAATTAAAATTACCAAAAATCAGCAACACAAAAATGTCACGTTATTTATTCCAATCTCGCGCATAGAGATGATCCATAATAAGTAATAAAATATATATATTAATTATATTCAACCTCAAATTAGATATTGTAAATAAGTTCCGTTTCTAGAAGCTCCGTTTGGTTACAAGTTATAAATGAAAATAAGACTTTGCCGTTTTTAAAATCACAATTTCTTGGGAGTTGCTTACAAGAATAAGATAACTGGGTTATTTTTAGGGTTCCGTACCCAAAGGGTAAAAACGGGACCATATTACTAAGACTTCGCTGTCTGTCTGTCCGTCCGTCTGTCTGTCACCAGGCTGTATCTCAAGAACCGCGATAGCTAGACAGTTGAAATTTTCACAAATTATGTATTTCTGTTGCCGCTATATCAACAAATACTAAAAACAAAATAAAATAAATATTTAAGGGTACCCCATACAACAAATGCAATTCTTTACTTTTTCATAGATAACGGTAATTGGTACGGAACCCTTCGTGCGCGAGTCCGACTCGCACTTGGCCAGTTTTTTATACCAAAACGTAACGTGTCTTTTGGTTTGTAGGTATTATTACAAATTATTGCCGATTAACTTCCGCTATTAGAATAAACATAATAGAAATTTTTTTTCGGAATAAAAGGTAAATGTTTGTTTCTAGCTAATACCCTGGTAAGCTATTTCCAGTTGAAATTCACCCTAATCGGTATGTAAAAGTAACAAGCATAATCACTAACATTTGAATTTAATTGTATAATTACTATCTATAATATTAGCAGAAAATTCGAGACTTTAATGCTCCCTGGAAGTGTTGTGATCTTTCCGATTGCATAATAAATTATGCAAATAAGAATATAAATAATTGTAATTTTAACCATGAAACTATTCTTGCGTAGATATTGTATACAATTTTGAATGTTAAAGTTCGCTAAACTGATATAAAAATTAATTGCTTGAAAATGTTACTAAGGCATATTAATCTTGAAATAATTACTAATAATAAATACAATACATATAGGTACATAAATATTTAAAACTAACACATAGAAAGAAAATAAAATTATTTACAATGTAGTAAGTGGCAGTGGGCAGGGCACATAGCACGCAGAACTGATGGCCGATGGGACTGCAAAGTTCTGGAGTGGAGACCGACAAGCGCAGCGTAGGCCGTCCACCCACAAGGTGGACAGACGACCTAATAAAGACCGCAGGAACGCGCCGGATGCGAGCCACTTCTAACCGGTCTTTATGGAAAACAATGGGGGAGGCCTATGTCCAGCAGTAGACGTCCTACGGCCGATGATGATGATGATGAAAGTATAGAAAAAACAATTTTATATAAGTATCAATAGGAATATAGGAATAGTTCCCAAAACACTGGCTCCATTGCCGCGTTGTATAGCCATACTCAAAGGTTGGCCAAAATAAAGGCCAGCATTGTGGTCACGTATGGCGTCGACCAGAAGAAATGGCAACTCTTTGAATATTTTCTTTGTTCCCATTGTCCACGGTCCCGAATACTCAAATATGTACCCACTGTCTATATTTGCGTCCTTTGAGGTTTTAAAATTCGAGTAGTAAATGAAATAGTTAATTTTATTGTAGTATTATTATTTTTGTTTTTTTGTAATGGTTTACGGGCTAGGTGTTCGACCACAGTTCACCTGATGTGAAGTAATTTTGTGGTAAAGACAGTAAACACATCTAGCTTGGAATAGAACTGGCTCTCAAGTGACGCTGACGAGACACACCGTTATTAACTTGGAGGTGGTAGTTAGCCAGAAAGTACTCTACCACCATCCTAAGAATTTTTTACGATGTTTTCCTTCACCGGCAGCTTAAGCTCATTGTTGAGGTTTGATCCCATGCCTTTCGGGGTGTGAACCGACCGCGCTAACAATTGATCTATCATCGCTACATTTAAAAAAAAATTGCTATAAAAAAATCTAGAATATGTTTATGTATCTTACATGAACATAGATCAAATTACTCAATTGAAAATATAGGCTGTTTTTTTTTTTTTTTTTTTAATGTAGTACACATTACACACAGCGCCATCTGGCCCCAAACTAAGCAGAGCTTGTGTGATGGAAGTCAGATAACTGATAGAATACATAAATACTTTTTTTTTTGTAAATACATACTTATAATATATACAGAACACCCAGACACAGAACAAACATTTGTTTTTACCAAACAAACATTTGTCCTTGGCGGGAATCGAACCCACGCCCTACAGCTCAGGCAGACATACTCCCAATGAGCCAACAGGGCTGTCGATTGATTGATGGCTTCAGTATTTGTTGTTTGTTTCTACAGAATTATAATTATATTTATATATTTTATGCTGAAAGTGTGTTTACCGAAAATGTGGTGCGAAAAAACATAACTTGAGGTCAGGTAACCGGTTCCATTACTACATATTTATGGCTAATATAGATATTTTTATCAAAAGACTTGGCGGTTCAGTAAGCGGTAGACGTGTTTGAATAAAGTGCTTCCATTAGTTAATCCATCGAGTTAATTCATCGAGTTATTGCAAGGTTAGTTCAATTTTAATTTATTCGATTTGTTTTAAGGTTGAGTTGAAAATTTAACAAAACAGTTTACTGTGCTATCACATAATTTTTAGGGTGATATTTCATGTTAAAATTTGGCAAATATGTTCTAGACGGAGGTTTAAATATATTTTTATATACAGACTTTATTTATAAATATTATTCATGTCATTATAAAAAATATTTTGAATCTTAAATATGGTTTATTATTATAGTAAAATGATTAGTCAGTTCTTAGCAGAAATCTAATTTGTTTTAGATGATGCGGTTCAGTTTATCAATATTTGCATTGATAATAAATGTTTTAGAATACAAAATAAAATAATGACAAGTAATTTTAAAATTTACGAAATCAAAAAGAAAATTATACAAACATGCAAAATTTAAAAAAAAACCTAAACACTTTCAATGTATTTCGCCTTCTCAGACATAACAATGAAAGAAAGAAAGAATTGGCTCCATTTTCAAAAGTAAAAAAAAACTCGTTAGTATTTTTTTTTTATCTCAACTTGGCTTCGTTCAATATAATCATTCTTGTTTTCTGATATATGTCTTAGGCAGAAACATGGACACCTACATTAATATCTTGAACGATTCAGATATTTTTTAACTAAAGTTATTATTAATTAGCATTAAAAGCTTTAAACTGTTGAAAAACTTTTCAAAGATAGAAAAAATCATTACTAAAAAACAACACAAACCTTTGGTGATGTTAACGCTTAAGAACTAAAATAAAAAAGTTAAAATATCTATAATCCGACTGTGATTAAAATAGCTATAATTAAAGGAAAAAAGCTTTTAAAACAAATTTATTATTCCTAATCAAATTTTTAAATTTTAACATATAACTTATATATTTTTTTGTAATCCTCTTTTAATTGCCTTTATTTAGATACCCTTTTTGGTAGGTTTCGTTTTTTTTTTTTTTAAATTACCGTTTTATTTCGCGCCAAAAATCCACCGTCTTGATTTTTTTTTAAATTTAAAGATACTTGCGTTATTGAGACAAATCTAAGGCCCTTTGGAAGATACGAAGTTATAAATAAATTTACATACATACAAGATACTCGTGAAAAACATAACCCTTCCTTGGTAGTCGGAAATATAGCTACAACGTTAAAAAAATGATGAAAATGTTGTTTATTTCATTTAACATCACAATGTCAATGTGGGTTTTCTTACAGATACATACTTATAAGATTCCTAAAAAAGCTTCCGGAAAAACTTTAAGCACCACTTTATGTGTAGCTAAGTTTTTCAATGAATTAACAACATGAATTAACCGTGCATAAATCTCTATTCCAAAACCGATAAATTATTGGGGTAGATGTGTTCTAAAGAGGAGATAAGAAATTAACAAACAAAAATAATAATATGAAAACCTGTTTATCCGATCGCTACCAAACTTTACGGGCTAAGCTTTGCTTTGCATTCGAAGATTACCAAATTTCATCAAAATCGGTCTTGCCGTTTTGTGTCCATAGAGAAATAGATACGCTCGATTTTTATACACAGAAGGAAATCCAACATTGGAATAAAGTAGGTTGTACGTAAAGTCGATGTTACAAACGTTTCTTTGTTCTAAAATAGCTTTTCGTTACTATTTCGTTTATTAAAATAATTTATTGTTAACGATCTCGTTTCTTTTTTATGTAAAAGTAATAAGACGAACGAGACGGTCTCCTGATGGGAAGAGATAACGCATGTTCATGACCATTGAAGCGATACACAAAACTATGTTCAGGGTATCGCTGTTGGCGCTCATAACTTTGAGCCATTCGATGGTTAGTCTCAACGGCCCTGTAATTTCGGTTGGTAATTTTCGTGGTAGATCTCCTTAGCAGGACGTCGTCTAGGTAGGTCCCACTGCAGTACCAGATGTTCTATCGAAAAGCAGTAGTGTGTAAGCATTACTGTGTTCTGGTTTGAAGGGTACGGCAGCTAGCGAAATTACTAAGCTGTTAAGACTAACCATCTATTGTCAAAGTAATGAGTGCCAAAGCAGCGTTGCCCTGGATTTTGTTTTCCTCCTCATAGTTCTGTTTATCGCTGCAATGGTCATGGACAGGTGTTATCTCTTACCATCAGGAGAGCGTCTCGTTTACCTCATTACATTTACATTAAATAAAAAGCTACAATACCCTTCAAAACATAACACAGTAATGATTACGCAGTACTCATTGGCAACAGAATATCTGGTACTGCGGTATTACCTCCTGCCAGGAAGAGCTACCAGCAAGTATGTACATATATGTATGTCCACCATCATGTATAAGTATGTCTTGATACCTAAGTACCTCTTTATGACTGTAGAATGTGACTAAGGAGGTTACTTCTAATTGCAATTTACACAAGTTCCATGACGTCACACCTATGTGACATTTGTATCATATCTAACGGCGACTGTAACTTTGCTGTAAAGTTAGAGGAAAATGCAGTTTCTTAATGACGTTCAATGTCAAGTTTATGTTACTGCGATATTATTCGACTTTTAGTAATATTTTGTGTTTTGATTCATTGCAATATAACGTTTGAAAAATGGTGAAAGGAAACATGAGATGTAAGAAGATCGTAGTTTTTTGTTCTCAATTGGCAGAGATGTGTATCGGTAGTTACACTTGAGAACCAGTTTCCATTCCAAGCTATGTGTATTACTGTTCTCGACAACATCGTCACTTAATTTCTTTATTTTATTTGGTCTTACATTAAAAAAGCTATGCAAAAAATTAACACAGATATTGTAATTATTAATGTTCTCTATATAAAATCAACTTAAATATTTGTACATAACTATTTTAGCAACATAATTTTAGTAAATTAATTGGAATTATTATTTAGAATTTGCTGTAGCGAGGTAATAAGTGCAGTTTGTACATACCTACAAACTACCTAAACTCATCTTAAATACTTCTACATAACAATTTTAGCAACATGATTTTAGTAAATTAATTGGAATTATTATTTAGAATTTGCTGTAGTGAGGTAATAAGTGCAGTTTGTACATACCTACAAACTACCTAAACTCATCTTAAATACTTCTACATAACAATTTTAGCAACATAATTTTAGTGAATTATTATTTAGAGGTTGCTGTAGTGAGGCAATAAGCGCAAGTTCGTACTTAAAAAACTACCCAATCTCATCTTTAATACTTCTACATAACTATTTTTAGTATCATAACATAAAAAAATAATTTGGAATTATTATATAGAGTTTCTGTAGTAAGGTAATAAATGCAATTTGTACCTGCCTACGCATAAACTACCTAAACCCATCGTAAATACTTCTACATAATTATTTTAGCAACATATTTTTACATTAATTTTTAGTTAAACAATTTAATGCTTCTTTTAGGTTATTCTTGTTTTGGAGGTCACAAACGAAGTGGGTGATAAAATTAATCATTTAAATAATTAAAATCTTTTAATTTCAATTATTTATTTCTTTTATTGTTGTTTATATATAATAATAAGATCATCACGTGACTTACGTGATGATACTTTCTGTTTGTTTGATTTCTTGCTTATAATTATAACTATTAAACATTCTAGATATTAGATCTACTATAGTTCTCGGTTATGCGGCAAATATGACCAGCCCACTGCCACTACAAGAGGCAGCTGATGTCGGTGACTTTTGTTTTATGGCGAATTACTTCGTTCCGGATACGACCCCTTAGAGAAACACCGAGCATAGCCCTTTCCATAGCTCGTTGAATCGGTAAACGTAGTTTAGGAGGCTCTAAGACTAGATGGAGTGACGATATACGTAAGATAGTTAGCAGTGACTGGAAGCGAAAAGCCGAAGATTAAGAGGCGTGTCTTGGGACTTTGCAAGGTTGTTGATGATGATGAATTAAATATTAGTAACAAATCAAATACAACGCAGCGATTGCTTGGATTTCGAGCTTTGACGGCGAAGGAAAATATTATGAGGAAATTTGCATATGTATTTTATCTGAGAGTTCTTAATTTCTCGAATGTATGTGAACTCTGCCATTCCGTATTTGTCCAACATGGTGTGCCCCTTCTCTCAATGAAAACAGACCCATGTCCAACAATGGGACAGTTCATAAACACAAAACTAATCCGGGATAATATCAAACTAGTCCATCTTGTATCATTGCTGGGCTATGACTTTTCTTCTTATTTACTATATTAATCTGTTAGCCGCTGTCGGCAAATCTTCTTCTCTTCAATAGTCTTGAGCTTGTTTTTCCATCTGCTTAATTCATTACTTACTAGTATTTACCAAAATATTATCATAAAACATCGCGAACGTGTGTGGGTGTGGAGAGCGAGTGAATTTGTGATTAGTTTTTCCAATATGTATTTTTAATTGACGATTATGTATTTATTATTGACATGTTTAAATTAAAATTAATTAATTAATATTTTGACAGAAGAAAAAAACATAAAATATGCATCGTGGGTTTATTTTTACACAACTGTCAAAAAAGGAGTATAATGTTTTTAGGGTTCCACCATAACTTTTAAATGTCTGAACAGATTGGAATGTGTAAGGGGGATGGATGGGTGTTTGTTGTGTATCGTTAGACTTCTTACATCTCGCATGTGTCGTTAACTAATATTTTTTAAATTATTTATAGAATTCAGATTTGAGGAAAATCATTTATTATTTAAAATAACTTTTTGTTTTAAATATTTAGTTTTAAGTTAAAACTTATTTAAATTGCAAATATGCTGCATTGTATTATATTCAGTTGTC
The DNA here is from genome assembly GCA_950106695.1 of Biston stratarius. NCBI lineage: Eukaryota > Metazoa > Arthropoda > Insecta > Lepidoptera > Geometridae > Biston > Biston stratarius. The sequence goes on along the minus strand of OX467106.1, from coordinate 4,521,868 downwards.
GACTCAAAACTTATTATGTTAATCATTCTAAATAAACACGAGATCAAATACGTAGGTACCACCAACTTGCCTAAAATATAGAAGGAAAACGATCAAAATCAAACTACAGCACGTTAAACTGATTTACAAAGTCCACTGCGGAGATATTTCCTACGGCACGTCGGCCAACTGCATGTCCTAGGAAGGTATATTAGCACTAAACACACTTTGAAAAACATAATTATACGAAATTTAATTGCTGGGATATGAACACGCAAATCAGTGCGTGTCAAACTTCGATTTTTAAGACATCTCACATTACTCGAAAAGCAATAAACTAAACTCAGTTCTGATTGGCGAATTTCAAATAAATAAAAACATTATCACAACATAAAAATTAAAGTCATCCGCCACGTCTGTCTGTCTGTCTGTTTACGATAAACTTAAAAACTACTGTACGGATTATAATGCGAGTTATACACCAATAGATTGTGATTCATGAGGAAAGTTTAAGTGTATCATTTGTTAAGGTTTTATGTAAATTAGTTGAAATATGATGATAATTGTTGCAAGTGTCGGAAATTGTCAAGCCACCTGGGAGCTTTCGTCGAGAACGCTGCCTAATCCCTTTGAGATATATCAAAACAATGCATGGTGGAATATTTCTCTTTTATAGATCTACAAAAAAGTCCATAGTGGCATTATATTATACCTTTTAAGGTTTACTGTCTGTACGCTTAGGTCTTTTAAACTACGCAACGGATTTTAATGCGGTTTCCATCAATAAACAAAGTAATTCAAGAGGAAGGTTTATATTAGTTTACATTCATATGCACCATATTAGTGTCTACATTGCACCCGTGCGAAGTAGGGGAGGTCGCTAGTCCTAAATAAAATTATAAATTCCTACAGCTCTTTAATCAGATATTCTACCAAAAACGCTAACTGGGCAGTCTGTCCATATTTTTCTTTTTCCTTTATTTTCCGTACCTCAAAAGGAAAAAACGGAATCCTTATAGGATCACTTTGTTGTCCGTCTGTCTGTCTGTCAAGATTCTTTTTCTTAGGAACGCGTGGAGGCTCAAGCTATCAAGCTGAAATTCATATCAATTACTCATCATAATATCATTACTGTCCCTTGCAGCTGTAAAAAAAATCTAATTCATAAGCCAACGCAATCAAAAGATACAGTCGTTTATGCTACAAATTTTCGACACTCGCAAGGGAATCAAAACCTACAGGGTACTTCCCGAGAACTTGGAATCTTGGAATTTGGTACGAAGCAACGCCTTATAGCACAGATAAAGGAAAAATTGCGAAAAGCATAAATTACCATAAAAAATACCATAACTTTTACTTAGGTATATATACCTACAAGTTTGTACGGAACCCTCGTTGCGCGAGTCCGACTCGCACTTGGCCGGTTTTTTCTTCATATCATAGTCTGGTAAAAAAAACCAACAAGTGATCGCTTACCTCTGTCAGTGAAACACTTACATTTTGTCTGAATTATTTTCGTCGTGAAACATGTTTTGTGAATCTGATATGACGTAGGAGTAATGTAAACAATTACAGAACGCTACACACTTTTATTGCTCAGAATTGTTTAACTTCCTAAATTAATGATTCTCTTTTCGTCATTTATCTGTTTAAGCAAAAGAATAACACATACTTTCGTTGTCGTTAATCAAATAGAATATATGTACTCGTAAGTAAGTACGGTGTTAAATATTAAATTTTCAATATAATGAGATTCATCATCTTTTTTTTATGGTTGAGAGGCTAGATGTTTGACCTCAACTCACCTGATGTGGTCGAAGATGCTGAAATAGACTAGCCTGGTATGGAACTGGCTCTCAAGTGAGGCTATCGGCACACACTATTAAGTACTTGGCGACAGATTTTCAACTTGAGGGTGGTAGCTATCCAGACGATTACTAGAGAGTACTCATTTCTGGGGTTTGAACCCACACCTGTCTTGTCCTGACTCACAAATTGATCTACACCTTTAAACGAGCAATTCTTGTACATATGTATAATAAATTATAATCTGAATCTCGGAAACGGATCCAACGATGTTCATGAAATTTAGTATGCAGGGTTTCGGGGGCGATAAATCGATCTAGCTAGGTTTCATTTTTGGAGAACGTCGTTTACCAAAAAAAGCCGAGCAAGGCTCGGTCACCCTGTTGTTATCTATTAATGGATAATTGAAGCGATATTACGCTTCGCATAAGTGTGTACTCTTTGCAATACGTCAGCTGCTATTGCTACACTTTGTCGGTCTCATTCTTTCCAGCGTTGTCTTACGTCGAACGGAAATAAAAATATTAGATAATTTTTCTGCTGATCGCGTCACAAAATACCAGCTACAATTTTTCAAAACAGCGCCCGAATTAGATTTACGTTCGTGTTCACAGAAATGTACACAGTATATTAAATGGTTCAACTGTGCACACATACGTGTTGCCAATAATAGTAATATATTCATTATTAAACATCTGTCGAGGACCAAAATTCTTCGTATTATTATACTTTAATATTGTTTCTTTAATGAATAATTGATTGCTGATGATCATTGTAAATTCTTTGTCTGAATATTGGTACAAAATGTGATCTAATATGTGTGTATCTGTGTGTATCTCTTTCTTAGAAGCGTCGTACGTCTGACACATCAAAGTACCCCATCGGATCTTGGAAACGGTGATCTATGGGGTCGTTCTCGAACAAAATCTTCCTAAAACTCTGGGAATTTTTAGTTGGGCTAAAAAAACATGGGTTCCATACAAAAAAAAAAAAAGTTGACATTTAATAAAACGTATGGCAGCAAAATTAAAAAAAAAAATTGAAAATAAAATTCCAGATTCGGTCTTTAAAGAACATTCGAGAGTATTATATCTTTACTAACAATTTTAGTCTTACAGGGAAGGAAATTATACAAGCCATACAACAACGATATATATTTTTTAATTTATTTATTATTAGTTTTTGTATGTAAAAGTAACGAGACAAATATGGTGCTCTCCTGATGGTAAGAGATAACGCCTATCCATGACCATTGCAGCGATACACAGAACTTCGAGTAACAAAACAAAGTCCAGAGCATTGCTGTTTTGGCGCTCATGACTTTGAGACTTTCGATGGTTAATCTCAACAGCCCTGTAATTTCGCTAGCTGCAGTACCCTTCAAACCGAAACAGTAATAATTGCACACTACTGCTTGACGGCAGAATATCTGGTGCAGCGGTGGTACCTACCTAGACCACCTCCTGCTATAGGAGATCTAACACCAAGTTAATTGTTAAGTAATAGAAGTATTCACGTACGAATATATTATTTCTTGAAAATAGGTAAATAATAAACATAAGAATGTCGTAGGACATTTTGTCACAGGCTGCGGTAGAGTGCGCATACGTTCCCGCGGCCCCAACTGTAAGCGTGGAGAAAGAACATCCCAGGGTTTAGCGGGTAGGCCGCCATACTGGCGGGTATTTCCACATAGCTACCAAGCTCTCCCCGGGAATGACGGTAGCGAACAAAGATTTTTAGAAAAAAAAAACATTTAGACACAACGCCATCTAACCCAATTTTTTTTTTTTTTTTATGGTTGACAGGCTAGGTGTTTGACCACAACTCACCTGATGTTAAGTGACGGTGTGGTCGAAGATGGTAAAGCACACCTAGCCTGGAATAGAAACTAAACAAAGCACCACACGATTTAGCTGATAGAATACTTACATCCTTTTTTTGTGCGAAATACTTCATCATCATCATCTCAGCCGTAGGAAGTCCACTACTGAACATAGGCCTCCCCCATTGACTTCCATAAAGACCGGTTGGAAGCGGCTCGCATCCAGTGCGTTCTTGCGGTCTTTATGAGGTTGTCTGTCCACCTTGTGGGTGTGCTACGCTGCGCTTGCCGGTCCGTGGTCTCCACTTCAGAACTTTGCAGCCCCATCTGCCATCAGTTCTACGTGCTATGCGCCTTAAACGTACACTGTACGTATGGGAAATACCTACATACTTATTAAATAAAGAAGATCCAAACACAAAACAAACATTTATCGTCACGTAAATTTTTTTCCTAGGTGGGGATCGAACACACGCCAAAAGCCCTTGAAGCAGATTTTCAACGAAAATGAGTTAACAGGGCAGGGCAGTCGTACCACGTAAATAATTGCTTCTAATTAGAGATATTTTACTAAGTAATTATAAGGTTCAAATTATATGTTAAGCTTGTTATAATAATGTTACTTGAGAAGTTTTAAGTAAACGTTGAAGTCTGGGCGTAGAGACGGTTACGTGTAAGTTATAAGTACTAATTTTATTTAATACGAAATGCTTTTTATACGTTTTTGTGACCTTAATATTGTACTTATGTATAAAAGGCCGTGGTGGTAAGCGTAAGAATTGTACCCCACCCTCTCTACCCGTGGTTGCCGTAAGAGTCGGCTAAGGGATGTAATCCGGAAGATGGGCAGCAGCGTCTTCCTTGAACAATCACACCTTACTGCGCTCGCCAACCCGCCTGCCAAGCGTGGCGAGTATTGGCAAAACCCCCCCAGGAGGAGGCCTATGTGTGGACGTCCTATGGCTGATGATGTGAAGTGTATTTTAAACGTTTATTGATCCTTGTATAGATTGAAAGTTCTCAAAAAAATATTTGCTGAAGGGACAAAGCAAAACATCATCTGGGTATATATTTTGTTTTTTGTTGATTTTAAGAAAGCGCTAAATCAGTTTCGATAAAATTTATATGGGACCACCTCTGAAGTAGGGTACTACCAAAAACAGAATCATCAAAATGATCGCGTAACATACAAAAAAATATACAGTCGAATCGGGAACCTTTTTTTTGAAGTAGGTTAAAAAATAATGGGCACAGTGCCTGGCCATTTAGTCAACTTTGACCTAAAATTACCTCCTAGCAATAAAAGCGCGTTTTAAGTATGCCTTCCGCATTTATACAGGTTAACTAATTCAATTATTCAGTAGCAAAAAAAGTCAAACAGCTATTTCACGCATATTTTTTTTTATATAGCTGGCAGGCTTGTTGTTTTGACCACAACTCACCTGATGTTAAGTGACGGTGTGGTCGAAGATGGTAAAGCACACGTAGCCTGGAATGGAACTGGCTCTCAAGTGAGGCTGTCGGAACACACCGTTAGATGCTTGGCGGCAGATTTTCAACTTAAGGGTGGTAGCTAGCCAGCCGAGTACCTACTAGAAAGTACTCTACCACCACGCTATGGTTTCCTCACGATGTTTTCCTTCACCGACAGCTCAAGCTCATTGTTGGAGTTTGAACCCACGCCCTTCGGCATGCGAACCGACCACGCTAACCACTGAGCTATCATCGCTATAAAATATAGAGTTTGCTCTTTGATATAAAATCAACAGTTAATATTTTTTTAAATTCAAGCCAGTTTTCACACATTTTAAATCACACACTTAAACAAGCTTAATGGTGAAAATTAAAACATAATAATTCCCACTAATACACTAAATTAAAAAAAAAACGTTAGATGCAAGAATTCTAACGATATCCTATATTTCTAAATCTGTTCAGTACTTAAAAGTTATGATGGAATAAAAAAACTCACACACATCCGTGAATCCTGAAAACATTACGCTCCTTTTTTAGCAATAGTATAAAAACAAGAGTTTTTATGTATGTATTGACAGTCCAAGTGTTTGACCACAACTCACCAAACGCTAAGTGACAGTGCTAAGATGGTAAGCGCACCTATCCTGGAATGGAACTGGTTTTCAACTGAGGCTGTCGGAACACATCGTTAGGTTAGAATAAAATCCTACTTATCCCGGATAACGCTAAAAGCTAGAAGCTAGCAGGTACATCCTAAACAAACACAAACACTAGGCTAGATTAGTGCTACTTATTCTGCAAATGGACTTGTTTAAAAATATATGTTTAGTCTTATTTTCTTTCATATCTTCAATTTGTATAATATTAGTATGATAGGCATTCTACTAATATTATACTCTAGTAATATTCTAAATCCTAGCCTATCCTGCTAATATTATACCCTAGTAATATTATAAATCCTATCTTATCCTATCCTACTAATATTATACCCTAGTAATATTATAAATCCTAGCCTTTCCTATCCTACTAATGTTATATCCTAGTTATATTACAAATCCTATCATATCCTACTAATATTATACCCTATTAATATGATAAATCCTATCCTACTAATATTATACCCTAGTAATATTATAAATCCTATCCTATCCTACTAATATTATACCCTATTAATATTATAAATCCTATCCTATCCTACTAATATTATAAATCCTATCCTATCCTACTAATATTATAAATCCTATCCTATCCTACTAATATTATAAATGTGAAAGTTTGTGAGAAAGAACGGATGTTTGTTACTGTTTCACGCAAAAACTACTGAACGGATTTGGATGAAATTTGGCAATCATATAGTTTATATCCTGGATATACATATAGAATACTTTTTATACTGCAAACTTTTTGTTAAATTCCACGCGGATGAATTCGCGTGTAAAAGCTAGTATCTAATAAAGCTACAAAATCCTACCACAATCATTTACAACACTCCCTTGACAGTTATTTTTACGAACTAAAAACTTGTTCCAGCATTTCCAAGTACCTCAATGTCAAAAAAAATTACTAGCAAGCTAAAAATATCTTTGCTCATTTATTTGTAGTACGAAGGTATTCAAATGAATAACTGGATGTCTGCCTACACCTAAAAAACTAAAAATATAAACTTTATGAGAACATTAGCAACGCAATATAGAAACTGGTTGTGCGCCGCGGTTTCATCAACTTTTATTTCATGTATAATATGAACGCGGTGCTACCCGTTCTGTACCCACGTGAACACTAAATTTTTTCAGGATACAAAGCCTATGTGTTAATCGAGGGCGTCAACTACGTCTTTACCAAATTTCATCAAAATTGGTACAGCTGTTTGAGCACACACACACACACTGAAACACACTGACCAACTTTCGCCTTTATAATATTAATACCTTCGTCCTGCGGTTTTACCCGCGTGGTGATGGATCATGATGATGATGATGAAAGTATCTTATATTTTATTCTAGGGCCTAAAGTATCTACATGCAAAATTTTATCCAGATCCGTTCAGCCGTTCTGGCGTGATTGAGTAACAAACATCCATCCAAACTTTCACATTTATAATATTAGTGGGATTTGTGTGATTATATCTAAAATAGACACAGAAATACTAAAAACATAAATACTGGAAAGTTCAGTAGAGCACTATTATTATTATTATTTTTTGACCGGCTGGGTTTTTTCCGTTGTTACAAGAAGATGGTAATCATTTCGTCTGGAACTGGCACTCAAATAAGGTCTACTGAAACGTTTAGGTGCTTGGAACTTAACGATGGTAGCTAGCCAGACGAGTACTTGAAAATGCCTTACCATTATGATACGATTTCCTTCACCGGATTCTCAAGTTCAAGTTCTTTACTAGGATTTGAACTCACGCCCTTTGGTGTGTGGACTGGCGGCGCTAACCACGGAGCTATCATCGCTACAAAAGTTTAACCTAATTATATACAGACTTCATGATGAATATTAGCGATAAGGCAGCCACTTGTTACACTAGGCCATAGGTTCTTTTCTTTTCTGTACATTATTATTTCTGGTGTGCACACCGGTTTCTGTCTATCAATCTATAGATTAAGACAGTAAAAGAGTAGTTGGCACCTCGGGCTGTCATTAAAAAGAAACAAAATTTACTAACAAAAGCACCGTCTATTGATTTTACATTTCACTACTACGAAGTGGCCGACGTAGCGCCGGACATAAGCGAACTTGAAACCTCAACTTGAACTTATTTCACTAGATTCAATATAAACTTATAATATCACAATACTTGACACTGGCAAAATGAATAAAGTGTGATGCCGTGGTGGTGCCGGCGTAAGAATTGTACCCCACCCTCTCTACCCGTGGTTGCCGTAAGAGTCGGCTAAGGGATGTAATCCGGAAGATGGGCAGCAGCGTCTTCCTTGAACAATCACACTTAACTGCGCTCGCCAACCCGCCTGCCAAGCGTGGCGAGTATTGGCAAAATTCCCCCACGAGGAGGCCTATGTCCAGCAGTGGACGTTCTATGGCTGAGGATGATGTGATGTGATGCCAAAAACAGAGAAAAAGAAAATTGGGGCCGAATTTGTTTCTCTTAGGTTTAAGTAACTTCAATCGAACAATTAAAAGCTTTTTCCTCCGGAACGCATTTTATAAGCTTAATGACTTTATGCAAACTAATTGGAATAAACAATCGCTTGCATGTGATGTTGAATAATGTAATATGTAATGTATTTCTAAATGTATTATTTAATTAATTGACTAGATATGACATTCAGATGATAGGTATTTTAATTTTATTTGTCTGTTGAATTGACGTACATATGATAATGAAACTCTGTTATAAGGTGAATAAATAATCTGATACTGACTATATTTAAAATTTCAGTTTGCTATTAAGATACTTATTATCGTTTAGTGATAATTATTCAGAAAATTCTGTGAAGTGAAAAAAATACTAAAGCATCTTTTTTGTTACCATCGATTAATGATTCTGCTAATGATTCTAAGTAATTACACAGCTCAGTCATTATTCAAAACACATTATGTATTAGTTTTTATTTTATAGAAAAAATTGGCAAGAAGTTGTGGTTTTAAAAAAATATCCGCAAGTTGAACAATCTAAAACAAAAAAAAACATTGGAGGGACAAAATTAACTCATTACAGTTCACACCAAAAGTTGCTTACAAAAGTTTGAATAGCTTACAGACTAGTATAACCATAGAGACGATTTATAACTGTAGAGAGGCCATGTCTTTTTTTATTTTTTTACCCAGTGAAAATTCTTTATGGATACCACCGTGCCCCGGGAGGGACACGGTGATTATGTGGGACTCTCCGCCTGAGTGGCGGCCTACCCACTAAAAACCCTGGGGTGTTTCTGCCAGGCGCCTATATGCCGGGGCTACGGGAACGCTTTCGCACTCGTCCGCAGCCCCGATGGCTCTGGTTCCCTAGGACACGTCCCTGTTGGATGGAGCTAAAGAAACTCCATCCCTCTTTCCACGAGGGGCGCCACCTCAGGGGCTAATCTTTTCGGGTGACGGACTCCCCCGAGTCTGCCACCCAAGGCCCCTGTTATGGGGGTTGGAGGAGGGCGTGGATCCTCCTCCGACACCCTGCTCTCCGGCGGCGCATTGGGAGGTCTGAGGTGACCTCTCGTTGCCGCTCCACCGTTTCCTTCTGGAGCATAACCTCTTCACAGAAGGAAACTGCCGCCTCCCAGAGAGGCCATGTCTTGAGTCAACTACATGCAAATTCGCGTAGAAAGGATACAGGCTACTTTAAGCATTGATTAAGATAAAGCATTGTTTCAAATAATTCTTATAAACTGTGTATTTCCAACCATCAAAAATTTAAATTGTAAAGAATACTAATCACATCTTTTATTCCCTCAATTTCTTTCTGCAGTACGTTTGTACATTGTAAAAGGATTTCAAGTTTTCTACAACCTCTTTCTTATTTCATTATAAAAAACCGGCCAAGTGCGAGTCGGAGTCGCGCACGAAGGGTTCCGTACCATTATCTATAAAAACGGAAAAAAATTATGTCTGTTGTATGGGAGCCTTTAAATATTTGTTTTATTTTAATTTAATTATTTATTTTAAAAGTGAATATATAGTCTGTCAATATTTCAACCAAAAACGAAAACGAGCCCCCTTAAATATTTATTTTATTCTGTTTTGTATTATTTGCTGTTAAAGAGGCAACAGAAATACATCACCTGTGAAAATTTCAACTGTCTAACTAACACGGTTCATGAGATACAGCCTAGTGAGGATGGACAGACAGACAAATGGACGGACGAAAGTCTTGGTAATAGGGTCCCGTTTTATCCTTTAAACACGGAACCCTAAAAAGCAAGCATTAAACGTAATGCATTTCAAGGTTCATCCGAGTTCAACAACCTAAATGCTGATGCGCACCGCCGACCGCTAAATAACAATAAATTATACCTAAATTATTAGTTCTTTATTTTTATCAAAAACAAAATCAAATCATACAATCTGTACCTTCTTCTTTGTAAACGTCAGACCAAATCATAATGTGGGTTTCTTCCTGGAAACCCCTCCTTTCTTCAAGATACAATTAAAAAGGCTCACTTTAAATTTTTATACTTCAAGTTTCAAAGCTAAGCGTACGACATGGCCGTATTTCACGTTTCGACTTTTTTGGACATAACGAAAAACAAACTTTAAAAAAAAGAAGTAAAACCGACTCCAAGAAAAGAACATCAGCACTAAAAAGCGAAAAATAAACTTACTTTACAAAGTATTATTATACCTGCTAGGTGTTAATACATCTATCTTATTATTTTTGGGCTTGGCACCGACTTCAAACAGATCAGTGGGTACTTAGCAGGTATAATAATACTTTGTAAAGTAAGTTTATTTTTTGCTTTTTAGTGCTGATGTTCTTTTCTTGAAGTCGGTTTTACTTTTTTTTTAAGTATCTTTATTTTTAAATTTTTAGTTAATTTATAGCATCATGGGTAGACCAACTAAAGGTGCCGTCCGCATGAGGGACAAGAGAGACAAGGAATCGCTTGAAGCAAATAAATAACGTTAATCCAAAAATTGCAAACGGTTATGTCCATCAGGGATAATGTAGGATTCTAATGGTGAAAGAATTTTCAAAATCGGTTAAGTCGATCCAAAGATTACCCCCTACAACCTCACAAACTCACAAACATACCTAAAATATACTCGTCGAATTGGCAACCTCCTCTTTATATTCAAAGTCGGTTAAAATGATTAATACTTCTAGTTTCTAGCACTCACTCTGTTGGAATCAATTATCTATATCGACAAGTCTCTATACATTATTCCAGAACAAGAAATCACCTAACTCCTAACCGTTAAAGAGTTGTACCTTCCTTCATCAGCTCAGCGTCATGAGATGATGACAACTATACGCAAATGTCTCAATAGCTTCAGAAAATATATGAAAAACATTGTTAATACCTATAACATTTGAGGGTTGCCCTCGATTTCCCTGGGATTCCATCATCATATCGTGTCTTGGTGCCAATGGATGGTTCCAGGAGTATATTCTCTCAAATAAAAAAATAATTTTGAGAATCGGTCCACAAATGAACTGGAGAAATCAATGAACATACATACATTTTAAAAAAATACATAGTTACAGCCGAACATATAGCCTCCTCCTTTTTTGACGTCGGTTAAAAATGACCGAAGACAGTTATAAAAATAGCGACTTATGTTTTTTTTTCTTAACTTTTGAAGTGAACCCTTCTTGAGCCGCGTTGGGCGCGATACTTGCTGGTTCGCGTTACCAACATGCCAATATGACTACCTTATCAGTTCTGTAAGCAGTCCCCATGACAACCTATTTTTTTAAATAAAAACTTCTTTAGTCGCGTGGAGTGATTCTTAGATAAGGCCAAAACTTATGGGTTCGCGTCACCGACATGCTAATGTTATGTGTTTTAAGTTTTCACTTCTGTCTGCAAATTCCATGACTGCCAAACTTTTTTTATGAAGCGCAGTCAGAACTAGATAAAACAATATTTATTACCGTAATTTTTAAGCAATGCAGTAAACTTAACTATATAGTGATGTCATCACTAGTATAGGCCATGACTTAGACTTAACCGTGACTTTCATCGACTTTGCTGTTATTAAGATTTATGGAACTCTATAAAATAATAACTGAACATTAAATATTATTTTTATTCAAAAACTTACAATTGGATACTTTGAACTGGCATAATGTATAATCGTGAATACAAAAATAAAGAAAAAAAAATCGTCGTTTTGTTGTTGTCACGTCTCACGGCCGCGAGTGCGTGAGAGGTGAATGCATGTACATTTTTGAACGTTAAAAAGTCCTTCACCTTTCCATGTTTTTTTTTATGGCTGACAGGCTAGGTGTTTGACCACAACTCACCTGATGTTAAGTGATGATGTGGTGAAGATGGTAAAGCACACCTAGCCTGGAATAGAACTGGCTCTCAAGTGAGGTTGCCGGAACACACCGTTAGATGCTTGGCGGCAGATTTTCAACTTGAGGGTGGTAGCTAGCCAGCCGAGTAGTAGAAAGTACCCTACCACCACGCTATGGCTTCCTCACGATGTTTTCCTTCACTGGCAGCTCAAGCTCATTGTTGGGGTTTGAACCCACGCCCTTCGGCATGCGAACTGACCGCGCTAACCACTAAGCTATCATCGCTAAAATCTAAAATCGCCATGTTTCAATTGATCACTCAACGTAACAAATTATTTGACCCTTCAGCTATATAGCTATATTTTAAGTGTGTACAATAAAGAGTTACTCATTCATTCATTCATTCATTCATTCATTCATTCATAGCGAGTTTTAGCGAGTGGTGTTTTTTTTAATAGGTATATATCTGCAGTCCGGTTTTATTATCATCAGTTTTTTGAATTCCACATATTTCCATAATTCCATAGTGAGAGGAATCTCACTATGTATGTACTACTATTATATTTTTCGATTGTTTATGTATAAAAATTGTGATGTTTTATACATAATTATTCCTAAAGTGCTGAATTACGTGCGCGAGTGTAGTAAAATGATTTTTTCGTGTTTTTTTTTACACAGCGCCACCTGACCCCAAACTAAGCAAAGCTTGTACTATGGCAGTCAAATAACTGATAGAATACATATATACTTTTATTTGTAAATACATACTTATAATACATTCAGAACACACAGACATAGAACAAACACCACAAAATGTTTTCCTAAGTGGGAATCGAACCCACACCTACAGCTCTAAAGGCAGATATTCTAAGTCTGATATAATGTGGTGAAATATTACTTTCCGTGTTGCTTCTAAAATCTCATCGAGGTAAAACCGCCACTACTTTAGTAATGCCGGCCGGCATGACCAGACTCGATCTAGGCTACAACACACAAAGTATTGTGTGACCTAGACTTATTTAACTTATGATACTTGAAAATGTCAAAACACTGACACTGGCAAATACATAAAATGTGATGCCACAGTCAAAGAAGAAGTAACATGCGACATATATAACTTAAAATGTATAGTGTCAATAATAAATTTATTTATGCATCAAATTATGTAATGAAACTGAATGACCTCTAATAAAGACTTGGTCACCTCTATATTTTGTAGGTGATCAGGAAATCGTAAACAGTTTGAACTTGATTAAATTAATACTTTAATTAAATATGATATAACTGTTTTGTTTTTGCTTTAGTTATTTTGCATATCTACTACTCCCGGGGAACTTGTAATCATGGGACATATAATTTTATTTTTTCCGGGATAAAAGTAAATAGAAATAAAATAGCCTATATTATAATACTAGCGACCTGCCCCGGCGTCACATGTGTGCAATGTAGACACTAATATGGTGCATATGCTTGTATTATGTATGAATCATTCTGTCTATTGATGGAAACCGCATTAAAATCCGTTGCTTAGTTTAAAATATCTAAGCGTACAGACGGCGGGAAGCGAATGGGTATAGTAAGTTATCTTTAAAAGATAGATATATGACACGGTAGACTTTTTTGTAGATCTATAAAAGAGGAATATCCCACCATGCGTTGTTTTGTTATATCTCAAAGGGTTTAGGTAGCATTGTCAACGAAAGCCCCCAGGTGGCTTGACTTTTTCCAACACTTCCAACAATTATTTATCATCATCGTCATATTTTTTTAATTTATTCAATACTAGCGTTCGCCCCGGTTTCGCACGGGTAGTGATGAACTCTTAGCGCGGACGGTTCACCGTAGGGCGTGGGTTCAAACCTCAATGCTTAAGCTGCTGGTGAAGGAAAACATCGTTTGGAAACCATAGCGTGGTGGTAGGGTACTTTCTAGTACTCGGCTGGCTAGCTACCAACCTCAAGTGGAAAATCGTAAATACCTAACCGTATGTTCTGATAGCTTCACTTGGGAGCCCATTCCATTCCAAGCTAGGTGTGTAATATTTTTGACTACACAGTTACTTAACATCAGGTGAGCTGTGGTTAAACACCTAGCCCGTCAGATATAAAAACATATGCCCTGCAGCTCAAGAAACAACGCTCTGTTAGTAAGGCAGTAGCGTGTTTAAAGCGTTAATAATAATAATAATAAACGATGCGATGTTAGTTCAGTGGTTAGCGCGGTTGGTTCGCATGCCGAAGGGCGTGGGTTCAAACTCAAACAATGAGCTTGATTTTCCGGTAAAGGAAAACATCGTGAGGAAACCATAGCGTGGTGGTAGGGTACTTTCTAGTACTCGGCTGGCTAGCTACCACCCTCTAGTTGAAAATCTGCCGCCAATCATCTAACGGTATGTTCCGGCAGCCTCACTTGAGAGCAGCTCAAGAAACAACGCTACAACCAATTGTTGTAAGGCAGTAAAACGTTTGTTTGAAGCGTTAATGACCCAGACATTGTATTGACAATGTATATTTGATTTTCAGATGTACGACCAGCATCCTTTCTTCATTTGCACCGATGAAGATCGACAATTCATCAGAAGCGAAATTGGGCTGAAGGAAAGCACCATATATGAGGGTGTCGACGCTATCATGGACTGGTTTGAAAAACAACCCCATCTGGTGGAAGCTGGCATTAGTAAGAATTTACAAATCTTTTTTATTATGGAAACTGACGTGGTCTTGACACATTTTTGTTTTATTTATGCGGGATTACTCACGTTTAATGTTATCAGAAACTCCGACTATAGTTTCGGCCACATCCAGTGGCCTTCATCATGAGGACAAAGCTGAGACAACGCGCGTGCGGCCTCGTCTAGCTTTGCACTGCGTCTACCGCTATCTGTTGTCGCGCGCGCGTTGTCTCAGCTTTGTCCCCGAGTAATCCTGCATAAATAAAACAAAAATTTACAAATCCTCGTTGATACTTTTTTTATTGCTTTGATAAACTTTTACTAGATGATATATTTCCTTAGCTAAAGATTGTAGATACAGAATACTCTACGGCTAACTGTAGAGCAGTAGTGTGTAATCGTTACTGTTCGATCCCAGCAAGCAAAATAAGTTTTACTTGGTGGTAGATTTCCTTAGCAGGAGGTCGTCTAGGTAGGTACCACCGCAGTATTCTGCCTCTAAGTAGTAGTGTGTAAACATTACTGTGTTCCGATTTGAAGGGTACTGCAGCTAGCGAAATTACAGTACTATTGAGACTAACCATCTAGTCTCAAAGTAATGAGCGTCAAGGCAGCGATGCCCTGGACTTTGTTTTACTATTCAAAATTCTGTGTATCGCTGCAATGTTCATGGACAGGCGTTATCTCTTAACATCAGGAGAGCGTCTCGTTCGTCTCATTATTGTTACATAAAAATAAAAATAAATTTTCTCTGTCAATATTTCACATTTGAAACCGTCGATCGACGAGCTCTGACGTTGTGGTTGAGATCAGATGTACGACGTTTCCTAGTCACGGCGCGCGCACATAATATTAATCTAGAAACCATCGAAACCAGTGTTCGTAACGTGACACGGTTGCCGAACGGAACTGGACCACCAGCAGTTCTAGCCGTGCTTGAATTGTACGTAGCCCGCGACGGAAGCTGAAGCCTTAAAGGTCGTGAATTGAACATTGATGGAGTTTTTTCTAATACCTTCGACAGCTTGCGGGGATAGTCTATCCGTTTCCCACCTGATTATAGAAGCACCTCACACAGTCCACTTTAAATAATATAAATAAATAAATATTGTAGGACACATTACACACAGCGCCATCTGACTCCAAACTAAGCAGCGCTTGTGTGATGGAAGTCAGATAACTGATAGGACACATAAATACTTTTCTTTTGTTGTAAATAGATACTTATAATACATACAGAACACCCAGACAGAGAACAAACATTTGTTTATACCAAACAAACATTTGTCCTTAGCGGGAATCGAACCCACGCCCTACAGCTCAGGCAGACATACTCCCAATGAGCCAACAGGGCTGTCAAATAATCTCCTATACGTGTATCGTACAGTTACTGTATTCCGGTTTGAAAGGTACTGCAGCTAGCAAAATTACAAGGCTGTTGAATTATTCCTTTCAAATTAATGAGCGCCAAAACAGTGTTGCCCTGGACTTTGTATTGTTACTCAAAGTTCTGGGTACTATTGCAATGCTCATAGACATGAACCGCAGCATGTAGCCGTTAGTAGAACTATAGCATAATGGAAGAGTATTTTCTATTACTCGGCTGGCTAGCTACCAATCTCAAATTTGAAATCTGCCGCCAAGCATCTGACGTTGTGTACTGGCAGCCTCACTTGAGAGCCAGTCAAACACCTAGCTTGTCACTAATCTAGAAGGCGCATAGATTGTATACCTAAAACTTCGAAAGTAAATAGCACACTTACCTAGACTTACAGACTTCTTGTCGGAATTTTAATTTTCTACGGAACCCTCTAACAACTTATTTAAGTACTGTTACAGACAAGTCTATTTTTTTTAACAACTAAAATGCTATAAACTTTTTTATAATTATAATTGAAATATAAAATATTGAGGCCCAATAGGGATTTAATTAAAAACTAGATTGCTAGTAGAAAAAACACTAGCAATCTAGTTTTTAATTAAATCCCTGACAAATGGCAATAAAAAAAACAAGGGTATTTATAGAATTACAATTAATGTTTAAAAACACCTAGCCTGTCAATTATAAAAAAAGTTATCTGTCTAAATATAAGGCAATCTTCAGAAAATTGTGAGAGAAAAGAGTACTAGAAAATTCACCGGGAGCTCAAGTTCATTGTTTGGCTATGAACCCGTGCCCTTCGGAGTGTGAACCGACCGCGCAAACCACTGAGCTATCATCGCTACAAAATATCGCCATAATCCGAGTGCGCACGAATCTATTTTTGCGTACACTTATAATTCTCCACCCACGCAGCGATAACATAACCAATTATATGTCGTAAACTATTTGATTATAAATTGATTATGATTATAGCGGAAACTTAAAAATATGACAACAAAATAATAAAAACTGATAATTCGTGTACCGAACTTGTGGGATGGATTTCGAACAGAATTAATAAAAAAACATTGCAATGAAAATTACCACGAAGAAATTTGTGTCAGGGTTTCGATTCGCATTTGATCAATACTTTTTTACAGAACACAAATACAACACACGTTCTATAGTTCTACAAAATTATATACCGTGATTTTATCATCTAAACTCTCTATCTCTCTCTATTTTTATCCGTCTAAAACATTTCTATTTTAACTACGTTTGTTGATACTCCACTTATAGTTTCAAACTACTCGATGTAATCGATCGAACTAGTCTTCTTTAGTTTAAAGTGTGTCCAAAACCACACGAGTTGCTACAGTAAAGTAGTTTAAAACTATACATCAAAAATACGTCTGTAAATTATCAATACAAATCTATTGAAATTCTTGTCACTCAATTTACAAAAATATTTTTAAAAACAAGCTTTAATTTGAGACAATTAACCAATAATTTAAAAATAAATTCTTGTAAGTATTTGGCGTGTAGGTACTTAAGTACCTATATTCTATTAAATTTAATTTAATTTTTTTATCTATTTAATTATAAACTAGATTGCTAGTGGAAAAACTCTGATAAATGGCAATAAAAAAAAACAACTGTATTTATAGAATAACAATAAATGTTTAAAAACATGGGTCTTAATTTAAAATATTAGTTTTTTTGAGTTCTTTTTGGGTCTGTCTTTACGATAATCGCTATAATTGAAATTAAATTGAAAATAAGTAATATTGTAAATGCGAATGTGAGTTCGTTTGTTTGTTACACCTTCACGCGTAAACTACTCAACGGATCTGGGTGAAATTTTGCATGTAGGCACTTTAGGCCCTGGAATAAGACAAAGGTTACTTTTCATCGTCATCATCCATCACTACGCGGGTAAAACCGCGGGGCGCAACTAGTATATTATACATAAATGAAAAACAAGTTGACAGGTAAGGTAATGTCGACAAAAAAATGTCATGTGTCGATTTCACACGTAACACTTAACAGAAAAATAATAGATTTAATCAAACTTTGAGCAACGTTTTTAAGTTAAGGCCTTTATATTTTTTTTGTTATTTTTTTTCATGTATTCACTATATATTAAAATTGATAAATTGGCTGCCTGTTTATATATTATACGTATATAAATATATATATATATACTGAAATATTACTATTACTTTATTACATTATATAATTTTATATATTATAAGCAGGCATCAGGCAGTCAATTTATAAATTTTAATACACATGAATACATAAAAAAAAATATATATATACAGGCGAATTCGTTCGATTCCCACCCCGGACAAACACTTTATGCTATTTATAAACAAACGTTTGTTCTGTATCTGGGTGTTCTGTATGTATTATAAGTAAGTATTAAGTATTCTATCAGTTATCTGACTTCCATAGTATATTTGCTTAGTTTGGGGTCAGATGGCACTGTGTGTAAAGTCCTACGATGTTTATTATTTACAACAGTAAAAATAAAAAGTGATTGTCCTGATCTATTCGATTCAATCCAATTTAATTTTAATATTGATTTAAAATAATACATAAACACGCTTAATTTTTAAAAGCAGTGACATTTTATTTTAATTACATACTTTTCTTGTTTTATAAAGGTTATTCGTGACGCAATTTGTGCTTGTTTTTTTTTACTTATTATAAAACAGGTGAACGTCAAAATATGTATTTTTTTTGCTTCAATGTCTTTAGCGGGCTATACAGTCTAAAACTTCTAAAAGTAATGAGATGAACGAGCCTCTCCTGATGGTAAAAGGTAACATATATCCATTACCATTGCAGCGACACAGATAACGATAAGTTGCAAAACAAAGCCCAGGGCATCACTGCTTTTTTGATACTTTTGAGACTTTTGATGGTTAGTCTCAACAGCCATTTAATTTATGATGCTCTGTGATTGCATATACCTATAAATATCACATTTCAACCTACAGCAACATTTAGGTCATGGTTGTTTATCTTAAGCTATAAATATTATATGTAGGTACAAATTGGGATTTTAATTTTGAAAAATGTTTTGACCTACCATAGATTTTAAAAACGTAGTACATATATTGACCGTAGCAATTAACATAATCGTATGTGAAAAATCGCTACTTTAGGGTGCGGCCGTTCAAAGTTTCAAATGCGTATAAACTGAACAATAGTCAATGTACCGTAACCAAATTTGGTATGTCATATAAATATTAATTACCTGATATAATAGTATATACAAATTTATTAAAAATGTATTGAAAATATAAGAAACTGCACATGCAACATTGTTAACCGCTAAATCATGCAATTATTTTGTCGGAAATGGCAGATCCATCATTATTGTTAGCCGAACAATTTCTGAATTTGGTCGGATGTGGTACAACCCACAGTATTCCCTGGACTTAGAAATCTTTTTTATGTTGGATGTACCACTTAATACGTTATTGCCCGTAAGATATAATTGTTTTATGCTTAAACCATTTCGAGGACTTAGATAATACAATGTTGAGTTACGTAGAAGTGCACATCAACAAAACCAACGAGTGCGCTCCTCCCGCTAACATTGTCCGAAGTGGCAGATCCGCGCGTCTTCTCTGCTCCTGCGCCCCGCAGTTACCGTCTCAACGTACTATACGACAATATTAATCGTGCGCACCGAAAACATACAACTTTTTCCACTTGAAAAAATAAAGATGGTTGATTTTAGGAATTTAATAATTTGTTTTTGTTTTCATTTTATTGCATTTTTAGACTTATTCTAAGACCTTTAATGCAATAAAATGAAAATAGCAAAAATGTAGATCCGACAATGTTAATTGCTAAGGTCGAATGATGTTGCGTAGAAAATCGGAGGACTTTTTGGTCTTTACCATTACGCTTGATACCTATACGAAAACTAAACTCAAAAATTATCTTTATATATTTGTAAATGCTTTAAAATATTTGTGCACATGCAGTTGTGACAATCGAAAATTATAGAACCAAGGAGTCCTTACTCATTTTATACACAACATAATACCTATTTATATTCTGTCCACCCAACAATAAAATTTATGTAAAGTTAAAATTTCCAGACAAAGTCATCGTGGAGAACATGTTGGTTTTAGCAAAAGGATCTCTGGAGACCACTAAAAAAAGAATTGACAGTTTCTATAAATACAGAAGCGTTGCACCTGAGCTCATTCAAGGCCGTGAAAAGCTTTTATCTGACTCCGAAGACTTGTGGAGTGCATAGTGAGTATATTTTTATGTATTTTGTTTTCAGCACGAAGGTACAAAAATTTACTCAACAAGAGGCGCCATCCTTTGATTTGACGCTTCACTACTGTGATGAAGTCAACGTCAAGCTAAAATACCCCGAAACACGCACTGAGTGGCGCCGTCTAGTTGCATGACGCTAGAAAAATTAAGATTAGCTCTACGTTGTACCGAGTTTTGTACAAAATTATATATCTCTAGTTTAATAAAATAATTGTCAGAAGGAAGATGGACGGTGAACTCAAGCCACGAATTGGAAAGCGAAAGAAAGAAAGAAAGAAAATAATTTTATTTTGTAACACAACCGAACACACAAAAACAAACAAACAAAGACAGACTGTACAATAAAACACCGTGAGGAAACCAAAGCATGGTGATAGGATACACTTTTAGTACTTGGCTACCTCATGTGGAAAATCTGCCCCTATCCACCTAACAGTGTGTTGCGTCAGCTTCGCTTGAGAGCCTGTACAGTTCCACGCTAAGTCTGTTTGCCATCTTCGTGATCTGTAGTACCTAGCCTATCAAACATAAAAAAGCAGCATATAGAATCAGTAAGCGATATTCAAGCATGCTTGTTATTGTAGTCGATCATTAATTCAAGTTTGTGGTAGGTATATAAGGTTACATTTAGTAGGTAGGTACAGCGAAAAAATGACGATTACGTAAGTACGAACGCGTCAAACTTGGATTTCATTTTGCGAGATTTTTCTCACATTATTCAAAAAGTTAAAAAACGAATCCAAATCGGTATTTATGAATCCTCATCATCATCAGCCGTAAGATGTCTACTGCTGGACATAGGCCTCTTCCATTGGTTTCCATAAAGACCGGTTGGAAGCGGCTCGCATCCAGCGCGTTCCTGCGGTCTTTATTAGGTCGTCTGTCCACCTCGTGGGTGGACGTCCTACGCTGCGCTTGCCGGTCCGTGGTCTCCACTCCAGAACTTTGCAGCCCCATCGGCCATCAGTTCTGCGTGCTATGTGCCCTGCCCACTGCCACTTCAACTTGCTAATCCGCTGGGATATGTCGGCTACTTTAGTTCGTCTACGGATCTCCTCATTTCTGATTCGATCTCGTAGGGAAACTCCGAGCATAGCCCTCTCCATGGCTCGTTGTGCTACTTTAAGCTTCGAGAAGGCACATAGTCAGAGACCACGTTTTAGCACCATAAGTCATCAGTGGTAACACACACTGGTCGAAGACTTTCTACTTGAGGCACTGAGGCAATTCGGACGAGAAAACGCTGCGCAGTTTTCCGAACGCTGCCAGCCGAGTTGGATGCGACGATTTGACCTCTTTCTCGAAGTTGGACCTACCTAGTTGGACTGCTTGTCCTAGGTAAATGTACGTGTCAACAACTTCAAGAACCGAGTTCCCAACTGAGACTAGGGTGGGCACAACATGGGCATTCAACATTACCTTCGTTTTGTCCATGTTCATTTTAAGACCCACCCGGTGAGAAACTCGATTGAGGTCTTCGAGCATTATGCTGAGTTCCACCGACGACTCTGCCATGACCACTAACAAAAATCCTTAAAAATGAATAAAACAATTTAAAAAATATTTTTTGTGTTAAACAGTTTTATTGAAAATAAAACAAATATTGAAATGTCGTCTGTTTTACGACAATCATACATTTTTTGAGCTGCCCAAGGTCTGTACGTAGACTATATTAATTGTAAACTTGTATAACTGATATTAATTGTTATAAATGTAAATTAATTTAATATTTGGTTTAAGATTGTAATGATAATTTTTATTTCATTTAGGACATGTAACTTTATCAATAAATTATTGTATTGTATTGTAAAGATACAATAACCGCTCATATCATTAGAAATGCTATTTACATTATTACTCAGGTTACAATACGAGTACGCCCCACAATTTTATTCTTTGTATTATAATAGTTCGTCGCAGATGAGCCTCTTGGCACGCTTCTCAATAGACTCCGATGCCTCTAGCTAGTATTTGGCGGATCCATCCCAAAGGTGCGAGCGGTACTCCATGCACGAACGAACTTGTGCTTGGTACAACGTGAGCAACTGTTCCAACGTGAAATACCGTTGCACCTTTGAGAGGATACCGACCTTTTTTGCAGCCATTTGAGCCTTGGATTCAATAAAAGAATAAGAGACTCAATATACTCGACACCAACAATGTGTAGATACCTAAGTTGTGAGAAAATGTATGTCCCTACAAAAAATTACTAGTCATTATTTTAATTAGCCGCAATCAATTAAATACCTGCCTACTATGACGCAAATTGCTTTAATAACGATATATGTATTATTATCAGCAAAGTTTATCTGTTAATTATAAACTTCACACTCCAGCAATGCCAGTGTAAGAATTAATTAAATATGTAGGTAAACTTAAGTAAATACACAAAAAAAAAACAATGTAATCGTAAAACAATGACGTTAAATAAAAACGACGCCATAAAATATCCATATTGTTGAACATAGTCTATAAATTAATGAACTAAATCTAGTAAATGTTTCGACAGATGACCACGTCGAGAGCTTCTCTAACGTTAGTATTATTTTCCATTGCACGTGTCTACATAATAAAAAGATCCACGTAAATCATATTCAGTGCTAGCTGAATGCACTGTACTTCGTGCACGGTGCGGTAGAGTTTGGCCTTTGCTGTCATATTATTATTCTTATTCAAAGTGGGGCCGATAAGTCCTGCACCGACGACGTCCCGCTTGGGTTGTTTTGTACATTTCCCCCTACCAGCAACCTGCTCCCTGCTGCCCCAAACCCAGCTTCTTGAACTATTGGTTCAGGATTCGATTGTCGTTTCAAATAATAATAAAAAATAGGTGATTAATATTTGACCTAATTATCCTGAGCAAACACAAAAATACGGACACTCAAATCACGCGCACCGAAAATGACATGATAGTCGTGCGCGGTCCCAGATTATATAACAGTTGCTTCGTAGTCTACGTTGGTAGTTATATCTTGCGCTAGCTCTGCGCGTTGTCCATAAATTCTGGAGTCTTAGGAAAAACTAACCAAGGTTTTCTTAGTTTTTGTATTTGTTATGATTTTATCTCTTTATACGTTTCTTATGACGATTAACTAACATGTCTTTGAATATTGTTAATGTTCAAACTGTCAGCCAGTATAAACATCATGCGAAGAATGATGACCATATTAAAAGAGAGTCAGCTAATTTGCCGTTCTCAAATTATGCGCTTACTAACGAACGTCATTTTTTTTAAATATAAACTGGCGTATGCTAATTAGTTGTCGTGCATAAGTACTGCTACTCATTACCGACCAGTGGTATTTTAGTTGGTAAAAGTGCGTCACGCCGTTTGCTGTCAAGTCGGTTTTACTGCCAAGGCGCGCAAATAGATTTTTCACATCAATTAGTATGTAATAAAACAATAATAGTAGTGATTATTTAAAATGAATCTATTACTACTATTATATACAAATTAATAAAAACAAAACCTGATCTGATAGTCCATAAGAGGAGGGAAATGTAGCCAGAATAATGGCAGCATTCCCTGACTGAATGGCAGTGCTAAGTGTTTTACCTAAGTAGCTACCAAAATTCTGGTCACCCAACGCTTCCACAAAAATGATTACCATTTCACGCCATGTTTACTTGTCATTTGGCATCGAAAACTTTCCGAAAGTTTTTTCACAAATACATGCTAGTCGCTAAATATACGGTTGCTACCACTGTCATTGAGATCTGCTAGATCACCATAGACAACCTTACGGCATGCAAATTATTATAAGTCATCTTTTAAGTAAATTAATCTTTAATGTATTGTCTATTTTCAGTGTGCAGATTTCGATACCAAAACTATTCAAGGGCAATAGAGTGACAGTACTAAAACTCATAGATAAGGATTCTACCAAATTTTCTGGAGAAACACTCTTTAGAAATACGTTTATGGTAAGTTACAGACAGAATAAAGGTAAAAAATGTAAAAAAATAATTGATAATAAAATCGAAGTATCTGTTGGTGTCATTGAAACTTTTGAAAGCTTGATGACTGATAAAGTTTATTTACGTCCAGTCAAACAAGGTTTAAGAGATTGTAATTTTAGTTTTTAAAATTGACAGACTAGGTGTTTGATCAGAGCTCACTTACTTGGTGAGCTCTTACCAAACACTTGACTTTTGGGGTTTACTTGGTGGTAGATTTCCTTAGCAGGAGGTCGTCTAGGTAGGTACCACCGCAGTACCAGATATTCTGCCGCTAAGCAGTAGTGTGTAAACATTACTGTGTTCCGGTTTGAAGGGTACTGCAGCTAGCGAAATTACTGGGCTGTTGAGACTTACCATCTAGTCTCAAAGTAATGAGCACCAAGGCAAGCGATGCTCTGGACTTTGTTTTACTACTCAAAGTTCTGTGTATCGCTGCAATGGTCATGGACAGGCGTTATCTCTTATCATCAGGAGAGCGTCTCGTTCGTCTCATTACTGTTACATAAAAAAAAAACCTGATGTTAAGTAAAGGTCTGGTCGAAAATAATGAACAGATCTGGCTTGAAATGGGCTCTCAATTGAAGGTGCCGGAACACAACGTTAGTTAAATGCTAATACCAACGCCAATATGATTTTAAAGATTTATCATTTTATAGATTGACTTTACGTTGCGTCGTAGACTGCATCTACGCTTAATATCAGACAAGTTGGTGGTCAAGCAATAAAAAAAGTTATAAAATAGAATACCTTATAACCGACCTATAGTTAGAAAAGTAGCTATTAATTTATAGTTACAGCAAAAATAAGCAAAAGAGATTCAATAAACAAACAAACCAAATTTCCCATATAGGTATAAAATTTTAGCCTATTATGTCCGGCTAACGGTATACTGTCTAGCAAAGCCCTACGTGAGCTAGCGTACACAACGATTACAGTCGGCGCCGTGAACGTGATTACAGATCGGGTTACACGTATTACAGAAACAAAAAAAAAAAAAGATCGTTGCGACACTTATTTAAGAAATAAAACAGCAATCATGGAACTTGCAATTAATTATATCGCTAGCTTAAGTATACATTTTTTTTTGCTGACAGGCTTGGTGTTTGACCACAACTCACCTGATGTTAAGTGACGATGTGGTTGAAGATAGTAAAGGACACCTAGCCTGGAATGGAACTGGCTCTCAAGTGAGGCTGCTGGAACATACCGTTATAATTATGTTTGGCGGCAGATTTTCAACTTGAGGGTGGTAGCTAGCCAGCCGAGTACTAAAAAGTACTCTACCACCACGCTATGGTTTCCTCACGATGTTTTCCTTCACCGGCAACTCAAGCTCATTGCTGGGGTTTGAACCCACGCCCTTCGGCATGCAAACCGACCGCGCTAACCACTGAGCTATCATCGCTACATATCACACGCATTTACTACAAGTGATACAGAGTATGTTAGCAAGGGACTTCGCATTGTGAGTCGGCTGCAGTCACGCCTTTATAAAAATACTAGCTGTGCCCCGCGGTTTTACCCGCGTGGTGATGGATGATGATGATGAAAAGTTACTAATCTTATATATCCTGCATCTCAAAATCATTTCTTAAGGGATGCCTACGTCATAGTAGATTTATGCATGCAAAGTCTCAGCCCGATCGGTTTAAAATTGACAAAGTTTCATACAAACTTTCATCCCCTATTTTATCCACTTAGGGGTAGAATTAATCAAAATCCTTTCTTAGCAGATGCCTACGTCATAACATCTACCTGCATGTCAAATTTCAGCCTGATCCGTCCAGTGGTTTGGGCTGTGCGTTGATAGATCACTATGTCAGTCAGACAGTCAGTCACCTTTGAGTTATATATATTTCGAAGATACGCGGTTAGCTAGCAAAATCCCTCTATAATATATGAAAAGATCGCAATTTGCCGAGAACATCTATAAATGCATTGCTGGAAAGAGTATCCAATGCATCGTTAGTAGGATATCAAATTTGGTTAGGCAAGGACCCTTAAACACACC
Source organism: Biston stratarius (assembly GCA_950106695.1). NCBI lineage: Eukaryota > Metazoa > Arthropoda > Insecta > Lepidoptera > Geometridae > Biston > Biston stratarius. The sequence continues at coordinate 4,495,544 of OX467106.1, read as the reverse complement.
CAGGCCGCAACTACACCTACTTTACGGGTTCCCGTCCTTGCAACGCAATGAACCTGGCACCCGCATGGCAATACTATAGCTAACAAGTGTTGTCTTATAATTTTTCTCAATATTTCTAGTCAACCAAAATGCTTCATCAAGGTAGTGTTCAATAACGTATATATTAGCTTAACCCTAACTAATATTATAAATGCGAAAGTGAGTTTGTTTGTTACGCCTTCACGGGTAAACTACACAACGGATCTGGGTAAAATTTTGTATGTAGGTACTTTAGGCTCTGCAATAAGACATAGGATACTTTTCATCATCATCATCCATCACCACGCGGGTAAAACCGCGGAGTGCAGCGAGTAATTAATAAGTAATAGTAATTAATTATTATGATGAATACGTGTTTATATATTTTTTTTAGTTGGGAGACCTACGCCTGATGTACGACTATTTCTTAAGCGACATATGGGTTGTGGATATGAAGAATGGAAGTTTTACCCATCTATTGAAGATGAACCCAATTATTATGCAGAAAACAGCCCAAATATTTCATGTGAGTCCATTTTAAGTTCATTTAAACCAATTTGAACTATTTAAGATTTATTATTTTAATAGTTAAATTTTTGATTTGAAACATCTATTGGCGGGGTTGGCAGTAAATTAGTCGTGTATGCCGTGACGGCAAGCGGCGTGACGCTCTCACTTGTGTTATATTAAATGTTACACATCTGATGACTGTCTGGTGATCTGATGATAACCATCTAACCATCCAAACACCAACCAACCCCCATCCAACAAACAACCAACTATTTATTTTTCATTAAACTCAAAACTTAAATACGTGTTTGTGATCGGAATGAGTAAATAAAGAGTTCTGCGCAACTCCATATTTTTGTGGCAAATAACAAAACAAAAAATGTTAAAGATATTTGCTTTAAACATTACTTCATTGTTCAGTTTAAAACAAGTGCGGAAACATTCCTTTCTGTTTGTTAGGGTTCCTTACCTCAAAAGGAAAAGACAGAACCCTTATATGATCACTTTGTCGTCCGCCTGTCCGTCTGTCAAGACTTTTTCAGGAACGCGTGGAGGTATCAAGTTGAAATTAAAACCATATACGCAGATCTAATAGTCCCTTGCAGCTGTGAAAAAAATAATTAAACTGCCCCGTTATTGTAAAATAAGTTACAATCGTTTATGTCGCAAAAAACAGCATTTTCCACACTCGCAAGGAAATCAAAACATATAGGGTACCTCTAGATGACTTAGAACTATGAAATTTAGCAAAAGGTTTCGTCTTATTGTAACACATAAAGGAAATAAAATAGGATCAAAACCATACACTTCAACACTCGATTTCCGGACCATTTATTATAATAGAGAATTAGAATCTACAACGACTTTCACCCATCAGTTTAGTCGATGATTTTTTTTTAAATCAAATTTATTATGTTACAAAATTGCCAGGCTATAATTAATAAAAAAGCCGGCCAAGTGCGAGTCGGACACTCGCGCACCGAGGGTTCCGTACAAACCTGTAGGTATACATAAGCAAAAGTTGTGGTAATTTATGCTTTTCGCAATTTTTCCTTTATCTGTGCTATAGACGTTGCTTCGTACCAAATTTCAAGATTCTGAGTTCACAGGAAGTACCCTGTAGGTTTTGATTCCCTTGCGAGCGTCGAAAATTTTCAGCAAAAACGGTTGTATCCTTTGATTGCGCTGGCTTAGAAGTTTGATTTTATCACAGCTCCAAGAGACAGTAGACCTGAGTATTTTATATGAATTTCAGCTAAAATTTACCCGTGGAGGTGTCACTCCACGCGTTCCTGAGGAAAAGGGTCTTGGCAGACAGACAGACGGAAAACAAAGTGATCCTATAAGGGTTCCGGTTTTTCCTCTTGAGGAACCTTAAAAATTTAAAAATGTTGCTGCTTTTTATTTAATGTTGTACACATGAGTTTAACGAATAAATTATTACCAATCGAAAGTATGTAAACTCTTTCGATTTTTTTTGCAGACCACCTTACTCATGAATGAAGTAATAAGCGCTAAAGTAGAGATGTCCTGAACAAATTTTTGTTGGTCAAAGTTCTAGATAGCGCTGCAAATATAAATACAAATATTTTATTGATAACATTAGTGTTACAAGTCAATTTCCGTAATATCATTTCAAACACATCATTAAGAAAGTTTGTCATTCATGAACAGGCGTCAGCTTTTACCATTACAGAGCGTCTCATTACTTGACATAAATATTGAAATCATAAATGTGGCGTGACATAAAAAAATAATCAGATTTTACTTTTGGTTGCATAACTTGTGTCTTACAGTTAAACAGTCTAGTGTGTAATATTAATTTTATATTTAGATTATAGTATATAATAATAATTTTATATATATTATTGTATTTTTAACCCCCAACGCAAAAAGAGGGGTATTATAGGTTTCGCGTCGATGTCTGTATGTCTGTGTGTGTGTGTATCTGTCTGTGGCATCGTAACTCTCAAACGAATGGACCGATTTCGATGCTGTATTTTTCATTTTAAAGTCAGTTTCCTTGCGGTGGTTCTTAGCTATGTTTGGTTTGCGTAGGGGATTTTTTAAATCAAATTACTTGTTAGTTAATTAGATATATTAGAATGTAGATATATTTGTGTTATAGTTATATATTTTTCTATATGCATATCCTCGTTATTGACACACCCCCCTTTTTCTTCCTCTGGTCTTTTCCATCCTAAGGTTGCCTGGAAGAGATTGTTTTTAGCTATAAAGTCGCCAGTTGTTACACCTCTAAGTAAAGTTTATTTTCTGTATTGTATAGTTTATTAGTGTGTACAATAAAGAGTTGGTCAATCATTCAATCAATCAATCAATCAATCGATTGATCAATCAATCAATCAATCAATTAATTAATCAATCAGTGTCTTTAAATTGTCTTGTGTTGTCATAATTTCTTATGTTTTCCAGGAAGGACTAGGCACTAGGGTTCAATCTATACATATCCTTAGTGCAAACGCTCTCCTACAGCAAGTCGTAGGTTTCATGAAGCAGTTCTTCAGCCCAAAGATCATGGAACGTATTATCATTCACGACAGCGTTGAAGACCTTCACAAGTGTCTTCCAAAACAGTACCTGCCGAAAGATTACGGCGGTGAACAGCCATATTTAATGGAACTTAAAGGTAATATATCAATTTGTTTGTTCAAGTGGGTTCCGTTGATGCAGGTAAAGAATGTCAAAGTGATGAAATATTATTATTTAAACAAATTTCAAGGCGACTATGGTATGTCCATGTATACAGAGTTATATTATACATGGTATATAATTATATGACAACTTCTTAATATCAATACAACAAACAACTTTCGGTCAATATTTTTTTAAATTTTCGAGAAAAGGAATTACAATTACAATTTTACAAAGCGATTTATTACAATTTTTGTAGTAATAAAAACTAATTAATATAATATTTTGTATACAAAAGAGTGGCTGCTACCGAGCTAGGCTTAACTCGTCTGTTACGGCAGATAGCTTACTTAACAAAAAGCTTCAATAGACAATGGACGTCATTTATAACAAAAGTTTTGTATACTTATTATTATTGTTACAAAATTTTGATATGGAAAAAATGCTATTTTATATATTACTAGCTGTTGCCCGTGACTTAATCCGCGTATACACAACAGTAATAACTATTATATACTTATGACTTGACGAAATCTGGTAGAGGGTAGTGGTAGTCCTTAAAAAAATGTATTAACCCACACAAATCTAACATATTTCTGATATAGAAAGTATCATATAATGTTAATCTAGGTAATAACCTATGTATGTGCCAAATTTTATTCAAATCCATTCCTGCGTGATTTAGTGACAAACATATAAACTTTCACACTTTTATATTGGTAGGATGATATAGATGTTTATCAAATTATTAAAAGTCTTGAAATCGTAGTTGTTTGGTATAATCCAAGGAAGCTACCTGCACAAAGTTTTAATTATAATTAGTCCTATACCTACTATTTAGTGATATATGATAGTTCAATGGGTATCATCTGCAACAGCTAAGGAAAATATCCAGAAGAAACTTTTAACTGAAACAAAATGAATATTTAGGGCTGTTGAGAATAACCATCGAAAGTCTCAAAGTAATGAGGGCTAAAATAACGATGTACTTTGTTATGCTACTCAAAGTTTTGTGTATCACTGTATTTGTCTTGGACAGGCGTTATATCTTACCATTAGGAAAGTGTTATGTTTGTCTCATTGCTACATTAAAAAAATCTAGACTGAGTGTCTTTACCATCTTTGACTACATCGTCACGTAAACATCAGATCAGATAAGGCAAATGACCTAGTCTGTCAAAAAAAAGTTGGATAATATGTAATAAGATTTTTATAAAATTTTCAGACCAATACGAGAAAGAAATGAGGAGTACAAGAACAAAGAAGTATTTAATTGAAGCTAGCAAAATGGTATCAAACGAAAACCGGCGACCCAATGCAGAAAAAAATGAAGAATACCTCGTGGGATCCTTTAGAAAACTAGATTTCGACTAATACTTAATTTATACTTAAATATATTACTTTTAAGATATAAATTCGGTAAAAGTAATACATAAAATACACTAGTATTGGTAATAAGCTAGCAACTGTAATAAACAACTTTCGTTCTGCAACAACTGCAGAACAAGAAACCAAGTCTTCATTTACACTTAGCAAAATCCATAGGACACATTGCATTCGTTGAGAAAAGTTGTTTTTTTTCGCCAATTATAACAGTCGAAGAATGATAAGTACCTAAGTATACATTTTAAATGTTTGTTATGCTTATATAAGTAAAGCTAAACAGGTTGTTAGCTAAACAATGACTTGTTAAATATCAATAACCCTGTAAAACAAAAATAAAGTGGTAGTCATATGGTTAACTTCGTAAAATGACTTTATAGCAAAACACTATACGGCAAACATGATATATTATGAATATACTTTACACGTAGGTACGTAGAAAGACATTGTTAAACCAAAATTAATGCATTGCGCTTATTATAGCAAACAACTTTCACAATGGAACAGATTCTGAAATTTAATAAAATGACTGTTTCAGAGACAAATATCATTTATCCACGACAAAATGTAAATGACTAATGAAATTTGTAGCGATGATAGCTCAGTGGTTAGTGCGGTTCTCACGCCGAAGGCTGTAGGTTCATACCTTAACAATGTACTTGAACTGCCGGTGAAGGAAAAACATTGTGAGGAAACCATCGCACGGTGGTAGGGTATTTTCTAGTACTCGGCTGGCTAGCTACCACCCTCAAGCAGAAAATCTGCCGCTATTAGTGTGTTCTAGCGGCCCTACTTGAGAGCCAATTCCATTCCATACTAGGTGCGCTTTACCATTTTCGACTACACCGTCAAATAACACTGTGGAGAAATACCTAGCTTGTCAACAATAAAAAAAAACCTATAAGCTGTTTACATTACACCTTACTCTAAAACTTGTCCTATGCTGAATGTTGATAATCATTTAAATATCCTTACGGAGGAATATATGCTTAGGTCGAAAAGGGGTAATTTTTAGGGTTCCGTATCTCAAAAGGAAAAAAAACGAAACCTTTATAGGATCACTTTGTTGTCCAACTGTCCGTCTGTCAAGACCTTCTATCTTGGGAACGGGTGGTGGGGCGGTATCGAGTTGAAAATTAAACCATATGATTATACGTAGATTTGTAGTCACTTGCAGCTGTGAAAAATTCAAACTTCTCAGTTATCGTAAAAAAAAGGTTTCTTAAAAAACTGCATATTATGGCACTCACAAGGGAATCAAAACCTACTATGAAATTGGCAAGAAGCATTGTCTTATCAGCCATAGATCGTCCACTGCTGGACATAGGCCTCCTCTTTGGGGTGTTTTGCCGATAGGTACTCACCACGCTTGGCAGGCGGGTTGGCGAGCGCAGTTAGTTGTGATTATTCAAGGAAGACGCTGCTACCCATCTTCTGGATGACATCCCTTAGCCGACTCTTACGGCGACCACGGGTAGAAAGAGGGAGGTACTATTCTTACGCCGGTACCACCACGTTAATTGTCTTATAGTACACATAAAAAAAAAAACCGAAAACTGTAAATTTTTCACTTGATCACAAAAAATAGGGTCTTTATGCTACTATTTATTATACCTACTAGTTTGTACGGAACCCTTGGTGGGCGATTCTGAATCGCACTTGCTCGTGTTTTTAGCTTCGCCGCAGTTAGGTAAATAAAAACTACCTACTAAATACCTGTCACTTCATGCATTTTAATTTTCAGCAAAATGTTAATAAGGGGGTTTGTTTCTGCTAAAATACATACCTAGTTATATTTTTAGAAATAATAATTATGAATAGATATAATAGTTTGCGGTGTGATAAATTAAATTATTTAGTTAATAGGGTGCATCCCGAAGGTATAAAATTATTTTTAAGATTAGTAAACTTAAAGGATTAGTAATCTTAGTAAGACATAGACATAAAAATTTTGTGATGTGATATTTTTTTAAATATAGTTATGTTTTTGTGCATAATATTTACTGGTATTTTTATTTCTACTAATAATTGTCAAATATTCCTTATTTTTAATTAACGCAAAATATATGGAATTATTGAAAAATGGTAACAGAAACAGGATAAATCTTCTCAGGAAACAAGGAAGCCGGCAGCTTGTTCCATTCCTTGGCCGTACGGATGAGAAACGTAGAGTCAAAACGTTTGGTACGTACCCAAGAAAATTCCACTATGTATGGGTGGTAGTGGGCCGTCTTTCTACTTGTCCTGTAGTAAAAAGGGGATGGAAGTCCAAGGTCGTACAGCTCAGTAGCACATTTTTCTGTTCTGTTATTGTATTATTGCTTGTGATGATCGATAATCGATTAACCACTGAATACCTGATGCAGTGATGCTATTTAGTGATTCGACAGTAAATCGAGAGCTCTTATATCTATCAAATCGTATCAGCGATCACTGCGTTCGTCAATCACCTGTTGAGTTATCGAATTATTTTGAATCTATCTAGTTTCAACCGCAACTCTATTCATGTGGTGAAGCCACTAAGCTTAGTACGTAATTATGAGGTTGCATTATTATTAGGAATCTAAAGAGTTTTTCATCCCATCTATTCGAAAAGAGGTGAAGGGTTCCTCGATAAGTGCAAGCAAAATGGGTCTTTTCGGCACACTTAATAATAGTGACGAAATGACTTTTGTATTTGGAACACTGCTTAATAAAAAAGTTTTAACGCAATTCTCTTCGATAAAGTCCTGGCTGGTAATAAGCGCGCCTGCCGACCAAATTTAAAAAATACGCGGGAACTTCTTATTCGTTTTTAGGGTTCCGTACCTCAAAAGGAAAAAACGGAACCCTTATAGGATCACTTTGTTGTCCGTCTGTCTGTCTGTCAAAACCCTTTTTCTCAGGAACACATGGAGGTATCAAGCTGAAATTAATATCAAATACTTAAGTCTACTGTCCCTTGGAGCTGTGAAAAAATCAAAGTTCTAAGCCAACGCAATCAAAAGATACAGCCGTTTATGCTGCAAATTTTCGACCTCGCAAGGGAATCAAAACCTACAGGGTACTTCCCGTGAACTCAGAATTTTGAAATTTGGTACAAAGCAACGTCTTATAGCACAGATAAAAGAAAAAATGCGAAAAGGATAAATTACCATTAAAAAAAAAACATTACTTTTACATATATACCTACAGATTTGTACGGAACCCTCGGTGCGCGAGTCCAGCTTGAACTTGGCCGGTTTTTGTAGCGATGATAGCTCAGTGGTTAGCGCGATCGTTTCAGGCGCCGAAGGGCGAAGGTTGAAACCCTAACAATGAGCTTGAGCTGCCGGTGAAGGAAAACATCGTGAGGAAAACATAGCATGACTGTAGGGTACTTTGTAGTACTCTGTTGGTTAGCTACCACCCTCAAGTTGAAAATCTGCCGCCAAGCATCTAACGGCGTGTTCTGAGAGTCAGTTCTGTTCTAGATTAGGTATGTTTACCACCTTCGACTACACCGTCACTTAACATCAGATGTGCTGTGGTCAAACACCTAGGCAGTCAACCATAAAAAAGGATAAACAAGCTGAAGAGTTTAAAACATCAATAACCCGATTGCGGTTAAAATACCTATAATGAAAAGGAAAAAAACTTTTTAAACAACTTTATTATTCCAAATTTAAACATGAAACTTATATATATTTTTATAATCCTCTTTTAATTGCCTTCATTTAGATACCCTACATGATAGGTTTGGTTATTTTTTTAAAACAACCTTATTACTATTTCGCGCCAAAAACCCACTACCTTGTTTTTTTTAAACCACCCTCTAAGTACACTTGGGTTATTGAGATGAATCTGACGATACATTAATTGTCGTAATCCATTCGGCCGTTTGGAAGATGCGAAGTTATAAAGAACACACAAGATACGCGCGAAAAACATAAAACTTCTTTGGCAGTCGGGTAAAAAGCGGGAATTGCAATAAGACGCGCTTAGAGTACGCGGCATTTCGGTGCTTTGGCTTTCATTACTTTGAGATATTCGATGGTTAGTTCCATACTCCTGTAATGTTGCTAGCTGTAGTACAATATAGTAATAAATAATTGATTGATTCAGGCGTTACTTTGCGGAAGTTCATTTTAAGTGTTCAAGGTATATAGTTAGTTTATTTCCGCTTAAAAGTCGTTTCAGTTACAACAGTGATGAGAATTTAAATTTAACTAACTTTACCTTAGTTTATAATATTTATATATGCTGCAGTACATATTACCTAGATGATCTTTTACTAAGAAAATTTCATCATCATCATCATCAGCCATAGGACGTCCACTGCTGGACATAGGCCTCCTAGGGAAGTTTTGCCCATACTCGCCACGCTTGGCAGGCGGGTTGGCGAGCGCAGTTAGGTGTGATTTTTCAAGGAAGACGCTGCTGCCCATCTTCCGGGTTACATCCCTTAGCCGACTCTTACGGCAACCACGGGTAGATAGGGTGGGGTACTATTCTTACACCGGCACCACCACGGCCAACTTTACTAACTTACCACTTACTTAATAAAGTAGTTTCTGACTTAACTAAATAAAAATGATAATTTATATACAGTTTTATTACAAATGGGTAAAACAATGTATTTATAGTTATTTGATCAGATGTACAAACCTAGGTATAACAAATCAATTTGTTATACCTACTCTATAAATTATCATAATTAATTAATGCTGAATCTTAATTTATTCAACACCTACTCGTACGGTCAAAAATATATCAAAATTAATTGCTTTATATTACAGCAAACAATAAAGATGGCACACCGCTTCATGGTCGATATTCCAAAAACTCGAACTAAAAAGGTTCTAATGTGCCTTCATTGTACGAACCGTGTAATGTAATTTACTGCCCGAGTGGGTGTTCCCTGATACAATCTGGGTGCCTTCAAGTCGCGAGTGAATCGGTTTCTTCTAAGCGAGCGTGCTCCGCCGTAGACCGCATCTTCGCTTAACATCGAGCGAGTTGGCGATCAAAAGCAAGTGTATAAAGTGCTTATTGGTCTCAAGATTCTAGCAACTGGCTGTATAGGCTGATTTTATGTCCATAAACCCCATCCGGCCACGCGCCTGACTAAGCCTAGCGTCTCCTCAAAGTGTGAAAATGAAATGTCACAATAATAATATAAATAATATAACTTTTTATTGTGCACACCAACTTCAAACCAAATACGTCATAGTGTGTTTTTTTTTCTAGAATTAATCAATGCTAATTTTTCTGAACGATCCGTCGATGCCAAATAATTTGTTTTCAGGAAGCGGAGTTAATCTCTTTGATTCGTCAGTTCGAACATTTTCCAGTTCAATAAAGTATTGTCTCCACGGGTCTGATTGAAAAGTTTTGCACCACTCATCTGAAAAAAAAACCGTGTCATTGGCGGTCAATTGCAAGCCCATCTTCAGTAAAAAAAAAATTACTAAAAACTCAAAAGGGTGAACTTATTTTTTTTTTAAATGTTCCGTAAATCCAAAGGCGACTGAACTTCAAAAACACCTACTGGACTAATCTAAAGAATCTGTCCTGGGTGGGAATCGAAGCCACACCCTACGTCGACAAAATGAACACAAATATAATCATCTCCGTTTATCACATTTTTTTAAATTGTATAAAAAAATAAAAAATGTAATGTGTATGTGTAATGTATGTGTTTTAGTATGTGGGTGTGTGTGTGTGTTGTGTTGTTTAATGTTTGTGTGTATGTATGTTTTTTCGTTTGACCGCCATCTCGCCTAATGTAAGCGACGATGCGGTCTATGGTGGAGCACGCTCGCCTAGAAGAAACCGATTCACTCTCGACTTGAAGGCACCCAGATAGTATGTACGTTTCAAAGATCATCTTACCTGCAAGTTCTTGAAAGTTTCCACCTTCACCGCCGTAATCGTTAGGCAAGCATTCTTTAGGAAACAATTTAGATAATTCTTCTTTGGTAGTTATGAAAATTCGGTCCCCGAGCTTCGTTTTTACAATAGTTTTGATGAGGTTTATCACAGGAATGGCATATGAAGGCACGTTGAATAAATGTATACTTTTTAGCCGGGCTCCATAGCTAGCCTAAAAACAGAAGATACTGTTTAACATGTATAAAATAAACATTTAAAAAACACGAGACACGTGTTATAGAATACCAAATTTTGAGTGAATCAGACCTGTTTATATTCATTCATCAATTGAGGTTGAGAAAGTTTTTTTGGCGGGAATGCGGTAAGAATTGTCGCCCAATTGTATTTTTTATAAACTAGTGTTCTTTTTTAAAATAGTTTTGTTTTATTCGTAAAGTGCCGAATTACAAGCACAAGTGTGGGAAACTGATATAATGTGGTGAAACATGACTTTTCGTGTTGCTTCCAAAACTCCATCGAAGCTTATAGTAAAGTCGCCACTGCTTTACTAAGGCTTGAATGGATTTGACTGGCACGGACTGACTGGACTTCGACTGTAACTTATAGATGTTAGACATGAATTGAAAAAACAGAAGACGAGGCAGTAATAGGGTTATTAAGATTAACCATCAGAAGACCCAAAGTAATTAGCGCTAAAGCAGCGATGCCCTGGACTTTGTTTTGCTACTCAAAGTTCCGTGTAGCGCCACAATAGTTATGGACATGCATTATCTTTTACCATCAGAAGAGCGCCTCGTTCGTTTTATAACAATAATATTTAAAAATATTAAATTGTTACTTCATCATCATCATCATCAGCTTATCGAAATCCACTGCTGGACATAGGCCTCTCCCAAGATACGCCACTCAGCCTGATCTTAGGCTTTTCGCTTCCATCCACCGCCAGTTGTCCTACATATATCGTCACTCCATCGAGTCTCAGGGCGTCCTACGCTACGTTTGCCAATTCGCAGTCTCCACTCCAGAACACGTCTACCCAAGCGGTTATCGGTTCTGCGACAGATATGTCCAGCCCATTGCCACTTCAGCTTGCTAATACACTGAACTATGTCTGTGACTTTTGTTCTCTGGCGAATTACTTCGTTCTGGATACGATCCCTCAGAGAAATAATAGCTCTTTCCATAGCTCGCTGAGCGACTTTGAACTTACGGACCATTCCCGCTGTGAGTGTCCACGTTTCGGCTCCGTATGTCATGACAGGTAAAACGCACTGATTAAAGACTTTTGTCTTTAGACTTTGTGGGATGGATGACGAGAAGACTCGACGTAGTTTTCCAAATGCTGCCCAGCCCAACTGAATTTTTCTGTTGACTTCACTTTCAAAATGTTTTTACCTGTTTCGAGCGTCTGCCCTAAGTATATATATTTTTGAACAATGTCTAAAGTACTTAAAAGTAAATATTTTAAATAAAAAAATTTAATACCAGAACTAAAAATATGATTTTAGATATTAAAACCGGTGTCATCTGCGTCGTAATTTGGAGAGTGACGTGCTCCACGTCAAATATCCAGCAATCTCCAAGAGATGCTTCATTCCAGATTCGATATTCCCCGATCATGAATGGAATCTTGATAACAGTTGTTATGTTAAATGGCTCGATGTCGGGCAGCATTCTAAAATCGTTGTAAAATATAATTAATGGAACTATAATTACAGTTACTTGTAGCGATGATGGCTCAGTGGTTAGCGCGGTAGGTTCGCATGCCGAAGGGCATGGGTTCAAACCCCAACAATGACCTTGAGCTGCCGGTGAAGGAAACCATAGCGTGGTGGTAGGGTACTTTCTAGTACTCGGCTGGCTAGCTACCACCCTCAAGTTGAAAATCTGCCGCCAAGCATCTAACGGTATGTTCCAGCAGCCTCACTTGAGAGCCAGTTCCATTCCAGGCTAGGTGTGCTTTACCATCTTCGACCACACTGTCACTTAACAACAGGTGAGCTGTGGTCAAACACCTAGCCTGTCACACATTAAAAAAAACGTTACCTTTAACATACAGCTCTCGAATGATCTATAAGCTTATTCAGTAGTAGCTCTGCTTCCTAAGCTGTAGGACATCACTTCGATTCCCACCGAAGACAAAAACTCTTGTGACAAAAATGAATGTATATTTTGTGTCTGGGCATTCCGTATATACTTAAAACTGTGTTCCAATATAAGTACAATGACTTAATGACTATTTAACATGCCTAAGTATAAGTATAAGTATAAGTACATATGTATTTACATGTGTATAAGAACATTTTGTAGCGATTATAGCTCAGTGGTTAGCGCGGTCGGTTCGCATGCCGAAAGCCGTGGGTTCAAACCCCAACAAAATCAAAATCAAAAAGTCATTAATTGAGTTTAGGCCCTGGTAAGGTTACTTATGAACGTTAAGTTACATTTTTGAATCTACAACAATGATCTTGAGCTTCCGGTGAACGAAAAACATCGTGAGGAAACTATAGCATGCTGGTAAGGTACTTTCTAGTACTCAGCGTCTGTGATGAAATTGATATAACAATTGCTTTAAACATAGATAAATTCCCCCTCACTAAATTTACTAATCCAACAACGAACAACAATTGATGTCCGTGGTCAGATTTTGTAGATTTTATTTCTATGTTCAGATTGCTCTAACAATTTATCTGAACATATAAACCTCGGGTAGATCTTCAAGTCGAGAGTGAATCGGTATCTTCTAGGCAAGCGTGCTCCATTGTAGATCGCATCTTCACTTAACATCAAGTGAGATGGCGAACAAACACAAGCATATTCATCATATTATTTTAAAAAACGCGTAGCGTAGTTCTATGCACTAGGTACACCAGCGAAGCTTAATGAAATAGTTCGTAAGTATTACCTGAATATAGTTAATCTGCAATTCTTAGGAGTCTTTTTAGGCATGCATATCCAGTACCCTTTCTTTAAATACTCAGACACGAGGGGATCCATCGGATCTCGTTGGCACAATATATCAGGCATTTTGTGCGGAGCTCTGAAGAAATCATCCAAGTTTGACTTAACCTTTTCGATACTGAAGCCCCGAAACATTAGGTGTCCGACTAACTGTTGATCATCTGTAAGTTTAGATATAGATTTCTATTCAATCTCTGAAACCATAGCTTATACCCGATCCGGTAGTACACAGGTAGGAGGCACTGTGATTGTACACCGGGTACGAATTATCGGGCATTATAATATTTCTTATATAATCATTCCCTCTTTTTAGGATTCATCATCATCATCATCATTTTAGCCGTAGGATATCCACAGCGGGACATAGGCCTAATAATTTCCATAAAGACCGGTTGGAAGCGGGTCGCATCCAGCGCGTTCCTGACGTCATTATAAGGTCGTCTGTCCACCTTGTGGATGGATGTCCTACGCTGCGCTTGCCGGTCCGTGGTCTCCACTCCCAGAAAGATTGTCGAATAGAAATAGCTACATAATTTATTACATTAGTTATTTTGGTTTATATAATATAATAGAGGCTTTTGTTCCGAATTTTCAATCATCTTAACTGCATAGATTACTTTGCTACAATATGTCTCTTTATTCGGTGTGCCTTACGGCATAGGCCTCCTCCAACATCTTCCACTGTTGTCTATCTGCCACAACTCTTAGCTAAAGTGGACCTAGGGTCATTTTCAGGTCGTCCTTCCATCTTCTCACTTTGCGGCCTCTGCTCCTAAGCCCATCTCTTGGGTACCAGACATTCACCTGTTTACTCCATTTTTCAAGTTCACAGCAAAGCATATGGCCTGTCCATCTCCATTTCAGTTGGTCAATACGTAGCAGGATGTCTGTTAGTTTTGTTTTCCGCCTGATATCTATATTCCTAAGCTTATCTTTTATTCTTAGTTCTAGTATGCTTCTTTCCATGGTTTTCTGGATTATTTGGAATTAATTTTGTTAAAATAATTGTTAAATTTTAAAGAAAATGTTCCTAATAGAACTCTTTAAACATAACATTGCGCTGAATTAGTTTCCTGAGAACGTTTTTGTTTTTGTAAATAGATTATATCTTTGTATAATTTAAAGCCACTACAATTATACAACTAGGTGTGAATTAAATATCTGAAATACAATTGTTTCAAGCAAATAACTTTTGTATTTCGTACTCAATCTTTTTGTAAATATATTAGTAAACCTACTAATATTATAAATGTGAAAGATTGCATGTTTGGATGTTTGTTACTAAATCACGCAAAAACAGTTTTAAAAACAAAATGTTAATGAGACGAGCAGGACGCTCTCCTGATGGTATGAGATAACGCCTGTCCATGACCATTGCAGCAATACACAGAAGTTTGGATAACAAAATAAGGTCGAGGGCAAATCAACTTTGGCGCTCATTACTTTGAGACATTAGATGGTTGGATGGTGATGGTTAGTCTCAAGTTAGCCCTATAATTTCTCTAGCCGCAGTACCCTTCAAACCGGAACACAGTAATATTTACACACTACTGCTCGGCGGTAGAATTCTAGTACTGCGATGGTACGTATCTAGACAACCTCCTGCTAAGGAGTTCTACCACCTAGGAATAAATGGCTGAACGGATTTGGATGAAATTTGGTACACATATAGTTTATTATCTGGATTAAGACATAGAATGGATATATCCACTTGAAATTTAGTATAGATGCGTCTTATGGAACATTATTCAGGGATAAAATGTGTCCTTTATCTTAATCTAATAATAAAATATCGCGAGTTTTATGACTATTGCTTACTTGCTACACTAGTTTCATTTCTCTCTGAACCTAATTTTAAAGTTAACGCGGAGAAAGTCGCGGGCGTAAGCTAGTATCGAATATAGTTTATAATTAATGCTAAGTAAATGACGGGGGAATTCCTGGTTGTAATAATATTCTTTTATAAATACACATTATGTTATTATTAAGATACACATGTTATATATGTATGTGTAAAGTGTATGGATTTAATTACGTTACATTTGTTACAAAACTGCATTCGCATTCAAAAGCATAATAAAAACAACAATTTAAATGTTGTAGAGATTTTTACTTTATTGTGTTTTAGTTTGTAAATGTTAAGCATGTCGATTTTTGTCTTTTGTAGCGATGATAATTCAGTGGTTAGCGCGGTCGGTTTGCATGCCCAACAACTTGAGCTGCCGGTGAAGGAAAACATCGTGAGGAAACCATAGCATGGTGGTAGGGCACTTTCTAGTACTCGGCTGGCTAGCTACCACCCTCAGTTTAAAAATCTGCCGCCAAGCATCTAACGATGTGTTCAGGCAGCCTCACTTGAGAGCCAGTACCATTCCAGGCTAGGTGTGCTTTACCATCTTCGACCACACGGACACTTAACATCACGTGAGCTGTGGTCAAACACCTAGCATGTCAATCTTTACTTTACTTGGTGGTAGATTTCCTTAGCAGGAGGTCGTCTAGGTAGGTACCACCGTGTGTAAACATTACTGTGTTCCGGTTTGAAGGGTACTACAGCTAGCGAAATTACAGGGCTATTGAGACTAACCATATAGTCTCAAAGTAATGAGCGCCAAGGCAGCGATGCCCTGGACTTTGTTTTACTACTCAAAGTTCTGTGTGTCGCTGCAATGGTCATGGACAGACGTTATCTCTTAACATCAGGAGAGGGTCTCGTTCGTCTCATTACTGTTACAAAAAAAAAACTTTAAAAAAATAATTGTAGGTGTACAAAGTAGGTAGGTAGGTTAGTAGGTAATATTACTGTGTTACGGTTTGTCATTCAAAGTTCTGTGTATCGCTGCAATGATCATGGACAGGCCTTATTACTTACCATCAGAAGAGCGTCTCGTTCGTCTCAGTACTTTTACTATATAAAAAATATTCATGTCACGTTGTTGGCCGCGATGAACTCCTCAACTACTGAACCGATTTTAACGAAATCTTGTACACTGTGTGCAGTTTGATCCAACTAGAGAGATAGGATAGTTTATATCTCAATTTATTATCGCAATATTTTTTTTATTGCAAATTATTTTGCAACAAATATGTATAATTATCTGTGAGTTCCATAAAATTGTAATAGATGGCGGTGTAAGCTAATGTATAACTGGATTGAGTAAGTATCCAATAGATGGCGCTACGTTAAAAGTCCAAACGTTTCATATGCGCTACAATTTATTTCACGTTACACGCGTGTGTACAATTTGGCCACAGCAACGCGTGGCCGGGTCTGCTAGTAAAAATATAATAAAAACATACGTAATTTATCTCCGGGCAAATGCTGTTGTTTCTTTAGCCATTCTCGAATATTTTTGACCATTTCATTCACATCATTTGTTGTGATATTGTAATAGTTCAAAACTGTTTTCATATCTTCAGGTCCGATGTTTAGTAACTTCTCTTTGTTTTTTGAAAGGGGCGAAGTAAAATCCTGTAAACATAAATTTCTGTAATAAAATTTATTTAAAATTGTTGGAGACAGAAGACGGAAAAATTATATAGACACTAGCTGCGCCCCGCTGTTTTACCCGCATGGTGATGGATGATGACGATGAAAGTATCCTATGTTTTATTCCAGGGCCTAAAGTATCTACATGTAAAATTTCATCCAGATCCGTTCACCCGTTCTGGCGTGATTGAGAAACAAACATCCATCGATCCAAACTTTCACATTTATAATAATATATTAGTGGGATAGTGAAATAGTGGGATTGCATTATTTTCCACGTAGCGATGATAGCTCAGTGGTTACGGCGGTCGGCTCATAATCCAAAGGGCGTTCAAACCCTACCAATAAGCTTGGGCTGCCGGTGAAGAAAAACATAGTGAGGAAACCATGGCATGGTGGTCGGGTATTTACTAGTACCTACTCGGCTGGCTAGCAAACCTCATGTTAAAAGTCTGCCGCCAAGCATCTAACGGTGTGTTCTGGTAGCCTCACTTGAGAACCATTTCCATTCTAGACTAGGTGTGCTCACATCTTCGACCACACCATCGCTTAAAATCAGGTAAGCTGTGGGCAAACACCTTTTTCAACCATAAAAAAGAAACCATGAGATGCTGTTAATAAAACTATATTTTCCAAATCCACCTTGTTTTTAGAAATTGGCCCACTGCTGGGCGTGGTCATCTTCTCATTGTAGAAAGGGTAAAGCTACCACGTTGGCCAAGTGCAGGTTGGCTTCACTTGACTTCACATAATCCTCTTTTAAATGCTTTTATTTAGATAACCTTGATAGGATTGGTTATTTTTTTTTAATTAACGTAAATTACTATTTCGCGCCAAAAATGCACCGCCTTCTCTCTTTTATATCTTGATTTTTTTTTAAACCACCCTCTAAGGGCACTTGGTTTATTGAGATGAATCTAACGATCCCTTAATTGTCGTAATCCATTAGGCCGTTTGGAAGATACGAGGTAATAAAGAAATTTACATACATACAAGATACGCGCGAAAAACATAACCCTTCCTTGGCAGTCGGGTAAATATACATTAAATTCTAAAATTGCTTATAACAAAAATAATAACCAATTGCATTACTTACAATTAAATTGTCGACCGTCATCTTCAACAGGTCTCCTGTTTGTAATAATATTTTGTTAGAACGCCGTGGGAATATCGTCTATTTATCCACCCGCATTGAATTAATTGGGTTTTTCTATTATTATACCAACAAATTATAAATTCAGTTTTTGAATTTGGCTTGCATGTTTTTTTTTGGTAATAACTTTATAAATAATGTAAACGTAATAAGATTGTATAATATTTCCATTTTTTGTGTTTTACGTCACTTCTGGCAAATTCTTTTTGCATTGTTGTTATTTTATGATGTACTTTTTTTTTATATCGTTAATAACACAATAGTCCAGTCGGTTCCCACGCCGGAAGGTATTGATTCAACCAACAATAAGGACGAGCCACCGTTGAAAGAAAACATTGTGAGGAAACTATAGCATGGTAGTACGGTATTCTCTAATAGTCAGCTGGCTAGCTACAACCCTCAAGTTGAAAATCTGCTGCTAGATACAACGGTGTGTTCCAACAGACTCACTTCTCACAAGACTCCGATGTCTATTGTAAATATAGGTAAAAAAATACATGTAGGTAATTTCAAAGGTTTTCTATAATTATAATTCGTAATTTCTAACTTATTAACTTTTTGTCAAAAGAAGAATAACCAATAATTTAAAAAAAAAAAAAAAAATTGTAGGTACCTTTTTTTAAAAATTATTCTCAAATCGATGAGACCCGGCGAACAAAATGAGACCTCGCCTAATTATGTATGTAAAAGTAGCCTATGAAGTATTTTCCAATGGGGAAAATCAGCTTTATGCAGTAAGAATAAAATATTTACAGCTAAAGGTATATGTATACATATGGGCTTAGGCGTGGGCGTAAGCATGGGCATGGTCATGGACTTAGGTAAAGGTATAGGTCTGGTATAGGTATAGGTACAGGTACAGGTACAGGTACAGGTGCAGGTGTAGGTGCAGGTGCAGGTGCAGGTGCAGGTGCAGGTGCCGGTGCAGGTGCAGGTGCAGGTGCAGGTGCAGGTGCAGGTGCAGGTGCAGGTGCAGGTACAGGTACAGGTACAGGTATAGGTATTACAAAAAAACAACAAAGACAGATATATTTCTATATTTATGATAACATACAATATGATTTTAAATTATGCGAAGCACCAAACACCTGCAAAAACATTGATTTAAAGGTTTATTTTTTATCTACAAGTAGAAAAAAAAACTATAACATAAAAAAGTTTTATCATTATGCCGATGAGTATATAAAAAGGTTGTGCCTAGAATAATAACTGATCTCAGCGTATGTTTTCATTTTTATGTTAAAACATTGTTCCTATTAAGTAGTTAGTAAACATAGTTATATAAGAAAATATTGCATGTTCGCTAAGATAAACTGTTGTATTAAAAAACTAGTCTATACGACCTTCATGTATACAAATAGGCAATAAAATAAAGGTTATCTAATCTTATCCGACTTCATTTAATACAGAATGTCAAAAAAGTAAGAATTTTCTACACTTAGTTCGTGAGAATTTTGAACACTTGAATTCACAATCATACAACATTGATGTCATATATTTCTTCATTGAAATTTTAGACACCTATTCGATATCAATTGACTAATGTCAATTAAGACATCCATTCACTAATTATAAATTAGAACAATTACTATTGAAGGCGCATTAAGTATCTAATTCCAATTTTTAATTCCAAACACCTATTCATTGTGTTACCTACACTACTTATATATATATTTATATAGTTATATGTATCTACAAACTCACCATGTTAACCCTAATGTTAGCCTAAATCTATATCATAGGAGCAAAAGGGCAGGACCAAGCAAAAGTTCATTTTACTCATTGTGAACAGATTTTGAAAAATCACGAAAAGAGTCTGCTATTGCATTAATATTAATGAGTGGGGGATTTAATTTTTCTTCGGGAAAACTGATTATTTTTCACTATTTTTAGGGTTAAATGTAAATCCATACCGAAATATTGAAATGAACATCGGTGTATATTTTAATGACAAGCCCGTACTAAGCAAAGATTGTTCAATAGGAGCTGTTATAATACATAATTATGGTTAGAAATTAGTTAGAATACCCTCATTTTTTTTTCGAGACGACCCGGTCTCTCTTTTCAAATCTTGACCTATTGCAACATAAACGAAACGTCGAGGTTAAATAAACAAACACAGTATTTTGTGCGCTATTAAGACCCCGGGATTAATATAAATATGTGTTCAAGTCGCGAAAATTTATAAATTACAACTAATAGAAACAGAATAAATAATATAGATTCATCTGTTAATGTTTGTCCTAAGTAAGGAGCGAACTCGCGGATTATGAAGTAGAGTTGATATCAAATATGAGCTAATATGGTGATCGAAAAGCTGTTCAAAGTGAGTACAATGAAATCTTTTTATCTTAGACCTTTTCCGAGAAACCCCGTATGGCTCTGTAGCTTTGCGCTTTGATTTTGACTTCAATATGTGTACTGAAGTCAGAGCCAAACCGCGAATGATTAACGACATTATTGCTGACTTCATAGCATTAAAGTGACTAGTCCACAGTTAAAGTTCTAAAAGACCCTGGCATGCCCAGGTACTCTTCATTAAACTTGGCGGTTTGTCTCTTAGATTCGTCGCTAACCAGTTTATCCGTATCTCTGATTATTCGAGTTGCTTCTTCACCTTTCAGTATTTTATTCCATCGTTCTAAAAATAAAAATAATTATATCTTTAAATTCTGATGGCAACACTTGATTTAAAATTATAAATAAAATGTACATAAAACATGGAGTGAATTAATTCATTTTAAAGCGCTTCCCGTATATTATGTGAGTATATTTTGGTAGCTTAGAAACAATGATTGCTATAAACAGTTGCGTTACTAGAAAAGAAAAAGACAACTTAACAGCGCCATTAAATAATTTTTTATGTGTAGTTTTTAAAGTATTCATATAAAAATTTTACGGAAAACGTATCTTAATATTATTCAGGGGCTTATTTTTATTTTTATTGCAAGATTAATGCAAATATTGTTGCTGCTTTAAAATTAATAATTTTGCGTATCGTAAAAGCTTGCTAATTACCTACCAAGCAATATTTTAAAGTAAAAAAATCCTTTCATCATCATCATCATTCCTATATTGTGTACCTATTACGTACCACTTAACTTCTCGCACGACTCTTCGTCACCACCATATTCCTTAGGTAGGATCTCTTTTGGTATGTGCTTCTGTAGATCTTCAAAGCTATTGTGAACATGGACTCTGCTGGCTACCTTCTCTCTTAGAGCTTGTTTCAAAATAAAAATAAGTTTGTCAACAAACGCTGGTGCATTCAGTATATGAATACCTTTAATTTTGGTGCCAAAACCCTCCTGAAAATCGGTAATATCAATTAACTAAATACATAGATAGACGGAAACTCTTTCTTGTGCACACCGGAAATAGATATTTTGTAGCGATGATAGCTCAGTGGTTAGCGCGGTCGGTTCGCATGCCGAAGGGCGTGGGTTCAAACCCCAACAATGAGCTTGAGCTGCTGGTGAAGGAAAACATCGTGAGGAAACCATAGTGGTAGTAGTGTACTTTCTAGTACTCGGCTGGCTAGCTACCACCCTCAAGTTGAAAATCTGCCGCCAAGCATCTAACGGTGTGTTCCGGCAGCCTCACTTGAGAGCCAGTTCTATTCCAGGCTAGGTGTGCTTTACCATCTTCGACCACACCGTCACTTAACATCAAGTGAGTTGTGGTCAAACACGTAGTCTGTTAGCGATAAAACAAAAAATATAGAAAAATGAACAGAAAACAAAAGAATCTTATGAGCTAGTGCCACAAGTGGCGACCACATAGCTATAAGCGTAGAGCATATTAAGCCGAAATCAATATTTAAAACAACTTGTACTAAGGATCTATGAACCCTGAAGACAACTGTTTCATGCATTTAGTTAAAAGGTCAACAAACTTTGTCTATGGAACAGTTGTTTTTTTTTTCTCCACGAATTAGGACTTGTGGCCGTTTACAAGTATTATTTCTACAAGGGATTTTTTTGCTTATGGCCTAACTTTTAAGCTGTACTTACCGTGCATAAGACTTCTGCCTTCTTAACAACTACAGGGTTAATTTTACTAAGCAATCCAACATGAATATTTTTCATATCGATGATATATCTCTCAGCAGCGCTGTAGTCAAAGTTAATTCTGTATTCGCCAATCTGAAAATAAATTGGTACATTATTTGCAACAGAAATATCTAGTACCTGGATGACCGAGCTTTGCTCGGCTAAAAACACGGATAAAACCACGTTTTCTAAAAATGAAACCTAGCTAGATCGATGTATCGCCCCCGAAACCCCCTGCATACTAAATTTTATGAAAATCGTTGGAGCTGTTTCCGAGATTTAGATTATTATATATATATATACCCTATATATATTGTCCCAGCAAATATCCCTGGCCATCCAGCGCGGGAACGCAGCCAGCGTTTTAGGGACGTTTGGGCAGGGCTCTGTGCGCTTTTCTGGGGGACTTTTTGAGTAGGTAGATTCTGACCGTATTACTTAGGTAAATGTGACATGTATTACTTGATATGTATTATGTCATTTTTAATTGTATTTTGACATTTACTTAATAGTAAAAATTAATTTTACGCTTTTTTCAGACCATTTTTAATGTTAAATTTTTTAAATTAGATATCTCCCTATATATACTATTACTAATTAGTAATGTAATTAGTGTAATTAGATTAAAATATATTGCCCTGTAATTTCGTTAGCTGCAGTACCATTTGTGATATTGATTTTTTTTCCTTAGGGAAAATCCTTTTTGGATACCACCGGGCACGGGGGTGGCAGGGTGGTTACGTGGGACTCTCCGTCAGAATGACGGCCTACCCACTAAAAACCCTGGGGTGTTCCGTCCCAGCGCCTTGAGCCAAAGTAGCGGGCATGCTTGCGCATTCATCCGCTACCTCGACAGAGCTAGTCTCAACAGGACTCCATCTCGGGGAGCTTATGCTCCACCCGGCTTGAAGATGATGTGTGAGAACACGGCACACATCATTTTATCCTCGGGATACTCATTCAGTGGGCGACAGGTTCCCCCGAACCCGTCACCCAGATATCCCTATTGAAGATGGACGCCCGGTTCTACGGTGGCGCATCGGGAGGTCAGTGGTCAGTCGCGCTCTCTTTCCGCTGTCTCCTTCTGCAACATAATGTGTTCGCAGAAGGAGACCACCACCTCCCACGACCACTCAGCATTGCGTCCATCAATACCTAATCTAACCTTTACACATTACGCCAGAATGACAGAAACTATTGTGGTACCTCTGATAAAAATTATAACATAAATATTTAAAGGGTTACAAGCTTCGGGTAAAGAATCCGAAAGGAGGTCATTAAACTTATGGACAACTATACCACAAAAACCGTCTTAAAACCGCGAAGTAATAACAATCACCCGATCCATTATGTCATGAAGCCGTCTGTGAGTGATGACCGAAAGTTTACCACTCTCAAATTGAAAACCTGCCGCCAAGCAGCAGCCTCACTTGAGAGCCAGCTCCATTCTAAGGTAGGTGTGCTTACCACACCATAATAACTAAATAGTATAACATCTTAACATAAGGTGAGCTGTGGATAAACAGTTATAAAAAAAAAACTCCGCATACGTACCATGAAACAATATCTGAAGTAAGACAGCAGGCTGAAGGGGTCTAACTTTTCAGATAAGAATTGTGTTACCATGACTCTAGAATGATCCTCCGGGTGCAACTTGGGCAAAGGCACGTATCTCCTTTAAGAAAAAAAAAAACATCTGTCAGTCAAAATTCTGTCCTAGACAAACGCTGCTTAAGAGTTTTGGCGGGAACGCGGTGAGCGTCGTGTCGCCCCATTGTATTTTTTTCTAAAAGTACTAAAACTACTTCTAAAAGTACTACAAAATACCCTGCCACCACGCTATGGTTTCCTCACGATGTTTTCCTTCACCGGCAGCTCAAGCTCATTGTTGGAGTTTGAACCCACGCCCTTCGGCATGCGAACCAACCGCGTTAACCACTGAGCTATCATCGCTAATAACTACTTACACGACATCGCATTGAGTTTCGAATTCCTCCATTGATCTATGCAAACTAAGGTCTGGCATCATTCCACGACACGTTAGCATCTTTTCTAGTCGATTTTTTGTTCCTTCTATTGATCCCTTTGCTATGATAAACACTCGTTCTAACATCGATTGATCTGTAAGAAACAGGTTTATGTATATTTTACCAGTTTTAAGCATGCCTTACGGGAAATAGTTATTAACTACTTGGATGTTACTCAGTTAAATGTAACAGATTTGTCTCAGGCGTTATTATCCTGAAAGAACGCTAATCGCTTTAGTTTGTATGAATGTTAGTCACTTAATTTAATCACTTAAGGTCCGTAGACGAACTAAAGTAGTCGACATAGCTCAGCGGAGTAGCAAGTTGAAGTGGCAGTGGGCAGGGCACATAGCACGCAGAACCGATGGCCGATGGGGCTGCAAAGTTCTGGAGTGGAGACCACGGACCGGCAAGCGCAGCGTAGGACGTCCACCCACAAGGTGGACAGACGACCTAATAAAGACCGCAGGAACGCGCTGGATGCGAGCCGCTTCCAACCGGTCTATATGGAAATCAATAGGGGAGGCCTATGTCCAGCAGTGGACGTCCTACGGCTGATGATGATGATGACGATAACTTGAAGTTAGTAAGTTTTAATATTGATTTAGGTAATAAAATTAGTTTACTTACTGATATATTCCGCAGCATGAGCAAGATGGGGCTGCTTCCTCAACCATTCTTCGATTACGTTTAGACTCTCCTTGATTCTTTTAACGTCGTCTATTTCATATAGTTGTCTCACTTTTTTTACAGAGTCCTGTGTCACTACGATCAAAGGATGATGTGGTATCACTTCCATGGTTATATCTGGAACAATCATATTGTATGACATTATTTAATAGAAAAATAACATAGAGAAGTCGGACGCGTAGGTACACTAGAAACTGATGGATAAGAATTGTTTTTCTTTTAATGCAGATTTCACTATTTCATGCGCACCAATGATATGTTCTTTTTTGAAGTGAAAACTTCTTTAGCCACGTTGTTTTTGGTAGGAGTATAATATTACGTCATTCTGGTTTGACGTCACCACCATGCTAATGTAATGTTTTGGAGTAAAGACTTTTGAAACGATTTTTGGTGGGCGGAAAACTTATACAAATATAAGTGTACAAGATCTGAAGTCTTTATTCTTAGGTCTAAATGTAATTTTTTAATGGCAACATTTCCATTTAAAAATAATCCGTTAATTTTTTTACGTACAGTTCAAAATATTATATGTACCAAATTTTAAAACTATAACTTCAAGAATTGGTTTTTAAAATATAATTTATTCTACCAACTGCTATTTTACCCCTTCGTTGCGCCCTTCATTTTCGATCCCATCGTAACAATTAAATAATTAAATAGCCGTAATTATTTTACATTGTATCACAAACTCCTTACCGAAGCAACGCACTAGAAGTTTACATGTAAACTAAAAGATTTTTCGTCATCCAATTCCATATAAGCACATTATAAGTCACTTAGTCCTAAACATCACGCGTAACTACCTTAATAAACTAAGAGCTGGTGGCACAAAAATGTAACATTGTTGTGGTGCAATGGATTATGATTAAAAAAAAAAATTGTTTAAAGTTAATTGTTAAGAGTCGCCCGCGAATTTGATTATCTGGAAATTGCTTATTCATACTAATTTGCTCGTACGAGTCCACAACAAAACTATTGTCGAATTTATACGTGTCCTAATTGAAATTCTAGTCACGCGATGAATGTTTATAAGATATCTATTAGAAATTTTGAACATTAATGATCAGGGATTTTATATCATTAAGGAATATGGATATGTGCAAGACCCTCGCAGTTAAAGAAAATTTTACTATGGAAACAGACGTGGTTTTGACACATTTTTAACCCCCGACGCAAAAAGAGGGTTGTTATAATTTTGACGTCGATGTCTGTCTGTGTTGTGTGTGTCTGTCTGTAGCATCGTAGCTCCCAAACGCATGGACCGATTTCGGTGCGGTTATTTTCATTTGAAAGCCAGTTTCCTTGCGGTGGTTCTTAGTGTTTGGTATACGTACGGGATTTTTGAAATTTTTAATTTAATTATTGTCTTACTTATACGGTATAAATGTCTCAATGATGAAGGCCACCGAATGTGGCCGAAACTATAGTTGGAGATTTAGATAAAATTAAACGTGAGTAATCCCGCATAAGAAAAAATAATTTAGTTGTATAAGTACAACACGATAAATTTTATAAAAAAATCATTAGTTATTTTCATGTAGCTGAATCATGTTGTGCCGGTTGGGCTTACAAATGTCAAGCGACATGTAATGTTCGTTAATTGACATTATTAGTTGCATGGCAAACATTCCATTGACATCAATAGGTTTGTTTATGATTTAAACGATTATAAATAAAACTAAGAGACTATTAAGTGTCGTAATTATTAACTTTTATTGACATATTATTAGTATGTATATTGACATTTTTTCTAATATTTTTGCCATGAATTGAAATATGACTTGTAACTATGGTGCTATTAATAAAAGTTTGTTTTGGAGTTACACTTTGTGCACTCTCCAGTGTTAAATGTTGCGAAATGTTGAAGTGTTTTAGATAAAATCAAGTTCAATAATTCTAAGTCACACAAAGTAGGTCTTGGTCTAGTCCGGTCATGTCCTAGTCAAGTAGTTGGACTTTCCCACAAGCCTCGGTAGAATTTTGGAAGTAACACGAAACGTCATGTTAGTCGTAAAAATCGGCATTTTGAAAATAAAACGTCAAATTTTTTATACATAAACACTTGAAAAAACAAGTATATATTAGGATGTTATTTAGAATGTACTATGTCTATGTTATTCTTGTATATAATTATGTTCCCTTATGTTAACCTTATGATATTTTTTTAGTTTATTTTCATACTTATTGGCACAATTTGTTTTCTATTTGTTCTTGAATCCATAGAAATGTTTTGGAAAGTATTATATGACATGTTTTTTTTATTAATTCTCTCCTAAACTCCATTGTATTGATTGTGAATTGGCACAAACAAAATAAGATGCTATTACTAAGAAAACTTATTAGAAGCTGACTCCTGTACTATCGTGACAATGAAACACATCACTAAACACGTGGACCTACCATTTCTAGGAGATTGTCTGGCACTGGTTAACCTCGCTTTAATTTTATCGTTGTAATTCTTGTATTGTCACATTATTCTAAGGTGTTTATAGGTCAATTAGAAAAGATAAATAATAGTCATACATACAGCACGTACGACTTTTTTTAAATTTAAAAATTACACTCCACAGACACCGGGGTCCGTGACCTTTGTTAACTTGGATTTTATACAATATTTTGTTTTACAATATGGGAAGAGAACACACATATGAAACACGTATGAAATTAAATTTTCTTTACCTATTCTTGTCATAATTAATTTAAACTATCAACTATGTGTTTAATTATCATAACGATAGTTAAATTGTTTTATATGCATTGTTTTGTAGCGATAATTGCTCAAAGGTTAGCGCGGTTCGCAGGCCGAAGGGCGTGAGTTCAAACCCCAACAATGAGCTTGAGCTGCCGGTGAATGTAAAAATCGTGAGGAAACCATAGAATGAAGGAACCAAGGAATGGAACAAGCTGTCGGCTTCCTTGCTTCCTGGGAGATATAATCTAGATCTTTTCAAGGCCAGAGTGAATAGGTATCTTCTAAGTCTGCGTGCTTTATCTTCGAGCAAATCATCGCTTACCATCAGGCGAGTTGGTGGTCAAACGCGGGCTTATCGATATTAAAAATAAAATAAAATAAACAATTGGTGGTAGAGTACTTTCTAGTACTCGACTGGCTAGCTACCACCCTCAAGACCGTAAAAATAATTATAAAGAAATTCCTGTGGGACCGATCGGAAAGTAAGGATATAGGTACTTTTCGATTGGTCCCGTGGTTGCCGTAAGAGTCGGCTAAAGGATGTAATCCGGAAGATGGGCAGCAGTGTCTTCCTTAAACAATCACACCTAACTGCGCTCGCCAACCCGCCTGCCAAGCGTGGCGAGTATTGGCAAAACCTCCCCAGGAGGAAGCCTATGTCCAGCAGTGGACGTCCTATGGCTGATGAATGTGTGTGTGTGTGTGTGTGAGGACAAAAATACAGCGGAATTGAGAACCTCCTCCTTTTTTGAAGTCGGTTAATTTATATCGAATAAAATTAACATTAAATAGTGTTATTGTTTAATCATGTCACCAAGATACACAGAAACCAACAAATCAAGTCCCATTAGAGTTCATCCCACTTTTGAACTAGGCAATGAAACGACGAACTCGCTTGCCTGACAGTAGGTGTATATGTAACTCTTGTTCATAACTATATGTAACAATAAAGTTACACAATGTTATCAATGTCAACTTTTTGCCTTCAATAAGATTATATTGCGAATACGTGCTAACGTACGGACTAATGTTTACCTGTTTCGAAATATTTAAACAAACTTCAAGAATTGCTCACTCTAGCGAAGGACAAAAACGAATTGCCACACTACACATTAAATCATTGAGCACTTAATAATTTAATCAAATGTAGCCCTTTGATGAAATGCCTATAACGCTCTTTTTTTACTGGAATTCTTATTAAACAAAATATATGGTATATTCAAATATTTTATATACCTGATAGAATTATTTATTTAATGGAAAAAAATCATAGAAATCCCCTGTAATTTATATATGCTTTTCGCAATTTTTCCTTTATCTGTGCTATAAGACGTTGCTTCGTACCAAATTTCAAGATTCTGAGTTCACGGGAAGTACCCTGTAGGTTTTGATTCCCTTGAGAGTGTAGAAAATTTGTAGCATGAACCGCTGTATCTTTTGATTCCGTTGGCTTAGAAGTTTGATTTTTTTACAGCTCTAAGGGACAGTAGACTTGAGTATTTGATATGAATTTCAGCTTGACACCTTCACGCTTTTCTGAGAAAAAGGGTCTTGACAGACAGACAGACGGACAACAAAGTGATTCTATAAGGGTTCCGTTTTTTCCTTTTAAAGTACGGAACCCTAAAATGTGTCGAAGCCTTTAAGTTTTTATTTAAGGTCAGATCGTAATAATAATTGTACTTCTTTTTAGTACTACATAATTAAAAAATACATCGCGATAGAGCTTGGTTTGTTAATATTGCAAAATATTTACTCACAGTAGGTTCAAAGTCATTGTACTTTGTTTACTCTATAAGTCTATAACCAAAGGTTCTTAACCTGTGGTGATCCTTCCCGGGCTATATAAAAAGAGCCAAGGGAGAATTCTGACCTATATACTTGTCATAAAGTTTTTCTGACTACCATAATATTAGGTCTTTCAGTAGTAGCTCTGCTTCATGAGACATGCTTTTTGGACAATCGTCAGTTATGTTTAGTTTTTATGTATTACAATAATTATTATAAATGATTACTAAATGTTTCTTAGGAGGAAGAGCCTGGAGCTAACGACACAGGTCACCTTAGTGTAGGATGCAGGGCATACCGATTTAACATTATATAGTATTTATTATTGTATGTTTCGCCGTATTTTTAGTTTTCTGTTACGAAATAACTGATAAAAATACCAAAGTATTTTTATCAGTTATTTCATATCAGTTTGGTATTTTATTGCTATCTGTACAATAAAAATTTAATATTTATTTTTATTATTATTTAGTCCTCGAGCATATATCAAATCATACCCGTGATGTTTCACCATGCAAAAAGGTTTAGAGCCACTGTATGCTCTCACATCTATAGTACTAGTACGCTGAATAGGATATGTCATTTACTAGCTTTTTCCGATTTGCCTCTTACGTGAGTCTTTGAAATTATTGCTGATCAACCACAATATAAATCAATTCACTAGTGCCTGAGTAACTAGCGTAAACAATACGTGCTTTTAATAATATACGCTGTTTAAAGTTAATTTATGTTTAACTTAGTCTTTTGTGTTTTCAATCATGACATCAGTTCAAAGAGGACAGAGCATATTAAACATTGACTAAATTTAAGTAACGCTTATAAAAGGAGCCTTAAGTATTCTGTTGAAAACTTGTATTCACTTTTCTTCACCACCATCATCATCGACAAGCCACTTTACCACCGTTAGACATAAGTCTCTCCTAATGTACGCCATTTAACTCGGTCTTCGACTTTTGTTTCCAGTCATCACTGTCCAAATATGTCGTTACTCCATCAGTTTCAAGGTGTACGTTTGCCGATTCATGATATTTAGGTACTATAAAACACGTTCGCCTTTGACTTCGTTTTTTTTAATCACCTGACAATCTCAAGTGCTTTCTTTAAATAAAAGAAAGAAACACGCAAAAGACAGAATAATTGATGCAACATACATAAATAATAACAAATTATTTCAACAATGAATGTAGTAATAAGTTACAATTGTGGCCCCTCTCTTGTGGAGGAGCCAGGACAGTAGCCCCGCCTGCCCTCTCCCAAATCCGGCCCTGACTTTACTTGCTATTAAGCCCATCCAGCGTGTATGATAGACGTCAAGTCTGTACTCAAACAAACTTCTTAACCCTGAAAGTTGTGTGTTTTACTTAATAGTAAAGTCAATAAACCTTTGGTAGAAGTAAGAAACTTACAAGTATGCGCGAAGTTACTCGTATCAATGATTCAAATAAGAATTGTAAATAATCTTTTTCTATGACGTATGAGGATCCTCTCATTTCGTCATTTACGTAATCGCGTATTGTAGGTATACTTAGATTTTTTTTTTTTTATATTTATAAATAGGTATGTATATCTATAGACCTTCAAGTAATTTATCTGAGCTTAAGACAGTTGATATGTACGATTAAGTTTAATGGAATTTTTACAGGAACGCGAATTGCAAAGAGCACGATTTTTTTTTTTAAATAAAATCGATTTTTTGGCTTTTAACGTTAAAACAAATGTTTTAATCATAAAGTGCCAAATTATATTATTATATACGAGTAAGAATTAATGATATATTATAGAAGTTTCTAGTAAAGTCGACGCTACTTGGACATGCACTAGTCTTGACCGTAATTTTTGAAATTTTGTAAATATTATGCTTGGCAAGCTAGATTTTAGACCAGAGCTTACCTGATGTTAAGTGACGGTGTGGTCAAAGATGGTAAAGCACATCTAGCCTGGAATGGTGCTGGCTCTCAAGTGAGGCTGCCGGAACACACCGTTAGATACTTGGCGGCAGATTTTCAACTTGAGGGTGGTAGCTAGCCAGCCGAGTTTTTTGACCTTTTTTGGATATTGAGACTAACGATGCCTTAATTATCGTAATCCGTTTGGCCGTTTGGAAGATACGAGGTAATTAAGAAATTTACATACATAACGATACGCGCGAAAAACATAACCCTTCTTTGGCAGTCGGGTACGTAGAAAGTACCCTCACTAATTACAACTTTGTGTAAATGTGTGCCTGACTGTTTCTCCTTCATGATGTCACATCTGAACAGTTGTACATCTATCTAATACCTTTAAACCAGCAATTCTATATTATATATATATGTATATATATAATCTTGATTATATATATGTATATATATAATCTGAAACTCGGAAACGGCACCAACGATTTTCATGAAATTTAGTATGCAGGGGGCGACAAATCGATCTAGCTAGTTTTCATTTTTAGAAAACGTCGTATTATCCGTGTTTTCAGGCAATGAAATACTGCTACAATATACTACTGCTAGAATACGAAGGTAAATTTCGCCACCTTCTACAGGGTTATAATAGCTCAGGTGGGAACTTGGACGGTCTCGAATACAGAAGACCCCAGTTCAAATCCAAATCGTTACTTTTAAACCTTTTATTTTTCAAGTTTGTAGTTAAAAATACCGAGCAAAGCTCGGTCATCAAGGTACTGAAGTTTAAAATGTAAACAGATGCTTGGTTATTTGTGGCACTAGCTCATAAGATGCTTTTGTTTTTTGTATATTTTTTTAATTTAGTAAAGAGCTTTTATCTATATATTTTAAGTATTACTAGTATTTATCCTGACCCACCTAGCACGGGAGTCGTGATAAAAGACTTTTCACTCGGGAAAACGTAACCTATTCATATTCAGCTTTGTCACGTTTCCGCGCGGTGAAAGACAATTTTTCCACATGTAAAGAGTAAAATTGCGCGGTTAATAGTTAAAAATGTATTTTTTTTACCATACCAAGTTGCTTTTTTACTTTTATTTTTGGCATCGTACTTTGTGCTTTTTGTCATTGTCAATTATTTTCAAGGGTTTCATGATAAAGTAAGTCCAGTAAATCCAAATCAAAATTATAAAATAATTAATGATTTATTGAATTGAATCATTGAATTGCTGAATTACTATTTTTATTATCAAAAAATAATCTGTATCTACTTTTAAAAAATAACTGTTTTTGGTAGCAAAACGGCAGATAAAAGTGATAGCTTAAAACACGTAAACGTTTAGCATGTCAGTGACGCGAACCCATAAGTTTTGCCCCTACCGAAAGATTGCTCTTCAAATTCAACGCGGCTAAAGAAATTTTCACTTCAAAAGTAAAAGGATAGAAAAAAAGATACATACCCTTTATAAATAGATCACTACAGTCCAACCTCGTGGTCAAGATACACAAGACTGATTTAAAACCATATGCATAAGTGACGTTTCTACATCTTGTTGTTCAAAGAATAAAAATCGTTGTGTATAGATATGCCTTGACTATATTTTTTTTTTTACCGATTTGTTGGTTGTTTTGTCCCCTTTGAAACTTTAATACTATAATATTATTTGAAAAAATATCTATTTTTGAAGTGAATCTTCTTATTCCATAATTTAACAAGAACTGTGAGTGTAATTTCAAGGCGGTTGAGGCACATTTCATTATTTAGGAGAGAAGAATAGAATAATAAAAAATAGAAAGAAGAAAAAAAGAGTGTTAAGTATACTTTTAAATTCACAATGCTTTAAAAATGTTTTAATTACATGAAATAAGTTTTACTCTAAAATTTAATACGATACAGGTTTAATTTGTGATGTGTATACTTCTTTAGCCGCGTTGAGTGATTTTTAGTAAAGGCAAAATTCATGGGTTCACGTCACGCCATGCTGATGTGATGTGTTTTAAGTTTTCACTTTAGTCGGCAGTCCCGATGACCGCCTAGTTTTTTAAGCTTAGTTTATACATTATAACCCTAGAGTAAGTACTAAGATCTAAAAATGTTTATGAAGATTTTCATGTTAACCTATTTTTGAAACTGTCAAATAAATTTTGTTTTAGTATAATAGAATTTGCAACCTTCACCAACTTTCTTTGATCCTAGATTAACTAATTAAATCAACCTAGAAACTAAATAACAAGACTGTTTTAATAAGGGTACTTATTAAAACAGACTGTTTTAATAAGGGTACTTATTAAAACAGTCTTATGCTTCAAATTTGTTCTAAAAATAACATTTTATCGGAACGAAAAATAGGCAAAATTCTCTTACATTTGGATTTCGTATTTTCGTTGAACTTAGTTCTACTTATTGAACTAGTTCTATAACACATAGTATTGCGTTAAATAATCGCATAATAGGTAATGTTGGAAATTAACCTCACATGTCACATCTAAGCGAGTTCTAAGATTATTCTTTGAACATTAGCATTGATATGCCACCCAAGCAAGAGTAAATAGACGTAAGCAATGGTCAATATTCACGGTATTTTTCCGGTATCATCATCATAATACACTAAACACAGCTTATCGACAGATAGGCAAAGGGTCCCAACGAAAAAGAAAATTAAGCGAATTTAATAATTGGTCGCGAGAGTCACTTGATACAAAAAAAAAAAACAAATTACGTAATAACGTAACGAATCAGAAAGTCATCTACAGAACAATCGAGTATTTCGAGAGTTCTTTGTGTAAAAGTATTTTTAGGTACATATTTTTTTAAGTATTCCTATTGATATTTTAGATCAGGTAGTTATATTTTATTGTATTATGTGGGTATTATTTTAAATACTTGACTATTATATGTAAATATCCAGACGGTTCTGACGATGAGGGCATCTAAGGACAATCTAATTTCGACAAGCCTTAACCTAATATTTGATAGAAACAAAGTTTCAAATTAATTACTACATTGTAGAGATTCATTTTCGATTATAAATGATGCCAGTACACGTTATATGTTTGAGCTAACAAACTTAATTAAATATACTAACTAAAATAACTGATTATTTTTAATACTAGGGTGGCAGAATGGCATTAAAACACCAATGTTTATGTCAATAAAAGTAACTTAGACAAGTCAAGTCAAGTCGGGTTTCATCCGTCTCCATCTAGGGAGGACGGGAATCAGTTTCAAGGCTATCCTTATTACTTAGGCCGGACGCTGGGGGCTCATTGTCCCCCAAGGGGGTGGTGTAGGGTGTGTTCTCGACGCCCTGGTGGCGGGCGGAGCTCGAGCACCCTAGTAGTCACGGTGGCCACTTCATGGCGTTGTGGATCCTATGTGTGAGGGCCTCATGCCTCATGCTGCATCTGCCTCTTCGTCTTCCAGGCCAGCCAGGAGGAGTTCTCGAGGGAGAGCACACCAAGTACATACGTCAGGGAGACGTGCATGGTGCGGCGCAATGTTGTTCAGGTGAGGGAAAAGTAACTTGAATCTATATCTAGGAATACTACAAAAAAAGTTACCTAAAAGAGAACTTTTAAACAAAGAAATGTGTACAAACAGATAACCAATCTACTTGATTGTTCTGTAGATGACTTTGCCATTCGTTACGTTGTTACGTAGTAACAAGGAAGCCGGCAGCTTGTTCCATTCCTTGGTCGTACGGATGAGAAACGTAGAATCAAAACGTTTGGTACGTACCCAAGGAAATTCCACTATGTATGGGTGGTAGTGGGCCGTCTTTCTACTTGTCCTGTAGTAAAAAGAAGTACGAGGTCATACAGCTCAGTAGCACATTTTCCGAAATTAATCCTGTAGAAAATTGACAGACTTGCTACATTCCGGCGGTGTTCAAGGCCTCTTGCTCATACTGCTTCTATCTGAAATAATTCATTATTTATCACAGACCACAATCCAAACCACAAAGCATTTTCTTTTCGTTTTATTTACCATCTCTATTCGTCAAAACATTTCAACATTTCGCACTGACATACCGAAACTTACATTGTTCTAACCCAAAGGACTAGAGTCCGAAACAACTTACTTACAACCGGCGAGAAGACAAATTTGAATGAAAACCGAAACGACAATGACATGAGTGACAGTGATAAATTTCTAGTAAGTAATAATGATTATTTGACATTTTATTAAATAGACAATATTTTTTATATTGACATGTTTTTATATCCTCATACTTTATTTTGACATTTTGTTTTTTATTCATTGACACGTAATCAGTGTTTTAACACCCTTTAATTATATATTTCAAATTATATTAATAAAATATTTGTATTTGTATTTTGTACAGGAGACGACATTTTGCCAGCGCATTAATTTGTCTTTGTTTTTGGCATTGCAGTTTGCGCATTTTCCCCCTTTCAAATATATATAATATAAAAAGTCTTGTTTAAGTCATGCAAAGTAAGTCACGGACAAATTCGATCATGCCGTGGTAAAGTGGTAACTTTATAAATGCAGTGATATGATTTTTTTCCGCATATCACTAAAAGAAACAAAAATTTCAAGTACAATATGTTGTTCAATCAGTCTGCCTTATAATTTCATAGGAGCAATGTTGGTATAAATATTGTTAATTTAGTGTCAGTAAAAAGACATTATGTAAGTTACATATATATGTACATGCATAACTTCAATTATAATAACTACGTAAAAAAAAAGTTAAATACAAAGTAAAAAAAAAGTAACCAAGTCAAAACTAACTAACAAAAAAATAAACAAATAACTAATATAAATAACTAATTATTTATAAAACAAAGTCGTCTGCCGCATCTGTCTGTCTGCTCGCGATAAACTCAAAAACTACTGAACGGATTATCATGCGAATTTCACCAATAGATAGAATGATTCATGAGAAAGGCTTAGGTATATAATTTGTATATTAAATTGGTTGAAATAAAATGATAATTGTTGGAAGTGTCGGAAAAAGTCAAGTCATCTGGGAGCTTTCATCTTAAACGCTGCCTAATCCCTTTGAGATATAACAAAACAATGTATGGTGGGATATTCCTCTTTTATAGATGTACAAAAAAGTCCGCGGTGGCATATATCTACCATTTAAGGATAGCTTACTATAACCATTCTTACTACCCGTTCGAAGTCAATAGTTTTAAAGAAGAATTTATTAGTTGCAGTTTCAGCAGCCTGGTTGGACCGTCTAGATTCTAGTCTGGTAGTCCTGGGTTCGAAAACACACGCACCCGTCTTTTCTGAGCTATGTGCGTATTGCCGATAACTTCAAACGGTGAAGGAAAACATCGTGAGAAAATCTACATGCTCAAAAGTTCTTGAATATATGTGAAGTCTGCCAACCCACACTTGGCCAGCGTAGTTGACTACAGCCATGCCCTTCTCACGATGAGAAGAGGCCTGCAACCAGCAATGTAACACTTTATAAAAACCGGCCAAGTGCGAGTCGGATTCGTGCACCGAGGGTTCCGTATAGACCTGTAGGTATGTAAGTAAAAGTTATGTTTTTTTTTTTATGGTAATATATGCTTTTCGCAATTTTTGTGCTATACTAACCACTTTGCTATCATCGGTACAAAAACCGGCTAAGTGCGAGCTGGACTCGCGCACCGAGGGTTCCGTACAAATTTGTAGGATTTACATCCTAAAAAAAACAACTTTTACAAGTCGTTTTTTTTTAAATGGTAATTTATGCTTTTCGCAATTTTTCCTTTATCTGTGCCATAAGAAGTTGCTTCGTAACAAATTTCAAGATTCTGAGTTCACGGGAAGTACCCTGTAGGTTTTGATTCCTTTGCGAGTGTCAACTTTGCAGCATAAACGGCTGTATCTTTTGATTGCGTTGGCGTAGAAGTTTGATTTTTTTCACAGCTTTAAGGGACAGTTTTGACAGCTTTAAGGGAGATTTGAGTATTTGATATAAATTTCAACTTGATACTTCCACGCGTTCCTGAGAAAAAGGGTCTTGACAGACAGACAGACGGACAACAATGTGATCCTATAAGGGTTTTGTTTTTTCCTTTTGAGGTACGGAACACTAAAAACAGACCAGACTCGATCCCTCAGTTTTTTTGTCAGATGGGCCTTTCTTTCTTCTTGGCATCGTACTCTGTGCATTCTGCCAGTTTCAATGTTTCTGTATTTTGTGTGCAGTCTTCAGTTTTCAGCTTCTTTATCTTTACAGTCAAAGTCCAGTCTTGGTCAAGTCCAATCCGTGCCAATCAAATCTGGTCATGATTTAGTAAAGTAGTGGCGACATTACAAGCTTCGATGGCGTTTTGGAATTAACACAAAAGGTCATGTTTCACCGCATTATATCACTTTCCCACACTCGTGCTTGTAATTTGACACTTTATGAATAAAACACCACTATTAAAAATTACTGTACAATGGGGCGACAGGACTCTTTCCGCGTTCCCGCCAAAACTCCAATCGTACATATTTCGTATCGTCAGTTATAAATCAGTCTGTCAGATCCCTTGTGGTTTGTATAAATGAATATAAAAACAGGCCTGAACCACCCCAGATTGAATTACTGTGTAGTTCCCAGTAAGTAATGTTTGGAGATGAAAATTTTCAGTTTTGATGGAATAAGAAAGTTTAGTCTGAGCCTCTGTAGAATTGACAACGCTTGGAAGTGTCAAGACATATATATCATTTAATTTTCTATTTGTATAATGGTAGAAGAACACAAAAACAAATTTAAAAGAGAAAATACAGATAATGATAATGTAACAATAAATAACATAATACTCGTAATAATAAAAATCGTAGGACATTTTCACACAGCGCCATCTAACCCCAAATTAAGCAAAGCTTGTACTATAGGAACCAATTAACTGATATAATACTTATCACATCACATCATCAGCCATAGGTCATCCACTGCTGGACATAGGCCTCCTCCTGGGGGGGTTTTACCAATAATCGCCACGCTTGGCAGGTGGGTTGGCGAGCGCAGTTAGGTGTGATTGTTCAACGAAGAAGCTGCTGCCCATCTTCCGGATTACATCCCTTAGCCGACTCTTACAGCAACCACAGTTTTTTTATTGATAAATACAGAAAACCCACACACAAAACAAACATTTGAGATCACATCAACGTTTGTCCTAGTGGAAATCGAAGCCACGCTCTACAACGTTCGAAGCAGATATTCTACCAAATGCACTACCACCCTCAAGTTTAAAACCTGCCGTCAAGCTAACGATGTGTTTCGGCAGCCTCACTTGTATTGAAAGCCAGTTCCGTTCCAGGCTAGCTGTGCTTTATTATCTTCGACATCGACACTTAACACCTAGCTTGTCAACAATAAAAAAAAATGACACGGATATGCAAAAATAAATGTACGCGACATTAGCCAAATAAAGAAAATGTAAATATTTTTAAATTATGTATTGGAATACGTAGTTCTGTCTAGTATCTATACGTAAAGTGCAGGCATGTTAAATATTTAGATAAATATGACAATTCATATACCCATGTAAGATTTTACGAAAAGTTCAAAATTAGCATAAGGTCGCAAGCGATAACCAATTGCATCGTCAGTGGATACGTATTACAATAATTGACAGCCCTGTTGGCTCATTGGGAGTATGTCTGCCTGAGCTGTAGGGCGTGGGTTCGATTCCCGCTAAGGACAAATGTTTGTTCTGAGTCTGG
The DNA here is from genome assembly GCA_950106695.1 of Biston stratarius. NCBI lineage: Eukaryota > Metazoa > Arthropoda > Insecta > Lepidoptera > Geometridae > Biston > Biston stratarius. The sequence continues at coordinate 4,456,696 of OX467106.1, read as the reverse complement.
GTGTTCTGTATGTATTATAAGTATGTATTTACAACAAAAAAAAGTATTTATGTATTCTATCAGTTATCTGACTTCCGTCACACAAGCTCTGCTTAGTTTGGGGTCAGATGGTGCTGTGTGTAATGTGTCCTACAATATTTATTTATTTAATAATTGAAGCCAGTATCGTTTTGCTTCGCATTAGGGTTGATACGCATCACGGCCCTGTGGAAAAGCCTAGATAGAAAACTATCGACCTAAAAATTCTTCAGAGTTTTATAACTGAAAAGGTTCCGATGGATTTTGAGCAGGAATCACAATCTCGGAACGATTCTTAAAGAAATAAAACTTGATGCTTCTCAAAGATTTCTGAAAGCAAGCTTATGCATATCACAAATAAAAAAATATACAGAATGCAAAAGAATCTTATAAGTTAGTGTCATAAGTCCTATCGCTAAAAGCAATCTCTCCCAGGCAGCCAAGAATGGAAAATAAAAAAGATAAAAAGAATGTCCCGCTGTTTTATCAAAAATCCTCTGACACGAATATTACGACACAGTAATGAATTCTTGGTTGCCTGGAAAAGATCGCTTATAGTATCCACTTGTGGCAATTAAAATTCTTAAAATTCTTTTGTTTTCCGTACTTTTTTCTAGTTCTGGTGAGTACAATGAAGTGTTTCTATCTGTCTGTTAGCGACGCGCTTATCTTATATCTTATATACAAGCAATTCTTGTATATATATATATACATATGTATTCTGAATCTCGGAAACGGCTCCAAAGATTTTCATGAAATTTAGTATGCAGGGAGTTTCGAGGGAAATAAATCGATCTAGCTAGGTTTCATTTTTAGAAAACGTTGTTTTATCCGTGTTTTCAGCCGAGCAAAGCTCGGTCATCCAGGTGCTTCTTATTTAAGGTTGTAGAATAGTGTTTAATAAACACTAATAAGTAAAACTGGTCTGGGTCAGAAGATAAAAGTCAAACAAGTTCACCGTTTGTCTCATGATGTTTTATACTAATACGTTAAATTCTCATAGAAACTCATTCATATCGAAAATTATCAATCCTAGGTATTCTTACTAGTAAAAAATTGTTATTCTAGTTTCTTTAATGCTCTTTTTTAATTACTAATTCATTCTTTTAATTAACTTTAGTTCCTTTCTTACTACATATGGAAAATTATTATTTTAGAAAAGTACATGGGGCGGCGGCAATAAAGTGGCCTACACTCGTAAAAAATATAAATCCGGCACTGCCTTTGAGGCTATTTTGAGACATTCAGCTTGCATTCTCAAGCATGCAACGGTCCCCAGAGATCGTCTGGAGTCGAGGCAGAACAGTCGACTTTATCGTGCTAGTCAGAACTGAAATAAACCTAATATTTTATTTCTTTTGACTCCATTGCGTTGCCTAAGTGGTTAGATTGGGTATCATGATCATAAGACCGTTTACCCTAGAGAATCATGGTAACTCACGGTTTTATTACGAATCCCATTCTATAAAACATGTTATGAAATCATTTAATTATATCTGACTAGTTGTTAAACGCGACTTCGCCCGCGTGGATTTTAACAAAAAGTTTGTTCATTTCGAAGAGTTTACCTTAATCCTACTAATATTGTAAATTTGAAAGTTTGTACGTTTGGATGCTTGTTACTCGATCACGCAAATATAATAGTAGGAGGCAAGACAGGGCGGAGTGGTCACTGGGCGACAAAGCTCTTTAAATGAATGATATAATTGTTCGATCAATCTGTCGATTGATCAGTCGATCGATCAGTCCATTAGTCCTTCAGTGGCCTTCTTCAAGATGTTTATGTAGAGTAAAACGCGGGTACGGCCTCGTTACGCAGAACGGGCCGCTGCGCGCCTCTCACGTAAAAAGACAGCAGTTGGAACACAAATTAAAATTTTTGAAGCGAAAAAATGCCGTTTTGAGTGATTTTTAGGTAGGGGCAAAACTTACGGGTTTGCGTCACCAACATGCTAATGTGACGTGTTTTAAGTGCTTATTTTTGTATCCGGCACCCAGGATTGGTTCGTCACGAAGCCAACGGTTAGCAAAATATTTTCTAATAATTACTTACTGTAGTCAAAGTAACTATGAGTTGGACTTTTTATGGGGTTCATAGTATACGCCTCTTGAAAAAACATAAATTTTGAAAAGCTATACGTTGCGGCGAGATAATTTTTTCGCGTTTCTACACAAAAATCTTACCCATATATTTCTTGTGCTTTCTCACTACCGCAAAATATTTGGATATTTATTTATTGGCGTATAAAACGTTGATAAATAAAACGGAAATCTCATGAAAAGCAGAAACAGCATTATGCGAGACCCAGTCGTCAGTAAATAAAATTCCTGCTGATCGGAAAAGGTCGATTCAGCCGCCGCTGGTCGCGGAAAGTGATTTCTCAGGTGATATTACTATAGGTGTTTATAGGAAATTTCACAAAAAAAATATATTTATTCTGCCGCCAAGCAGTACTGTAGTCCGGTTTCTAGGGCACTGCAGCTAGCTATTATCTAAAGTCTCAAAGTAATGAGCGCCAAAGTAGTGAAGCTCTGGCCTTTGTTTTGTTATTCAAAGTTCTGTGTATCATTGCAATGATTATAGATATGCGGTATCTCTTACCATCAGTAGAGCGATTAGTTCGTCTCATTATTGTCATAAAAAATTGGACGAATATAATAGCTGATATTTGTTCCGTGTCTGAGTGTTCTGTATTTATTATAACTATGTATTTACAAAACATTATTGATCCTCATATAAATTAAAAGTCTTCATCAAAAATTCTGCTGAAGGGAACCACAAACCAAAACATTAACTGGGTATATATTTTGTTTCTTAGTGATTTTCTTACAAGGCGCTAAATCAATTTCGATAAAATTTATATGGGACCACCACTACCAAACAAAAAAAGAATCATCAAAATCGATTCATATATAAATAATTGGCAGAATGATCGCGTAACATACATACAAAAAAAACCGGCCAAGTGCGAGTCGGACTCGCGCACGAAGGTTCCGTACCATAACTATAAAAATGGCAAAAAAAATTATGTCTGTTGTATGGGAGCCCCATTTAAATATTTTTTTATTCTGTTTTTTAGTTGTTGTTGTTTAGCGGCAACAGAAATATACAAGTACGTCATCTGTGAAAATTTCAACTGTTTATCATGGTTCATGAGATACAGCCTGGTGACAGACGGACAGATAGACATACGGACGGACAGCGAAGTCTAAGTAATAGGGTCCCGTTTTACCCTTTGGGTACGGAACCCTAGAAAACATACAGTCGAATTGAGAACCTCCACCTTTTTTAAAGTCGGTTAAAATGTAGTATTCTCGTTCCTATAGTACAAGCTTTGCTTAGTTTTTTTTACCTTTTTCTTACTTTTTAAAATATATTTTTTCTATTACAAAAGTCGAATTTACTTTATTTTTTTTACTATGGCAACATTACCGGCTGTAAATAATGAGAATTTCACGAATGTAAGGTTTTTTTTCTTCGTGCGTGGCCCCCATCGACTAGGCCATTGTGGGCCCCTAATCGGTGCGGGGCCCCTAGGCAGCTGCCATATCCGCCTTATGGATAATACGGCTTGGTGGGAGGCAACTCAAAAAAACTGACTAACAAAAATTAGGACTACTGTTTTCTGTTTACAGTTTACTACATATCTATCATCTACATCTAAAATCAAATTACATCACTTGATAGCTAAAGAATCTAAGAATTGGTATACGTCGAGTGACGTCTTGAAACTTGAAAATCCGGACTTCTTAGTGTTCAAATATGTACACGTGTTTATGTACACAAGGCCGCGTACACTAACAACCACACTAATATTTTATTATAGTCAAGTAAACACAATCGATGACCCTTAGTACGAGTTTACTAAATATGAGCGGTGTTGACAGGTGCCGCTTCGAAGCGGATTCAATTTGCGAATAATATTCAATTTGGCCCGTGTCAACTCGTCACAAGAGCTGCCCAAACATATTGGACTATCAGGCACATTGCGTTTGGCATAACTCTCATCCATTCATCGTTGTTAAATTTTATATGACACTTCTTTTTTTTAAATCTTTTTGAACTGGCCAAGTGCAGGTTGAACTTTACACAACTTCGAAAATATTAAGAACTTTCAAACAACAAGATGCCATACAGTGTTTTTCTGCATAACTTGATAAAACTCGTGGTGGTAGGGTGCTTTCTAGTACTCGGCTGGCTAGCTACCACCCTCAAGTTGAAAATCTGCCGCCAAGCATCTAACGGTGTGTTCCGGCAGCCTCACTTGAGAGCCAGTTCCATTCCAGGCTAGGTGTGCTTTACCATTTTCGACCACACCGTCACTTAACACACCTGTCCACAACAAGCACAACCTGTAACAAGCATGTCAGACATATAAAAAAAAAAACTTGATATAACATATGTTTTTCTTCATATTATTATTTTGAATTCGTTTTTTTCTCGTCACTATATAATATATAAATAAGTATTCTATCAGCTATCTGGATCCCATAGTACAAGCTTTGCTTAGTTTGAGGCTAGATGGCACTGTATGAAATATTCTAAGATATTTATTAACTAGCTGACTTTCGTACTGTCTAAAGTTATTGGCCTGTCGAAGTCCAACAGAAAAATATTCAACGTATTTCAAAGTAGTCACTTTATTTATTGAGTTATGCCTTAATAAAACAGCGATTACTTACAAAAATAAGTTTTCTATTTCGTACACTAAGTATTTATTTATTTTATTTTACTCTATGGTTTGTAAGGGAAAAGAAAAGTGTCGTTTTAAGAGTTAATATATAAATCAACACGTGGGTGGAGTGAAATTGCTGCAGTAGACTTAAAATACTGCCAGCCAATGTGAAGCTAGAAAGGTCCAAGTCAAGTAACAAGCTGAATACATAAAAAAAATCTATAACCCGACTGTGAATAAAATATCTATAATGAAAGGAAAAAAGCTTTTTAAACCAATTTATTATTCCTATTTAAATTTAAATAGGTATATAACTTCAATATATTTTTTGTAATCCCCTTTTAATTTCTTTTATTTAGATACTCTACTTGATAGGTTTTTTTAAAATAACTTATAACTATTTCGGGCAAAAAATCCGCCATCTTGGTTTAAAAACACCCTCTTAGGACACTTGGGCTATTGAGACGAATCTAACGATTCCTTAATTGTCGTAATCCAATCGGCTATTTAAAAGATACGAGATACTTAATTAAGAAATTTTTATACTTACAAGATACGCGTGAAAAACATAACCCTTCCTTGGCAGTCGGGTAAAAAAATACTAACCTACTTTATATGAGTCAGTACTATAAAGTAATTCCGATAAAACTCAACAACATTCGAAATATACAACTCAAATAAATGTAACTCGTAACTCATAAAAGTTTACAAAAAAATAAGAATTAATGACGCAACTTTACTCATTTTCGTTTCGGAAAAGTTAATTGGGGCATTAATACCTTGAGACGACAATAGGAGGCTGGCAAATAATAAAAAGTTTTATCTAAAAGTTAAATTACGTAGGTTCACGTTATGAGGAAGCGACGGTGGAAATCTTTCCAGTAACAATAGAGCTTTTTGACATTTTATTTCGTATTTTAACCGTCTTCATAAAGTTAGATGTTCTCAATTCGGTTGTTTTTTAAGGTGCCATAACTCAAAAGGAAAAATAAACGGAACCCATATAGGATCACTTTGATTCTGTCCGTCTGTCAAGCAAGACCTTCTATCTCAGAAACGCGTCGGAGTTGAAATTAAAACCATATACGCAGATTTGTAACCTTTTGCAGCTGTGTTCAAACAAAATCAAAATTGAGTGTTCAAGGTATATATCAAGTTTATTTCCGCTTAACAGTCGTTTCAATTACAACAATGATGAAGATTTAAATTTAACTTACTTGACAACAGTTTAAAAAACTCAGTCTCGGTCAAGCGTTCGAAGAGTCAACACGTCCTGAGGATGCCTCGTGTAGTGGCGAAGCACGTGTCGGCAACTGGTTACTGCAGCGAGAAGGGGATATAAAAGTATTGAGACGAACAAGACGCTTTCTTGATAGTAAGAGTTAACGCCTACCTATGTATCTTTGCAGCGATAAATATAGTAAAACAAAACAAAGTTCAGGGCATCGCTGCTTTGGCGATTTACTTTGAGACTTTCGATGGTTAGTCTCACCAAGCCTGTTATTTTGGCTAGCTGCAGTACCCTTCAAACCGGAACACAGTATTGTTTACACACTACTGATTGACGGCAGAATATCTGGTACTGCGGTGGTACCTACCTAGACGACCTGCTGCTAAGGATATTTCACACACACACATCATCAGCCATAGGACGTCCACTGCTGGACATAGGCCTCCTCCTGGGGGGGTTTTGTCAATACTCACCACGCTTGGCAGGCGGGTTGGCGAGCGCAGTTAGGTGTGATTGTTCAAGGAAGACGCTGCAGCCCATCTTCCGGATTACATCCCTTAGCCGACTCTTACGGCAACCACGGGTAGAGAGAGGGTGGGGTACTATTCTTACGCAGGCACCACCACGCCAAGTACCGTAAGTAAGTTAAGCAGTGTAAGTTTTTTTACCACCAAGTAAAAAATATGGCTCAAAATGGCTTACTATACATACATAAGTATATCTAATCCTGACCGCATATTCATTCAGTATAGCTGACGAAGGGAAGCGGGTCAGAAACGGACGTAAATAAATATCTGGCAACGATAAAAAATGGAACTGCGTAATTCGGAACGGGTTAAGCAGAAATTCACGGGAAACTCAACCTTAGTCCTTTGTTATAAATATATAGGTTTATGGTAAAAACGGGTTACTCGTATACCCAAAGCAGTCTTTTCAGATGTCGCTGAAACCCTTTGTGATCACTTTTTGTTCGTAAATTGACTCTTTTATACAGAATGCAAACCATCAGGTTTCTAATGTTTTTTTGTGGTTAACAAGTTAGGTTTGACCACAGCTCATCTGATGTTAAGTGACAGTTTATTAGAAGATAATTAAGCACACCCAGCCAGGAATTGAACTGACTCTTTTGTGAGGCTACCGGAGCACACCGTTAGCTGCTTGACGGCAGATTTTCAACTTGAGGGTGGTAGCCAGCCGAGAGAATACCCTACCACCATGCAATAGTTTCCTTAGGATGTTTTTCATCACCGGCATCTCATTAATAATATTCTTTTTAGCAAAGAATAAAAATCACATCGCTGTATTGTATTAATATTTTCCAAAGCTTGAGTTCTTTATTGTGTTACTTTACATAAAACAAGTATACATTTAGATTTTTCAAAAGGGATTTAGGAAATGTATTGATTCAGGCGTTACTTTGCGGAAGTTCATTTTGAGTGTTCAAGGTGTATATTTAGTTTATTTCCGCTTAACAGTCGTTTTAGCTACAACAGTAATCTTCTTCTTCTTCTTTCTTATACATAAAAATATTAAAAAAAAAGTGTTTACCATATTCGATCACGCCACTTAACATCATGTGAGCTGTGGTTGACCTAGCCTGAAAATATATATATGACGTCCGTACGAAGCCAGGACGGGCTGTTGGTTATATACAATAACCTCAGACACGTACGCCTGAAACGTTGCATATAAAGTTGAAAGTGGTTTCAACCACATTAAGAACTTTCCCAGACAGAAGTCGTTACGTTACAAACCCTTACTTTTAATGTTCATTACTATCAAAATTAAGACTTTCTTGGGGGTGTAATATGACGCAAATAAGAAGTGACTTGTGATAGCTAACATCATAACATTAGAATATAATTTTACATGTGATTTTGATAAAAAACTTTTTCTATATTTTTTTTTTTTAAACTATTTACTAGCGACCCGCCCCGGCATCGCAGGAGTAGTAAGAATGGATATAGTAAGTTATCCTTAAAAGGTAGGTATATGCCACCGCGGACTTTTTACAGATCTATAAAAGAGCCATATATCCCACCACGCATTGGTTTGTTTAATCTCAAAGGGATTAGGCAGCGTTTTCGATGAAAGCTCCCAAGTGGCTTGACTTTTTCCGACACTTCTAACAATTATAGGTAATCATATTTTAACCAATTTACACAAAACTTTGACAAATTATATACCTAAACCTTCCTTATGAATCACTCTGTCTATTGGTGAAACTCGCATGATAATCCCTTCTGGATTTTTTAAAGTTTATCGCGAACAGACAGACAGACAGAAGCGGCGGACGACTTAATTTTATAATATAATTTTTTTAATATACATATATATATATATATACAGCGAGGCGCTACTGCGACGACATTAAATGAAAACACATATCCAGTTCCACGTTCTCATACATTCGGTATGCTTTAATTTCATTAATTGTTATTATTTCCTGAATTATTCACAATTTTCAAAAATACCGTATGGAGCAACCTGTATCTAAAAAACTGCAGCGCAAATGTCATTAGCCGGAGACAGATCAAAACGTATTATCAATTAAAAAAGAAATACTATTAAATTAAGATAGTCCTGTATTTTAACAGCGAATGGCGCACAGAACCGTGCAAAGACACGCGTGTGCGCGTTTCTTAAATGCAAACGATAAAGAAATACTTACTGAATGAGCTGAAAGCTCGCACAAACTTGACCGCGCTTCTTATTTTCTTTTCCTCATAAATAACTTTGCTAACAGACGGTGCGGTAAAGTTCTGATGATGAAGCTAGGAGATGGTGGTAGTACTCTGATTTTTATTCATGAACCATTATTAATTCAAAAGATTTTTGATTCTTGTAAACAAACAATAAATAACAAACTCTGACAATGTCAGTACCTAATAGACTAGTTCTTACAAAGAGATGAGTTTGCAAAAAGTTTACTTATAAAAACTTTTTTTCAATTAAAACTTATTGTTACTTTGTGTTGATAAGATTGTGTTTTGTATGTGACTGTGTAACATAAGTAGTTATTTTGCCATTGATGATGTCAAATTCACAGCATTACACCATCATTTAAAATATTATTAAACCATGAATTATACTGCAAATGCACGAGTTACTATAAAATAAGTTTAAAAAGGTTTTAACAAACTTATACAAACTGTTTGAAACATTGATCTATTTGTATGAACCAATCTATTTACTGACATTGGCAGAATCATTGTTGACGTTTGTCTGTCATGCTTTATTTACAAAAGTGTGTGCTTAAAATATTTAAAGAGTTCCCTCGATTTCTCCTGGATTCCATCATCAGATCCAGACCTGATACCGATGAGACCACATGGGAAGTACACCCTTTCAAACAAGAAAATAATTTCCGAATCGGTCCAGTGGTTTTCAAGTAATCGGTGAACATACATAAAAATAAAATAAAATAAGAAGATTCCGACGAATTGATAACGTCCTCCTGAAGTCGGTTAAAAATGAGAAAGTATTAATAGTGATTGTGAATGCGATGTACATCATACCTAGTGCTCTGAGCGCACCATAATGCGGCTTGCACTGTGCAGTTTCGTTTGAATCAATTGATACCCACGGTGTCAAAGAATCGCCGCGCCCTCTAGCGCACACAGCTGTAGTTGTATGAACGAGTCACAGGATGATTCTAATTCGGGTACTTGATTTATTATTTAGTTTGTTTGAAAATTGATTTCTTTTAAATTTGCGAATATATTTTTTTTACATTGCTTATACGATTAGTGACCATTAACCCTACCCGTGTGTGAATTTAATGTCGATACAAAGTATCCATGTCGTATAGTAATAGTGATTTTTCTTTTTTTTATTATTGGTGGCTTATTGGTAGTACTTCTGCTTCTAGAAGGTAAGCGTGGGTTCGACTCCCACCAAGGACAAGCGTTTTGTGTTATAAACAAATGTTCGTTCTGTGTTTGGGTGTTCTGTATTTATTATAAGTATGTATTTAGAAAAAAAAAACTATTAAATTTTTATTTAACTCTATCAGTTATCTGTCTTTCATAGTATAAGCTTTGCTTAGTTTAGGGTCAGATGGCGCTGTATGTAATGTCCCACGATATTTATTTTATTTCTACCAAAATAAAAATAAAACTTATAAAAAAGAGGCAGTCATGGGGACTGACGACAGAAATGGAAACTTAAAATACGTCACGTTAGCATGTTGGTGACGCGAACTCATAAGTATAGCCACTACTTAAAATCACTCAACGCGGCTAAAGAAGTTCCCACTTTAAAAAAACACCACTATTTTTCAACTACGAGTACAAAAACACGAATCGAAATATAATATAACTAGCGACCCACCCCGGTTTCGCACGGATGTAATTTATTTCGCAGCTTGATTACAAAACTTTTGAATTTCTCTACTAATACAAAAGTTTAATTAGAATGTACTGTACAAACAAACCTTCCGTAAATGAATATCTACATAACAGTGAATACCGTATGAAAATCCGTTGCGGGCATAGAAGAAGTGTTGCGGGCATAGAAGAAGTGTTGCGGGCATAGAAGAAGCAAGGGGAGACACAATACGCGGACAGCGGCTTTGTTTTATACAAATACAAATATTTATTGATAACGCCAAAGTTAGAGATCATTTTTCCATTTATATTCAAAAGCAACATTAAAAATAACATTATAATGTTTAGATTTAGGTTAGAAAAGATAGACAACATTTTTCCGCGTTCCCGCCAAAAAATCTATTACTTTGTGGTACTCGTGTACAGTCATATCCTAGTAAGGTAGTGGTGGCTTAATTACAAGCTTCAACGGAGTTTTAAAAGAAACACGAAAAGTCATGTTTTAACACATTATATTTCTTTTCCACAATCAAGCTCGTAATTCAGCATTTATGAATAAAACTTGATGCGCCCCGTGGTGTTTCCCGCTTCATTTTTTCGGGATAAAAAGTAGCCTATGTTGTTATCCAGCGTATCAGCTACCTCCATACCAAATTTTATTACAATTGGTACAGCCGTTTTAGCGTGAAGAAGTAACGTGCAAACACATTATATACAATTTTTTTCACAAAAATCAATGAGTTTCTAGTTTGCACCGATAATCTAAGTTTTAAACACAACTGAAACATAATCTGTGACAAATTAATTTTACAGGTACTCCCCTACCCTTTCATTAATTTTAAAATTCCCGTTAAATCTTTGAGGAGCGAAACTTCAAATTGAAATTCCTCGAGATCCCGTCTAGTTTTAATAATTAATTTAAATGTATGATAATTAGGGTCGATTTCTGTTTGAATTGGATGGACGCCATCTGTGCGGTATTTTGTCGGACAGACGATTACAATTTTCGAGTCAGGTAGGACGAAGAATACAAAACGCTTCTTAATTCTGGGAGAAATGACTTAACGGAAATGTTGAGCGGGAAATTTAATAATAAATTCTAACTATATAGAAGTTTTAACGCGGAAAAATATAACGACGGCATTATAGTTTCCAATTTTTTTTTTCAAGTGCTCATAGTTAATGATATATAAATTAAAATTTTAAAAAAAGTGTCTCCATGACCTTTTGGCCAACTAAACGCACTGCTATGAAACAGTGAGGTTTCGGAGTAAACAAAAATATAATCGATGTATAAAATTTTAGATTTTTGTTGATTTTTTAAAAACCGCTTGATCGATTTCTATAAAATTTATATGGGACCACCTAAGTAGTATGATCTACCAAACAAAAAAGAATCATCAAAATCGATTTATAATCGGCGGAATGATCGCGTAACATACATACAAAAAAAACATTGTCGAATTGAGAACCTACTCCTTTTTTAAAGTCGGTTAAAAATAGAAGTAATATTTTCGTGATGTGCAGAATAACTTATATTTTATGCATGTTTTTGAATAACCATATACCTATAGAATAAAAAAAGTGATATAATGTGATTAAGCCCTATGTATTATCGTCTTATTTTTTCTCACACAGCGCCATCTAGCCCCATACTTGTACTATGGGAACCAGACAACTGACAGAATACTTAAATACTTTTTTTGTTATTACATACAGAACACTCAGACACAGAATAAACAGTTATGTTAGTTACACAAATTTTAGTCCTGGGTGGGATCGAACCCACGTATTTCAGCTCTCGAAAAAGAATTTTACTTCACAGTGCCAGTAGACACTGGCAAAATACATAAAGTGTGATACCAGAAACCGTTTGCCGTGGTGGTGCCGGCGTAAGAATAGTACCTCACCCTCTCTACCCGTAGTTGCCGTAAGAGTCGGCAAAGGGATGTAATCCGGAAGATGGGCAGCAGCGTCTTCCTCGAACAATCACACCTAACTGCGCTCGCCAACCCGCCTGTAAGCGTGGCGAGTATTGGCAAAACCCCTCCAGGAGGAGGCCTATGTCCAGCAGTGGACGACCTATGGCTGATGATGTGATGTGATGTGATATTAGAAATAAAAAAAGAACGATTGAATAGGAACATATTTTTGTTGTTCAGTAAAAGAGTAAATGATACGGTTTCATAACAGTTACATTGTGCGAACCGCTAAACACATGGCGTAGTCTGAAAAACAATTTCTTGACATTGCCATAATATACTTACTTAAAAAAATATTCCATGACTTTTAACCCAAGTCAATATTACTTACTTGGTGTTGGACCACCGCAGTACCAGATGTTCTGCCGCCAAGCAGTAGTGTGTAAACATTACTGTGTTCCAGTTTGAAGGGTGCCAGATAGATTACAGGGCTATAGAGACTAACCATCTAATGTCTCAAAGAAATGAACGCCAAAGCAACGATATCCTGAACTTTGTTTTGTTATTCAAAGTTCTGTGTATCGCTCCAATGGTCATGGACAAGCGTTATCTCTTACCATCAGGAGAGAGTCTCGTATGTCTTCTTACATTGACATTTTAAAAATAAAATAAAAAAAACTTACAAAACTCGACTATATTTCTAAGCTCGTAAAATGATTAAAAAATGAAGCCCAAATTTGATATCTCCCTATAAAGACTTATAATTTTCCACACTCTACCGTCTATTGACACAACACCCAAAGGAATACTAGATGTTGACTTTCCACGTCTTGTTGACAACCATGTCAAAGGAAAGCAGCAAGCTAAGCCAAATCCTAACAAATACGGTAGGTATATATCTGTACATCTACTCTCAGTTTGACTTTCACAAAGATCTAATACATTCAAATGCACATTGCTATTTGCTGTGACAATATTGAAAATATGGGTGCCACCCTTTTAGAGTAGAGAATTATTTTGAATTTAGGAATTATTCTTCCGCCGCGTCTGTCTACCTGTCTGTCTGTCTGTTCGCGATTAACTTAAAAACTACTGAACAGATTATTTATCATTCACCAATAGATAGAGTAATTCATAAGGAAGGTTTAGGTATATAATTTGTCAAGGTTTTGTGTAAATTGGTTGAAATATGATGATAATTGTTGGAAGTGTTGGAAAAAGTCAAGTCACCTGGGAGCATCCATCAAAAACGCTGCCTAATCCCTTTAACATATAACAAAGCAATGTGGGGTGGTGATGGTGGGATGTTCCTCTTTTATAGATCTACAAACTTTTCTACAAAGTTTACAATTACAATAATTTATGAAAGAAAAGAATTAAAAAAGAGTAAAAAATATAATTCATAATAATGCAATTTTAATTACCTACAATGTTTATATCTACAACATGCGTGTTAATAAGAGTATACTTTTACGTAATAGTAATGAGACGAAGGATACGCTTTCCTGATGGTAAGAGATAACGCATGTCCATGACCATTGCAGCAATGTTGAGTAACAAAACAAAGTCCAGGGCATCACTGCTTTGGCGCTCATTACTTTGACTTTCGATTGTTAGTCTCAACAGCCCAGTAATTTCGCTAGCTGCAGTACCCTTCAAACCGAAAAACAGTAAACAACCAGCAGTAATATTATGCAAAAAAAAGCTCCATGGTAAAAGAAGAAGTAGCTAGAATACCAGAATTGCCACGTTGATTGGTAATGCTAAATTTTTGACCTAAATAAATGATTTCCGGGTCAACTGACTCCCGCACGAAGCGTTTCACCAAGGCCCTATGTAAATCATAGTCGACTTGTCCCCAAGGATCTAAAGTTTCAACCCCAAACGCCATAAACATGTGCATTTTGGAAGATCAAATTTTTTCTTCCCCAAAGGAATATCTACGTTATCTTTCAACTACCACTACTATTTTATCTATGCAAACAATTTAACGAGCATAAAATTACTATGTTAATAATAACAATTATGTAATATTAAATTTTCAGAACATGTTCATCAAGATCTCGTAATCTAAGTATTATTAATTGGCATCCTTAGTATTCTGGAGCGCTAGACCTTAAATCTAGGTACCTACATGATAGCGGAGGCTCACGTATCTTTTAATTAAGTACGTCATATTAACGAAATAATTGATCTATTTACTAACAAAGAACACTTTTTTGGTAATTTCGTGTAACTTCGCCTATGCTAATGTTTTTCACGCGACTTCATCTGCCTGGGATTTAACAAAAAAATGTCACCACTACCGCCATATGTTGTCAAGTTATTAGTAGAAAAGTTATTACTATCGTGTTATCTGGTGGAGTAGTGCTAGAATTGAACTGGCTCTCAAGTGAGGTTGCCGGAACACACCGTTAAGTGCTTGGCGGTAGATTTTCAACTTGAGGGTGGTGTGAAAATACCCTACCACCACGCTATGGTTTCCTCACGATGTGTTCCTTCACCGGCAGCTCAAGCTCATTGTTGGGGTTTGAACCCACGCCCTTCGGCGTGACAACCGACCGCGCTAACCACTGACCTATAATCGCAAATAGCGGGTTCGAGATTGGGGGCATGGAGTCAGTTTTTTAATTGTACATTTATACTTGTTTAGTACTTAAACTTCTCTTTTTTTAAACACATATATCCACACGAGCGAAGCAGCGGACAACAGCTAATCTCCAATATGCTTACGTATAAAGACGACAGTTTTTTCGCATATTGCTATGCAAGAATCTCAGGTCCACTTCAATCTTACCTTTCGATAAAATTACCGTTTCGAGAATTTCGTCCTAATTTTAACCGACTTCAAAAAGGAGGAACTCAACTTGATTCAAAGAGACTTAACAACAACGTTTTGAATCTTTGCGAGTCTAGCTAGACTCATACTGTTCAAGTGTTTCTTGGCGTGAACAGAAATTTACTAAAAATTTAAAAAAAAATAATGTAAAACCGACTTTAAGAAAAAAACATCAGCAACAAAAAGCGAAAAATAAAATTACTGTACAAAGTATTATTATAGCTGCTAGGTGCCTACTGATCTGCTTGGAGTCGGTGCTTAGCACTGTATAAATACAATGAATTTAAAAATAGACTACCAAGTTCTAAAATGTATATAATGAAGGCAACCTTTCAGGTTAATAAAGGTATCGTATGTTCATAGAGAGCTATATTTCTTTTGGGCGTCGTCGCGCTGTCAAAGATATGTACCTCCTTTCCTGGCGAAAGATTTATATAGGAATGTCAGGGGTCAAAGTTACCAGGGATCCGTAAACACTCCGAAGAAAGTAGCTAAAGATCGGTAGAAAATGGATTAGGTTGTGTGGTATCAGTTATTTATTAGTAGGTATATAAATATTGGTATTGTACATAAATAGTAATAAATACATGTTTATAACATAATACAAGCTACGTGTTTGACCACAGCTCACCTGATGTTGAGTGACGGTGTGGTCGAAGATGGTAAAGCGCACCTAGCCTGGAATAGAACTGGCTCTCAAGTGAGGCTGCCGCAACTTGTTTGTTTGAATAATGTTGAGCAATATTGTTGTTTTATAATAAAATGCCAAATTATTCGCACAAATATGGGCAACACAATAACTAAATCAAGTGTAATGTGGTAAAATATTATGCTCTTTCGTGTCATTTTTTTTTTTATATTTCGAAGGTTTCTGTCAAATTATTACAGTACTATGTCCTAACTCATAAATGAGTAGGCTGTGGCATCCATTATTAGCTCAACGGAATGAACTGATTAATATCATACGCAAACTACTAAATAATTTAACAGAGTTCATTTGCGAGAGTCCAGCCAACACTGTACAATGTACAATTGTACATGCCATTAAAAATTTCAAGAATTTTTCCCGAATTCCATGTGATGCCTTTTAATCAGATCCTGACTTGGTTTAGTGCCCTCCTCAAGAGTAACAAAAACCGTCTTAACAACACCAAAAAAAAACAAAAAAAAACACAATTGACAGAGAATTCGGTAAACATTTCCTCAAAAAAACCAGGCGAACATAGAACTCCTTTGACCGACTCAAAATGGATAATTTAAAACCAGATAACAAATTGTTCTCCAAATTATTCATTTTACCACCTCGGAAATATTCAGTTAGGCCCAGATAAATAAGTCATGTCGTCAAAAAGGGGCTACACAATATTTTAGAGCCATGAATAAACCATGGCTTAGCCTTGCGCGAGTAACGGGACTTTTACTTCACTCGAAAACTGTATGTTCCAACTAATCGGTCTATTTAACCCAGCCTATATGAATGGTGCTTCTGCAAGCGACAACTATAATGAAAATAATAGAGCTATTCTTTTGTGCATTTTCTAAACTTTATTGGCGAAATTATTCCACTTTTTAGGATTCCGTACCTCAAAAGGAAAAAACGGAACCCTTATAGGACCACGTTGTTGTCCGTCTGTCTGTCAAGACGACTCAGGAACGCGTAAGAGGTATCAAGCTGAAATTCATATACTGGGGTCCATTGTCCCTTGGAGCTGTGAAAAAATCAAACTTCTAAGCCAACGCAATCAAAAGATACAGTCGTTTATGCTGCAGGGTACTTCCCGTGAACTCAGAATCTTGAAATTCGGTACGAATCAACGTCTTATATAGCACAGATAAAGGAAAAATTGCGAAAAGCACAAATTACCATAAAAATACCATAACTTTTACTTATATACCTACAGGTTTGTACGGAACCCTCGGTGCGCGAGTCCGACTTTTTTTACTATGGAAACTGACGTGGTTATGACACTGCACTATGACACGCAAAGTTGCATGTCAGTCAGTTTTCTACCGGATACACTATGGGGAGTGCGGTTCAGATCTGCATGGCCTAATTCTTGCTTGCTTCCACAACCCTGTGAAAGATTCTGGTAATGTTGGCATATTAGATTTGACTTACTTTATAATTATAACTTTGACTGTGATTCATACTTTTTTAACAAACGCTTATAAATACGCTTATTAACGCTTACGTGAATTCACGTAACTTTACGTAAACGCTTACTTGGTAGTAGATTTCCTTAGCAGAAGGTCGTCTAGATAGGTACCACCGCAGTACCAGCCGCCAAGCAGTAGTACGTAAACATTACTGTGTTCCGGTTTAAAGGGAACTGCAGCTAAAATTACAGGGCTGTTAAAACTAACCATCGAATGTCTCAAAGTTATGTGCGCCTAAGCAGTGATGCCCTGAACTTTGTTTTGCTACCCAAAATTCTGTGTACCGCTGCGATGGTCATAGACATTCGTTATCTCTCACCATCAGGAGACCGTCTCGTTCGTCTCATTACTTTTACATAAAAAAACAATACTTGAAATTAAAAAATGCACAAAGTGCAATGCCGAAAATTAAATAAAAACTAAAACCAAGTCTGGTATTTATTGAAACATGAAATATTGTTTCCGTCCCCGTCTCTCTTTTAGCAATCTAAACGGGAGTGACAGACGTCAGCGTTGTATTGCGGGTTTTGAAGCTATTCGGTATATAACATTTTTTTAAATATTTTTTACTGATAGTAAACTTAATTTTTCGGCTTTCTATGCGGTAGTTGATTTATAATACGTTCTCAAACTTTTCAAGCGATAAACAACTCGACGTACGTGTTTGTAAGAGGTTATTATGGCTGCCGTTGACTTGGCATTGACAGATTTTGTTTTGGTTTGCCATTGTTTTTTTAAGCGCTGAAAGTAGCCCTATACAGCCTACTTTGTGACGTAATTAGAGGTCAATTGAAAGTTAAGTATATTTTATGTATTTTATTATTAAAATAATTGTATTATAGTAATGTACAGAAATGTAATATATTGAAATAGTTTTGGAATTAGTAGAGTGTTTTTTCTTTACATACGGAATTCCGCAGAATCTATGTTTTTTTTTTTTAAGTCTTTCCGTGCCCGCTTTTAGCTTACATTACGCCCACACCCATAATAGAGTCTGAGACCATTACTCATGCATTAAGTCTGTTAAATAGTCGCCGTGCAGTCCCAAAGGGTTAACATCTGCGGTTTCACATCTTTGACCCGCTGTTTTTACTGCCGAGGGATTCTGTAGGTTGAATGTTTTATACGAGCCCTTTTAGAATAAAGTCCTTTTTGCTTAGCAACTTAGATAGTTCGTTTGCTAATTAATGCATTAATGTAGATCTAGGTGGTATTAAGTTTTAATTTTGTTTTTTGTTGACTTATTTAAAGAATGTCAATTATAGGGTTATAAGTTTGGTGTAATACTAAAATCAAAGGGATAATTGTACTCACCAATATAAATAACTTTTGCTAAGGACAGAAGCTTCAAATCGCAAAAAAATTGCTCTTAAATATTTGAAATTTGGTCAAGAGTGAATGATATTTGTCTATGGAACCACAGACCATATTTGCCACATCATGTTTTCATGATGATAAGCACAGTACAATGGCAGCTATAATATTATGAAATATATAAATAATTAACGAGACCGTCTGGCTTCCAATTTGGAGATTCCAGATTCTAGTTATTTGCGTATTGGCGCTGATTTAAAACGGTGAAGGAAAAGATCGTGATGAAAAACCTATATATCCGAGAGATATGGTTCATCATCATCATCAGCCTACCAAAGTCCACACACTCTCGTAAGAAACGCCAATCGGCCCGATATTCAGCTTTTCGCTGCCATCCACCGCCAGCTGTCCTACGTGTATCGTCACTCCATCGAGTGTCTGGGCGTCCTACGCTATGTTTGCCAATTCGCGGTTTCCACTATAGAACACGTCTCACAACAACAACATCAGCTATAGGTCGTCCACTCCTGGGCATAAGCTTCCTCCTGGGGGGGTTTTTGCCAATACTCGCCACGCTTGGCAGGCGGGTTGGCGAGCGCAGTTAGGTGTGATTGTTTAAGGAAGACGCTGCTGCCCATCTTCTGGATTACATCCCTTAGCCGACTCTTACGGCAACCACGGGTAGAGAGGGTGGGGTACCATTCTTACGCCGGCACCGCCACGGCAACACGTGTACCCCAGCGGTTATCGGTTCTGCGACAGATGTGTCCAGCCCATTGCCACTTCAGCTTGCTAACACGCTTGCTATGTCCATCACTTTAGTTCTCTGATGAATTACTTCGTTCCGGATACGATTCCTCAGAGAAATGCTGAACGTAGTTCTTTCCATAGCTCGCTGAGCGACTTTGAACTTACGGACCATTCCCGCTGTGAGTGTCCACGTTTCGGCTCCGTAGGTCATCACTGGTAGAACACACTGATTGAAGACTTTTGAGACTGCGGGATGGATGACGAGAAGACTCGACGTAATTTTTTATTGAATTTCATATGGTTATTTATTAGTAAAGAACACCAATTTAATGTATAAGTACGATTTTATTATTTTAAGTACGTTTTTGTCTCCCTTACTATAATGAAACATTTAAAAAACAATACTAATGTTAGTAATTTATTTATCTTCATCAAATCTTAATTAGAAGTGAGCAAACCACAAAATTAATTTACAAACAAAATGATGAGACAAATTTACACAAGCCCTGAACAAAAGTTATTTTATTTTACTTAAAAACGACAAAAGACTATTAATAATTCCGCCCGACCTTTAAGAGCTTTTAATTTTTTACAAGAAAATGTTACTTAAACAAGGTTTTTATATTCCAAAGCACGATGTTTTATTACAAGCTTTTAACTTGCAATGTCAGTTTGTTTCTTTCAAATCTTGAAAGCTGAATTAGAATCACTTCTTTTTTACCCGACTGCCAAGGAAGGGTTATGTTTTCCGCGCATATCTTATATATGCATATCTTATATATATATATATATATATATATATAGGCATATCTTGTATGTATATTTGTTTGTTTTTTATTACCTCGGATCGTCCAAAAGGCTGGGTGGATTTGGACAGTTAATGTATCGTTATATTCATCTTAAAAAACCCAAGTATCCTCAGATTTATGCATACTATAATATTACAGTTTATTCTATTATTAGTTTAAATTTTTAAAACTTAATAGTGTTACAACATTTTCCGTCTGTTCTTCATCAGTCACGTGCTTTCCATTCTTGATTGCCTGGATTTAATCAAACATCAGCTGTTCTATAAATGTTGTCAAGGATCATTTTCAATGGAAACAGATTTCTTTTGCAATTTCAGAGTAGTACACAAAGTAAAAAAACCCATAATATAATACACTGGCCCGTTTTCCAGCTTAAAACATCCCAAGCCCATAATCAAATCACACAGATCATCAGCTATAAGACGTCCACTGCTAGACATAGGCCTCCTCCTGGGGGTTTTGCCAATACTCGCCACGCTTGGCAGGCGGACTGGCGAGCGTAGTTAGGTGGGATTATTCAAGGAAGACGCTGTTGCCCATCTTCCGGATTACATCCCTTAGCCGACTCTTACGGAAACCACGGGTAGAGAGGGTGGGGTACTATTCTTACGCCGGCACCACCACGGCAACATAACTATATACCTACATATAACAGAAACAAATGAAAAAGCATTAAAAATTAAATGGCACTTTGAAATAAGAAGTAGTTTTATTATTCTGGTCATTATTTTTAATGTGATCTTTGATTAATACAATACACTTATAATTTGTAATGTAATATAAATTTATAGCGGAAACGCTATAAAATCATGTAGCTGCATTATTTTATTTACTAAAACAATATTTTTTTTGCTAATTGTAGTGCAGCAAAACATGACTATTCGTGTTGTTTCTAAAACTCCCCCGAAGCCTGTAGTAAAGTCACCACTTTACTAGGACATCGTTGGACTTGACCTTGACTTACTTTGTGTAACTTCGACTTACTTCACTTGATTTATCATACATAACATATTCGAAACTATCGAAATACTTGACATTGATAAATCCACAAAGTCCGATGCCAAAAAAGGAGAAAGAATAAATTTGAAACGGCAGTTTGATTTTTCTGATCGTGTTTTTTATGTGTTCTTTGATCCGTACCTTAAACCGATGATCTCTTATGTGGTATTAGTTAAAATCACAGTCACAGTATTTTATAAAACTGGAACAGTCTGCGCTTGCGTGAAGCCACGCCGATCATGCGCCGTAGGTTCTTTGTGTAACAAACATGGCTGCCAAAGCCGATACCTACACCAAATGTTGTGCAAAAATTTACAACCAATTTAAATATACTGCTCAAAACACTCAATAAAGCCAACAAATACATAAAAAAGTACGCTAGTCATAAATTAGTGATATAAAATTATTATAAAGTTTCGATTCATGTGAAGTATAAAATAGTGTTGACAGATCAGTGCTAATCGGAAAGCGACTATATTTTTTACGTTTTCTTGGATTGTTTTTGCGTTTTTATTGATGCTGGCTGTGTCAAAGTTATAGAAGAAGGAATCAAAGTTCTATTCAGTTGGTTCAGTGAAGAAAACAAACTGTGCAAATCTAAACATGTCTGAAGAATTATTTTGATTGTGAAATTGTATGGTAAGTAAATTCTATGTTGATTTACAAAATGAAGTGTTCAAGAGGGGAATCTATATATATCTTTTAGATTGTCGACGTACCGACAAATCACCATCAGAGCAACTGCTTGTTTGCCGCTGTTCGTACATAAAACGCTTTATCAATTACGATCTAAGAGGGCTATACTTAAACATAGGAAGGTACTTATCAATATGAACAACGTTTTATAGAGAAAAATCTGAAATTGTCAGAAAAATAGCTTAGTAGGTACCTATATAAAAAGTTCGTTGTGCTTTAAAAACAAATGTATGAAACAGCTGAATATATGTACATATGTACATATACGCAGTAGAATTGCGTCTATAGCGAAATTCGTTTATAAGGACGTGTACAATATAACCTCCTTTCAGGTTAGTAGGTACATTCTAAGCTTATGAACCTGTATTCAACGTTCGTAATACCTTCAATGTTAACAATTGACTTTTGTTATATTTTTTTTCCATTTCTATGTATCTGTTAGTCGCTAATTAATTTTACGATTTAGTCACGGATTTGAAAACATACCAGCTGCTTGTATAAAAATGAGTGAGGTCTTCTAGCTTCTTCCATTTTAATGTCATACGTCAACAAGTCTTAACGTACCTATCTATTTTTGTCTACAATTTTGGGTAACCTGTTTGGGTATCTGTTTTTCCACTCTATCACCATGGCTAGCTGGCTAGCTACCATCCTTAAGTTGAAAAACTGCCACCAAGCATCTAACGGTGTATTCCGGCAACCTCACTTAAGAGCCAATTCAATTCCAGGCTAGGTGTATTTACCATCTTCGACCATACGGTCACTTAACAGCAGATGAGCTGTGGTCAAACACCTAGACTGATAACCATAAAAAAACCTCACTCTGTTTTGTTTGCGGGTATGGAATTCATTTTACGCGCAACAAGCATTTTATATTTTTCTAGATATGTAGAGTTAAATTATTATTAAACAGATTCTGGCTTAATGTTAAATTTATTGGTCGCATCAAAAATTACATACAAAGAATACAAAATTAACATAAATAAAAAAAGACCTCTGCTTATTAAACTAACTAGATCATTTAAAGTATCTAATTAGTATTTAGTAGTAAATTAAGTACAAAAAAAATATAGTAGGATATATAATATAGCATTTTTTAGTGTATTTTTTAATTTACAATCTTAAAATAACCAAAAACAAATTGGCACAGAATACAAAGTTTACCTACATAGCAATTTTACAAGTTTTATGCTAACTATTCATATCGTCCCATTCTCGCGTGACAGTAAGAAATATATCAGCGACTTGTATTTTCGTGTTTGACGTCAGCGCCCGGCTGTGTGAGACGCATACAAATAATCAACGTACTTACTTACTATCTCAATGCTTTACCTTTTTTTTTATACGGATTATGTCCGCCTTTGACCACCATCTCGCCTGATGGTAAGCGATAATGCGGTCCAAGATAAAGCACGCAGACTTAGAAAATACCTATTCACTCTGGCCTTGAAAAGATCTAGATTATATCTCTCAGGAAAAGAAAGCCGGCAGCTTCCTTGTTTGTCGTACCGATGAGAAACGTAGAGTCAAAACGTTTGGTACGTATCCAAGGAAAAGCCACTATTAGTTTGAGATTTTCGATGGTTAGTCTCAACAGCCCTGTAACTTCGCTAGCTGCAGTACCCTTCAAACCGGAACACAGTAATGTTTCCACACTACTTCTCGGCGGCAGAGCAACTGGTACTGCGGTGGTACCTATTTAGACGACTTCCTGCTAAGGAAATTTACCACCAAGTAATAAAATACATAATTACCTATATACAGTATACCTACATTTAAAACTCTGCATACCAAATGTGAAACAAGATATAAATTTCATATTATAATTTTTCCCTGCGGTACGTAATTGTGACCTCGTTTCCATTCAACATCGTCCAAAAGTTATAACAGTACATTGTCGGAAAATATCACTCCACTCTGAATCAATTAAATATCACCCGAAGGCAGGGGCACAGACAGTTTTTGGGCGAAGTTTTCGCGAACAGCTCAAGATTATCAATTCCGACCGAAGAACAGCTCCTTATAACGCTGTAAGCTGAGTAAATGGGCCGAATTGATAATAAAATTAATTTACTCCTAAGCGAGCTGCACGTATACCGTAATCTAATCAGTACATAAGTTTTGGATGAAAATTGAAAACTAAGGATTCAACTTTGCTGTAGGATGAGCTAAAATTGATTGACGTTGGTTCCTGTACACTTTCACTGTTCACACTGAAATTAAATACAATTAAAGAAGCAATTTTTTTTTAAATTAAAATTAATTACTTACAAATTTACGTCTAAGAATATGTTTTTCTCCTGAAGGTTTGTATGCTTCTTGTTTATTTAGTAATGTATTTACAAATGGCATTATCTCTAAAAATGATTTCTTGCAATCGGTTTTAAAATAGGGAAGATTAAGGTAAAATTGACATATATTTTTTGTCATAAGTATCCTTTTGTAGCAATGACGGCTCAGTGATAAGCGCGAGCAAATCGCATGCCAAAGAGCGTCGGTTTGAATCGCAACGGTTGTATATAATGTACACATATTTATCAATGAATTTGCCTTTGACTTTAACCTTGAGCTGTTATTGAAGGAAAATATCATGAGGAAATCATGATGATAGGAGCACTTTTTGGTACCCTGAAATTTAAAATCGGCACCTAGAATCTAGCGAAGCTCTGACAGCTTCCTTTAAGAGCCGGATTGAGATGTTTGGAGCTACCTAGTACTACGGATTATAAGATCTATAAATGAAACGCGCGTGTACTCTGCTGTGGTTACTTTATTACTGGCGGCACGCGGCTTGCGCGCCGTCATATACTCTAATGATACCACGGATACGGACCATTCCAGGTTAAGTATTTTAAGCACCAGTTAAATAATAACAAATTGTATATTTAAAATGTTAATGGCTTTTCCAAGCCTGGTAAAATGGGTAAATCATAAAGAGTTTTAAAAATGAAACACAAAAAGAAATTTTTCACCACTTTATATAATTTTTACACACTTGCACACTTATTTAAAGTAATGGATCACGTAAAATAAAACCACGACTTTACACCAAAAAATAATACACTGACAGCGACATTATTTTTCCACTTTCTCGCTAAAAGTTCTTTTATTCTCACAGGCTTTGTGAAGTTTAGTCACTGTTTTACATTCTAGTTTCAAGGAACAAGGAATTTATCCGTCTTTACAGCAGAGGCACAAAAGCTTTTGTTGTGCTAGGCCATTGTAATGCCAAGCCTATGTAGGTAACTTTATAGCTTAATAACGACCGTTATTTTGATGGTGAACATCAGATTCTGAGTTATTATTTGCAGGATTTGTTAATTAAATTAATAATTAATTTAATCTCGATGACATTTGCAGCGAGCTGAGCAATATTTTTAATTAATTCGGGGAAGTATGAATTTGACAAATTTCCATTATGGAAGCTTAGAAATAATGTTTTAATTTTGAAATTGAAATTGCAGTAGATGGTTGAGGTGTTGTCGGATAAATTGATATATTATTTTTATTCATACGGCAAAAGATTTTTATGTGTCAAAGTATTGAAATGAACGAATCTCTCTCGATGGTCAGAGATAAAATCTGTCCAGGACTTAATCACTATTTCTGAAATAGGAACTAATATCTCTTGAGCTAAGCTAAGGGGACGAATTTTTTAACGAACACCTGACTTGATGAAATCCTGAAAATACAAATTTAAAAATTCAGTGAACTTTATAATTTTTGTAACGTAGTTCCTCATCCCTCGTTATCATTCTGATCCGTTTGCGGGCTGAGGGGCTAGATCGAAAAATGTGTAACAATGAAAAACGACACCAAAAACCGACTACTTTTTGCAGTGATTTTTGTGGTACTTCCCAGTCACCTAGGAAAATAAAATGTTTTTCAATCGATGCAGCTTGCCGTTAATTTTGAGAATGTGCAGAAATGTTTTACAATATAAAAAAATAAAGCCTTCCAAAGAACTCCGTTCCAACCGGGTGTCCATAAAAACACCTCTCAATTTATCTATCTAATCCTTAAAAACGAGCAATTCTTATATTTAATATATATATAAGAATTGCTCGTTTAACGACGCTGGACGATTAATCGATCTAGCTAGGTTTCATTTTTAGAAAACGTCATTTTTATCCGTGTTTTCAGGCAATTAAAAACTGCTACAATATTATTAGAATACGAAGGTATTCTTATATATATATGAAGGTTCCATAAGGTTATAATAGCTCAGGTTCGAACCCAGATAATTTTTTCTCCCTTTTCTTCAAGTTCCTTAAAAAACCGAGCAATGCTCGGTCATCCAGGAACTTATTATTCAACGTAACGTGCTTATGAAATATTCTTTGTCGTATTAGATAATCTTTAAGTATTATTTATGTGGGAAAACTGCTTGTGAAAGGTATTTAGACAATTACTAACCCTATATTGCATGCGTATGGTATCTATGTTGTTTGAGAAAAGCTTCCCACATTTCATCATCATCAGGCAGTCGTAGTCCACTGCTGGACATAGGCCTAACCTAAGACTGGCGATGACTACTGATCTATATACTCAGCTCCGATCTTCAGCTTTTCGCTCCGTATCTATATCGTCACTCGTTCGCCAATTCGCAATCTCCACTCTAGAATACGTCTTCCCGAGTGGATATCGGTTTGCGATAGGTATGCCTAGTCCACTGCCACTTCAGCTCGCTAATACGCTGAGCTATGTCGATGACAGATTCTCTGGCGAATTACTTCGTTCCTGATACGAGCGCTTAATGAAATGCTGAGCCTAGCTTTTCAGATACCTCGTTGAGCGTCTCTTTAAAAAATATGTATATTGACCCTAAACCTAATATATGAAGTAGCTGAATTTTTTCCCAACTTCAGAGTTGTGTACATGTTCTCCCATGTTAATTTTCCTATATGACGGTCAGACACTCGAAAAAGCGACATCGTTTCGTGGTCGACGTTTCAAAAACCCGTGCGAAACGATTTGAATTTACTTTCATTGTTCAAATACAAATATTTTATTGATAACACCAATGTTACTAGTCAATTCCGTAGTATCATTACAATATAAGAGTTTAAGAACACTGATTACATGTCAATGAATAAAAAACAAAATTTCAAAGTAAAATGTGAATATAAAATATGTCAATATAAAAAATATTTTCCATGTAATAAAATGTCAAAAAAATATCATAATTACTTACTAGTTGTTAGTAACCAGTACTTGTTCGAACAGCAGAAGCGTGGAATACGTTACCCGAGTGGATGTTCTCTGATAGACACAATCTGGGTGTCTTCAAGTCGAGAGTGAATTGGTATCTTCTAGACAAACGTGCTCCATCGTAGACCGCATCTACACTAAACATCAGGTGAGATAGCAATCAAACGCAAGCCTATTTACTCATCATATTAAAAAAAGAATACAATCAGAACCTCCTCCGTTTTTTCGTCGGTTAAAAATAGTTTTTTTTTTCATATTAGCGAGTACCATAACATCCTATTGGCTGAGTACATTTTAAGCGTATAACCCTATATATATTAACTTTTTCACATTTATGCACGTGGGAAAAGCAATTTGGCCCAAGCGTAAACTTAGCCCGCAGAAAAACGACTAACTCCCAACATAGGTACTTGCTTTTATGCTTAAATTTGAAATTTCACTTAACTTTTTACTTTAAAAATGTGTGGCATAGTCGTAAAATCATATCTGGTGCTGCCCATAAACCATTTTTAAACAAAACTGGTTTCGTATGCGTTATGCATGGCTACACCTGAATACGTGTAAAATGTGTTTGTATGCGAAAATGTGTTCGCAGTTTTTAGCGCGGTCTGTGAGTTTGCTTGCTTTTGCGGATTTGTTAGCATAAATTGTAACATGTCGTTCATATTTTATTTAAGTGGAAATTCACGCGATGTCACGTACTTTTCTATCGTCAATGTAGTAATTATAAAATAATAATACACTACATATTATAAAACAAAGTCGTCCGCCGCGTCTGTCTGTCTGTTCGCGATAAACTTAAAAACTACTAAACGGATTATCATGTGAGTTTCACCAATAGATAGAGTGATTCATGAAGAAGATTTTGGTATATAATTTGTTAAGGTTTTGTGTAAATCGATTGAAATATGGTGATAATAGTTGGAAGTGTCGGAAAAACATATAACACAACACGTGTGAGTGTGCGTATGCGTATACGTGTGCGTGTGCGTGTGCGTGTGCGTGTATGTATATAGAACACACAGACACAGACAAATAAAAATAAGTTATACCTACATGAAAAAGATGTACTTACATATATGCAATACATACCTAACGATAAACACAAATCAGAATAAGCCATGTTTTTATAAAGTGTCCTACTGTTGGGCGCGGGACTCTTCTCAATGTGATAAGGGCATAGTCCACCACGCTGGCCAAGTGCGGGTTGGCAGACTTCACACATCTTAGTTTTTTTTTTTCTCCAAGACTTTTCAGGCATGTACGTTTCCTCACGATGTTTCCTTTACCGTTTGAAGTTATTAGCAAGACAGAGGTGCGTGCCGTGGGATTCCAATCCAAGACCTCCAGATTGGAAGCCAGACGGTCTCCCAACTAGGCTACTTACACAAATAACCGCAGACAAAAGTTTCATGCGAAATAAGCATAGTGCATTCAAAGTGAAGTCACGTAGTCGTCGCCTCTTATGCGGTCACCCGCCCCGAACGGAGTTTGTACCTAACATGCGATCTATGAACGAGTGTCGTAGGTACCATGTCATCAAAAAAAACTTTACGAATAAATCTTTTGGCATAAATAGATATAAAAATTTACTAATTGATTCCTTCTTTGTTTTTTTTACTGGTTTTTTTTTTTTGTTTTCTGTAATTTTCTATTTCTAGTGTGCACAATAAAAACTTTATCTATCTATTATATATATACCAGCTGTTACCCTCGACTTAGTTCGAGTAGAATAGAAGAAGAGAACGACGTAACGGATTTAGTTAAAATTTGGCACACACATAGTAATATCATTAGGTATTTTGAAACTATACGACATAGCAAGATTTTTATTTTTCAATCAAAAAGTTTAGAAAATACATGGTAAATAACAAAAAAAAAAAAGCAAATCGCAACTAGTTTCTTTAAGCTACACAATAATTGTCATTTTATATTTGACAAAATAGTTTATTGAAAAAGAAAATGAAACGTACAGATAAGTTTAAATGTAAAAATATTATAATTTTTTAAACGCTTATAGCTCTCTATCTTGCCTAAACGCTTAAGCAACGATATGGTCAAAGATGAAGTAGGTACACAGATTTAGGGATACCTATTCATTCTGAGATCTAGATTACATTTCTCAACAAGGAAACCGGCAGTTTGGCCATTCCTTCTCTATTCCTTTTCCGCACGTACGAGAAACGTAGAATCAAAACATTTGGTCCAAGGAAAATTCATACTGTATGATTATAGTTAACTGTTTTTCTACTTGTCAAGTAGTAAAAAGGCGATGGAAGTAAGAGCTCAGTAGCACGTTCTTCGTTAATCCTCTAGAAAATTGACAGACTTTTTACCGTCTTGCGGTGCTACAAGCTAAAAAGTTATTTTTAAGGTTCCGTACCTCAAAAAAAAAACGGAACCCTTATAGCATTACTTTGTTGTCCGTCTGTCTGTCTGTCAAGACCTTTTTCTTAAGAACGCGTGGAGATATCGAGCTGAAATTCATATCAAATACTCAAGTCTACTGTCCCTTGGAGCTGTGAAAAAATCAAACTTCTAAGCCAACGCAATCAAAAGATACAGCCGTTTATGCTGCACATTTTTAACACTCGCAAGGGAATCAAACCTACAGGATACTTCCCGTGAACTCAGAATGTTAAAATTTGGTAAGAAGCAAAGCCTTACAGCAAAAATTGTGAATAAGCATAAATTGCCATTCAAAAAAAATACCATAACTTTTACTTATATACCTACAGGTTTGTACGGAACCCTCGGTGCGCGAGTCCGACTCGCACTTGGAGTTCGAGTCGGACTTTTTCTTCTGTCGGACTTCGGACGGTTTTTTCTATCATTTTCATCAACATAAGTCCAACATAAGACCGCTCTACCGAGTCAAAAACCTAAAGTAGTATTTGGCAAAGTAGTATACTCCAAAGGTGTTAACAATGTTCGACACAAAACCGCCCTCTATCTCTAGTCAATCTCCCCCTAGTTATCGCACAGCTGTAAAATAAGTAATAAATTCCTGTATTGGTCATATTAAATGGAAAATAAACTACCGAGTACGTGGCATGAAAATGGACTGTCTAGTTTACAGCCGATTCAGTCTCAATTAGCCAATGCCCGTACTTTAGATACATAAAACATTTAACTATGGCACTACGGACCACAACTACTAAAAATAAAACCGATTCGTTCGAGAAATAAATTTTATGATGATAAATTTAAAATATAGGGTGTAAGTAGAACGCTCCCAAAAAACAAGGATAGTTGATAGTCCTAGTGATTACTGATACAATAATAATAATAATAAGCCCCCTAAAATCCAACCACACGTCCGAATCGAACACATGATCACGTGGGGGGCGGGCAACGCAATGAGAAATTACTGGTGCGGCCAACGTGGCTCTGGAAGTTAGTAAGTAAGTTAGTAAGTAAGTTAGTTAGTAAGTACGTAGGTAAGTGAGTTAGTTAGTAAGTATGTATGTATGTAAGTAAATAATTAAGTAAGTAATGTAAGTAAATAAGAGCAGTGAAGGGAAAAGAGAATAGAAGAAGTTTAGTAGTGGAAAATTGAGGCTTGAAAAAAAGAGTAGATTTTCCGGCCACTCTGGGGCTCTTTGGCGTGAAAGCCTTAGCGAGGCCTAAGTGGGACAACTGGCGTCAATGCAGGATGTTAGTTTAGGGTGGCGGCGGAAGAGGAATTTATTAAAATCCCAACGGCGGCGCCCTTGGGCTTAGTTAGATAGCCTACTGCATGCTCACACGCTCTGGACCAGCGTTGTGAGTTAAATTTGTGTTCAACAAAAAACAAACATGAATAGAAAAACTTTACATTGTCCCCAAGTGCCCGGGGGCTCCAGGGGGAACGCTGATGACAGTAGGAAGGAACCCTGTGTGGCCAGGGGCGAGATGAATCTCCGGGCGAGATCGATTAACTGTCAGACGACCAACGCAAGCCAAACGGACTCCGATTTTAACCCTTCGTTACCAGCTGAGGATGTTGTACAGGAGGCAAGCGCCGACAACCCTGTACCCACCAAGGCTGCAACCCGTACGCGCATAAGATGGACAGATGCTATGAATGCCTTTATTATGCGCACATACTTCATTTTGACTATAATTGAAACTGATACCAAATCGTATCTTGCAGAATTACACAAACAATTTTCCGAACAATACCCTGCAGTTCAGGTTAGCCGACAACGAATCGGTGACCAGAGAAGAGCTATTGTGAACAAGAAATTACTGTCAACCGATAAAATAAATGAAATACGAAAAGAAGCTGAAGCTGTTTTACAAACTACCGCTAACATATCCAACCTGACACAAACTTCTGACGTGCAAACTTCAGGCCAAAGGATGAGGTGGTCAAACGCAATGAACGAGACTATTATTCAGGCCTACTTTAAGATAACTCAACTAGACACAAACAAAACAGCTTATAGGCAACCGCTTCATCGCGCTTTTATTAATCAGTATCCACACCTTTCACATATTTCTGAGCAAAGGATTGCAGATCAAAGACGTGCCATAGTAAACAATAAATTTATCTCAGATGAACGGCTACAGCAAATACGTGACGAAATTTCCATGGAATTAGATAGCACACAAAATACACAAGATACAAATCCTATAAACATAAACCACGATATAGGTGCTTCTACACCAAATATACATGATAATCTCTCAAACACACTTACACAAAATACAACACTGGACATTTCTGCCGAAACAATATCAACAAGTGACGAAGTGCTTCTTACTACACGAACACAATCAAACTTACTAGAAACTAATACAAGAAACCCGACACGGCCTGAAATAGTAAATAACATATCACAAGAACAAGAGCAACAAATTAATGACACCTTCATAAGAGTCTTGAATATCTTTAAAACTACCGAGCCGATTTCAAGACCCTCTTTACCTAAACAAAAATCATCTAGGAAGTTTGCAGCAATAGTACACTATATTAATAGTGATATATTACCCAGGCATATCACACTAGAATCAACTTTTGTTCACACGCAAACAGCTATTTACTGCGCAGCATATACTGCTGTTGTACATAATGGAGGTAAAATTAAAGATGACAATAATATAACTAACACACAATCTAAAAACACTAATCAGAATTATAGGGACCGCACTCCGCCTTGGCAAAAACGACTAGAAAAAAGAATTCAAGACATTAGAGCGAATACAGCTAGACTAACTCAATTTATCAAAGGTAATAGGAGTGAGAGAATAAAAAAGGCAGTAGAGAATATAAAAGCAAGATATACAATACACTCACAGTACGAAGGAACAAACATTAACTTATCACATTTTCTAGACACACTGAAGCAAAAACTCAGCGTCCTTGCAAGCAGGCTCCGACGCTACAAACTCACTACCAAAAGAAAAACCCAGAACTCAATGTTTGTCAATAATGAAAAGCAATTCTACAGATCACTTAAAGAAGAGCAAAATAACAATTATACCGTGGAGGCCCCTGAACCAGAAACTCTGAAAGAGTTTTGGTCTAACATCTGGTCTAGGCCTATAGAACACATAGAAGCAGAATGGATAGATGATGACAAACAAACGCTCCAAGACGTATCTGACATGGATTTTAGAGAAGTAGATTTAGACACACTAAAACACGTAATAGGTAAACTACATAACTGGAAAGCAACAGGCTCAGACAATATCCATAACTTCTGGTATAAAAAATTCACATACCTTCATCCAATAATACTTAACCACATAAACAACTTTATTAAATCGCCCGAATCAATGCCAGAATATATAAATCTTGGTACTACCTATATGCTTCCTAAAGACAAAACCGACACTAAAAATCCGGCCAAATATAGACCTATTACTTGCTTACAGAATATCTATAAAATAATCACTGCATGCATAAACGAACTCATTTATAAGCACACAAACACACACAATATCTTAGCTGAACAGCAGAAAGGATGTAGGAGGTATAGCCAAGGTTGTAAAGAACAACTGACGATTGATGCAATAGCTTCCAAACAGGCACTGGGAAAAAAGCGAAATATTTTCACAATGTATATTGATTATAAAAAAGCTTTTGACTCAGTGCCACACACCTGGCTCTTGTACATTCTTAAACATTACAAAATACACCCCACAATCATAAATTTTTTGAAAAACACTATGTCAAAATGGAATACTGTACTCAAACTGAGATTAGGAGACACTTCCCTGGAAACTGAACCTATACCAATTCGGAGAGGCATCTTCCAGGGAGACTCACTCAGTCCACTTTGGTTCTGCCTTGCTTTAAACCCGCTTTCTAACCTTTTAAATAACAGCAAAACTGGATTTAAACTAAAATACGAAAACACATACTATACACTCTCGCATTTAATGTACATGGACGACATCAAACTCTATGGCACTAACTTGAAAGAAATAGAACACCTTGCAGACATCACACATTCATTCTCATCAGATATACATATGGAATTTGGTATAGACAAGTGCAAAATATTATCAGTGAAAAGAGGAAAAATAGAAGAAAATACATACCAGCTGAATAATGATGAACAAATAGAACCCGTTGATGTAGATAGTGGTTATAAATACCTAGGTTATCAACAATCCAGACAAATACACCAAAAAGAAACAAAAGCGACAATAGAGCTTAAATTTAAAACTCGTTTACACAAAATCCTTAACACACACCTTAATGCTAAAAACACTATAAAAGCAATCAATACCTATGCCGTACCTATCTTAACATACTCATTTGGAATTATACACTGGTCAAAATCGAACCTCATAAAACTGCAACGAATGATTAACACACACATGACAAAATACCGGAAACATCACCCACGAGCATGCTTTGAGAGACTTACACTTCCTAATATAGAAGGAGGGAGAGGTCTTATAGATATCCAAAACTTACACAATAAGCAAATCACGTCCTTACGTAGCTATTTTCACGAACAAATCCAAAGATCTGAACTGCATAAAGCATCAGTTACAGCAGATATAAAACTAACACCACTAAATTTAAACGACCCCAACACTCAAAAAAACGAAGTGATAACTACAGACACAGAAAAACTCAGTTCCTGGCTTCAAAAATCTCTTCATGGGAGACATCGCCGTGACTTGTTGGACCCAAATGTCGACAAAATTGCGTCGAACGCGTGGCTCAAGTCGGGTGATCTTTTCCCAGAAACGGAGGGGTTCATGTTAGCCATACAGGATCAAATTATAGACACACGCAATTACAGGAAACACATCATCCGTGACAATACTTTACATTCTGATCTCTGCCGACATTGTCATAGCAACTCCGAAACTATCCAACACATAACAGGAGCCTGTAGAACAATCACACAAACAGATTACAAACACCGCCACGACCAAGTGGCAGCCATTATTCACCAATTTTTAGCCATTAAATACAAATTCATACAAGAAAAAGCACCTTATTACAAATACACACCTGAAATAATACATGATTCCACTAACTACAAACTGTATTGGGATAGAACTATCCTAACAGACAAAACCATTCATTACAACAGACCCGATATTACTCTCTACGACAAACAAAATAAAATAGTTTATCTCATAGATGTAGCGATTCCTAATACACATAATCTGACTGCTACACATACTGATAAAATCACAAAATACACAGACCTAGCAATAGAAATTAAAACGCAATGGAAAGTAGACACTGTCAAAACTATCCCGATTATACTATCCACTACAGGCGTCATACCTTACACACTATTCACAAGCCTAGAGACACTAAACATACATAGAAACACATCCATTCAATTGCAAAAAGCAGTTATCCTGAATACCTGTCGTATTGTTCGGAAATTTTTGTCACTAAACCAATAAAATAATATCAGCTTTTCGCTTGGCCAAAAGCCCGTGAAAAGTGTAGCCTCCTCGTCTGACGAGAGAAAAAAAAAGTAAGAACATAATAATAATAATAATAATAATAAAGCCTTTCTTTATTTCCCATCACTTAATTATCTATTACATTTGTGTGTATTACTGTGTTAATATATTTTTATAAATTTTCGCTTAATTAATTAACATTTATTTTCGTTGATAGGAACCCCTATTTGGGTATAGGCCTCCTCCAGTTTGATCCAGTTTTCCCTGTCTTTCGCTCGTTCGATCCATTCTTTTCCTGCTATACTTATGATGTCGTCAGTCCATCTTTTCACAGGTCGCCCTATTCGTCTTTTTCCGCTAGGTCCTTTCCATCTCGTCGCTTCTACTGTCCATCGTTTGTCCTTATATCTTGATGTATGGCCAGCCCATCGCCATTTTAACCTTAAGCTGTAGTTTAAGACATCAATTATTTTTGTCTTCTTTCTTATAAATGCACTTCTTACTTTATGTATTTTTCTTATATTTAGAAGACTTCTTTCCATAGCTTTCTGGCAGCTGACCAGTTTTGTTTTTATTTTAGTATTGTAAGTCCACGTCTGGCAACCGTACGTGAGAGTTGGTAGAATGCATGTATCCATCACTGTTTTCTTTAGGTGGAGCGGGTAATCAGCTTTCATAATCTTGAGTGACCAATATTTTTTCCAGCTCACATTTATGCGGCGGTTTATCTCTTCTTCTTCGCTTTTGTCTTCAAATGATAGTTCTCTTCCTAAATATATGTATTTATTTACGTATTCAAGTGCCTTTCCTTCGAGTTTTATTTTATGTGTGTAGCTGTTCGTCATAAGTTTTGTTTTTTCTTTATTCATCAGAAGGCCTACTCTTTTGCTTTGTTCACTTAATTGATTTATCATTTTTTCTAGTTTTTTACTATTTTCAGCAAAGAGAACCACATCGTCTGCGAATCTAAGGTGACTTAAGTATCGGTTACCCATTTTAATTCCTTCGCCTTCCCATTTCAGTGCCTCAAAGATATTTTGCAGCACCGCTATGAAAAGTTTGGGGGACAAGGGGTCTCCCTGTCTCACTCCTCGCAAAATTGGTATTTCAGGTCCTCGTTTCTCTAGTTTTACACTACTAGTGCTGCCGTCGTATATGTTTTCCAAAATATTTTTATATTTTTCGTGGACGTGACATTTATCTAGTGCTTCCCATATTGCATCGTGTGATATCGTATCAAACGCTTTAGCGTAATCAATGAAAGCCACATATAGTGGTATATTAAACTCCTTGTATTTTTCTATTGTTTGCTGCATTACATGTATATGGTCGATTGTTGAGTAACCTGATCGGAACCCAGCTTGTTCTATTGGTTGATGATTTTCAATTATGCCACTGATTCTACTGAGTAGTATTGAGGTAAAAAGTTTGTAAGTGCTAGGGAGAAGGCTAATTGGACGGTAGTTGCCTATATCTTGAGGATCACTTTTTTTGTATAGCAAAATTATATCTGATTTCTTCCATTGTTCTGGTATTTGTCCCGTGTTTATAACTTTGTTGAAGAAGTATGATAGTGGGCGTACTAACAGAGCAATTCCTATTTTTAAAGATAGATAAATACAATAATATAGTACTGATACAATAAGATAGATAAATTAGCCGACGTTACATGCCAATGAACAGAGGACTTTCGTCGCTAAACATTGAGCGCGCCCCGTGCGATTCTCAAGTAGTTTTTAATGACGAAAATATTCGTCGGATTTGATCCGCGAAACGGGTGAAAGATATGTCGTTAATATAAAACGAAATGTGTCTTGTGGATACCAGGTTGGAACGAAGTTCCTATAAGGCTTTATTTCTTTTTAATTATAAAATATTTTTGCATATTCTCAAAATCAAGCTGTACCGATTCAAAAAAGTTTTAGTTTCCTAGGTGACCGGGAAGTGCCTCAAAAATCACTGCAAGAAGATGTCGATGTCGATTTTGGTGTCGTTTTTTATTGTTACACATTTTTCGGTCTAGCCCCTCAGCTCGCAAACAAATAACGAAAACGAAATAACGTGCGATATGGAACTCCGTTCCAATAAATAAATACGTGTCACACTTTCTACGGCCAAAGAACGACTGAAGCGTATTGAGCTACGGCGCGCATTTTACTGCGTCTATGTTTTACATCCTTCAAAAATGCGCTTCCAGGCAAGGAGACTTCGTGTCCATTACTTTTTTCATGTGAAACATCTATTGGCAGCTGTCGTATAATCTACTAGCATGCCGTGACGGCATGACGCTCTCTTATGCCGTACTGTTAAAATGTTTCAACTTTTTTTTTATTAGAAAGATCGAAATATATCATAGGTGAGTAACTATTATACTTCGATTCTTGTGAAACTAGAACAATTTATTAACAAAACCTTGTACATACTTATATATTATACTTTTATTTTCATATTTAAGATAACCACAAGGTTTATTTATCCACTGGGATTTCAAACTCGTTTGAAATAATTTTAGTTGAAGCGAGCTAGCGAGCGTCATCAAGTAGAGCATCGGAAATTGCATTGTGTTTGTGCTTAGAATGCATGATACGCTGTTCCACATGTGAAGGTTTCCAGGGAGAATTCAGCTTTTGAAGTATACATCCATGTTGATTTTGCAACACACACTATAATTTATTAAATGTACTACACTTCAAGGAATTTACTAGATTTCTTTAGCAGGAGGTCGTCTAGGTAGGTACCACCGCAGTGCCAGATATTCTGCCGCCAAGCAGTAGTGTGTAAACATTACTGTATTCTGGTTTGAAGGGTAACTGCAGCTAGCGAAATTATAGGGCTGATAAGATTACCCACCTAAAGTTATGAGCGCCAAAGCAGCGATTCCCTGGACTTTGTTTAGTTACTCAAATCTCTGTGTATCGCTGTAATGGTCATGGACAGGCGTTATCTCTTACCATCAGGAGAACGTCTCGTTCGTCTTATTAATTTTAGATTAAAAAATAAATACCAATTATTTACCCCGCAAAGCGGTAAACATTACTGTATTTTGGCTAGCGAAATTACATTGCTATTGAGATTTACAAAGTCGTATATCTCGAAATTACAGAATTTGCCCTCCACCAGTTTTATTATATTAAATTATTTGGACTAAATAAATGTTATATTTTTTTTTTTTTGGTTTGTTCGTTTGGTACTTGGCGGGCCACGTTTGTTGCATGTCAAAATACCCGTGGGCAAAGGTCACCAGAATTTGGATGCCAGACGGAAGGTGGTATGACGAACTAAATCGTCATAACACTCACTGGATCACCAAAGCCGAAAACCGGTCAGTCTGGAAGGATGAAAGGGAGGCTTTTGCCCAGCGATGGAACACTGGATGCTGATAATAAAAAATGAAAGTAAATTGATATCATTTGCGAGTACTACACTAGGTGTATACTCTGCTCTGCAGTTAAGCTGGACGAAGTGAATATTCAGAATACCTTATATAATACGTACTACATGTTCATATATCACTGGTGACGAACGTCATACGGCTCTTTAGGTACATAACTGTTCAATTATAGTGCAGTCTGTACAAATCTAAAGGCCAACGTGAAGAGCTATCGGTCAATTTAGCTACGGGCTTCCGGCCTAATTTAACTGGGTTAGTTTCGGTAAGATAAAGTTGTCCAATGTCTTACTTGGTAATAGATCTCCTTAACAGGAGGTAGGTGCCACAGTACAGATATTCTGTCACCAAGCAGTAGTGTGTAAACATTACTACTTTCCGGTTTGTAGGGTACTGCAG
Organism: Biston stratarius; assembly: GCA_950106695.1. NCBI lineage: Eukaryota > Metazoa > Arthropoda > Insecta > Lepidoptera > Geometridae > Biston > Biston stratarius. The sequence goes on along the minus strand of OX467106.1, from coordinate 4,418,087 downwards.
CAAGCGAAATTACAGACCAGTAACCGCCAAAGCAGCGATGCTCTGGACTTTGTTTTGTTACTCAAAGTACTGTGTATCGCTACCATGGTCATGTCCATGCATCATCTTTTACCACCAGGCGAGCGGCACGTTCATTCCATTATACATAAATTTAAAAAAATGTCTTTGTATGTCCCAGTTCTCCCAAGAGACAAAACTTCGCATCGTCAAATATTTTTTTAAGTGTTCTTAGAACATAATATTAAAAAAATATATATGATATATTTCCAGTCTGTAACAAGAAAATGTTTTTTCGTTTTTATTATTGTTCTAAATAAACTTCTCCTGATTCAGATAAAAGATATTGTCAAGCTAAAAAAACCTCACAGATATTTTTTTGTCTGACGGGCTACGTGTTGACCACACCTCACCTGATATTAGGTGATGCTGTGGTCGAAGACGGTAAACTCACCTAGCCTGGAATGGAACTAGCTCCCAAGTGTGATTGCCGCAAGACACCGTTAGGTGCTTGGCGGCAGATTTTCACCTTTAGGGTGGTAGCTAGCCAGTTGAGGACTAGAAATTACCCTACCACCATGCTATGGTTCCTTCATGATGTTTTTCTTCACCGGCAGCTAAAGTTCATTGTTGGGGATTGAACCCACGCTCTTCGGCGTGTGAACCGACCGCGCTAACTACTGAGTTTCTTCTCGCCCAATCATCGCTGCTACGACAGTTTAGTTTGGAGACCTTGTTACTGTCAATTTGAAGGTTCAGATTCTAAGGTACCCACATCTGTACCGTCTAAGTGCGCCGCTAGCTTTGAACGGTAACAGTTTGAAGGAAGTAGCCTATATATTAATGTAGGCTACCAACATACTAAATTTCATCAAAATTGATCCGGCCGTTTGAGCCTGAAGAAGCACACAAACACACTCACAAACTTTTGCCTTTATAATATAAGTGTGATTATTTCATAGTAAATATGGATTGTCGGCTTGAACAGGAGTAACCAAAATGTACACTAGCTCTAATACTATATAGCTCTTATATCATGCATGCGAACATTCTCCAACGTTGGACGTTGGCATTTTGGGTATTTCTGCATTAAGCTCAGTCTTGGTCTCATGTGAAGCGCTCTGGAGCTTTGGGAGGTTTAGTGGTTGGACTTAATTTTATTTCAGCGTTATTTCGGAGACTTTTGGAGATATTAAGTGCAAAATGTGCAGAATAAGTGAAAAATGTGCAGAATTATTTTCTTCCATAGTCTCTCTTGATATTCATGAATTTAAATAGACAAGACACGTCATTCAGCCCGATCTTTGGCCTTTTGGATTCAACTACTGCCAGCTGACATAGAATTTCGTCAGTTTAGTCACTCTATCTAGTCATACTATGTTTGCCAATTCGGTAGAAGAATACTTCTACCTCAGAAGTTATCGGTCCAGCGGCAATTATATTCAGCTGAGCTATGTCAGTGACTTTATTTCTCTGACGAATTACTATGTACCGGATACAACCTCTAATAGCCATTCTATTGCTTTGATTTTGTGGACTATTCCTACACAGTGCAGTGTATATGATTTCCGTAGGTCATAAAGGGTACAATGCACTGACAGAAAACTTTTGACTTGAGACTTTTCGGAATAGGTGACGTCATATTATCCGGAGACCGAACACGCTATCCACTGAGCTATCATCGCTACCAATCGCTACGAGTTAGTTGGAATGTATTATCATACTAGCTGTGCCCCGCGGTTTCACCCGCGCTAGATGCCTACGTCATAGTAGCATTATGCATGCAAAGTCTCAGCCCGATCGGTTTAAAATTGACAAAGTGTCATACAAACTTCCATCCCCTATTTATCCTCTTGGGGGTAGAATTAATCAAAATCCTTTCTTAGCGGATGTCTACGTCATAACATCTACCTGCATGCCAAATTTCAGCCCGATCCGTCCAGTGGTTTGGGCTGTGCGTTGATAAATCACTATGTCAGTCAGTCAGTCACCTTTGAGTTATATATGTTTAGATAGATAGATAGGTTAATGTTTATGTAAATGTATTAAAAAATTGTTTAGTTTAAGTCTGCCTCTGAAATTTTGTGTTTGATTTAAGGTATCAGGAGAAGCCATTGGTTTCCGAAATACAGTTAACATTAGTTCGAAGCCAATGGGTACATTTTAATATGTCCAAAGTTTATGGCAAATAAATTTATTTTGATTTTTTTGATGTAGAAGCGGATAAATACTATTTTATTCTATTAAGAGGGAAGAGGTAACGTTACCGCTGAATAATCGGAACAAGTTATCAGCCTTATCGTTAAAAGCGATCCCTTCCTGGACCCTTCATAGGATAGAACAAAACAAAATATTTCTATATTTTTATTTTTTATCGCTGACAGTCTAGGTGCTTGACCACAACTCACCTGATGTTAAGTGACGGTGTGATCTAAGATGGTAAGCACACCTAGTCTGGAATGGACTGGCTCTCAAGTGAGGCTGCCGGAACACACCGCTACGTGCTTGGCGGCAGATTTTCAACTTGAGGGTGGTAGCTAGCCAGCCGAGTACTAGAAAGTACCCTACCACCACGCTATGGTTTCCTCACGATGTTTTTCCTTCACCGGCAGCTCAAGCTCATTGTTGGGGTTTGAACCCACGTTCGGCATGCGAACCGACCGCTCTAACCACTGAGCTATCATCGCTACAAAAAAACACTACAACAAAACCCATGGTCGAGGTCTTTAGCACAATAACTCTGACACTGGGACTTTGCACTCAATCTAAAGAAAGAAAAAAAAAAGAAAGCATACATTTTTTACTAAACTAGACTTTAAGAAGTTGTCTCGCATGTTGCATATTAAATCCCTTTAACTAAACATCGCTCGACGAATAAACTGTCAACGATGTCGTGGCGACAAAATTTTCGCGTGTAAAAGCACTTTAAAATCATATTCGCGGCCAAGTTTGACTTTGTACTCGAACTTGTAAAGCATGTTCTCAACAAACTTATAAGTGAATGATAAGGTTTCAATTTATTACTCGTTTGTTAACGTAAAATTGGTTACGTTACTAAAAATTCTTAACACCTTTTTCATTTCAGTCAAGTTCAGAGTAGTTGTTCAGTACTCCACAAAAAGTAATATTTTGTTTAAAAATTAAGAACTTAGTAATGACACAATATTAAAACGGTTTAAGTCAATATTATTACTTAAACAAGTATAAATTTACAATTAAAAAACCGACTGTTGTCCTTAAGCCCAAACAAAGCTTTAAAGGTTTTAGGTATTATCGTTTAAAAATCAAACTACTGAACCAATTTTCATGAAATTTCGATGGGACCATCTGGGAAGATTAGCCTATTAAAAAAAAAACTCGAATCGGTTCATGCGTTTTCGAGTATTTGGGGAATATACATTAAAAAATAAAAAGATTACGACGAATTGAGAACATCCTCCTTTTTTTGAAGTCAGTTTAAAAAACCATTTTGGTATTTTTTTATGGCTGATAGGCTAGGTTTTTGACCACAGCTCATCCGATGTTAAGTGACGGTGTGGTCGAAGATAAAGCTCACCTAGCCTGTAATGGAACTGACTCTCAAAAGTTCTCTGAGCTCTCGTAGCCTGTCAGCCATAAAAAATAAAGTTATAGTAAATAACATCGTTTACTAAGAGACCAACAAAAAAACGTGGAAATTTTTATATTTTTATAAATTATACTTACACACATTTTAAACAAAAACAAAAATGAAATGTATACTTTATGATTATTTTATAATCCAGAATATAAAACCTAAGTTAAAGAAACTTAAAAAAATAAGGTTACACTTTCATTAGCAAATATAATCCAAGTTATACGTACAATGCCAAATATGAATTCAATTCCATATATCTATGATATCTTGTATAATAAAGATAATATATTACCAAAAGATTCGTCCCTACGTTCGAGTAAAAGTAATGCGCCGTGCCAAAATTCAATTTCAGGTGTCAGCCGAGATAAAGATTGTGCATAAATCAGTGATGTAATCCAATATTATCGTATTAGGGTAGATATTAATACTCCATTTCTGATGTTCGACGCGGTGTTGCCAAATTATGATCAGCAAAAGTACCGATATGAAGTTAACTATTATGTTTAAAAATCCATTGCACAAAATAAAATAAAAAACGTATTTATGGAATTTTTAAGTGCACAGTGCGCCTAAAGAAGTTTTCACTTCAATTAATGCCACTTTTTTCTCCACTCCGTTTTTTCGTTGATTAAAAAAGTTATATTAATTGTAGTGAAAACTTTTTTGGGCGTGCACTTTATTTTGTGGGTATTATATATAAATATTTATAAGTTTTATATATATATATAATAGATATAAATTTTTATATATATATAATAGATATAAATTTTATGTATCACCACGCATATCCTTTTGTATATTCATGTGTATGGTTCCAAAATGGAGCCCCAGAATTATTAATACTATTGCATTGAAAGTTTCCTTCAACAGGCAACACCGCCTAAATTACTTATTCTATTACTTCTGCGTGCGACCGAGCGGGTCGAATAAGATAGAGCATAAATACCGAAATTGATGATAAAATTTTAGTATTCATTCTTTACGTTATTATTTGACCCTATCAAAGAGATCCGTTAAGTAATGTTGATGCCATGTCTGTGGATACATTGTTAAATGAAATAAGACAAGGAAATAATGTAACTGTTTTACTAGAAGGACATTAAAACCTGATAAAAGATAGATGGCGCTAGTAACTCATAAAACGTACCGACGAACGGTTTGTTTGACAAAAACAAGACTTGTGTTTTTTTTCTTCTCTGTTGGCATCACATTTTGTTCATTTTACCAGTGCAGTATCAAATACTTTATATTTTCAAGTGTCTTATGATAAAATCAAGTAGGTAAAGAAGTCTTAGTCACAGTCCAAATCACATAAATTAAGGCACAGATAAGTCAGTGAGCTATAAAGCTCTTATTGCCTTTAAAATTAGGCCATACTGCAAAATTATTGTATGCCTGCGTAATAAGGTTCGCGATCTTATAATTTTTTGTTCATTGCTTTCGTCAGAACTTGAATGACAATAAGAGTTCATGGTACGAAACCACTCCATGCTCAAGTAATGTAACGGTGACTTTACTAGAAGCTTCTACAAGTCTTCTAAGTTTTAGAAACAACAGATGCAAGCTGAAGAGTTTAAAAAATAAAATCTATAACCCGACTGCGATTAAAACAGCTATAATTAAAGGAAAAAACTTTTTCAACCAATTTATTATTCTTAAATTTAAACATAATTTATATATCTTTGTCATCCTCTTTTAATTTCCTTTATTTTGACACCCTATTCGATAGGTTTATCAACGTATTATATTTCGCGCCAAAAATAGTTAACCTACCTAAGAACACTTGGGTTCGTAAGACGAATAATAAAGATGCTTCCATCCAACCGTTTGGAAGATACGATGTAATAAAGAAAACAAACATACAAGATACGTGCGAAAAACATAACCCTTCCTTGGCAGTCGGGTAAAAACACAAAAAAAATTGTGAGATGTAGTTCCAGGGATGTCGAAATTCAATAATTTAGTCGAACACTGGTTGAAAACCAAACAGGGAGATAAAAATTTGGTTCTTTCTTTGACGTGAAAACTTCTATCGCCGCGTTGAGCGATTTTTGGTAGAGGCAAAACTTATGGGTTCACGTTTCACTTCTGTCGGCAGTCCCTAAGACTAGCTGTTTTTTTTTTCTTGTGATCGTTATTGAGGACGACGTCCTTTCCTTTACTTGTAAGATGATGTAGGGTCTTTCTTAGGAATAATCACTTACTACAACTACTTCAAATCGTGGTTAATACCCTATTAAAGAGGGTGGGGTACTATTCTTACGCCGGCACCACCACAGCAAAGTTGCCGTGGTTGCCGTAAGAGTCGGCTAAGAGATGTAATCCTGAAGATGGGCAGCAGCGTCTTCCTTGAACAATCACACCTAACTGCGCTCGCCAACCCGCCTGCCAAGCGTGGCGAGTATTGGCAAAACCCCCCAGGAGGAGGTCTATGTATGTATGTATAGACGATCTATAGCTGATGATGTGTGTGTGTGATGTGACCCTATTAAATTTGTTAATATCTTTTTTTATGAACTTCCGGATATGTAGCTTTCTTCCCGATGATTTACTTCGCCATTAGAAGTCAGCTGCTATACGGACATAACTTAGAAAAGAGAGAGGTCCGCGCCCTGGGATTCGATCCCAGGACCTCCAGCTTGGAACCCAGACGGTATCCCAATAATCACACTAATATTATAAAGGCGAAAGGAGAAAGAAAGTTTGTGAGTGCGTTTGTTATTTTTTCACGCTCAAACGGCTGAACCAAATTTTGAATTTGATGAATTTGCTGAATTTTGATGAAATTTGGTATGGAGGTAGCTCACACCCCAGATAAACATATAGGCTACATTTTATCCCGAATAAATGTAGCGGGTGTACACTGCGACACGCAGATAGATCATATACAAAAAAAAAAACAATGAAAATACAAAACCTATATTTTTATTTATTAATGTCGAGGCATTTCGGCCATGTTGTAAAAAATCGTGAATCTAATGAATTTGATTTCTAGAACCATAGTACGAATCAAGAACTCACATTTTTTATTTGACTTTCAAGTAAATTTTTCTGTTGAGAAAATAATAAACGTTTTTTTAATATTCGATATAGAAATTCAATTACATCTCAAGATTTTTAAGTTTGAAGTAGCTGGGGCAAAGCTTAGAAAACTTGCTAAAGTATTTTTTACCGACCTCATTCAATATTCAAACTTAAAAAGCATCAAATTCTCCCGTAAAATGCAAGAGTAACTAAAAAGGATATTACTTTTCTCGTGAGCAGACAAGTTTTAGAGAAAATTAAATTTTAGAATTAATTTAAAGGCTCTTAGGAAATTTAAATTTAGAGCTATTTAGCCTGATGGTGCATTTCTAGAAAACGTTCTAACGTTTTATTTTTGGCTTGATTTTTCACTTGGGACATTTTGTTTATGATTGGCGTATTTTTAACAAATAATTTTAATAAAAGCTGTAATTACCTTCGTAAACAGCCCCAATTGGACTAACATTTTCATTGTTTTTTTTATGGTTGGCAGGCTACGTATTTGACCACAGCTCACTTGATGTTAAGTGACGGTGTGGTCGAAGATGGTAAACACACCTAGCCTGGAATGGAACTGGCTCTCAAGTGAGGCTGCCAGAACACACCGCTAGATGCTTGCCGGTAGATTTGATGGTAGCTTGCCAGCGAGTACTAGATAATACTCTACCTCCATGCTATGGTTTCCTCACGATGTTTTCCTTCACCGGCAGCTCAAGCTCGTTCTTGGGGTTTGAACCTACGCCATTCGGCATGCGAAACGACCGCGCTAACCACTGAGCTATCATCGCTACAAAACACTACGTTTCACGTTCAACGTAGAAAAACAAGGTTTAAAAAAAAAAAAAAAAACACGAATGCCTACCAATAAATGTTTATTTTTTAGGGTTCCGTACCCAATGTGTAAAAACGGGACCTTATTACTAAGACTTCGCTGTCTGTCTGTTCGTCCGTCTGTCTGTCACCAGGCTGTATCTCAAGAACCGCGATAGCTAGACAGTTGAAATTTTCATAAATTATGTATTTCTGTAGCCGCTATAACAACAAATACTAAAAACAAAATAAAATAAATATTTAAGGGTGGCTCCCTTACAACATACGCGTGTTTTTTGCCTTTTACATGGATAAATAAATAAATTAAAAAAAAAAACTATTCGAAATAGAGATAAAATCTATGAAATTATAATGATCAACTTTTCGAAGAGTCAGTGCATATAGAAAACCTTTGAAACGCTTTGTTCGAAATTCAAGTAGGTATTCATCGCAATTGTCATATTAATTTCCGCCGAGACTTAATTGAACATATATATTTTCTATAAACTAGCTGTTACCCAAAAATTCGTCTGCGTGTCATTTAACAAAAAGGTTTTTTCAGTACGCAGAATTTACGAAAAGTTACGATGTATTCCTTCCTTGGGGGGTTGGTGGTGCCAATACTCGCCACGCTTGGCAGGCAGGCTTTACATCCCTTAGCCGACTCCTACGGCAACCACGGGTAGAAAGGGTGGGGTACAATTCTTACGCCGGCGCCACCACGGCAAAAGATTCCTTGTAAAGAAATACCTCAATCTTTGGTAACCCAACTTTTTCCGGTATGAAAACTATCCCAGGTAATAAAATTTTATCCAAATCCAAATTTTATGCATAATTTAATTTTTTTGTGATTGAGTAACACATATCCAAACATACAAACTTTCACATGTATAATATTAGTAGTTTTTTTATATAAAAAGTATTCTATACGTTAATCCAGGTAATAAACTACACGTGTGCTAAATTTCATCCAAATCTGTTCAGCTGTTTTTGCGTGATTAAGTAACAAACATCCAAACATATAAACTTTCACATTTAGATTATATTTTATAGTAGGATTAGTTTTTTTTTTATGCAACAGTAATGAGATGAACGAGACGCTCTCCTGATGTTAAGATATAACGCCTGTCCATGACCATTGCAGCGATACACAGAACTTTGAGTAGTAAAACAAAGTCCAGAGCATCACTGCCTTGGCGCTCATTACTTTGAGACTAGATGGTTAGTCTCAACAGCCCTGTAATTTCGCTAGCTGCAGTACCCTTCAAACCGGAACACAGTAATGTTTACACACTACTGCTTAGCTGCAGAATATCTATAATATACATATATATTTCATCTAGAAATAGTATATAATCGACTAAGTTCCACATCCATGCTTCTAAATGCTTCTTGCATACGATGGTAATATTCAACATGTTTACTTACCTATAATATATTTTGCACCTAAATCAAAGCAGGTTAAGAGCGCACAAACTTGTTAGTGAATCGGCAACTTGAGACAAGTTATAAGTACTCTGTACCTAAGTTAGGCGTGCAACGTGTTTTTATTGAAAACTAAGTTTGAATTAGTGCTGAAACTAATCGTGGAAACTTGGCAGGATCCAAACTTCACGATATTGGGGGCAGACATCTGTTTCGGGCTTGGGTGGGCAAAAAAAACAGTACGAGTTTTTACAATGTTTTTCGAGTATCTCCCGCGACTTTCAACAAGAAATGTCAACACCGCCATCAGATGTCGTCAAAATGTCGACAGGTAATAAACTATATGTGTGTCAGATTTCATCCAAATCCGTTCAGCCATTATTGCGTGATTTAGTATCAAACATCTAAACATACAATCATATTTATGTATTGTATTCTTCTTCTTCAATCAGTCCCTCATTTCTGAGGATCGTGGTCGCTGGAACGTCATAGACGAACAATCTGCCTCCATCGTCTTCGGTCTTCTTTTACTTCTGGCATCGTAGCTTCTTTTACTTGGTTAGACCATCGTGTACTCTGTCTTTCGGTATTAACAATGACCAGCTTTTCAAGGCTGCACTACCCTCTTCGCATTATATGGCCGAAATATTACAGCAACGCTGTAGACATATGCAAGTCAAGTCTCAATCTCGAGTTGGGAGAGAACAGCTGTATACATTTGTGCGTTTGGCCATCCATTATATACGTAGCATTACGTTTCAAATGCATATATTCCTTGTCTCTCTCTTGCTCGTCTATAATATTAGTAAGATGATAAATTAGTCTGTACGAAGTGCGGATGTGTAGGAACTATTGTTTCTCAAAAGAAATAATTCAAAACTTGGCTAATCAACGCGTTTGTTGTTTACCTTCATTGGGCGGGTCTACCACTAACTGTATAAATTATTGGATAACTTAACCCATTGGTAATTTGGTACCGATGCCCAGTGGGGCTGTTGTTTTGTTAATTCCACTACATTAAGTAAGTGATATCTATTGATAAGCGGTGAAATTTGTTTATTGTACATTAATGTGAGTTTCATTTGTCGATAGATTAGTGTTTTGTTTTACATTTCTTTTTTTTTTCAAAAAGGTCTTTTGATAATTTACAGGTGTGTTCTCTAAATTTTAACTAATAAGTCTAAACAAGTGTTCAGAAAATGATGACAAAAGTTGCAAAAAAAGAATTAACAAAATTAGCGTGTTTCAATAAATATGTTTTGCCTCTAATTTTGAGAACTGTACTTATATTTTTATTATTTATCATCATCATCAGCGCGTTCCTGCGGTCTTTATTAGGTCGTCCATTCACCTTGTGGGTGGACGTCCTACACTGCGTTTGCCAGTCTGTGGTCTCCACTTCAGAACTTTGCAGCCCCATTTGCCATCAGTTCTGCGTGCTATGTGCCCTGCCCACTTCAACTTGCTAATCTACTGAGACATGTCGGTTACATTAGTTCGTCTACGGATCTCCTCATTTCTGATTCGATCTTGTAGGGAAACTCCGAGCATAGCCCTCTTCATAGCTCGTTGTGCTACTTTGAGCTTACCAAGAAGACACATAGCCAGAGACCACGTTTCAGCGCTATTTATTATTTATAATATTATACAATTTAGGCATAGTATATAGTCGTAGTTCCTTAAAAAAATAGAATAAGCTGCAAAGAAAAGCAAGTGTTTAGTGGTTTTTAGTTTTATTGTTTTCCATTATGTCCCACTATTAAGATACATTTTCGTTCTTGTTGTTTCGTTGTTGTGTCGCGTAAAGGGATCGTATGCTAATATGCTATGCTAATTTGTCTACATTATCTATCTTCTAAGCTATTTTCCTTTCTTTTCCCCGCCTATTCAAAGTCAAACCTCCCTACTTGCCAAATAAGCAGCGGCGCAAAGCTAAATATTTGAATCCCCAAACTCAATAAAAGCGCAACTTCAAAACATTGAATTAATTTTACGATTTTTGTTTCAGATGGATCGAGAATGTCTGCAAATAAAAATATTCCCTGAAATTTTATTAACAAGAAATTCAAGTCATGTCGCTTAAAAACTGCCCGTAAAAGTAAACATGGACAAGAATAAGAAAAAGAATCATGTGAACGGCAAATATAACAAAAACTGTAAGTCAGAAGCTTACAGAATCGAAGACGAAGTTGCGACATGTTGTTTTTGTATAAAAACCGAAGCCAGTAAAAAACAAACACTCGTCACTGGATGCGCAACAAATGCAGGGATATTTGTTTTATTACTGGGGTATACTTTGATAGGAGCTTTCATATTTCTGGCTATAGAAGGCAGCGCTGCAAAAGTTCATCAGAAGACCCTCGCAACAACGTCATACCAAGCTAATGAAAAATCAGTTGCTTTATCAAAACTCAATGGAACAATATCACAGGCCAGCGCAGAGCTACGATCGCAAACCGTCGAAAGTATTTGGGAAATAACTGTGTCCTTGAATATTTTGTATAAAGAGAACTGGACGAGATTAGCAGCTCAAGAGATTGCGAGGTTTCAAGAAAAACTGGTAGCCAGAGTAGCGGCTGACGTTTCAGCACAGTATGGGGCAAGGGCTTTGGAGTCTGCTCCTGCATTGGTAGTCGATGATTATGAATGGAACTTTGCCAAGGCGTTTCTTTATTCCCTGACTGTTCTCACGACCATTGGTAAGTATCCCTAGTTAGGTATCTATAAAGCTCAGAAGTTGGCGGTGGATGGAAGCAAAAAGTTGAAAATCAGACTGTCGAGTGGCGTGTCTGGGGAGAAGCCTATTTCTAGCAGTGGACTTCGATATGATGATCAAAGTTCAGAAACTACAATCGCTAATTTTGTTTTAAATGACGAGAAGTTAACAGATTATATTTATACATAATTTATATCACTAAGTTGTATTTTTTTAGGATATGGCAGCGTTGCACCCAGAACTGCGTTGGGTAAGGCGGTAACCATAGGATATGCCGTCATAGGTATACCCCTTACTCTTCTCTACTTATCTGTAGTTGGAGCTTTACTATCCAGGCTCGCCCGAAGCGTCTTTAGTCGCGCATTATGTTGCTGCCTCTGCACAAAATGTGGATACTGCTGCCTTGATGAACGAACCATGTCAAACAAGGAACACAAAGAGAAAGTAAGACGGCAAGATGATTTCAGAACACAGACGTTACATCTACAAGAGCCTTACTACGTCAGGTCTCCTTCTGGCACAATCATTTCGGCATCACAAGCTCACAACGCCAGCACAAATCCCGCCAAGGACAAATCGCAAAGTTTGAATTTTTTGAGAGACTGTGACTCTACGAGCTGCACTGATACTGATTCCAAACTTTCATTGCGCGGGTTTTCCATTTTGGCTCCGGTCGCTTTATGTCTTGCTGCAATTTTTGTCTACATATTTTTCGGTGCTCTGGTGTTGTATCAACTCGAAGGATGGAGCCCGATCGATGGAGTTTACTTCTGCTTTATGAGCCTAAGTACCATCGGGTTTGGACATTTGGCGCCAGGCGCGACTCAGAATAACGGCGCTTCCACTGGAACTATATGGTTTTGCTCCATCTACATCATGACTGGCCTAGCTCTCACTGCCATGTGCTTCAACGTCCTCCACGACGAGATTGTCCATCGACTCAGGCATCATGAGAAAGTTTTGAAGTCGACGCAAAAGGTTATGACATCAGAGTTCCTGCATAGAATGTCTTGACGAGACGAAAGTGGGAACTTATCCGATGAGACCATGTTGAACTCTGAAGGAGATTCTTTGCCAGAAGTTCTTCATCACGTCTCAGGTTCTAGATGTGAAGGCGGAGCAATCCGCCGAAGTGTATACACAGTTAGAGAGGAAAAAGAACCAGATAGAGTGACCCCCATGTAATTAGACTTGTGTTTTGATTCAAAGCTCAAATTATAATCGCCAAAAACTGTGTGTTTTAAAAACTGTAGATATTACGTGTGTATGATTGTAACAAGGATGTTTTAAAAAGTAGGGCATGGCGTATATTCTGATGTACCGAAAAACTATGATTGTCAATTTTGTTTGGCTCGATAAATGATAATAGATATACGATCATTGGATTGACTTAAAATAGTATAACTGACAAGTTTATTGCATATTGACTACCTATGTAGGTGCCTCAGTTTATATGTGACTGAGGCCATATCCAACTTTTTAAAGATCCTTGGTTTGTAATATGTTTATTCATATAGCATCCAAAGATGTAAGTATTGAAATGACTGACCATAATAATGTTAATTATTTTGTTTAGATTAAATTTAATAGGATCCCACTAGCTTTATTGTTAAATTCTCTAATCTTCAGTATAAATAATGAAACCTTTAGTATTAATAAAATCTTTTTATAGGCATTTTATTTGTACTTACAAGTTATTATTTTAATGTTAATAATGAATTAAATTTGTGAATGCCAAAATGCATTAATATAATAAAATATTTTGTTGTTAATGATATGTAAGGACACAATTATTGTATTGTATACCTAATTAAAATAACGTATCAAGTTTAAATCGTGTGAACTGATGTTGTGTAACAACTAGTTTTCACTTTTTTTTTTCAAGAATCCTTTTAATTTTTTTGTTTTTCTCATGTTGTAGACCCAGATTGGGATTTGAGTAACCCTACCTTATCGATTGCCAATTAGTAATATATTTTTGGTATCACTCATCGAATAGTACCTACAAAAATACAAGTAATTAGGGTTGTCTCATTCTATTTAGGAGCTTTTGGAATAAGGGCAGTTTTATTAAACATAAATAGATTTTGTAGGACACACAGCGCCATCTGACCTTAAACTAAGTAAAGCTTGGTACTATGGAAGTCAAATAACTGATAGAAAACTTATATATACTTTTTTTGTAAATATATAAATGCCAAGGCACAGAACAAACAATCTTAATATCGCAATATGTTTGTCCTGGATGGAAATCGAACCCACGCCCTATAGCTAGTAAAGCAGATACACTACCATGGGCTATTAGGGCTACAATAATTATAACCAGAAAAAAAAACACATGGACATGGACACACATACATATGGTTTCTGTGGATTTTTGTTATTTGTGTGTGGTAAAAATCCTAGCATTTCGATCATCTAAAAATTTTCTGATGCTTGGTGCTGACAACCCTTTTTTTATTAATAGACCTACAAAGCTATCCAATGGCATTATAATCAACTAGCTGCGCTCCGCGGTGTTACCCTCTATTCCCACGTGAACACTATAATTTTGTCGGGATAAAAAGTAGCCTACGTGTTAATCCAGGGTGTCCAGTTGGTCCATACCAAATTTTATCAAAATCGGTCCAGCCGTTAATCATGAAAAAGTAACAAACATACAAACTTTCGCCTTCATAATATTAGTGTGATATTTGTATAATAATTGAAATAAATCAACTCGATTTTTCGAATACTAAGCAATCATAGAATGAGACAACCCTAATTTTCGTTTTGATAATCTATGAGTGTTAATGAATGTAATTGTACTAATTGCTACTACTTGGTACTCGATCGATAGAGGTAAAATGTTTCTTTTTTTAACCGGTCAATTTGATACCAGTTGATTGTGTGAAACTACTTAATTCGTATTTATGTGTAAAATACACTTTTGTAATAGAAAAATAAAAACGTTTAAACAAATTTTTGTTATAATTTATTTGTAATAGTTTTATGTGGTATAATTGACGTAGGTGACGTCGTAAACGAAAACGAAACGGAAGTGGAGTTAGGCAGGACATGTTGCCAGGCAGAGTGTGGCATGTGGAGTAAAACGTTGACGGATTGGTGGCTGCGAACCGGGAAACAAAGCTTCACCAGCTCGTCGAGTCGACGACATCGTAAAGGTCGCGGATCGAACCTGGATAAGGGTACAGGAACGGAACGAGTGGCGTACAAGAAGAGAGGCCTATGCGCAACAGTGGGCTATTACGGGCTGAACATGATGATTAATTGTTGCTTCGTACCAAATTTCAAGATTCTGACTTCATTCTCCAACTTGATACCTCCACGCGTTCCTGAGAAAAAGGCTCTTGACAGACAGACGGACGGACAAAAAAGTGATCCTATGAGGGTTCCGTTTTTTTCTTTTAAGGTAAGGAACCAATTATCAATACGCGTTGGAAATATCATGTGTACTACGAGTAGAAAGTCAGGCCTCAGGTACTTCTTAAACTACACGCAATATTAGCGATATTTCTTAAAACATTTTCCATTTTTTTTTTTTATGTTTAACAGGCTAGGTTTGATCATAGCTCACCTGCTGCTAAGTGACTGTATTGGTATAAATTGGTAAGTACACCTAACCCGGAAAGGGAATAAGCTCTCAAATTTCAAGTGAAACTGTCAGAATTGAACACACCGCTAAGTGCTTGGCGGTGCTTTAATTTGTGGGTAGTAGTTAACCAACTAAGTACAAGAAAGTATGCTATCACCATTCTATGGTTTCCTTCACCGTTAGCTCAAGATCACTATCGAGACATAATAAGACTGTTTTTCCAAACCTTAACAGAAATATTGCTAAGAAACTATTGAAACCTTTTTTAATAGGCGTTATAACCGGTCATTGCAATTTGAATAGTCACTTGTAGAAACTGGGAGCCACGGATAGCCGGCTTTGTCGTGGCTGCCTTCAAGAGAACGGAACTGCTGAGCTAGGATTGCTACTAGATTGCATGAGGCAGGTTCATCTACATCCATGTCACCGCAAAGTCAACACCTCCATCTCTTCCACTGGAGCTACTATGCCAGCGACCCAGAGCATCGCTCCGGTACTCCAATGAGCTGGGTTGGCTCGGGTAGATGCTATAGGGGGAAATGCACAATACACCCCAAGCGGGACGTCAGTGCAGAACTTTTCAATAAGATCCACTTTTGGGATTTGAACCAACGCCTTTCGACATGTGATCCAGGTGGTCGAATCACACATAACCACCGAGCTACAATCCTTATACTGAAGGACCTTCAAAAGAAAAGTTCGATGCATCAAACCTCATACAATATACAACTCAGCAAATAGAGGATTACGGAAGTTCATCTTCCTTTTATTTATCAAAGGGTTCAACGTTGTTTATAATTCAAGGGCTGTTATTGAAACCGGGACGTTTTTCGTCCATTAGCGGGCAGAATGATGGGGAAACGACTTTTATGAAATTGTTTTTGTTGCCAGACTTTAGCAGGTTTGGTTTTTAATGAAACGAAATAAAAAGAAATTTATTTGACTGTAGGGATGGGATCAGAGGTGAAACGTTCCGAATGCCTTCAAGTCGCGAGTGAATCGGTATGTTCTAGACTAGCGTTCTCCATTGTAGACCGCATCTTTACTTAACATTAGACGAGATGGTGATCAAACGCAAGCCTATCTTCTATATGGTTTTATAAAAAATTGATGTGAAAATCTGAAAAAAGTGATGTGTTATTTTATTTACAAATGATTCAAAGGTAGTTTATAATATAATAGTGAAAGTCAACATTTTATAACAAGCTTAAATAAGAAAATTAAAAATCAAGAATGACACCAAAAAAAATTCACGTAATATATTTTATTAACCAGTGTCACTCAAGATGATGTAAGAATTCTAACGATACACTATATTATTCAAATTTGTTCAGGCGTTGAAAAGTTATGGTGGAATAAAAAATCTCACATACATACATAAATGAACCCTGAAAACATAATACAATTTGATATCTAATAATATCTCCGGATATTATACGTGGTCCTTCGAGTCAGAATTCTAAAATTTACAAAATGCATCGCAGCTTAAAATGTTCATCTGACATCTATAATAAGTATAGCAGTGCACCTGGTAATTCTGAAAAGCTTTTTGAGCTTTCCGTATTGCTCATTTTCAGATATTGCACCTCGTTGTAGCAATTAAATGATTAATGTTGTTTTGCGCCACTTTTCTGTTTGTTGGTGTGGAAAACACGTTATTGATCATTTTGTCCAGTTGGCAGCTTCAATTTATTTGCAATTGAAGCGCAATTTTTTTCTTTTTACTCTGCTGCTAAGTAAGGGCTATATTTTTCGCGCGTATCTTGTATGTATGTAAATTTCTTTATTACCTCATATCTTCCAAACGACCGAATGGATTACGATAATTAAGGTATCGTTAGATTTGTATCAATAACTCAAGTGTCCCAAGGTGGTTTAAAAAAAACAAGATGGTGGATTTCTAGCGCCAAATAGTAATACGTTTTAGAAATATAACCAAACCTGTCAACTAGTGTATCTAACTAACTAAAGGAAATGAAAGGGGAATTACAAATATATATTGAAGTTATATGTTTAAATTTAATTAGGAATAATAAATTGGTTTTTTGTGATGATTTAGTTTGTCACACCACCTTCGATCCGATCGCGCTAACCATCGAGCTGTCATCGCAACAAAGTACTATATAGTTTAGAGCTGGATTACTCTGTGTCAAATGTCCTACGATAATTATCTTGACCCGTGGTGGTGCCGGCGTTAGAATATTACCCCACCCTCTCTACCCATGGTTGCCGTAAGAGTCGGCTAAGGGATGTAATCCGGAACATGGGCAGCAGCGTCTTCCTTGAACAATCACACCTAACTGCGCTCGCCAAAACGAGTATTGGCAAAAAACCCCCAGGAGAAGGCCAGCAGTGGACGTCCTATGGCTGATGATGATTATCTTGTTCACTGGTTGAAGACGTGGTTACACCGTTATAGTAACATGTAGATCCAAGATTTAAACCACCATCACTTTTGGTAGTCCATACAAAAACCCACAACACAGTACATAAATACTTATGATATATTATTCATGTACCCTTGCAAGCTTTTAAGACTCCCTTTATAGTTCCAAAAAGGCGGCACTTACAACTGACGGCAACCCTTCAACCGTAATAGTCTCGGAGACCATCTCATTATGTAAAGCCCTACATATACATACACTGACGTTGGGGGGAAACAAAGCGCATTTTATATTGGGCCACAATCGAGACGATTTGTTAGAATTGGCCTTCGATGAAAATATGTTTGACATATTAAGTTTACAGAGTCTGTGAATAAATAAATAAAAATAATAAATGTCTTAGGACATGTCACACAGCGCCAAACTAAGCTTGCACTATAAGGACCAGATAAATGATAGAATACTTATATACTTCTTCGTACATCATCATCATCTCAGCCGTAGGACGTGCACTGCTGGACATAGGCCTCCTTCATCGACTTCCATAAAGAAGTTTAGAAGAAGAAGGATGGAAGCGGCTCGCATCCAGCGCGTTCCTGCGGTCTTTATTAGGTCATCTGTCCACCTTAAAGGTGAACGTCCTACGCTACGCTTGCCGGTCCATAATCTCCACTCCAGAACTTTGCAGCCCCATCGGCCACCAGTTCTGCGTGCTATGTGCCCTGCCCACTGCTACTTCAACTTGCTAATCCGCTGGGCTATGTCGGCTACTTTAGTTCGTCTACGGATCTCCTCATTTCTGAATCGATCTCTTAGGGAAACTCCAAACATAGCCCGCTCCATAGCTCGTTTTGCTACCACAAGGTGGACAGACGACCTAATAAAGACCGCAGGAACGCACTGGATGCGAGCCGCTTCCAACCGGTCTTTGTGGAAATCAATGGAGGAGGCCTATGTACATTGCACAGCAGTGGACGTCATACGGCTGATGATGACTATGACTCGACTGGCTAGCTACATACCTCTAGTAGAAAAACTGCCGCCAAGCATCTGTTCCGGTAGCCTGTAGCCAGTAGCCAGTAGCCAGTAGCCAGTAGCCAGTCGCCATTCCAGCCTAGGTATACACACCATCTTCAATCACACCGTCACTTAACACCAGGCGAGCAGTCAAACACCTAGCCTGGCATAAAGAGCAACACGAAAGTGTTCACGGTATGTATATAGTTTATTTCCGCTTAACAGTTTTTTTAATTGTTGTCGGGTTAGTTAAATTTCAATTTTCATCACTGTTGTAACTGAAACAACTATGTAGCGGAAATAAACTAAATATATACCTTGAACACTCAAAATGAACTTCCGCAAAGTATCAATTAATTATCTTAAACACGAAAAAAAAACTATTACATAACAATTTATAAAGAATTTATTGCAGCAACAGTATAACAGCATTAACTAACAAACTCTGTAAAGTAAGTTATAATAACTGTTTTACACAATAATAACATAATAAAACTATGCCCAACACAATCTGACAAAGCCGGTGCATAATAAATAAGTGGGCCAAACCCAACCGTCTGTGTTGCCAGCCACATTTTATGAGCTCATGGTACTTCGCGGTGGGAATATTTTACCGATAAATATCTCTTAAGACGTTTCCCTTCTGTTTATCGTAAGGATTCCGCTGATTCCTTAAAGAGTTTTTCTCTTTTAAACCGCTTTCGACGGGAACATTGTCTTGAGATTGCCAGATAGGATTTTTTGTTTTGCTCGGGGGAAAATAAGAGACATATTAAAGCGCAAGTTTAAGCAAATTGGTGATTTTTAAACTGTGCAAGCTTAAGGTAATGTCATTGTCAAAAGGAGAAATGCTGTGTTTACCTTTGTCGAGGTACTTTGGGTAAACGACGATTGTCGAGAAAATTAGAAAGGACAGGACGCTAATGTTTACATTTTGGGGGCGATTTTGCTGCTAACTAATATATAATGGTAATAGTATGGAATTTGGATTTTATTTAAAAGATCGCAAATCTTATTGCATTAAAAGTAAATAGGTACCTGATAATAAGCTATGATCAGAATGCTAAACCGTGTTCGTCATAAGTAACAAATATTTTTTCTATTGCTGTTATATATGCGGCGGTGCGACAATCCAGACCTAGATTATGTTTTTTAGACGCAGCCATTACGTTTAAGCAAGCGTTAGCCATGGAATATTCTAAACCGGAGTTAACTATTTGCTGTTCATTAGCTCCAGCAATCATAGACTGGAACAGTTTGGTTGGCTGCACCTTTGCGTTTACATTCGCCCCTTTTAGAGACTGCTCCACCGAGTCTAATAGCGCGGTATTAGAGTCCCTCCAGAACTTAATGCTGAGTTTTCCAAAACTAACGTGGTTGAGGTTTTTGAGGAACTCGAAATATGACACGGTGACTCCGCCAGCGTTAGTCAGCAAGTCAGGGAGGATAAGGACACCTTTCTCACGGAGAATGGAATCAGCCGCCGGCGTGCACGGACCGTTTGCCCCCTCGGCAATAATCTTTGCCTTTATTTTGGGAGCATTCTCGCTGGTCACAGATTTCTCCATCGCTGCTACGACAAGAATATCACACTGTGTGAACAAAACTGCATCGCGCTGTGTCTCTTTGGCCCCAGGGAACCCTTTCACTTTGCCTTTGTTTTTACTCTTGTATGCTAGCAGCGCCCAAGGATCGATCCCATCTTTGTTTTCAAGAGAGATACCTAGTTCCACGATGCCTATGATTTTAGCACCATCATTGTGTAAGTAGACAGCTGCATAGCTGCCCACATTCCCGAATCCTTCAACTATAGCTGTTTTACCCTTGATTCCTGGTTGAAGTCCGGCAAGGCCAGCCCAGTAACTATCGTCAATGAAGGTACGTATAGTTAGGTAGACGCCGCGCCCCGTTGCCTCTACGCGCCCGTGGATACCGCCGCCGTTAATAGGTTTGCCTGTCACGCAAGCAGATGCGTTTAGGTCTCTATAACCTAAAGTCTTGATGTATGTATCGACGACCCAAGACATCTCTCGACCTGAAGTGTTAACATCAGGCGCTGGCACATCAATACCCGCTCCAATAAAGTTTTTCTTAGCTAGTTCTAGCGTGTACCGCCTTGTTATTCTCTGCAGCTCCGCGACAGTGTATTTTCTGGGGTCTATTGCTACTCCTCCTTTTGCACCTCCGAAGGGTACGTTGGAGCAGGCGCATTTGTATGTCATGAGAGCAGACAGTGCCTTCACTTCTTCGAGGTTTACTTCGTCTGAATACCTGATACCTCCTTTGCAGGGCAGTCGGTGGACACTGTGCTGTGAACGATACGCGCGCACGACCTCATATTCGCCACTCTTCCTTTGCAATGGAAACTCAAACTGAATCACTGAATTGCAGGAACCCATCACCTTTAAAATTCCCGCCACTCTCAGAGCTCTTTTCTTATCTGACAAATGCATGTGCTTCTTTAAGTGCTCTATTAGGGACGGTTCCACCACTTTCACTGCATGATGGTAAAAATACTCGACCATGCGAAAGAAGCTAGGGTCTGGACTTTTGCCGATTTCTACCAGATGAGCTGGAATATCATAGTCTCGTTTGAATATTGGGAATAAACCATCTGTCTTCTTGCTAAACACAGTTCTCAGTAAAAAGTTTCTACTCGAAAACATTTTACATGTAAAATAGTTAAATCGACAGTAAATATTATTATAAAGAAGCACAACCTCTATGCACTTTTAGAAAAATCTTTGCAAAGCGTATCTAAAATATTATGTAGATTATCGAAGTACTTAATTCTTAAAAATTCACTCCGAATCCGAAATCAATGATAATATTTTAACAGCTCAAAAATGTTACGAGCTTTCTGTCAAAACCCCAATTGTTTACAAAAGAAGTTTTGTATCTGACTACATACCACTTCCAAGGAGATTTACATTGCTATAGCAGTTATACCTAACTTCTACGAGTAAGGTAACTTTTATTTAAATTCTATATTACTAAACTTTTGAAACAGATAAATTTTAAACAGAAGAAAACTAAAAGTGTACGTTAGACTTGATCAACGCATCGTACATCAGACCAAGACTACGTAAATATGAATGTTTGTTTATATGAATGTTTTTTAATTCAGATGGCTGGATGGATTTCAATGAAAATTTTAAACAATTCAATTTCGTAGAATCCGTTCTTCGCTAGTTTTTAAAATAATATACAAAATTGACATATATCTAATTGTCATAGTTCGCATCAATTTTTATTGACAGCCCTTAAATAAATTAATAATAATAATAATACCTATACACAACACATAGGTACTTATACACACTCTCTCATACACACATTCACTCCCCTGCACACCCCTTATAGACTTGTGACGTCAGACTCCCACGGTCTATTGAGGTCGATAGGCTAGTAGGAATGCGCTATATCGATCATGAGCGAGTTTATACTCCGACTCGCACTTGGCCGATTTTCGGATTGCTGTGACCATAAACTTTTTGAGTTCTGGATCCGCGTCTGGCGCAAAGCCGGGGTATACCGCTAGTGTTCTATAAATAGGCATTATCTTAGTGAATAAATTATATAATGTTATGATTGTTAATGAATCTGGATTACCACAAGATCCCGAAATTAATTATATTTAGATTAAACAGTTTTGATTATGAACTGATAAATTAATTATTAGTCGTTTAAACAAACGAGTTTCCAATTCATTCAAAATTAATTACTAATGTAATATTAATTATACCTACATTACTACAAAAATATAACACAATACAATAACTAACTAATATATTGTACACAAACACACTATATTAATATTGTAATAACTCCATATCCATTAACAAACACGACTGCTCCGTCAGTTCATTTGAGCTGTAGGGTGTGGGTTCGATTCCCACCTAGGATATTTTTTTTTTTTATGGCTGTCTGGCTAGGTTTTGACCACAGCTCACCTGATATTAAGTGACGGTGTGGTCGAAGATGGTAAAGCACAACCTGGAATGGAACTGGCTCTTAAATGAGGCTGCCGGAACACACCGTTAGATTCTTGGTGGCAGATTTTCAACTTGAGGGTGGTAGCTAGCCAGGCGAGTACTAGAAAGTACCACCAGGATTCCGTACCTCAAAAGAAAGAAACGAAACCCTTTTAGGATCACTTTGTTGTCCGTCTGTCTGTCTGTCTGTCAAGACCCTTTTTATCAGCAACGCGTGGAGGTATCAAGCTGAAATTCATACCAAATACTCAGGTCTACTGTCCCTTAGAGCTGTGAAAAAATCAAACTTCTAAGCCAACGCAATCAAAAGATACAGCCACTAATGCTGTAAATTTTTCGATTTTTTTTTAAATTCGACACTCGCAAGGGAATCATAGCCTACAGGGTACTTCCCGTGAACTCAGAATCTTGATATTTGGTACGAAGCAACGTCTTATAGCGTAGATAAAGGAAAATTGCGAAAAGCATAAATTACCATTTAAAAAAAAAAAACATAACTTTTACTTATATACCTACAGGTTTGTACAGAACCCTCGGTGCGCGAGTCCGACTCGCACTTGGCCGTTTTTTTCCTTAATAGGATCATATCACGTAAGAATGAGCTTATATAACAAAAGGAGATGAAACGTTTCATTCAGTTCATTGTATCAATTTTGGATACCTTTTGTATTCCCAACGAATATGTATTCCTTTGAAAGATTTATTCTGCTTGAAAGCTCAAGATATAACCTTAAAAGCAAACATCGAATACCTACCTCAGAAAATTTGTCAAAACTTATATAATTTAAATTTGTAGGTACCGCAAATCACTGCAGGTAGCAAAATGGCTTCTCAAAAGGTACACTTTTTTTAAATAAATTCAATCTTCTATGACTTTGACGACTATTTTAAAAAACATTATTAAACTTCTAGTAAGTATTTTTTATTTATTATTGACATTTTATTATTTTGACATCACATCGCACATCATCAGCCATAGGACGTCCACTGCTGGACATAAGCCTCCTCCTGGGGGGGTTTTGCCAATACTCGGCACGCTTGGCAGGCGGGTTGGCGAGCGCAGTTAGGTGTGATTGTTCAAGGAAGACGCTGTTGCCCATCTTCCGGATTACATCCCTTAGCCGACTCTTAGGGCAACCACGCAGAGGGTGGGGTACTATTCTTACGCCGGCACCACCACGGCAATGATGTGGCATCTGTCAACAGGAAGGGTGTAAAATTTCAGTAACTAAATTTGACCCAAAAACAACATCAAAAAACAGGACAAGCTAAATAAAACCGTTTAAAAAAGTAAGAACCTTACCAGTAGATTACTGTCATTCAAAAATCTATTTGAATCACATAATACATACGAATAAACAAATTGCTGTTAATGTTATCTGCAATGCTGTCATGTATTCTCGCAACACCAACTGACAAAGTTGCCTCAGCAATGATTTACGATTCAAATTTTAAGCCAAAGATTATTTTCTTTTTAATCTACAGAAGTGAAACACTGTATATTTTTTTAAGTAAAAATAATAACGAACAAAACGCTCTCTTCTGACCATGACTATTGCAGTAGAATCCAGAACTTTAATTAAACAAAGTCCAGGGCATTGCTGATTTGGCGCTTATTACTTGAAACAAATGGTGGTTAATCTTAAAAGTCCTATGTTTACACACTACTGCTTGGCAGAAGAATATCTGATACATGGTTAGTTTCAACAGCCCTGTAATTTTGCTAACTTTAGTAACCATTTAAAGTGTAACAGTAATGTTTACACACTACTGCTTGGCAGCATGATATCTGGTATTGCGGTGGTATCCACCTAGCAACATTCTACTAAGAAGATCTACCACCAAGCTATCTAATGAAATAAAATATTTATGCCCAGTTTACCTATTAATATGTCGATACTAAACTTAAAAATTTAAACTTAAATCTTTTAATAAAATTGGGGATATTTTTGGCTAACTGGCCATTGCAAGCAACTTTCTTACATTCTATTTTGCGATACTAATAAAAATACCAATGCTTTTAAATTTTCGATTCAAAACTCACCGATTACCTAAGATGAATAAGGAAAAAGATTTAAAAAAACATAAGATTTTAAAAGAAACTATTTATTGTAGAAATATAAAATTTGGACTCAATGTTCCTCACGTACCCCAACAAGATCACAATAAGATTTTTTGAAATTTGATTCCTAAGATGATGGCGAAATTGGCTGATTTTTTAAAAATTCAATTCCTAAAATGGTAAAATAGACTTTGTATGCAATTAAAAAATACATACCAAGCTACATTGTTCAACAACGATTTGGAGCAATAGCGCAAGTATTAATAGAGGACGAAATAGGTATCAAGAATATTCGACTTGTCGTTTCTGTTGTCATAATCTTTGATGAGTTTACAGTTCATTGACGGTTGTGTATACAATGTTATTAAGGTATTGGTATCGTTACTTTTGAAACGAGCTATATCATTAAATTTACGCTTAAACACGAATCTTACGTTACAGAACATAAATTGAAATGCACTAAGCACTGTTAAGTATTTACTCATTTGCGGGCTGAGGGGCTACACCTAAAAGTTCAGATTTTCATGTTCAGTGGCTTAACTTTTTCCGACACTTTCAACAATTATCATCATATTTCAACCAGTTGAACCTTGACAAATTATATATCTAAACATTCCTCGTGAATCTCTCTATCTATTGGTGAAACTCGTATGATAATCCGTTCAGTTAGTTTAGTTAGTTAGTTTATCGCGTACAGACAGACAGACAGACAGACGCGGCGGACGACTTTGTTTTATAATACTTACAACTTAGTTTAGCTACACACAACTTTGGTATAATTCTACCCAGCGCGTATATCGATGCTATCATTAAAATTATTGTCCAGCAATAAATACTGCTGACCAATAATCGCTTGATTTACCGGATAACTGCAGTTGAGGCAGATAAATCATTGAGAAGAAAATTTATTCAAACATCTCCATCCCGATGAGGTCGTACTCGCAATACTCGCTGTATTAACGATATAAAGGATTACACGCAAAGGTTGTACTAAGCCAAAAGCAAGGAGGTAGGTACTTGTCTTTTCTTCAGGGATTGTACGTTTCCAGAAATCGCTCAATGTTAGTGTGTATGTTTTTGTCTGAATGTTGGTACAAAGTACGTTCATAATCCACAAATGTCATTTTTAATACGTCGGATATCATTCGTCGGATACAATACTTCCACGTACGCATACAGTGGTCCCCTAAACCCTGATTGATCACGCTGAGTTTGATGTATTTTTAATTTGATCTTATTTCCATATATATTTTGCTTTGCATTATTTTAAGTATTAGTATATATCTCTATTTGAACGTTAGTCTATGTTATACTTAGTGTAGTGTGTGTGTGTTAGTGTATGTTAACCTGATCAGATGCTTATTTAATTTTAAATTCTTATTATAAACTTCGCTTTCTACTTTTTTCTGAATCAATTCCATCCTAAGGTTGCCTGGATTGATTTTAGCGCTAAAGCCGCCAATTGTTACAATAGTAAATTTTTTCTGTCGTAAATACGACAGAAAAAATCTTTGGTGTAAACAATAAGTAATTTATCTATCTATCTACCCTGTGTACTTAGTTGTACTGACACTTTATCCTTCATAACTTTACCTCATACGCTTATACAAAGTTATCATATATAACGAAACTCGAACGTCTTGTTTCTTCTCTTTTAAAAGTATTCCTGTAATATATTGCGTTTATTCCTAAGCAATTAGGGTTGGGAGTAAATATTTATAGATTTATCGATACAAAAATAGTTATCTATATCGTTATATAAATCTCACAGATATTGTCATCTGACATTGTGATGTAATAAAAATAGTTTTTTTTTTTAACATAACATTTATTACGTATCTGCTTAATAATCATTTGTTGTAGTAATTTTTTTATATATTTTTTCACTTTGTAAATATCCTTGAGTTAGTTTAGTTCAATTTGCTATATTATCGAAAAGTATCAGAATGTAAATGTAGTAAATATTTTTATTTAATTTTTTGTCATAATGTATAAAAATTGCTTGTATAAAAATGTATTGATTTAATTGAAGCAACGTGGAGAGGGCGCTAACGCTAATACAAAAAAAAATTAAATCAAAAATCAAAATTAATTTTTTCGGTCATACATTTTGGACACATACAAATACAGGTGTCAAGTTTAGCGGAAGAAAATGAACCATTCATTATTTATATAAAGGAAGGTAAAAAATATGTATTTTAAATCATTTTCATGAAACAAATAATATTATAATATGTATGTATAATCTCATTCAAAAATTTATAATTTTTCACTTAAACAATTTCACGCAGTTATCGCAAACAACCTCGTACGTTATGAAATACATAAATTTATAAATAATATATCGATATGTACCACATCCCTACGTATATTGCTGTTATTTCCACACTATAAATATTTATTGTATGGACCTTCTCCCATTGTTTATTGGTGGCGATAAGATACGACATTTTGGAGTTACTTTGTTGAAGTATAGTCGTTTGGGACGGAAAAGTAGTTATAACTATTTTCGGACATGAAAATTTGTTTATGAATAAAATATTTTTATTAAAGTACAATAAATTGGCTTTGAATTGAATTGTGTTTCTTTGCGTTCGATATAAAAGAGGTAGAAGATTAACTCTACGCTAGCTTATTTTGTATTTTTATATTATATTTTGTATCTAAATCTCATAAATTGGAAAACGCATTTTCCGAGTTTTAAATTTTGCATACAAAAACATAAAACAATCAAAATAATGTACACAAATACGGTCGCACGGATGGGCATGACAGAACTACAATTTTTCTAGTTAGTTTGTCAACAACAATTTAAAATTTCAAAAAAATACGACACCTGTAACAGAATACCAAATTTCGACTATATCAGTACAGTGGAAAATACTTACATCCATCATTACATATTGATTAGAAAGGGCCTGATTATCCTCAAACGTTTGAACAATCTTTCTTGAACACTTTCCTTATAGTAACCTTTCATAGAAAAAGTAATCAAAAATCAAATCGCTTTAAGCTACGACGCCACAAAATGTTTACGTCGGAGGTTAAAAATTAGACGTAAAATAATATAAGCTTATCAAAGCTTAATGAAAAGTTCCGTATAAATCAAACAAAAGATAAAATGGTGCGATATCCAAAGCAGTTAATTTAGGCAACGTTTAGTTTTAATTGGACAATAAAAAATGAGAAGCAAAAGCAATATTTCACAACGAAAATAATAATGCTATCTTCAAACCGATCCTTTACCTCTGAGCTCTATCTCAGGGTGTTAGTTTCTCCGTTCAATTATAAGAATTTACTGCACCCTAGGGTTGTCCGACAGACAACGTGGCGTCAGGGTTCGCACGAAAATTGTACCTGCTTTCTGCAAGGAAACTAAGCTTATATAATGTTCATTTAGTTGTCTACTTTCGGATGATGTTTTGTGAATTTAATTCAGTTTTATGACTACCAAGCAAACGCCGAAAATAATGCAGGACTGCGGTGAAATGTGGAGATAAATTATATGCTGAATTAGCATATAGTCATAGAGGTGATGAATGAAGTTTCATAATAACTTATGGGAAAAAGGTTTTAATGGACTATTTTTTTACCAATGCTCAAGTCAGTCAGTCAGTCCTTCCACCACCTTCTTTAGGATGGCGTGGTGAGATTTGGACTCGAGGGTTTCTTCTCTTTGTCAAAGCCACGGGCGTTTCTATTGCTCGCCGCGAGTGGCACAAAGTCTACAGCTGCTTCTCAACGGCATTTAAATTGCCGTTTTAATTGTTTTTTTTTCAATGCTCATGTGTTCTTGTGTCTTTTGTAAGCAAAGTTTAATTGTTATGTCTACTCTTGTACATGTTATGTCATTATCTATTTTATTATGGAAACTGACATTGTCTTGACACATTTTCGTTTTATTTATGCTCACATGCATGTTTTATGGGAAACTATAGTACTCCGACTATAGTTTCGCGCGCGTTGTCTCAGCTTTGTTCCCATGTGGCCGAAACTATAGTCGCAGTTTCCGATATAATTAAACGTGAGTTATCCCCCATAAATAAAACGAAAATTATCTATTTGTACGGTATATTGATTTTTTAAATGATTTCCGGATAGTTTTCACTAAGATTTGAATTGTATGTACCTATAGTATGATCTGATCAGGACAGTTCCCATATTTTGTTAATATTGTGTACAATATAATTATTGAAATTGGTATGCGTTTACTTTCTTTTTTTGACGCTTCAAGAGATTTTACCAAAAACTTTATAAACCAAAAGAGAATTAATGGGTTACTTTTGCAACTAAACTTAATGCGGTTATTTAAGTTAAACTTTCAGCTCATATTATATGTAGTTTGTTAACCGAAGTAGAGTTTACTCTGTTTGAAGTTTTTTTTTTTTTATTGTCAATCTTGTTTCGGACTTTTTAGCGCATTACTTTTAAATTACCCCACTTACTACCCCACTTACCCCACCCCACTGCCAAGAAAGGGTTGTGTTTTTCGCGCATATCCTGTACGTAAGTAAATTTCTTTATAATCTCGTATCTTCCAAACGGCCGAATTGATTACGACAATTGAGTAAAGTGTGGTTTTTTTATTTAAAAAAAAATAAGATGATAGATTTTTGGCGCGAAATAGTAATACGTTAATTTAAAAAAAACCTATCATGTCGGGTATCTAAATAAAGGAAATTACAAGAGGATTACAAAAATATACTGAAGTTATATGTTGAAATTCAATTAGGAATAATAAATTTGTTTAAAATGTTTTTTTCCTTTAATTATAGCTGTTTTAATCGCAGTTGGGTTTTTGATTTTTTTAATTATTTATTTTATATTATTAAATATTGTATCACTGGCTGTATATTGTACACGCAAGTAGAAAAAAAAAAATACTTGTCCCCTTATAAAGACCAAGTGATAGGAGCGGTTAAGCGCAAGCAATTCGAACGTGAGATAGAGTTCGGATGTAAGCCATTCCGTTTCTCAATAAAAAGGGCGTCCGCCTATAAGTTAACTCATTTATAGTTCTTCACAGAATAGGGAATATTCCCATAATGTGAGGGAAAAAGTAAGTTAGTAGGAGAACACCGGACTTTGAGTAATGACCTCACATTCGTGTGGCCCGACGCATATTGCGCTACCAGAACAAAGGAACCTAAAGAGACGCTTTTAATCATTCAACTTTTTTGACAAAAGACAATTAAGTCGTCAATGTTCTTGCGTTGAATATCACACACAAATCCTCATTCTCCAGAGACTCTTTCACTGTGGAATAAACTTCTAACGGAAATCCAAAATGCACTTTCACTGGAGATTTTCACTGTTCAGTCATTATTTTAAGTAGCTATTTTTATGTAAATATTATGTGTTTCTCTAGTTAACACACCCGTTGTTTTATGGAGTCCTATCCGTATAGAGGTTGTCTGGAAGAAATCGCTCTAAGCGATAAGGCCGCTGATTAACATTCAAACTTCAAGTCCCGTCTGTAAAGTTTTAAGCATCAATGTTAAGAAGTCTCTTGTTTATTTATCGATTTTTACCGAATACATTTCGGATAATTCAGCTTGTTATTACTTCGCTTGGCTCTGTCTACCTTTACAATTCACATATGCGTACTGTACCGTTTCGATTTCAGATATTTTATTCGCGAGGAGGATGTACTGTCTGTCGGAGCCTGTATTTCCCAAAAAGTAAAGATTTTTGTTAGTCGAAACTATAGTCGGAGTATCCAACTATAGTTTCGCCCAGATCCAGTGCCTTCGGTGGTTCTATACATAGTAAGACGAGGCCGCGTGCGCGTTGGACTCTGATTTGGCTCCTTAAATACCAGATGTGGCCGAAACTATAGTCGAATTATCCCATAAAACTAAACACATAAAGTCACATAATAAAACAAAAACGAGTCAAAACTACGTTAGTTTTCATAGGAAAATATGCATGTCTTCAAATCCAAATTAAACAGCTTGCTGCTAGGTAAGCGTGCTCCATCCTTGACTGCATCGTTACTTGATAGGGTGTTTTTATTTAAAGTAATGAGACGAACGATACGCTCTCCTGATGGTAAGAGATAACGCATGTCCAAACCCATTGCAGCGATACACAGAACTTTGAGTAGCAAAACAAAGTCCAGGGCATCGCTGTTTAAGGAACGAGGACTTTTACAGAAATAAAGTGTTTCTTACTCCTATCTGTAACCAACCGAAAGTCTGGCTCGATCCTTATGTTAAGCTTTAGACACACTGAAACGCTTAGGCGAGCGCATTGCTCCGTTGTCAACTCTAATCAACTGGAGACTTTATCTCCACACCTTTCTGTATCCTATCCCAACGTGTCTAAGCAGAATTTCGCAGACGACGCAAGCTATTTTCATTTTGATCAGTCATCCCATTTATCAGTCGACTCATTATTGTCTTAAAGCATTATTTCGTCGGCTAATAAACGTTTGTAATCAATGGTTGGTGATTCATCGCGTCTCTATGATTTGCTGGAATATCATGGTGCTGGCTATTGACTTATATTAAAGTATGTTCGTGATATATATAAAAGGAGCGCGGGTAGGATTCCGCGACACGCCAGTCTTAATGACATTATCCGCCGGGCTCTTACCACCGCCAATTGCGCAGCCATCCTAGAGCCGAGTGGCCTTATACGAGATGATGGTAAGAGACCTGACGGAATGACTTTAATTCCCTGGAAGATGGGACGCCCTCTAGTATGGGACGCCACTTGTGATGACACTTTTGCACCGTCCCATCTTCCAAGAACATAGATTGAGGCTGGCGCGGCATGTATAGTACCCTGGACAGTGGGTACATATTTGAGCCTTTTGGGGTTGAAACTTTGGGACCGTGGGGGCCGGGAACAAAGACTTGTCATCTCGTCTAGTCGGCGCAACACGTGAGCGAAACGCTGGCCTTTATTTTGCCCAACGTGTGAGTATTGCTTTACAACGCGGCAATGGGGCCAGCATTTTGGGAACTCTTCGCATTGATAGGGATTTGAGGAGACAAACATTTTTTATTACCTTTCGATTGACAAAAATGAGAATACATGGAAGTTTCAAATCGTGGATTTTCCTTGAATACATACCGAACGTTTTGATAGTACGATACCAAGGTCAGAGTGAATAATTCGGTTCTAAATCTGCGTGCCAGATCATCGCTTACTATCAGGCAAGTTGGTGGTGAAAAGCGAACATAGACGCGTGAAAAAGTAGGTAGTAGGTAATGTGAATTTTGTACAGAACTGAATAAAATGTATGGTATAAGAAGGTTACAACACTAGGTTGTACGATGGCTATCAAACAGATCTATAAAGAATATCAACAACTATTTGTTGTAATAACATTGTTGTATTATTATAAATGCTATAAATGCTGTCTATAAAATAAATGTTATCTGACGAGTTTTGGTGATCGTCAATCGAATTAAAAAAAATTGTAAAAAAAATGTTGACCACAGCTCACCTGATGTTAATTGTGGTCGGTGTGGTCGACGATGGTAAACACACCTAGCCTGGAATGGAACTGGCTCTCAAGTGAGACTGCCGGAATACATCGTATGGTGCAAGGCGACAAATTTTCAACTTGATGGGTGGTAGCTAGACAGCCGTGTACTAGAAAGTACCCTACCACCACGCTATGGTTTCCTCACGATGTTTTCCTTCGTCGCAACTCAAGCTCATTGTTGAGGTTTGCACCCACGCCCTTCAGCGCGTTAACCGACCGCGCTAAACACTGGGGTGACATCGCTACAAAATATCACATATTAATTCGCTACATAATAATTAAAATCTCCAATTGCTCCTACGGGTAAAGTCTTAATATGTTTGTGTGTATAAAACACAAGCTGCAACTGACTCTTTCACTCGTTTAAGAGTTTAACTGTGATCTACGCTGCTGAACAGTGACAGCAATTCATACTCAAAATGCCTTATTCGCGAAAATACACAGCTAGGTAGCCTATAATGTGTATTTGCAGAGCAATATAGCTGTTAAGCCACGCGTGTATTCACCCCATTTGTCTTGTACTGAAGCAATGGACCTTGACGAAAACCGATGTATCACCAGCTCTACGTCCTAATGGATGGTTCAAACTATACGGGGAACATACTTACACGTGGTGGTAGATTAACTTCCAACAAAAAAGTTTCTATAACACCATTGAGTTATTGGTACAAGAAATAATTTTAACACTGCTCTAAATGCTGTTTTTCAATTGTGGACTTTGTGTTATATTTCATTAGGTTACTTTCATCTTTGCAGTCGCTTTGTATTATATTTTTGGGTAAATATGCCAAGATTTTTTACGAAGAGAAATTGTTTATGTCACTTAGTTATTTATATTTATCTAATAGCTCAATGTTTTATGTTTTAGAAATGGAACTCTATTACTCTATTAGTACGTTAAACAGGGTTGTCAGACAAAAAAAACCAGCCAAGTGCGAGTAGGACTCGCGCGCCGAGCGTTCCGTACAAACCTGTCGGTATATAAGTAAAAGTTATGGTATTTTTTCTATGGTAATTTATGCTTTTCGTAATTTTTCCTTTATCTGTGCTATAAGACGTTGCTTCGTACCAAATTTCAAGATTCTGAGTTTACGGGAAGTACCCTGTAGGTTTTGATTCCCTTGCGAGTGTCGAAAGTTTGCAGCATAAACGGCTGTATCTTTTGATTGCGTTGGCTTAGAAGTTTTATTTTTTCACAGCACCAAGGGACAGTAGACTTGAGTATTTGATATGAATTTCAGTTTGATACCTCTACGCGTTCCTGAGAAAAAGGGTTTTGACAGACAGACGGACAACAAAGTAATCCTATAAGGGTTCTTTTTTTCCTTTCGAGGTACGGAACCCTAAAAATATTAAAGACTTTTTAAAACGGATGGTCTTCCCTTCGAGGGATCTCAGAGCTGACGCCTACTTATGTCAAAAGTTAAGTTTAATGATACAACGGGACAATG
Source organism: Biston stratarius (assembly GCA_950106695.1). NCBI lineage: Eukaryota > Metazoa > Arthropoda > Insecta > Lepidoptera > Geometridae > Biston > Biston stratarius. Next base: position 4,384,497 of record OX467106.1, on the reverse strand, counting down.
CCGCTGTTGAGAACCCTACCGCGCGCTTTGTTTCAAGATAAGGTAGTTTTTCTTTGTTTCAAACTTTTTTTAATGTTGCATTTAGTATAGATAGTTGTTTATATTCTTTGGTAGTGTAAAATTGTACTAGTTAAATATTATTATATCATCTGCATCATCAAGTGCCATCTTCATACTGAAGTTTGGAGATGTCAGTAGTCAAAATTTCTTGCGATCTATGCTGCAGATTTTAGATGCTGATACTACAGTCCAGTCCACTCCTTGATGTCGTCCAGCCACTTCCTGGCTGGTCTTTGGTCCGTCTGGGATGACCTGGGCTTCGCTTCCCTGGAATTCTACCTTCGAGGATTAACCTTGGAAAGTCATACAGCAAAGTCATATTATTATAATAATATTATTACATATTTGCCGTGGTGGTGCCGGCGTAAGAATAGTACCCCACCCTCTCTACCCGTGGTTGCCGTAAGAGTCGGCTAAGGGATGTAATCCGGAAGATGGGCAACAGCGTCTTCCTTGAATAATCACACCTAACTGCGCTCGCCAACCCGCCTGCCAAGCGTGGCGAGTATTGGCAAAACCCCCCACAGGAGGAGGCCTATGTCCAGCAGTGGACATCCTATGGCTGATGATGTGATGTGATGTGATATTATTGACAGCCCTATTAGCTCATTCGGTAAAGTTCTGCTTCGAGAGAACATATGCTTCTCTTCTTCTGCTGCTGTCTTTTCCGTGTTCCCGCCAAAAACCCTTTAAATTTTTAATACAAACTTTTTTGTAACAAACATAGATTCCTCACTATGTAGTACCAGAAAGGCGCGCTCTAGTTAAGCTAAAGGATGCAACATCTTAGCTGCTTTATGAGCTGGAAGTAACGATATTGGTGAGATCTTTTTATCTTAGCACTTCCCTCTAAATGTAATGTCGACTGTGCGAAGCTTAAATGTTTCAACTTCAACGAGTTCTATGTAATTAGAAAAGAACTTTGAAACAAATAATAAATATCGTAAATATCATTACACATGCGATCTGACCTCAAACTAAGCAAAGCATGTAGGTACTATGGAAGTCTGATAACTGGTAGAATACATTTTTTTTGTTAGACATGCTTATACATCGTGAAAGTTTGAACATCAGCAAAAGAGTCCATTTAAATTAGAACGAACTTATTTTTTTATATTTATGCATTCTAAGTTTTACACAATATTGAATCTCACCGAGGTTAATGTCGATTAAAATTTAGTTCTTGAATTAGATTACCATGCAGGTCAATCATTTACTTATTTATTTATAGATGTCTGTGTATTCCAGAAGAAATATAAGTGTTATATATGATATCTGGTTCCCACTATAAGAAGACATTGCACTGTATGAAATGAATTTCAACATATATTTTTCATTTTTTTTTTCAAATGTTTTGTTGTTTTTAAATGTACAATTATATTTTTCGTTAGGTATTATTAATTAATTATCCACTATGTTATACGATAGTTTTTTTAATATTTACAATATGCCCTATTGAATTAGGTAAAATCTGTAATAATCGAGTTAAATTAGATTAAATAAAATGAAAATTTCACATCGTTTCGTAAAAAAAACTAAACATGTAAATCTTGGTCATGATAAGTTATGAACCTCGAGACATTGAATTTCATCAGAAAATCATGCCGATTTATAGTATTCCATAAAAGGTGCCTTTACCTATGAATCTGAAAGCCGCGCCGTATCATTCCACAATAAAATCAATATAAAATCTTCTGATCCACCGACGGTCCTTGACATAATGAGGAGCTCTAACGAATCGAATCAGTGAGAGGTAGTAAATTCAAGCGACCGAATCAAAAAGCCGTGAAAAGTTCATAGGGGGGTAGCCCTATTGTGCTTGGACGGATTGCCGGATACTACATTTATGATTTTTGAGCAATAAAACATTTAAAATCGTGTCTTCCAAAATAAGCCACTATTTATTTAAAAAACAAACACATATTGTGAAAACTTGACCGTGAATTTACTTGTGCTGTAAGACCTTGCTTGTAACCAAAATTAGCAATTCTAGGTCAATCGGAAGTACCCTACAGGTTTTGGGTCGAAAACCTATATGGTAGTTCCCGTTGAAACAGAAACACGAAATTTAGCGAAAAGCAAGTTCTTACAGCACAAATAAAGGGAAAATTTCAACAAATAAAAATAATTGAAAATTAAGGATCCCCATACATACATAGTTGACGCCAATTAAGATAGGTAGTTCTCTGGGTTGTATGGGCGCTCATATAATATAGAGGACTAGCTTAATTGCCACACAAAAAAAATTATTCCCATTTTATTATGGCGGTATAATGGGAAGGTACGGAACCCTCAGCGCACGACTTCGACTCGCACTTGATCGGTTTTTTTAATTCACTCGTGTTTTTGTTTCCTTCAATAAATTCTTATCTCATGTTATAATTCTTTGCTAATACTTCAGAGAAAATAACAGCAAAGATTTAAGTACATTTAGATCTGTCAACTAAAGTTTTGTAGCGATGAGAGCTAAGTGGTTAGCGCGGTCGGTTCGCATGCCGAAGGGCGCGGGTTCAAATCCCAACAATGAGCTTGAGCTGCCGGTGAAGGAAAACATCGTGAGGAAACCATAGCATGGTGGTAGGGTACTTTCTAGTACTCGGCTGGCTAGCTACCGCCCTCAAGTTGAAAATCTGCCGCCAAGCATCTAACGGTATGTTCCGGCAGCCTCACTTGAGAGCCAGTTCCATTTCAAGCTGGGTGTCCTTTACCATTTTCGACCACACCGTCACTTAACATCAGGTGAGTTGTGGTCAAAAAGCTAGCTTGTCAGACATTTAAAAAAAAAAGTTTCATAAATCGCCATCAGATTAAGTTTGCAACAACGGGCTACCCAATAATGTTATCATACCCGGATAATTAGGATGTAGCCAGAATTGTCCGAAAACAACCCATCCCTATTCAATATGAAATAAAAGCCTTAGAAATCACCTTGCCGAAAATGAAAGGCGAAGTTTCCCCAATTTATACGAACTCTACGATATCAAAAGGACAACTCTATTTAAAATTTCATTCTACCAATTTGTGCGTAAATGGACGGTAGAGTGAAAGGGAGCTTAAGTAGACGAATTACTACCTATTTGAATTTTCCTAGTACGGGTCTGGATTAAATATCGCAGTTTGAATTTCGAATATAAGATCATTGGTTAACGGTTTACCTCAACGACATTAAGTGTATTTTCCGGTTGTTGCATAGAATACGAAAAGCACTTTTTTACTCATTTTTAACCTAATTCCAAAAAGAAGAAGGTTCTCAATTCGTCAGATTTTTTTTATGTATGTTCATGCACCGATTACTCGAATACGTCTGAACCTATTTAAAATATTCTTTTTATGTTTCAAATAGTATACTTAGTGGTGGTTTTTAATTTTACCAAACTCAGTCGAACGGTTTTCAAAAAATCACCAAAAATTTAAACATTGTATACATCGACAACATTTTCGTTACTCCGAAACGTCCCTGTTTCATTGGAGCAGTACGTTTAGTTGGCCTACCCATATTATTGGACCATAATATCTAAAACCTATCCATGTTCGAGCTTAGGGACATGGAGTCGATTTTTTAAATTGCTAATTTATCGACATCGCACTTTGTGCATTCTGCCAAGTATTGTTTACTGTTTTGGCGGGAACGCGGTAAGAGTTGTGTCTCCCCATTGTATTTTTTCCAAAACTAGTGATTTTCGAGTGCTTATGTCTAAAAAATAGTGGTGTTTTATTCATAAAGTGTCAAATTACAAGAGTGCGAGAAAGTGATGTAATGCGGTGAAACATGACTTTTCGTGTTATTTCCAAAACTCCATCGAAGCTTATAGTAAAGTCGCCACTACTTTACTAAAGCATGACTAGATTTTATTGGTACGGACTGGACTTGACGAAGTCTGGACTTTGACTATAAAGATAAAGAAGCTGAAAATTGAAGACTGCACACAAAATACAGAATCATTGAAACTGGCAGAATACACAGAGTGCGATGCCAAGAAGAAAGAAAAAAAACCGCGGATAAACACATAATGTCCGGTATTATAAGACTTTAACCGATGTTTTTTTTTTTGTTTTTGCGACTAGTTCGATTGTTAGATAAAAGTTATAGATTTTTAAAACAGTTCCCACCTCATTAAAGGATCAACTAGACCACATTTCTAAAAGAAACCTCTCAGAGACACTCACTATATCAAATTGCAAGCCTGTGAAAATTTAATAAGGTCTGAGGCGAGTGGAAAATTTACCTTCACTGGAAAAATTCCAGTGCGGCGGTGCATTACTGATGCAGTACCTTTTGTGGAAGCGTCGGTTGACGAAAATTGAGCCTTTGCAATCTTTTTTATGGTTCACAAATACAAATATTTTAACACCAATGTTACAAGTCAATTCCGTAATATTATTTCATATATATCATTAATAGTACATTGTTACCTTAGGGTAAAAGTAACATTTTTTTTTTATGGCTGGCTGGCTAGCTTTTTTGTCCACAACTCAGCTGATGTTAAGTGACGGTGCGGTCGAAGATGGCAAACCACACCTACCTTGGAATGAAACTGGCTCTCAAGTGAGGCTGCCGGAACACACCGTTAGATGCTTGGCGGCAGAGTTTCAACTTGAGGGTAGTAGCTAGCCAACCGAGTACTAGAAAGTACCCTACCCCCACGCTATGGTTACCTCACGGTGTTTTCCTTCACCGGCAGCTCAAGCTCATTGTTGGGGTTTGAACCCACACCCTTACCGCGCTAACCACTGAGCTATCATCGCTACAATTTAGTCCTGAGACGGGGTTTGACTAGTAGTTCAAGGGACTAAATAAGTCTTTAACCCGAGGTAAATATTGTGCTTTTCATTACGAATACAAGGAAAGTAAAAATAAAAACATTAATTGCTTAAGAAAAATAAGTAAAATTATTTTACATAAATCAACAACTTCTCTTGAAATTCTGTAAATGTACATTGCATCTAGTACTGCATTAACCCAGGGTGTCATCTACCTAGGCGACGGGGCCACTAATCTGACCTGTCGCACGGAGACCACTGGCGTCTGTCCGGTGTTCTGACACATCGTCATCATGGCGGGGTGAGCTTGGGCTCCCCGAGGCGGGTTTGTGAGGACAAGCGCTGTCGAGGCCGCGGTAGAGTGCGAAAGCGTGCCCGCAGCCTCGACACAAAGCGCCGAGGTGGAACACTCCAGGGTTTTTAGTGGGTAGGCCATCATTAGGTCGGAGAGTCCCACATAACCATCCTGCCCGCCCCAGGGCCGGTGGTATTTAAGTATATTCCATGGAAAAAAAAGTGTGTCAGCTACCTCCATACCAAAAACAAAAACGTCGTTGATGTTCCGTGCCGCTTGTGCCGCCTTGCTGCCACGACGGTAGGTACTCATATTCCATATTTACTCGAATTTTTAATGTACCTATTCATGATGACGAAAAAGATTCAAATGCCATGAAAACATAACACTAATCAATAAACAAATGACTACTTCTGTAAAAAGAATTCCATGTTTTTAAAATAAAATTAATTTGAAATTAGAATTCTTAGCCAAACAAAATGCAGTACTGGCCATTTCAAATAATTTTGATTAGAAATGGCCAGTACTGCAGTACGGCAATTTCATAGTAAAGACCTATTATTAAGTGTGATATTGTTGAACAGCGAGGTTCAGCACCGTACAAATCATTTACGTTTTATAACAATGGCGGAGTTTTAAAACTTCCTTGGATTGGATTGAGAGCTATATTGAAAAGCTATCAACAATACGTTTGCCTCTAAGTTTACTAAGCTCAATTTAATCGCATTTAATTTTACTCAACAATTACAAAACGGAGAGTGACATGTGAACAACGAACAAATAGAAAGTTTCGTCCATTGGTCCCTTTTAAATACGAATACGAGTAACCAACACGACACTTAGAAAATGAAACTCAAACAACTGAACCCTCATTTACACCATGGACACACTGACGAACGCTTTAATTTACAAAGTTATTTGGAAATATACTTTAAAATGCAAGTAGGATGAAAAATTCGGTAGCTTCAATACTTATGGACACACAACCACGCACACATGTACAAGAACTCACACACACGCGCTCACTCACAAACACACACACACACACACCCAGAAACACACTAACTCACACACTCACTCCCACACACCCACTCACACACCTCACACTCAAACTCGCTTAAGCAGTGTTTCTCTGAGGAATCGTATCCGGAACGAAGTAATTCGCCAGAGAACTAAAGTCACAGACATAATTATGTAGTTCATCGCTGAAGTGGCAATAGGCTAGACATATCTATCGCAGAACCGATAACCGCTAGGGTAGATATGTTCTATGATATGTGTTGGCAGTTTTGCTTTGTACGATACGGAAAACATTTCTGTACTAAATTTGTAGCGATGTTCGCTCAGTGGTTAGCACGGTTGGTTCGCATGCCGAAGACCGCAGGATCAAATCCCAACAATGAGCTGCCGCATCGTGAGGAAACCATAGCATGGTGGTAGGGTACTTTCTAATTATCGACTGGCTAGCTACAAGCTACTAGCTCAAGTAAAAAATCTGCCGCCAAGTATCTAACGGATCATCACTTCAGCAGCATCACTTGAGAGGCAGTACCATTCCGGGCTAGGTGTGCTTTACCATCTTCGACCACACCGTCACTTAACATCAGGTGAGCTGTGGTCAAAAACATAGCCAGTCAAACATTAAAAAAAAACTCTTGTAGCTAACTATCTAGCTATAGAATTCTTTGCCCCGTTTAAATATTGAGTTCCTGATCTATCAAAGTTGCTTGTCATTCTTTTCGACCTTGTGTAACATTAAACCCTTGTGTTATTTGCTCGCCACTCGCTTGTTACCCCTAGAATGCGAATTAACAATTGAAACTACGAATTAATTACAACTAACGGCTTATTACAGTAGGTATTGCTGGACCCTTTTTGATGGTCTGCGGCGAGACCCGACGGATGGTTTATATGGGTTTTATTGTTTCAAATTCGTTTATTCTAGCATCGCGCATGTGCACTTTGCAAACTTTGATTGTTTCAATATGGGTGTCTTCAAATCAATATTAAACAGGTTCCTTCTGTATAAGCATGTTCCATCCTAGACCATACGTCAACATATGGTCGAATGCGAATCTATTCCATTTTAAAATATAAAAAGAAAATTGATAGAAAAGTCAAATGAAAAGTCTAAGTCATACAAAGTAAATGAAGTCCGGTCATAGTCCAGTTAATTAGTGAAAACTATACTAAAAGCTTCGGAATTTCAGAAGAAATACAGAAAGACATATTGCACTACATTTTAACACATTCTCACAATCAACTTGCCTTGTAATAAGACTAGTTTTAGGTTTAGATTTAAATTTAGGTTTTGTCAATAGTGACAGTGATATTACGTCCGTTACACTGAACAAACGCACGTAGTTTGTTCAGTGTTGCCAATTTTTGCTAAAACTATTTAATTGGTTGATTTAAATTTTAATTTTCTTTAATTGGTAGTATTTTCTAGTACTCGGTTGGTTAGCTACCACACTAAGGTTGAAAATCTGCTGCCAAGCACCTGTCGGTGTGTTCCGGCAGCCTCACTTGAGAGCCAGTTCCATTCCAGGCTAGGTGTGCTATACCATCTTCGACCACACCGTCACTTAACATCAGGTGAGCTGTGGTCAAACACCTAGCCTGTCGGATATAAAAAAAAGGTTCCTAGAAATAGTATCCCTGTAATATTTCTGGACAGTACCTACAGATAGTCAACTCAGGCAGGTGTGTTCTTGAGGACGACTCCAGTGCTACAAACTCTCAAAAATATTTATCCCTAAAGCTAGGCTAAAACCCCTAAAATCACAACAATTACTTGAAAATCCCCCTAAGAAAATAATACTATTAAAAACATATAATCAACTATAAAAAAAAACTATATTTTTTTTACTTATACCTTATTTAATACTTCCAATATAAGTTAATTTCTTTTAAAACCTGGATCTGTTTCCCAAATCTTTGTGTAGTTTTAAGTGTATTTCTTCTTGTTATTATTGGTTGTCGACACAGCAGTACAATAACGAAATTAAATTAAGCAAGTAAATAACAATCAACGTATTTCCAGTAAGCATAGACAACGTAACCACCAGTCACCACAGAGTGGTTTTAATATATCGCGCCTTATTTTTATGGTAAACACTATGGTGACATTTGTTTTCTATTCAACTCCGCATACTTAGTAATGAGGAACCCGGAAACGTACTAGTCCTCGCTAAGCCGCTAGGTCAACAAATAAATATAATTGGCTAGATTGAATAACTTCAGGCCCCATATTTTTATACCTTTTTTATTCTTAGTAAAAAATAAGCAGTCAAAAAATCCCTAAAAAAACCCACCCGACTTATTTCCCCCCTAAATTTAGGGGGGAAAACCCCAAGTTGGGAACACTGGACGATTTTAAGCCAAATGTATGCCAGCAGTATCACTGTCAAAAACGAAGACGATTGAAAGGTTTCCGTTACGGTGATATTCGTCAACAGCCAACAAGTAGTTTCCGGTACAGACTAATTGTTTTGCGTTCGAAAAGGCGGCAAATACAAGTGCGGCAACACAAGATTGTGTCAAATAAGACTACTTACCTAGTAAACAATAAAGAGCTAAAGTACTGGTAATTTTCCTTCCTATTATAATAAGAATTCTCAGAGGAATTCAACATCTTTACAAACTGTCGTTATCATCTCTGTTTATTGTAAATAGCTGCATTTGCCTTCCTGAACAACGCTTTTATATCCTAAGAGATTGCAACTTTTACAATTATCAAGATAATATTACGTTTTTATCTCTTTGTTTAGAAGAGTTTAATATTCTTTATAACGGGAGTAGTGGTTGGGTTATGTTACTAATCAAATATTAGAAATTAATTGAAAATAAATTTGTAAAATCTCTTATAGATTAGAGTTACCAGATGAAAAAATCAAAAGTCCTATTTATCGTTTTTAACCCCCGACGCAAAAAGAGTGGTGTTGTAAGTTTGACGTCGATGTCTGTCTGTCTGCGTGTGTGTCTGTTTGTGGTATCGTAGCTCTCAAATGGATGGACCGATTTCGATGCGAATTTTTTCATTTAAAAGCCAGTTTCCTTGCGGTGGTTCTTAGTTATATTTTAGTTAATTTGACGAACGAAACGCTCTCCTGATGGTAAGAGGTAACGCTTGTCCATGACCATGCAGCGATACGCAGAACTTTAAGTAGTAAAACAAAGTCCAGGGCACCGCTGTTTTGACGCTCATTACTTCGAGTAATTCGATGGTTAGTCTCAACAGGCCTGTAATTTCGCTAGCTGCCCTGCAAACCGGAACACAGTAATGTTCACACACTACCGCTTGACAACAGAATATCTGGTACTGCGGTGGTACCTAGACCTCCTGCTAAGGAGATTTACCAAGTGTAATATACCACAAAGGTACAAAGATATATAGAGTCAAATAAAAAATCTAAATGGTACTTTCCTGGACTTCCTGGGTCTTATTTGTTGTGGGATCCATTTAAATATGGTTTAGGCATCCACCTAGTGTTATCTATTCTCTCCAGATGAATCCTAAGTTCTTTAAGTCCTATAGCTACATACTTATGTCGCTTTAAAGTGTTTGCTTTTAAATAACTAAAAGGCGCATACAATAACATCAGCTCATCAAAAACAAACTCGGAACAATTTATCACCTGCTTAACATGCTTGAAGAAACATGATTTTAATAAAAAAGAGATTTATTATCTAAACGGGTGCATTCTCAGGTGCTTGGGTAAAACTCATCAATCTTGGAAAAGGATTTAATTAAAGCAAGTTACTTCTGTACGCGAAGATGGGAATTATTTTAAAGGAGCGGTATTTTAACATGTTTCAAATTAAACTGTACTTTTTTTGTAAATACATACAGAACACTACATATATAACACTATACAATACAGTGTTGTCTCTTACATACAGACGAGCGATTCCTTCGTCTCATTACTTTTAGCAAAGCATTGTACTTAGCTCGTTGAATCCCAATGTGACGAAACATACCAATTTGATTGATAATCTGTCTACATAAACAAGTCTAACTAAATACATCGCATACTCCGACTATAATATTGGTCACATCCGATGGCCTTCTTCATGGAGACGAAGCTAAGTACAACACGCGGCCTCGTCTTGCTTCTCACACCACATGGCGTTTAACTATAGTCGGAGTATCCAATATAGTTAAACGCCATGAGGTTTTATATAGTACATCGTTGATTAAACGTGACTAATCCCGCATAAATAGAAATATACTTAATATAAATATACTTAATATAAATAATTTTACTTGGTGGTAGATTTCCTTAGCAGGAGGTCGTCTAGGTAGGTACCAAAGTAGTACCAGATATTCTGCCGTCAAGCAGTAGTGTGTAAACATAACTTTGTTCCGGTTTGAAGGGTACTGTAGCTGGCGAAATTACAGGGCTATTGAGACTAACCATCTAGTCTCAAAGTAATGAGCGCCAAATCAGCGATGCCGTGGACTCTGTTTTGTTACACAAAGTTCTGTGTATCGCTGCAATTGTCATGGACAGGCGTTATCTCTTAACATTAGAAGAGCGCCACGTTCGTCTCATTACTGTTACATTAAATAAAAAAGCCCCACGGCAGTTTCCATAATCTAAAACCTTTTAAAGAGCAATTCTTGTATATATACATATATAATCTGAATCTCGGAAACGGCTCCAACGATCTTCATGAAGTTTAGTAGGTATGCAGGGGGTTTCGGGGGCGACAAAAGCTAAGCTTGGTCATCCAGGTACTAAAGTTTAATCATGAAAATTAAAATAACTCGAACGCTCACCATAATTATTTTCTTTTTCAAAAAAATTATGGTCTCTTTCACTTAAAATGACGTATACATATATACAGTATACATATCCCAAATATGTTAAAGCATTTTAAATCTATCGTGGAATAAAGAAACTCGCATACATACATGAAAACATTACACTCTTTTTTTCGGCAATCGTGTAAAAAAGCAAGTTTCCTTTGTGTAGCACAGCTTTTATGGAAGGTGTAATTCCACACGCTATCTCTTAATGCAACCTACTAGGTGGCTGTTCGGAACTAGGAATGCACTTCGTGGTTACTTTGACCCAAAACCCTTTCAGCAGTAGCGTGATCGATCCAGTCCTAGTACAGCTTGGTGGCTGTCTGTAATTTCCGTATGTCTGTAAAGTATTTAGATTAAAACGGATTTAGTTAAGTCAACGTGATGGAATTTAACGACACGGGTTGTTCAAAACGCTTATAAAAAAACTTTCTAGTACTCGGCTGGCTAGCTACCTCCTTCAAGTTGAAAATATATCGCCAAACACCTAACAGGGTGTTCAGCAGCCTTACTTGAGAGCCAGTTCCATTCCACCACATCTTCACTTAACATTAGCTGAGCTGTGGTCAAACTCCTGTCAACCATGAAAACCCCTTGAAACTGACCAAACCATGTCCCAGCTTGAGTATGGCCTGCAGTAAGTTTTAGCACTAAAGCTATGATTGGACTTTTGACGTAAATATAGATATAATTATTAAGTACTTACTTACAAAAAAAGTAAAGGAAAGTTGAAAAATGTAAAATAATTATATTCTAAGTACTTATCTATTAAAAAGCATAATTATTTTGTGTTTCATTATTGTAATAACAAGTTACTGGTAGTTCCTGGCCTACATTTTATTGTAGCCTTTTCAGTTTTAATACAAACGGCTTTAACCCACTTAGGTATATCAAACAATTAGTGCTTACACTAATAAAATTATAGTGATTTAATTATACCACCACGTTTTGTTATATTTTTACCCGACTGCCAAGGAAGGGTTATGTTTTTCGCGCGTATCTTGTATATATGTATGTAAATTTCTTTATAATCTCGTATCTTCCAAACGGCTGAATGGATTACGACAATTAAACTATTGTTTGATTTTGTCTGTTTTTTTTGGTTAAAAAAACGAAACGAAAAAAACTAAATAGTTAACCAAACCTATCAAGTACGGTATCTAGTTAAAGGCAACAAGAGGAGTACAAAAATATGTCTAAGTTATGTTTAAATTAAATTAGGAATAATAAATTTGTTTAAAAAGCTTTTTCCCTTTAATTATAGCTATTTTAATCGCAGTCAGGTTATAGATTTTTTAAACTCTTCGGCTTCATAATTTTTCTGTTTCTTTCCGAGGGCCTAGACAAAGTAACGTTCGATATATCCGATAAAGCTAATAGAAAAGTCCAAAACTATACAGGATTCACAAAAGATGTCGCTGTCACGTGACCGTCGAATATATCGAATGTTACCTTGTTTATGCCTTCTGACGGACACAATAAAGAGTTTTTATCTAACTATAAGTACATCCTCTTATCAACTCTCACATTATGATGGACCAAATGGATTGGCACTGGGTCTGGGAAACAATGAAACATGGAAGGAAAAAGATCCTGTTGGAAATTGCCTTCCCTATACGAGAATACGCAAGTATCTTTATTCTGCCATTGTCGTGAGGATGCGTGGCGTGTCTTTTGAGCGATTGAACAATAGGTTGTGCTATTTAGCGGTAATACGCTAACTGTTGGTATACCTAAGTAAAATAGCTTTGCTTCTATAATAATAATTATGCACCATAGAATGCAATCATCATCATCATCATCATCGTGGTCATCTTCATCATCTCAGCTGTAGGACGTTCATTCCCGGACATGCGCCTCCCCCATTGACTTCCATAAAGACCGGTTGGAAGCGGCTCGCAACCAGCGCGTTCCTGCGGTCTTTATAAGGTCGTCTGTCCACCTTATGGGTGTCTTATGCGCTTGCCGGTCCGTGGTGTCCACTCCAGAACTTTGCAGCCCCATCGGCCATCAGTTCTGCGTGCTATGTGCCTTGCCCACTGTCAGTTCAATAAGAATTAGAATGTAATACAATAACACTTTATTGATAAGACAATAAATTTACAATTAAAAAAAAACAACTTCATGCCCATAAGCCCAAACACGGCTTTAAAGGTTTTAGGTATTTTCTTTTAAAAACCAAACTATTGAACAGAGTTTAATGAAATTCCCACTTGGAAGTTTAAACAAAAAATAATTTCTAGATTTGGATCAGGCGTTTTCGAGTAATCGGGGAACATACATTAAAAAAAAGATATAGATAATATTTATAAATACACTAATAACCTATTTTTTTTTATGGTTGACAAGATACGTGTTTGACCATAGCTCACCTGATTTTATGTGACGTATGGTGGTGGTAGATCTCTTTACCAGGAGGTCGTCTAGATAGGTTCCAAGTAGTAGTGTGTAAACATTGCTGTGTACGGTTTAAAGGGTACTGCAGCTAGCGAAATTACAGGCCTGTTGAGTTTAATCATCGAAAGTCTCAAAGTAAAGAGCGCCAAAGTAGCGATGCCTTGGTCTTTGATTTTCTACTTAACTTTCTGTGTGTCGATTAAAACTTCCATCATCCGGAATTTAATCTAAAATTCTTTATGACTGCACAAATTGTTCGTTTCTTTCACCAACTCGCTCTGTATTCTGCCAAGTGCGAGGCGACAATAGCAACTGATTCTAATTGCGTCGCATTGTTGGACACGCCGCGCCTTCCAATATGTGCCGATTCGATTGTTCAATTATTTACATACATTAATATGCATGGACTTGTCCGTGGGGGCTCCAATTGTACAAAATACTGTGCAATTATATCATCAATTATAGGAGAGACAGGAATCGATATATATCTCTATATTTGTAGCGATGATAGCTCAGTGGTTAGCGCGGTCGGTTCGCATGCCGAAGGGCGTGGGTTCAAACCCCAACAATGATCTTGAGCTGCCGGTGAAGAAAAACATCGTGAGGAAACCATAGCGTGGTGGTAGGGTACTTTCTAGTTCTCGGCTGGCTAGCTACCACCCTCAAGTTGAAAATCTGCCGCCAAGCATCTAACGATGTGTTCCGGCAGCCTCACTTGAGAGCCAGTACCATTCCAGGCTAGGTGTGCTTTACCATCTTCGACCACACCGTCAATTAACATAACAAGTTGAAGAGTTTAAAAAATCTATAACCCGACTGCGAATAAAATAGCTATAATTAAGAAAAAAAAAAACTTTTTAAACCAATTAATTATGCCAAATTTTTGTAATACCCTTTTAATTTCCTTTATTTTGATACCCTACTCATTGTTTTTTTTTTTTTTTTTATTAACGTATTATATTTCGCGTCAAAAATCCGCCAACTTGTTTTTGTTTTACAAACACCTACCTAAAAACTTGGGTTTTTAAGACGAATATATACCGAAATCCATTCAGCCGTTTGGAAGATACCGAGGTAATAAAGAAATTTACATACATACAATATACGCGCGAAAAACATAACCCTTCCTTGCCAGTCGCGTAAAAAAGGACAGATTTTATCTTTGATTTTCAGAAGCAAAATATAAATGATCGACTTAGATTAATTATTCGTATTGATTTACAATAAAATCGTTAACAATCTAAACAACTTTATGGACCTATTAAATGTACGTATCTAAACAGTTAAAACCGCTATTAAGCTACCGAAAGCCAAATCAGAATCGATTCTAGTATTACGACACTAACTTTGATATTAATGCCATTGTAATGTATAAATGAGAACTATAAACTTGATTATAAGCTGTTGAAATTCTAGGATTCAGTTTCTTCGAAGTACCTAACATTGAAGCACAAGTTCGTTCATGCATGGAGTACCTACTGTTCTCACCTTTGGGACGGATCGACAATCAGCTTGAGGCTTGGATTCTATTGAGAAACGTAGTTACTAAGAAACTCATAAGCAACGATTCGCTTGTTCAGAAGAGCCTTCAAAGCCTTGAACATCGACTCAAAGTAGCTTGTCTGTCGGTTTTCTAGCGGATATACTTTGGAGAGTGCGTTTCAGATCTGTATGACCTAATTCCACCCTTCTACTATAGGAAAGCAAGGAGCTCTAAAAAGCGAAACCGCTTTATGGTTGACATTCCAAAAACTCGAACTAAGCGGTTTGGTTTCACCTTTTTTTGTACGAGCCGCTAGACATTGGAATTAGCTGCTCGAGTGGGTGTTCTTTTTTTTTAATGGCTGATAGGCTAGGTGTTTGACCACAACATCGGGTGAGCTGTGGTCAAACACCTAGCCTGTTGACCATAAAAAAAGTGGCAAATCGTATATTTTGAAACGTTGCCACTACGTTACTGGACTTGACCTTGACCAACTTTACTACTTTGACTGTGTCTCGATTTATATCATCATCAAATACTTGAAAATAAAGAAATACCTGAAACTGGCAAAATGTATAAAGCACGATGCCGAAAACAGAGAAAAAAAAGAAAATGCATTAAAAATGTCAGGTCTCCAAAATGAGATTGTCACATCCTAGCCAGATTAAACTTTTCTGCGAGCCACGGAGTTGCTAGATTGGGTTTTAATATTAATTAGAACCAGCTAACTGCCGCAGATGTCTTTAGTTTTATGACAGTCGGGACTGGGGTAACAGCGGACGAATAATTTAAAAAGCTGGAAGGTTTTAGCTGATTATGTTCTCAATCGCATCCACATAATTAATATAAGTATTAGTTAAATTTCGCTTGCACATTTTAAACACTATCATACTTAACAATTAATAATGCAAAAAATTGTGTTTATTATTTTCAACTTGAGGATAGTAGCTAGCCAGCTGTGTACTAAAAAGTACCCTACCACCATGCTATGGTTTCCTCACGATGTTTTCCTTCACCGGCAGCTTAAGCTCATTGTTGGGTTTTGAACCCACGCTCTTCGGCATGCAAACCGACTGCGCTAACTACTGAGCTATGACATTAAACACACATTACACATCACATTAAATTACTTTCCCAAACTAGTGCACGTACATATTTTATTAGTTCCTGGATGACCGAGCTTAGCTCGGGTGAAAACACGGATAAAACGATGTTTTCAAAAAATGAAACCTAGCTAGATCCATTTATCGCCCCCGAAACCCCCTGAATACTAAATTTCATGAATTTCGTTGGAGCCGTTTCCGAGATTCAGAATATATTACAAGAATTGCTCGTTTAAAGGTATAAGATTTTAACGCCACTATTACACATTATATGTATACATATTATGTTCACCACACAAACAAGTTGATACAATTGACCCCTAATTCTGTTTACTTGCAAAACTCGATGTTTTCGATGCTCGATGTGTCTCGTTCGTCCTCTTAATTTTACGTAAAAAATAAATAATAATTAATACCCTACCATCATGTAAATTACTTTACAAGCACTTATGGGAATCATTTCGAGAAGCTCTTATTTAAAAAAAAAAATTGAATAAATTAAAAGTGAAGAAATATTATTAAAAACAAACAACAGCAACAACAAAAGCTTGAGGCACAGAAGTATAGTAAGTACGTAACCTGTAACATGTAAGTACCTAAATGCCAAATACTTACTCGATTTTATTTTTAGATTTTTAGTTCAGAGTTCCAGAAAAAAAGCGTGTTTTAAAAAAAAAACTTTTTTTTTTTTACTTTTTATTAAATGAATATTTTAGAGATTGCTCCTCAAGACGAATCAAACGAGGGCAAACTCGATGGCGTTATGTTGTTTTATTACAGAAGGTGCCGTGGCCACCTTCTAGCTTCATCATCAGACCGTGGATATCGTCTAAGCATTGCTTCTCAAGACAAATCAATCGAGCCCCAACTCGATGAGTTTATCTTGTTTAGTTCAGAAGTTCCCATGGCTATCTTCCGTCTCCATCATCAGACCAGCTCCATGGTACCATATAATTGTATTGTCACCGAAGATATATAAGTACACCTTTGAGTTCATTCGGACATCAGGAAATGGGTTAAATTTAACTTGCAAGATTCCACCCGAACAAACATAGTTCCATACATACATTGCAAGTTAAAGAAAAGCTTGTAAAAAAGGTCTACTGAAAAAAAAGATCGTAAACAGTAAAGAAATTTATTAAATAACATTCATTAAATAAGTTTAGTAATAAAATTGTGACTATTACAAGATGGATAGTTTATCTTACAAATAAAAATATCCATTTCATGGCCAACGCTTACAATGAAAGAATCCTTGGAACAAGTTTGATGACAAAAATATTCCATGCTCTAGAAAATTTAAAAGGGCTGTTTTACGATTCCCCTATTTGTAAGCGTTTTTTATGTATGTAATTTGCCATTAGATACTCATTTAATACGTCACATATTAAAATTCCCTACGCGTTTATAACATCCGAAAATAAATGCAATGCTAATCAACTAGAAATATGAATCTTTATGAATGTTAAGTATAACTTTTTTTTTTCGTTTTGACTAGTGCCATTGTTATTTAAGACAGTCAACAATTAATTAGGACATGTTGAAAAAGAAATTTTGCATGTTAACTGTATAACATATTGTCTCACTTATATCTATATAAGTGAGACACTTTACTGAGATTATCTAATTGGATACATAATTAAGGTGGTAAACTACGTAAGTACTTGGCCATATACTGCATAATCACTAACCAAAATACAAAACCGAATCCCATTATAATGAATTAGTATTCGTTTATTTGTAGCCAAGGATTCGGAGGGTTTTTGTTACACATTTTGAAAACTTTCAATTTAACAATCCGAGATTAACAAGTTATATATTTTATTATAGTATTTGCAACTCTTCTATTTGAAATTTGATGAAAATACGTAGAAATTTAATTCGAATAATTATGTGTATTAGGGAAGATTAATGCAAAGTTAGGGGCAACATCTATATCCCGAAACTATACTACAAACCATAAAAAACAACAGTATCAAAATAACCAATGAACCTGCGATTGTTAACAATTGGTTAATATTCACGGAAAGTCCACATTTTGCAGCCATGTTTTTACCTGTTCACAATATACTTTAATCACTAAAATTCTTCTCCGTTTCTTGAACTAATTTGAATTGACAACTTCAACTTTTCAATGCTGGTTTGAATTTACAGCTTGAGTCCTTGTTTTTGTTTCTTTGCAAAACTGTCAATATATACACCTTTTTTTTGGAACGAATATTTGTATACAGTATTTTCAATAACTCTCAGTGTTAATCAGCATCCGAGCACTCGTCTTCAAATCGAATCTTCGACCTTTTCAATACTTTGCATTATGTCCTCGCGAAGCTCTTTATTATCAAGTTATTATGTCTGGAAGTACTTACACATCCAACTCATTACAATCAGAAGAGTAACAAAGGCAAATGCTATGAGCAAAATTTGGATAATATCGACGTTGTAACACTCGGATGTCTTCCCCATCCTATCTTCCACTTGTAATATGGCATACGACCAGAAACAGAAGAACTAATATCACGACAGAACCAATTACCATGAGAAGCTGGTTAAGATTGAATTGAAGCCCACACTTGGGATCGCCTTTTCTACCCATCTCTTAGTATTGTGTCTCCATCGCACCGAAGTACGAATTTCACAGTACACGTACTCTAGATTTTGTGTCGTTGTTGAAATTACCTTATTTTTTATATATTTTTCATATTTTGAAATGGTTTTTATTTGTCACTGATGGATGTTTTGAAGAGCCGTCACTTAGACGTTAGTTCCTGTCTAAGCTTTCCAAGCTTAAAAGAGTATTTGTCTACGTTAGTTTTGTTTATGAATAATTTTAAAAATATTGTGGTTTCTACTATTGGATTCTGGTTTAGGTTCTTATTACACGACTGCCCAAAAAAGGAGTGTAATGTTTTCATCTACAAATGTATCTATATGAATTTATTTACTGAACAAATTGGGATGTATGGGGTATTGTGAGTATTCTTACATCATACCGAATGACACGAATTAATGGTTTTAAATAATATCGCGGCAGTATGTTACCATTTTTTTGCTTAATTCAATAACCATTCTTAGTATTCCATAAAGCGATAAAAAACCTTAGCCTGAGTCTTAGCTTCTCCCAGCTCGAGAGTTCCAGTTTTCCATATCTATTTAACTAGAGTACGTAGTTGTTTGGAACGGTATCTAGTACTAAACTAAAAATATAATTAATTGTAATTATTATGAACAAATTTTACTACGGGATAAACTTTTAAATCGTTAAGAAGAACCGTTCTATACATTTTGTTAACTACATACTACATTTGTATGGAAATCCTTTTTTTATGATTTCAAGAGGTCAGTTACACTAAAAAACAAGTCCCATGGAGAAAGTTATTTACAATTATTTATTAATAGAGAGAGAGAGCGCGCTTTCTGTGTAATAGATAGTTTACACGTAAGTCTATGATTTACAAATTTTCTTTTTCATACCAACAAATTATATGTAGGTACATAAAAAATAATTTAAAATTAAAGAAATGTGTGCAAAGTGTCCAACTATTCTGCGTAATTGTTCTGTAGATGATTATGACATACCTGACGTTATTTATGATCGAGATAAATAATTTTGACTAAATCAATTCCTTATCCTGTCATTTACGACAACGATAATTGAAATTAAATAAATTAATATCCGTCTGGAGTTTTCGTATCACATCACTACATATTACAGGGTCCGTCACTCGAAGTGTTACCAATTGAAAATGCTGCTATTTGGTCAATTTACATTCTTTTTTGTTTTAATTTCAGATTTATGTTAAATATTAATTACATTTTAAGAAAAACAAAGTTATTGTTCAATATGTCCACCTTTAGCACGGATAATAGCATCGAGTCTTCCGACAAAGGCATTGCTAGCTGCACGAAGGTGGGCTTGTGGAATTCGGTTCCATTCACGACGAAGTGCTGCCTTTAGCGTTTCCAGATTCTTATATTTTTTAGTTGAGACCCTGGCCTCTAAAATAGACCATATGGAAAAGTCCATTGGATTCAGGTCTGGTGAGTATGGAGGCCACTCTTCTGCAGAAATGAACCTTGGAATATGTTTTTTTTTTAATTGTTGCGTTAGGCGAGCCTTATGAGACAGTGCCGAATCCTGTTAGAATGTCTAGTGGTTTATGTTAATTTTTGCTGTGCCCACGGTATCAATACATCATTTAACACCTTTTTTTGGTAGACTTCTTGGTAATTTTTGACTCCCCGGTCGATGAAAATGAGCGGAGAGCGTCCATTTGCGGTGACTGCAGCCCAAACCATCACAGAAGCTGGAGCTTGCTTTCGAACGGCCACTCTGTCAGCCAAATTGTCGTTCAACTTGTCCCCTAGCCAAAGACGATCATTTTGTTTGTTTACTTACTGTAGAACAGTAAATTTTTTTTCATCTGAAAAAACTAAATTTTTTTGTTCGCCGCTTGCGTGCAAGGCTTTTAGTACCTAAGCTCTTTGAAGACGAACTGTCTTTTGGGCTGGGGTCAAATGTTGTACTTTTTGTATCTTGTAGGGTTTTAACTTCAGCTCTTTTTTCAGTATGCGTCGTATGCTTGAGTCTCATACATTCTGACTTTTAGCCAATTTTGCAGTACTCTGGCGTGGATTTCGTTGGATTCGGGCTTTCACCTTTCGAACCAATTGTCGCGAGGTTGCTGTATTCGGATGTCCTCCTCCGCGCCGTTTAGCAATGCTCCCAGTATCATTATAACGTGTTATGGTCCGATATACTAACATTTTGTTCACCTGCAAGTGCTGGAGCTCTTGAACAATGGTTGCTTGGGATTTTCCAGTCAAATGCAAGGCAATCACACTGTTACGTTTGTTATCCATATTGATAAATTCTCTTTTAAAATATTTTTTCCCCCGCTCTTTTTGTTAGCTTGCATATGAAAAAAAGATCTAGCGATCTGCCAAATTTTGCCGCGCTGTCACTCATAGTTTCAAAGTTGGAGCAGTCTAAAGTTGGTAACACTTCGAGTGACGGACCCTGTATAAAACGAAGTCGTATGTCTGTCTGTTCGCGATAAACTTAAAAACTACTGAATGAATTATCATGCGATGCACCAACAGATAGAGTGATTCACGAGGAAGGCTTAAGTATATAATTTGTTAAGGTTTTGTGTAAATGGGTTGGGAATATGATGATAATTGTTGGAAGCGTCGGAAAAAGTCAAGTCACCTGGGAGGTTTCATCGAAAACGCTGCCTAATCCCTTTGAGATATAACAAAACCCTCGTGTAAACCCATGCGCAGCCGGGGCGGGTCGCTAGTTTAGTATATGAAATAAGTAAGTATATATAAGTACTGACGCTTCTACAACAAAACTCCTAGTGAGTAGCAAAAATTATCAATAAATAAATTCAAACAAATTGTCAAAAATATCCTATGTAAAAAGGCTTACTACAAAATATCAGATTATCTAGACGATAAAAAAGCTTGGGACGAGTTTTGCTCCAACTCGAAAACTAACAATCTAACAAGGTAAAGGTTTCTTGTTCGCTTCTTTACTTTACCTCAAAAAGATTGAAGTGAACGAAAGATCAAAGTGATCACTTTATTTCCTAGTTTTAAGTATGTTTATAATTTGTGACGTGTGACGTGTCCAAGAGTCCTGTAAGGTCTAAAGGAAATAAAGCACTTTGAGTTTTGAGTTTTTGAGTTTTGACATGACAGTTTTAAGTTTATTTTAAAGATTTCATGTTCGCGTGAACCAGTAATTACATTATTTTTGTCATAATGACAAACTGAATTATATCAAATGGCTTAACGTTCATTTGTATTATCCTATACTCGTCCTATTAAGGATGCCCTGAAAGAATTACTTAAAAAAACTTAATCAGACACTTAACTTCTTAACCGTGTCATTGGATCTAAGTATGATTGATCAAAGATATTATGTTGCATATTACCATTTAGTACCTGGATGACCGAGCCTTGCTCGGCTGAAAACACGGATAAAACGACGTTTTCTAAAAATGAAACCTAGTTAGATCGATTTATCGCCCCTGAAAACCCCTACATACTGAATTTCATGAAAATCGTTGGAGCCGTTTCCGAGATATACAATACATTCCGTATATACAAGATTTGCTCGTTTAAAGATATTACAAGTCAAAGTCACATAAAATAATAAAATTCAGTCATGGATTGAACACTAAAATACATGTTTCAACATACTATACCACATGCCCACACTACCACTATTTTTACACATAATTAAAGTAACACAAATATTGGAATATGTTTGATTGAGATGACATGATTTCTCCGCGTTCCGTTCAAAACTTCTTGCTTTATTTCAAAGGTAAACTCAATTTTATGTTTAAAACAAAATTTACAAACGCTCGTGTCTGTTTCAATCGCACTGAATTCTGAAAAAGTTTATACGCAGTTCTTTAAAATGACTTATCAATTTAAACTTATGCTAAGTTGTAAGTCAGGCGTCCAATTTTCCACTCCTGAAAAAAAACATCAATGTTAAGAGACTGAAATGATTAATACATTTACACACAAGCTCTGGTGGCCTTACGGTTACAGGTTTAACTGTGGCGACATCATCATACTTACGTACCTACTTTGGGTCACCAAAATACAAGCTACGCCTAGTTTGGGGCCCGATGAATTACGCTATACAAATTTTAAATAGTAATTAAATATGTGAAATTGTGCAATTGTTAAACTGCATATTTGTATGAATGGTAATTGTATGTATGGTAATAAAGATTATTATTATTATTATTATTACTTAAGATGACGACAATTTAGTCAAAATACTTTAGTCAAAATTTCTGTACCAAAATCGTATAAAAAATTACAGCATTTTAGGTATAAGTTTCTGTTTACGCCCGCCAGAACCACCGATTCATTATTCATACATATTGGTGCCGTAAACTTGACGACAGTTTTACCGCATATTGCCATGCCAGGTCGGATGACCTGGCATGGCAATATGCGGGAATGAGCATGACGATTTCCGACAAAAATTTCGTCAACTTTTCGTTTTTAATATGTATGAAATTTCAGTTTCCATTTACGCTCGCCATAGGCGCGCCAATTCGTTAATCATACATTTTGATATTGAAAATTTGACGTAAATTTTGTCGTATATTGGTCCTATTAACCTACTCCTAACTTACTAGGTATAGACCATGACATCTTGCGAAAAAACTCGTATAAACTCTCGTTAACTTACCAGTGTATAAAAAATTACAGCTAAGTGCTGTAATTTTTTACGTTGTACGTTAGCTGTAGTTGTCATTTAAGCCCATTGGCGCCAATGTAATTGGTATCAAAAACTTGAAGTTTTTTCGCAAACTGTCATGCTCCTAGCATGGCAATATGCGACAATTTTTTTGTCAAGTTTTCGATAGTGAGGCTCTCTTTTGTTTTCTGATATAAAATGTAGCCTGTTACTTTTCATTGCAAAACCCCATAAATATATGATCTCTCATTTCAGTGTAAAATAAGAACAAACATACCTTCGTTGTAATGTGTATTATTAATTTCGTATGACTTAATAAATAAAAATGGTACTCAACCCAATCACACTAATATTATAAATGCGAATGTTTGTCTGTATGCATGTTCGTAACGGATTTGAATAAAATTTGGAATGAAGGTACCTAGTTTATAACCTGGTTTAACACAGACTACTTTTTATCACAAGCGGGAGGGCGTGGGTTCAAATCTTAACATTACACTTGAGCTACCGGTGAAGGAAAACATCGGTAGAAAACAATAATACATTATAATAGGTAAATTGATACTTCCCAATACTCTGCTGGCTAACGACTACCCTCAAGTTGAAAATCTGCCGCCAAGCATCTATAAGTGTATTTCAGGCTATCTATCATCTTCGACCACCTGTTACTTAATATTAGTAAGCTGTCGTAAAATTCTCAGGCTATCAAAAAAACTATTAGGTAATTGTAGATACTTACTTTTTACCTACAAAATGTTACTGTCACCAAATTGTATTTACATAGGTTATCAACAGTTTTACAACTACCCGATACGTAATCTTTAAGATTAAACTTTATAACCAATAATTAAGTTAGTACGTGCATATTTTAAAGCTTGACCTTAGAATATCAAACTATTTTTGAAGTAAAAACTTCTTTAGCCGCATTAAGCATTTTTTTTTTTAATAGGGCAAAACTTATGGTTTCGCATCACCGACATGCTAATGTGACGTGTTTTAAGTTTGACCAGTTTGACCGCTTTTGACCACAAACTCGCCTGATGGTAAACGATGTGTGCGTAGATGAAGCACGTAGGCTTAGAAAATACCTATTAGAGTATTACGTAAGCAGGATTTTAGTAATTATTTACCCCTCCCTCCCCCTTGTCAGCAAAAGCAAAGCTCTTACTTCGCTCTCCTATGCTGAAGTAAATATTGTTTTAATTAGCAGTAATGTCGCTAAAACGAATAGATATCGTTATATGCCGATAGCGATGAAAATAGACAAGCAGCATAATTTATATGACTTTTCTAACGTTATCACCATTCAGATCGCCCCATCCCCAAAAATAAGCTAAGCAAAGAACTCTCCACCCCCCCTTTTGGTGCTTACCTAATACTTAAACGGCCCCTCAATACGTTATGAAATAGAATTAACTCCATTTTGTAGCGATGATCGCTCAGTGGTTAGCGCCGTCGGTTCGCTCACCAAAGGGCGTGGGTTCAAATTCCGACAATAAGCTCCAGCTGCCTGTTAGACAAAACATCGTGAGGAAACCATAGCATAGTGGTAGGGTAGCTACCAACTCAATTTAAAAATGCCCCACCAAGCACATCACGTTTCGTTCCGACAGTCTCACTCAAGAGCCAGTTCATTCCTGGCTAGGTGTTAACCACGACCACGCCATCACTTAAATAAGGTAAACAGTGGTCAACTATAAAAAACGGACAAGTGCGAGTAAGACTCGCCCACCGAGGGTAAAAATTAGGTTAATATACCCCAAATTTATAATCCTATATTTAATACTTAATTATAGAAAAGATCAAACTTCAATTTCAGAAAAACTTCCTTTGTCTATTATATCTTGAATTTAAATAATGCTTAGTAGTTAGATATAAAATCTTTATAACGTCAGCGCATATATTTTCACTTTTGCCTTTATAATAATATTGACTTTATGTACGTGACTTGAAAATCAGTAACTCATTAAATATTTAACATGCCGTCACCAAGGTTAAGTAAAACTCGTTAACAATTCCAACTAAATTTATTTATAACTAAACTTATACTTGAGATAATCCCAATGACTCAAGTGGGTCCTTTATTATTAATAATAATAATTGATATACAGTCTACGCATAAGGAGTTCTTGCACTTCATGTTATTAGATATTTGTTTTTTATATCTAAAAGTAATGAGACGAACAAGACTCTCTCCTGAAGGTAAGCTATATCTGTCCATTACCATTGCAGCGATACTCAAAACTTTGAGTAGTAAAAAAAAGTCCCGGGAATCGCTGCCTTGTCGCTCATTACTTTGAGACATTCGATGGTTAAGCCTGGGATACACTAGGGGACAAATGAAGAAACATGTTGCGGAACATGTCCCTCAACAACTACGTGAAGTGTCCCGAGACAATTGTCGCGGAACATTCTGCCGGCCACACTAGTCAGTACTCATAGAACTATGCAACGTTGCAGCGTCACGTATATTGAGTGTTGCGCGTCATGTTGCGGGACAAATGTTCCCTAGTGTATCCCAGGCTTTAGTCTCAACAGCCCTGTAATTTCGCTAGCTGCAGTACCCTTTAAACCGGAACACAGTAATTTTCACTACTGCTTGGCGGCAGAATATCTGGTACAGCGGTGATACCTACCTAAACGACGTCCTGCTAAGGAGACCTACCACCAAATAAAAATATACAGGGCTACGTGTATCGGTGGCATTAAGCCAGTAAGAGATCAATTTACTTATCATTGTGAACTTTTACTATATGAACGATTATGAAATAGGTAAAAAAAATCTACTGTCCCATAAAAAATGGTAATTCTTTGGGGTTGGTCGGGACAGTAAATATTGTCACATTGATAAGTGCAATGACCTCCTGTCGGCACGGAACTACCCTCCCGCATAGCCCTGTATCGCTGTATGCTAGTATTGACATAGATTGTATTTCAATCGGTCAAACAATAGCTCCACATGTTTCTGTAGTTAAATCAAATCAAAAGTAGGTATATCTCATTACTCAATCATTTTTTTTTTAAAGATTTCTTCTTTAGATATTTTACATATAGTTAGATTTTTTCTGATACGCAATACATTCCATGCGTATCAGGAATGAGTTTAACATGAATTGGAACATGACTTATGACTTTGGTGTTATCAATAAAACATTGTATTGTTTGTATTGTATTGAATGAGTACAGAAATACGTTTAAATGCATATATTACAAAATTGTACTAAATGTTAGCATGGTTAGTACTACTTATTCTGTACAATAATAATAATTGGCTATAACGTCCACTTGCGACGACAGTGTGACATCTCGATTTATACGATTTTTCTATTTACTGATATTCTGAATCGCGATCTCGCGTTCTATTATCTCCAAAACAGGATATTTTTTCTATAATTAACAATAAGGAAAAGAGAGAGACAAAATTTCACGATATAGCGCTGTCTCGTTTGGTGATCTAGCTGGCTTCGACACAGTGACAGTTCAGTTGTCACCTAAGATTCGAGGTGTGAAGTGCTCTCGGTTTTCATGAAAAACATGACATCACGAGGATACCACGTATTAAATGTCAATTTTCACATCATTTTCAACGTGACAACTAAACTCACCACCTTGTAAACTTACATTTTTTTTGGAACAACGTGATAAGTTTTAATTTTTTTTTTTAACTCTATAATTATGTTAATTTACTTTCAAATGTGTTTTTTCTTTGCCACATTAGTTTTACTCTAATAATTCCATACATAATAAAGTTATCTTGACAACAATTTAAGGGTTATACTCATTACTTTTCAATTATTTTATTAAAGGCCGTTTTCTGCAAAATTATGGTTTTTGAGATGTCACACTGTCGTCGCAAGTGGACGATAAGTATTTTAATTCATTAAAATGGCAAATGTGTTTTAACAAGATATCTTTGGTTATTAAAAACAAAATGCATGCAAGTTCTCCGATTAGAATGGAATATAATGTAAACTTAGTGTCATTTCTGTAAATGCAAAGTAAAGGAAACGTTTCTGCCACGATTTTTTCTTTTAAATAAATGATTTGACTGTCAAGTTGCTCGCTTAAAAGTAAGCAAACGCAAGCCTATTCAGAGTATAAAAGAACAGCTTAAATTTGAAATCTTTGTACATAACAATAGCGTATAGTATTATACTTTAGTGCTTCGTGTAATTATGATAGAACTTCACGTACAGGTAAGTTCGTTTAATCATAAATTGACTAGACTTCATTTTCCATTCTAATCGGATAACTAAAAAGCAGAATTAAAGAGGAAAGCGAAGAAATTATTGCTGCTTATACTTCTTCAGAGCTTTCCGACGGTTGGTTTCCATTGTCCTGGTGACCAACCATGTTCCGAAGGTCTTGGAGGTTTCTTGAATGGTATTGATGACGTTAACAAAAGCCGTGTGGGGAAGATAGCCTGTGGACTTGGCCTCGGTGCCCACGAGCCCGATGGCTGACTTGACGAACTCTTTTGCGGTGGGAGCGAGCACTGTCTTTCGTCTAATGCCGGACATATTGGAGCAGACGAAACCAGGCAGGATGCATTGTACAATAATACCGTGTTTAGAGTATTCCATGTCGATTCCTTCAGTAAATTTGTCGACGTACGCCTGTGGAAAAATAACTTGTCTCAATTATGATATCCTAATTATTATGAAGAGTGTAGATGTAGTTTTTTTTTTAACGCGTATCGATCTATCCCACTTAGGTGACCTGATAAATTTTTGTTTTGTTCCCACGCCCCACAGCTCTTAATTTTCAAGATAGAAACTATTTGTTGTGCACACCAAAAAACAAAAGAATATTATGAGCTGTGGCGGTCTTATTGCCACACTACTAATGAGTCAACAGGGCTGTCAAATAAACCTGTGGCCGGAGTATATATTTGACTCAATTATACGCGATACGTGTATAATAAAATAAATAAATATTCTAATCATTATTATTTAATTTCCTCGATTAAAGTTCCAAGAATAAATTTTGAATTAGAATAGCAACGCAGTTCATAATGTATAATTTGAATACAGGTATTAAAAAAAAGCTACTGCTTATTCAAATGTATCTTATTTTATAACAATTAAGAGGAAAGCAGTCAACTGAGACATTTGAAAATTAGGAATTTCACCAAGCTATTTCTGTCGCGCCGCACGCAGCACCCGCGGACATACTGAGCGAAAGGGACAACTGCACCTCGGGCTCATTAACCCGAAATAAAATGAGCAAAATCGAGGTTTCGTATTCCTCTGTCTCCTCCTCCAAATTTATACCGATTTTAGTATTTCTTTTAACAAGTAAATAAGAAGGATGTGTTCTTTGCCTGTGCGTTATATTTTTTTAAGATTATGTCTATGAGATTGGGAATTTAGACGTTGAAACACAGCGTTGAAACTAGGTAAATTTTAAGATTTTTGAAGATTCCTAGCTCTTATAAAAAAAAACATATATCAAAAAATCAAAACAGAGAGGCATGAAACTATCAAGTATCTACTTCATTTCTAAAAATTATTGCTCTAGTATTAAAATCCTGGAAGGAAAATGGGGAAAACGTTTGTATGAAGAAAATGACGACTTGTTTCCTCTTAATATAATTATTAATATTGTTATTTTTATTTATTATATTATTAATTATTAATATTATTGTTTGATAAAAATAACAAAATTAACTGAGCAAAATAATAATTTCAAAGCAAAAATTCAGGCATTCTCGTAATACATTTCATGTTTAACAAATTTAATAATATATAAACTAAACGCTCTCCTGACGGTAAGAGATAACTTGCCTCTTCTTAACCATTGAAGCTATAATTTTAGTAAAGTATTTCATACACGACCATCATAAGAACCTAACGAAATAATCAGGATCGTGTAAAACATATTCTTTGGGTTTTATAGTTGAACCCTCTTTTATAAAGTCATCGGTCTTCTGCTCGTGATCAACTTTTCTACTGAAAGACTTAAGTACATTCCAAAATCCGAAATACCAACAATACACATCAACATCACATCATCAGCCATAGGACGTCCACTGCTGCACATAGGCCTGGGGGGGTTTTGCCAATACTCGCCACGCTTGGCAGGCGGGTTAGCGAGCGCAGTTAGGTGTGATTGTTTAAGGAAGACGCTGCTGCCCATCTTCCGAATGACATCCCTTAGTCGACTCTTACGGAAACCACGGGTAGAGAAGGTGGGGTACTATTCTTACGCCAGCACCACCATGACAATTAATAGGAAATGCTTAGGTCATCAACAGCATGCACATTGGCCATAGAAAGACACTACAGACAGTTACCTTAGTTGCAGCATACACGGTTAAGAGGGGTGAAGGGATAATAGAAGAAGCTGATCCCAAATTGATGATCACTCCTTTCTTTCGTTCCACCATCGCTGGCAAAACTAACTTGGTCACATTTGTCACTGATACAATGTTAGCCTTGATCAGATTCGATGTCGTCTGATCCCTGTAACAGATAAAATCGGTATTTATTATTAATAAGAGTCATCTCAATAGATATTAATATTAATTTCGTTTAATTTTTAACCGACTTCAAAAAAGGAGGAGGTTCTATGTTCGACTGTATGTTTCTTTTTTTTTTTATGTGCAACGATTTTTCTCATATTTGTAGACTGATTCTCAAAATTATTTTTTTATTTAAAAGAGTATACTCCTGTCGTGGTCCCATTGGCGCCAAGTCAGGATCTGATGATGGAATCCCAAGGAAATCTAGGGCAACCCTCAAATGTTTTAGGTGTTAACAATGTTTTTCATATATTTTCTAAAGCTATTGAGACATTTGCGTATGGTCATCGCCATCTCATGACGCTGAGCTGATGAAGGAAGGTACAACTCTTTAACGGTTAGGAGTTATTAGTATAGGTCCTTCCTCTCTTTTCACATCTCACCATTGCATTTTTTTTCAGTGAAATCAAACGTTTAAGACAAAGTAAGATGGAGCGATCCATCTTACTTTGTCTTAAAAGTTTATATGTACTTTCTGACATTGAACCAAAGGGTTCTTAGGTTAGTGGCCTTTCGGCAGCCTAGTTGAGAGACTGTCTGGCTTTCAATCTTGAGGTCATGGGTTCGAGTCCCACGGCACGTACCTCTGTGTTTTCTAAGTTATGTGCGTAATGCCGCTGAGATCAAACGGTGAAAGAAAACATCGTGAGAAAATCTACAAGTCCGAGAGTTCATAAAAAAAAGTTCTCAATTATGTGTGAAGTCTGCCAACCCGCACTTGGCCAGCGTGGTGGACTATGACCTTACCCTTCTCGCAATGAGAAGAGACCTGCGCCCAGCAGTGGGACAGTTTATAAAAACAAGGCTGATTCAAAAGATATATTCATAAAAAATATTTTAATCTGGCTCTAACTAAATCATACATCGCCTATGGAACAGCCTCCCATAATAAGAAATATCTTTCATACAAAATGTCCCGCTACCGTCCCATAAATACACAACGCAGATAATCCTCGATAGAACTGCGATAGTTCAAATAATATTTTCAATCCCGCGGCACTTATTCCGTATGAAGGAATAGCGGTGGCACACCTGGCGCTTTTGAAAATCACTCTCGAATCGTAGGTGCGGTTTGCCACCATCAATTTGAACGGTACCGAACGTACTGAGAATGGTAAAGCTGTGACCACACGATGCGTATTGTCAAAACGCCAATATGGATTTGGGTTTGTGTTTTATTCATTACGTTCTCATTATCGTTGGTCAGATATAAAGTGGGATGCCACTTAACATCAGACAAAATTCAGGCAGGCTTTTGAAGACAAGAATATTTAAAAAAAAATGGGTGGTGGTTGAATACGTAACGAGTAATATTTTCTTTGAGCCTATTTTATGAACGTCATAATCATTTTTGAAAATTAAGAAGTCCTTCGGATTTTTAGCTATCGAGAAAGTGTAATTAAATTTTAGATGTAGGTAGATTATCAAGGCGAGCGAAACGAACCCTAACACTATCCCACAACCTGAGCGTTTTTGTGGTACACTTTACTGAAAAACTATCACGCCTATAGATTTGTGCTTTGACATAGTAATTTAACTTCGTATCTAGATGTGTTATATGTCAAAAAATAATAATTTTATAACTAATAAAAAATGATCATTAACAATTTTGTATTCATTGGATAGAATGTTATTGTACTACTAACGCCATCTGTTAGAAAACATCGCTGCAACAGAACTAAACTCAATACTCAAATACGTCGTAGTTAATCAACTTAATACTAGATGACAACTGTCTTAAAAGTTATTACCCGTTAGAAAAACTACGCGAGCCCTCACAAAGCTCAACTTTTAGCTATTAAATATATAGCTGCAACATCACAACTATATACCCCAATTTTATTATCACCAGTTTTCTGAATTGCCTCCCACAATAAAAGCAAAATTAAAAATGTATTCACATCAAAAACAATAGCACACAATCTTAATAATAATCATTTAGAATAGGTATGTTATTTCTATTTTCATAATGATATGTGTATTCAGATAATAGTATATCTTTACGACTGAATTTTGTACGTATTGTCAGCCGTATCTATAAGTTAACTTTTACCTCCCTTTTCCAAAAGAAATAGGTATTGGAAACAGACGTAGTACCTACACTAAGAACAGTAAATCATTTTCATAGAAATCGGCCGCTGCCGGTTTGAATGTATGCATGCGTATCGGGCGCCGTGTACATACACAGTGCCACGCACACATTAACATAATCTCGGGGAGACTCGGGTGTCGGCAGTTTGGGCCTTGCCGTGAGTTTGCGCACGTTCCAGTACGCTCACGCCCGCTCTCATTCGCTTTCCCTCACCGGCAACTTTATTTAGCGCAGTTTTATAGTGCTGCTCATAATACGCAAATAATATTTAACTAAAAATAAAAATGACAACCCTAAGCGTCAACGCAAGAGTAGGCTATTAACTCGCCGACGGGCCTAAGATGAACTACTTTTCTCAGTGTACTTTGGTTGAGATCAAGGCTCAAAAACTATCTGACATCGATTTAAATATTCCAGACTAGATAGTACTACTTCAATATGTTCGTGATATTCCGGTCGATACATCACACTTGAATAAAATGTATCGCACTGCCATAGCGATACGTTTTATTGCGTAGGCCAGCGATACGGGCTCGTGTGGACCCCCCTTAACTTCCCTCCCGAGGTTCGATATTAGCCGGAGACGCGGCAACAGCTATTGAGATGCGATTGCTTTCCGACATTGAAATTTTGAAGGCTTTTGTTGGTTGCAGATATTGTGGCGCGACGGGTTAAATTCGACATTTCTCGCGTAGTTGTTTATGAAATATGTCTTAGTACCGGACCAGCATTGTTTTTTAAACTTTTCCCATTGTCCCTCGACCCCTTCTCATAATGAGAAGGTTAAGGTATACCACGCTGGCCAAGTGCGGATTAACATATTTCATACATCTTTGAGAACATTAGACTTTCACTTGGAGGTAAAATCTCTTAAGCAGGAAGTCGTCTAGGCAGGTACCACCGCAGTACCAGATAGTCTACCGTTAAGCAGTAGTGTGTTAACATTACTGTGTTCCGGTTTGAAGGATACTGCAGCTAGCGAAATAACAGGGCTGGCGCGACTAACCATTCAAAGTCTCAAAGTAATAAGCGCCAAAGCAGCGATGCCCTGGACTTTGTTTTGCTTCTCAAAGTTCTGTGTATCGCTGCAATTGTCATAGATAGGCGTTATCTCTTACTATCAGGAGAGTGTCTCGTTCGTCTTATTACTTTAAAAAAGAAGAAATGTTTAAGCATGAAGGTCCACATATCCACGACTCTTGTCCTTCCGTGAAGAGTACGAAAGAGATATTTTGCGAAAGGAAGTTTTCAGGAAAAGGACATTTTGCAAAACGAACGTTTTACTATCAAGGGACATCGGGGACATTTTGCGACGAAGAACTCTCGGTGCAAACCCACTGCTTCTCAAACATGCATATTTTTCTTACCAATCAGGAAGATCCAAAAAGTACTCGGGGTACGAATAAGAGATTCCGACATTGTTAACCAGAGTTCCTATTTCAAGCCCAGAGATTTCAGTGGCGATCTTGTCGTAAATTTTTTCATCGCTGCAGAAGTCCACTTGAATAGTCTTGGTGGAAACGCTGAATTCTTTTTCTGTTAAAAATAATAAATATTTTTACTGTTTATATGTTCACACAGAAGGTGACGGTAAAATGTAAATTGAATGAGAATAAATAACTACTAGGGAAGAATGCAGTTTATTTTTTTTTAACATTTCACACAGCGCCATCTAGCATTGTACTTTGAAAACCAGATAACTGATATATAATTAATTATATACTTTTTTTTTTACCTGATTGCCAAGTTTGTTTTACGCGCATATCTTTTATGTATGTATGTAAATTTCTTTATTACCGCGTAGCTTCCAAACGGTCGAATAGATTACGACAAGGTACCTATCGTTGGATTCGATTCCCACCTGTACAAACACTAATGTGTCGATATATGTTTATTCTGTGTCTAGGTGTTCTGTATGCGTTATAAGTATGTATTTACAAACTGCGATTAAAATGGCTATAATTAAAAGAAAAGTTACGAGGTAACAAACATAATAAAATATATATATATATATATATCCCTTTTGGCATATAACACAACACTTACTAAAGTTTTTAAACACGTAGCTATGAAACACGAATAATTACTATTCATCCAAATACTAACAATGACATTGCGCAACGTGTTTGTGTCATCAAATAATTTAAATAAATAAATAAATGGTTCAAAATACTTACCTAATTCATCGGCAGTTGCTTTCAATTTATCCAGCGATCGGCTGACCAACACAATGTCACAACCACGGGCCGCCAACTAAAACAAGAATATTTAAAACCTAAGTACATTTATAATCACAGAGTTATTTCGACTAACCATCGAATGTTTCGAAGTAATGAGCGCCAAAGCAGCGATGCTTTGACATTGTTTTGTTGCATAAAGTATTGGATATCGCTGCAATGATCATAGTCGCGTTATCTCTTACCATCAGGGGAGTAATTCGTCTCATTACTTTTACACAAAAGTAACTTTTTAATGTAAAAGTAATGAGACGAACGACACGCTCTCCTGATGGTAAAAAGATACCGCCTGTCCATGACCATTGCAGCGATACATAGAACCTCAAGTAGCAAAACAAAGTGCAGGTCATCGTTGCTTCGGCGCTCATTACTTTGAGACATCTTTAACACCTAAAAGAAAAAACCCGGCCAAGTGCGAGTCGGAATCGCGCACCGAGGGTTCCGTACAAACCTGTAGGTATTTAAGTAATAGTCATGGTATTTTTTTAATGGTAATTTATGCTTTTAGCAATTTTTCCTTTATCTGTGCTATGAGACGTTGCTTCGTACCAAATTTCGAGATTCTGAGTTCACGGGAAGTACCCTGTAGGTTTTGATTCCCTTGCGATTGTCGAAAATTTGCAGCATAAACGGCTGTATCTTTTGATTGCGTTGGTTTAGAAGTTTGATTTTTTTCATAGCTCCAAGTGACAGTAGACCTGAGTATTTTATATAAACTTGACAGACAGACAGACACACAGACGGACAACAAAGTGATCCTATAAGGGTTCCGTTTTTTCCTTTTGAGGTACGGAACCTTAAAAACAAAATATCCAACAATTGAAAAAGGTTTCTATCTCGTTCTTCGAAAATTTCTACGTCATATATACTTGTATGTATCTATAGTACGCCTTTATCAACTTGGAAAGATTCTCTTGCCAAGAGTGCAGGGATCATATACATTTTAACAATTACTTACGAGAAATCTGAAAGCAAAGCACAGAGATCCAAAGCAAGAAAGCTTTTCTAGACCTTACCTATGTAAATTGAAGAACCTTTACGAAGCAAGATTTGCATACTGTGGCTTTAGATCCAGCAAATCCATTGGAAGCTTTCAATGCAATATGCACATCTTGAGAATACTTTGACTAGAAAAATATGCTCTTATGAAAGCATACTAAATATACCTAGTAGGTTTGTACTGGATCAGTGGACCAGAGATTTTCTTATTTTGTTTTGAATGGTTTTGCCGGACGGGTCTCGCGCGCGGCCTCGTCTTGCTTCGTTGCTAGGACGAAGCGAAGCAAGACGAGGCCACGCGCGCGTTGTACTCATCTTTGTCTCCATGATGAAGGCCATCGGATGTGGCCGAAACTGTAGTCGGAGTTTCTGATATAATTAAACGTGAGTAATCCTGCATAAGTAACCTATATTTATAATTGTTTGTTATACAAGTGTAAGCAGTGGCGGATTTACCAGCAGGCTGAGTAGGCTGGAGCCTAGGGCGGCAAATTTTAGGGGCGGCGAATTTTGCTTAAAATTTTATTTTGCCTTTCAGAAATTAAAATACGACATGTCTCGTAAATTTAATAAAATGCTTTGTACATACAGTACACCGAATATTCCAACCACTGTACATGAAAAATTACTAAACGCTGTGTATTCGTATTTGTAAAGTGTACTTTTGTGGTTTTTATTTTTAAAATATTTCAATAGCGTTTCAATATTAGAATTTAAATTAAGTAATTTTGACCTATTGTTTTATTAAATATTACTAGAAGAAGCTGATGTTATTATGACGATATAGCACAAATAATAAAATTGCAATTTGCAATTTGCAAGAAAATTTAATTAATATGATTGTAAACTAGGGTATTGAGTTGCAGAGGTTAGTAGGGGCGGCAAAAATTGAATAGCCTACTGGCGGCAAATATGTAAATCCGCCACTGAGTGTAAGGTTAACACAGAGCACAAAATTTGGTATTTGGCGACAGTAACTAACCAGCTTGATACTAGACCAGGTACTCTGTCTGCAACTAGAAAGTAGGTATTACTTACTATTTAATTTATGTTTTTTTATATATTTGACGGGCTAGGTGTATGACCTCAGCTCATCCGATGTTAAGTGACGGTGTGATCGAAGATGGTAAACACACCTAGCCTGGAATGGAACTGGCTCTCAAGTGAGGCTACCGGAACCGTTAGGTGCTTAGCGGCTTCAACTTGAGCGCGATAGCTACGCAGCTGAGTACTAAAAAGTACCTTACCACCATGCTATGTTCTCCTCACGGTGTTTTCCTTCACCGGCAACTCAAGCTCATTGTAGGGCTTTGAACCCACGCCCTTCGGCGTGCTAACCACCCGCGCTAACCACTGAGCTATTATAACTATAAAGTATGTTTTAACTGAACAATGTTTTTCCTAAAAATTCAACTCAAGCTCTTTGTTGGACCTTAAACCCCACGTCACTTATGCAATCCGAACACGTGAACCGATGACCTGTTACTATTATCGCTACATAATGCATATTTATATACCTACTTACAAATACTTTAGGTATTAATTCAGCACTAATTGAAAGTAAATAAGTCATGGCCCAAAAGAATTTCGAACTGGTTGAAAACTGTGTGACAGAAGCCAAATGTACTTAATAAGTAAATACACACGTTTGTTTGATAAGTAAATACACAAATTTATTTAATAAGTAAATACACAATACACAAATTTTATTTAATAAGTAAATACACTCGTTTATGTAAGGAATGCTATGTATAAAATTGAAAAGTTACGCTTAAAATGCTGTCACATTTTGGCGACATGAAATGTCACGAATGGAAATGAGATATAGACCTTGGTTTATGACTTTGACGATTATTAAAAAATAATAGATTACTATTAACTATTACTATTACTTATAACTATTACTTATTAGTTAGTAATTTTTTTTTTTTATTGACATATCATTATATTTGTTAACATGTTTTATTATTTGTCATTTTTAGACATGAAGTGAATGGTCTTGTTACTTTGGTGTTTTAGTAAAGTATATATAGCTGTTAACGGCGACTGTGTCCGCACGGAATTAAAAAAAAAAAACTAAAATTTTCAATTATCTGCACAATTTTCTTAATTTTTAGGGTTCCGTTAACATTTTGAGGTACGGAACCCTAAAAATTGACAGATAAATAGGTACTTTATTGTACACTAACGACCCGTCCCTGCTTCGCACGGATGCAATGTACTAATATGGTGCATAGTATATGCATGTATTACACATACAACCTTACTCTTGAATCAATCTGTCTGTTGATGGAAACCGCATTAAAATCCGTTGCATAGTTTAAAAGATCTAAGCGTACAAACGGCGGGAAGCGACTATGTTTTATACTATGTACCTACACATGGGAATTAAAAATGTACAGAGAAGGAATGAAATTCGTTTGTTGACCATGACCATAAGTTATTGTAATTGTTTCATTGTTATTTACTTACCTCTCGCGCATATTGTTTGCCGATTCCATCCGTACACCCAGTCACAACTGTAACAAACAAACAAATATATAAATTAGTATAACATGGTTATCTACGGTGTATCCCTATGAATGCTTATAACCCGCCTTAAAAGGAAGAACAGGTTCACAATTCATTGACATTTTTAATGTATTTCTACTCTATTACTCGAAGACGGCTCGACCGATTAGGAAAAGTATATTTTTTATTTGATACTTTCAGATTGGTCCCATAGGGGATTTCATCAAAATCGGTTCTGTACTTTGATTTTAGGGTTCCGTTCCCAAAGGTTAAAACGGGAACCTATTACTAAGACTCCGCTGTCCGTCCGTCTGTCTGTCTGTCCGTCTGTCATTAGGCTGTATCTCATGAACCGTGATTTATCAATAATATTAATTTCTTTGCAACAACCAACCGAATATGTTATTTTACGGGATTACTTACGCAAAAAAACCATGTGAATAATAATTTGTAAAGGTTACGTGAGTATAATAACAGCAGGTACTTTTAAGCACAACAAAAAGGCTGGCATATTCCAGTTAAAAATAATAATTACGCAATAAAGTAAAGATTAGAATATGTGCCGAATTAATGTTAGTTTTTGCTTTGTAATAACTATATGCGTATTTTAATTATTCACTTAAAATTTGCATAACATAATTTAATAGAATAGGTAATTAAAAAAGCGGAACAAGAAAACGCTAATATCAGTGACGTGAACTACGCAGGGGACTTATTCTTTAACTCAAATGAATCCTTGACAAAAACGCGAATAGTGTTGATTATATATATATATTTTTTTTATAGCTGACAGGCTAGGTGTTTAACCACAGCTCACCTGATGTTAAGTGACGGTGTGGTCGTAGATGGTAAAGCACACCTAGCCTGGAATGGAACTGGCTCTCAAGTGACGCTGCCGGAACACACCGTTAGATGCTTGGCGGCAGATAATCAACTTGAGGTTGGTAGCTAGCCAGCCGAGTACTAAAAAGTACTCTACCACCACGCCATGGTTTATGTTTATGTTTTATGGTTTTCAAGTATTTTGTGCAAAATCCAATGAGTCTAAGTCACATTATGAGTCAGGGTTGAGTTATGTCTTAATAACGTAGTGGTAATAAATGTCACTGTCACGGGTCGAACCTTGAGAAGATTAGCACAGGATCTGCATACCGAGGCAGATGGCATAACAAGAGAGAAGCCTATACCCAACAATAGGATAAAGATGGCTGTGATGATGATGATGATGATGATGATGAAAGTACTGGTGACATTACGATACGAAAAATCAAGTTTTACCACATCACTTTACCACACTCAAGCGCGTAATTTAGCACCTTATGAATACATCACCTTTTTTTAATTCATAAACACAGT
The DNA here is from genome assembly GCA_950106695.1 of Biston stratarius. Classification (NCBI taxonomy): domain Eukaryota; kingdom Metazoa; phylum Arthropoda; class Insecta; order Lepidoptera; family Geometridae; genus Biston; species Biston stratarius. The sequence continues at coordinate 4,345,637 of OX467106.1, read as the reverse complement.
TATTAGAAAATAATAATATTGTGGCAACACTTTTCTGCGTTCCCGCCATTAGATAGTAACACACTTTGTTCCGTTTTTTATATTGGCTTATACAATATTTTATCATTAATCCATTTCGCGCAAAATCAAACTGAATCCCACGGACTCGTTTTGTGTTAAGGTTTCAGCTAGTAACAGTATCTCTGTAATGAGTAGGGCCATGATTCTATAAGTCACATAAGATAAGTCAATTTGAGTGCCTCCATGTCGCGAGTGAATCGGTTTCTTCTAGGCGTGCGTGCCGCATATACCGCATCTTCGCTTAACATCAGGCGAGTTGGCGATCAAACGCAAGCCTATTTACAGCATAAAAAAAATTATGACATTTTAAAGCAAGTGACACATACGAGTTTTTAAATTTGATATCGGCACAAAGAATATTATTCCACGCGTCTTAAATGTGCTCAAAAATAATATATATACCAATTCATGTTGCCAAGTATTAAAAGTCTTCAACGCGTTTGAATTAAATTCCTAGTTCAAATATAATTAAAATAAACAAGTGCCGAGCTTACGGAGCCGAAACGGAGCATGTTAGGAAATATTTGAACTATGTATAGTCAACCTTATTCCGACGTCAACACAGACTACAATACCATTCTAACATGTAGGCTGAATGCAAGTGAAAGTAAATGTTTCGACGTGACAACGTGGTTTTAATGTAGTTACATATATTATAAGGTGTTGATTGGAAGTTGATGTGTCTAACTCTGTTTGAAAGAAGAGAGAAACTTTTATCTCTATATCTGCATAGTATAAAACAAAGTCGCTTCCCGTCTGTACGCTTAGATATTTTAAACTACACAATAGATTTTAATGCGTTTTTCATCAATAGACAGTGATTCAAGAGAAAGGTTTATATGTATATATACATGCATACTATAGTAGAGAAAACATGTTTTTTTGTCGTTTGATCAAAGCCCTAGATTAGTGAGTAGAGCTATGTGATAACTGGTTACCGTTACCGTTACCGTTTTTTTTTTCATTATAATCTTTATTTTCAATTATTATCTTGCTTACGTCCGCGACATCGTCCGCATTGTCCCTAATCACATAGCGGCATAAAGAATTCGGCACGACCTATTCTCATACCTACCAAATATACATAAAAAATTTCATAAAAATCGGTCGGGCCGTTTTAGAGGAGTGTGACCACAAACATTTTGACACGAGATTTTTATAATATACGTACCTATTTACATTTTACTTACAAGTTTTTATTTGGTTACAGAATATTTTTCATTCTATCTAGTATTCTACTTGTCAAGCCCTTTCTGTCATATTTAGGGAGTTGAGAAAAAATATGTAATCCGTCATTTACAATGATACTGAATGTATTTAATTATATTCTCATCAGAACTAAGGGTGTGTACCAAATATCAGATCAATTTGTCAACAGGAAGGGGGTAAAATTTCAATTACTTTTGACCCAAAAACAACAACAGGGCAAGCTAAATAAAACCGTTTCAATACATCCTAATTCAAGCTATCTAAAAGTAGTTCAAATCCAATGTTTTGTAATCGAGTAGTCAAAATATATTGCACTTGTTCAAAGCCGGGGTGGGTTGCTAGTACATACCACACATACCACAGTTAGCGACCTCCCTTGAACTTGTTCTGCAGTCGAGGTCTACCCGGAGGTGAAAGCAACTTGCTCCGCGACACCACCACAGGTTGTATAATAGTTACTACGTGTGTCGTCTCTCGCGACATTTCATATTATCTTTTTAATAATAATTTATTTATTTTAACAAAAAACACTACAGCGAATTTAGTAGGCACTTACACTTTTACTAAGAAGGTTTATGTAGGATTTCACGTACATAGCTAAGGCACTTAAATGCCTTGGCTATCTAATACATAATCTATTCTATAGGTGCTTACAGACTACGCGTATGTATGTGTGTGTGTGTTTGTGAGTGTGTGTGTTTGTGCGTGCGAGCGTGCGTGCGTGCGTGCGTGTGCGTGTGCTTGCGTGCGTGCGTGCATGCGTGCGTGCGTGCGTGCGTGCGTGTGTCTGCGTGTGTGGTATATATTGTTATTAATAGATAGGTACTTGGTGTATAAATAGAAAAGTCGGGATTTAAGAGACAGTTACTTCACTCTAATGTATGCTTATAAGTAAACATAAAGGGTATACAATATACATGTAAGTATGTATGTATGTAGTTTAATTTTAACAACAAAAGGTTCATCTAGCCCTACCGCTTTTCTATAAATTACATCTTTTAATTTTATTCCAAGAAATGTCCTCGATAGCGCTAACACAAAGTTTAAAGAAAATTAATAGGGTGATTAAAGCATTTTATGACGCAAGTGAATGTCTAATTAAATTCCCGAAGAGAGCAGAAAGTATTACACGTTTTTAGGATGTACGCGGATCTGTTAGTAAATTTCCTTTAAAAAAAAATAGCGCGCATAAAATGAACGATGAAAAGGCTCTAATTTTTTGCTGTGTTATTTTGTCCTATTATCATGTCTGTGAACAATTTAAGCAGCTAAGTTTAAGACTTACAAGTCGGTTATGTGTACCTACTTCAGTCGTGACGTGATCAGACCTGAACACTTCAACAGTTCAATTGTCAGTAAATGTAGTACACTATACACCTTAATTACTACTACCACTCCACAAAAATATTTTGTTTGGTGGTAGGGTATTTTCCAGTACTCGGCTGGAAAGCTACCACCTTCAAGTTCTATAAAAAAAAATACCGAGACTTGAGAGCCAGTTCCATTCCAGGCTAGGTGTGCTTTACCATCTTCGACCACACTGTCACTTATCAGGTGAGCTGTGGTCAAACAACTAGCTTGTCAACCAGCATTCCAGCTATACATTCTTGCAGTGATTCTACGTTTTCATAAAACAGCACTAAAAAGCATTGTGCCTAGTACAAGATCAGCTCGACGCAATATCTGGACTATTCCTCGAACTAGGACCTCTTTTGCTCAACGTTCCTATTACTTTAAGGGTCCTCTCTTATACCAGCGCCTTGATAATTCTTTAGACATATTGCAATCATCACGTTTTACTTGTAAGCGAATAATTACATCTTGGCTATTGTCCATGGATCAAACAGCAACGGAAAACCTATTACTAATAATCAAATGACTATAGGGGGCCTGCTTCTTCGTCTGTCGGTTTGTCTCCAGAGAAGTACACAGCAAATTCCACTACTACAACCGTCTCACGGAGAATCAGTCCCCTTCATTTCATTTCATTTCACCTTCAAAACTACAATTATTAATATTGTTATTATTATTTCTTCTCTTAATTGAGATTTGTAAGGGATACGAAGAAACAAACAAAGGATTTTATATTCACTCACACACTCACATACACTCAATCACACACACACATACACACACACACAAACAAACACAGAGATTTTGTATTTTGCTCAGATAGACATTAAACTCTAAAAGGTGGGAATCACTGAATTTCACGACACGGGACTCCCTAGTGTGAGATTCAGGGTCCGCAGCAAAAAGTTGTATATATTTTTTGTTTAAATAAATAAATTATTATTATTATTATTTAACCATTAAAAAATATTTTATTTAGTGATTAATATTCATTGACATAAAAACGGTTAATCTATTAGGTACATCGTATACACGTATATATATTTTTATTACTAATAGGCTTGCGTACGGCCTGATGTCAAGTGAAGATGCGGTCTACGGTGGTAAATACAATGACAAATTCAAAATAAAATGTCAAATTCAAATACCATGTCAAACTCAAATACAATGTCAAATTCAAATAGAATGCCAAATGGAAATCGTACAAGCCTGCAAATTGTGAAATCATCTTTTTCCTTCGCATTCGCGCGGAGGTACACGCACGCAAGGATGCATAGGCAGTGTTGCCAACACGGATTAAAAAAAAGCTTAGACGAAGTTGTAAAAACACGTAGAATTTGTAAAATTTGCTTATGGAAACTTCTTAGATCTACGTACTTTCTTTTTTAAAGTAAAATGATGACATTAGGTATGGTGATATTGAATAAAAAACACTGTTTTTAAATTAAAGTACCTATCCAGTATCATCAAGCATTTTTTTTAGTTTAAGTTTTCATCAGATTGATCGCAAAAAAACTGATATATTAGGATGATAAAGAAAAAAAAATATGATCGACATTTTAGTACTACGTATCAAAGTGATTTTTTGTGCAAACTAGACCAATAGGTAAGTACCTACTCGTTAGGGGTCGTAAGGCAGAATTTGAAACTTTGAGAATCTTACTAACGTTTTTCCTCAAACGTAATGCAAATTATGGCTTTTCAGCGTAATAAGTCATGTTATAATGCCAATATCAAAATTTAAAAAAATACTTGAGTCCGAAGTTCGTAGGTTTGCAAGAAAGGTCTAAAATACGTAGATCTACGTCAAAATACGTAGAGTTGGCAATACTGCGCATAGGCGATGGTGACTGACTACCGTCAGGTAACTCGTCTACTTGTTTGCCAAATTTTCAAGTATATAAAGAAAATACTAACCGAAAAATTATAACAACACAAAACAATAATTGCACAGAATTCACAAACAATAAACTTCAAATTAAAAGTTTTACTTGAACTTTAAACCTAACATATTGTTTTTTTATTTTTATTACAAAGAATCTAGACAATTATATTACTTAGTTCATGTATTTATTCACTTGTAATATAACAACAGTCAATTATAGGCTATAAAAATATTAAAATTTACTTAATATCGTTCTGTTTTGTTTGCTACGTAAATATTTAAGTAATTTTAGTAAATGAACACCAACCAATTTAAGCGCTGTTAAAAAATTGTAAATATGATTTTGGTCTTTATTCTTTCATTGATTTTTTCGTAAGCTTATTGGGAAGATCGCCTTCGAAGATAAGTAAACATTAATCACACAATTATTATAAAGGCGAAAGTTTGTGAACATGTTTGTATGTTTATCTTCACGCTGGATAGATACATCTATAGACGTCTGGGATTGGCACGAACGATTCCATTTAATATCATCATCATCATCATCATCAGCCATAGGACGTCCACTGCTGGACATAGGCCTCATCCTGGGGGGTTTTGCCAATACGCTTGGCAGGCGGGTTGGCGAGCGCAGTTAGGTGTGATTGTTCAAAGAAGACGCTGCTGCCCATCTTCTGGATTACATCCCTTGTCGACTCTTACGGCAACCACGGGTAGAGAGGGTGGGGTACTATTCTTACGCCGGCATTTAATATAGACCAGTAAAAATAGACGTTTTTTTTTGGTCAATCTCGCACTAAATTTCCGAGCCATTTATTTTTAATAGGGTTTAGTGTCACTTACTGAAAATAACAAAATGCTGACAGATCCGGTTGAGCTTCAAGCGCTATCTAGAAAAAAGTTATTAGCCGATATCTAGGAAACTATGCACTTTAGGGCAAATATTATCGAAACCATTATTGTAAAGAATAAAATTTCACATCTTTTATTACTTGTAAACTTTATTGTAAAACTTACCGTTTACGATTTATGGCCCATTTAATGAACCGATTTTTCTAACTCGGCTTAGACACTAAACATTATAAAAAAAAAAATTTGGATCGGAAATTTAGTGCGAGATTTTACTGGCCTAATATCATTGACCGCAAAGTGAACAAACAAAAACAAACGAATTGACAGTGCTTGTGCGAAAATATGCATATGATTGGCGTGAGGGAGGTAGAAGATACCATCAATCATTATGATTAATGGTGTCATTATTAATGGTTTCATTACGTTCGGGAATTTAATGGTTCGATCCCAACTACAAGAATGCAAAAAAAATGCTTTTAAGATGAAGGAAAACATAAGAAAGAATACGCACAGAGAAGAATTCAAGGTTGTATTTGAATTTGGCAATCTGCACCAGGAATGACAGAATGCCTTGCTGAGTTTCTTGCCGGAGTCTTCTCAGTTGAAGTGTAATTACGAGCCGGTGGTAGATTCAAACATGTAACTTAACGTTCATAAGTGCCTTACCAGGGCCTAAACTGAATAAATGACTTTTGATTTTGATTTTTTGAGGACACCAAAAGTGTTTTCAATCTTTGAGGATACCTTACCGTATGAGTTCATTTACCAGTGGCCTTGTTCACCCATACAAGCAGATAAATTTTAACTATGCACGTAAAATATTGGGAGCAACAAAAATAAAGACCAACTGGTAACGCCATCGCACCGTCTCGTTTTATCGGAGATGTCGGAATTATCGGAATAATAATATATTATATATATATATATATATTCTGGGGGCCGCGGTCTACAACCGACGACCCGTTTTGGTTAGGGACGGACGCTACAATATCGGCTACTAAAGAATTTATTTTACGACTTTGACAATTATATTTTACTAATAATGGTTTTGGCACATTTTTGATTTACTTATGAGGGATTACTCACTTTTAATCAACTTCGTTCGCGTTTGTTTCCTTGAGGAATACCATAGGATGTGGCCGAAACTATAGTCGAATTATCCGACATAATTTAACGTGATTATTGAAATTATTTATTAATATAATTATTAACTCTTATTGACATATTAACACTTTGACATTTTATTGTTATTTTTTGCCATTAATTACCTAGATTATGACTTGTAACTTTGATGTCATCAATAAAAATATTGAATCGTATGACAAGTACTTAAAATTAAGTATGTACAAGTACTTACTCCAAACTTCAATATGAAGATGGCACTTGATGATGATGATGACAAGTACTACGTAGGTATATTCACTCTAGCGACCCGCCTTGGCTTCGCACGGGTGCAATGATACTATACAAAACCTTAACAAATTATATACCTAAACCTTCGTCATGAATCAGTTCGTAGTTTTTAAGTTTATCGAGAACAGACAGACAGACGGACGCTGCGGACGACTTTGTTTTATAATATGTAGTGATAAGTACCTATTTCGAACTACGACTCTCTTATACATACTACACAATGACGTCTTATCTTTACGGACGTGCCTGTCATAAAAATAGTTTATTGATACGACACGATACCTATGATTTCAGCAAATGCAACTCAAACCTGGTTTATAACGAAAAATAAATAGGTCATTTAAAAGACTGTGAATGCCTATTGCTTTACTGCTTTGAGCATTATGCTAAGGCGAGCCCTTATTTTCTAACTGACCCTGATTTGTTTGTGCTTTTTTTTGTGTGCTCAAAATTATTATTTACTTTCTTTGCTTTGTGTTATGATAAAGTAAACGAACACAATTCTTTTTCGTAATCTTGGATTTCTGTAGGAGATAAACTGTAGATAAGCTATTTTTAAGTTGTTACATTTTTTATTATCATCACACTAAGACAATTGGGGGAGTTACTTTCTAATTCACATGGCATTCCTTGTCGAAAACGCATGTAGCGTTTTACATGATTATTACGTTACCTAATTATTTTGACACTCATTGTTGTGCCTCTTTCAATGGTTAGACAGAATAGACAGCACTGTAATTTCTCTAGCTGCAATACCCTTCAACCCTGAACACAGTAAGTAGCAAGTGTTTACACACTACTGCTTGGCGGCAGAATATCTGGTACTTATACTACCTAGTGTAAACCGTACTGATTGAATAAAAAAAAATCTATGTGGTATCTATGGTTTCTACGGTCCGGCAAGCGCAGCGTAGGACGTCCACCTACAAGGTGGACATACGACCTCATAAAGACCGCAGGAACGCGCTGGATGCGAGCCGCTTCCAACCGGTCTTTATCGGCCAATGGGGGAGGCCTATGTCCAGCAGTGGACGTCCTACGGCTGACATGATGATAATGAAATAAATTCTCACTATAGTGTCCATAATAAAAGGTTGATATCGCGAAAAAAAAATCGGCTATTCTAATGGAAAAAGTACCTACATAGACCTTGGGAGCAGCGAATTTTTAGCTAATTCAGAGTTGTGCAAATTTGTAATTATTAGTACTATATTCGTGATCGAGTTTCGACTTAATACTACAACCCTGTAGCCCATTTTTTTTTAATTGTTTGATAGGCTGGGTGTTTGACCATAGCTCACCTGACGTTTAGTGATGGCGTGGTCGAAGATGGCAAACACACCTAGCACGGAATGGAACTGGCTCTCAAGTGAGGGCCCATTTCCTAGTTAAGAGTGGTAGCTACCCGGTCAAGTACTAGAAAGTATTCCACCACAACGCTATGGTTTCCTCAAAATGTTTTCTTTCACCGGCAGCTCAAGCTCATTGTTGGGGTTTGAACACACGCCCTTCAGCGTGTGAAGCGACCGTGCTAACCACTGAGTTATCAATTCTAGAAAATATTCTCCCTCTTTAAGCCCGTATACTTCTTTCGCATAACCTAATGTACATAATAAACATTGTATAATCATATTTCATTTAACACATCCAAATATAGAACACTGCTAAATAAAAAAGCTGATCGACTTCATACATATAATACTAGTACATGCGTTTATTATTATAACTGGTTAATTATAACTTCCTGTACCCATTTATATAAGAAAAAAATATTGATCAAATTTAGATTATTCAAATAAATCGGTACATTCCGTTTGTTTTTGCTGTTTGATAGCCCGTTAACCTTGTTTTAACGGGCAATGTTTTGATGTACAAAAAAATATATTGAATAAAAGATTTATGCGAACCTTTTTTGTCGGTTTACAATTTTATTTACGTTATATTGGAATATGAAGGAAAAGCGGTAGGAATGAAAACATTTTACGAAGCGCATTGCATTTGACTGTCTTGAAAACACATTACACATCCCTATATTATTATTTTTTAATACTGATAATTTCGCGTTCGACCAGCAACTCGCCTGATGGTAAGCGATGATCTGGTCGAAGATAAAGCTCGCAGACTTAGAAGATACCTATTCACTCCGGCCTTGAAAAGATCTAGATTATTTCTCTCAGGAAACATGAAAGCCGGCTTATTCCATTCCTTGGCAAAAACGAGCAAAAAAATCACGTTTTTTGTATGAGAGCCCCCTTAAGTATTTATTTTATTTGTTGTTATCTATAGACAGAAATACATCATCTGTGAAAATTTCAACTGTCTAACTATCACGGTTCATGAGATACAGCCTGGCAGACCTACCGTTACGGACAGACGGACTGACGCTTTACCCTTTGGGTACGGAACCCTAAAAATAGAATCTGACGAATTGAGAACCTACTCTTTTTTTGAAGTCGGTTTTGATTGCACAAAGCCACGTTTCTTATTCATCTAGCTGCTTCATACGTTTGGTTAAGGATCAAGGGTTTTTAATTAACAGATGATTTTTTTTACGATTTCCGACTTGTGCCTATAGTAAACACTGTCCATAACCTTGAACCTGCTTTCGGCTTTGTGCCCAACTGCATAACCCTGTAAATTGTACAAATATAATAAAAATATTTTTCGACTCCTAAAGTTTTTACATTATTTTTAAATAAATAACAAAATATGAAATATACATTTACGATATTACCTACTATAATAATACCTATTTAAGTAATTAAATTAAAAATATCTATTTGGTTTGAGCTTAATTTTTGTACTATTCTAAGTAAATTTTCATTTATGCTTTATTTATAGTCACAGAATATTCTGTTAAAAACACACTCGGTCCCCAAGACGCAAGCCTCGTGCTTAGTTTGGGATCCAATTATTGCCATTTTATACTTTCAAATTGTAATGTCAAATATCACCTCTAGATGTACTAAGTTCATTGTATTCTTGTCTCTGTATATTCCTGTGAATTAAATGTATCTTTAATGTGGAGCGCGGATTATCATGCTAGTTTCATCGATAGATAGAGACTGATTCATAAGGGAGGTTTACGTAGGAATATAATTTGTCAAGATGTTGTGCAAATTGGTTGAAATTTAATGATAATTATCGGAAGTGTCGAAAAATTTAAAGCCATCTGGGACGTGTGTGAAGTTAGCATCTCAATAGTCAGCATCTCAAAAAAAAACTTCAGATTCATTGGCATCCAGCATAGTTCTACAGTTCTCGATAAGATTTAACAATAGTTCTATCGATTTTGCTATCAAAACCGGACTTTGAAAAATGAGATGCTAACTTCACATATAAATCATAGCATCTCATCGAAATTCGCGGATTTCACGTTAGTAGAGATGAAATTCACTGAGTTCTACAGTTCTTGATAAGTTTTAACAATAGTTCTATTGATTCTCGATAATTATAAATAATTATAATCATCACAATCACCAAACAGAGGTGAGATGCTGGGGTATAAGTGCGAGTTCTGGGTTCAATATGGCTTTTAAATGATAGCTGCGGGCTCTTTACACGAGTTCCGAAAGAGTTCTACTCTTTCGAACATTCTCAGTAATTATAAATAATTATAATCATGAAAATTTTCGAAAAAAGGTGAGATGCTGGGTTATTATTTTGAGTTCTGCGTTCAATATGGATTTTAAATGATAGCTGGGGACTCCTTACATGAGTTCCGAAAGAGTTCTACTCTTTCGAACATTCTCAGTAATTATAAATAATTATAATCATCAAAATTTTCGATAAAAGGTGAGATGCTGGTGTATAACTGCGAGTTCTGAGTTCAATATGAATTTTAAATGATAGCTGGGGACTCCTTACACGAGTTCCGAAAGAGTTCTACTCTTTCGAACATTCTCAGTAATTATAAATAATTATAATCATCAAAATTTTCGAAAACAGATGAGATGCTGGGGTATAAAGGCGAGTTCTGGGTTCAATATGGATTTTAAATGATAGCTGGGGACTCCTTGCATGAGTTCCGAAAGAGTTCTACTCTTTCAAACATTCTCAAAAATTATAAATAATTATGATCATCAAAATTTCCGAAAAAAGGTGAGATGCTGGGGTATTATTTTAAGTTCTGCGTTCAATATGGATTTTAAATGATAGCTTGGGACTCCTTACAAGAGTTCCGAAAGAGTTCTACACTTTCGAACATTCTCAGTAATTATAAATAATTATAATCATCAAAATTTTCGATAAAAGGTGAGATGCTGGGGTATTATTTTGAGTTCTGGGTTCAATATGGATTTTAAATGATAGCTGGGGACTCCTTACATGAGTTCCGAAAGAGTTCTACTCTTTCGAACATTCTCAGTAATTATAAATAATTATAATCATCAAAATTTTCAAAAAAAGGTGAGATGCTGGTGTTTTATTTTGAGGTCTGGGTTCAATATGAATTTTAAATGATAGCTGGGGACTCCTTACACGAGTTTCAAAAGAGTTCTACTCTTTAGAACACTCTCAGTAATTAGAAATAATTATAATCATCAAAATTTTCAAAAAAAGGTGAGATGCTGGGGTATTATTTTGAGTTCTGTGTTCAATATGGATTTGAAATGATAGCTGGGGACTCCTTACATGAGTTCCGAAAGAGTTCTACTCTTTCGAACATTCTCAGTAATTATAAATAATTATAATCATCAAAATTTTCGAAAAAAGGTGAGATGCTGGTGTATTATTTTGAGTTCTGGGTTCAATATGGATTTTAAATGATAGCTGTGGACTCTTTACACGAGTTCCGAAAGAGTTCTACTCTTTAGAACACTCTCAGTAATTATAAATAATTATAATCATCAAAATTTTCAAAAAAAGGTGAGATGCTGGTGTTTTATTTTGAGTTCTGGGTTCAATATGGATTTTAAATGATAGCTGTGGACTCTTTACATGAGTTACGAAAGAGTTCTACTCCTTCGAACATTCTCAAAAATTATAAATAATTATAAACCTCAAAATTTTCGAGAAAAGGTGAGATGCTGGGGTATAACTGCTAGTTCTGGGATCAATATTGATTTTAAATGATAGTTGAAGGCTCTTTATACGAGTTCCGAAAGAGTTCTACTCTTTCGAACATTCTCAAAAATTATAAATAATTATAATCATCAAAATTTTCGAAAAAAGGTGAGATGCTGGGGTGTTATTTTGAGTTCTGGGTTCAATATTGGTTTTAAATGATAGCTTGGGACTCCTTACAAGAGTTCAGAAAGAGTTCTACCCTTTAGAACACTCTCAGTAATTATAAATAATTATAATCATCAAAATTTTCAAAAAAAGGTGAGATGCTGGTGTTTTATTTTGAGGTCTGGGTTCCATATGAATTTTAAATGATAGCTGGGGACTCCTTACACGAGTTCCGAAAGAGTTATACTCTTTAGAACACTCTCAGTAATTATAAATAATTATAATCATCAAAATTTTCGAAAAAAGGTGAGATGCTGGTGTATTATTTTGAGTTCTGGGTTCAATATGGATTTTAAATGATAGCTGTGGACTCTTTACACGAGTTCCGAAAGAGTTCTACTCTTTCGAACATTCTCAAAAATTATAAATAATTATAATCATCAAAATTTTTGAAAAAAGGTGAGATGCTAGGGTATTATTTTGAGTTCTGGGTTCAATATTGATTTTAAATGATAGCTTGGGACTCCTTACAAGAGTTCCGAAAGAGTTCTACTCTTTAGAACACTCTCAGTAATTATAAATAATTATAATCATCAAAATTTTCAAAATAAGGTGAGATGCTGGTGTTTTATTTTGAGGTCTGGGTTCAATATGAATTTTAAATGATAGCTGGGGACTCCTTACACGAGTTCCGAAAGAGTTCTACTCTTTAGAACACTCTCAGTAATTATAAATAATTATAATCATCAAAATTTTCAAAAAAAGGTGAGATGCTGGTGTTTTATTTTGAGGTCTGGGTTCAATATGAATTTTAAATGATAGCTGGGGACTCCTTACATGAGTTCCGAAAGAGTTCTACTCTTTAGAACACTCTCAGTAATTATAAATAATTATAATCATCAAAATTTTCGAAAAAAGGTGAGATGCTAGGGTGTTATTTTTAGTTCTGGGTTCAATATTGATTTTAAATGATAGCTTGGGACTCCTTACAAGAGTTCAGAAAGAGTTCTACTCTTTAGAACACTCTCAGTAATTATAAATAATTATAATAATCAAAATTTTCAAAAAAAGGTGAGATGCTGGTGTTTTATTTTGAGGTCTGGGTTCAATATGAATTTTAAATGATAGCTGGGGACTACTTACACGAGTTCCGAAAGAGTTCTACTCTTTAGAACACTCTCAGTAATTATAAATAATTATAATCATCAAAATTTTCAAAAAAAGGTGAGATGCTGGTGTTTTATTTTGAGGTCTGGGTTCAATATGAATTTTAAATGATAGCTGGAGACTCCTTACATGAGTTCCGAAAGAGTTCTACTCTTTAGAACACTCTCAGTAATTATAAATAATTATAATCATCAAAATTTTCGAAAAAAGGTGAGATGCTGGTGTATTATTTTGAGTTCTGGGTTCAATATGGATTTTAAATGATAGCTGTGGACTCTTTACACGAGTTCCGAAAGAGTTCTACTCTTTCGAACATTCTCAAAAATTATAAATAATTATAATCATCAAAATTTTTGAAAAAAGGTGAGATGCTGGGGTATTATTTTGAGTTCTGCGTTCAATATGGATTTTAAATGATAGCTTGGGACTCCTTACAAGAGTTCCGAAAGAGTTCTACTCTTTAGAACACTCTCAGTAATTATAAATAATTATAATCATCAAAATTTTCAAAATAAGGTGAGATGCTGGTGTTTTATTTTGAGGTCTGGGTTCAATATGAATTTTAAATGATAGCTGGGGACTCCTTACACGAGTTCCGAAAGAGTTCTACTCTTTAGAACACTCTCAGTAATTATAAATAATTATAATCATCAAAATTTTCAAAAAAAGGTGAGATGCTGGTGTTTTATTTTGAGGTCTGGGTTCAATATGAATTTTAAATGATAGCTGGGGACTCCTTACATGAGTTCCGAAAGAGTTCTACTCTTTAGAACACTCTCAGTAATTATAAATAATTATAATCATCAAAATTTTCGAAAAAAGGTGAGATGCTGGTGTTTTATTTTGAGTTCTGGGTTCAATATGGATTTTAAATGATAGCTGTGGACTCTTTACACGAGGTCCGAAAGAGTTCTACTCTTTAGAACACTCTCAGTAATTATAAATAATTATAATCATCAAAATTTTCAAAAAAAGGTGAGATGCTGGTGTTTTATTTTGAGGTCTGGGTTCAATATGAATTTTAAATGATAGCTGGGGACTCCTTACATGAGTTCCGAAAGAGTTCTACTCTTTAGAACACTCTCAGTAATTATAAATAATTATAATCATCAAAATTTTCGAAAAAAGGTGAGATGCTAGGGTGTTATTTTTAGTTCTGGGTTCAATATTGATTTTAAATGATAGCTTGGGACTCCTTACAAGAGTTCAGAAAGAGTTCTACTCTTTAGAACACTCTCAGTAATTATAAATAATTATAATAATCAAAATTTTCAAAAAAAGGTGAGATGCTGGTGTTTTATTTTGAGGTCTGGGTTCAATATGAATTTTTAATGATAGCTGGGGACTACTTACACGAGTTCCGAAAGAGTTCTACTCTTTAGAACACTCTCAGTAATTATAAATAATTATAATCATCAAAATTTTCAAAAAAAGGTGAGATGCTGGTGTTTTATTTTGAGGTCTGGGTTCAATATGAATTTTAAATGATAGCTGGAGACTCCTTACATGAGTTCCGAAAGAGTTCTACTCTTTAGAACACTCTCAGTAATTATAAATAATTATAATCATCAAAATTTTCGAAAAAAGGTGAGATGCTGGTGTATTATTTTGAGTTCTGGGTTCAATATGGATTTTAAATGATAGCTGTGGACTCTTTACACGAGTTCCGAAAGAGTTCTACTCTTTCGAACATTCTCAAAAATTATAAATAATTATAATCATCAAAATTTTTGAAAAAAGGTGAGATGCTGGGGTATTATTTTGAGTTCTGCGTTCAATATGGATTTTAAATGATAGCTTGGGACTCCTTACAAGAGTTCCGAAAGAGTTCTACTCTTTAGAACACTCTCAGTAATTATAAATAATTATAATCATCAAAATTTTCAAAATAAGGTGAGATGCTGGTGTTTTATTTTGAGGTCTGGGTTCAATATGAATTTTAAATGATAGCTGGGGACTCCTTACACGAGTTCCGAAAGAGTTCTACTCTTTAGAACACTCTCAGTAATTATAAATAATTATAATCATCAAAATTTTCAAAAAAAGGTGAGATGCTGGTGTTTTATTTTGAGGTCTGGGTTCAATATGAATTTTAAATGATAGCTGGGGACTCCTTACATGAGTTCCGAAAGAGTTCTACTCTTTAGAACACTCTCAGTAATTATAAATAATTATAATCATCAAAATTTTCGAAAAAAGGTGAGATGCTGGTGTTTTATTTTGAGTTCTGGGTTCAATATGGATTTTAAATGATAGCTGTGGACTCTTTACACGAGGTCCGAAAGAGTTCTACTCTTTAGAACACTCTCAGTAATTATAAATAATTATAATCATCAAAATTTTCAAAAAAAGGTGAGATGCTGGTGTTTTATTTTGAGGTCTGGGTTCAATATGAATTTTAAATGATAGCTGGGGACTCCTTACATGAGTTCCGAAAGAGTTCTACTCTTTAGAACACTCTCAGTAATTATAAATAATTATAATCATCAAAATTTTCGAAAAAAGGTGAGATGCTGGTGTTTTATTTTGAGTTCTGGGTTCAATATGGATTTTAAATGATAGCTGTGGACTCTTTACACGAGGTCCGAAAGAGTTCTACTCTTTAGAACACTCTCAGTAATTATAAATAATTATAATCATCAAAATTTTCAAAAAAAGGTGAGATGCTGGTGTTTTATTTTGAGGTCTGGGTTCAATATGAATTTTAAATGATAGCTATGGACTCCTTACACGAGTTCCGAAAGAGTTCTACTCTTTAGAACACTCTCAGTAATTATAAATAATTATAATCATCAAAATTTTCAAAAAAAGGTGAGATGCTAGGATATTATTTTAAGTTCTGGGTTCAATATTGATTTTAAATGATAGCTTGGGACTCTTTACAAGAGTTCCGAAAGAGTTCTACTCTTTGGAACATTCTCAATAATTACAAATAATTATAATCATCAAAATTTTCGAAAAAAGGTGAGATGCTGGTGTTTTATTTTGAGGTCTGGGTTCAATATGAATTTTAAATGATAGCTGGGGACTCCTTACACGAGTTCCGAAAGAGTTCTACTCTTTAGAACACTCTCAGTAATTATAAATAATTATAATCATCAAAATTTTCAAAAAAAGGTGAGATGCTAGGGTATTATTTTGAGTTCTGGGTTCAATATTGATTTTAAATGATAGCTTGGGACTCCTTACACGAGTTCCGAAAGAGTTCTACTCTTTCCAACATTCTCAGTAATTACAAGTAATTATAAACATCAAAATTTTCGAAAAAATGTGAGATGCTGGTGTGATATTTTGAGTTCTGGATTTAATATGGATTTTAAATGATAGCTGGGAACTCCATACATGAGTTCCGAAAGAGTTCTACTCTTTCGAACATACTCAGTAATTTAAAAAAAATTATTTACATCAAAATTTTCGATAAAAGGTGTGATGCTGGTAGATAACTGCGAGTTCTGGGATCAATATGATTTTTAAATGGTAGCTTGGGGTCTTTTACACGAGTTGCAAAAGAGTTCTACTCTTTCGAACATTCTCAGTAATTATAAATAATAATAATCATCAAAATTTTCGAAAAAAGGTGAGATGCTGGTGTATAATTTTGAGTTCTAGGTTCTAGGTTCTAGAACTCTTTCGGAACTCGTGTAAGGAGTCCCCAGTTATCATTTAAAAGCCATATCGAACCCAGAACTCGCAGTTATACCCCAGCATCTCACCTTTTTTTGAAAATTTTGAGGTTTTTAATTATTTATAATTACTGAGAATGTTCGAAAAAGTAGAACTCTTTCGGAACTCGTGTAAGGAATCCCCAGCTATCATTTAAAATTCATATTGAACCCAGACCTCAAAATAATACACCAGCATCTCACCCTTTTTCGAAAATTTTGATGATTATAATTATTTATAATTACTGAGAGTGTTCTAAAGAGTAGAACTCTTTTGGAACTCGTGTAAAGAGTCCCCAGCTATCATTTAAAATTCATATTGAACCCAGACCTCAAAATAAAACACCAGCATCTCACTTTTTTTCGAAAATTTTGATGGTTATAATTTTTTGTAATTACTGAGAGTGTTCTAAAGAGTAGAACTCTTTCGGAACTCGTGTAAGGAGTCCCCAGCTATCATTTAAAATTCATATTGAACCCAGAACTCAAAATAATACCCCAGCATCTCACCTTTTATCGAAAATTTTGATGATTATAATTTTTTGTAATTACTGAGAGTGTTCTAAAGAGTAGAACTCTTTCGGAACTCGTGTAAGGAGTCCCCAGCTATCATTTAAAATTCATATTGAACCCAGACCTCAAAATAAAACACCAGCATCTCACCTTTTTTTGAAAATTTTGATGATTATAATTATTTATAATTACTGAGAGTGTTCTAAAGAGTAGAACTCTTTCGGAACTCGTGTAAAGAGTCCCCAGCTATCATTTAAAATTCATATTGAATCCAGACCTCAAAATAAAACACCAGCATCTCACCTTATTTTGAAAATTTTGATGATTATAATTATTTATAATTACTGAGAGTGTTCTAAAGAGTAGAACTCTTTCGGAACTCTTGTAAGGAGTCCCAAGCTATCATTTAAAATCAATATTGAACCCAGAACTCAAAATAATACCCTAGCATCTCACCTTTTTTCAAAAATTTTGATGATTATAATTATTTATAATTACTGAGAGTGTTCTAAAGAGTAGAACTCTTTCGGAACTCGTGTAAAGAGTCCACAGCTATCATTTAAAATCCATATTGAACCCAGAACTCGCCTTTATACCCCAGCATCTCATCTGTTTTCGAAAATTTTGATGATTATAATTATTTATAATTACTGAGAATGTTCGAAAGAGTAGAACTCTTTCGAAACTCGTGTAAGGAGTCCCCAGCTATCATTTAAAATTCATATTGAACCCAGAACTCGCAGTTATACACCAGCATCTCACCTTTTTTTGAAAATTTTGATGATTATAATTATTTATAATTACTGAGAATGTTCGAAAGAGTAGAACTCTTTCGGAACTCATGTAAGGAGTCCCCAGCTATCATTTAAAATCCATATTGAACCCAGAACTCAAAATAATACCCCAGCATCTCACCTTTTATCGAAAATTTTGATGATTATAATTTTTGTAATTACTGAGAGTGTTCTAAAGAGTAGAACTCTTTCGGAACTCGTGTAAGGAGTCCCCAGCTATCATTTAAAATTCATATTGAACCCAGACCTCAAAATAAAACACCAGCATCTCACCTTTTTTTGAAAATTTTGATTATTATAATTATTTATAATTACTGAGAGTGTTCTAAAGAGTAGAACTCTTTCTGAACTCTTGTAAGGAGTCCCAAGCTATCATTTAAAATCAATATTGAACCCAGAACTAAAAATAACACCCTAGCATCTCACCTTTTTTCGAAAATTTTGATGATTATAATTATTTATAATTACTGAGAGTGTTCTAAAGAGTAGAACTCTTTCGGAACTCATGTAAGGAGTCCCCAGCTATCATTTAAAATTCATATTGAACCCAGACCTCAAAATAAAACACCAGCATCTCACCTTTTTTTGAAAATTTTGATGATTATAATTATTTATAATTACTGAGAGTGTTCTAAAGAGTAGAACTCTTTCGGAACTCGTGTAAAGAGTCCCCAGCTATCATTTAAAATTCATATTGAACCCAGACCTCAAAATAAAACACCAGCATCTCACCTTATTTTGAAAATTTTGATGATTATAATTATTTATAATTACTGAGAGTGTTCTAAAGAGTAGAACTCTTTCGGAACTCTTGTAAGGAGTCCCAAGCTATCATTTAAAATCAATATTGAACCCAGAACTCAAAATAATACCCTAGCATCTCACCTTTTTTCAAAAATTTTGATGATTATAATTATTTATAATTTTTGAGAATGTTCGAAAGAGTAGAACTCTTTCGGAACTCGTGTAAAGAGTCCACAGCTATCATTTAAAATCCATATTGAACCCAGAACTCAAAATAATACACCAGCATCTCACCTTTTTTCGAAAATTTTGATGATTATAATTATTTATAATTACTGAGAGTATTCTAAAGAGTAGAACTCTTTCGGAACTCGTGTAAGGAGTCCCCAGCTACCATTTAAAATTCATATTGAACCCAGAACTCAAAATAACACCCTAGCATCTCACCTTTTTTCGAAAATTTTGATGATTATAATTATTTATAATTTTTGAGAATGTTCGAAAGAGTAGAACTCTTTCGGAACTCGTATAAAGAGCCTTCAACTATCATTTAAAATCAATATTGATCCCAGAACTAGCAGTTATACCCCAGCATCTCACCTTTTCTCGAAAATTTTGAGGTTTATAATTATTTATAATTTTTGAGAATGTTCGAAGGAGTAGAACTCTTTCGTAACTCATGTAAAGAGTCCACAGCTATCATTTAAAATCCATATTGAACCCAGAACTCAAAATAATACACCAGCATCTCACCTTTTTTTGAAAATTTTTATGATTATAATTATTTATAATTACTGAGAGTATTCTAAAGAGTAGAACTCTTTCGGAACTTGTGCAAAAAGTCCCCAGCTATCATTTAAAATTCATATTGAACCCAGACCTCAAAATAAAACACCAGCATCTCACCTTTTTTTGAAAATTTTGATGATAATTACTGAGAGTGTTCTAAAGAGTAGAACTCTTTCGGAACTCGTGTAAAGAGTCCACAGCTATCATTTAAAATCCATATTGAACCCAGAACTTAAAATAATACACCAGCATCTCACCTTTTTTCGAAAATTTTGATGACTATAATTATTTATAATTACTGAGAATGTTCTAAAGAGTAGAACTCTTTCGGAACTCGTGTAAGGAGTCCCCAGCTATCATTTAAAATTCATATTGAACCCAGACCTCAAAATAAAACACCAGCATCTCACCTTTTTTTGAAAATTTTGATGATTATAATTATTTATAATTACTGAGAGTGTTCTAAAGAGTAGAACTCTTTCGGAACTCGTGTAAAGAGTCCCCAGCTATCATTTAAAATTCATATTGAACCCAGACCTCAAAATAAAACACCAGCATCTCACCTTATTTTGAAAATTTTGATGATTTTAATTATTTATAATTACTGAGAGTGTTCTAAAGAGTAGAACTCTTTCGGAACTCTTGTAAGGAGTCCCAAGCTATCATTTAAAATCAATATTGAACCCAGAACTCAAAATAATACCCTAGCATCTCACCTTTTTTCAAAAATTTTGATGATTATAATTATTTATAATTTTTGAGAATGTTCGAAAGAGTAGAACTCTTTCGGAACTCGTGTAAAGAGTCCACAGCTATCATTTAAAATCCATATTGAACCCAGAACTCAAAATAATACACCAGCATCTCACCTTTTTTCGAAAATTTTGATGATTATAATTATTTATAATTACTGAGAGTATTCTAAAGAGTAGAACTCTTTCGGAACTCGTGTAAGGAGTCCCCAGCTACCATTTAAAATTCATATTGAACCCAGAACTCAAAATAACACCCTAGCATCTCACCTTTTTTCGAAAATTTTGATGATTATAATTATTTATAATTTTTGAGAATGTTCGAAAGAGTAGAACTCTTTCGGAACTCGTATAAAGAGACTTCAACTATCATTTAAAATCAATATTGATCCCAGAACTAGCAGTTATACCCCAGCATCTCACCTTTTCTCGAAAATTTTGAGGTTTATAATTATTTATAATTTTTGAGAATGTTCGAAGGAGTAGAACTCTTTCGTAACTCATGTAAAGAGTCCACAGCTATCATTTAAAATCCATATTGAACCCAGAACTCAAAATAATACACCAGCATCTCACCTTTTTTTGAAATTTTTTATGATTATAATTATTTATAATTACTGAGAGTATTCTAAAGAGTAGAACTCTTTCGGAACTTGTGCAAAGAGTCCCCAGCTATCATTTAAAATTCATATTGAACCCAGACCTCAAAATAAAACACTAGCATCTCACCTTTTTTTGAAAATTTTGATGATAATTACTGAGAGTGTTCTAAAGAGTAGAACTCTTTCGGAACTCGTGTAAAGAGTCCACAGCTATCATTTAAAATCCATATTGAACCCAGAACTCAAAATAATACACCAGCATCTCACCTTTTTTCGAAAATTTTGATGATTATAATTATTTATAATTACTGAGAATGTTCTAAAGAGTAGAACTCTTTCGGAACTCGTGTAAGGAGTCCCCAGCTATCATTTAAAATTCATATTGAACCCAGACCTCAAAATAAAACACCAGCATCTCACCTTTTTTTGAAAATTTTGATGATTATAATTATTTATAATTACTGAGAGTGTTCTAAAGAGTAGAACTCTTTCGAAACTCGTGTAAGGAGTCCCCAGCTATCATTTAAAATTCATATTGAACCCAGACCTCAAAATAAAACACCAGCATCTCACCTTTTTTTGAAAATTTTGATGATTATAATTATTTATAATTTCTGAGAGTATTCTAAAGAGTAGAACTCTTTCGGAACTTGTGCAAAGAGTCCCCAGCTATCATTTAAAATTCATATTGAACCCAGACCTCAAAATAACACCCTAGCATCTCACCTTTTTTCGAAAATTTTGATGATTATAATTATTTATAATTTTTGAGAATGTTCGAAAGAGTAGAACTCTTTCGGAACTCGTATAAAGAGCCTTCAACTATCATTTAAAATCAATATTGATCCCAGAACTAGCAGTTATACCCCAGCATCTCACCTTTTCTCGAAAATTTTGAGGTTTATAATTATTTATAATTTTTGAGAATGTTCGAAGGAGTAGAACTCTTTCGTAACTCATGTAAAGAGTCCACAGCTATCATTTAAAATCCATATTGAACCCAGAACTCAAAATAATACACCAGCATCTCACCTTTTTTTGAAAATTTTGATGATTATAATTATTTATAATTACTGAGAGTATTCTAAAGAGTAGAACTCTTTCGGAACTTGTGCAAAGAGTCCCCAGCTATTATTTAAAATTCATATTGAACCCAGACCTCAAAATAAAACACCAGCATCTCACCTTTTTTTGAAAATTTTGATGATTATAATTATTTATAATTACTGAGAGTGTTCTAAAGAGTAGAACTCTTTCGGAACTCGTGTAAAGAGTCCACAGCTATCATTTAAAATTCATATTGAACCCAGACCTCAAAATAAAACACCAGCATCTCACCTTTTTTTGAAAATTTTGATTATTATAATTATTTATAATTACTGAGAGTGTTCTAAAGAGTAGAACTCTTTCTGAACTCTTGTAAGGAGTCCCAAGCTATCATTTAAAATCAATATTGAACCCAGAACTAAAAATAACACCCTAGCATCTCACCTTTTTTCGAAAATTTTGATGATTATAATTATTTATAATTACTGAGAGTGTTCTAAAGAGTAGAACTCTTTCGGAACTCATGTAAGGAGTCCCCAGCTATCATTTAAAATTCATATTGAACCCAGACCTCAAAATAAAACACCAGCATCTCACCTTTTTTTGAAAATTTTGATGATTATAATTATTTATAATTACTGAGAGTGTTCTAAAGAGTAGAACTCTTTCGGAACTCGTGTAAAGAGTCCCCAGCTATCATTTTAAATTCATATTGAACCCAGACCTCAAAATAAAACACCAGCATCTCACCTTATTTTGAAAATTTTGATGATTATAATTATTTATAATTACTGAGAGTGTTCTAAAGAGTAGAACTCTTTCGGAACTCTTGTAAGGAGTCCCAAGCTATCATTTAAAATCAATATTGAACCCAGAACTCAAAATAATACCCTAGCATCTCACCTTTTTTCAAAAATTTTGATGATTATAATTATTTATAATTTTTGAGAATGTTCGAAAGAGTAGAACTCTTTCGGAACTCGTGTAAAGAGTCCACAGCTATCATTTAAAATCCATATTGAACCCAGAACTCAAAATAATACACCAGCATCTCACCTTTTTTCGAAAATTTTGATGATTATAATTATTTATAATTACTGAGAGTATTCTAAAGAGTAGAACTCTTTCGGAACTCGTGTAAGGAGTCCCCAGCTACCATTTAAAATTCATATTGAACCCAGAACTCAAAATAACACCCTAGCATCTCACCTTTTTTCGAAAATTTTGATGATTATAATTATTTATAATTTTTGAGAATGTTCGAAAGAGTAGAACTCTTTCGGAACTCGTATAAAGAGCCTTCAACTATCATTTAAAATCAATATTGATCCCAGAACTAGCAGTTATACCCCAGCATCTCACCTTTTCTCGAAAATTTTGAGGTTTATAATTATTTATAATTTTTGAGAATGTTCGAAGGAGTAGAACTCTTTCGTAACTCATGTAAAGAGTCCACAGCTATCATTTAAAATCCATATTGAACCCAGAACTCAAAATAATACACCAGCATCTCACCTTTTTTTGAAAATTTTTATGATTATAATTATTTATAATTACTGAGAGTATTCTAAAGAGTAGAACTCTTTCGGAACTTGTGCAAAAAGTCCCCAGCTATCATTTAAAATTCATATTGAACCCAGACCTCAAAATAAAACACCAGCATCTCACCTTTTTTTGAAAATTTTGATGATAATTACTGAGAGTGTTCTAAAGAGTAGAACTCTTTCGGAACTCGTGTAAAGAGTCCACAGCTATCATTTAAAATCCATATTGAACCCAGAACTTAAAATAATACACCAGCATCTCACCTTTTTTCGAAAATTTTGATGACTATAATTATTTATAATTACTGAGAATGTTCTAAAGAGTAGAACTCTTTCGGAACTCGTGTAAGGAGTCCCCAGCTATCATTTAAAATTCATATTGAACCCAGACCTCAAAATAAAACACCAGCATCTCACCTTTTTTTGAAAATTTTGATGATTATAATTATTTATAATTACTGAGAGTGTTCTAAAGAGTAGAACTCTTTCGGAACTCGTGTAAAGAGTCCCCAGCTATCATTTAAAATTCATATTGAACCCAGACCTCAAAATAAAACACCAGCATCTCACCTTATTTTGAAAATTTTGATGATTTTAATTATTTATAATTACTGAGAGTGTTCTAAAGAGTAGAACTCTTTCGGAACTCTTGTAAGGAGTCCCAAGCTATCATTTAAAATCAATATTGAACCCAGAACTCAAAATAATACCCTAGCATCTCACCTTTTTTCAAAAATTTTGATGATTATAATTATTTATAATTTTTGAGAATGTTCGAAAGAGTAGAACTCTTTCGGAACTCGTGTAAAGAGTCCACAGCTATCATTTAAAATCCATATTGAACCCAGAACTCAAAATAATACACCAGCATCTCACCTTTTTTCGAAAATTTTGATGATTATAATTATTTATAATTACTGAGAGTATTCTAAAGAGTAGAACTCTTTCGGAACTCGTGTAAGGAGTCCCCAGCTACCATTTAAAATTCATATTGAACCCAGAACTCAAAATAACACCCTAGCATCTCACCTTTTTTCGAAAATTTTGATGATTATAATTATTTATAATTTTTGAGAATGTTCGAAAGAGTAGAACTCTTTCGGAACTCGTATAAAGAGACTTCAACTATCATTTAAAATCAATATTGATCCCAGAACTAGCAGTTATACCCCAGCATCTCACCTTTTCTCGAAAATTTTGAGGTTTATAATTATTTATAATTTTTGAGAATGTTCGAAGGAGTAGAACTCTTTCGTAACTCATGTAAAGAGTCCACAGCTATCATTTAAAATCCATATTGAACCCAGAACTCAAAATAATACACCAGCATCTCACCTTTTTTTGAAAATTTTTATGATTATAATTATTTATAATTACTGAGAGTATTCTAAAGAGTAGAACTCTTTCGGAACTTGTGCAAAGAGTCCCCAGCTATCATTTAAAATTCATATTGAACCCAGACCTCAAAATAAAACACCAGCATCTCACCTTTTTTTGAAAATTTTGATGATTATAATTATTTATAATTACTGAGAGTGTTCTAAAGAGTAGAACTCTTTCGGAACTCGTGTAAAGAGTCCCCAGCTATCATTTAAAATTCATATTGAACCCAGACCTCAAAATAAAACACCAGCATCTCACCTTATTTTGAAAATTTTGATGATTATAATTATTTATAATTACTGAGAGTGTTCTAAAGAGTAGAACTCTTTCGGAACTCTTGTAAGGAGTCCCAAGCTATCATTTAAAATCAATATTGAACCCAGAACTCAAAATAATACCCTAGCATCTCACCTTTTTTCAAAAATTTTGATGATTATAATTATTTATAATTTTTGAGAATGTTCGAAAGAGTAGAACTCTTTCGGAACTCGTGTAAAGAGTCCACAGCTATCATTTAAAATCCATATTGAACCCAGAACTCAAAATAATACACCAGCATCTCACCTTTTTTCGAAAATTTTGATGATTATAATTATTTATAATTACTGAGAGTATTCTAAAGAGTAGAACTCTTTCGGAACTCGTGTAAGGAGTCCCCAGCTACCATTTAAAATTCATATTGAACCCAGAACTCAAAATAACACCCTAGCATCTCACCTTTTTTCGAAAATTTTGATGATTATAATTATTTATAATTTTTGAGAATGTTCGAAAGAGTAGAACTCTTTCGGAACTCGTATAAAGAGCCTTCAACTATCATTTAAAATCAATATTGATCCCAGAACTAGCAGTTATACCCCAGCATCTCACCTTTTCTCGAAAATTTTGAGGTTTATAATTATTTATAATTTTTGAGAATGTTCGAAGGAGTAGAACTCTTTCGTAACTCATGTAAAGAGTCCACAGCTATCATTTAAAATCCATATTGAACCCAGAACTCAAAATAATACACCAGCATCTCACCTTTTTTTGAAAATTTTTATGATTATAATTATTTATAATTACTGAGAGTATTCTAAAGAGTAGAACTCTTTCGGAACTTGTGCAAAGAGTCCCCAGCTATCATTTAAAATTCATATTGAACCCAGACCTCAAAATAAAACACCAGCATCTCACCTTTTTTTGAAAATTTTGATGATAATTACTGAGAGTGTTCTAAAGAGTAGAACTCTTTCGGAACTCGTGTAAAGAGTCCACAGCTATCATTTAAAATCCATATTGAACCCAGAACTCAAAATAATACACCAGCATCTCACCTTTTTTCGAAAATTTTGATGATTATAATTATTTATAATTACTGAGAATGTTCGAAAGAGTAGAACTCTTTCGGAACTCATGTAAAGAGTCCCCAGCTATCATTTCAAATCCATATTGAACACAGAACTCAAAATAATACCCCAGCATCTCACCTTTTTTTGAAAATTTTGATGATTATAATTATTTATAATTACTGAGAGTGTTCTAAAGAGTAGAACTCTTTCGAAACTCGTGTAAGGAGTCCCCAGCTATCATTTAAAATTCATATTGAACCCAGACCTCAAAATAAAACACCAGCATCTCACCTTTTTTTGAAAATTTTGATGATTATAATTATTTATAATTACTGAGAATGTTCGAAAGTGTAGAACTCTTTCGGAACTCTTGTAAGGAGTCCCAAGCTATCATTTAAAATCCATATTGAACGCAGAACTTAAAATAATACCCCAGCATCTCACCTTTTTTCGGAAATTTTGATGATCATAATTATTTATAATTTTTGAGAATGTTTGAAAGAGTAGAACTCTTTCGGAACTCATGCAAGGAGTCCCCAGCTATCATTTAAAATCCATATTGAACCCAGAACTCGCCTTTATACCCCAGCATCTCATCTGTTTTCGAAAATTTTGATGATTATAATTATTTATAATTACTGAGAATGTTCGAAAGAGTAGAACTCTTTCGGAACTCGTGTAAGGAGTCCCCAGCTATCATTTAAAATTCATATTGAACCCAGAACTCGCAGTTATACACCAGCATCTCACCTTTTATCGAAAATTTTGATGATTATAATTATTTATAATTACTGAGAATGTTCGAAAGAGTAGAACTCTTTCGGAACTCATGTAAGGAGTCCCCAGCTATCATTTAAAATCCATATTGAACCCAGAACTCAAAATAATAACCCAGCATCTCACCTTTTTTCGAAAATTTTCATGATTATAATTATTTATAATTACTGAGAATGTTCGAAAGAGTAGAACTCTTTCGGAACTCGTGTAAAGAGCCCGCAGCTATCATTTAAAAGCCATATTGAACCCAGAACTCGCACTTATACCCCAGCATCTCACCTCTGTTTGGTGATTGTGATGATTATAATTATTTATAATTATCGAGAATCAATAGAACTATTGTTAAAACTTATCAAGAACTGTAGAACTCAGTGAATTTCATCTCTACTTACGTGAAATCCGCGAATTTCGATGAGATGCTATGATTTATATGTGAAGTTAGCATCTCATTTTTCAAAGTCCGGTTTTGATAGCAAAATCGATAGAACTATTGTTAAATCTTATCGAGAACTGTAGAACTATGCTGGATGCCAATGAATCTGAAGTTTTTTTTTGAGATGCTGACTATTGAGATGCTAACTTCACACACGTCCATCTGGGAGCTTTCATCGAAAACGCTGCCTAAACCCTTTGAGACATAACAAAACAATTCATGGTGGGATAAAATATTCCTCTTTTATAGATCTACAAAAAAATCCGCGGTGGAATATAGTATATCTACCTTTTAAGGATATATCTATATCCATTCTTACTACCCGTGCGAAGCCGGGGCGGGTCGCTAGTGTCATATTTATAATGTTGTTGTTTGTGCACCTAACAAATACTTGACCACTTATTTATTAATTGGTAACTAAAGGACTAATACTCGCCCATAAATTTTACCACCAAAATAACTCATAATATATAATATTATCTACTCCGACTCACGCCAAAATTACTTAAGTTACATGTTATCTTAAGATAAATATTAATTGGAAATTTGAATTTGCAATTTATTTTAAATGCTCGTGAATTTTGCTTCCTTATGTCTTTTTAGATGATTTGCTTATAGATAAGAACTAAAAACGAAAATATCTAATGTGGACAATTTTATAGCGAAAATGAATTTTATAAATAAAATATTATTTTTACACATAATTAATTAGAAGATTATTGTAATATTGTAATAAATTATAATAAATTTAATTTGATACTCCTTTGTGTGATTTGCTTATTCATAAGAGTAGCGTTGGTAGCTCAGCGGTTAACGCGGTCGATTCACATGCCAAAAGCCGTGGGGTCATGAGCCCCAACAATGAGCTTAGGCGGTCGGTGAAGTATAATATCTTTCTTTTTAAAGCTGACAAGCTAGGTGTTTGACCACAGCTCACCTGTTCTCACTGTTCACTTGAGAGCCACTTCCATTCCAGGCTAGGTGTGCTTTACCATCTTTTCCTACACCGTCACTTAACATCAGGTGAACCAATTAAAAATATTAAAATAACAATGTTCAATTTTTTTTCTAAGAACATTGATTGGTTCATAAACAGGCGCGGATCCAGTTCTCAAAAAAGGTAGGTACCAGGTAAATTAGTAAGTAGTCGCAGCCATCCGAAAATCGACCAAGCGCGAGTCGGAGTATGAACTTGCTCATGATCGATATACCTACCTACCTAGTGCGTTCCTACAAAGGAGATGTTTACAAAATATACCTATGACGCTCTGACAAAGATTTTGTACTGTGTATAGTTCAACGTAGGCAAAGCCGTGAGGCGAACACTAGTATATTAAACCAGTATAGGTATTAAAGCTGACCGGGAGAATTGACAGTATTTGTAAGAAAATGTTTGTTAGAGTACAAATCTTGGTCGAATGCTTCAATCATCAGCCTATCGACCTCAATAGACCGTGAAAGTCTGACGTCGCAAGTCTATTAAGGTTGTGGACATGCCCATCGTGGCCACAACGGTGGATCCGCGCTTGTACTTATGTCATAATATTGCCTATTATTTTACTATATTTGTTAGATTTTAAATAGGTTAATGACCTTCTTATACACACCATACATAGTGACAAAAAGGTGACCTACTTAATGCCATAAGGAACTTCAGTACAATAATCATCGTTGTAAAGTGAACTTATGCTCCCGTGAAATAAGGTTCACTAACGCACTACGTCAATAAACTGACCCTTGGTGCAGCAGGTTCAGGAAATGTTGACGCATCATACGAAAATACATCAAAGATTTTATTTCAGATTTCAATATAGCATGGGTGTCGACCTTTTAAAAAAAATATAGTTAATAAAACTATGCGCCTAAATTTTATTTGATATAGGTACGTACTATATCCCATAAATATAGGGACCTACATACTTCAAATTTAAATTTGCATTCATTACCTACCAGATCAAATAAGCACACCAATCGAATTATATTTGCCAATAAAAACCTTAGCTCTTACGTAGAAGAAAAAGTTTATTGCATTAAAAATTAGTCACAGCAAAATACTTACGAGCCCACTTTCCTTTGGATTTGAAGTCCACTCTATTGATAATCGGTCCCACCGCGTAAGTATAAACAATGTTCAATACAAACTTCACAAAATAAAACAAAACCACCAATAAGAACACTACAGCAATTTTTTCTAGCGATGTATATGCCATTTTTGTGTTAAATTTAATTTATTTATGTTGCTTTTTTCGTGAATGAGGTTATAAAGCCGTGACCACTTGACAAGGTTCGCGCATGCGCACTGGCTGGCGGTCGAAGAAAGTTGCCTTGCGCAAGAATGAGCGATGTGCCACTAAATGGCTTCGATTGGCCGAATCCGCCGAATGTCGACGACATCACTCGAATTTTGACGCGTCGCGTTTTGTGAACGAGATAGGTATATCACTCTCTCTTTCATATATTGATAACGATAAGGAAAGACTTCCACAGCTCTACCGGTAATATAAATTATCACACGCTCATAGATAGATGATATTATGACAAACAGAGGTCAACGGGAATGAATAAATTTATAATAATATTAGCTTAGAAATAAATTTAATAGATTTTAGGAACCATCACCATCATTGATATTTAGTACAAAGTTAGAACAGATGTTTTGACGGGAACGCGGAAAGACCTCGCATTTTATTATTTTCCAAAACCTGTGTTCTATATTATACATATATATATAAAAGAGTAGTGTTTTTTTTAAATGTTTTAATTTAGTTAAATTCAAATCCTCGTCATTGTAACTGAAACGACTTTTAAGCGGAAATAAACTAAATATATACACATTGAACATTCAAAATGAAGTTACAGAAAGTAACGCCCGAATCAATCAAATTATTTGAAGTTATATTTTTAAATTTAATTAGGATTAATAAATTGGTGTAAAAAGTTTTTTTCCTTTAATTATAACTATTTTGTTCGCAGTCGGATTATAGGTTTTTTTTACTCTTCAGCTTTTTACATTGACATGTTTGCATATTGACATATTTTATTTTGACATTTTGTTTTTTTAATCAATCTATTTAATGTTTCAATGATAGTATCTGGATAGGTTTTTTTTTCATTTTGTACAAATTAAACCTAGCTAGATCGATTTATCGCCCCCGAAACCCCCTGCATACCAAATTTCATGTAAACCGTTGTAGCCGTTTCCGAGATTCAGATTATATAGGTACGAGAATTGCTCGTGATAATTGAAATTATATTACGGAATTGACTAGTAACATTGGTGTTATTAGTAAAATATTTGTATTTGTCGCAGATAGATCCACAGTAACTTTCCAGTAATCATCGGTAATACAATTTCATATCGAGTAGATCTCCACGTTATAGTTCCCAGGGCCTTTCCAGATAAAGGGCTTTATGGTTTTATGAGGTCCCTCGTAACAGCAGCACTAATGTTATGTTTTATCGTGAATATCTTTGCAGTAAATCTGAATGTGATCACAGCATTTTCACTAAAAGCGGAGGACATTTTAAATTAGGTTTACTTTTTTTATGGCAAGAAGTAGGTACCTCATACGGCGAAAAAGACATTCTACTGATGGTAAGAAGTAATGCCTTGCCATGTGAAAGATGGAGCTCGTAGATTTAGACGAAATCTACTCTTAAAACTCTACACTAGCAATTATGATACCTTTAATTTCAACAACACCTCTTATTAAAACCCTATTTTTTACAATACAATGAAATCCTCGTCTTTTATCGACACATCACCATCATCATCATCTTTCTTAAATCTATACCAATTTCAAAGACAGATTAAAATTAAATTAGATTTTAATTTAAAAATATAGATATTATTACATTAGTACCTGGATGACCGAGCTTTGCTCGGCTGAAAACACGTATAAAACGAGGTTTTCTAAGAATGAAACCTAGTTGGATCGATTTATCGCCCCCGAAACCCCCTGCATACTAAATTTCATGAAAATCGTTGGAGCTGTTTCCGAGATTCTATATATATAAATATATATATATACAAGAATTGCTGGTTTAAAGGTATTAGATAGATAGATAGATTACATATTTTGACTGTAGAACTTACGTCATAATCATCATTATCAGCCATTTGTAGTCCAATGCTGGACCTCTCCCAAGACACACACTCAGTCCGATTTTTGTCGCTTCCATCCGCCGCCAGCTTTCCTACGTATATCGTCACTCCATTGAGTCTCAGGGTGCCCTACGCTACGTTTGCCAATTCGCGGTCTTTACTTTAGAACACCTCTACCCCAGCGGTTATCGGTTCTGCGAAAATAGCGGATTTCTGGCGCGAAATATAATAAGTTAATAAAATAATATAACCAAAACATATCGAGTAAGGTACCTTTTTATTTCTAAGTAAGCGAGATACATTTCTTGTGGCGGTACGGCCTTTCACAGTATGAAATTGTTACTCGCAAATGGTTGCTCTTTTATTTTTTCTCAATAGTGAGGGTAGCGAGAGGGTCGCCCTCTTTCCTTCAGCCTGTGGAGTGAAGAGCGCTACATGGCACGACCTCTTCAAACTCCCACTTGGACGCAATTTTATGTTACTGTGCTTTATCTTTTAATGTACTTCTTAAGATTATGTATATGCACCAAGGGTTCTATTCTAGTATAACAAGCTGAAGAGTTTAAAAATCTATAATCCGACAGCGATTAAAACAGCTATAATTAAAGGAAAAAAATCTTTTTAAACATATTTATCATTCCTAATTCAATTTAAACATAATATATAACTTATAGGTATATATATTTTTGTATTCCTCTTTTAATTGTCTTTATTAAGATATCCCACTCGATAGGTGTTTTTTTTTTTTTTCATTAACTTATTACTATTTCGCACCATAATTCCACCAGCTTGATTTTTTAAATACTCCCTCTAAGAACAATTGGGTTATTAAGACTAATCTAACGATACCTTAATTGTCGTAATCCATTCGGTCGTTTGGAAGATACGAGGTAATAAAAAAATTACATACATACATGCATACAAGATATACGCGAAAAACAAAACCCTTCCTTGGCAGTCGGTTAAAAATAAGAAAACTTACTAGTATGTATTATATCTTTTGTAAAATTATTTATACCTATTGTAAAATTGCGAAGCACAATTTTTTTTTTATTCTGTAATGATTTGCACTGCCTGAAGTTTTTTAGTAGTTATCTAAATGGAACCTATTTACTCTAAATTTGAAGATATATTGTACCTTTCAGTAAACAGACCTGAGTTTCACAACCTCGCTGTGTAAATATAAACATGTTGTATCGAAACTTAGTGCGTACATGGGAAATATCCACTATGTAAGGATGACGATTTAGTAGTATTTATCTGATTTTTCTTAGTCATTTAAACTCTAGGCAAAGTGATCGTGGTCATAAGCCCATAGTCAGCACCAAATTGTTGACCAAGATAAACACGCTACTTGATTCATTGTAGAAATTCCGGAAGCTTCAAATAAGCTAACCTTGGCGTTATGATAATATAGACCATATATGGGCAACAATCGGCCCGCGGGCCGAATCCGGCCCGCTTCAGCATTTGACCCGGCCCGCGAGACATTTTGAAATTTCGCGCGAAGAGAAATACAAACAACTGAGAGAGTTCGCGAGAAGAATTGTTTGCGTTTTTGGAAGTACATATAAATGCGAACAATTTTTCTTGATGATGAAAACTAATAAGTCGAAATGCCGTAAGAGAATCACAGATGAAAATCTGGAAAAATCGTTACACCTCTGTACAAGTGGATTATGAACAAACTTGTTTCTGAAGTTCAAACAAATATCACATTAACCGTTACACGTAAATTTACTTCACCAATAACCTAATAAAATTGGCTTTTTTATTCTGTGTTATGGCCCGCGACTGCATTAATATAGTAAGTTTGGAACGCAACTAGCCAATGGTTGCCCATACCTGATATAGACTTTACGGGGCCATAAATTAGCCTTTATTTTCGAGCACGACTAGTTAGTTACTACATAGTTGAAACTTGTAAATATTATAATGTAACCTGTTACTAAATGTACCAATTAGCAAGGCAAAGCGTTTGATTTTTATCCAAGTCTGGTTTTTTTATGATGCGGAAGTACCTGATTTCAATGTCTGCCGATATTTTGTTAATACGAAGTTATCTTTCTATAATATGTATTTGTATTTGGACCTTTTTCACTTTAACGGCTTAAGAGATTTGGATAAACTTTGGAATATAGATAGCTTATACTTTGAATCAACAAAGACTACTTTTAATTCCAGAAAACGCAAGTCCGAAGTAGTCGTTAGTTTTAAATAATAGGTACAAGATTTAAGAGTTCTGTCGATCTCGCAGTGTGTGGTGGTGTGAGTTTTAGGATGTAGGTTTTTTAAATATCGTAAGACGTTTGACACAGCGTCATCTAGTCCCAAACTAAGCAAAACTTGTACTATGAGAACCAGATTACTGAGAGAATATACATTTTTGGCAATATATACTTTTCTAAAATACAAAATCACTAAATATATGATAGAATGTTTTTTAATAATTTACAAGGTAATTCAGAAATCAAAACGCAGGGGGCGTAACTAATTAATCATCATCATCATCATCTCAGCCATAGGACGTCCACCGCTGGACTTAAGCCATTGACCATTTGGGCTATTGACTTTCATAAAGACCACTTGGAAGCGGTTCGCATCCAGTTCGTTCCTGCAGTCTTTATTAGGTCGTCTGTCCGCCTTGTGGGTGGACCTGGACCTCCTACGCTGCGCTTTTTGGTCCGTGGTCTCCACTCCAGAACTTTGCAGCCCCATCGGCCATCAGTTCTGCGTGCTATCTGCCCTGCCCACTGCCACTTCGACTTGCTAATTCACTGGGCTATGTCGGCTACTTTAGTTCGTCTACGGATCTCCTCATTTCTGATTCGATCTCGTAGGGAAACTCCAAGCATAACCTCTCCATATCTCGCTATGCTACTTTGAGCTTTTAAAGAAGGCATAGTCAGAGACCACGTTTCAGTACCATAAATCATCACACACACTAGTCAAGGACTTTCGACGAAGCTAATTAATAATAATATTCTATTTGTTCAATATATTATATATTTATAAATATAAAATAAAAATATAAATATTGTAGGACACATTACACACAGCGCCATCTGACTCCAAACTAAGCAGAGCTTGTGTGATGGAAGTCAGATAACTGATAGAATACATAAATACTTTTTTTTTGTTGTAAATACATACTTATAATACATACAGAACACCCAGACACAGAACAAACATTTGTTTATACCAAACAAACATTTGTCCTTGGCGGGAATCGAACCCACGCCCTACAGCTCAGGCAGGCATACTCCCAATGAGCCAACAGGGCTGTCAATTATGTTTATTTCTTCACACTGCAACAGCTTAATCAATTTGGATGCAGTGTAGATATATATATCTTAATAAACAGGCCACTTTTTATCCCAGTAGGTATATAAACGCGGGCAAAACTACGAAGCGGAGCTAGTTTTATCTAAAAATAAGATAGCAGTAGAAGTACCTCCTACGATATTATTTTACCGGATTTTACTCCCTTTGCATTAGTAAAGGCGTGTACACAGTGATGCTTTACGCAATTAATTTTTTGCAGCGATGATAGCTCTGTGGTTACTGCGGTTGGTTCACACGCCGAAGAGCGTAAGTTTAAACCCCAACAATGGAGAAAGGAAAGGAACTGGCTGTAAAGTGAGGCTGTCGAAGCACACCGCTAGGTTCTTGGCGACAGATTTTCAATTTCAGGGTGGTAGCTAGCCAGCCGATTACTAGAAAATATCCTACCACTTACGATATTTTCTTTCACCGGCAGTTCA
This sequence comes from Biston stratarius, assembly GCA_950106695.1. Taxonomy (NCBI): domain Eukaryota; kingdom Metazoa; phylum Arthropoda; class Insecta; order Lepidoptera; family Geometridae; genus Biston; species Biston stratarius. The sequence goes on along the minus strand of OX467106.1, from coordinate 4,310,286 downwards.
AGCTCATTGTTGGGGTTTGAACCCACGTCCTTTGCGTGTGAACCAACCACGCTAACCACTGAGCTATCAACGCTACGAAATTTGAGCTCAATCATAATGAAAACTTTTAGCCAAAAGCACACAATTTTAACGTAAGTGTGCTTGGATACTTCTTAGACGAATAAATCTAGATTTCAACTAGTTCTAGTCCACAAATAGGTTTGCGATCGAGATTTATGGTTTTGAGCAGCGATAAATTCGAAAGACCAAATGTATGTTGTAATTGGTATTTTCGCAATTCCAGATTTGTGGTCATAGTAAAAGTTGTATATTGATGCCGTTCAGCGTAACTTACCACATAGTATCTGATACACTATTTTTAATATTCATTTTATTAATATAAAATAAAAATGAATCATAAATTCCCACACTCGCGCTTGTAATTTGGCACATTATGAATAAATAAAACACCACTATTTTTATATATAAACACTCGAAAAAACACAAAAATACATTGGGGTGACACGATTCTTTTTGCGTTCCCGCCAAAACTCCTTATATGTTTACATGGCACTCGTATTAGCCTTGCACGGTTTCGCTATAGCTTTTTTAAATAATGGCAACTTGCTGCTGTCTATTGCGACGGTCATACTACCCACAATAACTTTAAGGCTCTCAAGTGAGGCTGCCGGAACACACCGTTAGATGCTTGGCGGCAGATATTCAACTTAAGGGCTATAATTAAAAAAGAATAATTAATTAATAAGAATTTTAAGCATTGGTTAGCTTTAAGGAACGATTATAAATAAGTGTGACCACGCCTTAAGGAGAACAAACCAACGTTTTACTGCCACGTCTTGAAAACTTGCAGTTTCGCTTCATGAATTTCAATGTCCTTAGTCCACATGTCGGACAAATAGGTTCTCTTGGGGTATTTTAAATTGAATCTAAATTCATTTGTGTTAAGTTTCTTTATGCGAGTAAATTTATATATGAAGCCGTAGAAATATTCGTTATATGTTCTTAATAATATTTTTCTTAGTAATTGGTTATTTTTTATTATAGAAATTGACGTGTCTGGAAGCTCGGAAAGTCAAGGACGCAATAGAGCTAAGTATCTGTCCTAATTTTAGCAGCGATGGAGGGTGGAATTTGCCATCGACTATAGCGTATCTGAAGACGTCGCTATGAGCTCCGTATGCAAGAATATTCCTGACACCGTAGAGAAGAATTCCGGTTAGAAAGGACTCCAGAACGTACCGGTGCATCACTGTCACCGCGCCCGTGCAGCAATTACTCTTGTCTCCACGTGCGAGACGCGCAGCGGCCCGTTTGCGAAGCAAAGCGATGCCGCGCGTGCATTGTACTCTGCTTTGAATCCTTGAAGAAGGCCACCAGATGTGACCGAAACTAAAGTCATAATTTTGTTCTCTTTTGGTACATACGTTGAAATTAACGTTTACTTAAGAGTATTGGTGGGAACGCGGAAAAGTCGTGTCGCATGGCAATCATGTGAGACCCGCGCCCAGCTGTGGGCCAGTTAATAAAAACCAGAGCTGACTTAGAATAAAACATTGCTATTTTTTTACACAAATATCCGAAAAAAATACTTTAGTGGAAAATAATGCAATGCGATGACATGATTATTTCGCTTCACGCCAAAACTCCCAACGCTCTTGACCCTTGTCTACATTTTGCCTTGACTTCTAGTGAAAGGTGGTAGGACCCTCAAGAGGTTGCGGACATGATAACTCTTTAATTTAATCTCTCTTTATTGCCATCTGTGTCCTTTTTTGGTCCGAATGTTACTGTGCCGCTAACAGAGGTATCTGTTAACACAGTAAGGTCGATAATGACAAAATTACTACAATTACATAAGTACCTAGGTACTTTAAAAAAGAAAAAATATCTATTAGCCTTGCTAAAATAAACCAGCTTCTACTCACGACTTTGTTCTAATATTTTGTAGCGATGATAGCTCAGTGGTTAGCGCGGTCGGTTCGCATGCCGAAGGGCGTGGGTTCAAACCCCAACAATGAGCTTGGGCTGCCGGTGTAGGAAAACATCGTGAGGAAACCAAAGCGTGGGTACTTTCTAGTACTCGGCTGGCTAGCTACCTCAAGTTGAAAATCTGCCGCCAAGCATCTAACGGCAGCCGGACAGCCTCACTTGTGAGCCAGTTCTATTCCAGGCTAGGTGTGCTTTACCATCTTCGATCACAACGTCACTTAACATCAGGTGAGTTGTGGTCAAACACCTAGCCTGTCAGCCATAAAAAAAAACATAATTATAATTTCACTAATAAAGCGTCATAAATGACTTAAATGGTAGTTTTTTTTAAGTGACCGTGTGGTCGAATGTGGTAAACACACCCAGCCCGAAATAGAACTGGCTCGCAAGTGAGGCTGCCGGAATACACCGTTAGGTGCTTGACGGGAGATTTTCAATTTGAGGGTGCTAGCTAGCTAGCTAGTCAAGTATTTAGAAAACAAATGATTGTACAAGTTGTGCCGATTTTTATGAATTAATTTGAGCCTTCATCCAATCCAAAGCCTGCCTCACACTGGAGTGGCTTGCATCACGAATTTAGCGCCTACCGCAAGCCGTGTTTGCGTGATTTCACTTAGTAATGCCACACCCGTAACCCCAAACTGCAACGGCTTTTAAAGACCTAGCCGCGGTATTAGCCGTCCGCATTTCTTGCTGCTACCGCAGGCTACCACTTTCTGGAGCAGGCCTTATGATTCTAAAATCTACCTTTTTGCAAACTAAAACCCTAACATACGAGAAACAAAATGTAAGCACTCTTTAAAAAGCGCTTTACATAATGAGATAAAACGGTATTTTAAAGTTCTTTAGCGTACAGCTTTCCTACGAGGGTACTTAGACTGGGGTGAAGAAAAATGGCAAAGAAGGAAAAACTTGGCAAATGCTTTCTAGAAAGTGCATTTAGGACCTACGTACGAGTGCATATTTAAATTTGTTCTTGCCTTTTTTTATTCCAATTTATTTTAATTTTATTCTTTTTTTCTTTTGGACAGCCAGGAGCTCTAAGAAGCGACACCGCTTCATGATCGATGTTCCAAAAGCTCGAACTAAGCGGTTCGAAACTACCTTCATTATGCGAACCGCTAGAGAATGGAATTTGCTGCCCGAGTGGGTGTTCCCCGAAAAATACTATCTGGGTGCCTTCAAGTCGCGAGTGAATCGGTTTCTTCTAGGCGAGCGTTCTCCACCGTAGACCGCATCTTCGCTTATCATCAGGCGAGTTGGCGGTCAAACGCACCCCTAATAATTATAAAAAAAAAAAAAACACTGCGTATCGATGCGAGCAAATCGGTCAGTTAGTGATAACAAGACAAGCAAGTCAGGCGCTTAAGGGTATCAAGGCAAATACTTACATAGTTATTGAGACCATCAACTGTCTCAAACGCCAAATACTTTACCTGGACTTTGTTGTGTTCTGAGTTATACTGCAATGGCCAACGCCTGGCGTTAACTTACCATTGTGTATGGTATTACCATAGAGAAAGCGTTTCGTTCCTCTATTTGAATTCTGCCCTGTTGGCTCATTGCTAGTATATCTGCTTCAAGAGTCGTAGGGCGTGGTTTCGATTCCCACCCAAAACAAGCATTTTGTGGTATAACTAAAAAAATATATCTGTGTCTAGGTGTTCTGTATCTAATCTAATACCATTAAACGAGCAATTCTTGTATATGTTTATACCTATATCTATATAATCTGAATCTCGGAAACAGTTTCAACGATTTTCATAGTATGCAGTTTTAAGGGGCGATAAATCGATCTAGCTAGGTTTAATTTTTAGAAACCGTAATTTTATCCGTGTTTTCAAGCAATGAAAAACTGCTACAATATCATTAGAATTCGAAAGTAAATTTCGCCACCTTCTACAAGGTTATAATAGCTCAGGTAGGAAATCGGGCGGTCCCGAATCAAGATGATTATATTTTTCCCCTTTTTCTTTTCAAGTTCCTTAAAATACCGAGCGAAGCTCGGTCGTCCAGGTACTGTATTAAGTATTCTATCGGTTATCTGACTTCCATAGCAAGTACAAGCTTTGCTTAGTTTGTTTCAGATGGCGCTGTGTATACGATACTTATAAGATACGATATTTATTTATTTTATTTACATTTAAGTAAGAAGTTAGCCGTGGTGGTGCCGGCGTAAGAATAGTACCCCACCCTCTCTACCCGTGATTGCTGTAAGAGTCGGCTAAGGGACGTAATCCGGAAGATGGACAGTAGCGTCTTCCTTGAACAATCACACCAACTGCGCTCGCCAACCCGCCTGCCATCCGAGTATTGTCCGAGCCGAGTATTGGCTCATATATATTTTTTTACAGCTCCTAGGGACAAAAGACTACCTTAATATTTAAAAAAAGCTTAGGAAGCTTAGTATTTGATATGAATTTCAGCTTGATACCTCCACGCGTTCCTGAGAAAAAGGGTCTTGACAGACAGACAGACGGACAACAAAGTGATCCTATAAAGGTTCCGTTTTTTCCTTTTGAGGTACGGAACCCTAAAAATGCTACGCCAAAAACTAAGGAAAAATACGTATTCATCGCAAATTGATAGGTATCTAAGTCAGCTCTTCTGTTCTAATAATTGTAGGTACAAAAGTAAAAAAAGGTAAATAAGAATCTCCAAGTATGGTAATAATGTACTTTATGTGCTTACTTGCCAAAGCCTTTTTTTACTAATATCTTAATAAATTTTTTTTTTTTCATTTAAGTACCTACCTAATTATAAATTTAATTCCACGTGACTTTTACTTTGATATAAAACAGTTGAGAGCCAGTTCCATTTCAGGCTAGGTGCATTTACCATCTTTGACCATAACGTCACTTACCGTGGTTAAACATCTAGTCTAACAGAACAAAAAGATTTTTGTTAAAAAAAGCTAGATTCAATTTTTAAGGCCGCTATCACACTAGAGTTTTGCTGAAGGTGCGGTTAAGCCAACATTTTATCAGCGTTAACGCTGCGCGCACGCAGCATGGTCAAACGCGAAACTATTCTGTAAAAAAAAAAAAAAAAAGGCATTGGCGTCGCGTTTCTTTGACGGCATGTATATGTTGTTCACACTCTTCTGACTAAACTAAAACTTTAAAATTCTTCTTCGATATCTATTGCGCGGTGCAATAGATATCGAAGTAGCTTCAAGCTGTAATTAAGTAGGGTAGTTGTTAAATATTTTGTACATTCGTTGGTTTTGTTTCTGTTTTTTTTTATCTTTTTTTATTTACTGTTTTTTGTTTTATCCCATTTCTTGTCTTAGTGTCGCAATATATAAAGACGATGGAGCTCGCGACACAGGTCACCCTGTGTGGGATCCAGGACATATCGATATAATATTATACGTATATAGTGTTTGTTGTTGTTGCTGTGTTGTTTCATTTATGACAAAATAGCTTTAGAATTTGAATTGAACGAGGATCTCAATATTTGCGATACCTACGCCATTTTGAATCTCTTACAAAAATTCATTAATAAATGTATTTCTTAGCATAATAATATGCTATGTATATAATTTCTGTGCCGTAAATATAATAACTTTCCTTTAATTTTTTACACTTTCAAAAAATTTAATATCATGGTCGATTTTTCTTTTAGTAAGCCAAAAATAATATTTCCTCGTCGTGTCTCTGATTATAATAATATTATATCTCTCGTCACAAGTGTCCGTCGTTCAAGGCCACAGGCGTTGGTGCTATCGCATTGTTAACGCTGCGTACACGCTGCAAAAGTATTGAAACAACGTGCACGCTCGTAAAATGCTAATGTGAAAGCGCCCTTACTTGACAGATCTAAGCTTTACTATCTTCTCAATTAGTCAATTTAACCAACTATCAACCAAATACTGTACATATATTAATACTAAACATTTATTTTATGTTAATGTAACAAGTCTATTATCCAATTGAGTTATAACAGGAGATATCTTGCTGACATATTCTTCGAGTAATTTGAAGTCGGTACCAATAGCATGTATGTCTCTTGCGTTATCTTTCAGCATCTGAAACGAAATACCACTGTTATACTAAGGTGGGAAAATGTTTGGCATTTGTTTGGGTGTAAGCGCAAATGGAAGTTTCGGCAGTCCCTCTCTCGTGGAGGCCCCAAGGCAGTAGCCCCGCCTGTCCTCCCCCAAATCCGGCCCTGGTAACCACTACCGTAGGCCGTGTATGTATAGGGTAGGCTTACAAAAAATGTCTACCATGACCTACTCAATATTGTAAGTACTAAAAAAGTTTATGCGAATTTTTCACACGTCTATAGCATTACAGATTTGGACGAAATTTTAAGGGTTCCGTTGTTTTTACCGTTTTGGTACCGGGCATAAAACTGACCTTGAATGAATTACCCGTTGTTACAAGGAAGTCAGGAGTGATAAGTTGGTAGTCTTCGTCTAATTTCAGGGGTTGGTAGGTGTCTCCTGTCTTTACCATCACTGAGATCACTGCCTGGGACGTTGTGTTAACGACAAGTTTCATACCTGAAATAGCAAAAATATGTTTTAAGCAGCAGTGCATTAAAATTAGAACTGTTAGTCGGTGCCAAGCACCGGCACCTAGACTAAGCTAAGCACCGACTTCAAACAGATCAGTAGGTACCTAGCAGGTATAATAATACTTTGTAAAGTAAGTTTATTTTTCGCTTTTTAGTGCTGATGTTTTTTTCTTGAAGTCGGTTTAACTTAAGTTTGTTTATTTTATTAAGTACTCAAAAGTTATGGATACCGTAGCAATGATCATAAGCGTTACTTCTAGAGGTAAGACGTTGTCTCATAATTTTTATGTTTATCTTACCAGCCACTTGGGGTATCCAAGGTCCAGCGAAAGGTTTCAATACCCATGCCTTTGAGAGGCATTGATTCATAGCTTCCAGCAGATATTTTCCTTTGATAGTGTACGCTACTATTTCGTTTCCGAAGGGTAATATATTAATTATGGCACCTCGAGTGACGTCTGAAATATTTAAGAATGTTTTTTTAAATAATTGCTATATAAACTAGAAAACTTACTTTAAACTAAAATAATATCTAGAAATACACGAGCTGTTTCACGTATATTTAAATAAGATTGAAGGCGATTCAGAAACGGTGCATCTATCCAGCTTTGATGCAAACTTATTTATATACTTCTTCCTCTTTTATAGTATTTATTTATTGCTCCAAGTATTCTATTGCAGTTAACATGACATGAGCATGAACTGCCGTTGAAGGAAAACATCGTGAGGAAACTATAGCGTGGTGGCACTTTCTAGTACTCGGCTGGCTAGCTACCACCCTCACATTGAAAATCTGCCGCCAAGCATCTGTGTGTTCCGGCAGCCTCACTTGAGAGTCAGTTCCATTCCAGGCTAGGTGAGCTTTACCATCTTCGACCACAGCGTCACTTAACGTCAGGTACTCACCTGATGTGGTCAAACACTTAGCCTGTCACACATTTAAAAAAAAACTTTTAATTAATCAAAACGAGGACCCGGGCTCTCCGTTAGCAACATGTTAGATAGTTTAGAGTTATCAACGTTAAAATTCTTTCTTTTTTTTAACAAGGGACGGTGTGATCATTTTTGGATAAACTCGTCAAAGTTACAGAAATCATGGTTTTAATTCGGAGATCGGGATCTGATTCCCCAGTATTCATTGCTGGAAAGAGTATCCATGTTTTTAGTTTTACTTATGCGAGATTATAATTATATCACGCGCGCGGCCTCGTCTTACTCGCAATGAAGCAAAACGAGGCCACGCGCGCGTTGTTTTCAGGTTTGTCTCCGTGATGAAGGCCACTGGATATGGCCGAAAGTATAGTCAGTGTCCGATATAATTAAACGTAAGTAATCCCGCATGAGTAAAACATAAATGTGCCAAGACCCTGTCAGTTTCCATAGTAAAATAGTATCCAATGTTGCTCCAGCTGGCTCCTTGAACCTCCACCTGCTCCTGGTATAATATTAATATTAGTGTTTTGAACCCTTACCTCCCTTAGATATAGATCCTCTAATCATATTTCTGTTGAGAAAAGCAACTGAAGGTAGTTGCGAAGTTTCATGTTTCTTCGCCTGAAATATCAAAACTTAGAATTTACATTTCCATTTTTATACAAACATGGCATAATGATTTGTTCTCAGTAGTTCAAATAAACGATTTTGAGGTAACTATAGTTATTTATGATACTAGTGCGGTATGTTGGTTTGTAAATACTATGTTCTGCGCACGTGTATTTCATACATTTTTGAACACAATTGCGAGAAAACAGTACAATAAATAGTTAAGGAAAGTTTAAAAAATCAGAAGGTTAAAAATATCAGACACTCACGGCTGGAAAGTTACAACAATCTTTGACGTTTCTAATATGAAAATATTTTTTATTTCGTCTCATTTTCTCTTTAGTATTAAAGTGAGACAAACGTATTGAGGAAAAGCGTCCCAAGGAGGTTCGATCATTCAGCTTATTTACTCTTGTAATGTGAAACTCTTTGGTGGAATTCTTACATATTTTTGGAAATTAAAAAAATAACCGTGAAGGATACGCACGGCGTTAAACAACGGAGTATGCGGTAAAACATGTACCTACTTAGGTGAGAGTACCTATTTTACCGCACGTTCCGTTGTATGGTTGCGTAATTTTTAACTTTTGAAAAATGTATACAGCCTTCGTAAAAGCATTTTTCGAACAAATGTGTTTAAAAAAAAATTGGTGCTACGATTTAAACGTTTCAGATTAGTATTTTTATTTTATTTTGTACCTTGTTTCCTTTTTATTTCTGATGTGTACAATAAAGAGTTTCTATCTATCTACCTATTAGTAGCAAAAACGCAATTTAACTAAAGAATTTAAATCGTAAAAATGTTTTCTGACGACACCTATACATATTAGTCGATGTTCTTTTGTTTTTTATCATCTTTTTTTTATAACCTGTTTGGCGAGGAAGTGTTATGTTTTTTGCACGTATCTTACTTATATGTATGTATATTAAATTTGTTATTTGTAAATTTATTTATTACCTCGTATCTTCCAAATGGTTGGATGGATATCGACAGTTAAGGTATCGTTCTATTCGTCTTAAACTTCCAAGTGTCTTTAGATTGGTGTTTGAAAAAAAAACGGATTTTTGACGCGAAATAGGTGTAATAAACGCTGATAAAAAAAAAAAAAAAAAAAAAAAAAAAAAAACCTATCGAGTAAGGTATCAATATAAAATAATTTAAAAGGGGATTACAAAAATATAGGAATATAAGTTATAGATATATTTAAATTTAATTAGAAATATAAATTGGTTTAAAAAGTATTTTTTCTTTAATTATAGCTATTTTATTCGCAGTTGGGTTATAGATTTTTTAAACTTTTCTGCTTGTTTAAGGTTTTTATGTTATAATGTTGTTGCACAATAAAGGTATATTCTTTTCTATATCTTATAATAGACCAGAACATGGATTTCAACGTTTTACCTAGAATGAGCAGGAAAGAAAAGATACGATAGAAAGAAGAAGAAAAGATACTCACAGCACTTAATAAAGATTCAGCTATAAGATTTCCTAAAACACACTCGCCTTTACCGCAAGGTTTGTCTGCGAGATTGTCTACAGTCCGTCCCACGACCTCGTTCACTGTTTTATGTAATTCTTCTGTATATGGCTGCATTAAAGATTTGATTTCTGGATCTGAAAGATTGAATTACAAACAATGATTATTGAGAACATGAGTGCACGTAATAACACGAACGAAACGCTCTCCTGATGGTAAGAAATAACGCCTGTCCATGTCCATTGCAGCGATACACAGAACTTTGAGTACTTAAACAAAGTCCAGGGCATCGCTGCTTTGGCGCGAGTCTTTCGATGATTAATCTCCACAGCCCTGTAATTTCACTAGCTGTAATTTCAAACCGGAACATGGAAATGTTTCCACACTACTGCTTGGCGGGAGATTATCTGGTACAGCTGTGGACCTACCTAGACAACCTCCTGTTAAGGAGATCTACCATCAGGTAAAAACAAGTCGGTTTCACAGACGACTGAAATTTCTTAGCATTCAAATAGTAGCAACGTGCTGGTGCAATTTAAAAAAAAAATAGATCTACGTTTGGCAACCAACTCGCCTGATGGAAAGCGACGATGCGGCCGAGGATGGAGCACGCTGACCTAGAAGAAATCTATTCACTCTAGCTATAAAAACGTCCAAATCGTAGTTTAAAGGAAACAGATCAGCTGGTAATGAGTTCCATTCAAGAGCTGTACGTATCAAGAAAGTAGAGCGCAATCGCTGTTTACGAATACTGGTAATGTCCGCGAGGATCGGATGATAGTGTTGCAGGGACAGAAACCACCGTACAGTGCCTAAGACCCAGGTGTAGGTTCAATCCCCTTTATTCCAGGATAAAGAATAGCTTATTTATTAATATGTTGAAATTAACCTGCATTTCACTTAAATTTACTTATCATTGAATCTCTATTAGAAACGTTAGCATTTTCAATATTTTATTACCTTCGGGAATAGATCTGTTCAAGAAAACAGGGTTCCCTTTGAAGGTCACCAGATCACCCTCATCGTTGAAATATGCCGTTATATTCCCCAGATACTTGGAAAACGCTGATGCCGTCACTACCAAAACCTGTAAGAAAAGAAGCCGTAGTATAAGAAGTGTAGAGAACATAAGTCTGAATTCTTTCAACAGAGAATAAACTTTTAACAGATAAGAATAATCTTTTAAACAGTGTTTTAATCATTTTATGTAATTGTAAAAACTCTGCACAAGTTTATTGTTCAATTTTGGACTGACAGCGACTATCTCTTTTAGTATCTTCCTCAACTTTAGTCGTTGAAATATTCATCTTGATATTTATTCTAATTATCATTATACTATTATATTATTGTGTTGATAATATAAAATTTATCGACCCGAGAAATATTTTGTTCTTATCTTCTATATTCTCTATCTAACTCTACTGTGTCGTCAAGATTGACCACTGACCCACTGATAGCTAATGACTCATTATGATTAATGGGTAATTTATCTGTGCATTTACGCACTGTCTGCGATACTGCATGGAATTGCATAGATACATTCCAATAAGTTCGACTAGATCATTTATCTATTATGAGGTAATTATTAAACATAACTAGTAACAAGACCTCATTCCGTTTACAGTGTCGTCACATAGCGGAATGCGGATAAGTAACAGATAGATAGAAACACTTTATTGTGCACACCAACAATCAAAATCAAAATCAAAAAGTCATTTATTCAGTTTAGGCCCTGGTAAGGCACTTATGAACGTTAAGTTACATGTTTGAATCTACCACCGGCTCGTAATTACACTTCAACTGAGAAGACTCCGGCAAGAAACTAAGCAAGGCATTGTTTTTGTGGATCTTTCTTTTCATATTAGGTTACAGCTTACAGTTATAAATATTAATACATTATGCTTACTACAATTGTCACTTAGCTAGGGGGATGCAAGTGCAGAGAAAAGCTACTACAACCATATATTCCTGTCTTCCACGCAATTAGCCACCTTATAGTAGGCTTTGTCAATTAATAATATAATAGAACAACAGTAAAAAAAGAACAGAAAACAAAAGAATCTTATAAATATCTTAGTGTCACAAGTGGGGTCGTTATCGCTAAGAGCGATATCTGCCAGGCAACCAAGAATGGAAAACATGATACATCTTTAAAACAGACGTAGACGTAGTTTAGGAGACATTCAAGTTTTTTTTTATGAGGTTTTAACAAGCTAGGTTTTGACCGCTCACCTGATGTTAAGTGACGGTATGGTCGAAGATGGCAAAGCACACCTAACTTGATATTCTGCCGCCAAGCAGTAGTGCGTAAAAAATTACTGTGTTCCAGTTTGAAGGGTACTGCAGCTAGCGAATTTACTGGGCTTTTAAGACTTAACCAACGAATGTCTCAAAGTAATGAGCGCCAAAGCAGCGATGCCTCGGACTTTGTTTTGTTACTCAAAGTTCTGTGTATCGCTGCAATGGTCATGGGCATGCATTATTTATTACCAATAATAGAGTTTAACTAAAAAGGGTTAACTGTTTTTGTACATACGAGATGTCCGCTTTTACTGTCACTTTCCACTATGACTGGATATGGGCCGATAATGTCTTCCTTGCTTGGCGCTATATCGCCGTTCCAGAGCAAGCTATGTGAATGTCCACCAACGATTACGTCCACGTATTTGCCAGCAGATTTCGCTATCATTCTGAAAAAAAAGCAAATATTATCACGTTCTAGATCTACACAGATTGACCCACGTGGTGATGATGCTAATTGAAAAGTCGTCTAACACGATCTATTGTGTCCGATATTTAATCTATATTGTTCTCGTATTCATGCTTAAAATCCCTTCGACCTGTTTCTGCATCAAAGCGGACGATACAAACACACAAGCATTTTCAATAAGTATTAGTAGGTAATTACTACGTTAAAACATTTTTTTTTATCGCTGACTGGCTAGGTTCTTGGCCACAACTCACCTGATGATAAGTGACGGTGTGGTCGAAGATGGTAAAGCACACCTAGCCTGGAATGGAACTGGCTCTCAAGTGAGGCTGCCGGAACACATCTTTAGATGCTTTGCGGCAAATTTTCAACTTGAGGGTGGTAGCTAGCCAGCCGAGTACTAGAAAGTACCCTACCACCATGCTATGGTTTCCTCACGATGTTTTCCTTCACCGGCAGCTCAAGCTCATTGTTGAGGTTTGAACCCACGCCCTTCGGCATGCGAATCGACCGCGCTAACCACTGAGCTATCATCGTTACAAAATAGTATGTATTATAAGTCTGTATTTACAAAAAAAAAGTATATCAGCTATCTGTTTCACATTTTACAAGTAAATAGAGTAGAATATAGTAGCCTATATATAAAGTTCTACGATATTATTTTTTTTGAAACTTTGTCCCATCTAGATAAAGAGCTTGCTTATGGATGTTTTCAACATGTGAAAAAGTTCGGAATACAATATTACACGCAACTGATACATTCAATGTTTACCTTTGTGGTAGATCTCCTTAGCAGGTGGTTGTCAACCTAGGTACCACCGCAGTTGGGTGTAAACATTACTGTGTTTCGGTTTGAAGGGTATTGTATCTACCGAAATCAAGGCTGTTGAGACTAACCCTTTGATAGTCTCAAAGTAATGAGCGGTAAAGCAGCGCCCGCGCACTACAGTGAAGCAGTTTATTAAACAAAAAAAACAAATAAGTACTTAGATCAAAATATTCAACAATGTGGAGCACCATAAAACCACTATGCCCTGTTTCTATGAGCCTAGCCTTGCTTTGATAATATAAACCACATTTATCCGAAGATAAATGTAGTTCTGATATTATTTCGAATGTTTTACTAGCTGACGCATAACTTCTTTATTACTGTGAGAGCAAAGAACAATTAAATTATATTGTCTCATTGTTGTACAGAATAGGCAACTTCGAGAAACATTTGAGTTTTTTTTTTAAATGTAAGTGATGAACAAGATTTTCTACTGCTGTTAAAAGATAATACATAGCCATTGCAGCGATACACAGAACTTTGAGTAACAAAAAAAAAGTCAAGGGCATCGCTGCTTTGCTCATCACTTTGAGTTTCCTTACAATGTTTGTCTTTTTCGTTTTCTAGTTGCAATATGCATATAATGTAGAAAAGAAATACGTGCCGTGGGGTTTTAACCCAGATCTTCTAGATTGGTAGTCGGACGGTCCTAACTGAGCTGCCTTAGCTTAAGCCGATTCCGGAGCCAGTGACCGTAAGGCACATTTTTGGCAGACTAACTGAATGCCTGGTAGTTACTACCCGGTGCGTTAGCGCTCAGTTTTTGTTCTGCATATACGTATATACTCGTAAACATCTCTTGAAATATCACGATCAGTAAAAAATCAGCTAGGTTGGTTCAGCCGTTTTCAATGCGCTCGCCTACGAACATCATTTTGTTTGATAACTTGTTTTTTTTTTAACTTGTTTAATTTTGTAGTGGTTAGTCCGTTCACACGCCAAATGACGTGGTTTCAAACCCCTAACAATGAGCTTGAGCTGCCGGTGAAGGAAAACATCGTGGGGAAACCATAGAACGGTGTTTGGGTAATTTTATAGTACTCATCTGGCTAGCTACCACCCACAAGTTGAAAATCTGTTGCACAGCAACTAACAGTGTTCCAGCAGCCTCATTTGAGAGCCAGTTCTAGTCCAGGCTAAGTGTGTTCACCATTTACTTAACATCAGATGAGCTGTGGTCAAACACCAAGCCTGTTAATCATAAAAATTATATAGTTTATGTATTGAAATGTGATTTGGAGTTAGCTCTCAGCACGAAGGTGTCTATAGCATGTTTGTAAGATAAGCTATAAAATCAGTCATTATCGTGAAGGGACAAATTAAATATTGTTACATTTTGTTGTAAGTAGATTTTCATTTTGATATTTTTATTCTTATTTGAAAAGATGTGAAGTAGGTGTCACCTTTTAAATGTACCTAATGATCAAATTCATCAGAGCTTCAGACCTTTTCGATACTTTATCATTAAATTGGACGCTTCATACTGCTGTGCATTTAAGCCGATCTTAGGCAAGGAGCTACGAGGCTATTTATTCACGTTCGTATTGTAGATTATTTATATAACCTTACAATAGAATTGACTATAAATGATTTAATGAATATGCAGTTGAAATAGGGTCGAGAGAAATACACGATAAATCTAGTCTATATTAAAAGAATTCGGCTAATTAATTGATAGAAAACGTTGTTTTTTTTTTGTTTAAATCAAATGAGACGAACGAGACGCTCTCCTGATGGTAAGAGGCAACGCATGTCCACGAACGTTACAGCAATACACAGAACTTTGACTAGCTATTCAAAGTCGAGGGAATCGCTGCTTTGATGATCTTACTTTGAAACTTGGAATGGTTAGTCTCAATAGCGCAGTAATTTCGCTAGCTACAATTAGTTTACACACAATTACTTGGTGGCAGAGTATCTGGTACTGCCGTGGTACCTGCCTACTGACTGGGAGGCAGAATTAGCTTAGTGTTTGATGATAGGGCGTAGATGCCGGCCGGTTATGACTTGTAGTTGACTAAGACTTGCAGGTCAGTTGAAAAGTAATAATATGATCCCGTCACCCCCGATCTAATTATAGTCTGACAACTTTATTGGAAAATATAGAAGCTGGAACTATCTTTGCATTTAAATCATCTATAACTTTATCTTTAAAGAAAGTCCCATTTAGATAGATAATCCTGATAGATCACTTTGGTAAAGTGCCGATACTTTTAAGCTGTAAATCAAAATGCTATTTATATATAACTTTTAGAAAGTTATTATAAAAATAAGTAGGATTTAGTAGTAGTAGATTTTTCTTGTATTCATAGTAAAGCTTTATCGAAATATTTAATAGATGTCAAATGATGAAATTTTTTTAACTGAGTAGAAAAATAAGATACACCTGACAACCTGGCAAAAAAAAAGTTTTAGAATCTTCTTTTTGTGTAAAAAGTAATGAGACGTATGACGTCTCATTCGTCTCTCCTGATGGTAAGAGATAACGCCTATCCATGTAACGATTTGATATGATGATAGCGATAGCGATTGCAACGATACACAGAACTTTGTGTAGTAAAATAACGTTGAGGGCATCACTACTTTGGCGCTCATTACTTTTAGTATACTTAATCAAGAAATTAAGTAAGTAAAGCCAACTAATGTTATAGATACGAATGTTAGTGTGTTTGATACTTCTGGTTGTTACAACTAGAGAGAATTGGATGAAACACACACCACAGGGTGCCTCTAGTACTTGTGCAAAGTTGTAAACTTACAGGTCCACATTAATCCCACAATGCGACAGAACTATAATTATATCCACTCCTGCATTTGTCAACAATTGCGCTTGTTCGTTCACTACTGTTATGGGATCCTTAAATATTACTTTCCCGGTTTTAGAAGATGTCTGTAACAAGGTAATTCATACAAAGTTTTTTTTTATTCATACAAAATGTAGAGGTTCTAGTTTCGCCAAATTCTTAAAAATTGATATTTATCCTTAATAACAATGAATTTTAATTGAATACCTACCTTATTCGACGCTTAAATGCTAATTGTATTATTCGAAGAAAAATCATTTTTGTAAAAACGTTACGATTTTATTTACCTGCTACTCGTAATAAACAGATGATTCAAAAATATTTTCAATCCATCTAAATGAATCTTTTTGTTTCAGTTAGTGATGTGTACCTATCATTCTTTGGATAAACCTTAACGTAATCAATTTTAAAGCAGACAAAAATATTTGGAACAAACAAAAGAGAATTTGGTTTAGATTGGTACGCATTATAACAAGCTTTTAATATTGTACATACCTGGGTATCCGGTGTAATAACTCCAATTATTCCTATCTTCCTTCCTTTTCTCTTAACTACAATACTGGGTGTGTACAAGCCATCCAAAGAAGGTTCCTGGCTTGTATCAATATTGGCTACCACTACCGGTGCGCGGAGTGCCGCAAGGTATGGTGCTAGGCCCTTTATTCCATTGTCGAACTCATGATTACCCAGCGTCTAAAATCAGAATAATGTTTGCCATGAACAAAAAAATCGTCGAGTCATCATAAAGTCAGATAAAATAGAAAATAAAATATAGAAAACATATGTAGTTATCTAAAAGTTTATCAGGAGAGACTGGAAGTGGAAATAGAATATTTTTTTGATGTAAATGTATTGAGATTAACATCCTTTCCTGATGGTAAGAAATATCGCATACCCATGACCATTACAGCAGTACCCAGAACTTTGAGTAAGTAGCAAAAGAAAGTCCAGGGCATTGCTGTTTTTTCGATGATTAGTCTCAACAGCCCTATAATTTTAATCTTTTGTGAGATAATAATATCTAAAAATAATATACTCAGTTTAAGTATACTTAGATGCGATGTGTTTAAAATATGCTGATGATGTTTGACTAAATGAAGATTATTTTTGTTAATAGTGAAAAAGTAAATTTGGGCAAGCGCAAAAATTTATGAGAGAATAACATCAAACTGTTTTTTTTCTGTGTCACTTACATGAGCGTCATGGGGTAGCATATTGATAAAATGCTGAGTAACATTCCATTTCAACAACGTAAACCAGTAGGTTCCTTGAAAGGCATCGCCTGCGTTCAGCAGCAGTGCATCTGGCTTCTCACGTAGTAGAGTTTTAATTTCATGATAGAGACGTGGGAACCCGCCTATGCAATTTGTGTCGTTGGTCGAGCATATTGGAAACTCTACCGAAGTTTCTTCGAACCTGGAAAGTTTTTTAAAATTATTTTATGGTCAACATTGTTATTTGATGTTTCGAGGGTGAAGCCTTCGCTGTGTACATTATCTTTACGACTACATGACAAAACCTGCAATTACAAGACTAAACCAAAGGTATGGAATAATCTATTGTATGGAAATATGATATTGCGGTTATGAATTTCTAATTTTTTCGAACCTTTTGAAAAATTATAAAAGTGTCCATTAAATCTTGGGACTCTGCTACCAATAGTTATTTGTGTTGTTATAAATAAAATTGAACTACTCTCATATCCCTGAAACGTTTTTATTTCTTTTCACAGGTTAGGTGTTTGAACGCAGATTACTTGATGTTAAGTGACCATGTGGTCGAAGATGGTAAAGCACACCTAGCCTGGAATAGTATACTGGCTCTCAATTAAGGCTGCTGGAACACACCGTTAGATACTTGGCGGCAGGATTTCAACTTGAGGGTGGTAGCTAGCCAGCCGAGTACTAGAAAGTACCCTACCACCATGCTATGGTTTCCTCACGATGTTTTCCTTTACCAGCACCTCTAGTTCATTTTGGCGTATCATCCGAATGCGCTAACCAATGAGCTATCACCGCTACAAAAAAAAAAAACGCTATTGATTTTCAAATGTAAAGACGATGAAAGATAACATCATGACAGAGCCATAAGAAACTGGAGAAGAAATTTAATTATGACCAACCCACTGTGGGCTTGCGCGGTAAAATATAGTATATGGGTCAATTCACTTTATAGTATTAAATACTAGACGTAGTCAAATTTACCCAAACACTATTTAAAACGAACGATTATTTGAATGAACATAGAACAAAAGTTATTCATGCATACACTCTATCGTACATTATGCATTAGTTTTGAGTAGGTACATATGGTACGTAGGTAGGCACGTATGGTTATATTTAATTTAGTTCTAGATGCCGTCATAGTTTTAGTTACTTATATCAAAACACATAACATTATTATGAGCTTATTGCAATCATACGTAGATATAAAATATTATTATAGTATCAACGAAGGCCTTTCAAACTACATTGCAACAAACTTCTCCCAAATATCAAAATTTAGATTAAAAACTCAGATGCTACTATTATTTACTCCTTATAATCACTACATATTATAAAACAAAGTCGTCCGCCGCGTCTGTCTTTCTGTCTGTTCGCGATAAATTTAAAAACTATTAAACGTATTATCATGCGAGTTTCACCAATAGATAGAGTGATTCATGAGGAAGGTTTATGTATATAATTTGTCAAGGTTTTGTGTAAATTGGTTGAATTATGATGATAATTGTTGGAAGTGTCGGAAAAGGTCAAGCCACCTATTAAATATAACAAAAAAATGCATGGTGCGATATTCCTGTTTTATAGATCTACATAAACGCCCGCAGTGGCATATATCTATCTACCTTTTAAGGATAACTTACTATACCCATTCTTACTACCCGTGCGAAACCGGAGCGGGTCGCTTGTAGGTAATTGTTAAAACGATGTTCCTTTTGAACTCAGTGTTCATATACAAAACAAAATATATAAAAGTACACTAGAGCGGGTGCAATAAATTTAAATATAATTAACTCATCTGAAAGGCCGCTATGAATGGGAATAAATAGTTTTCAAAACGCTGGCCTCAATGCCACGTTGTATACTCAAACGTTGTACAATACTGAAACGCTATACAAGATAGAGGCCAGCGTTTTGGTCACGAGTGGCATGAACCAGACGAAATGACAAGTCTATCAAATATTTTTTGCTCAGTCATCATTATAAAAATAAAATATAATATCGTAGGACATTTGACACAGTGGCACGTTGCCGGCGTAAGAATTGTACCCCACCCTCTCTATCTGTGGTTGCCGTAAGAGTCGGCTAAGGGATGTAATCCGAAAGATGAGCAGCAGCGTCTCCTTGAACAATCACACCTAACTGCGCTCGCCAACCCGCCTGCCAAGCGTGGCGAGTATTGGCAAAACCCCCTCAGGAGGTGGCCTATGTCCAGCAGTGGACGTCCTATGGCTGATGATGTGTGATATGATTTGACACAGCGCTATCTAGCGCTAACTAAGCAAAGCTTTATACTATAAGAACCATATTACTGATAGAATAGTTAGGTATAAACTTTTTTGTCAATGCATATTTATAATACACTAGCGCCTAGTTTCGCACGGGCTTACATAGGACTTTTGATAGGTATATCTCGTAAGGTTTAGCCAGCGTTTGCAATGTAAGCGCACAAAAACATGTTTTTTACATTACATTATAAATCTTTGAAATTCTCGGATTTTCTATAATATAATATGCATTTATTATATATATAACTATGACTACGTCTAGTATTTAATACTATAAAGTGAATTGACCCATATACTATATTTTACCGCGCAAGCCCACAGTGGGTTGGTCATAATTAAATTTCTTCTCCAGTTTCTTATGGCTCTGTCATGATGTTATCTTTCATCGTCTTTACATTTGAAAATCAATAGCGTTTTTTTTTGTAGCGATGATAGCTCATTGGTTAGCGCATTCGGATGATACGCCAAAATGAACTAGAGCTGCTGGTAAAGGAAAACATCGTGAGGAAACCATAGCGTGGTGATAGAGTACTGTCTAGTACTCGGCTGGCTAGCTACCACCCTCAAGTTGAAAACCTGCCGCCAAGCATCTAACGGTGTGTTCCGGCAGCCTCACTCGAGAGTCAATTCCATTCCAGGCTAGGTGTGCTTTACCAGCTTCGACCACACCGTCACTTAACATCAGGTGAATTGTGGTGAAACACCAAGCCTGTCAACCATTAAAAAAAGACAAATACAGACACATTTATCGTCCCATAAATGTTTGTAGAAGTAGTCCCTGAAGCAGATACTCCATCAAAGTTAACAGCTGACCTAACAGAGCAGTCATAATAATGTAGCTAAAATAAATAATAAGATAAAAAACAAAAAAAACAGCAAATATTAAATATGAGTTCCAATGTTTTAAAATTGCAACACACTCTTCACAAAGCATTAAGAATTAGGCAGCCATTATTTTTTATATTTCATACGAGTTTGAGCCCTATGGCAGTAGATATAATAACAAAATCAGTAATTTCCATAGTAGGTTCTATATGTAGTCCAGTTCAAGGTCATACATCAATAGCCTTCATTGTCAATAGCAGTTTTTATTCATAAACAAATCTATGAAGTTGAGTTAGGGAGTCACTTTTGAGTTTTCTGAACAAAACCGACATTTATCTATTTAAAAAATTTAGTTCTCTCATTTGGCCACGTCTGTAATTAAGTTGGTACAACGATTAACGCGTATTCACTCAACTGTAGCGCTGAGGGATTTTTTAGATTCTCACATTTATATCATTTAAATTTAGAACCACTGATTTAAAGTATGATTTATAGTATAAATATATAATACCTGGATGGCCGAGCTTTGCTCGGCTGAAAACACGGATAAAACATTTCCAAAAATGAAACCTAGCTAGATCGATTTATCGCCCCCAAAACTCCCTGCATACTAAATTTCATGAGAATCGTTGGCTCCGTTTCCGAGATTCAGAAAAAATATATATTTTGCCCAAGACTTGCTCAAGCTTGCTCAGCTTGCTCAGCTTGCTCAGCTTGACAAGAATTGCTCGTTTAAAGGTATTAGAGTACCTGGATGACCAAGCTTTACTCTGTTTTTTTTTTGGTAAATGACGTTTTCTAAACATGAAACCTACCTTGATCGATTTATCGCCCCCGCAACCCCCTGCATACTAAATTTAATGAAAATTGTTGGAGCCGTTTCCGAGATTCAGATTATCTACATTATACATATACATATACATACAAGAATTGCGCGTTTAAAGGTATTAGATTTATAGCAGATTCCATTGAAAGAAGGGCTAAGAGGTTCATCAATGACGTTTCGATGGTATATAGCTTCATCTTCACACCAGCGTGAAGTGGCAAGTCTGTCGGTTTTTTATCGTACTACGGCGAGCGTGCCCAAGAACTACATGACCTAATCTTGCCGTCGCTGTTTTACAACAATACGACCAGACGCTCGACCAAAAGACACCTTACAGTTGAAATTCCCTTTAAACGCACTAAGCGTTTTCAGACTACCTTCCTTGTAAGAACTGCTGAAGTGTGGAACTCGTTGCCAGCGTCTGTGTTTCCAATTAAGTAGCCCGGGGTTGTTTAAGAAAAACGTGAAAAGGTATATTTTAGGCAAACGTGCTCCATTTTCAGCCACATCATCGCTTTCTTTCAGGTGAGTATGTGGTCCGAGGTAAAAAAAGTATCGAAAAACGTACCTACTTTTATGTTCTGTTCCATCTTAAGGTCCTTGCCTCTAATTAATTATTTTTTTTGTTGTCTCTTTAATTTCTGCATAGGAACACAATAGAGACTGTTTTATCTATTAATCGAATTATTTAATTAGACTATTAAAACATTTTTTTTCTTTTACTACCAGTTCATTCTTTTTTTTAGGGCTCCGTATCTCAAAAGGTAAAAATGGAACCCTTATAGAATCACTTTGTTGTCCGTCTGTCTGTCAAGACCCTTTTTTCAGAAACGCGTGGAGGTGTCAAGCTGAAATTCATATCAAATACTCAAGTCTACTGTCCCTTGGAGCTCTGAAAAAAATCAAACTTCTAAGCCAACGCAATCAAAAGATACAGCCGTTTATGCTGCAAATTTTCGACAGTCGCAAGGGAATCAAAACCTACAGGGTACTTCCCGTGAATTCAGAATCTTGAAATTTGGTACGAAGCAACGTCTTATAGCACAGATAAAGGAAAAATTGCGAAAAGCATAAATTACCATTAAAAAAAACCCATAACTGTTACTTATATACCTGCAGGTTTGTACAGAACCCTTGGTGCGCGAGTCCGACTCGCTCTCGGCCGGTTTTTTTATATTGGAGAAATCAATTCAATTTTATTGATGATTTCTAACACAAACGAGTCCTGTACATATTATACTCGTATTAATAATCGTCTTATCTGATGTAAAAAATGAGTTATTCGATCACCAGCATCGTATTTATTTAAAAAGTATTATTTTTCCTCCTTCTATAGATATATGTATCTATTACAAAACTACTTTTAGGCATTTTTCGACCATTCATTCTTATAATATGGGCTTTGAATTTGCTAGTGATAAAGTACTAAAATGTATTGTGTAAAAGTAATGAGATATTCGATGCGTTCTCTTGATGGTAAAAAACCATTATGATTATTATTAATACATTATTATGACATATGACTATTACAGCGATATATATAATTTTGAGTAACAAAACAAAGTCCAGGGCATCGCTGCTTTGGCGCTCGTCACTTTAAGACATTCGATGGTTAGTCTCAACTTCTGAGTCCTGTAATTTCGCTAGCTGCAGTACCCTTCAAACCCTAAAGCCTTTAGTGGACCCCAAATATAGAGTTTCCCTTAAATACATACGTAATATTTATCGTAAATTTTGGCAGATTTGTCTTGATGCTAGGTCATAACGCAAAGATTCTGGCAAAAGTCATATTATGACAGTGTGAAATTTACTGACACGTGACAAGGAAATTTATTTATAGATTCATATTAGATTTAGTACACAACCCATAGTTGATTCTAGCCATAAAATACTACGCAGTTTTCAATTAGAAATACTTGTAGAAATACGGTAGATAAATGAAAAAAGGTGAGCACTTTTTTCATTTATCTACCGTTATTTATTCAAAATTGTATGTTAGTATTATCTACAATTGGCTTCACTCACATGCGCAAGCACAATTGTACATAGACGTGGTTTTACGCGGCAAATAAAATATTGGCCAATATTTGAATGTTAATGAATATTTCAAAAGCGTTATTACAACTTACCTGTCATGAAAATCATTATAATGCACTATGTCTAATGGAAATAGCACACTGTTTCTCATCACTGCACTTGCCACGAAGTTTAAAAAAAAACATCCACATATGACTAATTTCCACACACATTTTGACGTCATTTTTAGGTCTTCGTAACTGTTTAATATATATTTAATTTTTTGATTCGATTCTATGTCATGTTTTCGGAAATAACTCGCGCGCAGTCAGTCCTATACAAGAGTTTGACAAGCACTGACTACTCTCGATAATTACTTACGTTTTTTCGCGTCTCGCGGTCGTAGAGATACCTACAAGGTCGATTATTTTAAACTTTATCTCGTTCGCGTTAGGATCGAATTGGATTTCGTCTTCACAGTTATTAATCTCTTTTATCGATTGCATTCTGTAATTTTTAGGGTTTCGTACCCAAAGGGTAAAACGAGACCCTATTACTAAGACTCCGCTGTCTGTCTGTCTGTCTTTCACCAGGCTGTATCTCATGAACCGTGATAGTTAGACAGTTGAAATTTTCACAGATGATGTATTTCTGTTGCTGCTATAACAACAAATACTAAAAAACAGAATAAAATAGATATTTAAGGGGGCTCCCATACAACAGACATGATTTTTTGCCGTTTTTATATATAATGATAACGGTACGGAACCCTTCGTGCGCGAGTCTAACTCGCACTTGGCCGGTTTTACTTTACTAATGATATTTTTAATCGAGTCATGCAAAAATACACAATCACTCAAACACGAATTGCACTCAGTGTAGATTATTGTATGTTTTATTTTAATTTCTTGTGGTTGAATCTCTAAATAGTAAAAACTACTATTATTAAGTAGTAGTTTTACTTAATGGTAGATCTTCTTAGCAGGAGGTCGTTTAGGTGGGTACTACAGCAAAATTCTGCCGCCAAACAGTAGTGTCAAAACATCACTGTGTTCCGGTTTGAAAGGTATTGCAGCGAAATTACATGGCTGTTAAGACTAACCATCGAAAGTCTCAAAGTAATGAGCACCAAAGCAGCGATGCCCTGGACTTTCTTGTATTACTCAAAGTTCCGTGTATCGCTGCAAAGTTTAAGGACATGCGTTATTTCTTACCATCAGGAGAGCGTCTCGTTCGTCGTATTACTATTACAGTACCTGGTTGACCGAGCATTGCTCGGCTGAAAACATGGGTAAAACGACGTTTTCTGAAAATGAAACCTAGCTAGATCAATTTTTCGCCCCCGAAACCCCCTGGATACAAAATTTCATGAAAATCGTTGGAGCCGTTTCCGAGATTCAGAATATATATATACAAAAATTGCTCGTTTAAAGATATTGATGATTAAAAAAAAACAAATTCAGTCAGTTTCTCCGCTTATCGTCTAAACCACGAAATGGATTTTGATCCGGTTTTCACTGTAATTTAAATATCAAATTTTTTACCATCTATATGTATAGTATGGATTTTTCTTAAATACCAAACGTAATTATATTAATAACCTACAAATTAAGTAGCCAGCCCTAGTGTCAGAGTTAATGTGTCGGCTGAAGGCCGCTGACATGGCTGGACGGTTGATATTTTCTTACTAATATTATAAATGTGAAAGTTTGGATGCTTGTTATTTAATCACGCAAAAACGGCTGAATGGATTTGGATGAAATTTGGCACGCATATAGTTTATTACTCGAATTAATACATAGGATAATTTTTATCTCGGGAAAATGTTAGGTTCCTGTGGCATTATTAAAAAAACTAACTACAGGACGTATCCACTTGAAATTTGATATACATAGATGTGTCTAATGGAACATTATTCCTTAATAAACGGTATCTTATATATTAACCTAGGTAATTAAGTATCATAAGTTTTCATTATATGGACGAAACTATTGCTCTTTTGTTTCTTATGTTTGATTTTTCTCTGAACCCAATGACAGACGTAGTCGCAGGCGCGGTCTAGTAGAAATATAAAACAAGAAGCCGGTACATGTAGAATGACTAATTATTCTAAACAAATCAACGATGTTAGCAACGGACAATCCGGTCAGTTTTCTGATGGGTGACCGTGAATTGTATTTATATCTAAGCGCTATCATGGTTCGGATGACCAAAGGTTTACGTCTCATTCATACGGCAGGGAATTTAATAAATTTATTCAATTCTAAACTGTTTTGTTGAATTATACAATTTCCAACTGTTAATTTGTAGATATTCTTAGCAGGACGAGGTCTTATTAACCGACTTTAAAAAAGGATTAGGTTCTATGTTCGAATGTAAGTTTTTTTTTAAGGTTTGTAGTGTGATTTTGCTGGAATAACTCTGGCTCCACTTCAACCATCTGTTAAAATAACTTATTTGTAATATTTTACTTATACTCACGAAGACCTTTTGTTTTTAAGACGAGGCCGCGCGCGC
The DNA here is from genome assembly GCA_950106695.1 of Biston stratarius. Taxonomy (NCBI): domain Eukaryota; kingdom Metazoa; phylum Arthropoda; class Insecta; order Lepidoptera; family Geometridae; genus Biston; species Biston stratarius. Next base: position 4,284,718 of record OX467106.1, on the reverse strand, counting down.
GTTGAACTCAAATTTGTGTCCATGATGAAGGCCACCAAATATGCCCGAAATTATAGTCGAAGCTTACTATATAATGACACGCATAAGTGTAACAAAAATGTGTCAAAACCACGTCAGTTTCCAAAGCAAAACTATTTTTTTTAATTATTGACAAGCTAGATGTTTGACCACAGATCAACCGATGTTGAGTGACGGTGTGGTCGAAAATAGTAGAGCACACCTAACTTGGAATGGAACTGGTTCTCAAGTGGGGCACTATTAAGTGCTTTGCGGCAGATTTTCAACTTGAAGGTAGCCTCATAAGGTTGCAAAGTTTATAAGGTTATAATATACATATGTATATGTTGTTTTATGTGTGTGTATGGCCTTTAGGGACAATTATTTTCCATTATACAGAAAGTTCTACAAGTAAGTATATGTTTGAAAATGTGTAACTTACGTTTAAAAAGTAGTTTCTTTGTGTACGTCTGATATCTTCGATCACATCATCGCTTACCAACAGTCGAATGGGTGCTCAAAAGCGGAATTATTCACGTCGAAAGACGGATAAATCTTTTCTTTTATGGTTGATAGGCTAAGTGTTTTGACCACAGCTCACCTGATGTTAAGATACGGTGTGGTCGAAGATGGTAAAGCACACCTAGCCTGGAATGGAACTGGCTCTCATGTGAAGCTGCCGGAACACACCGTTAGGTGCTTTGGCAGCAGATTTTCAATTTAAGGGTGGTAGCTAGCCAGCCGAGTACTAGAAAATACTCAACCACCATGCGATATGGTTATTATATGGTTTGCGATGTTTTTCCTTCACCGGCAGCTCAAGCTCAATATTGTCGGGGCTTGAACCCGCGCCCTTCAACGTGTGAACTGACCGCGCTAACCATTGAGCTACCATCATTACAAAACGCGCTACCCAACCATGAATTAAACATAAAACATGTAACACAGTCATGTGACTGGGTATCGACTGACGGGGCTATATAGCCTTGCAGAAGGCCCTTCTCTCGCAATTCACTAAGGAATATTAAATAACCAGCTGATGTTAACCTATTTCTTACACAGTTTTCGCCCGTGGCTTTGCCCACGTAGATCATTTGGCAAGTATGTTGTAGAAATTAATAAAAGTTGACGGCCATATGTGAAACGTATTACAGTACGCAGTTCAAATAGAGAAGCAACGAAGTGTATGGCGCGCGCACACACATGGGAATAGAGAGAAGTGTTGTTGAGCCGTCACGCCGTTTGCCGTCACGGCATATGAGTCAATTTTACTGCCAAGGCACGCCAACAGATGTTTCACATCAAAAGCTGTTTTGATTTTTTATAACACTTTCTCTTGTTACCTGGGTCCGGATAGACAGACAAATAAATAAAATAAAATAATAGGGCTCAGCTGTTGCCTTCCTAGATTAATGTTATCTCATATTGATCAGTCTATGACAACAGGGCTAGCCACTATATGCCTATACCTACTTCCTTTTTGTATGTATGACTAAGAGTAATTTAAAAACCACCTCACCACCATCCTCAAGTTGAAAATCTGTCGCTAAGCACCTAACGGTGTGTTCCGGCAGCTTGACTTGAGAGCCAGTTCCATTCCAGGCTAGATGTGTTCATCGTCTTCAATCATACCTTCCCTAAACATCAGGATTGCTGTGGTTAAAAAAAAATGCTTTACAAAATAAGCTTATCTTTCATATTTATATTAAGTAAGGAATCTTAAAATATTATAAGATTTTTTTGTGATTTTTCGTCTCTTAGAACACAGCTCATTTTGATAATTTAAAAGTCTCCCAACTTTTCTGATACTGTCATTGGTAGAAGAGAACCTAAGAACAAAAAAAAACGCAAAAAAAATAATTAAGTCCTGTTTTTTTAAATAGGTAATTCTTCTGCAGTGACCACGCGATCAAAATCGTGTCTCAGTTAAACCATCATATAAATAATAATAAGTAAATACCAACATACTATCTAACCATTAAACTATCTTGATTGAAGTTTACAATTCCTTTGTTAATAAAACGTGATTACAAATAAACCTTGTTACTATTTAGTAATATAAATAGACACCTATCTATTAAAACCGGTCAATTATGAGTCAAGCTCGTGCGCCGAGGGTTCCGTACCTACCCATTATACCGCCATAATAAAATTGTTATAATTTTTATTGGTGGCTAAGTTTTGTGTGTGTGTGTGTGTGATGTAATGGTTGACATTTAGATTTTCGCGAAAACTTGTAAGTACCAAAATTTACCTTAATATATATATCTTTAATGTGCCCATATCTTTTAATTGTGTTAACTCAGGACCTTGATTTCTATACACCTTATACACCTTATAGGGACTATAGACTTCAGTATTTGGCATAAATTTCAACTTGCTAGGTCCACCTGCTCCTGAGAAAATCAGTGGTGACACACGGACAGATAGACGGACGAGAGAGTGACCTTATAAGGGTTCCTTTTTTACCTTTTGAGGTACGGAACCCTAATTATAGGCGGAACCTTGAAATTCAATACGTAAAAGTGAAACGGTGACCTAAATATAGTAGTACTAGCGACCCGCCTCGGCTTCGCACGGGTGCAATGTAGATACTAATGCGGTGCAATGTAGATACTAATGCGGTGCAATGTAAATACGTATGCATGTATAACTATTATTTATATACATACACACAATATTATAAAACAAAAGTTGTCCGCCGCGTCTGTCTTTCTGTCTATCTGTTCGCGATAAACTAAAAAAACTACTGACCGGATTATCATGCGAGTTTCACCAATAGATATATTTGATTCATGTGGAAGGTTCAAGTATATAATTTGTCAAGGTTTTGAATTGGTTGAAATATGATGATAATTGCTGGAAGTGTTGGAAAAAGTCAAGCCACCTGGAGAGCATTCATCGAAAACGCTGCCTAATCCCTTTGAGATAGATCAAAAGCCTCCTGTAAACCCGTGCGCAGCCGGGGCGGGTCACTAGTAACAATAATAATTTACGATATTATTAGCAAAACATATTTTGCATACTACATACGGAAGTGTCTATTATACCTAATTGGTATCAATAGGCAAGCCATATCTAGGAATCCAGATTTCCTGGCACAAGGTCCATAAGATTTAGGTAAGTAATATTTTTTTGAAATAGGCTCTCGCAGCAAACCCTGTGGGTAATAAATTTGTAGCGATGATAGCTCAGTGGTTAGCACGGTCGGTTCGCATGCCGAAGGGCGTGGGTTCAAGCCCCAACAATGAGCTTGAGCTGCCGGTGAAGGAAAACATCGTGAGGAAACCATAGCGTGGTGGTAGGGTACTTTCTAGTACTCGGCTGGCTAGCTACCACCCTCAAGTTGCAAATCTGCCGCCAAGCATCTAATGGTGTGTTCCGGCAGCCTCACTTGTGAGCCAGTTCTATTCCAGGCTAGGTGTGCTTTACCATCTTCGACCACACCGTCACTTAATATCAGTAGAGTTGTGGTCAAAAACCTAGACTGTAAGAGTTAAAAAAAAAACGGCTTGAGTTTGACTTCCATCTGCAAAGGAAGTACGCTTACTTAGAAAAAGTAGATTCAATAGATACAGGAAGTCTAAATTATATATTTTTATACTAGCGACCCGCCCGGGCATTGCACGGGTGCAATGTAGACATATGCATGTACTGCATGTACCACTGCAGTACCAGATATTCTGCCGTCAAGCAGTAGTGTGTAATTACTGTGTTCCGGTTTCAAGGTAATTAGCAGCTAGCGAAATTACAGGGCTGTTGAGACTAACCACCGAAAGTCTCAAAGCAATGAGCGCGAAAGTGGTACCCTGGTTTTGTATTACTACTCAAAGTTCTGTGTATCGTTGCAATGGCTATGGCCAGGCGTTATCTCTTACCATCAGGAGAGCGTCTCATTCATTTTATTACTTTTAAACTAAACCTAATATTTTACCACTATCTTGGATGGTAAGGAACAAATTCATTTACCAGCTCACTATATTTTGCATACACGCACGTAGGTAGATATTAAAGTGATTAGGTAATAACTATTATGTATACATTAGATATCATTACTTCATACTTACCAACGAAAGTGAACGTGAGACGCAGAATAAATAACAGTATGATCCGTCGGAACACGACGCCAGCCTTTCTCCTTTAAATGAAACAAACGTGTCTGCTGACCCATTGTCTTACTAGTGAGCGATAGAAAGTGACAAGTCGCGGACGTGATGCGACGCACCTTGCGCAACACCAAACAGAAGTAGCTAAAACTGATCTAGATTCGAATCTTCTTTTTATGACAAGGCGAAACGCTCTACTGTTGATAAAAGGCGTCTGCCAACCATGACAGCAACTGTAGTCAGAACTTTAAGTAAGTAAGCTAAAACTTGACTGGAGCATTGCTGCTGTAGCATTCGCTGCTGTTCATTAAATTGATACTTATTATGAACACGAAAATAAAAACTTGCAAAAAGCTGAGCTTTGTGAGGGCTCGCGTAGTTTTTCTAACGGGTAACAAAATTTTAAGACAGTTGTTATTTTACAACCTGATTCTAGTGGTATCATCTAGTAAAGTAAACAACTACGATGTATTTGAGTATTGAGTTTAGTTCTATTGCAACGATGTTAACTCTTTGGTTTTCTAACAGATGGCGTTAGTAGTACAATAACATTATATCTAATGAATACAAAATTGTTTGTTATTTTTTTTAATGGTTATAATATTTTTATTTCTTTGACAGATAACACATCTAGATATTAAGTTAAATTACTTTGTTAAAGTACAAATCTATAGGCGTGATAGTTTTTCAGTTAACTGTACCACAAAAATGCTCTAGTTGTAGGATAGGGTTGAAAAATTATACTATCTGTTTTGCCATTTCATTTCCACATTTGCACATCATCGTAGATTTTTGAAAGTCACATTCAGTATTTCCAGAGAGCATTTTATAGCTATAAGAGTATTTCGTTAAAATATAGCGGAGAATATCGAAAGAAATAGTACCCAAAAACTTGTATAAAAACAGCATTAAAACAGCTTGTATTGCTAGAAAGAATATCCAAAACAGCGTTGGTTTGGATCATATCAAACTGCTTGGGCAAGGATGAGAACACGGGTAGTGAATGTGAGCTGTAATACGTAAAAGGGCCCCTTAAACGCCCTGGGTCACAAGTCACTATGTAGATTACTATCCCTGTAATACTATAGACCTGACTAACACCTGCACGGCGATACCATGCTAAGAATTTTCGCAAAAGACGTCATCTTTTTTTGATTTATACATTTATATAAATTGTATGTATACAATGTAGTTAAAGTTGTTTATAAAGATGAGTACATTAACCGCTTTTCGACTAAATACACCCCAAGTTTATAATAACCCTGTATAAGGTTATAATAATAGACTTACACAACAAGGTAGCATACTAAAGTTGTTGCTACTTCTTAACATTTTCATATAGTATCGCTTCGCTTTTCCATATTTACCAACCACGCAGAACAATGCGTAAGAATGGGTCGTGCAAATTTTCACTTTCATTAAAACCGTGCCCCATTTACCTGATGGCAGTTTTTGTGTCTTTTTCCTTTTTGTGTTTTTTCACGTCAATGGCGTGTTTGCAGGCTTGCCCTCGAAATAAGATGTTTCGAGGGTTTTGGGTCAGACCGTGTTTTTTGTGACAGTGACGTAATAGAAGATTGTTTCTGAGATTATGTGGCGGAAATTGTATTTTATTCGAAGTTTGATGTTAATAAAATACTTACTATTGTGAGGTAGACGGTAGATCTTAGTCAACACCGTCATATTTTGTTATAAAAAAATTGGCTTCCGTTTAACCACCATCTATTCATCAGTTAAGCGAAGATATAATTACGATCGAGCACACTCGCCTACAAGAAACCGATTCATCCGCTACTTGATCCTACTCATATGAACACAAACTTTATATTTTTAAGCACTTGATTTTTAGGGTTCCGTTCCCAAAGGGTAAAACGGGACCCTATTACTAAGACTCTGCTGTCCGTCTGTCACCAGGCTGTATCTCATGAACCGTGATAGTTAGAAAGTTGAAATTTTCACAGATGATGTATTTCTGTTGCCGCTACAACAACAAACACTAAAAAACAATAAAATAAATATTTAAATTAAATACCTATACAACAGACATGATTTTTCTGCCGTGCTATAGGTAATGGTATGGAACCCTTCGTGCGCGAGTCCGACTCGCACTTGGCCGTATTTTTTGGACTGCGTACAATGCCTGTATTGGAACTATATGAATATACCTAAATTGTTGGGTTAGTTTCATCCTTCTTCTTCCGACAGACAGGCAAGTTTGCGTTTCTGAATAAGCGAGTCTAATGACTCGCTGATGAGTTACTTAGCACGTTTCTCAATGGTCTGTCTGCCTTAACTTTTTGTTATTTGACCATGGATAATTCTACTGTTTTTGACCATAGTTTCTTTTTACAACTGACTAGGCATGCCTTTGGCTTCGATCTCACCTGATGGTAAGCGACGATGTGGCCGAAGATGAAGCACGCTTAACAACTATAAAATATAAAATACCCATTCACGTTTTTCTTGAACAACTTCGGGGTTGTACTTAGTTGGAAACATAAACGCTGGCAACTAGTTCCACACACCAGCAGTTCTTACAAGGAACGTGGTCTGGAAACGTTTTGTACGTTTATAGGGAATTTCCACTGTAAGAGGGTATCTTTTAGTCGAGTGTCTGGTCGTGTTGTTGTAGAACGGCATTAAAATTAAAGTATTTTAATGTTTAACACTCTATATAGCTATAAATGTATATAGTATGTTCTTAAAAAATAGAAAGGCGAGGTTCCAGATAAAGAATTGAAACAAACATGTGTAAGCATTGAAAAAAAAATGAATTGAAATATGTCTGTGATTTATTTATTGATTTTGATCAACAGCTTTAAGTAAAATTATACAGTATGATAACGTTGAACTGTTAATTAAAAATGACCCTGTATAAGTAAAATTTGAACACTTTCTTGAACTTGTATTATTGCGAACATTTATTGCTATATCTTTGGTGCTGCATTAATCATTAGTTAAAATTAGAAATCTTCTAGCTACTAGCTATTAATGGTGATTCTTCCTTCGACAGTGAAGTTCAACGGTGAGTGAATTTCTATGAAGTCCCTTAGCATCTCTTGGTCGCGCCCAATCTCTTTTGCATTTATTCTGTTATTTCTGAACATCTAAAACAAAATACATAACAAAAATAACACAGCGCCACCTAACCTCAAACTAAGCAAAGCTTGTACTATGGGAACTAGATAACTGATAGAATACGTATATACTTTTTTTGTAAATACATACATAACAACCTGACTCAGAATAAACATTTATCGTCACATAACTATGTTTGTTCAGATGGGAACTGAACCAACGCCCTACAGCTTTTAAAGCAGTATATATATACAGCTACTGTACTGTTTTGTGCTTACTTGGTGGTAGATTTCCTTAGCAGGAGGTCGTCTAGGTAGGTACCACCGCAGTACCAGATATTCTGCCGCCAAGCAGTAGTGTGTAAACATTACTGTGTTCCGGTTTGAAGGGTACTGCAGCTGGTGAAATTACAGGGCTATTGAGACTCATCTAGTCTCAAAGTAATGAGCGCCAAGGCAACGATGCCCTGTACTTTGTTTTACTACACAAAGTTCTGTGTATCGCTGCAATGGTCAAGTGGACAGAGGTTATCTCTTAACATCAGGAGAGCGTCTCATTCGTCTCATTACTGAAACATAAAAAAAAAACTCACTGTAAACCCATCGCCACCTTCAGCCAAGTAAATGGGAACCACGACCTGATACAAAGTATTTGGATGTATAGGGTCTCCATTGTTTAAAGTCACGCTGGTGATTCGACTGCCGTCGGGTATCGAAATGTTGTAAGTTACTTGAAGGCCTGTCAACAAAGGAAACATTATATTTAAGTTTTTTAATATTTTTGACCTGGTTTAATTTCAACATCTTTATTATTCTATATAAATAAATATAATTTAAATTTAAAATGAAATAAATATAAATAAATATGGTCCAACTTATAGTAGAATGGCGACCCACCCCAACTTCATACGGACCTTTGATAATATTCTCCAAATGGAAATGAAACGAAATTAAATGAAATTTAAAAAGGTAAAAGCCATATTAAAATCATTTGCGTACAGACACACGCGACATTTATTTTGTCATTTACACTTCTGACCTCAAAGCAAAGCTTGCATGTTTTTTTTAACTTAAAGTAGACGCGTTTGCCCTTCAACTCGCCTGATGTTAAGCGAAGATGCGGTCTACGATGGAGCACGCTCGCCTAGAAGAAACCGAGCCGGAACCGAAATTAAAGACACCCAGACCGTATCCAGATAACTGAAGAATACTTAAAAAACTTCCGAGCAAAGAAGAGCAAAGAAAATATTAAAAGTCTTAATAGTTATTATAAGGAATAGTTTATTTCATTTACATTTATTGGTTTCTTTGTAGTGTTTGTAGCATAAGTTGGTTTAGTTTACCTTAGATACTTTAACACATACGTGACCAAAACACTGGCCTCTATTTTATGTAACGTTTGAGTATTGTCATACAACGTGGCAAAGGGCGGTTTTGAGGAGTAATTCCATTGATAGCGACCTTTTAGAATAGTTTATTTTATTTAAATTTATTGGTTCCTTTGTAGCGTGTATCTCATAAGTTGATTTAGTTTACTTTAGATATTCTGAAACACACACGTGACCAGAACGCTGGCCTCTATTTTGCATTACGTTTGAGTATTGCCATACAGCATAGCAAAGGACCGTTTTGAGGTATAACCTCATTGATTGCCTTGCCTTTTAAATTAGTTTGTTTCATTTAAATTTATTGGTTCCTTTCTAGTATGTATGTTATAAATTGGTTTAGTTTACCTTACATACTATAATTAGAAAAAAATGAGAGGTAAAATTTAATGTTTCTGTGAACCAATATTACCTGCAACTTGCAACACCCAGGGCCCTTTAAAAGGGTCAAGTGCCCAAGCGTTGCTGACGCTCCTTTCTAAGGCATCCAAAACGTACCGTCCTTCTATCTGGAACGTTTCAATACGGTCGTTGTATGGAAGGAGCTCAAATAACACACCATTAGTTATATCTGGAATAAAAATATTTCTGTTTTAAAAGCGAGCAACGTATTTTAACCATAATTTTACCATAAAAGTAAGAATAGTAATGTAAGAAAACGCTCTTTTGATGGTAGGAGATAACGCTTGTCTATGAACATAAACGCGGTATCCAGAATTATTAGAAACAAATGAAAGACCAGCTCTCGTACGATGAGCTTCTTATTGCAATTCCTGTTGACTCGCGCTACCCCTGACCTAGTAAAACCTGTTGCCTCCGAATAGAGGCGATTATTTATGGACAACTATTTCGCCTAGACTTGTCATTCATTATCACTGGCTTATCTTGCCAGTGATAATGAATGGCAAGTCTTCCTTTACAAATTCTACTTACTTCTTTTAACAATTCAACTAACTTCCTTTGGCAATTCAACTTACTTCCTTTAGCAATTCAACTTACTTCCTTTAGCAATTCAACTTACTTCCTTTAGCAATTCAACTTACTTCCTTCAGGAATTGACGACTTGATGTTGCCTCTCTGAATAAACGCCAAATACTCCAGATACGGGGAGTAATATTTTGCAGCCTAAAACAAAATTTAAAAAATATTTGAGTCGCTACGAATACTTTTTATTTATTTACATATCTGTGTGCGTTGTGAGTGGGTACGTTAGTTCAAAGACTCAGCAAATCTTACATATTCAATGCACCAGTAAATATGACTTAGCAAATGCTTAGTCAATAAATGCAAATGTCAGTACATATTATTAAACTAAGGCGTCAAGGAGTAAGACATATTCTACTAAAGCGTCGGTAAAAATTGCACATTGAAAAATAGATCAGTAGGTAATACTTACATATTCAACCAAAGCGTCAGTAAGACTGACATATTCAACTAAGGCAATTGGGAGTAAGACTTACGTATTCAACCAATGCGTCAGTAAGTAAATTACCAATCGCGCACTCGCCATATACACAGTCTTCAAAAGGCAGCGTAGTGAGACTCTCACCAATTACTACGTTTTCTTTCTCGTGGACTATCGCCGCCCATGGTTCTAAAAGCTTCTTAATTTCGTCATCTGAAAAAGTAAATTAATGGTTAAAATTTAAAAATTGTTTACATATTAAAATTTGAAGATTTTTTTTTTTGTTTTGTTTGTGTAAACTCATTTGGAACAAAATAATATTTTTGCTAAGCTGTTATAACGTTATTTTCAGCAATGTCACTGGTTGCAATTTTTTAGCAGCTTTGTTTGTAATAGTACATTTTTTTTATAACCGGACTTTTCAGGGTTTCTCTAAATCATAGTTATTAAATCTTTATCAAATTCGTTGTGTAATTTAGAAGAATAGTTATACGTTTTCAAACCTTCACTTCAAACAAAAGTCTTAAGTAGCAAAACGCTCTATAATGAAACGTTATAAAAAATATAAAACGAAGGACAGGTAGCAAATGCGTCTACAGCGCAAAGCTAAAAAAAGGCAAAAGGAAAGACTCCTGAAAGGGGAAGAGAAAACAGAAGTAACAGAAAATTTTGAAACGCGATAATAGAAAATCAAGTTGAAAATCTGCCGCCAAGCACCAAACAGTGTGTTCTAACAGCCTCACTTGAAAGCCAATTCTATTCCAAGATAGGTGTGTTTTACCATTTTCGACCACACCGTCACTTTACATCAGGTGTGCTGTGGTCAAACACCAAACTTGCCGCCGCTTAACTTGTAACGCGCTTGCGTTACGTGGCCGCATAACTGCCATATTTTTGTTTTGCTACACGCAACTCTATATACTGCTACGTAAGTGTGTTATTCCACTGACTAAAACATGCTCACATCAGCTATTAGAAGTGCCTTAAAACCTCACCTTCTGGTATAGACCTATTGAGGTAAATGGGGTTTCCGTCCCATTTGACGTAGTCTCCGAAAGGATCGAAATACACTGAGATATTACCCACGTACTTGGTGAATGCTGACGCTTGAACTATCAACACCTGCAAATACATAATTATAATTGTTTTATGTACAAGAAATGAGACGAACGAGATGCTCTCTAGGTGGTAAGAAATAAAGCGGATTTTAAGCCACATATGGAGTACTGCTCCCATCTCTGGGGTGGTGCACCGAAGTATCAGCTTAATCCTCTTGACTCTTTGCAGAGAAGAGCCTTACCCACGACCTGGATTTAACCGACAGGTTGAAACTGCTGAGCTTGTGCCGGGACATTGGTTCCCTCTAAGCCTCTTCTAGGCTTACGACTTTCGGTTTTTCTACAGAATTTTGTTGACTAATGCACTGGGTAATGTAGCTGTTCATAGGCACCGGTGACCACTTACCATCAGGTGGCCTGTCACTTGATTGCCAGTTTTTTTATAAAATAGTATATCCATGATAAGATGACCATAAGTTTTATGGTCAATTTATTTGCAGTAGACGTGGGAGCGAGAAGAATTTCAGGAAAGCCTCTCTATATTCTTTTAAAAGACCGGACCGGACTATAAATTATTAGCTGGAAAAAGTGTTCAAAGCAACGTCGGTAGGATGATAACAAAGTTGGTTAGACCGGGATGGGAACAAAGCAGTGAAGGTGAGTGTTAAAATGTATTACGCCATTTAAATCCAATCAACCACCATCGCAATGGACCCGCCATGCGCACGGTGACATCATTAAATTCAATGAAGTTTTTTTTCTTATGGTTGTCAGTCTTGGTATTTGACCATAGCTCACCTGACGTTAAGTGATGTTGTGATCGAAAATGGGAAAAAGGGGAACTGGCTCTCTAGGCTGCCGGAACACACCTTTAGGCTTGGCGGCAGATTATCTAGCCAACCGAGTACTAGAAAGTACCCTAACACCATGCCACGGTGTCCTCGCGATGTTTTCCTCCACCAGCAGCTCAAGTTCAATGTTGGGGTTTAAACCCACGCTCTTCGGCGTGCGAACTGATCGCGCTTACTACTGAGCCTATCATCACTACAAAATTATCAATAGTTTTATCTCATTTAATGTTTCTTGAATTTTTACCTTGTGTTTGTTGTCAGCCGAAGTCTCAACAATGACAGGATAGGGACCTTCAACAGTTTCCCCGTTGTGAGCATCACCATTCCACAGGAGTGAGTGACTGTGACCTCCTACTATGATATCTATGTATTGGCCGTAAAGTCGGGCCAATTGCCTGAAATTATAAAAAAATATTAGGTTAAATACACTGTTCAGCTAACTGCAAGACGGGTATATCGTCACCGAGTTTTGGCGGGGATGCAATAAAAATCATATCTATGCGTGCTCCATCGGATTTTCGCCAACAGGCGTTGTTAAGCGAAGATGCGGTCGGAAGGGTGATCAAACGCAAGCATAATTACCAAAAATATAACACCTGGAACAGATTACCACAATACTTCTGAGGCATAGCAAGAGATTGATGTTGGAAAACGAAACTCCGCCATCTTTCTAAGCCACTGCATGATTTAATTGTTTTTTTTTTTTAATCCGGATGTTAATACACATCCTAATACACTTCTTTTAATGCTTCACATTATCATCAGCCATAGGACGTCCACTGATGGACATAGGCCTCATTCTGGGGGGGGTTTTGCCAATACTCGCCACGCTTGGCATGCGGGTTGGTGAGCGCAGTTAAATGTAATTGTTCAAGGAAGACGCTGCTGCCCATCTTCCGGATGACATCCCTTAGCCGACTCTTACGGCAACCACGGGTAGAGAGGGTAGGGTACTATTCTTACGCCGGCACCACCACGGCAGGCTTTTAATGCTTGATGACGTGTTACTTGATGGTAAGCAATCAATGTCGCCTAGGGATATCTGCAATACCATGGGCACTACAAATTAGTTGTCGACATTTTAAGATTCTAATAACACGCCTTTTGAAGAACCTAATGTTTTAACTCCGTGGAAATACCAAAGAAAGAAGATCATTCCCCAATTTTTAAGTGTATGACAAAAATGAGCGCATGAATCGCACAGTGTGCGATTATGCATAAATGGAGAAATTCAATGTTTTGTAAGCCGTCAAAATAAACGGTGCAAAGCCGAGGCGGATCGCTAGTCCGTTATAAATGTCCATTGTCTAATGGATACAAAGTGAATAATGGTCACATCCTGGCCGAGCAATATGAATATAATTGCGATAGAATGTCTTACCATATTCCACGTCAACAGTCCATAGCATAGAGATGGTACACTAAAGACACAAGCAAGTAGATAATTGAGGCAACTATATGCAATTCCGTGTCTGCACCTACGTGAATCGTTTACAGCCGTGTAAACTAAAGAGTAGCGTAGCTCAGCGTATTAGCAAGCTTAAGTGGCAATGGGCTGGACATATCTTTTGCAGGATCGATAACCGCTGGGGTAGACGTGTTCTAGAGTGAAGACTGCGAATTGGCAAACGTAGCATAGAACGCCCTGAGACTCGATGGAGTGATGATATACCTAGGATAGCTGGCGGTGGATGGAAGCGAAAAGCTGAGGATCGGGCTGAGTGGCGTGTCTTCGGAGAGGCCTATGTCCAGCAGTGGACTACAAAAGGATGATGATGATGATGATTACTTTTTCGGAACAGCCTGTATATTAATATAACTTACTTATCAACCTCGAGGCCGCAGTGTGATAGCAGTATAATTATGTCAACGCCAAGGTCCGTCAAGGCTCGAGCTTCGCGCTTCGTCGCTTCAGCGGGGTCCGTAAACCTGACGTTACCTGGGGTTGCCAGCTCCTAGAAATCACAAAAAAAAATATGCTAAAACCCAGTTACACAAAAATGACCATGAGAAAAATGAAATGATACTACGTGATGCGTTCAACTTATTTTATGGTTGGCAGAATAAGTATTTGACCACAGCTCACCTGATGTTAAGTGACGGTATTGTTAAAGTTGGTAAACACCTGGTCTGGAATGAAACTGCCGGAACAAACACTTAGGTGATTGGCAACTTGAGTGTGATACCTAGCCAGTATACTAGAAAGTACCCCACCATCACGTAAACTCAACTGCAGAGTAGTGTATACACCTTGTTCAGGATTAAACTACCTGGCTCAATAGCTTTACCAAGAAACTTAGAAATAACCAGCTGTGCCCCGCGGTTTTACCCGTTTTCAATTTTTTTTTTATGTAATTTTAATGAAACTTGCGAGACGCTCTCCTGATGGTAAGAAATAACGCATGTCCATGACCATTGCAACAATACACAAAACCTTGAGTAGCAATACACAGTCCAGGGCATTGCTAGTTTGGCGCTCATTACTTTGAGATTTTACGGTCAGTCTCAACAGCTTTGTAATTTCGCTAGCTACAGTACCCTTTAAACCAGAACAAAGTAATGTTCACACACTACTGCTTGGTGGTAGAATATCTAGTACCGTGGTACCTACCTAGGCGACCTCTTGCTAAAGAGATCTATCACCAAGTAAAAGCAAAACACTAAAAGTAAACGCCATGGTGGAAAGCCTGTGTTTGCCGAGGGTATAAGATGTTTACGTTCCATACTTCTACCGAATCCGTTAGAGCGTTAACACGTAATAAACACACAAACACACAAACACGCGCGAGCACGCAAGCACGCACACACGCGTACAGATGCGCGCAACACACATTCATACAAATGAGAAGTGATATAGCAAAATTTTCTCTGACTAACTTCTCACCTTAGTCTCAGTAGTGATGAGGCCAATGATACCAATCTTCCTCTTCTTTCTCTCGACGATCGTAAAAGGCTGGAAGAGGCCCTCTAAAGAAGGTTCATCTGAAACGTCCATATTGGCTGCTAATATCGGCGCCTTTAAAGCTTTGAGATAAGGAGCGAGGCCTGCGGGACCATCGTCGAACTCGTGGTTACCTAAAGCCTGGAATTTCATTGAAAAAATTGTATTTTTGTTTTACTTTTGTGGGATTACTCACGTTTAATTATATCGGAAACTCGGACTATAGTTTCGCACTGCATGCTTCGCATTGCGAACTGCGAGCGTCCATAATGGAGGCCGAAACTATAGTTGAAGTTTCCGATATAATTAAACGTGAGTAATCCCGCATGAGTAAGACAAAAATGTGTCAAAACCACGTCAGTTTGCATAGTAAAGAAAAATAGTAATTACGAAAAATTACTTTTAGTAAAGTTGCTGATTTAGTTGAAAATATAACAAAATGACATTGCATAGAATCAGTTTAAAAATTGGGATAGAAATTATGATGCAATATATTTTCAATGAAAGCTTCACGAATGAAAATGGCCAAACGCCATTTTTTTAGTGAAAACTTTGCTTTAGCCGCGTTAATTGATTTTTGATAGCCCAGGCAAAATTTATGAGTCATCTCACCAACATGCTAATGTGACGTGTTGTACAGTTGTTGACATAGTTTTGAGTTTTCACTTCCGTCGGCAGTCCCCAGGACATCCTTCTTTTTGTATTTAAATCTTTTAACATTATAAAAATGTTCACTCTACCATCAGGAGAGCGCCTCTTTCAACTCATTACTTTTCATTGTAAAAATAATTGGAAATATGCTTACATGCGCATCATGTGGCAGTAGATTCATGAACTCTTGAGTAACATTCCATTTGAACCAGGTATACCAGAAGGTACCTTGGAAACTGTCTCCAGCATTCACCAAGACCGCGTCTGGCTTCTCCTCCAAGAGTTCTGTGATGATGGAGTAGAGGCGCGGAAAGCCTCCGAGACAGGACGCATTGTTGAACCGGCAGGTTGAAGTTTGAATTGAGGTTTCTTCAAATCTAAAGTTGTAAGTTTCAAATTTTATTTTTTATTTGGTAATAAGTGATGAGATCATAATCCCACTAATATTATAAATGTGAAAGTTTGGATGGATGGATGGATCTTTGTTACTCAATCACGACAGAACGGCTGAACGGATCTGGATGAAATTTAGACAGACAGACACAATAAACATTTATCGTCACATAAATGTTTGTTCTGATGGGAATCGAAACTACGCCCCACTGCTCTTGAAGTAAGCTAATAAGTTAACAATTCAGTTAGCAGTCTGGGTGCTAGCTTGTCGGTTTTTTAACGGATTTATTTTGGAGATTGTACCTTAGCACTGCGCAATTTGATTCCACGTATGCCATTTTACTACCGGACGGCCAGACAAATGTGGCCAAAACGTCACCCATACATGAGTGCTATATCTCGCGTACGCACAAAGCATTTCGATCACACACTTTTTATTTTCACAGCGAGGCTGTAAAACTCACTGCGTGAGACCCTGAATTTCCTGTATGTTCCCTGAAAGGTACAATATGGCTGTCTTCAAATTCAGAGTAAATAGGTTCTTTAAAGGTGAACGTGCTCATTTTTAGACAGTATACTGGTAAGGTTGATATCAAATAGGTTGTAATCAAACGCGAACCTATTTCGAATAAAAAACAAAACAATAATTGGTCTAAGACTGGATCGTGACTTGAAAATGACCGAGACTTTCATAAGACGAACTAATAATATAGTTCGGCTAGACTTGATTGGGCAGCATCAGGGAATGGGTCAGACGCAGACGTTCTGTTTCTGAATACTTTAAATGAGTTTTGCACAAAAATGTACGTCAATATTCTATATTTTTTTTGTAATTGACAGACTAGGAGCTTGACCGCAGCTCACGTGATGTTAGGTGACGGTGTGGTCGAAGATGGAAAACACCCCTAACCTGGAATGGAACTAGCTGTCAAGTGAGGATGCCAGAACACACAGTTGGTGTTTATAGAGCGGTAGATTTTCAACCTGAGAGTGGTAGCTAGCCAGTTGAGTATTAGAAAGTACCCTACCACCATGCACACACACACATCACATCATCAGCCATAAGACGTCCTCTGCTGGACATAGGCCTCCTCCTGGGGGGTTTTTGCCAATACTCGCCACGCTTGGCAGGCGGGTTGGCGAGCGCAGTTAGGTGTGATTGTTCAAGGAAGACGCTGCTGCCCATACGGCAACCACGGGTAGAGAGGGTGGGGTACTATTCTTACGCCGGCACCACCACGGCAATATAATTTACCACCATGCAATATAATCTAAAGATATCTCATTGGAACATGCATTTGAAGGATCAAAAATTCAATCTCAGCATAGTGAGAGTCAAACGACCGTTGCACAGAAAAGTATTAACGTACTCCAAAGTTCAATCTTTAACAGTGAAAGGGTAACTGAAGAACAAAAATTTAAAATATTACAAAGGCACCTCAAATGTTTAGTAATTGTTCTACCAACAGACAGTGAAGAAATTTGGCCTTGAATTCACATGAATTTAGATTCACTCGTCCGTTACTGTGTCTATTGGAGCATATTATAATGAAGAGATTAAGCATACCTATCTAGTAACTTAAGTTAAGTCGACGCATATATAATGTTGTAGCGATGATAGCTTAGTGTGTAGCGCGGTCGGTTCACACGCCGATGGACGTGGGTTCAAACCTCAACAATGAGATTGAGCAGCCGGTGAAGGAAACCATAGCACGGTGAATAGTGTCCTTATGATGTTTTATTGTATTAATATACGCCATCTATTAATATGACGCTTTACTATTACGAAATGATCAAAATAGACTTAAACAAGCACTGAGAGTGCTGCCATCTAGTCAACAGAAAATATCCTAAAGAAATAGGTCGATTCACAGTAGTGTTGTTTTTTGTATGGGATTTTGTCTCTATACTAAGTATTTGAAGTTATTTATGTTAATTAGTTGTACTATCTGTGTCATAGTCAATAGAATGTTAGTTCGGATGTGAAGAATTCCAAAAAAACTACAATAGAAAGGCATCTACTGGTAAAATAGGGTGATATGTAGGTTTTTATAGACAGTAAATGTGTGTTCAAATAATCACAAACAATGCTAGCTAAAGATGAAAACCATTTTGGAAATACTCAGCGTTTTCTGAGATCAATCATCATTATAAAGCGGAAATAGCATAGGCAGGGTTCCACTTATCTCGCGCGTGAACAAAACATCTTTACAAGGCAATCTACTACTTAAGATAACTGCACAATAAGATAAGTGGATACCAGTCGAAAACCAAATGGAGAACGATACATTGATATATTTACCTTTAGAAAATAAAATTCAGGTAATTACACTATGGAAACTAACGTGATTTTGACACATTTGTTTAACGTATGCGACATTACTTATTACTTATACTTTAATTATATCGGATACTCCGGCTATAGTCCGAAACTATAGTCATTACAAAAACATCGCCACCTATTGATATGACGCTTCACTGTTACGTAATGATCAAAATAGACAGAAACAAGCCCTGAGAGTGGCGCCATCTAGTGACTAAAGACCAGCTCGAAGACAGTAGTACTGTTTTTTGTATGGCATGTTTTCTCTACACTAAGTAACGGATACTCCGACTATAGTCCGAAACTATAGTCGGAGTATGCGATATAATTAAATGTGAGTAATATCGGATACTAATATATAATAATAACCACCATAGAATAATAATAATAATATCGGATACTCCGACTATAGTCAGAAACTATAGTAAACATGAGTAATCCCGCATACGTAAAACAAAAAGGTATGTTTATGTAGAAATACATACTACTGGCATTGCTGGACATCAGCAATATCTTCAAAGAATTGAGTGGTAGTTTTTTATGCAAAAGTAATAAGACGAATTGATCATAAATTTTTTATTACTGCCGTGAACAGTTGTTTAAATACAAAATTGGCAAAACACGCAATAAAGTTTTTAATCTGCTCCCTGAGTGAATCGAATCTTTTATTAGATACCAAAGAAGGCACTTTTAATGCAATTTCAATTATGTTTTTTATATATCAGTCTAAGTTATAAATCCCGCCATTGTTACTAAGACGTCATGTACACTATGACACGCGTAAAGATGAGACGTGTCGATAAACACTTGATTAGAATATGAATTGAATCGTTTAGATGTTACGAGGGAACTAAACATATGTGTATACAACAAGCGCGGATCCACCGTTTTTAATAGACTTGTGACGTCACGGACTATTGAGATCGATAGGCTGATGATTGAAGCATCGACCAAGATGTGTACCCTAACTTTAAAAAAAACACAAATACTGTCAACTCTTCCGGTCAGCGTATTTACCGCAGATAGATCGATAGTTTACTACTCTACGCAGATTTACTTCGATCTTGGTTGCGTACCTTAATGATACAGGAATAATTATCCGGGCTAGCTCTCCTATATAAATGTACACAAAGATATGTACCTACCTAGATATCGATGAAGTTATCAACGTATTTGCGAAACAGAAATGTAAGCTTGAATTTGTAACTTAAATAAAATTATTTAATGTACAACGTATACTAGAGTTCAAATACATTTTTTTTTTTGTTGACAGGCTAGTTGTTTGACCACAACTCACCTGATGTTAAGTGACGGTGTGGTCGAAGATGGTAAAGCACACCTAGCCTGGAATGGTACTGGCTCTCAAGTGAGGCTGCCGGATCACACCGTTAGATGCTTGGCGGCAGATTTTCAACTTGAGGGTGGTAGCTAGCCAACCGAGTACTAAAGAGTACCCTACCACCACGCTATGGTTTCCTCACGATGTTTTTCCTTCACCGGCAGCTTAACCTCATTGTTGGGGTTTGAACCCACGCCCTTCGGCATGCGAACCGACCGCGCTAACCACTGAGCTATCATCGCTACAAAAAATAATTGCATATTTGGTTCCACCTGTCTGTTTTTATTACCGGACGGATAGGCAGATACGGCCAAAACGCCATTCGCGCATGTTGGGCATTCCCCACGTCCGAGTCCGCTTTTCATACGAACAACGAGGATGTGGAACTCTCATGGCGTTTGTATTTACCGCGAAATATAATATGAGTGTCAGCAAATCCAAAGTAAACAAATATCTTCTAGGTCAGCGTGCTCCATTTTAAACCGCATATAAAGTAACGTACAAAGTTTTTAACCCAAGACGCAAACAGAGATTCTAATTTTATTTAAGCATGTGTATTTGAGTGTTCGACTGTGGCATTGCATCGTTCCAAACGGCATTTTTTTTTTTTTGTTTTTATGTAGGCTTGTTTTTAGTGTTCTTAGCTATGTTTAAAAAAAATCTGTTAAGCCTTTTGAATATTATCAGCTCTTTTATAGTTGACGAATGGATGTGAGCGTCTTCCATTTGTCCGATAAAGTATGGTGTTACTCGTGTTGGGGGTTTATTTAACTCGTAATTTATGCTCGTCAATATTACTATTTTTGACCGTGGTGGTGCCGACGTATGTTTGTACCCCACCTCTCTACCCGTGGTTGCGTAAGAGTCGGCTAAGGGATGTAATACGGAAGATGGGCAGCAGCGTCTTCCTTGAACAATCACACCTAACTGTGCTCGCCAACCCGCCTGACAAGCGTGGCGAGTATTGGCAAAACCTCTCCCCAGGACTCTTCCTAGGGATGTTTATGTCCAGCAGTGGACATCCTATGGCCGATGATGTATGTAATATTACTGTAAACGTGTAAACTGGATTTATATTTGTACTAGGTGATTTACAATTCCACAAAATAAGTAAATACATATCTTAGGACATTTTGCAAAGCGCCATCTAGCCCCAAACTAAGCAAAACTTGTGCTACGGGAACCAGATTACTAATAGAATATGTATATACTTTTTTGTTGTTAATACATACTTATAATACATACTATATAACACACAGACACAGAACAAACATTTGTCGTCAAATAAATATATGTTTGTTTTTGTGGAAATCGAACAGAACTTTACCAAATGAGTTAACAAGGCAGTCATAAAAGTAAAGTTGGTATGTATGGTGTCATAAAAGAATTTGCGAGCGTTGACCTCGTGTTTCGTTCAAAACTAAACCTAAATAATAAATAAAATACTCTCTGAACTATCGCTATTAGATATAGATAACCAAAACCTCGCCAAGAACAAAATAGTTTAAAAAAAATCTCACCTTGCATGGAAGTCATTATAGTGAATTAAATCCAATGTGTATAGCCCTTCATAAGGTATAGTAAAACTATATACAATTTCAATACTACACGTTACAATAATACAAAATAACCGATAATATGTTAAATGAACCATTATAAAAACATCGCCGTGTTATTGTTTAAATTATAACATTAGTATAATTTTAAAATTTTATATATTTTCTTATGTGTTTTCTTTTTGTTCACGAGAGCGTTTAACGATTCAGCGTTTCACGTCTGTATGTCGTCGCGTGAGACGTTTAACTGACAAGGTAAGTCGTAAGTCGAATCTAATACTGCTATAAATTGAATGCCATAGACATAAGAATTAGATGTCGCTTTTAGAAACGTCTTATGAAAATTTTACTATGAATTGTGTTTAAAATCAAGTTATATGCTTTGAATTATGGCAAAAGTATATTGTATGATTCAGCCGTTTTTTTTTTTAACTGGCCAACTGCTGGGCGTTTATCTCTTCTCATTATGAAAAGGATAAGGCTATAGGCATGCTGGCCAAGTGCAGGTTGGCAAACACACATCTTCGAGAACAGAACTAACAAATAGTAAACATTATTTAATAAACCAATTGACCGAGCTTTGCTCGGCTGAAACACGGATAAAACGACGTTTTCTGAAAATGAAACCTAGCTAGATCGTTTTATCGCCCCCGAAACCTCCTACATACTAAATGTCATAAAAACCGTTGGAGCCGTTTCCGAGATTCAGATTATATATATACAAGAATTGCTCGTTTAAAGGTATTAGATTAGATAGATGACGCAAATTGCTTAAACAACTAGCTCTGAGTTGTCGTCGAGATAACGAGTTTTCATCTTGCTAACCGTCGATCTTGACCTGAATGTTAGAAAAGTAATGAAAACATCAATACATTTTTTTTTTAGTATGGGTGACAGGCTTGGTGTTTGACCACAGCTCACCTGATGTTAAGTGACGGTGTGTTCGAAGATGGTAAACACACCTAGCCTGGAATGGAACTGGCTCTCAAGTGAGGCTACCGTAACAAACCGTTAGATGTTTGGCGGCGGTGTGTTCCGGCAGCCTCACTTGAGAGCCAGTACCATTCCAGGCTAGGTGTGCTATTCTTACGCCGGCACCACCACGGCAAATATGTATAAATACTAATATGTATATCATATAACAAATATTGTAATGTAGCTTACAATATTGATAGTGTTATAGTAAATATAACAAACAGTAGATTAAGTGACAAAGCAATATTATCTAGTGATTCTAATAATATTGTGATAGTTTCGACAAAAGAGAAGCGTAGACAAAATATTGTCTTATTGCATCAGAACATAAATCGCTTCTCTGGCAAAATATATGATATTGAACTTTTATTGGATAAAATCCAGGTTGATATTTTATGCTTTACTGAAACCTGGTTAAAGCCTGATATGATGCACTTTAATGTTAGCAATTTCGCTGTCGCCAGTGCGTTCAACAGAGTGTCTGCCAATGGTGGTGGATCTATTATTTTATTAAACAGCAACATTAAATTCAAAACTCGTACTGATATATGTAGTCATTCTGTGGAGCGTGTCTGTGAGGTGGCATGTGCAGAGATTGAAGGCTCCATCATCGTATGTGTTTATAGACCTCCAGCTTCTGACTTTTCATTGTTTTATTCAATAATAGAAGAAATTCTAAATAAACTATTAAAATCCAAGAAGTCTATAATAGTTTGTGGTGACTTCAATATTGACACTCTTGTTACCTCATCAGATAGAAACAATTTTATTTCTTTATTCAAATCATTTAATATGGATCTTTTGTTTTGTGAACCAACACGGGTAACTGCCACATCTTCTACTTGCATTGACAACATTATTACAAATGGGAGTATTTTGGAGAAGTACTTAATTCCTGGTGTTCGCTCGGATCACTTGGCTCAAATAGTTAGATTGCCTTCTAGGTGCCAAATATTATGTGAAGTAAGTAGGGAATTTAGACCAACCACTAAGTACAAGTTAGAGAAATTTAATAATCATTTGGAATTAAAGCTTATGAATATCAATTTTGAATCTGATGATCCTAATAATAACTATGAAACATTATTAACTGAGATTTGTAAAGGATTTAATAAATATTGCCCAATGAAAGCTATGAAGGTAAATAATAAATTAAGATTTTGTGACTGGGCCACTAAAGGAATAAGATTAAGTAGAGACAACATGTACGAACTCTATCGTAAAAAATCATACACAAATAACGAAGAGTTTCATGCATATGTTAGGAATTATTCAAAAATATTTAAATTAGTTTGTAATAGAGCAAAAGCCATTACCATTGCCAAAAAAGTTAGTGATTCAACTAATAAAATTAAAACTGTCTGGAAAATCATAAATACAGAGACTGGTAAAAATAAAAAGGAAGATGACGCAATTAAACTTAAAATCAATGATAAGCTTATAACGGATAAATTTGAAGTAGCTTCTTCTTTTGAATCGTTTTTTTCAACCATACCTTCTGAAGCTACTAAGTATCTTGCATCTTCTCCTAAGAAAGCGGAGTGTCTCCTTAAAGATAATTTCCCAAAATATATTCCAAATTTTTTATTTAAGTTTATTGATACTAGTGATATTTTAAGAGCCTTCAAGTCCCTGAATATAAAAAATACAGAAGACCTGTGGGGCTTATCAGTTAAAGTTATACATTCAATTATAACTAGTATTGCACCTATTTTAGCAGATATTTTTAATCAATGTATTATTAATGGTTCCTTCCCCGATTTGATGAAACATAGTAAAATCGTTCCAATATTTAAATCTGGGTGCAAAAATAATCCTTCCGATTATAGACCTATCTCTGTTCTTCCGGCGTTAAGCAAAATCTTTGAGAAAATTATACTAAATCAATTATTAACTCATTTTGTCAATAATCAGATTTTACATGATCACCAGTTTGGATTTACGAAAGGCCGGTCAACGTCAGACGCTGGTGCTAAACTTTTAAAGCATATTTTTGAGGCCTGGGAGAATTCACAGGATGCGGTTGGCGTATTTTGTGATCTCTCCAAGGCGTTCGATTGCGTGGATCATCACACCCTAGTTCTAAAACTTCAACACTATGGAGTTCGTGGAGTGGCACTTGATCTTATATCATCTTATCTATCGAGTCGCCAACAAAAAGTAGGTATTAGCGGTATTACGTCCCTAGGGTCCTTAGTAAAAACGGGCGTACCTCAAGGATCAATCTTAGGCCCTTTCTTGTTCTTGGCATATATTAATGATTTGCCCTATATGGTAAATGAATTGTCCGATATAGTTTTATTTGCTGATGACACCTCGTTAATTTTTAAAGTCAATAGAAAAGATACAGACCTTACACAGCTCAATAACACCTTATCAGCTGTATCAAAATGGTTTGCCGCCAATAATCTTATGCTTAATTCATGTAAAACAAAATGTATAAGGTTTTCTCTCCCCAATGTTGCTAAGAGGGACACTCATATCTTAGTCGATGGTAAAAGACTTGATCTAGTGGATAAAACAGTCTTTCTCGGCGTAACATTAGATAGTAAAATACAATGGGGTCCTCATATAGAAAAGTTAGCTAGTAAATTGAGTTCCGCTGCCTTCGCGATTAGAAAAATTAGACAAATAACAGATGTGGCTACAGCCAGGTTGGTTTACTTTGCTTATTTCCATAGTTTAATGTCCTACAGTCTACTGCTGTGGGGCTCAGCTGCAGACTTTGAAACTATTTTTATTCTGCAAAAAAGTGCAATTCGCGCAATCTATTGTTTGGGTCCTCGCGAATCACTACGAAATCGATTTAAAGATTTTAAGATATTAACGTTACCGTCACAGTACATTTATGAAAACATTATGTTTGTCCGGAAAAATTTAAATTCATTTGAAATTAATAGTAGTCGCCATAACTTAAATACAAGAAATAAAGATAAAATTGTGACACCTAGATTCAGGTTATCTAAAGCTAATAAGTCTTTTCTCGGGAATTGCGTTAGATTCTATAATAAAATCCCACTTGAGGTAACTAAAATGTCCTATAATAAATTCAAAGATTTTATAAAGCAGAGGTTAATTGACAAAGCCTACTATAAGGTGGCTCATTACGTGGAAGACAGGAATATATGGTTGTTTTAGCTTCTCTCTGCACTTGCATCCCCCTGGCTAAGTGACAATTGTAGTAAGCATAATGTATGTATTAATATTTATTACTGTAAATTGTAACCTAATATGAAAAGAAAGATCCACAAAAAAAATGCCTTGCTGAGTTTCTTGCCGGAGTCTTCTCAGTTGAAGTGTAATTACGAGCCGGTGGTAGATTCAAACATGTAACTTAACGTTCATAAGTGCCTTACCAGGGCCTAAACTGAATAAATGACTTTTGATTTTGATTTTGATTTTGATTTTATATAAATCCATGAAATACTGTTGCTATAAAAAATGTTGAGCCTTAAATTCTATCGGCAATTGTAAATAGGGCTTCTAAATATTCATGCTTGTAAAATAGTAAAATAAATTCCTAAAATAATTGTTAAAAATAATCCTTTATATAATATACGAAGCTTCTTTTTTCTAATATTTAATGCTAATTTCAAAAATTTAATGGTAATACATTATTATTTTCACTAATAAAATATTTTGGGCCGTTATGTATGTTTGCGTGGTGGTAGGGTACTTTCTAGTACTCGGCTGGCTAACTACCAAGCTACCCTCAAGTTGAAAATCTGTGGCCTAACATCAACTTGAGTCTAACCATCGAATGTCTCTAAAAACTAAAACACAGCAGCGCGAAGATGATACTCTAGAAAAATAAAATAAAACACAAATCCATTAAAAAAAAAACATTTCTTATATTTTAAATAAATGATACATAACATCGATATGTTACATTTATTATTACGTTCGACGTCTCATTTAATTATGACAATCCGTCCGTAAGTAGAGGCATTTAGAGCGGTATGTTTCTTGATGTAAGCTTCTAAGGTCGCCTGATCGCGCCCTATCTCTCGCACGTTGCACATGAACTCTACAACTTGCTGGAAAAAAGAACATTTATATCTGAACAAGTTTCGACTCTAAGTTTTTCATCCGTAAGGTCAGGGAACGGAACAAGCTGCTGGCTTCCTTGTTTCCTGAGAGATATAATCTAGATCTTTTCAAGGTATAATAAGTATCTTCTAAGTCTGCGTGCTTAATCTTCGGCCACATCATCGCTTACTATCAGGCAAGTTGGTAGAAAAACGCGGACATCATAATCATCATCATCATTTCAGCCGTAGAACGTCCAGTCAGACATAGGCCTCCCCATTGACTTCCATAAATACCGATTGGAAGCTCTCGACAGCCCTGTAATTTCGCTAGCTGCAGTTCGTTCTTCAAACTAGAATACAGTAATCTTTATACACTACTGCTTGGCGGCAGCAGAATATCTAGTACTGCGGTGGTACCTATCTAAACGATCTCCTGCTTAGGAAATCTACCACCAAGTAAATAAGATATGTGTTTTGTCTTTACGTTTGATTGGCAAGGTATTGACTAAAGCTTACTTGATGATAAGTGACGGTGTGGTCGAAGATGGTACACAAACCTAAGCTGAAATGCAGCTAGCAATCCAGTTTCCTTTCACCAGCAGCGCAAACTTATTGTAGGATCTGAACCCACATCCTTCGATGTGCAATCCGACCGCGCAAACCATTGAACTATCATCGATCTTTTTAACAATGTCATGGAATACTTGTTTAGACATACCTAATATGAAAAGAAAGATCCACAAAAAAATGCCTTGCTGAGTTTCTTGCCGGAGTCTTCTCAGTTGAAGTGTAATTACGAGCCAGTGGTAGATTCAAACATGTAACTTAACGTTCATAAGTGCCTTACCAGGGCCTAAACTGAATAAATGACTTTTGATTTTGATTTTGAAATAACTTACCGGGAATCCCTTGCCGAAATAGGTAGAAAACTTTGCAGTCAGAATATGATAATCTTTATTATCGTCTAATAATTGTGGAGATTTCTCGTCACCAATTAAAACTGAAATCACTCTGTTTCCCTCGGGTAAAGAGACGTTGTAAGTCACTTGGAGACCTGTGAAGAAACAATTGTGTTTACAAAATAGCAGTTTTGGCAGTCATCATCTAAAATATATTTTTTTTTTTTTAAATGTAAATGTAATAAGACGAACGAGACGCTCTCCTAATGGTAAGAGATAACGCCTGTTCATAACCACTGCAGCGATACACAGAACTTTGAGTAGCAAAAAAATACTACGAATATTGCTGCTGATTATTCGTTACTTTATTTGATTTTATTTTGATTTTATTTTGATTATTCTGAGACTTTTGATGGTTGTTTTGATGGTTTTAGCTGTTGTACCCTTCACACCGGAACACATTACTGCTTGGTGAAAGGTTACCTGGTACTGCGGTGGTATCTACCTAGACCACTTACTGCTGACACTGACTGAATGTACAAAGTGAGATGCCAAATGTAATAACAATTTTGAAAGTGAATCCAACAGAAGAATTCAGTTGGGCTGGGCAGCATTTGGAAAACTACGTCGAGTCTTTTCGTCATCCATCCCACAAAGTCTAAAGACAAAAGTCTTCGATCAGTGCGTTCTACCTGTCATGACCTACAGAGCCAAAACGTGGTCACTCGTAGCGGGAATGGTCCGTAAGTTCAAAGTTGCTCAGCGAGCTATGGAAAGAACTATGCTTGGCATTTCTCTGAGGGATCGCATCCGGAACGAAGTAATTCGCCAGAGAACTAAAGTCACAGACACAGCTCATTGAATTGGACTGCAAACTTTGAAAATCTAAAGTACATACCACTGCATGCGTACCTGATACCTGCTGGATCCAAGGACCTTCAAACGGGTTCAAGGAGACGGCTTCGATGACTGCATCCTCTAAAACTTTCCTTACGTATTTTCCCTTCAAATTGAAATGTAGAATTCGATCGATGAACGGGTACATATTGAATAGATCCACTTGAGTTATAGCTGAAAACAATAAGATGATAAATACGCAAAGTGTGACGCCAAAATGAGAAGAAAAAAAATGTGTAGAGTTTTGGCGCGAACGCAGAACGGCCGTGTCGCCGCATAAAATTATTTTCGATCGTTTTTGTTACGACGATGATAATTATAATGTAAGTGAGAATAAATTTAACATCACCTGCAGTTTTTTTTTTTTTTGTTTAATAGGTGTCTTGATGGAGAGCGTTCTCAGCTATGACTTAAAAAAATGTTCAGTCGTTTGAAGATTATCAGCTCTATTCAAGTTGAGGAATGGACGCAAGCATCTTCCACAGGTCTGATCGAGTCGACATTTAATATTTTTTTTTATTTTAAGTTTGGCACAAAAAAAAATTAAACATATACACATCATTGCCACAACAGCTTGCTTTAAGGCAATAGACTACCCGCCAAGAATGCTATTTTAAAAACCTTAGAGAGTTTCATCGAAGTCTGTTTTAGAAGTTTGACGTTCCAAAGACTTGAACGAAACGATTTGATTCCACGTTCATTGTGCAGACCGCTATACAGTGGAATGCGCTGCCTAAATGGGTGTTCTCCGATAGATATAATCTGGGTGTCTTCAAGTCGAGAGTTAATCGGGATCTTCTAGGCAAGTGCTCCATCTTGGACCGTATCATCACTTAACATCAGGTGAGATGGCGGTCAAACGTAAGCCTATTTATTATTATTTTTTATAATAAATTATGTTTTATTATGTTTTATTTATTTTTATTATGTTGAATAACCTATAATAGAAACATCAAACTCATCACAAACGGTACATCATCATCATCATCATCAGCCTTTTGTAGTCCACTGCTGGACATAGGCCTCTCCTAACACACGCCACTCAGCCCGATTCTCGGTTTTTCGCTTTCATCCACCGCCAGCTGTCCCACGTATATCGTCACTCCATCGAGTCTCGGGGAGTCATACACTACGTTTGGCAATTCGCGGTCTCTACTCTAGAACACGTCTACCCCAGTGGTTATCGGTCCTGCGACAGATATGTCCAGCCCATTGCCACTTCAGCTACATAAACGGTACATAAATATTACATATACGATGAAATGGATTGCTGCGTATGCTTATGTTACTAGTGTCGGGTTTTTTTTTAAATTTGAATTTGTTTATTTTATTTTATGTTACTTACTGCCTTTGTCAAACTTTGATAGAATATTTTTCTGTTGCACAAATGCCAAGTAATGGAGTGATGAGTCCACTTTTTCATTCGCCTGCAATTAAGTACGACACGACACAAATCGGATAAGTAAAACAAGCTTAGATATCAGGAACAAATTGCCTTGTGATTTCTGGTAATATTTTTCGATACAGACTACTTTGTTTATTGATTCAGGCGTTTCTTTGCGGAAGTTATTTTCGAGTTTTTAAGTTATATGTTTATTTTACTTCCGGCCGTTTCAGTTACAGCAGTGATGAGGATTTAAATTGAACCAACTTGCCAATAATTTAAATACTTATCCGTAACTTTTTTTTTTTTTACTTATTCTCTAAAACTAAAAGGGCGGCCCTGTTATTCCCACTACGCTGCACCACTGCTCCAAGCACTTAACGGTATGTTCCGATAGCCTCACTTGAGAGCCAGTTCCATTCCAAGCTAGGTATGTTTACCATCTTCAACCACACCGTCACTTAACATCAGGTGACCTGTGGTCAAACACCCAGCCTGTCAACCATAAAAAACCGGCCATGTGCGAGTCGGACTAGCGCACCGAGGGTTCCGTACAAACTTGTAGGTATATAAGTAAAAGTTATGGAATTTTTTATGCTAATTTATGCTTTTCGCAATGTTTCCTTTATAAGACGTTGCTTCGTACCAAATTTCAAGATTCTGAGTTCACGGGAAGTACTCTGTAGGTTTTGATTCCCTTGCGAGTGCCGTAAATTTGCAGCATAAACGGCTGTATCTTTTGATTGCGTTGGCTTAAAAGTTTGATTTTTCACAGCTCCAAGGGACAGTAGACCTGAGTATTTGATATGAATTTCAGCTTGATACCTCCACGCGTTCCTGAGAAAAAGCGTCTTGACAGACAGACGGACAACAAAGTGATCCTATAAGGGTTCCGTTTTTTTCCTTTTGAGGTGCGGAACTCTAAAACGGTTATATGGCGCTGTGGTAATTCGTTCGTATCGTTCAAAATACTTACATATTCGACTATTGCGTCGGCGAGTAAGTTTCCTAAGGCACACTCTCCCGCCGCGCACGTTGTAGTATCCAAATCTACCACGCTACGACCAACGGGTATTTTTTCAGCTTCATGTACCAACTGCGCGTATGGTTCTAACATTTTCTTGATTTCCATATCTGTAAATTTGTAAGAAAACCTGGTTTAGACCCGTTCAAATTGTATTACCATACTTTTCTATCTCTACACAGTATAAAACAAAGTCGTACTGTTAGCGTACAGCCAGCTGCAAGCGACTCTTATCTTTTTTGTAATAATAAATTATTTGGACATTTTCTGAATATTTTTGAGATTCATCATAGTAATTCATTTGATATTCCATTTATTTAAGCATTCCATTTAGTAAAGATAAATTATATTATAATATTCATACGCCTGCATTGGCAAGTTTTGGAAAAGCTCACGTAAATATTACCCAACCATCTCGATGTACCTAAAACTCGTGAATAAATCAATTTGAATTAAAAGCAATAAACAATTAATTATTCTGATTTGCCTCAAGCAAGTTTGTTATTTACGAATGAAGTGTAAGCTACCTTCTGGTATAGATCTGTCGAGGAATATCGGACCGCCTTCCCATTTTACGTAGTTTCCTTGAGCGTCGAAGTAAACGCTAAGGTCACCCATGTACTTGGTAAACGAAGAAGCTTGGACAATAAGAACCTGAAAAGAAGCTTAATTTAAAAAAAAACGATTGACCAAAACTTTTTTCCTTATCAAAAATTTTTGCCATTGTCTCTCTGGATATTGCAAGAATTCTAACACATCTAAATCTATTGAGGCATTTAAAAGCTAAGGTGGAATAAAGAAACTTACATACACACACATTATGTGTGTGTTTGTGTGTATGTGCGTGTGTTTGTGTGTATGTGTGTGTGTTTGTGTGTATGTGTGTGTGTGTGTGTGGAATAATCCCGCATAAACAAAACGAAAAAGTAATTTACTTGATAAAACCTAACCAGTTTACATAGGGCCCTTATTTTTTTGCATCAAAGCCTTTGGATACCTTACTACACCATTGTTTCTCTTATTACCTTACCTTGTGGCTTTTATCACCCGCTGTCTCAATGAATACCGGGTAAGTGTCAGCGACGGGCTCCCCGCTAGGCGCCTCGCCGTTCCACAGTAGTGAATGTGTGTGACCACCAATAATTATATCTATGTATTGGCCGTAATCGCGAGCTAGTTGTCTGAAACATTATCACAAGATCGGATCAGATTGGCGAAGTACCGGCTTGAGGAGTTGAAGTTCATCAAGAAACGCGCGAAGAAACTCATAAGCAACGACTCGCTTGTTGTGTGTCGGGAGCCAGTGGCTTCTGCTTAGTCATAAATTAGCCTGACATATGCTGTCAAACAAAAAAGAACCAACAAATACTAGAGAAATCAACAAATAGGTATATAAATGATCTTGAGCTGCCGGTGAAGGAAAACATCGTGACGAAACCATAGCGTGGTGGTAGGGTACTTTCTAGTACTCGGCTGGCTAGTTACCATCCTCAAGTTGAAAATCTGCCGCTAGGCATCTAACGGTGTGTTCCGGCAGCCTCACTTGAGAGCAAGTTCCATTCCAAACTAGGTGTGCTTTACCATCTTTGACCACACCGTCGCTTAACATCAGGTGAGCTGTGGACAAACACAAAAACTTTCAGCCATAAAAAAAAAATGGGACAGTTTATATAAAAACAGGGCTAACTTGGAATATTATTTTTGAACTTGTATTCAGATAGATATGACCTGTAACGTTAATATGTACTTTGTTATCGATGAAATATATATTGTATTGTCAAGTATCGCTATGCTAATAATCTCTTAGTTTTAATATCATATCGGTTGCCTTTTTTTTGCCCTCCATAGCAATGACTTACAAAATGTGTCATCATTTTTGCTGACGTAAAATTAACCCAAGCTGAAGTCAGACAAAACAAAACTATCGTAATCACATGCCGTGTTGTGTCCTTCGAACTATTTATGTATATTACTTGCAACTGATAGTTGTTATTACTATCCTCGCACTTGAAACGTTTATTGGCATGAGGTTATTGCAGTTATCTCATTCGTCCAAGTTCAGACATCGAGCTATTTTTAGCAGAGTTGAAGTCGATCACACGAACTCGCAATTTTTATTAGGTTTTGAGCAGTGCCGGATTTAATTTGCCGCCAGTAGGGTATTAAATTTTTGCCGCCCCTACTAACTCTACAATTCAATACCCTACTTTACAATCGTATTAATTACATTTTATTTGTCAATGAAATTGAAATTATATGATTTGTGATTACGTATATATTATTTGACATTGTATTTGACAACTGGAGGTCAATTATTGCATCTTTCCAAATATATTGTGAAAATTTAACTGACCAGTGGGACCAATGCAATAACACCAATCCAGGCTCGGAAGACAATTTGGAAGTTTTTTTTTTTTTCTTGACATTTGTGATTATATTTTTATTATTATTGTATTAATATTTGATATTTCTTTCAGTTGTTTTTTCTTTTAAAAAAATTTCTAATTGTATTTTGCTTTTTGTTTTAATTTTTATGTAATTTATTGTGACTTTTTAATGTAAATGGCTGGACCGCTTTTTAACTCAATAAATAAAATTATTTATATACAATTGTTAACTCGGGAAATCGCGTTTTCCTAGAGATGTGACTCAGTTTTAACGATTTTTCTGCCTCAAAAACCCTCACGGTTATTCAGTTTTCTGGTAGAGCCCTAGACTTCTAGAGGCGACGGTGGTTCCCCCGGCAGATACATCGTGTACACTATGCAAACGTTCGAAAAACAACTTAGAACTTTCATAATATAAGATATGTTCCAAAACCAGCTGGGCGTTTTAAAATCAAATGAATAATGGATTCAACCATATTAGGTACCTATATTATTTGACAGCCCTAGTGGCTCATTGGGAGTATGTCTGCCTGAGCTGTAGGGCGTGGGTTCGATTCCCGCAAAGGACAAACATTTTATGGTATAAAACAAATGTTTGTTCTGTGTCTGAGTGTTCTGTATGTATTATAAGTATGTATTTACAAAAAAAATAAGTATTTATGTATTCCATCAGTTATCTGACTTCCATCACACAAGCTCTGCTTAGTTTGGGGTCAGATGGCGCTGTGTGTAAAGTGTCGAAAAAAAAAATCATTATTATAATATTATTGTTGTACGTATTATTATTTGAACCCCCTTGATCCGGGGCTGCACTACATGGGATACCAATAATGAAGAAAAAATTACTTGTCTATGGCCAGTCCGCAGTGCGAGAGAAGTATGATAATATCGACGCCTTGATTAGTTAACAATTCGGCTTCTTTCTTCGTTGCCTCGCCTGGATCCGTGAACTTTACATTTCCGGGACTCGAAAATACCTGTGCACACAACTATATTGATAAACATTCAACTAAAAATCATAGAGAAAGTAAAAAACAATTATTGTTATATGATAGGTCCGTGGTTAGCGCGGTCGGTACACACGCCGAAGGGCGTAGGTTCAAACCCCAACAATGAGCTTGAGCCGCCAGTTGTGGTATTGTATTTTACTCGGGCTGATTAGCTACCATTCTACAGTTGAAAATCTGCCGCCAAGAACCTAACGGTGTGTACCAGCACCTAAGAGTCAGCATAATAACAAATCAAATGACACTTCATTCATCAAAATCAGAAGAGTAGTTTCGGCGCTACTAACAGACGTAGATACAAACATACCTACATATATGTAGGTACATGTATAGGTATATTTACAAGTTGATCCGGCGAACTTCGTATCGCCTAACAGTCAACAGAAATACAGACAGCAGCGCCATCTACCGGGTCCAATTGTGTTTTCAAACCATCCAGGAACCCATTGAAATATACACACAAAATTTCATCCAAATCGAACCTACCATCTAAGAGCTAGGTGACAAACACACGTATATAAGATTTATATATATTAAGATTCTAGCAGTCGCGGCCACGCGTTTGTACTTTTAACGTAGCGCCATCTATTGGATACTTACTCAAACTAGTTCAATAATTATCTTACACCGCCATCTATTAGAATTTTATGGAACTCACAGATAATTTTATTAGTCGTATACTAAACAAAACATTTGCAATAAAAAAAAATATTGCGATTATAAATTGAGATATAAACAGCTATCCTATTTCTCAAGTTGGATCAAACTGCACACATTGTGCAAGATTTGGTTAAAATTGGTTCAGTAGTTGAAGAGTTTATAGCGAACAAACAACGTGACAAAAATTTTTTATATTAAAAGACATACATCAAAGAACATAACCCTTCCATTTGGCTTTGGAGTAGTTTGGTAAAAATTACCACAGTGTCGACAGTTGTCAGTCCAATGATGCCGATCTTCCTCCCATGTCTCTCGATGACAATAGATGGTTTGTAAGTGCCTTGGAATGAAGGTTCTTCGGTGGTGTCCATGTTGGCTGCTAGTACTGGCGCCTTCAAAGCCTTCAGGTACGGGACAAGGCCCGAAGGACCGTCATCGAACTCGTGGTTACCTATTGCCTGCGACGGTAAAAGAATAATTAATTCGCGACTCTGTAATCGTCGAATTTCTAGAACTCGACTGGCTAGCTACAACCTTTAGTTAAAAATCTGCCACCAAGGTCCTTTTTTTATGTTTGACAGGCTAGGTGTTTGACCACAGCTCACCTGATGTTAAGTGACGGTGTGGTCGACGATGGTAAGGCACACCTAGCCTGGAATGGTACCGTTAGATACTTGGCGGCAGATTTCCAACTTGACGGTGGTAGCGAGCCAGCCGAGTATTAGAAAGTACCCTACCACCATGCAAACTGCGCCTAACGGTGTGAATCAACCTCAGGACCAATTTCCATTCCAAGCTAGGTGAGTTTATCTTCGACAACCAGTACCCGATGTGGTAGCATTCAGCCTTCACATCACACTAATATTATAAAGGCGATAGTATGTGAGTGTGTTTGTATGTTTGTTTCTTCTTCACGCCAAACGGCTGGATGGATTGCTATGGAGGTAGCTGACAACCTGGATTAACACAACCTACTTTTTATCCCAAAAAATGTAGCGTGTAACACCGCGGTGCGCAACTATACATATTATCCTCATCCAAAGTATCACAAACATTTAAAAAAAGAATCAGCTAAATCGGTACAGCCGTTCTCAAGTTATAAGCTTACCATCATTTGATGTTTATTTAGATAGATAGATTTTCAGACTGTAGCGTTGAAAATTTACAATAATATTATGATCTACTACTTGTAGCTCACTTAATTGTATCTGCCTCAAGAGCTTTAAAGCGATTTATGTAAGCATGTTTATATGACGATAAACTTTGGGGCTAGATGGTGCTGTGTGAAATGTCCTACGATATTTACGATTTACGACTATTAATAACAATAATTCTTTATTTCCACGTTGCAAGCTACTTAACAAATAATAAAAAAATAAACAAAAAAATTAAAAAAACACTTAATTTTTTTTTTTTTTTACAAATATTATAAAATATATTATAGAATCGTATATTTTACATAAGGTAGTAACAAATAGATCGGTACACAAAACCGATACAAAGTAACGTTTTTATCGTAGGGTTTTGTATTCAGAGAACAACATTACACAGTATGAGTAAAAGCAGACGGAGATCTTAAAAATAATTACGATGAAACAAATAAGCATACACAGATTGCTAAACAGCCCTCCTCATTACGTAGTCGGGTAAAAATGGTTCGCTTACATGAGCATCGTGTGGCAGTAGATTCATGAAGTGATGCGCTACTCTCCACTTCAGCAGCGTATGCCAGAAGGTGCCCTGGAAGGTGTCCCCCGCATTCAGTAGGACAGCGTCTGGTTTCGAAGCCAGGAGTGTACGGATGTGGCCGTACAGACGGGGAAAGCCCCCCAAGCAAGAACAATTGTTGAAACGGCATACCGCGTCATATACCGCGGTTTCTTCGTACCTTTAGGTATTAGAACATGAAACTATAACCCGACTGGGGAAAAAAATACTTTATTTCAATTATATTTATTGGTAACATCTTCGATACATGTGATGTTCAATAAATTAAAGTAAATCACATTGAATTAAATAAAATTAAGTACAACTTAAACAAATTAAATAAAAATTACATTAATAATTTATAGGTATTTTAACAATTTATTGGTATTTTAATAATTTATTGGTATTTTAAAAATATCATATTTAGTTAATAACATTTTTGAATTTCAATTTTGCACAGGGCATCTGACAAATACAGCATTACTTTAGGACTAGCTTTGATTTTTTGAAAATGATATCATGTTGCAAATTTACAAATTAGTTCGGGCACTTGCTCTTGTAAACGATTTTTATAATTTAATTGGAAGAGGTCATTGGCATCCAAACAACAGTCTTAAATTAGTTTAGGAGTCCCTGGATTTATGATTTGCTTTACCAGATATTCTGACGCCAAGCCAATGTCTAAATATTACTGTGTTCCAGTTTGAAGGCAGCCAGCGAAATTATAAAGCTATTGAGACTAACTATAGAATGTTTTCAAAGAAATAAGCAAAGCAACAATGACCTGGACTTTTGTTTTGGGTTAAGTTCTGGGTACCGCTGCAATAGCCGTGGGCAGACATTATCTCATACCAACAGGAGAGCATTTCATTCTTATCATTACTTGTACGTTAAAAAATAATAACTAATTATTTTGCAGTAATAAATCGGAACAGAAAAAGTCACAAACTTACCTGGCATGAAAATCATTATAATGTATAATATTTAGTTTAAATTCATTTTCAGATGAAACCGCAGCACTGAAAATACACATACACTGCATTAACAATAAAAATACATTTTTCAAGTTAAACATTTTACCAATAAACACAACTATTTATTTTTATATCTTAAATTTAAAATTGACAATAAATATGGTACACTTTTTTTTAGTAACCAAAAAAACTGAATTTATTTTTTGAACTTATTATTTAATGCAAGTAGTAAATTTTAATTAAGAATCGTGTATGTCCGCAATGAAACTAAAGGATCGAGACACTAACGCTCGATCGTATGCATGGACATTGGACAATTATAAACATTTATGTCAGTGTGAATGTCAAAAGCCAAGTCATGTTTTAAAACGACTTATTATTCACAATAAGTAGACTACATTTAAAAAATTAAGAACTAACCTAACATACGCGCAATGGTAAATTAAAGTAAATCGCGTGGTAGTAGGGTACTTTCTAGTACTCGGCTGGCTAGCTACCACTCTCAAGTTGAAAATCTGCCGCCAAGCATCTAACAAGGTGTTTCGGCAGCCTCACTTGAGAGCCAGTTCCATTCCAGGCTAGGTGTGCTTTACCATCTTAGACCACACCGTCACTTAACATCAGGTGAGCTGTGGTCAAACACCAAGCTTGTCAGCTATGAAAAAACAAAAAAAAAACAATAAAAATATTAGCAAGTTACTCAATAGATAATAAATAAATAATTGATTGATTCAGGCGTTACTTGCGAGTTCATTTTATGCTTAAGAATAATTTTTGGCAATTGATTACTACTGCGAGACTGTTAGTTATTTTGATAAGGTATTTGTAATTTATTTAAGTTTTAAATTTTAAGTTTATTTCTGATTTTAGTTTTAGATATTAAATGTATACTTACTTGTTGGTAGATTTCTTTAGCAGGAGGTCGTCTAGGTAGGTACCACCGCAGTACTAGATATTCTAGCGCCAAGCAGTAGTGTTTGAACGTTACTGTTCCGGTTTGAAGGGTGCTGCAGCTAGAGAAAATACAGTACATTACAAAAGTTTCAAAGTAATGAATGCCAAAGCAGCGGTGCCCAGACTTTGTTTTGCTACTTAAAGTTCTGTGTATCGTTGCAATGGTCATGGACTGGCGTCGTCTCTTACCATCAGGAGAGCGTCTCCTTCGTCTCATTACAACTACATTTAAAAAAAACTGGATCAATGCTTTTAATTG
Organism: Biston stratarius; assembly: GCA_950106695.1. Lineage (NCBI taxonomy): Eukaryota > Metazoa > Arthropoda > Insecta > Lepidoptera > Geometridae > Biston > Biston stratarius. The sequence continues at coordinate 4,246,478 of OX467106.1, read as the reverse complement.
TTTTTAGGATACATTATTTCGGATAAATATTTAGAATTGTATACGAATTACACAAAAACCTTGTCATTGTGGTAAGATATAAACTCTTACGACAATAACACTCCCTATAATATTATTTTTTTCAGCGCTTTTTGTCTGTGATAAATAATCGGCATTCATGTTGAAGCCATTTGTCTTAATATTTTTTTTTGTCCATCTGTATTGTGTCGAATAAATGGGTTTTCTTAACTAGCCGTTTCATGGAATGTCCGAATTCATACATTGCCAGCAACATGAGATATAAGGTTACTCATAACATAATAATGTAGTGTGGAATTGTACACTAGTAAAAGTAAGGTGTACTGAGGTAAATAAGCACAAGATAATTTTATATGGAAAAGCGCGCATGTATCGGTGTGGCCGACACAACCACCATACTGTACGTAGTGGTTTAGTAATTGTCTTTTATTTCGTTACCTTGGTATTTAAACAAAAATTAAAAACTCTTTATTAAAACTTAAAACTTGTAACAAGAGTGGTAGCTAGTCAGTCAAGTACTAGAAAATACCCTACCACCACTATGGTTTCCTCAAGATGTTTTCATTTATCGACAGCTCAAGCTCATTCTTGAGGTTTGAACCCACGCCCTTGGGCGTTTGAACCGACCTCGCTAACCACTGAACTATCATCGCTACAATGAAGAGTTTAAAAAATCTATAAGCCGACTGCGATTAAAATAGCTATAAATTAAAAGAAAAAACTTTTAAAACAAATCAATATTATTCCTAATAAAATTACATATAACTTACTAGCTGCGCCCCGCGGTTGTACCCGCGTGGTGATGGATGATGATGATGAAAAGTATCCTATGTTTTATTCCAGGGCCTAAAGTATCTACATGCAAAATTTCATCCAGATCCGTTCAGCCGTTCTGGTGTGATTGAGTAACAAACATCCATCGATCAAAACTTTTACATTTATAATACTAGTCCGTATTAGTGGGATATATATTTTTGTAATCCTCTTTTAATTGCCTTTATTTAGATACCCTACTTGATAGGTTTGGTAATTTTTGTTTTAACGTATTACTATTTCGCGCCAAAAATCCATCTTATTTTTTTTTTTGAGACGAATCTAACGGCATCCATTCGGCCGTTTGGAAGATACGAGATTATAAAGAAATTTACATACATACGTTATATATTCGTGCGTATCTTACGCACGAAAAACATAACCCTTTCTTGGCAGTCGGGTAAAAACTGTTTGTTCTGTGTTTACGTATCATAAATATTCTATCAATTGTCAGGTTCCCATAGCACGATCTTTAATTAATTTGAAAATACATGATACGGTGTATAATATGCATGAACCATTATTTTTTAATATTATTATTTTAGTAATTTAATTTCAGTCCTTTTTTCGTAATGTTTGTATTATTTTTGTGTGAAATAAAGTAACATCACCACATCATCAGCCATAGGACGTCCACTGCTGGGCATAGGCCTCCTCCTGGGGGGGTTTTGCCAATACTCGCCACGCTTGGCAGGCGGGTTGGCGAGCGCAGTTAGGTGTTATTGTTCAAGGAAAACGCTACTGCCCATCTTCCAGATTACATCCCTTAGCCGACTCTTGCGGCAACCACGGGTAGAGAGGGTGAGGTACTATTCTTAAGTCGGCACCACCGCGGCTTAAATAAAGTTTGTGTAAAATTATTACTATTATAGAAAATACATTTTATGACTAACTGTATTAAAAATACTTTTATTTACAATAAATATACACATTTTATTTTTATGTATTATTTGTTATTCATAACGGAGGCCAATACAACGTTACTTCGTTATGCGCAGACTCAGGCAACCATTTCAAATACTCTTCTAGAAGATCTGAAACAAATTACGGAATAACTTGAGAATCAAGAACATTCAATGAACAAAAAAATACAACTGACTTTCTGAGCAGTCGATTTGTATGTCATCATCATCATCAATAATCTTGTAACGCCCACTGCTGGACAAAAGTCTCTCCCAGGACACAGCCCGATTTTTAGCTTTTTGCTCCCAGCCACTACCAGCTGTCTACGTATATCGGTACTCCATCTAGTCTCAAGGCGTCCTACACTACGTTTGCCAATTCACGGTCTCCACTCTAGAACACGTCTACCCCAGCGGTTGTCGGTTCTGCGACAAATATGACCGGCCCACTGCCACTTCAACTTACTTATACGCTGAGCTATGTCGGTGACTTTTGTTCTCTGACTCTCTCTCGAAAACTTGAGGGTAACTTTTACCAAATAACTAGCCAGTCAGTCAGTCTGTGATCTTTTTCCTCCGCTGTTTTTTTTTTTTTTTTTTTATCGCTGACGGTCTATGTGTTTGACCACAACTCACCTGATGTTAAGTGACGGTGTGGTCGAAAATGGTAAAGCACACCTAGCCTGGAATAGAACTGGCTCTCAAGTGAGGCTGCTGGAACACACTATTTGATGCTTCGCGGCAGATTTTCAACTTGAGGGTAGCTAGTCAGCCGAGTACTAGAAAGTACCCTACCACCACGCTATGGTTTCCTCATGATGTTTTCCTTCACCGGCAGCTCAAGCTTATTGTTGGGGTTTGAACCCACGCCCTTCGGCATGCGAACCGACCGCGCTAACCACTGAGCTAACATCGCAGTTGGGAAGGTAAGGCATCCGTGTCGAGGAAGCCTCGTATTCATTAGGCAACATTTGTTTATACACTTGATCACCATGTTTATAAACAAGTTTAAAAACACTGTTACGGAAACATTGCCGTCCACGCTCATCAGTTGTTGCTGGGATGTAGCCCGAGGATGTAGTGAAGTGTGCTGCTGCGTACAGAAAGTTGTGACCGTAGAATATGCATCTTTGTTTCTACCTCCTTTTGGGACATATTTAATTCTGCATCAACGACGACCCCAACATCATTGTTTACAACAAACGTGATTTCTTTTGCCATTTTTAAAGATAATGGTTCGGAACCCTTCGTGCGCGGGTCCGACTCGCATTAAACCGTTTTTTTTTCTATGTTGTCAGCTGTCTAGCTACCACCTTCAAGTTGAAAATCTGCCGCCAAGCATCTAACAGTGTGTTCCGGCAGCCTCACTTGAGAGCCATTACCATTCCAGGCTAGGTGTGCTTTACTATCTTCGACCACACCGTCACTTAAAATCAGGTGAGCTGTGGTCAAACACCTATCCTGACAAACATAAAAAAAATGTTGAGCAAAAGTTATCTTATGACTATTCACGTAAAGTTCCCAATTATTACTTACATTTAGGCTGTTCTTTCCAAGCTTGTTCCAAATCTCGCTTACACCCGATCCTTTTCATCAATAAAACCTTCAGCAGTATTTCTGTTCTCGGTTGTAATTTCGCCCAGGACTTCACCATGGTGGACGGAGGGGAAAGCAGAGACCCATTGTATTTACGTAGTTTTGGGAATACTGAACCTTCGAGAAGAAAACGGGCGAACCATCTGAAAAAAGTATAATTAAAATCAAAATCAAAAAGTCATTTATGCAGTTTAGGCCCTGGTAAGGCACTTATGAACGTTAAGTTACATGTTTGAGTCTACCACCGGCTCGTAATTACACTTCAACTGAGAAGACTCCGGCAAGAAACTCAGCAAGGCATTTTTTTGTGGATCTTTCTTTTCATATTAGGTTACAGTTTATACAGTTTACAGTTATAGATATTAATACATTATGCTTACTACAATTGTCACTTAGCCAGGGGGATGCAAGTGCAGAGAGAAGCTACTACAACCATATATTCCTGTCTTCCACGTAATGAGCCACCTTATAGTAGGCTTTATCAATATATACGTGCCAAGAAGTTCATCTGCGACGACTCCATTGTTCAAGCTAAGTTACAAAGCCTAGAACATCGTTGCAAAGTTTCTAGTTTGTCGGTTTATTATCTGATTTATTTCGGCAAGTGCTTCAGAACTACATGGTCTGATTCCCCTATGCCCATTTTTCTATTGGACTACCTGAAGCTTAAAAAAGAGACATCGTTTCATGGCGTTTTGTAGCGTTGATGGCTCAGTGGCTAGCGCGGCTTAAGCTGCCGGTGAAGAAAAACATCGTGAGGAAACCATAGCATTGTGGTGGGATACTTTCTGGTAATCCGTTGGCTAGCTACCACCCTCAAGTTGAAAATCTACCGCCAAGCATCTAACGGTGTGTTCCGGTAGCCTCACTTGAGGGCCAGTTCTATTCCGCGCTAAGTGTGTTTACCATCTCCGACCACACAGTCACTTAACAACAGATGAGCTGTTGTCAAACAAGCATCAATAAAAAAAGGCAAACCTATAAAAAAAAAAAAAAAATACTCGTAAAGGGGAAACTCTTTTGAGTAGTACTTAGTGTGACTCAGACTTTCATTTGAATTATCATAAAATACTTGAAAACATCAAAATACTTCACAGATTGACAAATACACAAAGTGCGATGCCAAAAAAGAAAAATAAATTGGTCTTTATTATAACATACATACCTATACCGTTCTATTTTGTCAGGATACTCCACGTCAACTGTGGGTAATTCCCAGCCGGCCTTCCCAAATGTCCCCTTGAAGTGACACTTGACACGGCCCGACTTCTCGTCGTATCGGGGCTCCGGATCAGAGAGCGGGTCGCCTGTCATAATCACAAATTATTATTATTTTAAAAAGTCACTAAAAAACTGGCAGAATGTTACTTCTGCCTAGCCAAACATCCCTTCTCGTCGTTCTCTTAATACCGGTCAGTAGTTACTATAAGTTGAATAATATGTATAATAAGTTAATTTACAAAATAGAGATTGTTTATTTATCATAGTAATCCATAATCCTACTAATATTATAAATGTGAAAGCTTGTATCTTTTTTTTTTTAATGCAAAAGTAAGACACGTACGACAAACGCTCGTTTGATAGTAAGAGATAACGTCTGTCCATGACCATTGCAGCGATACACAGAACTTTGAGTAGTAAAACAAAGTCCAGGGCATCGCTGCTTTGGCACTCATTTCTTTGAGACTTAATGGTTAGTCTTAACGGCCCTGTAATTTCGTCAGCTGCAGTATCCTTCTGTATCTTCAGTAATGTTTACACACTACTGCTTGACGTCAGAATATCTGATGCTGCGGTGGCATCTACCTAGACGACCTCCTGCTAAGATCTACCACCAAGTTAATGTAATACTTTTTTTAAAATACGTAATAGATTCGCGTTTGATCACGTCCTGCCTGACGTCAAGCAACGATGTGGTCTAGGATGGAACATGCTTACGTAGAAGGAACCTGTTTAGTAAGGATTCGAAGCGCTTAGTGCGCACATGGGGAATGTCCAACTTGTACGGATAACGCTTTGGTCGTGTTTATCTGGCCGTCAGGTAACAAAAAGGGGGAGGTGAACCAAGTCATGGCTCATCACAGCTTTGTAGTTTAGACTTAATCAATGTACTGAAAACAAGACCTTATTTCATCTTACCCAAATTGCAGAGTTGAGGCACATAGACCGGCAGCCATTCCGGTTCGATAGCCGTCACATTCCGCATCACCATTTTGCGATTCGTTTCTGATCCAGTTTCGTACAACTGTCAAAAGTTAAATGGGAATATCAGAAATCTGTTTTTATCAGAATAATTGCCCTGTTCGCTCATTTGGCTCTGCTCTGTTTCCTGAGCTGTGGGGCAAGAACCCAGAACAAACTTTTGTGTTTGTTCCAGTCGAGTGTTCAGATGTATTTAAAAAAAAAATGAAGTGTTATATCAAATCTCTGGTTCCCAAGTGTTCCTTAGTTTGTGGCTAGATGGCTTTGTGTAAAAAAAACGAATAGTAGAAACCGTTTTTCGTAGAAGACGTATCTGTACTGGTATTATCTGTAATACTAAATTTTTGCGTAACTCTCTATATGGTATTGATATTTAATCCATACCTCTTGATAGATGACCCATTCCGGTATGACCTTCCTCAGTATGGACTCTGAGTGAAGGTGCACAGGTTCTTCTAAATTGGCGCAATGATAGGCGTATTTGAACTTGCGTTTATCTTCACCTGTAAAGAAAACTTTCATAAAGCGCAGCTTTGCAAGGCACTTGCAAAGCTGCACGAACTAACCGCCATGTGGGATGTTGATTTGACGATCATTGTTCTGGTAGTAGCTACAATGAATGGTCATACAGCGAAAAGTTTTGACTTAAGAGACTCTAGCTAGGCGGTTGGATCAAGGGTCATATCTAAACAGTAATAATGTTTTACACGGCTTGCATTGTAAGGGGGTTCCTTACTCTGCAGCTCTAACCACCCGCAGGGAGTTTTGGCGGGAACGTGGATAAATTCGTCTCGCCCCGTTGTATTTTTGTCCAAAACTAGTGGTTTTCTCGAGTGTTTATGTATACAAATAGTGGTATTTTATTCATAAAGTGCCGAAGATTACAAATGCGAGTGTGGGAAAGTGATATAATGTGGTTGAACATGACTTTTCGTGTTGTTTCCAAAACTCCATCGAAGCTTATAGTAAAGTCATGACTAGATTTGACTGGCATGAACTGGACTTGACCAAGATTGGACTTTGACTATAAAGAAGCTGAAAACTAAAGAGTGCATACAAAATATAGACACATTGAAACTGGCAGAATGCACAGTTCGATGCCAAGAAGAAAGAGAAAAAAAACCAACGGCAACTTGACCTCTCCCCAGATCCCTGCTACCGTTGGTACTCCAGTTTTTTAAAATAATGTATGATTATATTATCGTTTTGCCGTGGCGGTGCCGGCGTAAGAATAATACCCCTCTCTACCCGTGGTTGCCGTAAGAGTTGGCTAAGGGATGTAATCCGGGAGATGAGCAGCAGCGGCTTCCTTGAACAATCACACCTAACTGCGCTCGCCAACCCGCCTGCCAAGCGTGGCGAGTATTGGCAAAACCCCCCCAGGAGGAGGCCTATGTCCAGCAGTGGACGTCCTATGGTGGTCCTATGTGATGTGTGTGTGATGTTATCGTTATTATATATCGCTAGCCATGCTCTGTGGCAATGCCTCGAATATTATGGGTAGTTTTGGGCAGGGGTCTTTACAGGGGGCGTTTTGACTAGGGATTTGTTGACTCACATTATCAGCCCATCTTTTGGAACGGATCCCATCCCATCTTTTCCTCATAACAGGTTATCGTTCTCATTTGTTTGCGGGCTGAGGGACTAGACCGAAAAATGTTTAACAATGAAAAACGACACCAAAAACCGACATCTTTTTGCAGTGATTTTTGAGGCACTTCCCGGACACCTAGAAAACTAAAACTTTTTTTGATCGGCTTGCCGTCAATTTTGAGAATATACAAAGTAACTGCGTTCCAATCGGGTGTCCATAAGACACCTCTCATTTTTTTATAATGTAAAAGTATTAAGATGAACGAGACGGTGATCTGATGGTAAGAGATAACGCATGTTCATGACTATTGCAGCGGTACAAAGACCAGGGCATCGCTGCTTTGGCGATCATTACTTTGAGACATTCGATGGTTAGCTCAACAGTGCTGTAATTTCGCCCTCTACAGTACCCCTTGAACTATAACATAGTAATGTTTGCACACTACTGCTTCACGGCAGAATATCTGGTACTGCGGTGGTACCTACCTAGACGACCTATTGCTAAGAAGACCCTACCGCTAAGGCTAAGCACACCCCAAATTTATAATCTTGTATGTGTACATATGAATGTTCATCAATGATATAATAAAATTATTTTTAACTCTCGACGCAAAAGAGGGGTTTTATAAGTTTGTCGTCGATGTCTGTCTGTCTGTGGCATCGTAGCTCTTAAACGGATGTGCCGATTTCGATGCGGTTTTTTTCATTTGAAAGCCAGTTTTCTTGCGGTGGTTCTTAGCTATGTTTGGTTACTATCGGTCCAGCAGTGTAATAGTATCAGCTCTTTTCCAAAATGATGTAATGGCGTAGGGGTTTTTTTAATTTTTTAATTTAACTATGTTATTACCTTGTTTGACTTCGTCCAGGCCAATTTTCCTGCCAACCTGATCGCCCAACCCGCTCAGCAATAGTTGTCTCAGCAACCTGGCTTGGTTGTCGTCTGGTGGTTTCATTTCCGGGTCTATAGAAGCGTCGACGCCCGCCACGCTCAGATTAATTTCAGACGTGAGTTGTTTACGAAGCTTGCGTATTTCTTTTATTGCCTGAAAAATTTATTCGATTAAATAATACTAGCAAAAAGTTGAGCTTTGTGAGGGCTCCCGTAGTTTTTCTAACGGGTAATAATTGTTAAGACAGTTTTTTTTTAATTATTATAAAACCCCCAAGTTGGGAACACTGATACGCCGTTATTTCACAACCTGATTCTAGTGGTGTCATCTAGTATTAAGTAGATTAACTACGATGTATTTGAGTATTTAGTTTAGTTCTGTTGCATCGATGTTAACTCTTTGGTTTTCTAACAGATGGCGTTAGTAGTACTATAACATTCTATCCAATGAATACAAAAATTTTAATGTTCATTTTTCTGAATAGTTATAAAATTATATTTTTTTGACAGATAACACATCTAGATATGAAGTTAAATTACTATGTTAAAGCACAAATCTATAGGCGTGATAGATTTTCAGTAATGTGTACCACAGAAATGCTCAGGTTGTGGGATAGTGTTAATTAATTAATTTGTCCTGTTATTTATTTGTCCCTGATTGTCTTAAGTAATAAGCGCCAAAGCAGCGATGACCTGGACAAAGTATAGTTCTGTGTACTGTTACAATGGTCATCAGGAGAGATGGTCATCGATATTTCGACCAGATTCCTTTCTTTTTTACAAGTTTTTATTTAACTTGCAATATATACATGTATTATATATATGTATGTACATTTTTGGTAGGGTGGAATCTTGCAAGTTAAATTTGACCCACTTGTCGATGTCAGATTGGACTCAAATTTGGTGTACTCATGTATCTTCGATGACAATACAATGGTATGGTACCATGGAGCTGGTCTGATGATGGACACGGAAGATGGCCTTAGGATCTTCTGAACTAAACAAGATAAACCCATCGAGTTTGGTTCGTCTTGAGGAGCACTTTATGCCTAGACGATATTCAAGGTCTGATGATGAAGCTAGACGGTAGCCACGGCATTTCTGTGATAAAACATAACCCCACCGAGTTTGGGCTCGATTGATTCGTCTTGAGGAGCAATATGTAAAATACTTATTTAAAAAGCTAAAAATAAATTTAAAAAAAAAAATTGTTTTTAAATAAGCTTTTATCTGGGACAATGAACTAAGAATCCAAAAATATACATATTCTGGAAAGTATTTGACGTGTAAGTATTTACATATATCCTTAAAAGCTTGAGGCACTACCCGTTACAGGTTAGGTACCTACTTGCTATACTTCTGTGCCTCAAGCCTTTAAGAATATAAGTAAGTACCTACACGCCAATTACTTAACAGAATTTATTTTTAGATTTTTAGTTCATTGTTCCATATAAAAGCTTGTTTTTAAAAATATTTTTTTACTTTAAATTTATTAACTTGAACCTTACGTACCTTGTCCCTAAGGCCGTATTTAGCGCAGAATAGGTCATGTTCTCCCTTAACATGTGCGTATTCTGCGGCTCCGACTGCCCTCAGCAATACTCCTGGGTCGCCAAGTAGTAAAGTATGCCCAGTTGCCGGCCAGCTGTCCGGTTTGCCGGACATTACCTAAAATACAGAATAGTTTCAAAAAACTTCAAATTTTGACAGCGAACGAATTTTGTTTACCCCAGAAGGTATTGGGGTATTCCTTTTTTAACCTTCGACGCAAAAAGATATAAGTTTGACGTCGATGTCTGTCTTTTTGTCTGCCTGTGTGTGTTGTGTCTGTCTGTGGCATCGTAGCTCTCAAACAGATGGACCGATTTCGATGCGGTTTTATATTTGAAAGCCAGTTTCCTTGCAGTGGTTCATAGCTATGTTTGGTTAATTGCGTAGGGGGTTTTTTAAATTTCTAATTCAATTGTTAACCTTAAATTTATGGTTTTTAATAAAGATAAAATAGTGCAGATTAGTTATCTTATAATGTATGATGACAAAGTCAATCATATTATCAATTTAATTATTAACCAAATCATATTTAGCGATGATAGCTCAGTGGTTAGCGCGGTCTGTTCGTATGCCGAAGGGCGTGGGTTCAATCCCCAACAATGAGCTTGAGCTGCCGGTGAAGGAAAACACCTGGAGGAAACCATAGCATGGTGGTAGGGTAATTTCTAGTACTCGGCTGACTAGCTACCCTCAAGTTGAAAATCTGCCGCTAAGCATCTAACGATGTGTTCCGGCAGCGTCACTTGAGAGCCAGTACCATTCCGGCTAGGTAAGCTGTGGTCAAACACCTAGCCTGTCAATCATAAAAAAAAGTTTTTTACAAATAGGTTTGTTTGACCACCATCTCGCTTGATGTTAAGCGAAGATTATATTAATCTAGTTGAATTAAGTTGCGAGATACCATGTGGACGCATTAAGTGTTTTTTTTATTTTAAAAATATACAGTTTTTTTGTTATATAGCAAGAGACACCGAGGGGCGATCTTAGCATAAAAATAAAGCTTTCTTATAATAACTACTTAAAGCCTATATTAATTATTAGATTATACTAGCTGGACCCGGCGAACTTCGTATCGCCTAACAGTCGACATACCGACAACAACGCCACCTACAGGGTCCAATTGTGTTTTCAAACCATCCAGGGACCCATTGAAATAAACACAGAAAATTACATTCAAATCAATCCAGCCGTTTAGGAGTTAGGTGACAAACACGTAAATAATATTAATAACTTTCGTCTAGAAAAAAGTTCTCAAGGGGTGGAAAAAAGGGTACATTCATGCGAGCGAAGTCGCTGCCAAAAACTAGTCTACATATGAAAAGAATAATGATTATATTTTACCTCTGGCACTGTGAGAGCAGAAACAAGCGCGACGGTATAAGGTAAGAGATTCTGTTGGTGGCTCAGTGCTAGCATCTTGCCGTACCGTGGAAGCAAGGGAAACGCTGACACGGCTTTGCCCAGAGCTGTCACTTTTAATACCTGAAATATGGAAATACAATTATTTAAATCGATGATGTAAAAGTTTTTTTTTTTTTTGGTATCGCAGAATGTGCATTTTGCCACCGTGAAATATTTCAATATTCTCGAGTCTTCCTTGGATAATATTTAAAGTTATAGTTTATAGACAATTGTTTTTAAATTATAAAAATTAATTTGCGTGCGTTAGTCTCTCAAAAACTTGAAAATGGCTCGAATGTATTTTTTTGTTTTGTTCTCCTGAATGGTAGTGGTTTAGGAAAAAAGAAAATTAGGAACATCACAAAAGGAACAGCCGAAAAATTGAAATTGTAATGTTGTATTGAAATCACGATGTTTTCCTTCTTTCTTTGGCAATAATGTATCTTAACGTTTTAATTATATGTTTTTATATAGCTGCTATTATTATTAATATCTCTCTGCACTTGCATCCCCCTGGCTAAGTGACAATTTTAGTAAGCATAATGTATGTATTAATATTTATAACTGTAAATTGTAACCTAATATGAAAAGAAAGATCCACAAAAAATGCCTTGCTGAGTTTCTTGCCGGAGTCTTCTCAGTTGAAGTGTAATAACGAGCCGGTGGTAGATTCAAACATGTAACTTAACGTTCATAAGTGCCTTACCAGGGCCTACACTGAATAAATGACTTTTGATTTTGATTTTGAATAATGGTACTGATATTTGTTAAAATAACATAGAATGAACAAAACAGACCTCTTCGTCGTCTTTCTTGCTACTAATGGCTGGCTTTTCCAATATACCGAGGACTTCTAGACGTTTCTCCGCCAACCGCAGTTGCATCCTATCCGGTGCAGTAGGGAACGGGAAGTTTACAACCTGTTAAAAGAATTGTACAGTTATTGAACTAAATGGCAGCAAGGAGTTGTCGTTCTGTTACATATATAAATACTAGCTGCGCCCCGCGATTTTACCCGCGTGGTGATGAATGATGATGATGAAAGTCTACATGCAAAATTTCATCCAAATCCGTTCGGCCGTTCTGGCGTAATTGAGTAACAAACATCCATCCATCCATATAATATTAGTGGGATTGTTTGCGACACCAAAAGTTACTAATTACTCCAATCTAAATCAAAATACATAATAATAAAATAAGAGAAAATTATACTTTAAGACTGACTAGATAGACTGGTAGAATTCACCAATAAAAATTGATAGTGATGATAGCACAGAAGTTAGTATGGTCGGTTCACACACCGAAGAGTGTGAGTTCAAATCCTAACAAAGAGCTTGAGCTGCCGTTGAAGGAAAACATCGTGTGGAAAATATAGCGTGGTGGTAGTGTACTTTATAGTACTCGGCTGTCTAGCTACCATCAAGTTGAAAATCTACCGCTAAGTACCTAACGTGTTCTTTCCGACAGTCGCACTTGAGAGCCAGTTCCTTTCCAGGCTAGGTATGTCTACTATTTTTTACCACACTTAACATCAGGTGAGCTGTGGTCAAATACCTAGCCTGTCAGATTATTTTTTTACCTTGACTATTCGGTCATTTACAATAGCTGCCATAGAACCAATACCCAGTTTTGGAAAACATAATTATGAGTTTAAATTGCATATTACAAATAACTTAAATATTTTTTTACAATTAAATTAACCTATACAATATTTGTACAGATTAATCAACACTAACAAAACCAACAAATGTTGTATACACAAACAAAAAATATGGAATTAAATATTAAACAAGAAAAAAAAATTGCATTTTAATATTTTTACTGAGCAATTGGTTGATATTGGCAACCAATTGCTCAGTAACATAATATGGTTGCCATGATGTACACATATTTAACATTTTACGGTTGCAGTGAGTAACAAGCTTTACCTTATCAATGCTCATACACTTCATAGTTAGCACGAGATCGTCAACCGGACGGCGGCACAGGTCCGGCGCGAGGTGGGGGGCACACTCGTGTTGGAATACAGCGCTGCTGTAAAGCCGATAGGCGTGGCCCGCGCCCGTGCGGCCCGCTCGCCCCGCGCGTTGGCCAGCACTGGCTTGCGATGTCCACACAACGCGCCAAGCGCTCGCGCCTGTTATGTGGTCGTATACTCTGTGGAGATTTCACGGACATTTATATTTTCTTTTTAATTTAAATGTAATGACTCTAACGAGAGGTTCTCCTGACGGTAAGAGATAACGCCTGTCCATGACCATTACAGCGATACACAGAACTTTGAGTATTAAAACAAAGTCCAGAAAGTCGCTGCTTTGGCGCTCGCTACTTTGAGACTTTCGATGATTAGTCCCAACAGCCCTGTAATTTCGTTAGCTGCAGTACCCTTCAAACTGGAACACAGTAATGTTTACACACTACTGTTTGGCGGAAGAATATCTGGTACTGCGGTGGTATCTACCTAGACAACCTACACACCATCGTGGGTGTGTGTGTGCGTGGGGGTGTGAGCAATTAAGCATGGATGTGTGGGTATGGGTGTGTGAATATGAATGGGTGTGGAAGTGAATGTGTGAGAATTGGTGTGTGGATGTGTGAGAATTGGTGTGTGGGTGTGGGTTTGTGCGCGTGTGTGTGTGTGTTTTAACATTGCAGTGTTTAGATTTCCACACTTACTTCATTTTCTTCTTGCCAGTGTCGACCACGTATTTAATGCTGGGTATAGTGAGGGATGTCTCCGCAACGTCAGTACTAACTACACATAGCCTAGCGCCAACGGGCGGTGGTTCAAACACTCTTGCTTGTTTTCCCGAGCTTAGCATTGAAAACAATGGTAATACCCAAAGGGGCTGCCGGCAAGCTTTGATTTCTGGGCCTAGGATGTCTTCTTCATTATCTGTGGAAGAATAGTTATTTACTCAAAAAAGTGACAATGATTTCATTATATTTTCATTGAGCGACCCGCTAAACAGCGGAATGCACTACCTTAGTTGGCGTTCCTCTATAAATATAATCTGGGGTCTTCCAAGTCGCGAGTAATTCAGCTTCACTCAACTTTAGACGACATGGTAATCTAACGCAAAATTCAAACTAATACTATAGAAATGTTAGTAATTCACAGAGTAATATTATAGAAACGTTTGGAACTTCCAGAGTAATATTACAGAAATGTTTGTAACTTTCAGAGTAATATTATAGAAATGTTTGTAACTTCCAGAGTAATATTAAAGAAATGATTGTTATAAATATTTCTATATTATAGAAATGTTTGTAACTCCCAGAGTAATATTATAGAAATGTTTGCAACTCTGTCACTCTATCTGTTTGTCACCTTTTCATGGTTGATCTGCTCTTACTACAATTTAACAAGGTGATACTTTATATCATGGGGATTAACATAGGCTAATTCTTTATAATACACACATGTGCACGCGAGCGAAACCGCAGTCAACATATAGTTTCTATAAAAATAAAACTATTTGAGCACCAGCCATTTGTAATTGAATAACAATAATGTGACAAAAAATATTGATAATACAAAAATAAAAAAAAGTTATCAACACAAGGTTATAAGCTTGAGGTATACTTACCCAAAAGGGGGGCATTGTACTCATTATTATAAACAACTTTTATAATGGGCACAACGTTTGAAATCGCAAATTAAAAAATTGCTTTTCACACAGCTTATTTAATAAAAAATATAGGCTTGATGTTGTACCTTGCCGATGTTTTATATTTGACAGGCTAGGTATTTGACAACAGCTCACATAATGTTAAGTGACCGTGTGGTAGAAGATAATAAACACACCTAGTCTAAAATAGAACTGTCTCTCAAGTGATGCTATAGGAAAACACAGTTAGGCACATTTCAGCTTGACTCTGGTAGCTAGCCAGCCGAGTACTAGAAAGTGCCCTACCATCATGCTATGATTTCCTCCTACAATTTTCCTTCATTGCCAGCTCGAGTTCCTTAGTATTTGAACCTATACCCCTTGGCGTGCGGTCCGACCACGCTAACCACTTACATAGCTATCATTGCTACAAACATACCTGAATCACTGAGATGTCCCTCACTCTCGTCATCATTTCCCACCAAATCGCCTTGGCCGTCATCTTCTGGCATTTCATAATCATCTAAATTGATTTTGGGCAGTGATTTAGATTTCAGCTTCGCTTTCCTTCGTGCTTTGCGTGCGCGCTTTATTTCTTTTTCAACCTGGAAACCGATGATAATTCAAATGGGCTACTTCTTGACAGCCCTGTTGGTTAATTGGTAGCATATTACGGGCTTGGGTTTGATTCTCACCCACCACAAACATTATATGGTATAAAACAAATGTTTGTTCTGTGTCTGGATGTTCTCTAAGTATTTACAACAAAAAAAACCGGCCAAGTGCGAGTCGGACTTGCTCACGAAGCACGTACCATAAAAACGGCAAAAAAATCACGTTTGTTGTATGGGAGCCCCTATAAATATTTATTTTATTCTGATTTTTAGTATTTGTTGTTATAGCGGCAACAGAAATACATCATCTGTGAAAATGTCAACTGTCTAACTATCATCCTTTCATGAGATACATCCTGATGACAGACAAACGGACAGCGGATTCTTAGTAATAGGGCCCCGTTTTACCCTTTGGGTACGGAACCCTAAAAACTTACCTCATCATCATCGGACTCGATATCGTCTGGTTCGGAGTCCAACGCGGCGTCCGCATCAGTGACGTTAGTTTTCTTTGTGATCTGTTTTGAATAGTCGATGTCTTTGCGGTAGGGGAACGCCGCTTTTAGTTTACGCACCAAGTAGTTTATCTATGGAATAAAATACATTTTCTGTTCAAGCACAAAAGTTGCTTAAAATTTGGTATAAAATAAAAGCATTTTATTTTTAGCTATTTTTTGAATAAGACTTTCTTGATGGTAATAGATAAGCTATGATAAGTCTATAACCGTTTTATTTTAAAAACTGTGAAATTTTAAACATTCCATTCTCCCACTAGTGGGACAGGGTGGAATTACTCAAACAACTGTTACCATTTATATCCCACCACTACCATAAATAGAATAAAAGTAATAATGTTTTATTTTTACATTTTATTGAATTGACAATAATATTTTTTATATTGACATATTTTACATTGACAGTATTTTTATATTGGCAATATTTTTGATATTGACTTGTTTGTATATACAGGGTGATTGGTAGAGGGTTAGACAAACCGAATGGGTGTGGTCGGGGACCCATTTGGAGAACACAAGTTGGTCAAAAAAAATCCCTGACCTATTTTTTTTTAAGGTTTTCCCTGTTTTCTCCGAAATTTTACCTATTAACGACCATAACTTATGTAAAACCTGTTTTGGACCGGATTTTTTTTAATTTGAGTTTGGTCTCTGATACATCTTCAGGCTATACAAAGCAGAATTAGACACAAATCAGGGCTAAATAATTGATACAGAGCTCATAAAGTTAAAAAATGAAAGAAATTTTACCTCAAAGGTCAACATTAATCTTAAAGAAAACACTAGCATTTTTGAAGGTAATATACTTTAAAATACTTCTCTATTCATCACTTATTACAATGTTATGTTATGGTCGTTAATAGGTAAAATTTCGGTGAAAACAGGGAAAATCGCAAAAAAAAACTTAAAAAGAAATAGGAAGTCAGGGATTTTTTTTGGCCAACTTGTATTCTTCAAATGGGTCCCCTACCACACCCATTCGGTTTGTCTAACCCTCTACCAATCACCCGATTATATTGTTTTTTTTTTTTTAATTCATTGACATGTAATCAGTGTTCTAAATCTCTTATAACGATATATATACTCGTATATATATATATATATATATATATATATACAGCGAGGCGCTACTGCGCCGACATTAAATGAAAACACATATCCAGTTCCACGTTCTTATACATTCGGTATGCTTTAATTTCATTAATTGTTATTATTTACTGAATTATTCACAATTTTCAAAAATACCATTTAGAGCAACCTGTATCTAAAAAACTGCAGCGCAAATGTCATTAGCCGGAGACAGATCAAAACGTATTATCAATTAAAAAAGAAATACTATTAAATTAAGATAGTCCTGTATTTTAAGAGCGAACGGTGCACAGAACCTTGTAAAGACACGCGTGTGCGCGTTTCTTAAATGCAAACGATAAAGAAATACTTACTGAATGAGCTGAAAGCTCGCACAAACTTGACCGCGCTTCCTATTTTCTTTTCCTCATAAATAACTTTGCTAACAGACGGTGCGGTAAAGTTCTGATGATGAAGCTAGGAGATGGTGGTAGTACTCTGATTTTTATTCATGAACATTATTAATTTATAAAGATTTTTGATTCTTGTAAACAAACAATAAATAACAAACTCTGACAATGTCAGTACCTAATAGACTAGTTCTTACAAAGAGATGAGTTTACAAAAAGTTTACTTATAAAAACTTTTTTCAATTAAAACTTATTGTTACTTTGTGTTGATAAGATCGTGTTTTGTATGTGACTGTGTAACATAAGTAGTTATTTTGCCATTGATGATGTCAAATTCACAGCATTACACTATCATTTAAAATATTATTAAACCATGCATTATACTGCAAATGCACGAGTTGCTATAAAATAAGTTTAAAAAGGTTTTAACAAACTTATACAAACTGTTTTAAGCATTGATCTATTTGTATGAACCAATCTATTTACTGACTTTGGCAGTATCATTGTTGACGTTTGTCCGTCATGTTTTATTTACAAAAGTGTGTGCTTATAATATTTAAAGAGTTCCCTCGATTTCTCCTGGATTCCATCATCAGATCCAGACTTGATACCAATGGGACCACTTGGGAAGTACACCCTTTTAAACAAGAAAATAATTTCCGAATCGGTCCAGTGGTTTTCGAGTAATCGGTGAACATACATAAAAATAAAATAAAATAAGAAGATTCCGACGAATTGATAACCTCCTCCTGAAGTCGTTTAAAAATGAGAAAGTGTTAATAGTGATTGTAAATGCGATGTACATTATACCTAGTGCTCTGAGCGCACCGCAATGCGGCTTGCACTGTGCAGTTTCGTTTGAATCAATTGATACCTACGGTGTCAAAGAATCGCCGCGCCCTCTAGCGCACACAGCTGTAGTTGTATGAATGAGTCACAGGATGATTCTAATTCGGGTACTTGATTTATTATTTAGTTTGTTTGAAAATTGTTTTTTTTTAAATTTGCGATTTTTTTTTTTTTTACATTGCTTATATGATTACTGATCATTAACCCTACCCGTGTGTGAATTTAATGTCGATACAAAGTATCCATGTCGTATAACATTGGTGTTATCAATAAAATATATGTATTTAAAACAAAATCTGTAATCAAAGACCATATATGTCACTCCCTAAGGCCGCCACTGGTGTTAATTTACGTCATAAATAAAATAAAATAAACAATAACAGGTGGTAACTAGAAGCGAAAAGCAGAAGATCGGGCTAAACGACGTGCATTAGAAAAGGATGATGATGGTGATGATGATGATGTTGGTGATGGTGATGATGGTGGTGGTAATGGTGATGATGAAACTTTACCTCTTGCTGACCAGTGACGAATATGAGTAATCCACCTTCAGGCAACCGTGTGTGAATTTTGACTGCCTTCTTGTATGCCTCTTTTAGATAATCACCGTATGTGTGCTTATTAAAGTGAACGGTCACAGGAAACTGTCTCGAATCTATCTGGAAATATTTTACCAATAATATAAAAAGTGTCTTTTCTACGAGTATAATTTTAATGAGAGATAATGCTTGACCATGACCATTGCATCGCAAAACATCTACCATGAGATCACTGCAGCTTTGATCCTCAGTATAGACTTTCGATGGTGAGTCTCAATAGCTCTGTAATTTCGATAGTTACAATATACTGGCTGGCTAGTGTAATTAACTCAGTGTTAACCACGTTCGGACTGACGTGTGGGAAGATCCCAACAAAAAGCTTGAGCAATCGGTAAAAGAAAACATCGCGAGAAAACCATAATGGTAGGGAACTTTCTAGTACACGGCTGCCAAGTTACCACCCAAATTAAAATCTACCTCCATGTTTGTATGTTCCTGCAACCTCACTTGAGAACCAGTTCCCATCCCACGCTAGGTGTTTACCATCTCTGACCACACCGTCACTTAACATCATGTAAGCTATGATCAAACACCTAGCCTGTCAAAATTTAAATTAAAGGTTTGTAACTTGAGATTGGCTAAATCGATTTAGCTGTTTTTTATAATGTTTTTGTTACTTTGAATAAGTTTTATGTACATACGAAGGCAGAGTACTACTGCACCAGGTATGGAGTACCCAGCATTCAAATAGTATCTTATAAAACTAAATGATGATGTTTCTGATGGTTGTTTTGAAGGTTTTACCTTTATAACAGGTGGAGGTTCCTTAAAAAGCCTCGGATTTTCAGTAAAGTCTTCAACTCTGAGCGTGGCAGACATCACTATTAGTCTTAGAGGATTACCTCTCTTTCTTCTTAGTGGAACAATTCGAGACAGAAGACCAAGCAGAATGTCTGTGTAGACGGAACGTTCGTGAGCCTCGTCTATTATGACTACGGAGTATTTGCTGAGAAGGAAGTCTGTTTGAACCTCTTTGAGAAGAACACCTGTAAAATTAGAAAAGAGGTTTTAGTTGTGTTCCAAGCACAGTAAAATTATGTTGGTGCATTGTATTATTTTTCCGTAGCTTGTGTTTGAGTGTTTAGATATGAAAATAGTGGTGTTCATTATAAAGTGCTGAAATATATCCACGAGTGGGCAAATAACATATTGTGTTATTATCTATACTAATAATTTAAAGAGGAAAGATTTGATTGTTTGTTTGTTTGCATTGAATAGGCTTCAAAACTAATGAACAAATTTCAAAAATTCTTTAACAGCTGGGAAGCTACATTATCCCTGATTAACATAGGCTAATTTTTATCCCGATATTCCCACGGGATCTGGACTAACGCAGGTGAAACCGCGGGGCACAGCTAGTATGTTTTAACTCTGTAGATGCTTCTAGAAAATTCATTACTACTTTACTAGAGCATGGACGTGCCTAGGCTGTAACTTACTTCATGTGATTGTTACTATGACGGAATAATTTGATTTTATTTTAGACACTTGAAAATACAAACTACTAGACACAGGCAGAAAAAAATATTGTTATGCCAAAAAAAAAACGTTATTTTGAGAGAAAATATTAACTCCAGTGAATGGGTTTATTGTCGGCATGCATGTTACAGAAAGCATCTTCGTTTAACATCAAACGAGATGATGGTCAAAAACTGATTTATTAAATAAACCAGCGATGCTTAATTTTTTGAAAGTAGAAAAAAATCTTTGTTAATTACAGTTTCTTCTTTTTAAATAAAAAAAAGATATACAAGAACATGATTTATACGCATGTAAATTGAGATACAGTGCTTTTGCAGAACCCATAAGACTAAAATTGAACAGTTTATAACAAAATTGACTTAAATTGTGATCAATAATTCTATTAAAAAATATGATTTGAAAGAAAGCTTCTTTTTTTATTTATCATTCCCTGAACACTCCGTGAACACAAAAGATGGGTTAGGTTTATGTGGTTCAGATTATCTAGGCTCTACTATATTCCTATCGGATTGTACCTTGATCTTGATTCTGATTGCAAATTGATCTGCAGGGCAGCAAGTTTTACAATAATTATCAAGTATACCTACCATCAGTCATAAATTTGATCTTTGTCTCTTTGCCGACATTTCCTTCAAACCGCATCAGATATGAGACTTCTTTGCTGCTGAGTCCTAGTTCATATCCCACCCTAGCTGCCATTGCTACTGTGGCCACTCGACGCGGTTCCGTCACCGCTATCAATTTGTTCTCGGCGTACCCCGCTTCGTATAGAAACTGGGGTATTTGGGTGGTCTTACCACTGCCTGAAATTGATTGTATTATTATTCTTATGTGTTAGCCAGTTTGAAGTGTACACAGCAATCTCACTGAGCTTGTTCCTTGAATGTTGAAGAGGGTAAGTACTGAGAGGAACTGAGATAAATCCCCAAGTACATCCCTGTGCTCACAGTCATGCAGCAGAGATAGATCAATGAAGGGTTTTATTAAATACAATTCTACATAATTATGTACTTATATATTTTGGCTGTACCATAATTTTTAGAAGATTTTTCCTGTTACATATTAATTCATGTGTAATAAAGTTGTATGGAAATTAGATGGTCATTAACATGTTCAAATTATTTTTAGTGCTTACCTGTTTCACCACAAACAATAAGAAATTCATTTTCATTTACCAACTCCATTATTCTCTGTTCTTCTCCCAAAATGGGCAATTTTAACCTTGCTACTTGTATTTTAGGGTCTCTTTTAACTTCTACATTCACCATTGCATGTTCAAGTAATGGTTTTTTAGTTTCAACTTTAATAACTTCCTCTGTGTTTTTGGGTTGTGCATCTTCTTTTATAATTGTATCTTTAGATTTCTGTGCAGTTTCTATTTCTGGTGTTTTGACAGTTTCTGTTGAGGGTTTGTTAACTTTATTGTCTTGTGTTTCGTTGTCAGAGATGTCAAGTATGGCATTGTCATTTTCTACAATTTCTGGTCCATCTTCTGGTTCATCATCTGACTCCGAAGTTTCGTCTGATGATTGGTCCAAGCCGATTACATTAGGATCGTGTTTGGACTTTTTTATTTTGTCTGCTTTATCTAATTTCAGAAGACGCAAACGCTTTTTCGCTCCTGAAAGAAAAGACTACTTTGTCAGTCACCATTGACTGGGCCCATAACCTAACAGTTTGAACATAAATGAAGTAATAATTTAGTATTAAGAGATGAAAGTGTGCAAGTATAGTAAGGTTGATAATAGTGTATGATCATTTATTGTGATTATGTCATTCATAATGTCATGTTACTTATTATTAATATTTTTAACAATGTGGTTTGTTTTTTTTTCCAGTTGATTTATTTTACAACAATTTTGATGATTATTTAAATATTTGCAATACTTTTGATTGTTATTTTTGATGACATTGACTTTGTTTAGATAGTTCTTCCGACTTTGTTTAGATAGTTCTTCCGACTTTGTTTAGATGCTTTTGTTTCTACGGTGTATTTTTTTAATGATTATCATAATTGGCATAGTGGCATATAGTTTTTTTTTTGGCTGATAGACTAGGTGTTTGACCACAACTCACCTGATGTTAAGTGACGGTGTGGTCGAAGATGGTAAAGCACACCTAGCCTGGAATGGAACTGGCTCTCAATTGCGGCTGCCGGAACACATCCTTAGATGCTTGGCGGCAGATTTTCAACTTGAGGGTGGTAGCTAGCCAGCCGAGTACTAGAACGTACCCTACCACCACGCTATGGTTTCCTCAGGATGTTTTCCTTCACCGGCAGCTCAAGCTCATTGTTGGGGTTTGAACCAACGCCCTACGGCATGCGAACCGACCGCGCTACCACTGAGCTATCATCGCTACAAAATTGCTAGTCAATCACAATAAATGACAATAATTACTAATCAATTAAACCCGCATAATTAATTATAATATATAATTTAAGACTATTGTAATTGGTGTTTACTGTATTAGACTAAATAAATAAATATATTTTTAAATTTTACAACCAATGTACCTATATCACTCACAAAACGAATAAATGAGGTATGGCAATATATATACTTTTAACTACACTTTTGACACCTCCAAGGACTGCATTAAAAATAGAGTTGTAAAATAGGTAGTGAAAATGTAATGCATTGTGTCAAATGCAAAGGCAAGAACAAATATATCCTCAAGCTCTTTCCCCTATTGTTTACCCCAAAGAAAACAATTTGGCCACCAATCAATTTTATGAATAATAAAAAATGCTTCATCTCGCTAAAATGCCTAAAAGAACTTGCATAAAAATTGGAATGTGACTTATGATAGCTCAAACTCTGGATAAGTACAAGCACTCAGGGCAATTTTAATTTTGATTAACTGAATTTTGCTTTACTAATAAATTCTGAATTCTGCGAAACGCTGATAAACCGCGGGTGAATCCACACAATACATCTGGTATGCTACAAATAATACAGAATGAGAAAAAAGGATATTTCAATAGTGATATTATCAATTTACCTGCAATACTGCTAAATTTTCTGACCTCATTCTCAGCACTTTCTTTTCCAGCAGATACAGTTGGCGCTTCAAAGTTATACTCATTCAATTTGCGCAGGCCAATGGTTTGAAAGCTAGATATAGTTGTCATATGTTTCACCTCATCTGGTGTTGCTTGTACTTGGGAGAGGGACTCTAGAAGAGATGCTCTCTGAAATCATATGACGAGCCATTTATAAATAAATCAAAATCAATCAGAATCATCTCAAGTTTAAATCTATTAAGATTTGAGATTGATACAAATAATTTTTTGGGTAGATTTTGAACAGTCCCTGGAATTAGTATTAAAATCTGTTAAGGTGCACAAAGCTAAAAAGACTCATTATTACTAACAATAAAATTGCTACTATGAGCAAAACTGAAATAAACAGACGCCAAAACAAAATGACCTTAATGGTTGATATTCCAAACCACAATCTATACGTAGACCACATCTACGCTTCACATCAGGCGAGATGGTGGTTAAAATACAAGCCTATTTATTATAAAAAACCCTGCAACTGAGTAGTGCAAAAAAACTGGGAAACTGAATTGAAAGCCTGTTTGCATTCCAGATGTGTTTACCAAATTTGGCACACATCATCACCTAAAATCAGGTGAGCTGTAGTTAAACATCTAACCCGCCAAGAGAAAAAAACTTACATTTTCTTTCTTCTTTTTCTTATCTACAATTTTTTCTAATCTCTTTCTTTGGGCTTTTGATAAGAACCTAGTCTTCTCCTTTTTTTCCTTGACAACCTTAGTGTCCCTCTTCTTCGAAGGCAGCACCAGTAAGTTGCTTGCATCTGCATTTCCGTATTCACTTTTGTTGAAATCTACTTGTATCTGTAAACAAATATTTTGTGTAGGAATTTTTGGCATTGGGTACATCTTCGTATATTTTCGAGGCGAGAGAGTTAATTGTCCGAAAATAATCTTCAGCGGTGGCAGCCAGCACCATCGTGTCATTGTCCTATTTGATCGTTTTAGTATTTTACATTCATAAAAAACACAACCATTTACTTCAAATAACTAAGCATAAATAAAACGAAATAGACTACAGGGAGAGAGAGAGAGAAGGTAGTTAATAAAGTGTTAATAAATATTTTTGAAATCTTCACACAGTGCCTTCTATCCCCAAACTATAACAAGGCTTGTGGTACATATAGGAACTAAATAGTTATTATAATATTGTATTGTATTATTTAGATTATTTCATTCATTACAAGTACCTACTATGTGTATGACATGCTATTCTGCTTCACAGTTAAGTAGACAGATAGGCTATCCACTTACATTTCACACAAAAGTAGCAAGAATTTATGCCTTTTAATAAAATACCTCTGCTCAGAATTACACATGTCTCTTGTTAATAGGCAGCATTTAAAATGAAATAGTTTTACAGTTGTAGAACTCCTCTACGCACACTTACAGGGTATTGTACATATTTTAATTAAGCATTCAGGTTTTCATTTTATGCTGAATCTCTCGGTAATATTATGTTCACTTTAAGTATTTTGTATATTTCTTCACGCTGTGACGGCTCAATGGATTTGAGCGAAAATTTGAACGCAGCATATATCTTAGAATAGCACGTAAGCTACTTTTTGCCAAAAAAGTGAGGTTCCCGTAGAATAGTGGCTACAGCGCGGTTTGCTAATAGTTGTCCATAAAATATGCATGAAACTTACCTCGTCAGTATGTGAATTATCGATATTAGTTTTCACCACTTGGCGCGCTTTCGCGTTGTATCGGTTTTTCCCCATTTTTATGCCATTTACAATAACTTTCTATTAATTAAATTATGTTTTGAACACAATAATTCTGGTAGAATGGAAGAAACGTGCTTTTGTTATGACATATTGACAATTAATTGTCAAAACTTTGACAAGACAACTAGACAATTTAAACTAGTTTTGACGGGAACATAGAAAAATTTAAAAATCATGTCGCCGCAATTTATTATTTTTCAAGCCCAATGAAGCTTTCAACAAAGTTACCACTTATAGGCATACACATTAATAGGGCTTTTCTAGATTTCTCTGTAACTTACTTTGTGTGACTTAGACATATTTCACTTGATTTACATCAAATATTTAAAAAATATCAAAATTCGCAACTTTGGCGAAATACACACTAGGAGGTTGTGATGCCAAAATCAAGATAAAAAAGTTTAAAACCAAAACAAAACAAAGCATGGGATTTTAAAGATTTGCTAAAATTTGTGTAAAATATAGAAAGTAATTAAAATATGAGTAATCAAGTTTTGCAAGAGCTTTCAAAGTTCAACATTGTTGTCACTAAATATGAAGAAGCAACAATAATATGGCACGAATCTTATTTGTCTGTGTTGACTGAAAAAGGCGTTCATATCTTCGAGTTTTCACACAATTTACAATGTTTGGACAAGAAAATTGATTGCCTTCAATCATTAATTACACACCCCAAGTCCAGTCCTGCCGTGTGCCTTTTTACTAATGAAATTATAAACAGAAACCTACGGAATGTTGATCAGACAGAAATGATCATAGACCACGCGCTGTGGCCTCATAACATACAGCTTTTACAAGAAATGTCTGCTGTGATAGATTTTAAATGGTCGCCTAAGGCTGCAGTTAATAATCGTGAATCTGCTTTAGCTCTGTTAACGAACGTTGGCGTTGTAGAGATCTACACGCAGCACCTTTTCAATTGGCACTGCTCTCTTCAGATTTCAATGATGTTAAGCGAAGAATACAACATCAGTTCATTCAGGCCTAAAAGTTTCGATCAAGCGAAGGAAATAACCTACATGATAGCAACCTCGGCAATATGCTGGTCTCCAAATCAAAATCAAGATGGATCTTGCTACTTTGTAACTGCTCAAAAAAATGGTAACATCGTAATTTGGCTTATAGAATGCAATGGTTCTGCTAAAACAGTAGGAACATTACAAAATGAATCCTGTGAAATGCAATCCATGATATGGATACCTATAAGTATTGGAAAATTCATACTAGTTTGCTGCAACATACTGGGACAAATTATAGTTTTTGACTGTCATATCCAAGAAAATGTTATCGAGCTATTGCAGACCTATACAATATGGTCTCACAAAGACAAAATGATCAGCAAATTCCTGGAATACATTGAAATAAATAAAGATATTGTTATTGTTTGTAACAAACACAGATACCTACTGGTCCTTATGGTTGATAGGGCTTGTAACAAGCTGGGTCAATATATAAACAACATAAATGATTATAGAATAACATGCATATGCAAAGCTGATGATGATATATCTGTGACAACAATTAATGGGAATATTTATAAACTTAAAATGGTCATGGAAGGTAAAGAACTAAATATGAACTTAGAACTGATTCAATACCAAGGTTTGACTCCCACACATGAGTTGTATGGCATTGCATTTTCTCCAAATAAGATACTGTGTGCAATTTGTGCAGCAGACAAAAAAATCAACTGTAGAAAGGATAGTTTAAAAATTGAAACTCTCATAATGAGTTCTAAAGATAGTCTTGATTCATTAACAGATTTACTTCAAAACAATCCGAGAAAACAATTGACTAGTTACTGGGATGTAATTGAAACTTTGAGGTACAAATTCCTAAAAACAAAACACATACCAGCAATAGATTTTGATCATTTGTATGAAATAGCAGTGTCTGATATCTATATGCTTAAAGTTTTCTATGTTTTGTGCGTTTTATGTCAGAATTTAAAGAAGACATTCAAAGTAGGCCCTGGCTTTCTTCTTCCTGAAAACTGTCCGGATACCATAAAAGAAGAGATATTAGTTGCACATGCTGATAAGATTCTAAACAAATACAGCAAGAAATTCAGAGAGCAAGGGAAACTGAATCAATTTGACATAGAATGTTACGTAGGAGCGAAGAGATTCTTAGAATACTATTTTAGTAAAAATAAAAAGAACTTGAATGAAGTGATGGATTCCACAATATTGAGTATTTTTGAAGGAAATTCTTCTTTCATATGCCAGTGTTGTGATGAAGAAGTAACAGGTTTTAAGTGTAAAAATGATCACTTGAACATGTTTTGTGCATTGACATTTACACCAATACATAGTGACAATTACTTGATCTGTAAATGGTGTAATCTTACAGCTAGATTTGAATTATTACATGAAAAGCCATTATGTTTATTCTGTGACATTCCTTTGTCATCTATTGAACATTTTGTCGATCTGGAAGTTTCGTGATATGTTAAAATTATTAAGTTAGGTGAAAATGCTGTTTGCTGTTTTATTGAAATCTATATCTGAATGACTTCCATCGTGTTTCGACAAATAACAAATTCAATAGCAATTCTATTTAGGCAATTTGAAAAGTTCTCTATGTATAGAGAAACTATTTTCACACTGCTGGTGCAATTTGATTGTACCATTTGTAATGCATATAAATTTTTAAGCAGTTCTATTGTTTACCAATTTAATCTCCTTCTATACTTATTTATTAATTTTACCTTTGAGATTATAAATTATGTACATGTAAAAAGATTGAACACACTCATAGGTAAAATTAAAAAATAGCTATATGGAACAATTTTGAAGGCTTTAGTTGACAGCTATAAACTTACTAAAAATGTTTCTGACTTTTTCATTACAGTCCATTAAACGAAGACTACAACATTTTTAATAATTTTGATTCTATTGAGCCTTCAAAATAGGTCTTACTATTCATTCATTTTATACTTAAATGTATAACTTTATGTTTACTACTTTAAATTAACATTACAATAGAAAAAAAATAATAATATCTGTGTTTTATTTAAAATTAAGGGATCTATTTATAAATATTTTGTAGCGATGATAGCCTAATGGTTAGCGCGGACGGTTCACACGCCGAAGGGCGTGGGTTCAACCCCCAATAACGAGCTTGAGCTGCCGGTGATGAAACTATAGTGTGGTGGTAGGGTACTTTCTAGTACTCGACTGGCTAGCTACCAACCTCGAGTTGAAAATCTGTCGCTAAGCACCTATCGGTGTGTTCCGACAGTCTCATTTGAGTGCCTTTAAACTAAAAAATAAAAAGAAATTATTTTAAGAATATATAATTTAGTTTCACAAAGCTACATTTAAATACTTAGTACCTGGATGACCGAGCTTTGCTCGGCTGAAAACATGGATAAAACGACCTTTTTTACAAATGAAACCTAGCTAGATAGATTTATCGCCCCCGAAACTCCCTGCATACTAAATTCCATGAAAATCGTTGGAGCCGTTTCCGAGAGTCAGATTATATATATATATATATATAAACATATATACAAGAAAAAATTACTCGTTTAAAGGTATTAAATTAGATAGATTTGCCCCAACAGACTGTCCTGTCCAAAGGGTGACAAAAATATCAGGAAAATTTAATTCAGAAATTCGTCATTATTATAAAATTAAAAATCAATCACAATTATAAAACACTGACAGAATCAAACACAAAGGTCAAATACCTCCGTACAGACAGTCACAGCCATAGAATAATAGTTCCTACTCAAGGGAGGGTCTAGCGAAGCCGCATGCAGGGCCATTCCAGCCTGCCGGGGATTATTGCCAGGATTGTGTTGGAGCTGGTGTGCCTTAATAAGTACTTACATATGTATTTAAAAGGGTCCTTTAACGTACAAGTTGTCTCCGTTACCCGCACGGTGATGGTAAGCAGTATAGTTTTACTGATACCTTATGATTACTTATTTATTACAAAAAACTATGTACTAAGTATTATAATTATTGGCAGCCCTGTCGGCTCATTGGTAGTATATCTGCTTGTAGCGTCGGTTCGATTCCCACCCAAGAGAAACATTTTGTCTTATAAACAAATTTTTATTCTGTGTCTGACTTTTCTGTATGTATTATAAGTATGAATTTACAAAAAAAAAAGGATTTTATCAGATATCTTATTCCCATAGTACAAGCTTTTCTTAATTTAAGGCCAGACAGCGCTGTGACCAACAATATTTAAAAAAAAATGTTTTACGAACAGATAAAAAAATTGCTAAATGTTCTTAAGTGTTATATGTTTAATTTATATAGATATACCTAAACCAAATATAAACTGATAAAATCTTATGTGATGACAAGTGTACCACATAGATAAAGTACCTGCGCCTCTATTTGAAGATGTCGAAATTATGTCATTGCAAAATACACTGATAAAAACAAAATTACAAGTATTGCATCAATAAAGGCGCGGCAGAAATAAGTAGTACAAAGTTATAGATCATATAGATAGAGAGTATGGAAAAGGAAATTTCTAGATTATTTATAACTGACGTGTTACGTTTGGTATAGGTACCTAATGCTCGTAGGCACATATCTAAGTAGATAGAGTAATCTGTATCTATGTACAGACAGCGTCAAATACATTTTGACGTTCTGGGTAGTCGAAAGGATCGAATGGTCTCATGGAATTAGGCTCAGATCAAACACTACGAATTAGGCAATATGTCCCTTATCAAAATTGACATATGTAATAAAGTATTTTAATTCTTGGACTTTGTCAGAATTAAACGGTAATTAGGTATTGTTTTGTTTTAAAGTTATTATGAGTATTTTGTCCCATAATGGTCCCACAGACCCGCTGCTGGGCAAAGGTCTCCCAATTTCTTTCCAACTATTGCGCTCAATCGAGAAATCTCAGTTTTCCCGGAACGCCCAAATCATTGTGCCAATAATTTATTGATAAAAAGCAATTGTATCTATTCGTATACTAAATAGGTTTACCGTAATATGTATCTATCAAAACAATGTTTTAAAATATTATGTACCGCACGTAGGTACTTGAAATGATATGTGTGGTAAGAGCAATCTACTTACGCAAGCGCGACATGATTGTACTACACCGATTATAAATCAATTTCCGATTCTTAAAAGTACCTACACCAAACTGAATACTGACTTATTTTCGATGCTGACTGTAGGTACCTCTATATACGAAACATTAAATTTACTTTTTATGAAATGATATTTAGCGACGTTTAGCAATTTTTGATAGGCGCAAAACTTATGGGTTAATATACTATTGTGACGTGTTTTAAGCTTTCACTGTAAATTCCTACCTTGTACTTTAATAAATTATCATCAATTTCATTAGACCTACTTATTACCTGCTATAGATAGTTACGTATCTACTGTATGGCGCCTTACAGTAATTTATAACTTAGTAGATACATATATATATACAATTTACACTAAGGCACCTTACAATTATAATTGGCACCTTATAATATCTGCGACTAAGACAAATTTTGGATCATTGCGCTTGCCATGTTAATTTTTTTTTTTATTCAAAATAGGTTCGCTTTTGACCACATCCTGCCTGATGTTCAGCAGTAGTGCGATCTAAGATGGAGCACGCTTATCTAGAAGAAACCTATTTACTCTAGATTTGAAGACACCCTGCATATTGTACCTAACAGGGAACGCGGTAGAGAGTTGCAAAACCTCGCTATGTGAATAAAAGACGTGGAATCAAAACGCTTTGTGCGTAGGTAGCGATTCGTAGCAATGTTAGCTCAGTGGTTAGCGCGGTCGGTTCACATGCCGAAGGGCGTGGGTTCAAACCTCAACAATGAGCTTGAGCTGCCGGTGAAGGAAAACATCGTGAGGAAACCATAGCGTGGTGGTAGGGTACTTTCTAGTACTCGGCTGGCTAGCTACCACCCTCAAGTTGAAAATCTGCCGCCAAGCATCTAACGGTGTGTTCCGGCAGCCTCACTTGAGAGCCAGTTCCATTCCAGGCTAGGTGTGCTTTACCATCTTCGACCACACCGTCACTTAATATCAGGTGAGTTGTGGTCAAACACCAAGTCTGTAAGCCATAAAAAAGAGGTAGGTACTTGGGGAATATCCACCATGTACGGATGACGTTTTGGCGTAGAATAGACCATCGGTGATTCTACCACAGAGTTCTTGTTTTCTTTATGCGAGATTTCTCACGTGATACTTCGAATATAGTTTTGACTATAACCAGGCCTTATTATAGTATACTTTATTAGGTTATTGTGATTATCCCGATTTCAAAACAATTATGGCAACGAATTCTATGTACGGAACTTCAGAACATGTAAATGTGGGTTTGTCTACGTGATTGTTCTGTAGATGATTAAGTTATTGGTAGACGTATCGTGTCATTTTATAAAATTTTTAGTTTACGCCATGCTAGTGAAGAGAAGTTTGTTTATAAAAGGTGTAACCATTTGTGAGCTACATACTTCTTTTATTTTCTATACTTTTCTTTCTATTTTAGTGCACAATAAAGAGTTTCCATTTATATATCTAACAATACATTAAAAATTAAATTTAAAAATGTAAAAAGTCAAGTTAAGTGTCACAGTAATTAAAAAAAGACGGCATATAATCAAATATTCAGTCAAAACTCAAAACCAATAAAAAGTAAAAATTCAGTAATGTAAATTACAAATTTGAATTCGTTGTTGTTACGTGGTCAGGGATAAAACTATATCTACTTATGTATTTAACAATACAATAATTTTAATTTCAGCTGAGTCAATATTGCGGATAGCCCGCTTGAAACTATCTAAGAGTTACCTAGATATAAGAATTAACGTGATTTTTTTTTGTATGTACACATAGTAGTCATATGCGATTTAATAGGTGTTTAATCTTCATCACTACATAGTATAAAACAAAGTCGCTTTCTCTGTCCCTATATCCCTATGTAT
This sequence comes from Biston stratarius, assembly GCA_950106695.1. Taxonomy (NCBI): domain Eukaryota; kingdom Metazoa; phylum Arthropoda; class Insecta; order Lepidoptera; family Geometridae; genus Biston; species Biston stratarius. The sequence continues at coordinate 4,214,647 of OX467106.1, read as the reverse complement.
GCTTAAATCTTTAAAACTACGCAACGGATTTTGATGCGGTTTTTTTTATAGATAGAGTGATTGAAGAGGAAGGTTTATATGTATAATAACATACATTAAATAGTGGAGAAATACTGTTATTTTTGAGGTTTATACCCGTGCAAAGCCGGAGCGGGCCGCTAGTCTTAACATAAATAACTCCATCACCAAAAAAAATAATCTATATAAGGGTCTTCTTAGATACAGGCTGTTTCGGAAAAGTATTATAGTAGACATTTTCTTGATGGTAAATGAGGTATTTCTACGAAACAGGTGATGAAATTTAGAATATTGAAAAGTTGAATGTTGCAAATTCTAAATCAGCACCCTTTGAAACAGCATAGATAGGCAATACATAGAATGAATCTAGTTAAATACTACAAGGTAATTAAAAAAGAAAACTGAATAGTGTAAAATAGAAAACGTTTATTAGTCTTTAATTAATTATTAATAAATAAATATTTAAACTACCAGTCTTGATTCTAGGCTTTGTACCACCTCTTTGCTACTCCATCAAACTGCGACCCGGTGATAGTCTGTGAAAGTAAAAATAAAATGGTAACTGAAACACGAATATTGAAAAAAAAAATGCATTAACGACGTTCTCGATATTGGCACACAGTTTTGGCGGGAATGCGGAAAAATCATGTGTAATCATTGTATTTATTTTCAATAAAAGTTTTTATGCATAAAATGGTAGTGTTTCATTCATAAAGTGCCGAATTAGAAGCACGAATTTAGGAAAGTGATATAATGTGGTGAAACACGCCTTTTTGTGTTACTTCCAAAACTTCACCGAAGCTTGTATTAAAGTCGCCATTACTTTACTAAGGCATATCTGGGCGTTGTCTTAGCTTAAAATTATTTAAGTAGTTTTTTCATAATAATATATGTATTTTTCATGAAATCTTGACATTGGCAAATACACAAGCTGCATGCAACGCCAAAAATAAAGAAAAAGAAAACATTAGCCCAAAGCTCTATCTAGCCCCAAGTTCAATGAGGCTTAGATATACTAGGAAATGAAGTTCCTGAGTAAAATCAATTAACAGTGAGCCTATTTTATTTAAGTTGCCCATCAGATGCAAATATTGGCAATTATAAAACTTTCCAATAAAAATATGGAAATTAACGTTAGCTAACTTTGCTTTGATTCTTTTTAGCACTTATAATTGTTTTTTTTTTTTTTCTTTGTTTTTGGCATCGCACTTTGTGCACTCTGCCAGCATCATTTTTTTTTTGTTGTGATTGTATTGTGCTCGAGCAGGTTCTATATAAAGATTACAAAAAGTACAGAATTTTGAATTTAATATTCTTTCAAGTATTTAATCATTTTCTACACAACTTTCTATCAAAGACTGACAATTTCTAAATATATTTTCGTTAACTTTGCCTTTAGATATCATTATTGAAAATATGTAGATCAGCGCCCTTGGCGCGAACGGAAACTGAATTTAACATGAAATGCTGTCATTTTTATACATTTTTAACCGACTTCAAAAAGGAGGAGGTTCTCGATTTGATTGTTATTTTTTTGAGTATTAAAAATTCGATGAAAGTTTTGTCGCAAATTGTTATGCTAGATAGAATTATTTTTTTTCTAATGTTTCCGTCAGGTCTGCTTCAAGCGTCCATTTAAAGGTATATCTATTAAGCCAAATAAAGCTAATTACCACTAGAAGTTCGTCGCCGTTGTATTCCCTCTTGAAGGTGGCACTACCCTTGTCAGATGACACCACCTGCGTGACTACATCGCCGTCTACCGTGTAAGTGGTCTTAATCTGGAATTTAATTGATGCAGTTACATTATACGCTCAAAAATACACACACAATCACAAAAATCGATATTTTTATTAACCGACTTCAAAAAATGAAGGGGGTTCTCAATTCGTCGGAATCTATTTTTAAATATGTTCCCCGATTACTCGAAGACGCCTGAACCGATTCGAGAAATATTTTTTTACTTAAAACTTCCCATTGGCACCAAATCAGAATCTGATGATGGGATCCCAAAAAAATCGAGGGAAACTCTCAAATTGTATAGGTAAAGTTTAGGGCTTATAATGTGTTTTATATATATTTTCTAAAACTAGACAAGTACTTGCGCCTGGTACTCATCATATCGTGTTGCTGAGCTGATGATGGAAAATTGAAGTATCTAAGCTACCTACTACTACGGACTATAAGGTATTAACGGAATGAAACGCGCGTATACTCTGCTATGGTTTGTTTAATACTGGCGGCACGCGGCTCGCGCGCCGTCATATACTCCAAAAATATAACCCCTTACCTATTAGGAGTTAGTGGATTATTTCATTAAATATTATTGGCTCGCATAGACCGCTTATGTTCCTTTGAGTTATTCACATTATTAAAGTTCACATATATAGAGACATCTCACTCATCTCTCTCAGTTCACATATTATTATCACATCATCATCAGCCATAGGACGCCCACTGCTGGACATAGGCCTCCTCCTGGGGGGGTTTTGCCAATACTCGCCACGCTTGGCAGCCGGGTTGACGAGCGCAGTTAGGTGTGATCGTTCAAGGAAGACGCTGCTGCTCATCTTCCGGATTACATCCCTTGGCCGACTCTTACGGCAACCACGGGCAGAGATTACTATTCTTACGCCGGCACCACCACGAAATATTTACTTATACATATGACCAATTTTGAAGGTTTCAGTTGACAAATCTCAACTTAAAAAAAAATGTTGTCCTTTTCTAATTAGCAGCAGCAGACAACATTTTTAGTAAGTTTCGAATTGTCAAGTTCAGCCTTCAAACTAACATTAATTTTAATAGATTACTCCAACCATCCAACCCATGGTTACCCAGAAATTCTATTTCATAGTAATTTTTTTTTTACATACCGGGATTTTGTCCTGAATCTTGTCATCGAATTCCACTCCAGATTTAAAGCTGGTCTGCTTGGAGCCTTCAGGTGTGGTTGAGGTATATGTGTAGGTGTCACCATTCAATTCCAATTTGGATGAGGGCTTGAACTCCAAGAACTTTGCGATCTGTTCCTCGGGAAGACCTGGAATATAACACAAGAAAGTTAATAAATATACAGTGTGACCATCTTAATAAGCAATTATTTTTGTATTTACATCAGGATACGGTAAAACAGATTAACAACGCTTTATGCTTAAAGGTAAATAAGGTATAAAGATATAACAATTTTTGAAAAAAAAAAAAAAAAACAACAAGTTTTCGATACCATAAAGTATGAAAAATGCATGAATGGTCGTAATCGGCAAATAAAGCGATCTCATTTAAAAAAAAAATGCAAATTGTCTTATGCTAGACCCTCATTAGGTGTTTTTTGATGATTATTTTTCCGACCCAAATGTCGGCCAATAGAATTGCACCATTCGACGTCACGTGGTACAACCTACATGGTATTATACTGATAATTTTTTGATTATTTTCTCTGGTAGTTGCTATATATAAAATTATGAAATTCTTATTTGTTAACTGTTCATTTCATCTCATGGTGCAATTCTATTGGCCGACATTTGGGACGGAAAAATAATCCCCCGAATACCACACGAGCTTCAAAATTATCTGGCATTTCCCTCAAGGTTCCCTGCAAACAAATAAAGTCGTCAAGTTTTTCAGGAAAAATCACTCGCGCTTCGCGCTCGTGATTTTTTAACCTGAAAAACTTGACTCCTTCATTTGTTTGCAACGAACCTATCGGGAAATACCCGATAATTTTGAAGCTCTTGTGGTATTATAAGTGACAATTTACTATCACTTTTATGTACATTTTTTTTTAATCAACTTTAATTTTGACTTAGAAATTATACTTATTTTGCGCGCGCGGCCTCGTCTTGCTTCGCACAAAATGTGTCAAAGCCACGTCAGTTTCCATAATAAGATGAGAAAGGTGACAAAAAAACCATAAAGCATTTTCATCCAGAGCATTGTTTTTGTCCTAAAAGATTTTTTCAAATGCTTATTTCTGATTTATCAGTCAAACATATGTGGCTCACTAAGGCGAAACACTCGGTCAAGTGCGAGTCGGACTCGCGCTTGAAGGGTTCCGTACCATTATCAAAACGGCAAAAAAATCACATTTGTTGTATGGGAGCCCCCTTAAATATTTATTTTATTCTATTTTTATATTTGTTGTTATAGCGCTAATAGAAATACATCACCTGTGAAAAGATCAACTGTCTAACTATCACGGTTCATGAGATAACAGCCTGGTGACAGACGGACAGACAGACGGACGGACAGCGGAGTCTTAGTTAAAGGTCCCGTTTTACCCTTTGGGTATGGAACCCTAAAACTTATATCGTCGCATTATCCTTATGCCCATTGTAATATTTTCCAAATCTATTTTTCGATGTTTATGTATTAAACAAGCGCCGTGTAATAAATCGTTTCGATTAAACTTGATCATGACTTACTTTATGTAACTTTGACTATGACTCACTTGATACTTGATAACGTAATTTGAAAATATCGTAGTACCGAATGCTAGTCTGATGCCAAATATAAAGGAAAAAAAAACTTCAGTTGTACTTACCAGCAGCTTTCAGGAAACCGTCAAAGTTTTCCTGCTTCTCGAATTTGTATTCCTTTCCCAAGTAGGCCATTCTTTAAACTTTTAGTGCACCGTGTCACAAACTTCTATAGTAGATTAATAAATCACTACATTTTACTTTTTCCGGCACTTATATATAAACTACATATCTAATCTAGCAGTTTTGATAAAACGTTTGACTAACTTTTGATAGAATAAATATCTAAAAATTTAAAGTTTAGTGGAAACTAATGAATCATTGTTACTTGTGATATTTTTGTTGATTCATCGTTTATTTTTATATTATGTGTAGTGTACTAGTCACAGCAATCTAAAAAAGAGACCGTCTACCAATCTGGTGATCTTGAGATGATGTAGATGATAGCTCAGTGGTTAGCGTGGTCGGTTCGCATGCCGAAGGGCGTGGGTTTAAATCCCAACAATGAGATTGAGCTGCCGGTGAAGGAAAACATCGTGAGGAAACCATAGCGTGGTGGTAGGGTACTTTCTAGTACTCGGCTGGCTAACTACCACCCTCAAGTTGAAAATCTGCCGCCAAGCATCTAACAGTGTGTTCCGGAAGCCTAATGTGACAGCCAGTTCCATTCCAGGCTAGGCGTGCTTTACCATCTTCGACCACATCGTCACTTAACATCAGGTGAGTTGTGGTCAAACAACTAGACTCAAATTCATAAAAAAAAAAAAACCTATAGCATTCACTTCTGACTTTATTGCCAAGTTAAGTGTTGATCGCTACTCCTTTCAAACGATTTAAAGAAAAATCGGAACCTAGACGGAAATTCTAACAGAATGATAAATCGATACGTGAATACAATACAACACGTCGAATAATACGTCGATACAATAGGATTGTTTGATTTTTTACTATTATACCCGCCCGGTTTCCAATACCATGTTAAATTATTATTAATATTTTATATGTGGCGCCATTTATCGATAATATTGCAGATAAGTTTTCTGGGGTTTTTCAAGTATTATTAACAGATAATTTTTATTGTTCTCGAACAAAGTTTGGGTACCGCTAAAATAGTCATAGACATGCGTTATCTCTTACCATCAGGAGAGTGTTTTGTTTGTCTCTTTTTTATATAAACTCTCTTTGAATTAAAAACAAAACACTTTTTGCATTATCGACAACGTCCCGCGCTAGATGCCTACGTCATAGTAGCTTTATGGATGCAAAGTCTCAGCCCGATCGGTTTAAAATTGACAAAGTTTCATACAAACTTTCATCCCCTATTTTATCCCCTTGGGGGTAGAATTAATCAAAATCCTTTCTAAGCAGATGCCTACGTTATAACACCTACCTGCATGCCAAATTTCAGCCCGATCCGTCCAGTGGTTTGGGCTGTGCGTTGATAGATCACTATGTCAGTCAGTCAGTCAGTCACCTTTGAGTTATATATATTTAGACATATTGGAGTCAGCTTTGCTTTTTATAAAGTAGCCCACTGTTGGGCGTGGGTCTCCTCTCATAGTGAGAAGGGTAAGGCCATAGTCCACCACGCTGGCCAAGTGCGAGTTGGCAGACTTCACACATCTTCGAGAACTTTTTTTTAAGAACTCTCAGACTTGTAGATTTCCTAAATAACCTAGAAAAGTCAGAGGGGATTCGAACCCAGGACCTTCAGATTGATACATATTATACTTGTAGGTTCTTTTAGGTTTTTTTTTTGTAGCGATAATAGCTCAGTGGTTATCGCGGTCGGTTTGCATGCCGAAGGGTGTGGGCGAGGGCGTGGGCCCAACAATGAACTTGAGCTGCCGGTGAAGGAAAACATCGTGAGGAAACCATAGCGTGGTGGTATGGTACTTTCTAAAACTCGGCTGGCTAGCTACCACCTTCAAGTTGAAACACAGTTGAGTTGAGCCAGTTCCATTCCACTTAACAGTCGTTTCAATTACAACAGTGTAACTGAAATTTGAACACTTAAAATAAACTTCCGCAAAGTAACGCCTGAATCAATCAATTAGCCACCACTCTCAAGTTGAAAATGTGCCGCAAAGCACCTTACGATGTGTTCCGGCATACTCACATAAGAACCAGTCCCATTTCAGGCTAGGTGTGCTATCATCTTCGATCATACCGTCACTTAACTCACTGTGAACTGTTAATCAACCATGAAGTTTTTTTTTTTTTTTTTAATCTTTATTTTTGTTAGAGGGTTTAGTCAGACATGACTATGTCACCCTCATAGGTCTGTTACAAATTATATACAATTTTCTTATATTCTACGCTTAATATAAATATTGGTGATGCGGAACAGTATCCTGGCCTCTTCCGATGAGGGATTAGCCAGTAAACTGTTGCACCACCCTACATCCCTCAAGTTGAGGTCGGTTTTTAAAAAGAAATCCGATCTCTCAGCTTCGGTTCGAACACACTCGGCTACAACATGATATGCGTCTTCGACCACCCCGCACTCCGTGCAGTTTGGCGTGTCGGACTTACCCATCAGGTGTAGGAATAACCATGAAGATAAAACAGATCTTTAAAGTACCCCTGAATAATTGCCAATTGATCAGACAGGCATACGTCAGTGACAATTCCTATCGATTGTTCCATCAAAAACTCCGGAAAATAGTACATATTTTATTGCGATTTCTGAACTGCTATACAGTGAAATATTCCGCCCGAGTGGGTATTCCCCGATAGTTAAATATGGGTGCTTTCAAGTTGCGCGTAAATTGGTTACTTCTGCACTCAGCCGAGAATTTGACCGCTAAATCAAACACAAACCAATATAGTAGAAAAAAAATGTATATATCTATATTCAATCCTATTTTGAGTAGCTTAATCTAATCATAGTTAGAAAGATATATTTTTTTTATTGTATGTTATCGTAAGATAAAAAATAACAATACAATTTATAATTAAATATTTCAATAATGCTTATTGTTTCGTAGCCAATATTTTATAAGTATATTAAACAAAGAGATTAAAATAAATACGATATGTGTACCTGTCTAACAGTTCAAATATCTATGTTTATCTATAGTGCAGGTCAAGCTATAAGTAGGTAACTTAAACAAATTTATATAAAATTATTATAATTATATACAACATCATCAGCCATAGGCTGTCCACTGCTGGACATAGGCCTCCTCCTGGGGAGGTTTTGCCAATACTCGCTCGCTTGGCAAGCGGGTTGGCAAGCGCAGTTAGGTGTGATTGTTCAAGGAAGTCGCTGCTGCCCATCTTCCGGATTACATCCCTTAGCCGACTCTTACGGCAACCACGGGTAGAGAGGGTGGGGTACAATCCTTACGCCGGCACCACCACGGCAAATCTTAGCAATGTAATATAATCAATTGAAATCAAAATAAAAATGTTTTTGCTCTTAATTTTTATAATAAATATAATTTAATATTAATATTTAATTTTATGCCTTATAAAATCTCTTGGCGACTCCATCGAACTCAGTTGCGGTGAGTGTCTGTAAAGGAAATAATATATATAAAACACTATAATAATATATACACTATTTCTCTATTTTCAAAAGAACTGCCAAAACAAGTTCTTAGCTGGAAAAAGTATTCAAAGCAGCATTGCCAGGATCATACCAAATTTGGTTAGGCAACCAACACCTCTCCATTACGTCAAGGGGTTTAGTCACACTAATGCATCAAGGTAATTTGTGCAATTCGTGTAAGACAATAAATATTGAAGGGCCAAGGAGCCTTCATTAAATTCTACGCAACATTCTATCTGTTCTTGTATCTAATCTGTGATTTAAGTATGTAATCTATAAGTGTATTAGCTGCGCCCCGCGGTGTTGTTCACTACATTTTTAGGGATAAAATAGCCTATGTGTTAATCCAGGATGTCAGCTACCTCCATACCAAATTTCATCGAAATTGGTATTGGTTTGATTTGTTTGATCGTGAAGAAGTAACAAACATACAAACACACTCGCTTTCGGCTTTATAATATTAGTGTGGCGGAAAAAATATTGATGTCGTATGAAACTTACCACAACAAGCTCGTCTCCGTTGAATTCTCTCTTGAAGGTGGCTGTGCCCTTATCAGTGGTCACCACTTGATTGATAACATTACCATCTACTGTGTACTTTGTCTTCACCTGCAATTTATAAAAAAATTACCTATAATTGATTTGTAAGGGACAAGACAATCTTTTACAAGAAAAGATTACATTTTCGAAATATTTTCAATGCACAGAATTTGTCTTCCACCAGTTTTATTATAAGTATTTTTTTTTTTATGGTTGACAGGCTAGTTGTTTGACAACAGCTCTCCAGTGACGGTGTGGTCGAAGATGGTAAATACACCTAGCCTGGAATGAACCTGGCTCTCAAGTGTATAAATTAGTTTTCACTAATATTGTCATTAGGTGGTAAAATTAAGTAAAACATTGTGAACCCAAGGGTTCACAATTGTGAACCCAGGGGTTCACGATTGTAAACCCAAGGGTTTACGATTAAGAACCCAAGGGTTCACGATTGTGAACCCTGTCGGACACTACTAGTTAATAAGGTAAAATAGGAATTAAAAAAAAAAGATAAAAAGTTTATTCTAAATTTAAATATTCCGAATTTTGGGCATTCTTCTTTACTAGTATTCTACTTCGGTTTTGTTTTTAACCGACTTTAAAAAGGGAGGAGCTTCTATGTTCAGCTGTATGTATTTTTTTACTGGCATTGCGCTTTGTGAATTTTGCAAGTTCAAGTGTGTCGATATTTTAAGTACATATGTATGTACCTATATTATAAAATTCAAGTTAAAAAAGTCTAAGTCACAAGTCTAAGTCATGACGATTCGTTTTGTTCTTCTCATTAATTTTACATAAAAGAAACCCCATGCCGAAAACGCGAAAGTTAAGTAGTTTTTTTTTATAGCTGACAGTCTATGTGTTTGACCACAACTCACCTGATGCTACGTGACGGTGTTGTCGAAGATGGTAAAGCACACCTAGCCTGGAATGGAACTGGCTCTCAAGTGAGGCTGCCGGAACACACCGTTAGATGCTTGGCGGCAGATTTTCAACTTGAGGGTGGTAGCTAGCCAGCCGAGAAGAAAGTACTCTACCACCAAGCTATGGTTTCCTCCAGATGTTTTCCTTCACCGACAACTCAAGCTCATTTTTGAGGTTTGAACCCACGCCCCTCGGCATGCGAACCGACCACGCTAACCACTGAGCTATCATGGCTATAGCTATTAGTAGGTATGGCAAGTTATGTAGGTAACTGTTTATCAGCTATATCAGTCCCTCTGTACTGCGGTTTAGCTCGAGCGATCTATAATGCACTTGACTTACCGGAATTTTGCCTTCAAGCATATCATCAAATTCCACTCCAGGGGTGAACTTGACCTCCCTGGGTCCAGTTTGCGAGGTCGAGGTGTACGTGTAAACATCTCCATTTTTCACCACTTTCACCACTGGCTTGGACTCCAAGAAGGCACCGAGCTGAGCATCAGGCACGCCTTGTTTAAAAATATAAATAAATAATAATAAAAAAAAAATGCATTTTGACAACATCTTCAGCCATAAGACGTCCACTGCTGGACACAGGCCTTCTCCTGGGGGGATTTTGCCAATACTCGCCACGCTTGGCAGGCGGGTTGGCAAGCGCAGTTAGGTGTGATTGTTCAAGGAAGGCGCTGCTGCCCATCTTCTGTATTACGTCCCTTAGCCGAATCTTACGGCAACCACGGGTAGACAAGGTGGGGTACAATTCTTACGCTGGCACCACCACGGCACCTGACACCAGTAATTAGGTAATTAATAGTAAGTATACCAAATTTCGACTCTGTCAGACCCGTGGAAGATGCTCTTAACCATTCATGAATTAGAAAAGAGCTAATAATTTTTCAAACTACTGAAGAAGTAATAGCTAAGAATACTTTCGATCAAGTTACATTTTAAACAAGTCGATTTAACTGTTCGGGAGCTACGATGCCACAGACAAACACACAGCTACAATCGTTTAATTTATTACTTTTTGTGACGTAAAAATAGTCTATAAACCAAAAAGCAGTTAAAAAAAATAGTCTACAAGCAAAATTGGACTTGTCTGAAACTTTTGAATACAACCGACAACGTAAAAACTTACCGGTTGCTTTTAAAAAGGCTTCATAATTCTCCTGCCGTACCAGTTTGTATTCCTTTCCCAGGAAAGCCATTTTGTCTAACCTTTGCACTAGAAACTGCAGTATTTCTCTGTGTTTCAGCCTTTATATTTACTCGATGGATTATCAAGGCAATAAAACTTCGGCAGATATTTAGTGTATAAGATTAGTATTATAGTGCTATCACGTTTGCTATCTCTTTCTGTACCTAATCGCAGGAAGATTATATTTAATACAAGAGAAAATATAGCGTATCAAACTGCTGGCTCTTATTTCAGGGCAAAAAGATGCCTTGCAATTCAGTGGGGCAATACGCCCATTTTGGGCACATGGCCTGGAATTAGAAATCGTTTAGACTATCTATAGACGCGGATAAGCAAAAACATTTTTGTTTTAAATTAATTTTATTTAAGTACACCTTTACACAAGCAATTGAAACTGAAAATAAATCTATACTATAGTTTTTTTTTTTTTGTGGCTGATAGGCTAGGTGTTTTACAACAACGCAGCTGATGTTAAGTGGCAGCTCAAGTCGTGAACCCACGACCTTTGCAAGCCCTATCGGCCATCAGTTTTGCGTGCTATGTGCCCGGCCCACCGCCACTTCAACTTGCCAATCCGTTGTGCTATGTCGGTAACTTTGGTTCGTCTACGGCTCTCCTCATTTCTGATTCGCTCTCGTAGAGAAACTCCAAGCATAGCCCTCTTAATAGCTTGTTGTGCGACATTGAGCTTATCAAGAAGGCACATAGTCAGAGACCACGTTTCAGCACCATAAGTCATCACCGGTAACACACACTGGTCGAAGACTTTCGACTTGAGGCACTGAGGTAATTCAGACGAAAAAACGTTACGCAATTTTCCGAACGCTGTCCAACCGAGTTGGATTCGACGACTGACCTCTTTCTTGAAGTTGAACCTACCTAGTTGGCTTGTCCTAGGTATTAATAGATTAACAGGTATGTTTTCAATTAATAACATATCATTACTTCTAGTATCTACTTACGTATCTCATTATGTAAGAGATCTCCTAGGGGCTTGCTGATAATAATTACCACCCGAGTGCGGTAATTTGTCTAGATTAAAGTGCTCGTATCGGCTTATCGTTTTGGTGACCTATTAGTCAAGTGCGCAACTGCAACGACTATGTAAAATTCGTACATATGCACTAAAATAATTCAAACAACTTTATTTACACGAAAATGCTAAGTATTTTTTTACGGAAACTCTTTGTTGTCTGATCGGACCAAGAAAAATTCTGCATTATTTATAGAAAACTTATATATTGACATCTAAAAAACAAATTCATTTCAGTTTCATTGGTTGCCTGGAAGAGATTGAGCTGGCTCATAAGGTCTTTGGATTTCTGATCATCTTTCTATTTCTAGTATGCTCAATAAAGAGTCTCTATCTATTTCAAATTAAAAAGAATATTGTTAAAAGAATAATTGTTAATGTATTGTATGCCTGTATAGGGCGAAGCTGTTGTCACTTTTTATTATTAGTTAGTATCTTTATTTTACTTAGTTACAAATTTTCTTACAGGATTTACACAGGAGGATTACTACAGGATTTCTGAATTATTTTTCACTACGTCTGAAGATCATATAGGATTATAGGACAACTAGGATAAAGAAAATCCTATGAAAAGCAGAACTTACATTATGTTTGTATGAATTGTAAGAAGTCTAATCTATTTAATCTCTCTCTAAGCGGTCGCAACACACCGTTAGGTGCTTGGCTGCAGATACTCAACTCTGGGGCGGTAGCTGACCAGCCGAGAGTAGGTACTAAAGAGTACCCTAATACAGGGGTCGGCAACCTACGGCTCGCGAGCCGCGTGAGCCTTTGAGCGAAAAGGCCAAAATTAAAATAATTAATAAATTAATCTCATTTATGTTAAATAAAAATAAAACAGGTATATATCAGCAAAATACTATAATATTAAAACAAAAACATTTAGTGGCTCTTTACAGAGCAATATTGTAAATTGTATTTTTGGCTCTTCGTCTCAAACGGTTGCCGACTCTAACGGTACTAGGGCGTACCATAATATGGTTTCCTGACGATGTTTTCCTTCACCGGTACCTCAACATTTTCAATATAATGTGTCATTGAGTATCGTCTCGCTCTATCGGCAGTAGAGAAAGCGAGACAATGCCTCTATCCTAAGAAAACGTTTTAATTGATTTAAGTAGAATAGAATCGATTTTTTCATAATGCGCCGCCGCACTGCTTTATCAACTATTTAAATTTCAAATATTATGCACTGCTTTATCGACATTCGACCTACCAAATATATAAGACTTTTTAGTTATTTAAGAAACATCTCTAAATGCACAGAGTGCGATGCCAAGAAGAAAGAGTAAAAAAAAAGAAACATCTCGCATAAATGTCACTCCTGATCTCAGATCAAACACTACCTCCTGGTAAAATGTATGGACAGTTGCAATGTCCAAATGGCGTGATCTTTCATTTTTCCTGCTTGATTAATATCTTAGTCGATCAAATAGCTTCATGTGACGCTTAAATCCCTATTTGTTATATAAGTCTCATTACAAAATATTCAGGTGTAATAAAATCTGTTTCATGTGTTATATAAGAAATGTATTACTTTAAAAAATAACAATAAATAGTCTTATTACAATAATAAATTTAAGCTTTGTAGTATCTCTTGGCGACGCCGTCGTATCTGTCGCTGGTTATCGACTGAAACAAAAAAAAAAAAAATGATTATATAAAATATTATTGTTTTGTTACTTATCCCGCACTATGGTAAAATCAAAAGGAAGGGTTATGTTTGTATTTATGTATGTATGTTTGTATCTATGTATGTCTCCACCGTAGCGCCAAAACTACTTATCCGATTTTGATGAAGGGTGCTGTGCAAATTCCAAGGAACTTCATGGCACGGACTTACTAAGACCCACTAACTAAGACGTGCATTTCCCCAATAGGTATCAAAACGCAGAATCAGAAGTAAACTGTCTTGATTCTTACCACAACGAGGTCATCGCCGTTGAACTCCCTCTTGAAGGTGGCTACACCAAGGGGGCTCTTGATCTCCTGGGTGACTGTGTTGCCAGACACGGTGTATGTGGTTTTGATCTGGAACGGAGAGATAATAGACCGTTAGTTATGGCGACACTGATTACTGATTAATACTGACTCAGCCTTTAAAGTCCCCTGCTGGTCGTAGGCCTCCCAACTTCTTCTCCGGATATAAGCAGGTTTATTTACGATATTCCTATACATCAAAATGTTTTGTAATCCGTACGTAAATTCTAAAGAAGTAAGTTTGAGTATGAACTTTACTTACGGGATTTCCATCACCAATGGTGTCATCGAATTCCACTCCAGACTTGAAGGTGGTGTCCTTGTCTCCCTTAGGGGAAGACTGGGTGATAACGTAGCTGTCTCCGTTCTGAACGATCTTCATCGTGGGCTTCTCAGCGAGGATAGCAGCGATCTTCTCATCGGGAAGACCTGGAAAACAGAGATGTGTTCTTTAAAAAAAATCTGGATATAGTATGAAAAAAAACTATTCCCACCGTCTGTACGCTTAGATCTTTTAAACAATGCAACGGATTTTAATTAGAGATGAAACGGATAGATGTTTTGCCGGATACCGGATACCGAATATCCTGCCAACCTTCAAGAAAGGTGGTCGGATATCCGGCCGCCGAATATTCGACCGAACATAGCCAAACACATCGCAATCAAGAAAAAAACGCGTTTGCACATAAAATTTATTCGTATCTGAATTTGAGTGCGCATTAGTATATTTGGTGGTCAGCTAATGCTGTACATTACCAAACTTAACAAATTTTACTAGAGTTAATCTTTTAGCGCCCTGCAGCAGTATATACAGTAAAAAGACTTTTTACGGAAACTGGCCCTGTATACGAACACAACGAAACCGTTTGTTGCCTCTTAACACAAATAAATTTGTATTTATTCATTATATTTTAGTAGCCCTTAGTGCAGTTTGAGTATTAATATTCTTTGTTCTGTAATAAAAAATTGATGATTATCTTTGTTATGTGGATTAAATAAGGTGATTCTAAGCTTTATAATTATGTTATAGTTTATACTTTTTTTTTTTATCCTTTTTCCGGCCGGATTTTAAATTTAGGCTGATAGGCCGGATACCGGATAGTTACCGAATATCCGTTTCATCTCTAATTTTGATGCGGTTTTCATCAATAGACAGAGTGATTCAAGAGGAAGGTTTATAATATATGTATAATACATGCATATGCACCAATATATATAATATATGTATAATACATCAATATTGCACCCGTGCGAAGCCGGGGCGGGTTGCTAGTAGGTCGATAAATCAATGTCTTATCTACGATTTTGCAAAGTTAGTGCTTAGATAATTTGAAACTCGGATTGTAAGACGTGTAGTTGTGGCTAGGTAAACCATCTAATCATAGGGTTAAGTGTTTTGTTTATCATATCACTCATCGACTGTAGGTACCTACTTTGGTTACAGAAACATTCTGAATGTCAAAAGAGTCACACTACCACGCCACATTTTCTTTATTTTAGGCACAGCACTTTGTGCATTCTGCCAGTATCAAGTATTTCGGTAATTTCAAGTGATGACTATAATATGAAGAAATAGCAAGTAAAATAAACGTAAGCAAATGATCGAAGTGCAACGCCAAAAAGTAAAAAAAAAACCGTCTTCAAATGGTTTTCTCATAGATGCCATTGTCAGAACTGGGCCAAATTGAAATGGGACCACAAGGGAAGCACCAGCTAACAAATAAAAAAAGAATCATCAAAATCGGTTATCCCAGACGAAAGTTCTGAGGTAACAAACATTTTAAAAAATACCAGTCGAATTGAGTACCTCCTCCTTTTTTGAAGTCGGATAAAAACAAAGCGAAAGATATATAATTGTAGAGTATAAATGCCAGAAGTTAACTCGAACTACGATTTAATAGTTTTAAGTATCTTATTATGACATACCGACAGATTTCAGCCACGTATCAAAATTTTCATGTTTTACAAAAGTGTACACTTTGTTGTAGAAAGCCATTTTCGCTTATTATCCTTTTGCAGAGCAGCACTAACTACTGGTTTATTTGATCTACTGATTTGTAACACTATACCACTCCTTTTATTACTGTAGTTGTTTCATGACTTATCGCCGATTATTTTTATCGATGCATTAACTAAATTTTAATCTATTTACGATAAACAATATCGTTTTTGTAATCAATATTTAATTGATAATGTAATATTTGGTTTTGTTACGTTTTGCCTGAAGATAAATGGTGTAATAACGAGCTGAAGAGTTTAAAAAATTCTATAACCCGACTGCAAACAAGTAATTAAATTAAAAATTTAAAAAACCTCCTACGCAATTAACCAAAACGTAGCTAAGAACCACCGCAAGGAAACTGGCTTTCAAATGAAACAAATTGGTAAATCCGTTTGAGAGCTACGTATGTCACAGACAGACACACACACACACACAAAGACAGACAAACATCGATGTCAAACTTATAACATCCCTCTTTTTGCGTCGGGGGTGTATAAAATAGCTGTAATTAATGGGAAAAACTTTACCTACGAGTATAACTTATATATATTTTTGTAATCCCCTTTTAATATCCTTTATTTAGATACGATTTGTAAAGATGATAGCACAGTGGTTAGCGCGGTTGGTCCGCATGCCGAAGGGCGTGGGTTCAAACCCCAAGAATGAGCTTGAGCTGCCGGTGAAGGAAAACATCGTCAGTAAACCATAGCATGGTGGTAGGGTACATTCTAGTACTCGGCTAGCTAACTACCACGCTCAAGTTGAAAATCTGTCGCCAAGCATCTAACGGTGTGTTCCGGCAGCCTCACTTGAGAGCCAGTTCTATTCCAGGCTAGGTGTGCTTTACCATCTTCGACCACACCGTTACTTAACATCAGGTGAGTTGTGGTCAAACACCTAGCTAAAAGCAGTAAAAAAAAAGATAACCTAAATAAAGTGATACGTTTGGTTATTTTTTTTTTAATAACGTTTTACTATTTCGCGCTTAAAATCCACCATCTTGATTTTTTTAAATAAACCTCTAAAGAACTATTTGGGTTATTGAGACGAATCTAACGATACCTAAATTGTCGTAATCCATTCGGCCGTCAGGAAGATACGAAGTAATAAAGAAATTTACATGCATACACGATACGCGCGAAAAACACAACCTTTTTTGGCAGTCGGTTAAAAATAGTTATGAAGTTTGGGTGGTAGCTAGCCAGCCGAGTAGGTACTAGAAAGTACCCTACCACCATGCTATGGTTTCCTCACGATGTTTTCCTTCATCGGCAGCTCCAGCTCATTGTTAGAGTTTAAGCCCACGCCCCTCGGCATGCGAACCGACCGCGCTAACCACTAAGCTAGCATCATATTTCTTTAAAAGTTCTTCCGCTTTCAGACAACTGTATTCTTTTGAGTTAAATAAAATTTTATTTTTATTTACAATACAATCAAAAGTCTTACCACGCTATAAACAATTCACATTCTTCGTAGGCGGGTAATCGCGACGCGACGCGACGACGCATGAATTTTTGCCGGATTATAAAAAATCTAGGCAGTTACTACTGCCTAGATTGACGTCTTATAACAAAAAGCTACATTTATTTTTTTACTTAGTCTAGAACTTTAGTGACTAAGCTATCTAAGTTTTTGTCCGTCGCGCCGTAAATACTTAAACGTGACTAAGGTTATTTCAGTTTTTGTAAATTGTCTACTTAGTTTATAAGCACGTATGAATAATATTGTTACAATAATAACTTAGATTTAGAAATTACATTTGAAGGGGATATCGATGATAGCTTAGTGATTAGCGCGGTCGGTTCGCATGCCGAAGGGCGTGGGTTCAAACCCCAACAATGAGCTTGAGCTGTCGGTGAAGGAAAACATCGTGAGGAAACCATAGCGTGGTGGAGGAGTACTTTCTAGTACTCGGCTGGCTAGCTACCACCTTCAAGTTGAAAATCTGCCGCCAAGCATCTAACGGTGTGTTCCGGCAGCCTCACTTGAGAGCCAGTTCCATTCCAGGCTAGGTGTGCTTTACCATCTTCGACCAAGTCACTTAACATCAGGTGAGTTGTGGTCAAACACCAAGCCTGTCAGCTATAAAAATAATAATATATTCGGTAAAGTGTGTTTTATAAAGAGGGTTTCGAGCCACAAAAAAAAGTTTTTTATTAATAGATAATTACTTTTACTGGGGGCGTCCTCTTTTTTATTTTATTTTATTTCTAAAGCGCACGAAACAGGGCAATGTAATATAATATTTTAATAGAAGCATATTTTTTGTGGAAAGTAAGGTATACGAATAAGATTAAGGTTTTATGAGCCAAATATCATTGTATGCAGCAAATTTCGTTATTCTGCGATATTCAAATCCAAACTTCAATTAATGATTTTATATTCGTATATTTCATTTCAAAATTAAAACATAGATATAATCATAAGGGACAAAAATGTCGTTCGTCTAATACAGAGATTCCCATACTCCCAGATTTCGTTTATATTGGTTTCACAAAGGTCGACGTAAATAAAAACTGATTTTGATAATCGACGAAGTCTAAAAATCGGCCCTTATTAATTAACGCAAGCTCTTATTTGGTACTATCAAGATACTAAGTTGTGTTACGTGTACCAACTTGTTATAAGAATGACTAATACTTTTATAATTTTACTAATATACTTATTATTTACCTACTTAACTAACCGCAAAGTTTTTAAATTGGTAAGTATTTTGTATTAATACGAAAAAAACTAAAGATATAATTTTTAAAGTAATTTGGCTAAGTGGGTGTGATGTATCAGTTCATTTTGGAAAAGGGATCTCTTGCGCAAAATAGTTTGGGAATCCCTGGTCTAATACATATGAACACACCTTTAGCTGCTTGGCGGCAGATTTTCAACTTGATTATGGAAATTAGCCAGCCGAGTACTAGAAAGTACCCTACCAACATGCTATAGTTTCGTCACGATGTTTTCCTTCACCGACAGCTCAAGCTTATTGTTGGGGTTTGAACCCACACCTTACAGCGTGCGAACCGCGCTAACCAATAAACAAATACAAAATTGTGTGTTTTTCCATACACATGCATTAACTTGACACTTAGTGTGAAGTGCGTTGTACAAAGCAATTTATCTATGAACTGCGAAACAAATTCCAACGAGTTTAGTTTCAAAGAACACTGACCAGAGCGGCGAACGAATTCAAGGTCAAAATAATTCAGGCATTTAGATTTGTCGAAGCTTGAAAATATGGCTTGTATGATGTATTTGAGGGTTATTATATACGGTTGTTTGAACTTTGAATAGATAGATAGATTGAAATTCTCCACAAGTGGCGGCCTTATCGCTAAGAGCAATCTCATCCAGCCAACCAAGAATGGAAAACACAAATGAAGTTTAAGTAGAGTTTTACCACTGAATATTTATGTATATGATTATGTATTGGTATAATATATGAATGAGGGAATATTTTTTTAAATATTAAATAATAGTATTTAGGTATTTTCTTTATGTATTTTCTAGCTGTGAGCCGTGTCTTCGTCCGTGTAGAATTTAACAAAAAAAATTTTTGTTTAGTTCGCAGAATTTACGAAAATTTAATTATTTTGTGCCTATTAAAGAAATACCTAAGTAATCATTGGTAACCTAACATATACTCGTAAACTAAATGTTTGCCAAAGTTATTTGGTCTCCATTGTACAAGTTTTGCTTAGTTAGCTTAGCTCTACTTGGTGGTACATCTCTTTAGCAGGAGGTTAGCTTTAGCTTTAGTTAGGCTTAGCTAGGTAGATACCACCGCAGCACCAGATATTCTGCCGCCTGTATTCCGATTTGAAGTGTACTGCAGCTAGCGAAATTACAGAACTGTTGAGAACAAAGTTCTGTGTATCGCTGCAATGGTCGTAGATATGCGTTATCTCTTACCATCAAGAGAACGTCTCGTTCGTCTCATTACTTTTACTTTTTTTTTAAGTTTTAGTCTAGATGACGCTGTATGAACTGTCCTACGATATTTAAAATGTTTTTTAATCTATATCTATAAAAGAAGAAACTGACAGACTGATTCACTGACTGATCGATCAACGCACAGCTGAAACCGCTGGGTCTATAAGCACGAAATTTTGCACAAATGTTCCTTAGGTAACGCAAATGTGTACTAAGAAAGAATTTTTTAAAATTCCACCCCTACAGGTGCAAAATAGAGGTTGGAAATTTATGTGAAACTTCGTTATTTTTGGTAGTAGCGTTTTCAAATTCACAGTGAATAAATACTCTTTATTAAAAGTAATATAAAACGTTGTTACCAATTTTTGATAACTTGTCTAAAAAAACCTGCCAAGTGCGAGTCGGACTCGCGCACCGAGGGTTCCGTACAAACCTATAGGTATTTTATTATGGAAACTGACGTGGTCTTGACACATTTTTGTTTTATTTATGCGGGATTACTCACGTATAATTTTATCGGAAACTCCGACTATAGTTTCGGCCACATCCGGTGGCCTTCATCATGGAGACAAAACTGAGACAACGCGCGCGCGGCCTCGTCTTGCTTCGCACTGCGGGCCGCCGCGCGCCTCGCACGTGAAGATAGCGGTTGATGCACGGGCGCGGGGGTGGGGGCGGGTAGTGTACCGGAATGCGACGGTGCGCTCTGGAACTCTTCCTCACCGGAGTCCTCCTCTACGGTGTCAGGGATATTCCAACATACAGAGCTCACCGCGACGTCTTCAGAAACACGGCCATTCTCACGAGCTCCATGAAGACAAGGTTTCCAAGTCGGTGGAAGATTCCACCCTCCGTCTCTATTAAAATTAGGACGCTTACTAATTTCTATGGCCTCCCTGACTTTCCGAGGCACATAGAACTTCTCACGAGCTAGCACTTTCGCCTTATCAAACCGGATATAGTGTAGCGCGTCCGTACCAATTGAATGTTCCGCCACCGCCGAACCGTTGCTATCCATGTTCTTCATGGAGCGTACATGCTCAGTGAGTCTAGTGGCCACGTTTCTTCTAGTCTCACCTACATAACACAGACCGCAATCACAAGGAATCATGTATACACCGGGGACACCCAGAGGGTCTCTATCTTTTGGAGAACGAAGTAGTTGTCTGAGCTGCATGAGCGGACGGAAGATTGTCTTGATGCTGTATCTCCGGCGTAACAAGTTTCCAATACCATCCGTAACTCCTTTGACATAAGGTAAATATGCTGCTGCTCTCTCTACCGATGGCAGGCGCGCTCCGTTCGTCGAGTTTGCAGCCCGCCAACTACGGTTCCAACTGTAGCCGTTACTATGAAGAACACCTCTTATGTGGTCCAGCTCAGTGTCCAGATATTTATGATCACATAGTTTCAATGCCCTGTTGATCAGCGTCCGTGGGACCGATGCTAGGTGCGCTGGGTGATGGTGGGAATCGGCCCGGAGATACCTATCTGTGTGTGTTGGTTTACGGTACACCGTGTGAGATAGCCGGCCATTACTGTCACGTTTAACCAACACATCAAGAAAAGGTAGCGCTCCCTCTCGTTCTTGTTCCACCGTAAATGTAATACTCGGGTGAACGCTATTTAGGTGTGTCAACAGCGAACTCACCCCATCACTACGCATTACGGCGAACACATCATCTACGTACCGCCACCAGTATCTCGGCTTGTAAGGAGTGTTCATCAAAGCCGTCTCCTCGAACCACTCCATAAATATATTAGCTGCCACAGGAGCTATAGGAGAGCCCATAGCCACGCCGTTGATCTGTAAGTAATAGTCCCCCTTCCAAACAAAATACCCACTCGACAATATGTATTGTATCAGCTTCAAATACTCGATAGGTATGGGAATACATTGTAGTAGTTCCGAAATGATATTAACAGTGTCCTCTATCGGTATGTTGGTGAAAAGTGATACTACGTCGAAACTCACCATCACCTCGTCCTTGCCCAAATGTACCTCCTCTAACAACTGTATAAAATGTAACGAGTCTTTCACATAACTAGTTGTTTTACCCGTGAAAGGAAGTAGCATGTCAGACAGAAAACGAGCACTCTTATACGTCGGCGAGTCTATCTGGCTAACAATGGGACGGAGAGGCCAATCCGGCTTATGTATTTTCGGCAACCCGTAAATCTTAGGCGACGTGGGGTTGAGTGGACGTAAGTTCCCATACACATCATCCGGCAAAGTTTTCAGTATCTTATTAAGATTGTTTGTCACCCGGTTGGTAGGATTATAAGTGACTTTCTGATATGTACTACGGTCTCCCACCAAACTATTAATTTTACGTTCATAGACCTGAGTGTCAACAATCACCGTGGCATTACCTTTGTCTGCCGGCAGGACTAACAAATCAAGGTTTTTACGTAGGGCCTCCAAAGCATGCAACTCAGATTTGGATATGTTTGACTTAGGCAAACCGCTTTTTCGTAATATCAGCGAGACATCCTGTCTTAGACATTCAGCGTCCCGACTATTTAGCTTGTTTCGCACAATAGTGTCCTCAATCCCAGTAATAATGGACTCCACTGGGATTTTCCTCGGTGTTGGTGCAAAATTAAGGCCCTTTGCCAGGACCGCAGTCACATCACCGGATATTACTTGCGAAGATAAATTTACGACCGCCTTGTTCATGTCATGGGTATTTAGTACATAATCAACTTGCTGCGAGGTTCTTGACAGGCGTGCAAATTTAGAATTATGCACTGTTTCGGATTTGCATTCCAGAATTTCAGCCCTACTGAATGTCATTGAATCCAAAATACCCCACAAATCCAAACTCAAAACCTGGGACAACTGTAGGTGCAACCGGTACAATTCCTCCGACACGATTGAAATTTTCCGATAATAATCACGGACTACCCCCATTATTAATTTATTGTTTACTTTTTCAAAGAATCTTTCGTAACCCTGAATGCACTTAACTGGTTTAATTCGAATGAATTTAGGCACAACACCCGCCACCCGACACTTTTTCATAAACACTAAACCACTTTCAAGTTTTTTACGTCTTATTCTTAATTTTGCAAACCGCTTCACTTGATTAAGTCGAACCTCCCCGTAAAGGTTTACTATTTTATTATGGAAACTGACGTGGTCTTGACACATTTTTGTTTTATTTATGCGGGATTACTCACGTATAATTTTATCGGAAACTCCGACTATAGTTTCGGCCACATCCGGTGGCCTTCATCATGGAGACAAAACTGAGACAACGCGCGCGCGGCCTCGTCTTGCTTCGCACTGCGGGCCGCCGCGCGCCTCGCACGTGAAGATAGCGGTTGATGCACGGGCGCGGGGGTGGGGGCGGGTAGTGTACCGGAATGCACGGCAATGTGTAACGGTTCGGCGGTGGCGGAACATTCAATTGGTACGGACGCGCTACACTATATCCGGTTTGATAAGGCGAAAGTGCTAGCTCGTGAGAAGTTCTATGTGCCTCGGAAAGTCAGGGAGGCCATAGAAATTAGTAAGCGTCCTAATTTTAATAGAGACGGAGGGTGGAATCTTCCACCGACTTGGAAACCTTGTCTTCATGGAGCTCGTGAGAATGGCCGTGTTTCTGAAGACGTCGCGGTGAGCTCTGTATGTTGGAATATCCCTGACACCGTAGAGGAGGACTCCGGTGAGGAAGAGTTCCAGAGCGCACCGTCGCATTCCGGTACACTACCCGCCCCCACCCCCGCGCCCGTGCATCAACCGCTATCTTCACGTGCGAGGCGCGCGGCGGCCCGCAGTGCGAAGCAAGACGAGGCCGCGCGCGCGTTGTCTCAGTTTTGTCTCCATGATGAAGGCCACCGGATGTGGCCGAAACTATAGTCGGAGTTTCCGATAAAATTATACGTGAGTAATCCCGCATAAATAAAACAAAAATCTATAGGTATTTCTTTATTTTTTTTAATGGTAATTTAAACTTTTCGCAATTTTTCCTTTATCTTTGCTATAAGACGTTGCTTCGTACCAAATTTCAAGATTCTGAGTTCACGGGAAGTACCCTGTAGGTTTTGATTCCCTAAAAAGGGTGCAAGTTTAAACGGGATAAACTTGCACCCTTTTTAGGGAACTATTTTTTTTTTAACTCGTCGTTTCCCATCTCTCAATGTACAATACAATACAATACAATACAACTTTATTATACACCAAACATTATAAAAATACATACAAAAATTAAAAAAAGAAGAGAAAGAAAGTAACAAAACAAAAAATACAACATAGAAACAACAAATAAACGGTGTACAAGGGCGGCCTTATCGTCTAGAGCGATTTCTTCCAGACAACCTTACCTTCAATGTAATTATTATATATAATTTATATTCTCTATCAAAAATAATAATAATTATAAATAGGTATTCTCTACGATATTTGATGTCGACCACTACGCAGACGAAGTCGCGGGCAAAAGCGGGTAAATAATAAAATGTTTTTCAAAATATCGTCGTAGTGTAAAAAAATCCATCTGTTAAAACAGGATATTGCAATCCAAATATGAATCCACAACTTCGAATCTACTATCTAAAGAACATATCGCTTCGTCACGGTACTTTGCAATTTAAAAAAAAACATGATTTTTTGTCTGATAACGCGTAGCTAACCTCTTTACTAATAAGTACAATCATCGACAAAACCAAAATTCTTTCCTTTTTCTTTACATTTTTTTTAATGATCTGTGTAATTATTTTTTTACATAGCTTTTACTAACCTGTAGACTTGAGCCAGCCATCAAAGTTCTCCTGGTTGACAAGAGTATAAACTTTTCCCAAGAAGGCCATGGTGCTGAATTCTAACGTTGCTTCTTCGATAGTGACGAGTAACAAATGAGACGACGGCAACCTCACAGCAGTTTTTATGGCCCTGCAATAAAAATTTATCGACAGTCTGTACGTTCATAGATAGGGTACTGCTTTTGTCATTATCAGATGATATCTCTTACTTTTACCATAGTTGGGATTAAAGTTGTCGATATTGCAATGTTATCTTTGCACTTTGGATGCACTATCTAAATCCCAGTGAACGATAAGACAAAAAGAATTAATAAGAAAAAGTAACTAAATAAATTTGCTAATTTATAAATAAATAGATTCGTCCTTAAGATAAGCTCAGACAAATAACAATAGGTTTTTTGTTTGCAACCCGACGAATTCGTGGGTTTTTTCAATTATTAATCATTGTTTTCTGCAATTGTTTTTAGGAAATAATTGAATATTTTTTATGGTTGTCTAAGTGTTTGAACACAGCTCACCTGATGTTTTGTGGCGGTGTGGTCGAAGATGGTGAACACACCTAACCTGGAATGGAACTGGCTCTCAAGTGAGGCTGCCGGAATATACCGTTAAGGTGCTTAGCGACAGATTTTCAACTTTAGGTAGGTAGCCAGTCGAGTACTAGAAAGTAACCACCACGCTATGGAATCCTTCAATCACCGTTATTTTTTAAATATATTCTACAAGTATACTTTATGTTCAAAACTATACCTTATATGTTTATGAGTTGAGTTACCGTATTCATGATGACATAACAAAAAATATCGAAAATCTCTGTCAACTAAAATATTACATTTCACTAGTTTCCTCACAATGTCTTCTTTTACCGAAAAACTTGTTTTATGGTATAGATTATGACAAACAAATATTTACGTGTATTTTATTATTTGTACTTGAGACCTTGAAGTGCATAATTATGTACGTACGTAGGTATAATTTTTATTTCAGCAACGTAATGGCATGTTCGTGCTATTTCATTTTTAAATGTAATGGAATTGGACGGCCGTGACGCTCTCCTGATGGTAACGCCAATAACCATTGGAGAGATATTCTAGCGCTCATTACTTTGGGACAAGCGATGGTTAGTCTCAAAATGTCTTTAATATTGTTTCCCTTCAAACCTAGTACCTACCTTTCAAACCTGGAACACACGAAATACTGCTTGGGGGCAATATATGTATGTATTTCTAGAAACCACCACTAAAATACTTACTGTGGAAAGTGAACTACTTATATAGTAAGAATGTTTTATATTTGCAGTGCGGAATCGGATCTTGATCTGAAGAAAAATATCGTGTGGAATTTACGTCCTCGAGCGCGGTTGGTTCGCACGCCGAATGGCGTGGGTTCAATCCCCAACAATGAGCTTGAGCTGCCGGTGTAGGAAAACATCGTGAGGAAACCATAGCGTGGTGGTAGGGTATTTTCTAGTACTCGGCTGGTTAGCTACGTAACTAACGTTCAAGTTGAAAATCTGCCGCCAAGCATCTAACGGTGTGTTCCGGCAGCCTCATTAGAGAGTCATTTCCATTCCAGGCTAGGTGTGTTTACCATCTTCGACCATACTGTCACATAACATCACATGATCTGTTGTATAATATATAAACATTTAGTCTATCAACCATAAAAAAAAATATGACCAGGCGTTATCTCTATCAACAGAGAATCAGGAGAGCGTATTATTATTCGTCTTATTTAATTTAATTAAGGACCCCAGCAGCGCCCCTGAGTTATCACCGTAACACCTATCTAAGAACATGCACCAATCAAACCCGAACCCATAACTGAAAACTGCATCAAAATCGGATTAGTAGTTTTGGAGAAAAACGGTAACATGGATTTGCAGAAACAATGTTTTCTGCAGCGCCCCCTGGTGAGTAGTCACCGTAACACCTATCTAAGAACATGCACCAATCAAACCGGAACCCATAACTGAAAACTGCATCAAAATCGGATTAGTAGTTTTGGAGAAAAACGGCAACATGGATTTGCACAAACATCCTCTCACTCCAAACGCATATACCGTCTCCGTTCCTTCGTGGATAAAAAATACATTAAAAGTTATAAAGTCAGCTAAATTTGTAAATGGAAATTTGTTTACACTAAAAAAAAAAAGGTTCCTATAAATAGGGACTTAAGTCAATTCCCAATCGCACGGACCTTTATATAACCATAAATTGTGATCAATCGGCATACGTCACTACAACCATTTAGGAAGGAGACTAATTTATATCGTGCCAGCAGGCGGCAACCAATCTTTTCATTTTTATACGATATCAATGGGTCAATTGACCGCCAGCGAGTCTCCCGATGGTAACAGCTCGTTTCCGTCTATTATCAGCGACAATGGCTCCCTGGTTCCAGCATTGTAATTCTAATAGTCATTGTAGCTAAACGGACAGATGCACTTGTATAATAATGCATATATATATTCTTAGAAAGATCGCACGGTAGGTGTTTTATTAGTTTGACGACTTAGATTCTGATGACTAGAAGGTGACAAGGAAGGATTGCGGTGAGATGCAGTCAAATTAAAAATACAGTAGAACCTTTAAGTCGAACTTGAAGGAAGACGCCAATTCATGGTGTTAGGGTACTTTCTAGTACCAACTCGGCTAGCTAGCACCCTCAAGTTGAAAAACTGCCGCAAAGCATCTAACGGTGTGTTCCGGCAGCCTCAGATGAGAGCCAGTTCCATTCTAGGCTAGGTATGCTTTAACTTCTTCGACCACACCGTCACTTAACATCAGGTGAGCTGTGGGCAAACACCTACCCTGTCAACCATAAAAAAAAAACATGCGATAGTTAGTCTTAAGAACCCAGTAATTTCGCTTGCCCTTGAAACGAGAATACAGTAATGTTTACACACTACTGCTTGGTAGCAGAACATCTGGTACCGCGGTGTTACCAGTTATTCAGGTATTCTATGCGCTAAGGAGATCTACCCTCTAATAAAGAAAATTATTGTATTATTAATAGCATGAAAGGAAATTTCAGCCAAAATTTTCCAGTTACTCATTGGTATTATATAAGTAGGTACTGGGTATTACAAGTACGATCGAATGTTACTATACCTCCGCCAATAAACCAATAAAATTACAACACTTATCGGCAAGGTATTAGCGATGTTCACATATACTCGTAGGTAGGATATATTGTCACTAGCTACGTTCTTCCGGTTTTCGTCCACGAAGAGTTTAAAAAATCTATAACCCGACTGCGATTAAAATAGCTATAATTAAAGGAAATAATAAATATAATAATATCATTCCTAATTAAATGTAAACATATAACATATATACATATATAAGAGCAGCGCCGGCTGGTTGCAGTCGGCATTATACTGAGTTGAGGCTGGTTTGTTTTATGTCATAAATAAAATGTTGTCTATTGTCTATATATAATATTTGTAATCCTCTTTTATTTTCCTTTATTTATTGTGACACCTACTCGACAGGTTTTGCTTGTTTTTTTTTTATTGACGTATTTATTTTTCGCGGCAAAACTCCGCTATTTTTTTTCCAAACACAGGTTTTAAAGACGAATATAACGATACCTTAACTGTCGAAATCCATCCAGCCGTTTGGAAGATAAGAGGTAATAAAGAAATTTACATACATACAAGATACGCGCGAAAAACATAACCCTTCCTTGACAGTCGGGTAAAAAAAACATAAAACATACAGATAGAAAGACAGTAAAGCTATCGCATTTATAGGTTATATCAATGCGAATATAATATGATATCAAAACACCTACCCATAATAAAAAACCTACCTACATACCTACTGCACTTCTGTCAATATATTTTATCTTGTTTGATGTTTAATACCATGTGAGGCAATGTGGGCATTACTTATCTCTACTTGTAGTGGGTTATCTTGCGAATTCGTGTACCTATTGCTAATAATTCTCGGACTTTGCACGTCCGCTTTATATTCTGCAGTTGCGATGAGAAGGGAGATAATTTTTACATTGTTGCGATGGGCAAGAAGTAAACATTTTAAAGTATTTATTAAAAACTTATTTCTTATCTGGGACAATGAACTAAAAATTGAAAAATAAGTATTTGGCGTGTAGGTACTTACCTACGTCCTTAAAAGCTTGAGGCACTACCCGTTACAGGTAACAGGTTAGCTACTTACTATACTTAAGAATATTGCTAAGTACTTACACGCCAAATACTTACTACAATTTATTTTTCAATTTTTAGTTCATTATCCCAGGTAAAAGTGCATTATACCTATATGCAGGGTTACGCGGAACAATACTTTCAATCCAAAAGGAGGTCATTAGGACCAACCCTGAATTCCCGAAAAATAAATTTCCGCTACATACATTTTGTTACACGAGAAAAATGAGGATATTCTATAGAACAGTTTTTTTTTTGCAAAAAAATACGTACCTACTAGGTATTTAATGTAAGAAATAAATCTAAAAATAATTATCAATATTGGTAAATATTATTTACAAATTTCACTGTAACAGATAGGAGAGTCATACCAATGTGACGTTTTTAACTTAAGTGACATTATTCATGTGCAGGAAATTTTCATACGATGTTTCATGAATAAATGTATGAATATGTTCAGATATAATTTGAGCTAGTATTACGTTACATCCAATCATCATGAAACGACGTTTTTTCTGACTCATTATGACTCAGTAGCGTAAATGATTCATCTCAGATAATACGAGCTACACAATTATATCTAGCAAAAAATGTGGTAAAAACCGTCTGTCTGGCGGGTGCGTTCTGCACCGGGCGGCAATTTGGCAGGGGCGGCATTTCAATGGTGGTGGTAAAAAACGAATCTGTAGCAATCGATATTGAAAATGTAATAAAAAGCTTTGTTGAGAGGAAGACTAGAAAAGTAAAATTTTAGTAGTTCTGTTTAGATTGCAAAACTGTTCCATATATAGGCGATCTCTTTTACTCATACCGTTACTGTATTATGTTTTCTTTGTAGTTTTTTTGAAAGGTATGCTACCAAGTCCATGTCTCTTATGTTTGTGGAATAAAATATAGTATTAACAATGAATTTTACTTTGTTTTTTTTAAATGTGAGAACATTTTTTTTTTGTAGCAATGATAGCCCAGTTGTTAACACGGTCGGTTCGCATGCCGAAGGGCGTGGGTTCAAACCCCAACAATGAGCTTGAGCTGCCGGTGTAGGAAAACATCGTGAGGAAACCATAGCGTGGTGGTAGGGTAATTTCTAGTACTCGGCTGGCTAGCTACCTTCAAGTTGAAAATCTGCCGCCAAGCATCTAACGGTGTGTTCCGGCAGCCTCACTTGAGAGCCAGTTCCATTCCAGTCTAGGTGTGCTTCACCATCTACGACCACACCGTCACTTAACATCAGGTGAGTT
Source organism: Biston stratarius (assembly GCA_950106695.1). Classification (NCBI taxonomy): domain Eukaryota; kingdom Metazoa; phylum Arthropoda; class Insecta; order Lepidoptera; family Geometridae; genus Biston; species Biston stratarius. The sequence continues at coordinate 4,184,815 of OX467106.1, read as the reverse complement.
GTGGTCAAACACCTACACTGACAGAGATAAAAAAACTTTTCAGTTTAGTTTTATCATAGCCTATATTTTTTGTTATCCATTAAAAAAATGAAAGGGCGGCAAATTCTTGTTCCGCACCGGGTGCTAGTAACTCGTGCTACGCCACTGCTATGGCCTTGACCTTCTTACAATGAGAACAGAAATGCGCCCTGCAGTGGGCCAATTTATATTTAAAAAAAAAAACAGGGTGACTTGGAAAGAGTTTGTAACTCAACTCAACTCACGATCCAAGCACTCCGTGATCCGTGAACCAGCTCACAAACCAGAGGCAGTATACAGGTATTAGACGAAACTTCTTATTGGGTGATACCGTCGATGCCACCAACTGCGTCACAGGTCATCTTTCCGACTGAAGTGCTGTTTCTGAATCATACCTACTCGTAAATAATCGCGTACGAATAAAAATAACTGAACGTTGTCTCTTGGTAAATTTCTAAAAAGAGCAGTGGCGGGGCAAGACCTTTCTTTCATGTGGGCAAGATAAATTTCGCGAGGCCCTCTTCTCTTCTTCGAACATGTATGTTACTACTCCGTTCATTGTTCACTGTCCATTGCTTTTATTGTTGCAATCATATTGACAATGGAGTGGTATGAGCAAGTAACATATAGCGAACAGCGAATGGAATAGTAGCTATCAAAAGTTGCCGTTGAAAAACGTGACAGTTACGTAAACAAACAGAATCCGAATCTCCTGCACTAGCCGGCAGGATTCTCCGCGATAGCGACATAGCGTCAGAAAATGTTGCTAGACTAAATAAAAATATATTTGACTAGCTGCGCCCCGCGGTTTTACCCGCGTGGTGATGAATGATGATGATGAAAAGTAAAAGTAGTAAGTAGTAATCCGATCGGTTTAAAATTGACAAAGTTTCATACAAACTTTCATCCCCTATTTTATCCCCTTGGGGGTAGAATTAATCAAAATCCTTTCTTAGCGGATGCCTACGTCATAACATCTACCTGCATGCCAAATTTCAGCCCAATCCGTCCAGTGGTTTGGGCTGTGCGTTGATAGATCACTATGTCAGTCAGTCAGTCACCTTTGAGTTATATATATTTAGAAAGATATGTCAATAATAATATTTATCGATTTATGACGACTAAAATTATTTCGTTACGTTAACGGCTTGGTAATGGATAAACCTCCGAGGCGCGAGGCCCCTTGGACCGCGAGGCCGTAGGCAGTGGCCCACGTCGCCCACGCCTTACGTCGCCTCTGCTTAAGAATGTCATTTAGTATTCAATAAGAATTAATAAATAATACAACGCTCTCCTGATGGTAAGAGATAACGCATATCTATCACCATTGCACCGATACACAGAACTTTGAGTAACGAACAAATTCTAGAACATCGCTGCTTTGACGCTCATTACTTTGAGACTTCCTATGGTTAGTCTCAACAGCCCTGTAATTTTACTAGCTGCAACCCTTTAAGCCGGAACATAGTAATGTTTACACACTACAGCTTGGTGGCATAATATCTGGTACTGCGGTGGTACCTACCTAGACGACTTACTGCTTAGAACTACCACCAAGATTCTTTATCATCAATCTATCGTAGCCCACTACTGGACATGGGCCTCTCTTAAGACACGCCATTCAGCTCGAACATTGGCAGCTATAATAAACCTTTTTTCGTGAAAACAGATATTTAGAGCATCGTGCCAAAAATTATGGTATTTGGCAACCATAAATTGATTTTAAGTAGAACAGACATCAAATAAATTTGTTACGGCGCCTACCAATTTTGCTCTTTGGGTTACTTCACTCAATTTAACAATTTAAAGTAACTTTATAACAAAATCGCTTTTATGTTATCTGTAAAATTGCGTTATGCGTTATAAATATTACTTACTAGCTGCGCCCCGCAGTTTTACCCGCGTGGTGATGGCTGATGATGATGATGAAAAGTATCCTATGTTTTATTCCTGAGCCTAAAGTATCTACATGCAAAATTGTATCCAGATCCATTCAGCCGTTCTGGCGTGATTGAGTGACAAACATCCATCCATCCACCCACCCAAACTTTCACATTTATAATATTAGTGGGATAGGTAGCATATCGATAATATAATTAACATTGGTAATATTACCGATGTCAATTATATTATATTTACAGAAATATACAATGTGCTTTCATACTGTTTGTTATGTCTGGGGTGTTCTGTATGTATTATAAGTATTATTTTCAAAAATAAAGTATTTAAGTATTCTATCAGTTATCTGACTTCCATAGTACAAGCTTTGCTTAGTTTGGGGTCAGACGGCGCTGTGTGTAATGTCTTACGATATTTATTTATTGAGTAGCTGCGCCCCGCGGTTTTACCCGCGTGGTTATGGATGATGATGATGATGAAAAGTATCCTACGTTTTATTCCAGGGCCTAAAGTATCTACATGCAAAATTTCATCCAGATCCGTTCAGCCGTTCTGGCGTGATTGAGTGACAAACAAACATTCATCCATCCATCCATCCACCCATCCATCCATCCAAACTTTCACATTTATAATATTAGTGGGATTTTTCGACTTGTAGCAAGGCACAAGGGTATTGGTCTACTCGTCAAACAACAATTTGTCTTCCTAGTTTGCAAATTTTTTGTATTGTAAAGATTGTTGAATGATGGATAGAAACTTTAATCTGCTACGTCTTGCTGAGACACCTTGTTTAAGTGCAGAGGGGCTAGCGTACAATTTGGGAGATTGTACTGAAGAATGTGTGATAAATAGAAAAGCGCCCCTGACGAGAGTAAATGGAACCTCCTTTTTCATGTACTAATTCTCACATATTAATATGCTAGAGTCACAATTTTTAGGGAACATAATACCATAATACTTTAACTTAATAAATATATTATATGTTATTATTTATCACGAAGTTATTATCGCTGTTGTTTTTTTGCTAGATATTGTCTGCTATCATTGCGAAATTCATAATGATAATGACACATCGGAAGATGTCGATAAATCCTTATCAATAAAATTTATAGGACTAAAACTGGGTGTTGTTACCCATCTTTAGATTAAAATCCTTAATTCAAAATTACACACATTTATTTGAAAAATACTCATACATTGAATATATTGCTCATTACAAACGCACCTATGAATATAGACAAGTATAAAAATTATCGAATACATTGATATAATAATCCACGAATGATAGCAACACAAACTGGTGTACTGTACCTACTTTTCTTTTTTCAACCACTTAGAAATAAACTCAAAGAATATTTTTTTTTTATTTCTTTGTTTTTGTCATTGAACTTTGTGCATTTTGCCAGTGTCGACTATTTCGTTGATTTCAAGTGAAATAAATCTGAGTCACAGTCACACGACGCAAGTCAAAGTCGAGTCCGGTGATGCCCTAGTGTAGTGGTTACTTTACTCTTGCCAAAATACTTTCGCATCTTGCGAAAGAATTTTGGAAGTAATATTATTTTTACTTTAAACCACGTCATTTACCGTAGTAAAAATGAAAAGACATGTTACAGCACATCAAATCACTTTTAAATCACTTTTATACTGGGCTTGAAAATATTGATGAAATATTCTCAAATACTTGAAAATAACAAAATACTTGACACTGGCAAAATGCTCTAACTACGAAGTTAAAAACAAAAAAAAAACAAAAAATCAAGAAAAAAAAAGGTGTCAAAACACTTAGAAGATGAATCAGATTAAACATTGAGTATCTAGGAGCATAGTAGTGCCCTTGCCAAGACGAGCCAAAAAGCGGTTATAAGTTACAATTAAGTATATAAAGTTAGGTAGGTATGAACGAGTACATAGCATTCATATATTCATTGTGCGAAATTATTGATATATTTTTTTCTGTTTTTAGAAAAGCAATAAAATTTAATTATCTTTCACAATAAATTTCGAACTTAATTGACAAAGAGAAATATCTAAACATAAGATATTATATGAAACAATTAATTACTCATTATTAATTATTATATTTGAATTATTTTTATACAATATTGTTTACTGTATTAAGAGCATGTGAATCGTTGACAAAATCTATTACATATTCAATGGAAGTAAAAACCTATTGTTTCGTTTATTTGTTATAATTTGTATAAGTTCAACATTATATTATTATACAAACTAGTACTTGATTATTATAGTGAAAGGTATCAAAAACATATTATAATAATAAAATGACAAATAATTAAGAGGTACTTACTAGAAATTATCAAAATCTGTAATGTAGAACTTTTTATTAACATCAAACGGTGACAATATATAAATACTTGAATGAAAATAAGAAAGACGCCCAAATAAAATTAGAAAACAAACGAAATTTATAATTTGCGACTAATTTTTTTGGGTAACTAAATAAAAAAAATTAAAAAGTATTACAAAAGCAAAAAATTGTACTTAATTACTTTAATTTAATTGAGGAACAAATACTTCTCTACTTTTTTATCTATGCGAAAAAAGTCCATATTTAAAAATGTCGTTTAAAGTAAACCAATACTAAAAATGATCTTACCTTCACACAAACGTAAAATGTTATGTGTGGAAATGAGAGAGACTACTTAAGTTAATAACTTTAAACAATGCTTATACGTAAAGCCCTCGGAAACAAAACGCAACTGTCAAATTCCTCTTGAAAAATTTTTCATTACAATGTTGACATTCAAACTGATTGACAATCGATATTATTTAATTTTAATCACTTACTAAAGGCAGTGTCTATTTATCCAAAGTTTAATGTTATATTCTACATGTATAAAATCTACTCTCTATACTTGTAACGACAATAAACATTCGTCTATTGAAAAAATATAGTGTTTTTTACGCTACAGTAAGATTCTTAGAAATATCAATGAAAGGACAATATTTAATACCTAATCATTAACTTCTATGTATGGCATAAAAATATCTCAAATAAAGTACATATGATACACATTGAAAATTGAAATAGGCATAAAAACAAGGGTCGGATTGAGAATCTTCCCCCTTTTTACTTTTACGTTTTAACATTTTTCGAACGAAAAATAACGAACGTTAGATTCATTATCAGATTTTAAATGTTATACGAGTATATATTATAGATCTAAACTTTTATATATTTTTATCATAGTGCCTTGTATTTATCTTATAACTAACTTATTCATGTCTTGAACCCAATATACCAACGAATAACTCGACAAACCTATACCAGAATGTGTAATTATCAAGAATTTTCCATCTTAACATGTTAGGTGCTAATTCGGTGGTTTAATAGACGGATTTCCGACCCCATAATTTTTTTAACCCGTTCAACTATAATGTTAAAGTTTTTAAAAATGTATTTCATCATACTATCGATGAAATAATATCAATTTCGAAAGAGACAAAATACATTTTAGTTGCTTATTCCAAATGTTCGTAGATACTCCGGCTACAACCGGTGGCCTCTTTCAAGGAGTCAAAGGAGAGTATGAACCGCGCGTGGCCACGTCTTGCTTCGCACTACGGGCCGTTGCACGCTTTGCACGTGCGAAGACAGCGATCGGTACGCTCAAAATGTTACAAAACTTCATTTCCATAGCAACATAAACTAATTGTAGATTGATAAACCCTGTCACTCGCTGCCATCACAGTGTAAATTGAGTTCAAATTGCACTGACATATATTACTGTTGCAATTGAAATAGCTACCTACAGAGTGGATATATATTTACGTCTAAATGCAACAAGTCATGCCGATACAGATACGGCATTGTATATAGCGCTCGGATGTACTTGGCAATTCTATAATATATCTCGATATAGCTGTCAAATATATTGAAAACATCATGTACTTTAGCCCCAGACAGACGCGATCTGCGACATCGACCTAGATAGCTGTCGTGTTAACTTTTAGACACCACGTCATTACCGAGCATTTGGCAATTTCCTAGCTACACGCATTGATACAACTAATTGCTATTGCGCGCGTCAACAAATACTTCGCCAATATAGACTGGTTCATTTTTTATGGTATGTACTGAGAAGAACGAGACGCTCTCCTGATGATATGAGACAACGTAACTTATAAACTTTTGCAATCCGAATTCATAAATTATGCTTATTGTAATCTCAACGATTCCAATAACTTCCAGTGATAAATATTAGTACCTGGATGACCGAGCTTTGCTCGGCTGAAAATACGGATAAAACGACGTTTTCTAAAAATGAAACCAAAATAGCTAGATCTATTTATCGCCCCCGAAACCCCCTGCATACTAAATTTCATGAAAATCGTTGGAGCCGTTTCCGAGATTCAGATTATATATAAACATATATACAAGAATTGCTCGTTTAAAGGTATTAGATAGATAGATAACGCCTGTATGACCCAGCAATACCCAAAACTTGGAATAAACCAAAGAAGGCATCGCCGTGTCAGCTCTGATTAGTTTTCGACATTCAATTCCATTACAAACTTTTGATATTTGATTCCAGATTGAGTCTTATTGGCACGGTAATTTTATTAATTGGTTGCAGAATATTTGATACTGCGGTTATTTAGTCGATGTGTCTGCTGCAAGCGCTGACCGCATCAGTCTGGGGCGGGCTATGTGCGATGTCAATTATGACACCATTAGTTTCTGATGCTACCACTTTGGTCGTCGGTATTAGTATGGGGTCGGTACGGGAGTCGAAGGCAAACGGGCTACGTTCAACATGACAAGTTCAAATGTTCTGCACTTTAATCTCTGTATGACGTTGTCATCGCAGAGCGGATCCTAAAAAGCAGCCACTTCCTTCTTCTTGCTGGTAGCCGCGGCCAGGTTAGGTTCTTCTGAAACAATGTTAATGGTAAAATATCTGGCCTATAAAGTAGTTTTTAAAATGTAACGAGACAAACAGTTTCCTGATGGTAGGAGATAATGCCTGCCCGTGACCATTGACTGTCAAATTACCCTGGATGGGCAAACTTCAGTGCTGGAGGAAAGCCGCTAACTAAGGGAGTGAACTAGCCTGTAACTTCAGAGTCATGACTTTTAACACAGAAAAAAGAGTAACTCCCTCTAACTGGCCAATATAATCTGTATTTAACAAGTAAGACCAGTCAGAACCTTCAGGACTGTGACTCCCGAGTAAATATTCATATAGCAAAGGGAGTAACTCCCTTAAACCGGTTAAAGAAATGTGTATCTTACCAGTAGGACCGTTAGGATGCATTCTCTTCAGGACTGCTGTAAGATCCAAGCCAGTCAGAGTCTTCAGCGCTGGAGGAATGCCGCCGGCGAGGCGAGCTACCTCGCCCGTGGCTCCTGAATCACCGACCAGCACGATCTCGTCCGTCTTTGAGAGTGGAGCGGATACTTCTGCTGCGATCTGAGAATAAAATAAATTTATTGACACTGACGAACAACTGATCAGCCCTGATTTTATAAGCTGTTCCGTTAATGAGAACTGGAATTTTCTCATTGTGAAAACGCGCTTAACGTTTTTAGACCTTTTTAGAGGAACAGCTCAGCTATGTGGAACTCGTTACCTGCTACTGTCTTTCCAACTAAATCCAACCCCAAGTTTTTCCAAGAAAAACGTAAAAAGACACTTTCTATGCAAGCGTACTCATTCTTTGGTTACATCATCACTTTCCATCAAGAGAGATCGTGGTCAAACATATGTCTAATCTGTCCAAAATGTAAAGAAAAAAACTATTATCCTTTAGTTTTCTTTTGCATTCACATGGTTGGCAGACTTTATACACCTTCGAGAATATTATTCTTAGACATGCATGTTCCTATCACGATTTCACTTAATGGTGGTCCGCAGTACCAGTTATTCTGCCACTAAGCAGTAGTGTGTAAACATTACTGTGTTCCGGTTTGAAGGGCAGCTAGTGAAATTACAGGGCTGTTGAAACTAACCATCGAAAGTCTCAAAGTAATGAGCGCCAAAGCAGGGATGCCCTGGACTTTGTTTTGCTACTCAAAGTTCTGTGTATCGCTGGACAGGCGTTATATCTTACCATCAGGAGAGGGTCTCGTTCGTCTCATAACTTTTACATAAAAAAAATGTTTTCGTTCACCGTTTCAAGCTAGACGAATTTAATAATACGCGTATAGCTTTTACAAGACAAAGGTTTGCGTTGTGGGATTTAAAACCTGGCCTCCAGATTGAAATTCAGACTGTCTCCCAGCTAGAATGTCGTAACTTATACAGGGTAACGCTAAGAGTACTAGATAGTACTTATCATTGAGAAAAACTTGAACTATGGGACCGATCATCGTGTAAAAATATCTGTTCTTACGTATCTCTGTGTTGACAGATTTGTTTAATATGCAGTTTTTATAGTTTTTTATTTTTGATATATTTATATTAAATAGATCTACGTTTGGCCACTCCTCGCCTGATGGAAAGTGACAATACAGCCGAGGATGGAGCACGCTGATCTAGAAGGAATATATTCACTCTAGCCTTAAAAAAGGCCAAATTGTAGTTTATAGGAAACGGAAATCGCCAATAAGTTTCATTCATGGGCTGTGCGCATCAAGAAAGACCCGAATCGCTGCGTACGAATATTGGGAACGTCCACGAGGAACGGATGATAGTGTCATCTGACTTCCATAGTACAAGCTTTGCTTATTTTGGGGTCAGATGGCGCTGTGTGTTTCACGATATGTTTTTTTTTAAATATCCTTCTGTAATCTTATTCGAGGCATTACCTTAGGTAGCGCCTCAAGCACCAGCGCCATGATGGCTGCGTCTCCGTATTGCTTGTAGACCTTCGCCTTTGCCAGCATCCTCTCAGCGTCTGCTTTGCCGACGTCGCCGATTGCCATGGCTTCTGCTATACCGAGGACTTTGATGCGCTCGGCGTCCGCCTTAGCTGCCTCTACCGTTTGGGTACTGGAATCGAAGAACATATTTTTCGTAAGATCGTGATGAGTCAAATTCCGTAATATAATTTCAAATATACCATTAAATGTGTTAAAACACTGATTACATATCAATGAGGAAAAAAACAACATTTAATTTTTCAGTAAGTATTTGACATTATTCCACAATATGTAAAAATCACTGTGGAATGATGATTTGAACGGTACTATATGAAACGAAATGAAAGGGGTGATAAGAATTGCAATGGAATATCTCAAAATAATGAGAGCCAATGCAATGATCGTTGAACTTTGATTTGTTCCTCAAAATTCTGGGTACCGGGAGGTTTTGTTCCAAAGTAGTGTACAATGATTATAGGAAAATCTTTTTTCTTAACCATAATGACAGCACCAAAGTCGTCATACGTTACTTGTTATCAGAAAATACTATACTCGATTTAAATTCGCCTATATTGTACTTTTGGAATATATATTCCAGTAGATAGATTTACAATCACGATGTATTTAAAAAATAATAATAAAAAAGTCGGTTTCAAAAAGTTTTCTTAATGTTTTGTTTTTTTTTTGCGTTCGACCTCCATTTTACCTTATGTTAATTAAGTACTAAATACTTGAATAGAGATAAAACAATAACTCAAGCAGCATCTTCCACTATTCAGCGGCGTACTATGAAAGTTGAGTCAAACTATTTCGTGACAGTTTTTAGACGAAACAATATCGTTTTTTCGAGTTTCTGGCCGTCCTATAATATAATAGGCAAGGGGGATTAGATCTTGCAGATATGCTGTTCAAATCGTGTTAAGCTCCTACCGTTTTCCTTCAGCGATGGTCTGCAGGCGGTAGGCCTCCGCCTCGGCTGGCAGACGGACGGTCGCCACGAGCTCCTCCTCACGTCGCAGAATCTCTTGTTGCTCCACCTGCAATATAGATTTAAGATATTTATTGCCGAGCAAAGGCAGGAAAGGGTCTTATACAATAATACAGTGCCATACAAACTACTCTTTAAGAGGTGTGAAATACGTTAAGTGATAAGTTTTTTTTACGTATAGTTAAAACGTGCCTTATTACGTGTATGTGCTGAAACATAACTCTGTTGAAGAATCTACTAAAGCCACTACAATATTAGGTCATGACTGGACTCGATCCTGAATATCCTGAATTACCTTGTGAGACTTACTACTGTAAGAATTTGACTGTAACTTAAACAGTACAATATGAGTGTCTTCAAATCAAGAGTAAATTAGGTTCCTTCTAGGTAAGCGTGTTCCATCATAGACCACATCGTTGCTTAACATCAGGCAGGATGTGGTCAAACGCGAATCTATTCTGTATAAAAAAAAAACTGATTTCACTTGTATTTTCATTAAATACCTACTTGAAAACATTGAAATTCTTGACACTAGAAAAATGCACAAAGTTTGCTTCCAAAAACTAATAAAAAAGAAAAAGTGTAATACGCACTTCAATCTGTTTGCGGCGCTCAACAACTTCGATCTGTATCTCTTCGTTTCGAATCCTCTGTTTTATCTTCGCGGCTTGTAGTTCATACGCCAAAGCGGCTTCTGCTTTCTGAAATCAGAAGTAATCATTTTTATTATTATGTATAAAGTAAATAATAATTAGGTAGTAATTAATGATTACAGAGGACAACGTTATTGCCTTGGACCCCACATTAGAAATCAATATGTAAGTGTGGTTGCCGGAACACACCGTTAGATGCTTGGCTACAGATTTTCAACTTGAAGGTGGTAGCCGAGTACTAGGAAGTACCCTACCACCACGCTATGGTTTCGTCTCGATGTTTTCTTCACCGGCAGCTCAAGCTCATTGTTGGAGTTTGAACCTACGCCCTTCGGCGTGTGAACCAACCGCGCTCACCACTGGACTATCGACGCTACAAAATAATGCCACTATGCTGGCCTGTGCAGGCTAACGTTTTCTAATATGCTATTGGTAAGATTCTCTAGTCATAATTTATCACAGTTCTATTCCACGTTAGATATATTTCCCATCTTCGACCATACCGTCACTTAACATCAGTTGAGCAAAGTGAGAGGTGATCAGTCTATCAACGATCGAAAAATACAGATTCACAGACAGTTAGAATAGTATGTTGTCAAAACCGTACAAAATTACAAAACCTCCGAATCACTCATAGCTTTCTTTTACGTTTCGCGCAGATGTTGGTGACATGTAGTCGGTATTCATAGCATTTGAACTTACAGCAGTGTTGACCTCCTGGTCGAACTGAGCCTTTTGCAGCTTGAACAGCCTGGCGTTGTCTTCTATCTTCGTGTCCATCGAGTACTTCACGTCCATAGCGCTCTTCTCGCACTCCGCTTCCTGGAAAAAGTGTTTACAAGTGTCATGTACGCACGCACGTATTAAAAAACCGGCCAAGTGCGAGTCGAACTCGTGTGCCGAGGGTTCCGTTCCCTCGCAAAGTTCTCTGAAGGTACTTGAAACGAGTTACCCTAGCCAGAGGTACACCGTTCAGAATTACAAAAGTTTTAACATGTTGTATGCTTTAAAAAAAAAACAATAGTCAAAACATTTTATTAACATGATAATCAAGCAAAACATGTTGGCTGACTTGTAGAATAAATAGGTAGCTCAAATAACATTAACTCCCCAAAAGGACGACTTGAACCTATCGCTCTCAAAGCTGTGTACCTGAAGCCAACTAACGAGTCACCCTAAGCAGATTACGTAGCATCTTGACAACTCGCTGTATTTTCGTAGATACTTACTTCAAATCCGATTACCACCCAACACACAGAAGTATTTAGCTTGAGGTTTATTAGATTCCTAATGAAATATTGCTCCAACGAATTTATACATTTTACAGCAATTGCGAATACGAAAATATTTGAATTTCACAATTTGTTTATGCTTATTTAGACTATGAACTATGAAAGACTAGAATGATGAAGTTATGTTTTCGTTCACATCGTCAACAACAGTCTTGAAATACTATGTACATACCCTGACACCCCCATCTCTATTCTACGCCTTCTGATAGATGGTCAGGTGCTACACATAATCGTACGCATCCTGATATTATTTAAATAGTCTTGAAATACTATGTGCGTACTCCGATGCCTGCATCTCTATTCTACGCCTTCTCCTAGCTGGTCAGGTGCTGCACATAATCATACATACATATCTTAATAGCATTTAATCAGTCTTAAAATACTATGTACATATCCTGATGCCCGCATTCCTATTCTACGCCTTCTCTTAGCTGGCGAGGTGCTGCACATAATCATACATAATATTAATAGCATTTAAACAGTCTTAAAACACAATGTACGTATCCTGATGCCCGCATTCCTATTCTAAGCCTTCTCTTAGCTGGCGAGGTGCTGCATATAATCATACATATATTGATAGCATTTAAACAGTCTTTAAACACTATGCACGTCTCCTGATGCCCGCATTCCTATTCTAAGCCTTCTCTTAGCTGGCGAGGTGCTGCACATAATTATACATATCTTGATAGCATTTAAACAGTCTTAAAACACTATGCACATCTCCTGATGCCCGCATTCCTATTCTAAGCCTTCTCTTAGCTGGCGAGGTGCTGCATATAATCATACATATATTGATAGCATTTAAACAGTCTTTAAACACTATGCACGTCTCCTGATGCCCGCATTCCTATTCTAAGCCTTCTCTTAGCTGGCGAGGTGCTGCACATAATTATACATATCTTGATAGCATTTAAACAGTCTTAAAACACTATGTACGTATCCTGATGCCCGCATTTCTATTCTAAGCCTTCTCTTAGCTGGCGAGGTGCTGCATATAATCGTATATATCTTGATAGCATTTAAACAGTCTTGAGATAACATGTACGTACCCTAATACCCGCATCTCTATTTGCCTGTGCGACTCCCACATCGGCGTCTCGCTTCACCACCGCCGTCTGCGCCTTCCCCAAGCTGGCCAAGTACTGCACATCATCGTAGACGTCCTTGATCGTGAAGGACAGAATCTCGATGCCCATCCGGCCGACGTCCGGTGCCGCTACCTCGCGCACAAGGCCCGCAAATTGGTCCCGATCTTTGTACACCTCTTCTACTGTAAGCGTTCCTGAAAACAAGACAGAAATTGAATTAGACATCTCATCTCTTTAATTGATTAAATTGTTGTTATCGAAACTTAGGTATGTATATGACACAACCAAATCAATTTAGAATTTCATAGATTTAAACAGCGCCATCTAGACTCAACCTAACCATAGCTATTAATATGAGAACCAGACTTTTATACATTTAATTAAGATAGAAGCAAATGACGAAAGTTATGACGTGAATAAATTATATCTAATAATAGATATATATCCGATGTAGTAAGTAGCGATGATAGCTCAGTGGTTAGCGAGCTCGGTTCACACGCCGAAGGGTGTGGGTTCAAACCCCAACAATAAGCTTGAGCTTGCCGATGAAGGAAAGCTACCACCTTCAAGTTGAAAATCTGCCGCCATGTACCTAAAAGTATGTTTCAGCAGCCTCAATTGAGAGCCAGTCCCATTCGAGGACAGATGTGTTCCCTATCTTCGACCACACTGTCACTTAATATCAGGTGAGCTGTGGTCAAAAACCTAGCCTGTCCATCATAAGAAATAATCTATATACTAAAAACCGTCTAATACGACATTTACGGTATCATCAAATGATTATGTCAATGTTTCACATTCAATTATAAAAAGCATAATTGAATCGATCAATTTTCAATTTTCAATCGAACAAAATTTCTGCGATGTTTGTCCTTCGACCTAAAAAAAGGTTTTATGGTACGAATTTAGGACGATTTACAAAACACCGGGACCGAACCAAAAAGGTTGAAAACTGAATTGTTTAAAAAACTGCTTTTCTTTTTTTATGCAAAAGTAATAAGACGAACGAGACGCTCTCCTGATGGTAAGAGATAACGCCTGTCCATGACCATTGCAGCAATACACAGAACTTTGAGTAACAAAACAACGTCCAGGGCATCGCTGAATTGGCGCTCATTACTTTGTGACATTAGGTTGCAGCCCTGTAATATCGCTAGCTGCAGTACCCTTCAAAGCAATAATAAAATCACTATGTCCAGCAGTGGACAAAATACTAACAAGATTGATGATACAATAAGTAAGAAAACTGGGATTGGTTTTGCAGAATTTTTTATTGTAACTCAGTTTTCTTACGTATTAGTTTATCATAAATCTAGTTAGTATTTTGTCTACAGCTGGACTCAAGATTCTCAAGAGCATCTCTGGCACGAACTGCTGCTATACACATCTAAATGCAGTCAGTCGCGTGTCACAGGGCGTCTGTTATCTGCCTCTTGGTAAGTTTATCATGAGAGTTTCTTCTTCGTCTCAATGGTATCGCCCCGTGGATGCTGGGTCTATCGTTTTGCACACGACACGTACCTAAGACTTGCGACCTAGGTGTAGGTATTTATGCGTATGAAAGGGGGTCCCTTTACATGCTCGCTTCACAAATTTGATATGATTCCACCAAAGCTGTTTTCTATCCAGCTATTAATCTAACGATGGTATCTTAGCGTTAAGCGCGTTCTGACCGTATGTCAAAGAGCGTGGGGTTTTAATCCCAACAATGAGATTGAGCTGCCGATGAAAGAAAACATTGTGAGGAAACCATTGAATGGTCTTAGGGCACGTTCTAGTTCTCGGCTAGCTAAATATCGCCCTCAAGATGAAAATATGCCGTCAACCATCTAACGGTGTGTTCCCTCAGCCCCAATTGAAATTCTTCCATTCAAATTCATACAATTATTTATGGCCAATTGATTTGTAAGGTTATAATCATATTTTTCTTATAGAATTTTAGGGATAGAAATCATTTTCGAATTCGTTCAGTCCCGGCCAAGGCCCGTTGGAATACAAATGAGACTTCGGTCTGTTTTCCGGGCCGCCTAACAGAATTATGCAAACAACCACAACGCGGAAGTTCAGCGTCCAAACATATAAATATTCATTTGCCGTTTGCCAAAATGCATAATTGGCTTAGCGTATTAACAGGTAAACGGAATAATCCTGCGAAAATTAACCTGCATTAGGGATTCGTTGACGTGTTTGTAAACTAGTTTGTGACGCTGTCATTAAATATTATCACGCGTTTGTTACCAAGCCAGTTTTTTCATAAAAGTCCCCCTTTCACGTCACACGTTAAAAGGGGATTAAGTTAACAAAGTGTGACATCGGACGAGCCCTAAGCATCGTGACATCACATGTGTAAATTTAGAAATTGCTGTTTTAATATAATATGTAAAAGTAATAAGACGAGCTGAACGCTCTCCTGATGGTAAGAGATAAAGCCTGTCCATGACAATTGCAGCGATACACAGATCTTTGTGTAACAAAACAGAGTCCACGGCATCGCTGATTTGGCGCTCATTACTTTGAGACATTAGATAGTCTCAACAGCCCTGTAATTTTGCTAGCTGCAGTACCCTTCGAACCAAAACACAGTAATGTTTAGTTGTGATAAGGACTTAGTAAGGTACCGAAACTCATGAAATTGTGCATTTTGAATAGAGTCCAATTGCAAAATTCGGAGAGACTAAAAAAACTCAAAGACATCGATAAAACTCTTTTTCGAACGTATATAATAAGTACGTATGTCACTGTCACTTGACATTAGGTGAAGTGCGGTAAGGCAATCAACCAGCAGTGTGACCAGATTTAGTAGATTTCTACTTTTTTGGTAGATTTTAGGGTCCTCCAGGTTAATGTCTGTAGAAATAAATTATGCAGTATATTTTGGTAGATTTTTGAATTTCGTGGTAAGCAACATTTTTCCTTCGTTTTATCTCTCATTCTCGTTTGTGAACGGGGATTCTCACGTTTTACCACGAGTAAAGCCCGCCGCTCTTTGTTGTTTGTTATACTGTATTCAGGTTGTTCTTATTCATTCGCTTAAAAAATTAAAATATATAAATAATATAAATATTATTAAAAAACGTAGCCAGTTTACTCCATGGAAAAGAAGGGCTGCGACAGAATGATCGTGGCTGCATTGATTTTGTACCAGATAAAGGAATGATAAAATTAATGGATTCCAAAAATTTGTATGATGGAGCAGGAGATAATAGTGATTCGGAGTAGGCAATGCTCTACAATAATAATTAATAATGTTGATAATTTTCACTGTTTGTTTGTTAATTAATAATGTTGTAGCAGTTAAAACAAGTACTAAATTGTCCATTTAATGTTGTAAATTATTACATTTAGTAATTGTATAAAGTTATTGTGTATTTTTATTTCAATTCTTACAAAATTTGGATATGTGTAGACAATTTAGTAGATTGCTGCTTATTGGTTAGTAGAATTTAGTAGATTTTGTCCATACCGTGAGTAGATTCGTCAAATTAAATCTAGTCACGCTGTCAACCAGTCAATTTAACAAAAATGTTTTCTTTTACAAATTAAGTCTTACAGTACGTAATATCCAACAAGCAGTTGTTTTATCGGGCGTGTAATCGTAACCAAAACTTCACAATATAAACTTTTAAGTACACAATCACAGTTTCATGTGCTAACCCTACCTCAAATGGTCAATTATAGTCATTATCATCGTAAGCCTATCGCAATAGTGTTGTAGCGATGATGGCTCAGTGGTTAGCGTAGTCGGTTCGCATGCCGAAGGGCGTGGGTTCCAACCCCAACAATGAGATTGAGCTGCCGGTGAAGGAAAACATCGTGAGGAAACCATAGCGTGGTGGTAGGGTACTTTCTAGTATTCGGCTGGCTAGCTACCACCCTCAAGTTGAAGATCTGCCGCCAAGCATCTAACGGTGTGTTCCGGCAGCCTCACTTGAGAGCCATTTCCATTCCAGGCTAGGTGTGCTTTACCATCTTCGACCACACCTTCACTTAACATCAGGTGAGTTGTGGTCAAACACCTAGCCTGTCAGCCATTTAAAAAAAACTGGTAAAACCTCGCGCAAAACATGCCATTCGGCCCAATCGGCTATATGCTACCGCCAGCTATCCAACGTATATGATCACTCCACCAAGTCTAAGGGCGTCCTACGTTACATATGCTGAGTCTCTACTCAACATCACGTCACAAAATCATACTTACTTTTTAATATTCAAACATGTGAGGCCAATGGTAAGTGATAACGGCACCAGCGCAACGCGTAATATTTCCATTATTGCACACGTTTAGACACAACTACAAAACACTCAACACTTTGGTACACAGTTCATTATACTTTTGGAAGACTTTATACACTACACACTACTACTTTAACAATCACTACTAGAGTACTTTTAATGCTTCGTAACTTATGGTCGATAACTATATTAATGCCTTAGTCTTCTGTCAAAAAAAAAAAATATGACATATAAAACACGCTTTATCATACAATGAACATATTGCAAAAAAACCGACAATAATTTCAATTCGAAATAATTTTCAATGAAAAAATCATCTAGATTAAGCGTCCAATGCTTCGTATTTGATAAACTCAAGTGTGTTGTCATTTATTTTGTCCCCACTTTAATGCATCTCAATAATACAAGCTACTAGCGATTTGCCCCGGCTCGCACATGTTTACACATTATTTTAATATTTCTTTTCAGTTGGCTAGCATAAACAACGAAAATCAATTTTTGGCGACTTGATTACAATACATTGAATTTCTCTACGCATACAAAACTTTATGAATGTTGTATAACGTAAGCACTAAAGGGGGGTGGGGGAGTCTTTAGTTTGCTTATTTTTGACGACATTGGGGATGAGGCGATCTGAATGGTGATAATATCAGCAAAGTCGTATAAATTATGCTGATTGGTTTCCTTGTTATCGACACACTACGTTTTAGCGAAATGGCTGCTAATTAAACCAATATTTTAAGCATAGGAGAAGAAAGTAAGAGCTTTGCTTACTTTTGCTGACAAGGGGGAGAGAGGAGTTAATAATTACTAAAATTCTGCTGACGTAATACTTGAATGATCCTTAAGGTACCAAAACTTCCGCGAAAATATGCATATACAGAAACCATACAAAAACACGATGTATGGTTTTAAAAAAAATAAGCAGAGAAATAGATGCGGACAGTAACTTAGTTTTTGTTTATAGACTTTTCACACAGCGCCCTCTAGCCCCAAACTGAGCAAAGCTTGTACTATGGGAACCACATAACTGTTATAATACTTTTTTTTGTAAATACATTCTTATAATACATACAGAACACTCAGGCACAGAACAAACATTTATAGCGACATTTTTATTTGTCCTGGTGGGAATTGAACCCACGCCCTACAGCTCTTGAAGCATATATCTAACAAATGAGCTAACATGGCAGTCTTATACTATGTAGATATATCTAATACGCACTAGCGGCGTAAGTAGGTACTATTATGATACAAGTATTCTATGTACAGCGATCATCTACGATAACCTTGAGACCTATTTTTGCAGACTTCCGCATAATCATTATAATGTGATTTGTATTTTATTCAATTAACTTGCGATCTTGACGCGATATACCAAAAGTAAAAAGTAAGTTCGTATAGTGACCAGCCCTAATATCAGAGTTAATAAGCCATTTCAAACTCTCCGATCTGGGATAGAAAAGACAATTTAAGACAAATTGACTGCCCTGTTAGCTTATATGGTAGAATATCTGCTTCAAGAGCAGGGTGTGGGTTCGATTCCCACCCGGACAAACATTTTTATGATGATATATGTTTGTTCTATGTCTGGGTGTTTTGTATGTGCTGTGTTGTATTATGAACAATCAGCTGTAGCCCGCGGTTTTCCCCGAGTTTTCCGGAATAAAATGTATTTTTGTCATTGTTACCTGTAAATGAATCAAAGGTAAAAACTATCTGCATACCCAATTTCATCCAAATCCATTAAGCCATTATAGCGTTACAGTGTTACCCGCCATTTCCACGTGAACACTACATTTTTTTCAGGATAAAAAGTAGCCTGTATGTATCCAGGTTGTCAGCTACCTCCGTACCAAATTTCACCAAAATTGGTCCAGCCGTTGGAGTGTGAAGAAGTAAACATACAAACACAGTTACACACAAACTTTCGCCTTTATAATATGTATGTGAAGAACATATACAAATACATTAAAACAGACTCACTTTTGCGTTTATCGCTGATTTTTACAAGGGATTCCCCTCTTCTTACAGAATTACCGTATGTCATAAAGTGAGTTAAGCTATCATATGTGATTTCCAATTACTCAGTTTTAAGTAGGTACGTTAATGGGTTTTTTGAAATATCGATTATCAATAATGTTGATAAAAATGCATCTCTACATAGTATAAAACAAAGTCGCTCTCCGTCGTCTGTCCGCTAAGATCTTATAAGCTACGCAACGGATTTTAATGCGGTTTCCATCAATAGACATAGTGATTCAAGAGGAGTGTTTAGCATATTTGTAATGTGATATCATAAATAAACATATCATAAAAAATGTTTCTATGCGCTTACATCGTAAACACTAGCAGATAGATCAAAATAATGTACTACGTCGCTAGTAAAAGATAAAGAATTGGAATCTTCTTTCAAAGTAGTGCAAGCAATAATCTCGTAATTACGAATCACAAAATTTCCAAATTATTTATTGTATGAAATAATATTATGTCGTCAAGAAAATGAAACTAAATTTACAGAAAATTGTACCTACTTCGTTCCCCGTACCCCTTTTTACTACCTCGACAACAGACAAACAGACTAAGGCGTCACCCGTACATAATGGACGTTTCCCATGTGCGCATAAGCGCTTCAAATCCACATTCTTTATTCGCACGGCGAGGATGTGGAACTCTTTGCCGGAGTCTGTGTTTCCCGAAAAGTACAATATGAGTCTTCAAATTAAGAGGAAACAGGTTCCTAGGTAAGTGTGTTCCATCCTAGACTACATCGTAACTTAACATCAGGCAGGATGTGGTCAAACACGAACCTATTCCGTATTTAAAAAAAAAGAACGCTCAATCACTGTTCAGAGAATAAACGTAACATAAAACGAGATTGTTTAATAAATTATTAACTCTTCAGAAATGTTTTACGCAAGATTGTGACACAAAACACTTTCAAGATTGTAACGATTTTAAAATTTGAAAGTTCACATTACAACAATTCACCAAACACAACAGTTAAATCAAAATTTCACATTTCTATTTTATACAAGACATGGCAGTGTTATAAACTTAACAAATTGCAATGAAAATTGGCGCAACAGTTGTTAGGCTCACTTTGAATTTAATATTTCAAACTGGGTGTCACACACCCGAGCTCCCTAGACATTTTAATCTTAGCAGATGAGACGATGCCAAGCCATAGTGTTGTACCACTGCACGATAAATAGATATGTTATAATAAATATATTTTTTTTTCAATTTAAATCATTACATACAAATCATATACTAGTAGAACACTAACTTAGTGGTAGATCTCCTTGGCAGGTGGTCGTAGTGGTATCTACGACAGCCTTGCGCAGTACCAGATATTCTGCCACCAAGCAGTAGTGTGTCAACATTACTGTGTTCTAGTTTAAATAGTACTGCAGCTAGCGAAATTACAGGGCTGTTGAGAACCATCGAAAGTCTTAAAGTAATGAGCGCCAAAGCAACGATGACCCTGGACTTTGTTAGTCAAAATTCTGGGTAACGCTCCAATGGGGACATGCGTTATCTCTTACCATCAGAAGCGTGTCTCGTTCTTCTTACCTAATACCTTTAAACGAGCAATTCTTGTATATATTATAATATAGTACCTGGTTGACCGAGCATTGCTCGGCTGAAAACATGGATAAAACGACGTTTTCTGAAAATGAAACCTAGCTAGATCGATTTTTCGCCCCCGAAACCTCCTGGATACAAAATTTCATAAAAATCGTTGGAGCCGTTTCCGAGATTCAGAATATATATATATATACAAGAATTGCTCGTTTAAAGATATAGATACATATATGTGTAATCTGAATCTCGGAAACGGCTACAACAATTTTCATGAAATTTTGTATGCAGGAGGTTTTGGGGGCGAAAAATCGATCTAGCTAGGTTTCATTTTCAGAAAACGTCGTTTTATCCGTGTTTTCAGCCGAGCAAAGCTCGGTCAACCAGGTACTATGTATTATAAAAGCGAAAAGATTTGAAAGCTATTTGTTACTTTTTCACGCTGTAGTTTTTTTTTTTTTTTTTGTATATAGGTACATCCATAACACCCAGACACAGAACAAACATTGGTTTGTTCATAGTACAAAATGTTTGTCCTGGGTGGGAATCGAACCCACACCCTACAGGTTTTAAAGCAGATATAGTACCAATGAGCCAATAGGGCTGACATGCCTATAATATACATATTATGTATTTAGAAAAAAAAAACAATTAGCTTAACCTGCTGTATTCTTTAAAATAGTCAATCATTTATTTTATTAATAAATATTCTAATCTAACCCTTTAGATGTGTCCCATCCCTACTGCGGTGACCCTTATTTTTAATAAGGTTTTCATAGTTCTTAAATACACGGCAATAAGAGTTAAATTTGCTCGTAAGAAAATAATGCTGAAAATTTATCAGTATTTACATTGCGAATGATATAAATATGATATAATGATAACGCTGCGGAGTGATTTTGTATTTATCGCAATCTTGTGCGTCAAGCAACGACGTTGGTTTCCTTATAGATTATTTATGCCGCAGTCATATTTTGCAATAACTTGAAACTTAATCTTACGTATTAGTCATTTACAGGATAAACCGAATTCTACATTATGGAAAAATTCATCGAGACCCAATTTTTTTTCAACACCAAAATTTCTTTGTAACTTTACATTATTATAAAACAAATTCATCCGCCGCGTCTGTCTGTCTGTTCGCATTAAACTTAAAAACTACTGAACGGATTATTATGCGAGTTTCATCAATAGATAGAGTGATTCATGAGGTTACCTAAACCAGGTATATAATTTGTCAAGGTTTTGTGTATAATATGATGTTAATTGTTGGAAATGTCGGAAAAAGTCAAGCAACCTGGGACCTTTCATCGAAAACGCTGTCTAATCCCTTTGGGATAAAACAAAACAATGCATGGTGGGATCTTCCTCTTTTATACATCTACAAAAAAGTCCGCGGTGGCATATATGTACATACCTTTTAAGGATAGCTTACTATACCCATTCTTACTACCCATGCGAAGCAGGGGCGGGTCGCTAGTTAATACATAAAATTATTATAGTTGTACATAGCCGATAGCCGAGTACTAGTAAGTACTCTACCACCACGCTATGGTTTCCTCACGATGTTTTCCTTCACCGACAGCTCAAGCTCATTGTTGGGGTTTGAACCCACGCCCTTCGGCATGCGAACCGACCACGCTAACCACTGAGCTATCACCGCTATAAAATATCGTTAAATACCTATTAAATACTTGTAAATATCAAAATACTTGACACTGGCAAAATGCGTTGTCAAAAACAAAGAAAAAAGCAGTAGCTAAATAGGGCACTAAATTAAATTCAACCGTCGTCAGCTGTTTTAAAAGACGTGTATTAAAACACTCAAGTCTTCGGGTTTGTTCCGATGCCTTGACACACTTTCCTAAAGGGCCCTCTTTCGAGCGCAGCCATTTTAAACGTTACGTACGTACGCCCTTTGAAGAGTATCGATGAAAGGGCTTAGCTTATCGACATTTTATATTGGATCCGATAGTAAACTTCGCGGCTCTGCCCCTTTCAATTTTGAATTACTCTATGAAAACCAACGTTTTTTTTTGTTTAATTTAAAGTATGAAATATTAACTATTGGATCCCAAACTAAGCACGAGCCTTACGTCTTGAGGACCGAATGCGTTTATAACTTAATATCCTGGGAGTATCAACAAAGAAAAAAATTACAACTAGGTTTGCGTTTGATCGCAAACTTGCCTGATGTTAAGCGAAGATGCTTTATGGAGAAGCACGCTCGCCTAGAAGAAACCGATTAAGTCGCGCCTTGAAGGCACTCAGATTGTATCTATCAGGGAACACCCACTCGGGCAGTAAATTCCATTGTTTAGCGGTTCGTACAATGAAGGTTCAGTTCCGAGTTTTTGGAATATCGGAACCAAATCATTTTTTTTTTAAATTAAAATGAATTTTACATAGAATAAGCACAATAATTATTAAGCTCGGCAATTGAGCTGTTGGAATTTGATAATTAAATGTTAAAGTAATACGACGGAGGAAATGATCTTCATCCTTATGGTACAGAAACAACGCATGTCCAAGTCCATGACCAGTAGCTGCGGTACCCAAAACTTTGAGTAACAAAACAAAGTCCAGGGCATCACATCGCTGCTTTGGCGCTCAGAAGTCTGAGATGGTTTGTCTCGAATCGAATTGTCCCTGTTATTTTACTAGCTGAAATACACTCTAACTGAACAAATAAAGTTCACATTACAGCTGCATATATAGAAGCAGAGTATCTGAAACTGTTTTGTAACGATCATGGCTCAGTGGTTGGCGCGGTCGGTTCACATGCCGAAGGGCGTGGGTTCAAACAACAGGATAGGATTAGTAGGATAATAATGCGACTTAGGATAAGCTGTCCTGATGGCTATGTCTATTGCAGCTGTATCGGCAGCGATATACTTTGAGTAAAAAAAACGGCCAAGTGCGAGTCGGACTCACGCACCGAGGGTTCCGTACAAACCTGTAGATATATAAGTAAAAGTTATGTTTTTTTTTTAATGGTAATATATGCTTTTTGCAATTTTTGCTTTATCTGTGCTATAAGACGTTGCTTCGTACTAAATTTCAAGATTCTAAATTCATGGGAAGTACCCTGTAGGTTTTGATTCCCTTGCGAGTGTCGAAAATTTGCAGCATAAACGGCTGCATCTTTTGATTGCGTTGGCTTAGAAGTTTCTTTTTTTCACAGCTCCAAGGGACAGTAGACCTGAGTATTTGATATGAATTTCAGCTTGATACCTCCACGCGTTTCTGAGAAAAAGGGTCTTGACAGACAGACAGACCGACAACAAAGTGATCCTATAAGAATTCCGTTTTATCCTTTTGAGGTACGGAACCCTAAAAAAAAAACATAATTGGCATGATGTTAGTTTTAGCACAAACCTTTGCGGGACCTCTCAAGGACGACCCATATGCGATTTACAATCGTCAAACGCCATTAAAACAATCGGCAATAATTATAAATTCGCAAATGGTAATGTGTTTATTATATAACTGGTTGATGACTCATTTTTTACGATTAGTGGTTGATCTCCATAGCTGAAGGTCGTCTTAGTAGGTACCACCGCAGTTTTTTTTAATATTTCGACAGACTAGGTGTTTGACCACAGTTCACCTGATGTTAAGCGAAGAAGTGGTGAAAAAAGTAAACACACCTAGCCTGGAATGGAACCGGCTCTCAAGTGAGGGTGCCAGAACACACCGTTAGATACTTGACAGCAGATTTTCAACTTGAGGGTGGTAGCTAGCCAGCCGAGTACTAGAAAGTACCCTATCACCACACTATGGTTTCCTCATAATGTTTTCCTTCACCGGCAGCTCAAGCTCATTTTTGGGATTTGAACCCACGCCCTTCGGCAAGCGAACTGACCGCGCTAACCACTGACTTATCATCGCTACAAAAATCCTCCAAAATTCTCTTCTAATAAGCTCTAGTTTCTATAGCAGCTCTATAGCTAGCTGAGAAATTGTCTGAATAAGTATTTTCTTCAATTCGGAGCAAATCTTCGTCGATTCTTTGTACTGTAATAGCATCATTAATTACAAACAAAATTGGAACAGCTGAGCGCTTCTATTTTTTTTTTTTTGGTACAATTTTCGGTAGACTTACTACATTTTATATTTGATTATAGAAAAAGAAAACTTAATTTTCCACTTGGCAATGGAGGCTCATTTTTTTTAAATTTCTGCAGCCTAGTTGGGTGCCGGTCTGACTTCCAATCTGGAGGTCTTGGGTTCGAATCCCATGGCACGCACCTCCGTCTTTTCTAGGTTATGTGCATATTGTCGATAACTATTTTTGTTAACACGATGTTTTCACCGCCAGCTCCTCATTACTGGGGTTTGAAACCACTCCCTTTGGCGTGTAAACCGACCGCGCTAAACACTTTAACCAAGGGTTTCTTAGTTTTTTTTTGTATTTGTTTCGATTTTATTTCTTTACTAGCTGTACCCGCGACTTCGTTCGCGACACCTGAAAACTTTATTTCTCGGACACCTTTTTTTCACTCGCTCGACAAAAACGTGCTTTTCAGTAGTGAATACTACTTTGAGGTGACGCATACAAAGTTGAGCGTAGGTCAGCTAGTGTACACTATGCACTTAAAAAAGGTTCGCGTTTCGCGAGAAATTATTTTGACTTTGAACTTAACTACATAAATATTCAGTAAATAAATTCATATTTTTTTATGGAGATTAACAGAGATTTTGTACTAGATGTACAATGTACAAGGGACCATTCAAGTATAACGTAAGCAGAATTTTAGTAATTATTAACCCGTCGCTCCCCCTTGTCAGCAAAAGTGAGCAAAGCTCTTACTTCCCTCTCCTATGCTTAAGTAAATATTGGTTTAATTAGTTTAATCAGCATAATTTATACGACTTTGCTGATTTTATCACCATTCAGATCGCCTCATCCCCAATGTTGTCAAAAATAAGCAAAGTAAAGACTCCCCCACCCCCCTTTGGTGCTTACGTAATACTTGAATGGCCCCCAAACAGTAGAGCAGAATGTGTTGTTTGATCGGATCGCGGCATCTAGTACATGGTACATACATGTATTCATAGTATGATACCATATATACGTCCTTGCCAAATTTCATCAACGTCTGGCTAACCATTTAGCGATTGGTAACAAAGACAGTATTATTTCGCTAATTTGACAGCCCTGTTGGCTCATTGGTAGTATATCTGCTTCAAGAGCAGGGCATGTAGGGCGTGGGTTCGATTCCCACCTAGAACAAACATTTTGTGATATAAACAAATATTTGTTCTGTGTCTGCGTGTTCTGTATTTATTATAAGCATGTATTTAATAATAAAATTAATTTAAAAAAAAACAGTCTTCAAAACTATACTTAAAAGTACCAACATAAACTAAAAAGTAATAATTATTTCTGTTTTTTTTTTCAAAACGCGCTATATCAATTTCGGTAAAATTGGGACCACTTCTGAGGAATGATCTACCAAACAAAAAAGAATCATCAAAATCGATCCATAATTGGCGGAATAATCACGTAACATACATTCAAAAAAAAATAATCTAATAATGTTGTTCAGAAACTAAATTAACTGATTACATAGTTTTTCTGATATTTAAAGCACAGATGAATCATGAAGCGTTTAGGCCATTTGAAATATCAGACACTTTCTTTTAGAGTACTAAATATAACCTAAAAAGACGTATTGCTCTCAAAGGAAACTTGGCTTCCCGGCCTTGTGGAGTACTTAACGTCTAATACAGAGTAGTGACGGCTCATTAACCACCCACGGGCCCGTGTTACACGTTACGTTGATTCTAATTCGCTTTAATGGCAATTGACATGACCTTGACAGACAAGACGTTCTGCACCATTGCTGTTATTAGGGTTAAAAAAATCTTTTTTCGATTCTTTTTATCACATTTAATGAGCATTACGGTTTTAACACTTAGATATATTATTTTTACTTTAAAAGCAATTACGGTGACCTTGACAGATAAGACCGAAATTAGTATTAAAAGGCATATGTTGAATAAATAAAGTTATAACATTTAGATATATGTATATTATTTTTGCTTTAATGGCAATTGACATCACCTTGGCAGACAAGACGTTCTGCACCATTGCTGTTTCTAGGGTTTAAAAAAATATTTTTTCGATTCTTTTTATCACATTTAAAGAGCATTACGATTTTAACATTTAGATATATATTATTTTTACTTTACAGGCAATTGAGATGTATTTGACAGATAAGATGTTTTGCATGATTGTTGTTTATTTAGGGTTACAAATAGTATTAAAAGCGTATAGCTATATTAAAATGCTGTTTATGTTGATATGAGCATTAGAGTTTTTAACAGTTAAATACATAATTACATATAGTAGGTATTATTTTTTACTATATTCTATCGTCTACTATCTTTAAGAAAACCTGATTTAATCAAATTTTCTCTTTGAAAGAGTCACCGAAAAAAAATTGTTTTGCACAACATTTTAGATTTATCTCTACCACCCCAATACGTGTTCAAGTAATAGACAATTAGGTGATACATTTTCAGAAACTCTCAAATGAGTGTTTATTTAAGGTCTAACTCCACCTTCTTTCATTTCATCTGAATCACGCGGATATCTAGTGCTATTTTTGTTCAGTTAGGCTCTTAATCTATAGGTACCTAAACGTAACTACCCTTCTGACCTAGTTTTTATAAAGACATAAAAGACTGAAGTTAGGTATTTCTCCGACAGAAAGTTACACTATTCTCGAGTACCTAACGTGGACCATGTTTTATACACAACTAGCGACCCGCCCCCGGTTTGGCACGGGTAGATACTAATGCCGTGTCAGTGTGGAGTGATTAATAATATTATTATTATTATTAGACCATATATACCTTCCTCTTGAATCACTCTGTCTATTCATGTATAATCGCATTAAAATCCGTTGCGTATTTTAAAAGATCTAAGCGTATAGACGACGGAAAGAGAATTTGTTTTATACTATGTATGTTCATAAGACAAAGCCGTGGGCTAAACCTAGATTTGTTATAAATATATAACATTGATCATAACTATTGTGCTATGAATCCTATAATCTGACAATAAGGTAAATTTTTATCTCTTTAATAAGATCTGCAAATAATCATAACGTATATAGTTACAAGTATAAATTTTAACAAAAAAAAACCGACTTCTAAGTAAACGAAACGGAACTAAAAAGTAAAAGGTTCCCCTCGATTTCTCTGGGATGCCATCATCAGATCCTGGTGCCTTTATCATGGTACCACCCTTGGAATGACTCCTATCCAGCAAAAAAATAATCATCAAAAAAGGTATTCGCAAACACACAAAAAAATATATATATATATAGATATGGTTTGATTGAAAAACCTCCTTTTTTTAAGTCGGTTAAAAATATTTAATGTATGTTACTAGATTGAAAACTTATTGTTTGTCAATGTCCACAGATAATAAAATCACGGTTGACTCGATAAATTCCCGCGTAAATAATGGAAGGAAGCGAGACCCACCGCTCGCGGCGGCAGCGGTGGGACTGTCCGCAAAACCTGCCCGCCGCGCCGTGCCCGCGACTCCTCTGAGACTACTTGTGGGCCTACTAAGAGATTGGCTTTCAGCAAAAACATATAATCCAAACCTGACCGCCAAAGAACAAGAAATGTCATTAGAATTTTCCTTTTCCAGGCAAACCGACTACGTACTTTGAAAAGAACGACAACACAAAAAAAAATATGCGTGCAAAACAGCCAATCAGCCTGCGTAATTGTTTTATGGCTCTAGCATATTAATTTACTCTGTCTGTCTATCTGGTGCTCTGTTTTAAATTTACGTGGATTTTTTTTAGTATTTCTGTCATTTACCTGTATATTCGCAAACCTATATAGTAAAAAAAAACGTTTGAAACACAACGTTGACGCGCTTTGTATTACTTGTTGGTGTATTATGTATTCTGTGGTATTGTCGAATAGTTTTAAAACTAAGGTTCCTAAACACAATCAAATTGGCTATTGGGATCCTTAATTGTTAATTGGCGAAAATGTTTTGGAATAGCTAAATAAAGAATGATGAAATTAAAAAGAGAAGGTCAGCGATGGACTGAAGCTGAAGAAAATATGGGGAATAACCGAAATATTACAAAGGCCACCAAAATACGACTTGTAAGGGCGCTCGTGTTTTCCATTTTTCTTTATGCTGCTGAGACGTGGACCCTGAGAGAAAATGAGAAAAAGGAGATTAGACGCTCTCGAAATGTGGGTCTGGATAAGAATGCTGGAAATCTCGTGGACTGAGTTCAGATCTAATCAGTCTATTCTGGAAGACTTGGTATCAAGCAGCGTCTATCTTCCATCGTTCAATCTCGCATTCTCACTTTCTTTGTATTGTGACGCGATGGCGCCTCCGTTGAACGTCTTGTGGTGCAGGGCAAAGCTGAAGGCACAAGACCATGTGACCGATCATCTCCATTACGCTGGACTGACCAGATAAAAGCCGCACTGCACGGTCCTGTGAGTGCTCAAGAAATGCGTCCATACGCGAAGAATGGCGATGGATTATCCGGCACCATCGGCACCTATATTGATGACCACGACCACCCTATCAAGAGTGTAAACGACTAAGAAGAAGAAGAAAATAAGAATGCAAATGATCTTGGTAGGCCCCAGATAATAAAATCCATTAAGCTCGAATGAAATATGGATTGGCAAGTGTATTAGAGTAGCATCCGTGTTTTAGCCTATAATACTCTACCGACATCCAGATTTACAACGCATTGGCATTTCAATTAGGTTTACATTTTACTATATAGAAATTATACGAACGAATAGGTTGATTGATTACTAAGTAAACTTTTATAAACATCTCATCACTACGTTGAGAATTCTCGTCATTTTAATAAAAGTTGGCGGTGAAATACAACGAAATTCCGAAAGTTTTTATCAGAAAGCTGCCTTGCAGGAAATTTGGGTATTTTCCATACTTTATTCGCGTTCGGTGTAGGATGGATTAGAGTAAAAACTATCATTCTTTAGCTTTTGCTCACGACTTATGTCTTTTGGAAATAAAGCGTTAAGGAAGTATAAATTACTAGCTGCGCCCCTCGGTGTTACTTGCTGTCCCCACGTGAACACAAACATTTTTCGGAATAAAAAGTAGCCTATGTTAGTTATCTCCATACCAATTTTCATCAAAATTGGTCCAACCGTTTGAGCGTGAAGAAATAACAAACACACTTACACAATCACAAACTTTCGCCTTTATAATATTACTTTGATTGCATGAAGTTGCCGTGGTGGTGCCGGCGTAAGAATAGTACCCCACCCTCTCTAGCCGTGGTTGCCGTAAGATTCGGCTAAGGGATATCATCCAGAAGATGGGCAGCAGCGTCTTCCTTGAACAATCACACCTAACTGCGCTCGCCAACCCACCTGCCAAGCGTGGCGAGTATTGGCAAACCCCCCCCAGGAAGAGGCATGTCCAGCAGTGGACGTCTTAAATGATGGCTGATGATGATGAAGTTTCGTCAGCTCAGTTGGAAGACCGTTTGTCTTATAACCTGGAGGACCTGGATTCAAATCCCACGGCACGCATATCTGTCTTTTCCAAGTAACGTGCGTATTGCCGATAAATTCAAACGGTACACATGAAGAGTACTTAAAAAAAGTTATCGAAGACGTGTGAAGTCTGCCTGCCCGCACTTGGCCAGCGTGGTGGACTATGGCCTTAACCTTCTCACAATGAGAAGAGACCCACGCCCAGCAGTGGGACAGGTTATAAAAACAAAGATGACTCGCTAAATTAACTTTACATGAAAAAAAAAACTTGCTTGGGATGATGTAAGGATTCTAACGATATATGCAAATCTTCGTTCGGGGATTTAAAAGTTATGATGGAATGAAGAAACTCACATACATTCATACATAAAACACTATTCACGGTATTTCCGCGATCACATTCGTTGCGATCTACAAAAGTACCCGCCAATAAAAAAACGCAAGAAAAACCTCATCTAAGTTCGACTTCAATTGCCTGTCAGACCAGCATTCCTTTGTTATTTTTATCTTAGATATTGCCACCTAACCTCGCTTCAGAGGAGCACTTTTCTTGTCCTATTTCTGCCAATGCAGCCATTTTGTTACGCGAGTATATGACAACACTTTGTTACTCTTCGATTAATGAAATTTTTTTTAATGGTTGGCTAACTAGGTGTTTGACCATAGCTTACCCACAGAGGACCCGACACCAAGACTAACCTCAGCGACGTTTAATGGTGTGTGTTATTTATTTATTAAGAAAGATTGTAATAAATATTAAATAAAAAAATGTTAAGTGACGGTGTGGTCGAAGATGGCCTAAAGCATGCCTAGCCTGGCCATGCTAAACCTTTTTAAACTTTGACTACAGGTCAAAGTTTAAAAAGGTTTTTTGGTGTAATCAATAGAATATTTGTATTTTGTTAAAAATCTGTCGCCAAACATCTAAAACGGTAACTTCCGGTTCCTTGCTTGAGTGCAACTATGACCCATTCCAGACTAAGTGTGTTTACCATCTTCGACCACACTAAACAGTCAAGCCTGTCAATCATACTGTACTGAAAAAGTATGTACAATAAGTAGTACAGTACTATGGTTACAATAATAAATTGTCAGCTTCCTTATTTCCTAAGAGATTTTTTTTAATGTAAAAGTAATGAGACCCCATTCGATGGTCAGCGATAACGCCTGTCCATGACCATTGGAGCGACACACAGAACTTTGGGTAACAAAACAAAGTCCAGGGCATCGCTGATTTGGCGCTCATTACTTTGAGACATCAGATGGTTGGTCACAACAGCCCAGTAATTTCGCTAGCTGTAATACCCTTCAAACCGGAACACAGTAATGGTCAAACACTACTGCTTGGCGGCAGAATATCTTGTACTACGGTGGTACCTACCAAGACGACCCTCTGCTAAGGAGATATACCACCAAGTATAACTTTTTAAGGTGAAAATTAATAAGTTTTAGTGTGTGTCCTTCATCTTCGACCACATCGTTTCAGGCTGCGTCCCTAAGTAAAGTTATTCACTCTGAACTTCAAAGTGCTGAGAATAATGCTTCCCTTTCGAATAAGCTCAGCTTAGTTCTACATATTTTACAGAGTAGGAATAAATATGTCTGAGCACAGCATTGTTTTTGACCTTAATAGCTCTTCGCTTCATAGGGCCCTTTGTGCCAATTTAGTCTGCTATGAATGGCTTTACACTCTTCTAATAAATCTTGTCGAAAAATGGCAGCAAAATATAAAAGGAAATGATATTTTGGGTATTGTATAGGGTGTGGCAGACATCTTTAGAATGCCTTACTCGAATGGTGTTCGACGCACGGGATTTATTCGCATAATTATAATTTGAATTATAGATGCGTGGTAGTTACGTACTGCTCGATTTAATCGACTGTTACTTCCGCGCACCTGTTTTAAGTGAATTTCACCGAATTTTGATCTACCTCGCTTTAAATATAGGGTGAATATAATCCTTATGGTTTGGCAACGCACTATGATCCAGGTACCGTTGGTGTCCATGACCACTTACCATCAGGTGGACAGGGGCTTGTTTGTCACTTAATGAGATGAACGAGACGCTCCCCTGATGGTAAGAGATAACGCCTGTCCATGACCATGGCAGCGATACACAGAACTATTAGTAGCAAAACAAAGTCCAGGGCATCGCTGCTTTGGCACTCATTACTTTGAGACAACAGATGGTTAGTCTTAACAGCCCAGTAATTTCGCTAGCTGCAGTACCCTTCAAACCGGAACACAGTAATGTTTACAGACTACTGCTTGGCGGCAGAATATCTGGTACTGCGGTGGTACCTACTTAGACGACCTCCTGCTAAGGAGATCTACCGCCGAGTAATATGTCAAAAGTGCAAAATTACAGACGGTCGTTAATTGCCAAAAGATCGAAATCTCCGAAAAAAGCAACGTCCAATAGTCGCTAAGACCAAAGAGCGAAACGTTAGCGATTTCAAAGTTACGCTCATAGTAAAAGTTATTAATAATAAGTAACAGTACTATAAACCCCAAAGGGTCTAATAATAACCCATGCTTGTAATATATCCTGTACAAAAGTTGATTGGTATTATTTTGTTACACAGTTCAGTACTAAAATAGAGATGATTTTTCAGTGCAACAATAACATTTCACTACATGTAACAACGTTCCAATGTTAACGGTCAACGTTCTACGTATTGGAAAACCATTCGACCTTATTTTATACAAGCTTCAAATGACAGACGTTCCTAGGAAATATAGGCCATGTCAAGGCCGCAATGAACGATAGAAAAGATTATATTAAACACCTTTTATAGACCTAATAAATCGGATCGGTAGAGATTTGCAGTATACGTGAACATATTATGGCTAGACTGTGATGTGCTACTGTGTTTAACATATTTGTGTAATTTTACACAAACATTGCTATTTTTTTATTCTATAGTATAACTATAACCGTTGCGGTTTATCCTCTCCAACCTAAGATTGTCTGGAAGAGATTTTTAACATTTTCTTTATTAAATTTGTTAATGTTCGTCTAAGGCAATAAATAAAAATAATGGTAGACTATAATTACATTCCTTTTCTCCAAAATACGCTTCTTCTAAAAGGCTGTCATCTCATCTACAGCTACGTATTTCAGCATAAAATTCAAGTTTAAAACTTTTGGTGGGCCTCGATCTCCCATTGTGTGTCAAAAATGATAAAATAATGACACCCTTCATAAAATTACCATAATCTTTCACGAAAAGACGGAAAACCGTGCCTTATCTATTTTGCTTTAGTCAGGTTTTGAACCTTTTGCAAGCCGATTAGTTTTATAAATTAAATACATGATTATTAAATAAAAAATGACATTTCACGTGATACTTATAAGGTGTCCCTCTGTTGGAATTTTTAAGAAACACGCTTAAAAACTAAAAAAGGTAACTCTTTATACATATTTCTCACCAATAAATTATCGCAAGAAATGAAATATACATGACCCTTTTAAATCTAACCGCAGTACCAGATATTCTGCTGCCAAGCAGTAGTGTGTAAACATTACTGTGTTCCGCTTTGAAGAGTACTGTAGCATCTAACGTCTCAAAGTAATGACCGCCAAGGCAGCGATGCCCTGGACATTGTTTTACTACTGAAACTTCAGTGTATTGCTGCAATGGTCATGGACAGGCGTAATCTCTTACCATCAGGAGAGCGTCCAGGTCGTTCATTACATTTACATATAAAAAAAATTGACGAAATGTATAGAATAGCAATTTTTTTTCGCAAATACAATGTTCTTCTTTCAGAGTAGTACTGCCGTTGCGCGTAACCCTAAATTTCTCCCATAAACTTACATAGTCATTCAACGAAACCACCAATCAATGCCTAAATACTTTTCTCCGATCGTTACTCGTTTTATCCGCTGAAGAAGTTGTGAAAGCAATAACCTTTTTGGATCTAAAACTTTTTCATTCTAGCAAAAAAATTACTTTGAAACGGTCCACGCACTCGCAGATAGATTTAAAAGGGTCACGTATATTTCATTTCGAATTAAATTCGAACGATATTTCAATTTGAATCCAATTTAGCAGCTCTAGGAGCCAAAATAAACGCGTGTTGTAGATCACTACCATCAATAATATCACTAATATCATCGTCATCAGCCCGTAATCGCCCACTGCTGGGCATAGGCCTTTTTATTTGTACGCCACACGTCCCGCCAGTCCTGTGCCAATCTTGTCTAAGTTTGACCCGTGATTTTGATTATGTCGTCTACCCAACGAGCTGGTGGAGGACCAACGCTCCGTTTCCCAGTTCGTGGCCACCAATCCGTCAACGTCTTAGTCCACCTGCCATCACCTTGCCTAGCGACATGTCCTGCCCAATTCGTTCAATTTCTCACTTGGTCTTGTAGTTTGATGTCGAGCATGGCGCGCTCTATGGCTCTTTGCGCCACTTGCATGCACAGCCTCATCTGTAATGCCTGTACTACACGTCGACAGATGCGTAAGCGGACGTCGACAGACGCATCAGCAGATAGATCACCACGATCCGTCCACACGTCTGTGGACTCTGTGGGTCAGTCTGTGTCAATTCTCGACAGACACAACACATACACGCAACATTAAAAAAATTGATGTTGAGATTATAGCTGCTGCTGAGATTATAGCTGCTGCTGCTATTTATTTAGTTGTTTAC
This sequence comes from Biston stratarius, assembly GCA_950106695.1. Lineage (NCBI taxonomy): Eukaryota > Metazoa > Arthropoda > Insecta > Lepidoptera > Geometridae > Biston > Biston stratarius. The sequence continues at coordinate 4,150,027 of OX467106.1, read as the reverse complement.
TACTTGAGTAATTATACGTAAATAATCAAATGAAACGTGGACACTCACAGCGGGAATGGTCCGTAAGTTCAAAGTCGCTCAGCGAGCTATGGAAAGAGCTATGCTTGGCATTTCTCTGAGGGATTGTATCCGGAACGAAGTAATTCGCCAGAGAACAAAAGTCACAGACATAGCTCAGCGTATTAGCAAGCTGAAGTGGCAACAGGCTGGACATATCTGTCGTAGAACCTATAACCGCTGGGGTAGACGTGTTCTGGAGTGGAGACCGCGAATTGGCAAACGTAGCGTAGGACGCCCTGAGACTCGATGGAGTGACGATATACGTAGGACAGCTGGCGGTGGAAGCGAAAAGCCGAAGATCGGGCTGAGTGACATGTCTTGGGAGAGGCCTATGTCCAGCGGTGGACTTCGATAGGCTGATGATGATGATGAATCAAATGACATAATAAATTGTATACTTACAACATTTTTATTTTTATGGTACTTATTTTTCGGGTTTCACATGCAGTTTTCTGTTTGATACAACTCGTGGAATTTAAATGTTTCCTCATTGGTCATATTAGCCATTTTAAGGAACAAAAAAAAATTGCAAAAATTGTTGAAGAACACGTGCACTCTCATTCGTGACTGCGCCAACACTGATGCGTTGGCAGACGTGTGGACTGCACTCGCGCCAAAACCCTTTGTTGCTTGTCCAAAAAACCGACAACAAACGGATTGGAGACAGACGCATCTGCCGACGTCAAATACCTACCACAGACGAGCAAATACCCCCATCTACACGTTGGCGGACGCATCCGCACATGTCATCTGCTGACACGTCTATCGACATGTAGTACAGGCATAAGCGTCCATGTCTAATATGGTGCCAAGACTACCAATATACTTGTAACTTGTATTCGAACTTAGCACCTCCAGATTGGAAAGCAGACGGTCTTCCAACTAGACTGCCTAAACTTCATTACCAATTTACGAACATGTTATATAGCAACGGTCTGAGGGATTCCAGGGTATTTCCATCGTGATATGGGGTATTAATTCCAGGCCGGATATCGTAGTACGTGGCCGAAGTAAATTGGGATATTAACTGGAGGGCCTATTGTTGTCAGACACTAATTACTTGCATTATTACACTAATATTATGAAGGCGAAAGTTTGTGATTGTGTGTGTTTGTATGTTTGTAACTTCCTCACGCTCTAACGGCGGGGCCAATTTTGATGAAATTTGGTATGGAGGAAGCCTGGATAGAAAAAAAAGGGTAACACCGTGGGGCGCAGTTAGGGTAAGGTCAAACACCAACCATACAAACAAGTTTAGAGCTAGCTAAAAGACTTATAAGTATAAAGATAAGATAAAAAAACAGTTGGATAGCTTTTAGGACTTTGAAAGTTCTGTAACTTCGAAGATACTAAACGCTCGTTAGAGATATTCGCATAAGATTCATACGTACATACTTTTACTCGGTGAAACGACATGAATAGCTATAATCAAACAAATCTTGAAACGAGTGTACTCAAAGTTTTTACATTATTTCGTGTTCCCGCAGATTACAAAAAAAGTAATTATTACAAATTCCTTTTGGCTTAGCGTAAGTACGTATTTCCCGTTGACCTGGAACTATGAAATTTGGCAAAAAGCATTATCCTATAGTATATAAAAGAAATCCGAAAACTGTAATTTTTTTATTCATTCACACAAAATAGGAAGTATTTTATAATACCTACTAGTTTGTACGGAACCCTCGGTGGACGAGTCTGACTCGCAATTGTCCGTGTTTTTTTATAGTCGTCAGGCTAAATATGTAACCACAGCTGGTGTTAAGTGACGGTGTGGTCGCAGATAGTAAATACACCATACTCGGAATGGGATCTGGGTCTCAAGTAAGACTTGAATTATTCACATCAGTGTGGTAGATAATTATACCTATTTTCTTGCTGCACAATACCCCGAATCACGCGCCGCGGAAAAAAAAATGCCGCGCGAAAATGTGTCGAAGTTCAATGAATAATAATATTAAAATAATAATTTTTATTTCTCTTCTCTTAATAAATAATATAATACAACGTCGCTACCCATATATTACCGTGGTGGTGCCGGCGTATGAATAGTACCCCACCCTCTCTACCCGTGGTTGCCGTAAGAGTCGGCTAAGGGATGTAATCCGGGAGATGGGCAGCAGCGTCTTCCTTAAGCAATCACACCTAACTGCGCTCGCCAACCCGCCTGCCAAGCGTGACGAGTATTGGCAAAACCCCCCAGGAGGAGGCCTATGTCCAGCAGTGGACGTCCTATGGCTGATGATGATGATGGAATGTCCTGGTGGGAATCGAACCCAGCGTGGGTTCGACACAGCTCTTGAAGAAGATATTTTACCAAATGAGCTAAAAGGGCAGTCAATTTGCTTTAATTCTTTTGGTCATTACACAAATCTTATCAAAACATTGAGTTACATAATATTCTTGCTATAAGACATTCTTATCTCGCCCAATAAATGAATAGTAACCTAAAAAGGTTATTCAATCGGTAACCGACTCTATTGACCTCAAAATGATGTAAACGCCGAGGCCGTGAACTTGACTCATTTGATGCGGCCTTTGCACAAGGCGACTTTACGACAACTTACTTTACGACCGACAGGATATCATCGTACTTTTTTTTCTTTTTATTTCCGGGTTGCAGGAATCTGTAGATTTTTTCTTCGTTTATACACAGTGGGTTCAGCATAATTAACAATTTGCGAGAACCACATAAACCCGACACGACAAACATTTATGTGACGATAAATGTTTGATCTGTGTCTGGGTGTTCTGTATGTATTTATTATAAGTATGTATTTACAAAATGAAAGTATTTAAGTATTCTATCAGTTATCTGACTTCCACAGTACAAGATTTACTTAGTTTGGAGTCAGATGGCGCTGTGTGTGCCACGATATTTATGCCGTTTATTTTTTAAAATTAAAATATTAGATTGATAGAAACACTTTTTTTTGCACACTAAAAATTTTAAAAAAAAGTTCATATCACAACCGCCACTTGTGACACTAGCTCAGAGTTAGTTAGAGCGATCTCTTGTAGGCGACCAAGAATGGAAAACATGATACAGATTAAGAACACTTTAAAGTTAAAAAATTGAAACTAATCAAAATAATAATATTATATTTATGTACTGACTGATAGCATAATAATATTTCAGTGCACTTAGTGGCTTGCTTACAAGTCAATAAGTCAATCATGGTTCAGTTCAATAACCTTGGAGCAATAAGAACTTGCAATTAGAGAGGTGCTAAGTCCGGACCTTCACTGAATCGCAAAAAGCTAACTACGTTCTTACGAGGTCAAAGAATCTTGAAGAACGCAGCGCAACAAGACCGAGTGAATGTTTGATTATTCTGCAACGGGTGAAGTGAAAAGTTATATAGCCGCGTTGAACGAGTTTTTGGTAGGGGCAAAACTTATAGGCTAATATGACATGTTAGTTCAGTCCCCATGACAGCTTTTATCGGGTGTACGAAGCGTCTCCCCGTGACCTTTATTTCACGCAAAAAGTCAGCCTTACCGATTCAGCGAGATAACGTAGCCAACATTTTGATCATTTATATCTCAAATACTGGGCTTTTTAATGCTTTTTAGGTACATAGTTTTGCTTTTTAGGTACATAGTTCTAACGATTTCCAGTTGATTACATGACTGCCCTAGAACGGATTGTCATGTTTTCAAGTACATAATTATGTGAATTTCTTCATTCCACCATAACTTGTAAATGACCAGATTTGGATGTGTCGTTAGAATTTAAACACCAACACCGAGTGACATTAGATATAATTTAAAAAAAAACATTGAATAGTGGGCTTTTTTTAATTTCGATTTGTTATTGTTGTCCGTTTTTTTTTCTTTCTTCTATTTTAGCATTATACTACGTGCATTCTGCCAGTGTCAAATATATTATGGTAATATCAATTCAAATAACGCTTAATAAAAGTCAAAGTCACACAAAGTAAGCCACGGTCAACACTAGTAAAGTAGTGGTAGCTTAGCTGGAAGATATTAAGGTTTTGTAAATAACACAAAAAAGCATGTTTCACCACATGTGTATATATCCACACTTTATGGTTAAAACTCCATTATTTTTAAATATAGTTTTTTTTTATGTAACTGTAATGAGACGAACGAGATGCTCTCCTGATGTTAAGAGATAACGCCTGTCCATGACCATTGCAGCGATACACAGAACTTTGAGTAGTAAAACAAAGTCCAGAGCATCGCTGCCTTGGCGCTCATTACTTTAAGACTAGATGGTTAGTCTCAACAGCCCAGTAATTTCGCTAGCTGCAGTACCCTTCAAACCGGAACACAGTAATGTTTACATACTACTGCTTAGCGGCAGAATATCTAGTACTGCGGTGGTACCTACCTAGACGACCTCCTGCTAAGGAAATCTACCACCAAGTGCAAGTAATAATAATATTTTTTTTTAAAACATGTTTTGGAAAATAGTACATTGCAACGACATGGTTTTTCAGCGTTCCTGCCAGAAACACCGTCGTGCTGCTTTAACAACATGTTTGCTCATATTCCTATGGGATTGTCCAATACTGGCAATGTCAATGTCAGGCGGTCAGCTTGGGTGACATTTTGGGGCGTAGCTAGTAGCTCAATAATTACAAAAAGTCCCACTGGGCTATAAATTTGCCCTACCATTAATTAATCATTTCCGTGTCATATAGGGTGGTTTTATATCTACTAGGACCTAATTTCAATTACTATTAAAAATTAATTACTGTAAAGGTAAATGTTTCGAAAAATAGGTTGGGGCCCGAAATTCATAAATAAAAACAACGTTTTTTATATAAGCTTTTTGGTTGTTGCTTCGCATTAACCTAAAATACCATAGCATATATTGGGTCATATCCACCACGCCGCATATTGGAATGTTGTGGCTAAAATAAATCTATTTCATTTCAATATGCTGACTAAATATCTTACTCTTTTCTACATATTATTTACATTAAACCTTTTTCCTCACAGGTTTTTTTTTGAAAATTATGAGACGAACGAGTTTCTCTCCTGATGGTAAGAGATAACGCCTGTCCATGACCAATGCAGCGATACATAGAACTTTGAGTAGTAAAACAAAGTCCAGGGCATCGCTGCTTTGGCGCTCATTACTTTGAGACTTTCGATGGTTGGTCTCAACAGCCCTGTAATTTCGCAAGCTACAGTACTTATGTTTTAATAATTCACTAACCATTTTATAAAATGTAGGTATAGACGAAACGAAAATGTTGTTCTATTTATTTAAATAGAAAAGTTGGAACGCACCGTTGAAACAATGTTTACCTCTACACTTGGCCCTCAGAATCGTCCCTAAGCCCGAACCCTAAAAAAACGACCAATTGTAGGCCGCTATACAAACAACTTCTTTGTTTACATTGTCTTTTAAAACAAATATTCTGGGGACACCTTTGTTAAGTCAAATAGAGTAAATTGTGACACGAACATCGTTTTTAATTTCTTTATTTTATTTAACGATATGCTTTGTTAATGTTTAGACTAGTTAGTTATTTTTGGTGCTTTGTTATTTTAGCCGTGGTGGTTCCGGCGTAAGAATAGTACCCCACCCTCTCTGCATTTTCCAAAATAAAAATGTAGGGTAGCTACCTTCATTCCAAATTTCATCTAAATCAGTTAAGCCATTTTCCATTGTTCAGCGGGCATTTCAGTATGTATGTATTTACGTGTGTTACTTCTTCAATACATATAGGTAGTACCTAAATATGTGTTCACGAAAACAAATACGAAAGTCTGTATGTACAATTGTACATGTACATATAGTATTAGAGTGATCTTGCAAAATACACGATTACTGATTATTTTATTATGTTTATCACCAAGACTAAATCGTGCACAAAATAATATTTTATTTATTTTATTTTATTTTGCATGGAAAACAAACAGCTGTTAATAGGTAAAATAAATAGGAGATAAGTGATAACACAAAAGCCAAAAAAGTTTTCACTTCTGCTAACTAGATTAGGTTTAAGCCCCGAGCACATATATACAAATGTATTTACTTGACTCTTATAAAAACGTTCATATTACTACAAAAAAAACACTTTCACAATTTCATGAATGGTCTAAGACTAAAAATTCTGTCAAGTGATAATGACTTTTCGTGTCTTACTTACTTACCAATAATAAAATTAATAAATAAATATTGGAGGACATTTTAAGCCATCTAGCCCCAAACTAAGTAAAGCTTGTGCTATGGGAACCAGACAGCGGACTGAATACTTAAATACTTTTTCTTAATACATACTTATAAAACCGATAGATTATTATTATTAAAACCGGCAAGCGCAGCGTAGGACGTCCGCCCAGAAGGTGGACAGACGACCTCATAAAGACCGCAGGAACGCGCTGGATGCGAGCCGCTTCCAACCGCTCTTTATGGAAGTCAATGGGAGAGGCCTATGTCCAGCAGTGGACGTCATACGGCTGATGATGATGATGACTTATAAAATCACACAAATGTAAGTCCTGAGTGGGAATCGAACCCACGCCCTTCAGCTCTTTACCAAACGAGCTAACAGGGCAAATATATAAATATATAATGGAAAATACAGAGCCCGTATAATCCACGGATCTTCAAACTTGCTCTAGCTTAACCACTTTAAACGCTTCGGTGTGTCATGGTCAAACGCAAACCTATCTCTTCTATAATTAGTATAAAATAATGTCCGTATGACCGGTTACTTATTCTAAACAAAGCAACAGTTTATTATACGGCTCACACTGTGATCTTATTGCGAATATATGAACTATACTTTGGCAAGGTGAACGGATAATTATGTTGCAAAAAAAAAAATATTACACTTGAATACCTTACCTTTTAACGACGGCTAGAGTCAATCCTGCTGTTAATCCGAGATTAAACGCACTCATCCATAAAAGAGACATGACTGCAGATCACGCTTTATTCCAACACTAGGTTTAATCGTTCATAACTTTAGCACTTCACTAATGTCACAACACTATAGAGCAGATTAAAATCTTTGAATAAAAAAAAAAAGTCACGTTAAATTTTAAATTCAATGTAATCCCATCACTAATTAGAGATTCCTTTTTTTTTAAAACACATTCGAATATTTAAACACATAAATCTTAACTTTGAACTTTGTTATCGTACTAATATTTTTAATCGATTGGCGTGGCGAATAGTTTGATTTTGAAAACGCAACTAATAACGATTCGATTTACAAAGGTCGATCTCTCTGTTTCGACGGTCACAGAAGAATGACGCGACCGCTCGCTAGTCTACAATATAAAGTTTTATTTTCCCCCCACTCCGTAATAACATTGGTCATTTACAGAATTCCCAATGCTGTTTTCATGACGAAATTACTATGTAATAACTGTTAACATGTTTACAATAAACGAACACTCTTGATTAATCGCTTTTATTTATAATTTAACGCGTAACTTAAACATAAGCATACCAATTTTTTTGTTATATATATATGATAAAGATTTGCGTTTGATCGCCATCTCACCTGATGTTCATCATCATCATCATCAGCCATAGGACGTCCACTGCTGGACATAGGCCTCCTCCTGGGGGGGTTTTGCCAATACTCGCCACGCTTGGCAGGCGGGTTGGCGAGCGCAGTTAAGTGTGATTGTTCAAGGACGACGCTGCTGCCCATCTTCCGGATAACATCCCTTAGCCGACTCTTACGGCAACCACGGGTAGAGATGGTGGGGTACAATTCTTAGGCCGGCACCACCACGGCACACCTGATGTTACCTGACTAGTTTTTATCTTCTGTATTATCTAATTTTAAGTGTGTACAATAAAGAGTTATTCATTCATTAATTTATGTAAAGCGAAGATGCGATCTTATAATAGAGCACACTTGCCTAGAAGATACCGATTCACTCTCGACTTGAAGACACCCAGATTGTGTCTATCAGGGAACACCCACTCAGGTAACGTTTTCCACGCTTAAGCCGTTCGAACAATGAAAGTGGATTCAAATCGTTTCGTACGGATTTTTGGAACGTCAACCATGACACGATATCGCTTTTTCGAGCTTCTGGCCGTCCTATAGAAAAATGGGCATGGGGGAATTAGAGCATGCAGTTCTGTAGCACACTCACCGAAATGTATCCGATAAAAAACCGATGAACTAGCAACTATGAATATTCTAAAACAACCGTATGGAATATATTATACATGTTTTGAGATTGGTACCTATTACAATAATAGATATATGTGTATATAAAGTCCTAAGAGCATCCTTAATTACCAGTGATATGCACTACGTACTAGATGACGCCATCCGAATATTTACATCGATCAGGTAAAACCACCTCACTTAAGCCAGTTCCATTCCAGGTTTACCATTTTCGACAACAGCTTCACTTAGCACCAGGTCAGCACTAGTCAATCACTTAGCCTGTCAAATGTAAAAAAGACAATTTTTTTTTTCTAAAAGTTTTTTAGTATCTTCGTAGTTAAGATAACTTAGCCATTGCACAATTAGTGCACATGTTGTACAGAAATATGTATAAAGTACTGCCATAAAAATATCTAATACCTTTAAATGAGCAATTCTTGTATACGATATGTATATATATGATCTGAATCTCGGAAACGGCTCCAACGATTTTCATGAAATTTAATATGCAGGGGGTTTCGGGGGCGATAAATCGATCTAGCTAGATTTCATTTTTAGATAACGTCGTTTTATCCGTGTTTTCAGGCAACAAAAAACTGCTACAATATCATTAGAATACGAAGGTAAATTTCGCCACCTTGAACAAGGTTATAATAATAGCTCAGGTGGGAAATCGGGCGGTTACGAATCCAGAAGACCCCGGTTCGAGTCCAGATGATTACCTTTTCTCTTTTTCAAGTTCTTTTAAAAAAAAAACCGAGCAAAGCTCTGCCATCCAGGTACTTAATTTAATTAGTGAACGAATAAAGTATGCAGTATAAAACATAAAACAATAGTAAATTGATTCAATCAAAACTCTTTTGTTTTTGATGATTAAAAAAACAACGAAAGACAAAGTTATACAATTAAGAACAATCGTGCAGATTCGTTGGCATTAACTATACACTTCTTTGTTTTACGAGTAGATACTTAGAACTTGTAGGTAATAATTAACTTGATACAGGTCAGGTACAGGTTAGCTACAACTAGTTCCTATATTCATAAATAAAAAAATAAAAAATTGAAATAGAATTTATCATTGCAGCGGTACTCAGAACTTTGAAGAACAAAAAAAACCAAGGCCATGCTACTTTAGCGCACGTGTACTTTTGAGACATACGATGCTCTGTCTTAATAGTGCCCTGTAATTTCACTAGGTACACTTCAAATAGGAACATAGTAATGTGCCCATACTACTACTTAGCGCCAAAATTTCTTATACTGCTGTTGTACCTTTCTAGACGACCTTCTAATAAGGAATCAACCACCAAGTTGCACGTGGATTTGATAATCAATTTCAGGGTCACATCACTTCTCGTAGTAGACCAATTCAATCCATCATAATCAAGACTTGGGGGGGTTACCACGGGTTCTTATTAACATTCAAGCTAGGAGACCACGAAAACCATACACGAACATCGTAAGCTCGTGTATTAAGGTTCGCAATCGCGTAACTTTTTCATGATTGCCTAACTTTAGTGACAAAGCGATTTGCTTTTCTGTTAGCTCATTTGGCAGTATATCTATTTCCGGAGTTGTTGGGCGTGGATTTTATTTCCACCCAGGATAAACTTTGATGTTTGTTACTTTTAGGTGTTCTGTGTGTTTAGCAAAAAAATAAGTATACAAGTATTTTATTAGTCATCTGATTCCCCATAGCTTTGCTTAGTTCGGTGCTAGATGGCGCTTTGTGAAATGTCCGCCAATATAGATTATTATGTATTTATTTATTTAATATTGATTTAAAGATCATGGTAACTCCCCTGGTCGCATCTACGTAATAGTTTGAACCGGTTCTAAGCTAGAAGCTATGTATGTATATTGCATAAATTAATTGCCTCTAAAAACGTTGAAGATCAGAAGTTTGCCGTGTACACAATACAAATGCCAATACATTTGCCACGTGTTTTTTGTAAAATCAATTCTTGAGTTGGAAAATATCTCAGTAAACGTTTTTCCTTATCGAGACAATTTAAGCGTGTCCGCACACGGGCCACCGACCACAACCACAAAACGTTGGCACCGACCTATTTTCTGTTATTTTCCTATATTTTATATGAACTAGCCGCACACGGTTGACGCCCGCAGGTGGTCATCGCTACAAATCGTCGCTGCTCACTTCTTTTGGCCGAAAACGGCAACTATAGCCACTCGCGCGATACCGCACCCCTTCGCTTCAGTCAATCCGTTCAAATCGAAGGCAACGTTGATTAAAATAAATATAAATATAGACGTAGAATTATTTAAATCAGAAATTCACATTATGATGTTGGGTTAAAAAAAGTAGCGGCCACCGACCACAAGTGGCTGTCGCGCGCGTCAGCTACGTTTGTAGCCGCTTCTAACTTCAGGTGGCGGCGTCTGTGGCTGTCGCGTGTGGCCCGTGCGCGGCCAGGCTGTCTTCAAGTCGCGAATGACTTTGTTTCTTCTTAGCAAGCCTCTATCGTAGATCGGACTCTTACTGCAAGGCATACAAATGCCGTATTCTATAGCAAGATGGCAATGTTTCGTTGTACTTAAATACAACGTTCTTTTCATAAGTAGATGCCACCGCAGTATTATATATATTATTTTGTCTGATGGTATATAATTCTATTTCATTTCGAATGGAATCTTTTGAAAAACTATACGAATTAGATGAACAATTCAGCCTGTTGCGAGATCGATATTGTCGTCAAAGTTTTAAACAATGTCATATTATTAGGTCAACTGACGTAAGAGGGTATTGACGACTGGTAATCTTGAGTTACATAGGTATACTTAGTGGTAGATCTCCATGGCTGGAGGTCGTCTAGGTAGATAGGTATCACCCTGCGGTGATTCTGACGTCAAGCAGTAGTGTATAAACATTACTGTGTTCCGGTTTGAAGGGTACTGCAGTAAACGAAATTGAGGGCTGTTGAGACTAAACAACGGAAGTCTCAAGGTAATTAGCGCAAAAGCAGCGATGCCTGGGCTTTTACGGTCATGGACAGGCGTTATCTCATAACATCAGGAGAGCGTTACGTTCGAATCATTACTTTCACATAAAAAAAACATCAGGCAAGTTGACGGTCAAGCGAAAGCCTATTTGTAATTAAAAAATGACAATTTACAACTTTGAAACAAAAATTGGCCATCAGGCGAGTTGTTGGTCAAAGGAGAACATATCCGTATTAAACAAAATTGACATTTTTGTACACCTTCATGTAAATTTACATTAATTTAGTTTTATCCCTAATTTAAATATGAATATTATACGGAACGGTCCTGCGGACTACAAAGGATATCTAACATAAGCTCAAACAACACATCCCTGCCGAGCTGAATCTCAACTGACTTAGCAATTCTACCCCTCAGTTCTGCTAAAGTCCTTTCATAATTCTTTGACCTACTTGCTAGCTAATTACAAATTACTACCGACACGCTCCGACTTCGCACAAGTGCAATTTTTTTAACAACTTTTTGTTCACTTTTAGTAATTATAGCTCAGTGGTTAGCGCAGTCGGTTCACACGCTAAGTGAACAGCTGCATGTATTCAAACCCCAAAAATGAGCTTGAGCTGCCAGTGACGGAGAACATCGTAGGAAAACATAGCTAAACAAACTATATGAGTGCCAAATTTCATCCAAATCCGTTCTGTGGTTTTTGCGTGAAAGAGTAACAACCAAGCAACCATCCAATCTAACTCTATCTTTATTTAAATAGCATTGCCTACTGACCTTATAGTAGTAAAGCTTCCAGATAGGACTATGGCATAGTGGGGTCGATTACGGGTAAAAGCCTCACTGATGGAAGTTCCGACTACGTGATCATTGGCACGTATGCACCGGTGATAGCTACCGTCAGCAAAAAAAACATTGCAACCGCTCATTCATAGAATACATTCAACGTCGTTCAACGTAACACAAAGATGAGGAAAAAACGAGGTAAATAAATAAATTAATATCCTATGACATTTCTTTTCATTGGACGCTAGCCCCGAACTAAGCAAAGCCTGTATTATGGAACCAGTTGGGAACCAGATAGCTCATAGAATACTTATATATTTTTTGTAAATACATACAGAACACTCAAACACAAGCAAATAAAAGGAGGAACCCAAGTGGTGCGCCTTGTTATAAAAATAACAAAATAAAAATAAGTTGATAAGCGTAAACGTCAATAAGCGTTGTTCATTATTTACCAGAATATTAGATGTGTGTAAGGTCGTATTCCGCCTGGGACAATAAATTTGGGATTGAAATAAACCGTTTTCGTCAGTGTTATTACAATATCAAATTTGTTGGTAGGACGATAATTATCAAATGTTGGGCAGAGATAAGAACGCAGACATTAAAAGTGAGCGCAAATACGTTTTTAAAGGAATAATAGGGGGGATAAAGGGGCGTAAATAATATTTGAAATTACACCTGGATCGTAAGTCCTAGGCAAGCCCACCACCCGCATGGTTTTACCAATGAATTCTAAGAAGATTTCGTCTTGAAACAATTTCATTTATTTATTAATTTCCAAGTAACTATAAAGACTCATTCATTAATACATTTATCAAAATTCGTAACTATTTATTTACAAAGAATTGTATAATTATTGTAAAAATGACAAAAAATAAAATAAAATCAAAATGTCAATAAAATATTAATAAAAATAAATAAAACGTGACGACATTGAGCGCGTGGCACAAATGCGGTTAGAACACTACTGTTTCCTAATCGGCATTGGGATTGCGACACAGTCACGCTTTATGTACACAAAGTCAAGCCTTCCGGAAATCGTAGCCAGGACGACGTTGGGGTCCGCACCTGGCGCACAAGGGACGCGCAGCGCTACACGTGTATAGAGATGTGCAGAACGCCTTAAAAAGCGTGATCTTCACATCATCCGAACAACGCGCAAATCTGCGAGCGATATAATTAGCTCGTACTGACAGTGCCCTTCGCTCCCGCTCCAAGTCGGCTAGGTCTCTGAGGTTCAAGGTGAGTATATGCCCCAGATATTTAAAATGGTCTAGTCTGTCACCATTAGGTAGTAATACCGCTTCTTCCAGCTCTTGAACGTCTGTTGTCAAAAACAGGAGGCGACCTCTGTGTTAATATTCAGTGAACATGAATCTAGACGCTGCGAAAAGCTTTCGAGGAATCCTTTTAATGCATTGAACAAAAAATACCAGAGCCCATATTGTTGTGGTTTAGGACCCCAACTATTTACACTCCTACACAAGAACACTTTAAATAAAAAACACAACCGTTTTTAGTGTTTCCCGTGAACAATTTTCAGCAGAAATATGTGTAACTGACTCTGTCAACCGTACTTAACGGTCACTGACACATTTTACTACAACCTATATGAAACGCTGCGTCGCCGTGAGACGCACGTTTTAAAACATTGGTTCTTAAAATGTGGTTCTAGATTGTTGTTGTTCTCAACCATTTTGCTACAAGAACTGCTACAAATTCGGAACTACGATCTATACCATATTGCAACTAGAATCTATTTCAGGTTGTACGATACAACTTCATCATTGCCAAAAACCATGTCAACACCTCAGTGCCATTATGTATTTAAATAACCATCTAAGTTATTAGAGCGTATGTACATCTCAATAACTCCATTTCAAAACTTCAAGTAAGAAAAACGAACTAAAGTAACCGACACAGCCCAACGGATTAGCAAGTTGAAATGGCAGTGGGCAGGGTACATAACACGCAGAACTGATGGCCGATGGGGCTGCAAAATTCTGGAGCGGAGAACACGGAGCGGCAAGCGCAGCGTAGGACGTCTACCCACAAGGTGGACAGACGTCAGACGACCTAATAAAGACCGCAGGAACGTGCTGGATGCGAGCCGCTTCCAGCCGGACTTTATAGAAGTCAATGGGGGAGGCCTATGTGGACGTCCTACGGCTGAGATGATGATGAAGTATGTAAAATGTCATCACCTATTTTTTATTAAACTCCGTAAAAGCGTCTAGTAAATCCACCACTACTTTACTAAGGCATGTACTGAACTTAACGTGACATTATTTTATGAGAGTTACAACGAGAAACCGATACATAATCATAGAGCTATGCCAAAAAAAGATAGAAAAAAAACATGAAGATGCAATTATTTTTTCATAATTTTTGGTATGGAAACATGGCATGTTTTATTACAAATTGTAAGGCAAGATCCTATAAGTAATCGCGCGTAAATAATAAGTTGATACCAAAATGAATGTGGAGCATCGTGTCGAAATCTTTTAATTAAATAGATACAATATGTGTTATTAATATATGCAAATGAATACACAACCCGTCTAGCGACTGTCTACAATAAAATGTCAATAGAGTCGAACTAAGTATGTTAAAACAACAAAAACTGGTAGACCACCCACATTCGTGTAGCTTTTTTATGATGTAAAAAGCTACCTTGCATTTGACTGCTATTTTGCGTCAGTAATGTTTACACACTACTGCTTGGCGGCAAAATATCTGGTACTGCAGTGGTACCTACCTAGACGCCCCTCTTCTAAGGAAATCTACCACCAAGTCAAATGTATGTTATAAATTTGAACAATAAACAATTTGACTTAACATGGATAATTATAAAAAACGTAGAATATGTATAACTGCATAATTGTGCGCTCAGTTGTTCATAGAGAACATTTTCAAAGGGCCAGTCTCATTTTACTAAGGGCATGTCGTAAAAGGAATGCATTTCCTTTGTTCTTTAGGTATGTCATTTTAGAGAGAGCCTGACTAATTAAGCGTTAAGGCCGCTCACAAATGAGCGATACAGATGTTTACATAGATAAAAACTCGTACAAGATAAATTTGACTGCCCTTTAAGCTCATTTGGTATAATATCTGCTTCAAGAACTGTAGGGCGTGGGTTCGATTCCCAGCGGGACAAACATATTTGTCCTGTGTCTGGGTGTTCTGTATGTATTATAAGTATGTATGTACAAAAAAAAGTATTTTACTAGTTATCTGGATCCCATAGTACATGCTTAGTTTGGGGCTAGATGACGCTGTTAAATGTCTTACGATTTATTATTATAATATAAAAGTAATTATTATGTTCAACAGAAGTTAATCTATAAACGAGCAATTCTTGTTCAAACTATTATATAACAATCTGAATCTCGGAAACGGCTCCAACGATTTTAATGAAATTTAGTATGCAGGGGGTTTCGGGGGCGATGAATCGATCTAGCTAGGTTTCATTTTTAGAAAACATCGTTTTATCCATGTTTTCAGCCGAGCAAAGCTCGGTCAGCCAGGTACTGATCCCCCGAAATGCGGCTTACATGGCCGACCCAGTCAAATTAAATTACATTTGTGTATTTGCTAGGATATGGGTAACATAGATCTCAAGATTAAAAACAACCTCAAATGAAAGGCCTACTTTAGGAAAGCTAGTTTCTGAGTTACATCAGCTATCTGAATCCTGGAATGCAGTATTGTGTTTGTTATTTTGTCTATAAGTTTACCCCATAGATACTGTTCTCCATGACTCGCTGGCATACTTCGAGAGCGAATTTCTGTTGTTTTGTCAGTGGCCAAGTTTGAACGCCATAATTATATGACGAGGGTTGGGCGAGCGTTTTAAGGAGAGTGGCATAGGCCCTTTCATGGACTAATCCAGTCGTATACAATCCAGCCGTATGCTCTAAGTATCCGAACCAATTAAACATCAGTAATCGCGTATAATTAAAACAAAAATAAACTAAATTGTTCTCTATTCCCATTTCAACTTACCTAGAGAATTCTCACTAGGTGATCGTGACTAGGAAGTTCAGTACGACGTTATGCATTTTAATGAAAAAGTAGTAACAGCTGTCGCCTTGGCTAAGGTTCCAAGGTTTTGCGCAGAAGAGATAGTGTCAGTTAACTTTAACTACCCTTTTTTTCGCAATTAAGTCTGCTTATCACAGTTTTGGCGAGAACGCGGATAAATCATATCGCTGCATTGTATTGTTCATTTGTATATGGTTTTTGTCACTCTTTTTGCATTATTTATATGCTTCGGATTAATATTTAGTGCTGCTTCTTACTCATAATGTTCATGTTGTACCTATACATATTTGTCAAGGAATATAATTTAGATTGAATCCTTTTTATCGTTTACATAATGCTGATGAAAAAATTGTATTCTGTTTTGTGTATCGTAATAATAAAAAACCGGCCAAGTGCGAGTCGGACTGACTTGAAGAATATTGTCTTATCAAACGATTGATATAAAGGTAGCTAGCTATATGCGGAAGGAAGTGTCCACGGCTATGCGGGCCTCCTTGTTCCGACACATGGGTTGATAATGAGGCTAAATAACTGATGCCATTGATATAAACTTTGTATATAAAGAAAATTTTTGGCGGGAACGCGGTGAGCGTCGTGTCGCCACATTGTATTTTTTTCTAAAACTAGTGTTTTTTTTTCGAGTTTTTATGCATAAAAATAGTGGTGTTTTTTTATAAAGTGCCGAATTACAAGCGCGAGTGTGGGAGAATGATATAATGTGGTTAAACATGACATTTTCAAAACTCCATCCAGAAGCTTAAAGTCGCCACTACTTTACTAAGACATGACTTGATTTGACTGGGACCGACTAGACTTGATCAAGACTAGACTTTGACTGTAACTATAGATGATAAAGAAGCTGAAAAATGAAGACTACTCACAAAATATAGAAACATTGAAACTGGCAGAATGCACACTTGCACAGAGTGCGATGCCAAGAAGAAAGAGAAAAAAAAAAGAAAATTTTGTTGCACATTAAAAAAACATTTGATGTACTAGCAAATGTACAAATTACTTTTTGATTTGCACAAGTTAGTAAATAAAATATCCTCTCAGAATTCATATTTGGTTACATCGTATATCACTCAGGTATATCAGTGGTAACATAAACTACAGATTGTTTAAAGCGACATCATTAGGCATCTGTATCAAATAACAAAAATTCTAGCTAGCATCTTGAACTTCCGAAGTAATATTTCCATAAACAGCTAGATGGCGCTAAAACTAATTTATAATACGGTACATTCATGACACATATTTACTAATATAAAAAATATAAGTACTTACCAAGTATGGCTCTCAAATGCCCCTCCAAGGTCTGCAGAATGGTCATCTTGATCTCTTTGACCGTCTTGCCCAGGAACTGTTCGCAGGCTGTGGTAAGTAGTTCATCTTCATTCATGATTTTGCACTGAGCCACCCCAGTGACAGTTAGGGGGACTCCTTGGGCGGTTTCCACGTACTCACACATCGGGTTAAGTGTCATAACCTGAAATTAATACGTAACTGTGAAAAATGTGAAAAGTAAATGGTCATGGGCAGGCGTTTTTTCTGACCATAGCGATACACTCGTCTCATTACAATTACATTTAAAAAAAAAAACTATTCAACTAATAGCGCCTACGCTATTGTTACGGCAAGGTAACAACAGCGTTACTTCCAAGTCTTTTTTAATTTGTCATACACAACAACTTTCTCAACAATCACGACACGTGTATTGCTAAGACGCGTCGATAGACTTAGACACCCCACTTTTCAAAATACGATTAGTAGTTTGAAAAGTGGGGCGTTTGAAAAGTTTGAAAAGGCATTACGAGGGAACACATGAACTAACATACATACACACATACATACACCATCATAATCATTAAGTACCATAATCATTAAGTACCATCTTCATACTGTAGTTTAGAGATCATTAGGGAAAACTTTTTGCGATACCACTTCAGCGGATTTTGGATGTTAGTAGATCAGTCAGTGACTGATGACCACATCAAGGAGTGGCCAGCACCCACTCCTTTTTGTGGTCTAGCCATTTCCATCAGGGACGTCCTGAGCTTCGCTTCCCCGGGATTCTACCTTCAAGGATTAACCTTGGGAAGTCATATAGCTAGCTATCCTCTTTGTAAGTGCCCGCGGCCTTGCGTCTCATGACTATGGACATCACCTCTCTTTTGTTGTTGGCCATTTCTAGAGCCTTGCCAAGGTTCTAGAAATTGAGATAAAAACGGGCCAAAGAATTTTGAACATCTTTCGTGGAATCCACATCTCCTATATATACCTACATGTATTCTTGTAAATAAATTATTTGATTTGATTTTGATTTGATTTGATTCAAATGCATGCATCAATTCCGAATGAAGCTATAAAGCGTGTTAAAATGCTTCTATTAGTTTCGTTCTATTACGATACACAAAAATTAGCTTGCGTTTGATTACAATGTCGCGTGATGGACTACGATAGAGGACGCTGCCTATAAGAAACCGATTCACTTGCGACTTGAAAACATCCACAAAAAGAATTTATCGGGGTACACCTATTTGAGCAAATTCCACTGTTTGACGGTTGGCAGAAAGACAGTGTCATCATTATCATCATCATCTCAGCCGTAGGACGTCCATTGTTGGAAATAGGCCTCCCCGATTGACTTCCATAAAGACCGCTTGGAAGTGGCTCGCATCCAGCGCGTTCCTGTGGTCTTTATTAGATCGTCTGTCCACCTTAGGGTAGACGTCCTACGCTGCGCTTGCCGGTCAGTGATCTCCACTCCAAAACTTTGCAATCCCATCGGCCATCAGTTTTGCGTGCTATGTGCCCTGCCCACTGCCACTTCAACTTGCTAATCCGCTGGGCTATGTCGGTTATTTTAGTTCGTCTACGGATTTCCTCATTTCTGATTTGATCTCGAAAGAAAGTGTAGTAGTCAAAATGAAACTCAAATCAAACGTTCGAGTTTTTGCTCTTATAATGTAAAGTACGTGGTTACCTCGAGGGAGATCCGCTGAACGTCGGTGACGAGCCACCAGGCCCACGCCCAGCCGCCGACGATGGTGCGCTTCGTGGTCGATCCGCAGCATCCTCCTAAAACAACAAACACACACAATACAATCACCGCCCAAAAACGTCTTTAATAGTCAAAACGGCAGAAGAAAGCAAAATGCTATGTAATTTTTAACGGGCATAACGACAAGCGATTAGTGTGATAGTAATCGATGATGTGGTCGAAAATTAAGCACGCTTAGACGTTATCTATTCAATCCGATCTTGAAAATATCTCTTTAAAATATATCTCTATGGGAATAAGCCGGTAGTTTGCTCGATTGCTTGGCAATACGGATGAGAATCGTAGAGTCAAAATATTTGTTACATATCCAGGGAAATTCCACGATGTAATGGGTAATCTTTCAATTTGTAGCGATGATAGCCCAGTGGTTAGCGCAGTCGGTTCTCACGCTGAAGAGCGTGGGTTCAAACCCAAAGAATGAGCTTGAGCTGCCGGTGAAGAAAAAACATTGTGAGGAAATCATAGCGTGGTGGTAGGGTACTTTCTAGTACTCAACTGGCTAGCTACCACCCTCAAGCTGAAAAACTATCGCCAAACACCTAACGGTCTGTTCCAGTAGCCTCACTTGAGAGTCAGTTCCTTTTCAAGCTTAGTGTGTATCTGGCATTGCACTTTATGCATTCTACCTAATTATAATGAATAATTTCACATCTGTACATGTATTTGTTATGTAAGCATGATCTACAATTATACGTTTCTGACATCAATAAATAGAGAGCACTAACCCCAAAGGGAGAGCAGAATAGTGGTACTTTAGTACCTATATAAAGCACTTGAATAACCTGTTTTGTAGTATGTTATGAATGTAAGTATTTTTTCATTCAAAGTCCTGTCCTGACCACTTTCCTTTTCACACGTGAGATATTTTTGCTTGGTGATACATCTCTAGAGGTCGTTTAGGTACCACAGCAGTACCACATATTCTGCCGCCAAGCAGTAGTGTGTAAAGATTACTGTGTTCCGGTTTGAAGGGTACTGCAAACCTTAATTTCGCTAGCTGCAGTACTCTTCAAACCGGAACACATTAATTACACACTACTGCTTGGGGGCGGAATATCTGGTACTGCGGTTGTACCTACCTAGACGATACCCTGCTAAGGAGATCTACCACCAAGTAAATATACCTACCAATATATTTGTACTAGATATACAGGAATAAGGAAATGTGTACAGTTCATAGCGTAATGCCATCTGATGGCATGGTCGCAGGGCGCCCAAGTGTCTGCCTAGTTTGGGGTCCGGTCTATTAGCACTTGTTACATAAGGTTTCCAAGCAACACTTCCATGTATCTGGTTGTAATTGATTGAATCACTTCACTTTGCGGAAGTCCATTTTGAGTGTTCTAGGTATATATTTAGTTTGTTTCCGCTTAACAGTCGTTCCAGCACAAGTATTTATACCTCTTCGCTGCAATAACCATTTGCCGACACGTGTTTCGCCTCAACACGAGAGACTAAGGTCTCGGCCAAGCGCTCGGAGAGTCAACACGTCCTGCCTCGTGTAGTGGCGAAACACGTGTCGGCAAATGGTTATTGCAGCGAAGAGGTATAAATACTTGTGCTGGAACGACTGTTAAGCGGAAAAAAAACTAAATATATACCTAGAACACTCTATCTGGTTGTGTTTTTCTTTTGTCATTATAAAATTAATATTATTATTACCGTTTCAAGGTAGCGGCATTTATAAATACGCACTTAACTTAGAAAAGGCAAGAGGTACGTGAGATTCGACTCCAGGTTCTCCAGTTTTTAATTAATTAAACCTACTTGCAGACACACAAACACACACACAGGGTGACAAGGTTTGTAAGCTTCAGGTGTTCTAAGACTTAAGCATTGTACTCATAAATAACTAACTTAACGTATATATAACTTTTGTTTTCAATTTTGGAATCGCAAAAAAGAAATCTACTATCATATAAAAATATATGCTTATCGTTGACTAAACGATGGAGCAGCTGATTTTTTTCGTCTAGCACAAAGCCAAGGACACATTTAAAAAAAAAAGTTAACGTATTGCTCCTGTTTTATTCAATTTTACATAAAAACTATTTGACTTCATAATTAGATTTGAGTTCTAGAGAATGAACGAAGAACGAAGAATGTCCTTAAAGGATGTTCGTGGTTCACTTTCCATTCTGAGTATTGGAATGATTCATCAGTATGACATAGATCTTTTATCAAAATAAACTCTTACTTAATAACCTGCAATATCAGTGTGAGATCATCACTTCCCTGAGAAAGAATATTAGAAAGTTAAGAGTTAAGATAATAGATCCACTTTATCTACATTACAAACTCTTTTTTTTTTAAATTTGCTGAATCACTTTTCACGTTATCACATTGTAATTATATGGTAGGCACTGGCCAAATAGTAAAAAAAATCAAGGCATAAAGCACGCGCCAACAGAACCATTCCTTTTTTGAAATCCAAAAAAAGGAACAGTGCTAGAACGTTCCCCACCATTTCACCAACGGTTTGTCGGCCTACGTGCGCAGGAGTCGGCAAACGTACGTCGAAGAAAGTCACCGTTACATTACTGGCCAGGTCGAAAACACTCTCGAGAACGACACTTTGAATTTGGAATCGATTTGAAATTGTTTTCTTTTTAAAACTACTTTTTTTTTATTTGACGTGGTTCGTAATATCATAAAGAACAAGAGTAAAAAGTGTTAGGTGTAAATACCGATCGATCGCTCCAGTCCAATGGTGAAAACTAGTGTTTCAAATGTATTGTTGTGCAGTGTTTTTGTTTGTGTTATGCATTTACCGTGAAAGTTGGTACATTTAAGGTAAGCACTACGAGTGTAAGTTTAAAAATAAAAACTTTATGATACCATTAATATTTTTACAAGCTTTTATTTAATTTGCAATGTATGTATGTATGTACGGGTCAAATCTTGGAAGTTAAATTTGACCCACTTCCCAATGTCCGATTGGACTCAAATTTGGTGTACTTATGTTTCTTTAGTATGGTATCATGTAGCTGGTCTAATTATGGAGACAAAAGATGGCCATAGGAACTTCTGAACTAAACAAGATAACCCATCTAGTTTGGGCTCGATTGATTCGTCTTTACGGAGGACTTTATGTCTAGACGATATTCTGGTCTGATGATGAAGGTGGTCACAGTATCTCTGTGATAAAACAACATAACCCCACCGAATTTGGGCTCGATTGATTCGTCTTGGGAAGCAATCTCTAAAATACTTATCTACGAAAAAGTTAAAACAAAGGTTACAGGTGAGCTACTTACTATACTTCTGTGCATCAAGTTACTTAACATCAGGTGAGCTGTGGTCAAACACCTAGCTCGTCAACGATAAAAAAAAATCATTAATACACATCACAAGAATATGACAAGACTAATTATTTTTATTATTTTTACCCGCTCTAGTTTTCCCGCCGAAAAGAAAGTATTCTGAGCACATTACCGCCACGCTCAATTACGTCATGATCGGTTTTTTTTTGGTTACAATCTAGGTGTCTTTCAATAAATAATTAGACAAATGAGCTCAAAATTCATCAGTAAAGTGTTACTAAATCTTTTTTAAACTGAGGAAACATAATCTCACGTCAACAGTCCTCGTGTTTAAAACAATTTAGTGCTAGGGTAACAATGTAATATTCTGTTTTGTGTATCGAAATAAATAATATTGTCACGGAAGATTCATAGTACACCAAATTTGGGTCCAATCGGACATCGGGTGGGTCAAATTTAACTTGCAAGATTTGATCCGTACATATGTACATACATACATACATTCATTGCAAGTTAAAGAAAAACTTGTAAAAGTAAAAACTTTTTTTTACGGCTAGGTGTTTGACCACAGCTCACCTGATGTTAAGTGACGGTGTGGTCGAAGATGGTAAAGCACACCTAGCCTGGAATGGAACTGGCTCTCAAGTGAGGCTGCCGGAACACACCGTTAGATGCTTGGCGGCAGATTTTCAACTTAAGGGTGGTAGCTAGCCAGCCGAGTACTAGAACGTACCCTACCACCACGCTATGGTTTCCTCACGATGTTTTCCTTCACCGGCAGCTCAAGCTCATTGTTGGGGTTTGAACCCACACCCTTCGGCATGCGAACCGACCGCGCTAACCACTGAGCTATCATCGCTACTAAGCTACTAAAACTATACTATACTATCGCTACTAAAACTTGTAAAAATAAACCTTGTTGTGAGGTCTTAGTTCGGAGCCGTCGAGAGAGAAGCCTTTCATAGCTAACAACAAAAACTTTTTCTTAAATTATTCACGAGAGAAGCCCAAACATTTCAGTAAAAGTAGGGTTGACACCGCGACAACAACACAATACAAGTAAAATAACAATGAGAAAAAGTTGTCTGACCCAAAATTAAAATTGACGGAACTCTTTTCAAATAACAAAAAAAAATATATACTCACCGCTTATAGTCATGACTGTTTTAAGGTGAGATTGATTGCCGTGCGATTTTAAATATTTCTTGGTGTTTGATGAGGAGCTTCGGGATCAGTAATCACACTTCTAATACAAATGTGAATGTTTGTATGTATAAAACTTAGTTACTTATTAACACGAAATGGCTTGACTAATTTGTATTAAATTTGGAATGGAGATAGTTTCACACTCTAGTCTAGATTAACACATAAGCTACTTGTTTTACGGAAAACGCGGGTGAACCCGTGCGTTGCAGCTAATCTATCTACAAACATATGTACTATATGTATATAAAAAAAACAAAATGTGATGTTTGTTGGTAAGCGCATAACTTGATAACGGCTGAACAGATTTAACTTAAATTCCTTACAAACTAAATTATTCCAGATATGTACCTATTGCACATACTCGTATTATTAATTACTAATTAATAAGAACTAATAAAAGTAGTCTAATTAATATTATGTTGAATAGTAATAACATTTTCAAATTTAAAACTAGGTGTGCGTGTGTGTATTTGTGTGTGTGTGCATGCGTGTGCGTGCATGAGTGCGTATATGTTGTGTGCATGTTTGTGACTGTGTGTATGATGTGCAGTTATGTGTTGGTCTTGAGCCTTTTTAAGACAACTTAAAAAGGCAATTTAGTATTTAAGTACAAATAATTTTACAGTTTTTTTTAAACCATATATTTAACATTAATTGTATATTTATTATTTTTGATTGACCTTTTATGTTGTGTTTTTCTCTATTGACATTTTGATTTATACTTTTATTTTGTTTTTGATTACCATTTACTTTTTTAATTTCCCTGGATAATTAGTTAATACTTTAAACTAATTAAGTTTAATATTATCATTAATGTAATTAGTCTCGTATGGTATTAATTTGAAATAAATAAATAAGTTGAGCATGTAGGTAGATATTTAAGTAGCAGTTATATCATGGTAAATTATATTTATGTATTAAAATAATATAGTAAAGAGCAGCGACATGATTTTTGTATTAGCGCCGCTTCCAAAACTCAAAACTCCGGCTTGTTCTTATGTGACCAATCTGGCCAACAAATTTTCATTCATCAACCAATCAGGACATAATTGTTAAGCAATCAAATCATAATTCTACAAGTGCAATTGGCACGGCGACGTACTTTACCAACAGTGAGATAGTTGCATAACGTTCACTTTTCACCGGAACTCGTTATCATTCTGGATGGTAAGCGCTGTAAGTAAACACTTCGGCCACGGTTCACCTCACGCGACTTACTTTCTAACAAAAATATGTTCGACTATTTTACGCGTAGAAAAATGGCATATTAGTCACGAATAATAAATAGTACCTGGATGACCGAGCTTCGCTCGGCTCAAAACACGGATAAAACGTTTTCTAAAAATGAAACCTAGCTAGATCGATTTATCGCCCCAAAACCCCCTGCATACTAAATTTCATGAAAATCGTTGGAGCCGTTTCCGAGATTCAGATTATATGTATATAAACATATATACAAGAATTGCTCGTTTAAAGATATAAGATATATCCTAGGACATTTCATACAGAGCCATCTGACCCCAAACTAAGCAAAGCTTGTGTTATGGGAACCAGATAACTGATAAGAATGCGTACATAACCCTGTTGGCTCATTTGACAGCCCTGTTGGCTCATTGGGAGTATGCCTGCCTGAGCTGTAGGGCGTGGGTTCGATTCCAGCCAAGGACAAATGTTTGTTTGGTATAAACAAATGTTTGTTCTGTGTCTGGGTGTTCTGTATGTAGGTATTATAAGAATGTATTTACAACAAAAAAAGTATTTATGTATTCTATCAGTTATCTGACTTCCATCACACAAGCTCTGCTTAGTTTGGGGTCAGATGGCGCTGTGTGTAATGTGTCCTATGATATTTATTTTATTTATACTTTTTTTTTGTAAATATGTACATTCCCATAATACATACAGAATAAACATTTACGCTCGAATTATACATTATATTTATGCTTTATGCATTTATCCTGAGTGGGAATCGAACTCACAGCTCTTTGTAGCGATGACAGCTCAGTGGGTAGCGCGGTTGGTTCACACAGCAAAGGGCGTGGGTTCAAATCACAACAAAGAGCTGGAGCTGCTGGTGAAGGAAAACATCGTGATCCAGAGCATGGTGGTAGGGTACTTTCTAATACTCAACTGGCTAGCTATCACTCCCAAGTTGAAAATCTGCCGCCATCCACCATGCTATCCAATGGTGTGTTTTGGCAGCCTTACCTGAGAGCCAGTTCCATTTCAGGCTAGGCGTGCTTTACCATCTTCGACCACACGGTCACTTAACATCAGGTGAGTTGTGGTCAAACACCTAGCCTGTCAGCCATAAAAAAAAATATACTGGGGAATGAAAGTCAAAATGTTTACTTAGTAATCATTCCTTAACGCGTAGCCCGATTTAATTGTTTTTATTTTTTTGTTAGGAAACTGTAACATTTTTAACTTCATCAGAATAGTAGTTAAAAATACTCTGCTAAAAGAACATGAACCCCGTAAAGTAAAGACAACTTTGAGTGCAAGGCTCATAATGAACTGGCAGATGGACAAGCGAATTAATTTAGTCTGCACGATCTCAATCGTGCAGACTTAGTGGTTAGCCCTATTGTCAAAGTCTGGCCACCCCAAAGGCATGTAATAAACATTCAAAATACCACTGCTGAAAAGCACTTATTGTCGAGTTATTGAAGAAAAAACCGGCCAAGCGCGAGTCGGACTCGCGCACCCGGGGGTTCCGTACAAACCTGTAAATATATAAGTAAAAGTGATGGTATTTTTTTTTAATGGTAATTTATGGTCTTCGCAATTTTTCCTTTGTCTGTGCTATAAGACGTCTTCGTACTTCGTACCAAATTTCAAGATTCTGAGTTCACGAGAAGTACCCTGTAGGTTTTGATTCCCTTGCGAGTGGCGAAAATTTGCAGCATAAACGGCTGTATCTTTTGATTGCGTTAGCTTAGAAGTTTGATTTTTTCACAGCTCCAAGAGACAGGAGACCTGAGTATTTTATATGAATTTCAGCTTGATACCTCAACGCGTTTCTGAGGAATGGGTCTTGATAGACAGACAGACGGGCAACAAAGTGATCCTATAAGTGTGCCGTTTTTTCCTTTTGAGGTACGGAACCCTAAAAATGTCCGGCAAATAAAATATCCACGTGTCGATCAGTCAACTCAAGCCTTCAAAATTGGCTGTTTTATATGTGCTTTGTTCATTAATTACATGTTAATGAACAATACAACAGTGTTTTTGAATAGTTCAATTGTTCTCATTACAGGTGTCAAGATGAGTATGATAGTGAACGCGGCTGCCGATGTGCTGTCTGGTACGGCCATCGCCGCCGCGGCAGGCTCGCAGGTAATTATAACAAGATAAATCATAAATACAGTGCAATAAAGTCCATTTCTACTTGAACAGTTTGATTTTCAATTGTTTGTAAAAATCTAGCATGAATTAGTCGCTCTTTCAAACGAAATCTTAACCTAACAAAACGAGGTACATTTCTGTACTTCCATTAATTCCTTAAAATGTCATGTACTGATATCATCATCGTCATCATCTCAGCCGTAGGACGTCCACTGCTGGATATAGGCCTCTCCCATTGACTTCCATAACGACCGGTTGGAAGCGGCTCGCATCCAGCGCGTTCCTCCGGTCTTTATTAGGTCGTCTGTCCACATTGTGGGTGGACGTCCTACGCTGCGCTTGCCGGTCCGTGGTCTCCGCTCCAGAACTTTGCAGCCTCATTGGCCATCAGTTCATGTACTGATATGAGATACATTATTTATGTAAAAGTGATGAGACAAACGCAACGCTCTTCTGGTGGTAAGAGAAAACGCCTGCCCATAACCATTGCAGCAGTAGTAGTTGGAGTAGTACATGACGATAACGGTATTTGTGCAGGTGAGCAACTAGTATGTGGCTTACTTATACATAAACTTTTCTAAAGTTAATCTATGCCAAAACATCTTTGTCATCGCAAATTGTCACGCACGATAACAATATATAGGCCAGTAAAAATAGCTGTTATTTTTGGTCAACCTCGCACTAAATTTCCTATCCAATTTTTTTTAATATGGTTTAGGGTCACTTACTGAGCATACACTCACAAAATGCTAACAGATCCAGGTAAAGCTTCAAGCGCCATCTAGAAAAAAAGTTTTTGGCTGATATCTCGGAAACTATGCACTTTAGAGCAAAAATTAATGAGACCATTATTGTAGAGAATAAAATTTCGCATCTTGTATTTCTTGTGAACATTTTTGTAAAACTTACAGTTTACGATTTATGGCCCGTTTAATGCACCGGTTTTTCTATCTCGGCAACTCTTATTATTATTACCTGCTATAGAAAAAAACCGAAACTCTTTGAAGATTAGTGTTAATATTTTTCAGGTGGCCTGGTTTATTCCGATGCTTGTTGCCGCGATAGCGTATTACCAGTTCGATCAGAATGACCCTGAAGGACGACCGGGGCAACTGGATGATGGAGTTCTACTGGCAGAGTATGACTTCATTGTGGTCGGGGCAGGGTCTGCTGGTCAGTGAGTACGCGAACAATTATTATTTAATTTCACAGCTCACAGGCTAAGCGTTTCGACCACAGCTCACCTGATTAGTAAAGACCTGTTAAGTAAATCGAAAATAATAAAAGAGTTTTATGTTTCTTTAAGCTACTGGACTTTACCACATAAAGGTTTTAGTACTTACTTTAGTAGTAGTTTACTTGATGGTAGATTTCCTTAGCAGGAGGTCGTCTAAGTAGGTACCACCGCAGTACCAGATATTCCGCCGCCAAGCAGTAGTGTGTAAACATTACTGTGTTCCGGTTTGAAGGGTACTGCAGCTAGCGAAATTACAGGGCTATTGAGACTAACCATATAGCCTCAAATTAATGAGTGCCAAGGCAGCGATGCCCTGGACTTTGTTTTGCTACTCAAAGTTCTGTGTATCGCTGCAATGTTTATGGACAGGCGTTATTTCTTAACATCAGGAGAGCGTCCCGTACGTCTCACTAACGTTAAATAAATAAATAAAAAAACACATTGAGATGTCTGTTTTAAGAATTTGGCGGAGGACAGCAAAACGAAGATTGTATAATATGTATATTTGTATGTCTTGTTGATTGGTTAGGCGTCTGCCCAACACTCGCCTGATCTTAATGAGTAAGAAAAATAATAAAAGTACCTACTAACCTTTGCTCGGGTGAATGAGGTAGGCGTATTACAAAACAAAGTAGTGACAATTCCAAGTCAGACAGTCTAGTGATGATAAAACATATATTGAACATATTTTGACACAGCATCATGACTGAGTATATAGGTAAATTAGGTAAGTCACAAAACTATATCAAAGAGAAGCCTTTGTCTGCCAATGGGACTCTTTAGACTAACAATATTAGACAAAATACAACCCATTTTATTACGCCATGCAAGTCTATACATATAATATTTAGCAATAAAAATTACAAATTGCAGGTGCAGTGGTGGCAAACCGTTTGTCGGAGATTGATCACTGGAATGTGTTACTTCTGGAGGCAGGTGGAGATGAGACCGAGATATCAGACGTGCCAATCCTAGCTGGTTACCTACAGCTGAGCAAGCTAGACTGGAAGTACAAGACTGAACCCCAAGGGACTAGCTGTTTAGGTAAAAATCTTATCATATGTGAATAAGAATAATAAAAAACAATAATTTATTGAACTCTTCCTTCCGCTTAAAATTAAGTGAGAATTTGAGAAATTGAGTGAGGTTTTTTTTTATTTTTAAATAAAAATTATTCTCCACAGACACCTCGGTCCGTGACCTTTGTTAACTTGGAATTTGTGAGATGGAGGTTAAACGTAAAACTAAAATAACAATACATAGAAATTCTTTGTCAACAATATAAATACAACAAATTTATAGTTTAAAATACTTTATCGCCTAGAGCTAGGTTTGAATAGATATTAATAAGCTGACGAGTGGGTAAACCAATTTTTATTAAAAAAAATGTTTAATGTCTCGTTGTCATTAAGCATTCATATTAGAAGGAAATTTTTAAACAATTAAAAAAAAAAAAAAACTTTTATTTCAGCTATGGATGGAGGTCGCTGCAATTGGCCTCGCGGGAAAGTTCTCGGCGGAAGCTCAGTTCTAAACTATATGCTTTATTTGAGAGGAAATAAAAAAGACTACGACACATGGGACGCACAAGGAAACAAAGGGTGGGGCTACAAAGATGTGCTATACTACTTTAAGAAGTCTGAAGACAACCAGAATCCGTATCTCGCAAAGACACCATACCATAGTACTGGAGGTTACTTGACGGTTTCAGAAGCACCTTACCACACCCCATTAGTATCAAGCTTCATTGATGCTGGCATTGAAATGGGATATATGAACAGAGATATAAACGGCGAAAATCAAACGGGATTCATGGTCGCCCAAGGGACCTTAAGAAGAGGCAGTCGCTGTTCTACGTCTAAAGCCTTCCTTAGACCTGCGAAAGACCGGAACAACTTACACATAGCGATGCATTCTCATGTGACTAAAGTCCTCATCGATCCTAGAACGAAGATTGCGTTTGGAGTAGAATTCGTCAGAAACAAAATGGTACATCGCGTCAGAGCTAGAAAAGAGGTGATACTTTCAGCTGGTACTGTTAATTCAGCGCAGTTGTTGATGTTATCTGGTATAGGACCAGCTGAAGAGTTGACGAAGCACCGCATACCCGTGATACAGAACCTGAAAGTGGGAAGAAATCTTCAGGATCATATTGGATTGGGTGGACTAGCGTTTATGGTTGAGAAGCCTATATCTATAGTGGAACATCGACTTCACACTGTGAGTACTTTAATGGAGTACGCCGTCTTAGGCGAAGGCCCTTTGACTATAATGGGAGGAGTAGAAGGCCTCGCATTTGTTAATACTAAATACGCAAATGAAACGGATGATTTTCCCGACATCGAATTCCACTTTATATCGGGATCGACAAACTCTGACGGTGGTGAACAATTACGTAAGATTCATGGTTTGAAAGACACGTTCTACGACGCTGTATTTAGACCGATTAATAACATGGATGTCTGGAGCGTCATCCCCATGCTGCTTCGTCCAAAAAGCAAAGGCTTCATACAACTTCGTAGCGCAAATCCATATGATTATCCTTACATCTATCCTAATTACTTAACTGATGAAATGGATCTGAAAACTTTAGTGGAGGGAGTTAAGATTGCTGTCGCTCTATCCAGAACGAAGGCTTTTCAAAGACATGGATCGGTTCTGAATAAGCATGTTTTTCCCGCTTGCGTCAGTTTGAAAAGATACTCTGATGCGTACTGGGAATGCATGATCAGACAGTACACTTGCACCATTTACCATCCTGTGGGCACGGCAAAAATGGGACCATATTGGGATCCTGAAGCAGTAGTAGACAATGAATTGCGTGTGTATGGCGTAAAAGGTCTACGTGTTATAGATGGCAGCATAATGCCTAATTTAGTCAGCGGGAACACAAATGCTCCTATAATAATGATTGGAGAAAAAGGCAGTGATATGATCAAAGAGTTCTGGTTGAAGCGAAGAATGTCAAGATATTATGTTTAAATGATTTTTTCGTCGAAATTAGAATATATCGAAATTGATATAAGGCTGTTAAATTACAATTTATGACAATTAGTCTTTTATTGATTAATTTCAATTGTCACTAATTTAGCACTTAAGTAAATTAGAATGTACAAACTAAAGAATTAATTTATCAGTATTACAATAACAGATGTAAATATTGCTTAATAGATACTATTTATTTAACTTATTGAAGTATTCCAGTAATGTGTTTTGAGATGATAGCATTAGTTGATAACAATAAATTATTTAAATGATTGCATCATGGCGGTTGTCTTATTTATGGCTCAACAATGATGCGTTGTTTAGAAGTGGGTCAAATGTGCATTAATATCGTAATACGTTAACAATCGAGAGACGCCGCGTGAGGTAGATTGCTGAGTCGCCTGTCATGTAAAATGTAGAACAAAGAGTAATATAGAATTGAGCAAATATTTTGTTTTACTTATACGAAATTACACACATTTGATTAGATTGACTACTCCGACTATAGTTTCACGAACATCACCAACACACAGCACATCAACCGCTATATTCATGTAAAAAATGCGCAGTGGACCGAGGTACGAAACAAAACGAAAATACGTCATCGTCTGCTTTGAATCCTTGAAAAGAGCCACCGGATGTAGACGAAAATATATGACCCTATTAACATTGAAACGCTATTAATGGTAATTTTTACGATGGACGCCTTTAAATATTGACGTGAAACTCAATGAATATTTTTTTTTATAATCAGCAAACATACCTACTTTAAAATGATTTTTTAAATTATCGGGTTTTTAGATTTCTAGTTAGAAGATTCTAACATTTTTAACCTATTAGATTCGCTGTTAAAAACGTCCGGCCCATTTCCTTCCACTTTATTAAAAAAAAACCTTAAAAAATAGCAATAACTAAACATCGATAAAGAAAGAAGAGCTCCTTATGATACCTTAGTGAAAAAATTAAAGTTCATATATTAATTATATGAGACTATTTGTTTTTTTTTCTGATGCGTTCATAGCTCTGCACAGCACTTGCAAAATTGTTCGTAACACACAATGCCCTTGCTGACTCCGAAATTTTGAATTCTACCATTCAGTATTGAGTGACATGAATCTGTGTTGTCAGTTAAGAGATTCGACAAGATGTCGACTGACGCGCATCTGGCTGTAAAAACCTTTTTATCGAGTACTAGAATAACTTTAGGCCTCGTCCCTGGACTAGGAGTGCTTGTGATTCTTCGCTTGGCCATACATCTCTACAGACCCGATATAGAAGACGCTCATTACCGGGTGAGGGATCACCCATTTGAGCAGCTGAACGAATGCTATGACTTCATAATAGTTGGAGGAGGATCAGCCGGTGCTGTTGTCGCTAGCAGACTTTCAGAGAACCCCGAATGGAAAGTGCTGCTTCTGGAAGCAGGGCAAGATGAAAACGTATTATCTGACGTACCGGTGCTTTTCCCAATTTTACAGTTATCATCTATTGATTGGCAATTCGAAACGGAACCCAATGAAGGATATTGCTTAAATATGATTAATGGGAAGTGTAAGTGGCCGAGAGGTAAAGTTCTCGGCGGTTCTAGTGCTCTAAACGCTATGTTGTATGTCAGGGGCAATAAACGCGACTATGACAACTGGGAGAACATGGGAAACATTGGTTGGGCTTACAAAGACGTGTTTAAATATTTTCTCAAATCAGAAGACATGAATATTTCGGAATTGAAAGATAATCCGTATCATGTTACGGGAGGACCATTGTCTGTAGAAAATTTTAATTACGAGCAACCTATCACTAGAAAAATTCTAGAAGCTGGAGAGCAGCTAGGTTTTTCTATATTGGACGTGAATGGAGAACATCAAACAGGTTTCACACGTTCCCAAGGAACCGTGCGTGATGGCCTCCGGTGCAGTAGCGCGAAAGCTTTCCTACGCCCTGCATCAAAAAGACCTAATCTACACGTCAGTGTCCATTCAATGGTTTTGAAGATACTAATAGACGAGCATAAAAGAGCGTACGGAGTAAAGTTTGTGAAAAACGGACAACAACGTATTGTAAAAGCTAGTAAGGAAGTTATTCTCTCAGCAGGATCTATTCAATCACCTCAACTGCTGATGCTCTCAGGTATCGGAGATGCTGAGCATTTGAAAGAACTCGGCATATACCCAATAGTAAATCTACCAGGCGTTGGACAGAATCTCCAAGATCACGTAGCGATGGGAGGGCATTCATATCTATTCGACAATCCTTACAAGAACGGTTCCGATTACTGTTTTAATATAAAAACAGCGATGGGTCTAGGAAGTTTTGTAGACTTCACCTTAAAAAGAACTGGCATCTTTTATAGTATGATGGAGGCGGAAGCGATGGCATTCGTAAATACCAAGTACCAAGATGCTAATGAAGATTATCCGGACATACAGCTGTTTATCGCTCCAACTGCAGATAATATGGACGGAGGTTTATTTGGAAAACGAGCTAATGGTCTGACAGATGAGACTTACGCAACATTATATGAAGACATTTTGTATAAACCATCATTTTCGATAGTGCCGTTGTTATTACGGCCAAAAAGCAGAGGTTACGTGAAGCTAAAAGATGCGGACCCCTATTCAAGTCCGATGATCGTTCCAAATTATTTTTCTGATCCAGAGGATATAAAAGTATTGGTAAGTTGGATTTTTAATTTAAATCTTGATTCAGCTCATAACTATAATCTTGATAATCTTGATAATAATAGTAAAAAAACCGGCCAAGTGCGAGTCGGACTCGCGCACGTAGGGTTTCGTACCATTAATTATAAAAAGGGCAAAAAATCATGTCTGTTGTATGGGAGCCACACAATTCTTTTTTTTAGTGTTTTTTGTTGTAGCGGCATCAGAAATACATACATAATCTGTCATAAATTTCAACTGTCTAACTATCACGGTTCATGAGATACAGCCTGGTGACAGGCGGACAGATAGATAGACGGACGGACAGCGGAGTCTTAGTAATAGGGTCCCGTTTTACCCTTTGGGTACGGAACCCTAAAAAAGAGTGACACGACAATTATTGTAATTGTGGCAGATTATTAAGCTAAAATGATCCATTGTACGATCGGAAACAATTACTAAATTTATATCAAGATTTTTACATTTGTAGGTATCAAAATTATATTTTACTAGCAACGCCCCATGGTCTCACTCGCTACCTTACTGAAGCTTTATTTTCCGTGATAAAAAGCAGCCTATGTGTTAATTCAGGATATAGGTTAGCTATATGAAATTTTCCTTTATTAAAAGAAATGACAAAGATAAAGAAGCAACATCCATATTCACAAACACCCTTACTCACTTGATCACAAACTTTTGTAGGTACTTTGGTTTCTTATTATTTATCGCACAAACGTAACGTGGATTCCCTTGGATCCGTAGTATTTTTTTAACTCTACGTCGCGTATCAGTGCGGTTCAACAATGAAACAAGTTAGTGTCCCCAATGATTGCTGAAAGATATAATCTGGATCTTTCAAAGTTATAACGAATAGTATCTTTTTGCGTGCTATATCTTTTACAATACGTATCTAAAAGGCCTACACTTGGCCCGCAAGTTCCAAGATACTGTACAGATTCCCGTCTCAGCAATAAATAAATAAAATTAATAATAATTATCGCACATAGGACTTTTCCCACAGCGCCATCTAGCTAAACAAATCTCGTACTATGGGAAAAAAAAGGAAAAGTTTACTTTTTTTTTGTAAAGTAATTATTCTACATACAGAGCACCCAGACATAGAACAAACATTTATCGTCACATGTTTGTCCTGGTGTGAATCCACAACTCTTGAAGCAGACATTCTACCAGATCAGCTAATAGAGCAATCAATAGCTATGTAGACGAAACGCGCCCGGCGATACCAACATATGCTAAGAAATTTGTTCCATTGTTCTAGATCGAAGGTGCTCGCATAGTTCAGTCTCTTGTTGAGCAGCCAGCTCTAAAAGAACTGAACACGCGCCCCAATCCTCGACGGAACCCTGGCTGCTCAGAGCACGAGCTGATGTCAAACGAACATCTCGAGTGCCAGGCGAGGCATCACACTCTGACGATATACCATCCAGTTGGAACCTGCATGATGGGGCCAGTTGACAACCCTGCAGCGGTCGTAGACCCCAGATTGAACGTGAGTATTCATGATCGTATACGGGATTACGCGGAATGGTAGTGTGAAACTGAAATACGGTTGTGGTATGTACTCATTATCAGGGCGAGCGAAGCGAGCCCTATCACTGTCCCACAACCTGAGCATTTTTGTGGTACACTTTACTGAAAAACTATCACGCCTATAGATTTGTGCTTTAACATAGTAATTTAACTTAATAATTAGATGTGTTATCTGTCCAAGAAAATATAATTTTATAACTATTAAAAAACTTAACATTAACAATTTTGTATTCATTGGATAGAATGATATTGTACTACTAACGCCATCTGTTAGAAAACCAAAGAGAACATCGCTACAACAGAACTAAATTCAATACTCAAATACATCGTAGTTAATCTACTTAATCTAGTATTAAGTAGATTAACTACACTGACACCAATGATACCATTACAATCAGGTTGTAAAATAACAACTGTCTTAAAAATTATTACCCGTTAGAAAAACTACGCGAGCCCTCACAAAGCTCAGCTTTTTGCTAGTTATAAACTACTTTTATTATCCATTGTAGCGCTAGTGTAGTAATTCGACTAGAAATGTTTGATTGACAAAGCCTACTATAAGGTGGCTCATTACGTGGAAGACAGGAATATATGGTTGTTGTAGCTTCTCTCTGCACTTGCATCCCCCTGGCTAAGTGACAATTGTAGTAAGCATAATGTATGTATTAATATTTATTACTGTAAATTGTAACCTAATATGAAAAGAAAGATCCACAAAAAAATGCCTTGCTGAGTTTCTTGCCGGAGTCTTCTCAGTTGAAGTTTAATTACGAGCCGGTGGTAGATTCAAACATGTAACTTAACGTTCATAAGTGCCTTACCAGGGCCTAAACTGAATAAATGACTTTTGATTTTGATTTTGATTTCCTGACTTTTAGAGTTCCGTACCATAAAAGGAAAAACGTACCCTTATAGTATCACGTTGTTGTCCGTCAGTCAAGACTTTCTATCTCGGGAACGCGTGGAGGTATTGAGTTGATATTAAAACTATATACACAGGTCGGTAGTCCCTTGCAGCTGTGAAAAGATCAAACTTCTCAGTTACAGTGTTTATGTCGCAAAAAACCGCATATTTCAACACTCGCAAGGAAATTAAAACCTATAGGGTGCTTCCCGTTGACCTAGAACTATGAAATTTGGCAAGAAGCATTGTCTTATAGTACACATAAAGGAAAAAGTTCAAAAACTGTACATTTTAAATTTAATCAAATAAAAATAGGGTCTTTGTGCAAGGAATGAGAACAAAAATTTATCATACCTACGAGATTGTACGGAACCCTCAGTTGGTGAATTTGACTCGCACTTTTCTGTGTTTTTATTATTGTATTATTATTTTATTTGATATCTTTATTTATATAATTATTTTTTCATTCTCTTCTGTTTTTTATTTTGTAATTATGTAATGCTTTCTTTTTAATTTGTATTTAATTTAAAATCTTACAAATCGCTTGATCGTTTTTAATCTCAATAAATACAATTTGATTTAATTTAAGTATTCTCAAACAATTACCAAACCATTGATCCTGATATAGAAAATCTAGTCGTAATTTACATTCTTACTTAGAATATCGTTAGTAGAACTACATATTTACCGATACAACTATACAATATTAGTTGTACTTGAATGTGGATGTCAACAAGGTTGCCTTGGCTTAGTACCTACTCTTAGCTTGCCTATTCGAGAAGTTGGCAGTTGTTTGGCTGATAGTTCGCTATATATATATATATATATTACTAGCTGCGCCCCGCGGTTTTACCCGCGTGGTGATGGATGATGATGATGATGAAAAGTATCCTATGTTTTATTCCAGGGCCTAAAGTATCTAAATACAAATAGTTTGAATTCTTTTTTTTTATATTCTAAATAATTTTACGTTTCACCACACCCTGCCTGATGTAAAGTAAATATAAATTTGAACAATTTCTAGAACTATTTATGGTAATCGGTCACAGAACAATGTGCTGGTTTCACAAGAGTTTAAGTTTACCCATGTTCACTTGGAACTATTCTGTTTTTCCCACGATGTACAACTTGGGTGTCTTCGAATCCAGAGTAAACAGGTTTTTTCTAGGTAAGCTCAAGAAATTCAAAACCATTTATTCAAACTAGGCTGAGAATCAGCACTTTTCGAACGTCGAAATAACATAAGACAGTCCCCCAAAACGCCCACCCGTCACCACTTCCTAGTGCTTTAGCTGGGAAGAAGAAGTGGCGCAAGAAACTCCCCAGCAGCACAGCTGTCTATTCAGTTAGAGAAAAAAAATAATAATTATATAATACTATGCAAAATTATTTATATTACGCGACACAAAACATTATTTAAATTATTAGCCGTATGTCAGCTAGCACACGCCAATATACCAACCAAAAACATCGAGAACTATACTCAGGCAGAATAAAAACGAAACGTAAACAATATCTAAATAAAAGCCTCCAGGCATGTTTCATCATAGGCTATATCTTGCGTAACGGAAGGACGTAAGGTTATTCTTGAATTAATAAAAGTACCTAGTGTGAAACAGTTACCTACCTACAATATTTTATCTGTACAATTCACTATGTTTTGAAAAATAACTCCTTAGTTTTTCTATAATTATCTACGTAGTATTGTCCTCACCTACTCACTTAAAAGTACCTCAGACGGCTGTTTAATTAACACACAGTTCAAGTTAAACATATTAAGAGGAAAGCAGTCAACTGAGACATTTGAAAATTAGGAATTTCACCAAGCTATTTCTGTCGCGCCGCACGCAGCACCCGCGTACTTACTGAGCGAAAGGGACAACTGCACCTCGGGCTCATTAACCCGAAATAAAATGAGCAAAATCGAGGTTTCGTATTCCTCTGTTTCCTCCTCCAAATTTAGACCGATTTTAGTATTTCTTTTAACAAGCAAATAAGAAGGATGTGTTCTTTGCCTGTGCGTTTTATTTTTTAAGATTATGTTTATGAGAATGGGAATTTGGACGTTGAAACACAGCGTTGAAACTAGGAAAATTTTAAGATTTTTGAAGCTTCCTAGCTCTTATAAAAAAAACATATATCAAAAAATCAAAACAGAGAGGCATGAAACTAGCAAGTATCTACTTCCTATCTAAAATTTATTGCTCTAGTATTAAAATCCTGGAAGGAAAATGGGGAAAGCGTTTGTATGAAGAAAATGACGACTTGTTTCCTCTTAAGTAAAGTTCAAGGTAAGGAAAACACTCGAATACTTTAATAAAATAAACGGGACTGATTCAGAATATATTTTTCATTACACATTTATCAATTTTAAGATTCCGTGCACACAATTTTGTTTGTTATGTCGAAATAATGATAAAAAGAAACACTGTCTTGAAATAATGTCTATCTATGATCACTGCAGCTATATCCAAAACCGAGTAACAAAACAAATTCCAGAGCGTCTCTGCTTCGGCTTTCAATACTTTGAGACAATACATCTTTTACACTCTTATACCGCTAAATGTATACCGCTTACTATTAAGCAAGTTAAATTCCAACCCCAAAAGGTCAGAGAACAAGAAGAGAAAGAAGTGTTTATGAATATGTTATGCTAATGCCATAGTATAACAGTAGTGGTAGTAAATAATTGTTTTTTCCTTTTCAGGTATACGGCATAAGACATTTAAGAATTATCGACGGTAGCGTCATGCCAACAATCGTAAGTGGCAACACTAACGCTCCCATCATCATGATAGCTGAGAAAGCCTCCGACATGATCAAAGAAGATTGGTACGAAATCCCCAATGATCAAAGTACCACATGCCCTATCGAATACGATAAATATTCCAAACACTCCGAAGACGTCACTCCTCATAATAAATCTCAGCCAGATTTGTTCAACGAGACCTCTAGCCTATTCAATTATTTTGAAGAAAATAAACCTAGTATTCTAAAAACAGATCCAGAAACTAAATCAGCTGCACAAAATAAGATATCCTTGTTGGCGAGACAACATGAAACAAGGAACAAAGGAATCGTACCAGAAAATGAAGTAATGAGTTACAGTGAAGTGAATGCAAATAATTTTCAAGTGCTCTCTCCTCCAAACGTAAATTTCAACTACCCTATAGATAATTATCCAGTAGGCAATTATCCAAAGGTTGACTATTCTCGGTTATATCCAGTACAACCGTATTATTATATAAATTTGAACCCAAATATAGCTGTTGGTAAAGTTCTTCCCCAACCAGAATATAGCCAAAACACACCTGATTTATCTTACTCTATGACCCCATACAAAGATCAAATATATAACGCGTACCGACCTAATTCATATAGCGATATATATTACAATATTAAGCACCAGCCAAAGGTATATAGCACCACAAAACAGAATAAACCACAAAAATACGATTTGGCAGTATTATCCGATGAAAAACCTATGTATTATGAGACAGATGAAATTGTAACACCAAAAGGTAAAAAAAAGTGCAGAGTTTGGTTTTACTATGACGGTGTTAAATATGAAATTTTGAGTTAACATATTTATTACTTGACAAGAAAATAAATAAATGATATTTTACATAAAATTCTCACTTGTTTTATTTTATATAACACCTTTCCCCAAATTAAACAAAAAATGACTTGTATAATTGATTGATTCAGGCGTTACTTTGCGGTTGTTCATTTTGAGTGTTCAACGTATATAAGCTGCAATCTATGATGGAGCACGCTCAATTAGAAACCGATTTTTTTAAATATATGTTCCCCGATTACTCGAAAACGGATGGACCGATTCAAGAAATTCTTATTTGTTTTTAAAAGTGTATATATATATATACTTCCCAGGTGGTCCTATTCGCACCGAGACAGGATCTAATGATGGGATCCCAAAATCGAGGACAATCCTCACATTTTATAGGGACGCATAATGTGTTTTATACATATATATATAAATTATTGATCCCATAGAAATTACTTGAAGAATCGCTCAAGTAGTTTGGCTATTAAATCATAATACCTAAAAGCTTAGGCTCATGGAGACGGATTTTTGTATATTGTAATTAAATTAAACAAATAGTTACCAAATACCTATATAAGTATGTACAATTTTTTAATGTAAATAAAATAAATTAGTATTCTACAAAAATCCTATAGATTGTACGGTCAATAATAAATTTGGATAATTAGTTATCTACGCAACATTATGTCCATATTATTTCTTTTTCTAATCTATGGGTGCATAAAGTACATGACCTGTCGTTTCGATGGATTCGAGAGATCAGTGCGCGCGCAGAATGAGCACAACGCACTTGCTTCCGCTCAAAGTTAACTTATAGGAGTTATAGAGAACATCGTTACAAGAGAATATCAGTGGACGTTGACTAAATATATAGACAAAAAATCTAATATTTAAAAAAGAAGCTAGACAAGTGTTAACAGTGAACAGTGGAATTTCAAGGTAAGTTACATATATATAAATTAATTTATACATATTAATACATATAAATTTACGAAATATTTTTATTCATTTTTTACTTTTTTTTACCGTTTAACAAGTTATATGTCATCTAATGGTTAAGTGACGGTGTGATCGAAGATGGTAAATATTACTGGTGGCATATTTGGTGGTTGACCACAGCTCACCAGTTTTTTTTAAAATGGTTGACAGGCTAGGTGTTTGACCACATTTTAGCTAATTTTAAGTGACGGTGTGGTCGAAGACGGTAAGGCACACCTAGCCTAGAATGGTACCGGCTCTCAAGTGAGGCTGCCGGAACACACCGTTTAATGCTTGGTGGCAGATTTGACTGACTTTGTGGTCGAAGAGGTTAACACTACGACTGGAATAAGAATTGACTCTCAAGTAAGACTGTCGGAGCAACCGGAGGTTAGCTGCTTGGTAAATTTTTAACTTTTTTAATTTTTATGTTTGACTACAGCTCATCTGATGTTAAATGACAGTGTGGTCGAAGATAGTAAAGCACACCTAGTTTGGAATGGAACTGGCTCTCAAGTGTAGCTGCCGGAATACATTGTTAGATGCTTAAAGGCATATTTTTAACTTGAGGGTGGTAGCTAACCAGCAGAGTACTAGAAAATACCCTACCACCACGCTGTGGTTTCCTCATGATGTTTTCCTTCACCGGCAGCTCAAGCTCATTGTTGGGGTTTGAACCCACGCACATCGGCATGCGAACCGACCGCGCTAACCACTGAGCTATAGTCGATTGAAGGTAGCCAGCCGAATACTAATAAATACTCTACCACCATACAAAACCGAGAGAAACATATCAGAACGTGATAGACACAAAGAATTGTTCTTGTTCCTGGGTGTCTTCTATTCGATGTATAATCTTCTAGTAGAGAGTGAATCATCTCCATTAATATTTAAAAAAAATACCAAACCTAATAAGTAGGGTATCTAAATAAAGGCAATTAAAAGAGGATTACAAATATATATATATATAAATTATATATTTAAATGTAATTAGGAATAATACATACAAGTTTTTTCCTTTAATTATTATTTATAGCTATTATAATCGCAGTCGGGTTATAGATTTTTTTAACTCTACAGCTTGTTTGATACGGACTTTACTTAGATAAATTTTTCCGCAAGGTTAATCTGTGCCGGAGCAAGCCTCAATCAATAAAAGAAAATCGATTAATGTTCATCAAATAGTCGTGTTCTTATATTTCAGTCCAAGATGTGGGCTTGCGACCCCGTTCTGGTATCGACAATCCTGCAGAGCTACCAAGTGGCTGGTCCGTTATTTGCTCAGGCCTTACAGACTTTCCTAGCAGCGCACTGTGCGATGGTTGGAGATCATGTGTGGCCTGCTGATGCCACTGAGGAAGTACTACAAGGTATTGAGACACACAAAGCATCTAAACGTTCATCACGTTTTATACTCACAATCGCCCAATGCTGAGAATAATTGAGTTCGTTTAATCATCATCACTATCACTATCATTCACTATCATCATCATCACTTCATCACTATCACTATCACTACATAGTATAAAACAAAGTCGCTTCCCGTCTGTCTGACCCTATGTATGCTTAGATCTTTAAAACTACGCATCGGATTTCGATGCGGTTTTTTTTATAGTGCTGCTCATAAAACGCCAATAATATTTAACTAAACAAAAAAAATGACAACTCTAAGCGTCAAAGCAAGAGTAGGCTATTAACTCGCCGACCGGTCTAAGATGAACTACCTACATTTCTCAGTGTACTTTGATATTTATTTATTTATAATTAACTAGCGACCCGCCCCGGCTTCGTACGGGTAGTAAGAATGGGTATAGTAAACTAACTATAAAAGAGGAATATCCCACCATGCATAGTTTTCTTATATTTCAAAGGGATTAGGCAGCGTTTTCGGTGAAAGCTCCAAGGTGGCTTGATTTTATCCGACACATCCAACAATTATCATCATATTTCAATCAATTTACACAAAACCTTGACAAATTATATACCTAAACCTTCCTCATGAATGATTAAATAAGGATTAATGCTGTATTGCTTAAAATCGCTTCGTAAATAAGCCATTATTTCTCGTAAAAAGTAAAGGATATTTTTTTTTTTATTGTGGGTTATCCCTAAGAGATAGACATATACCATAGCGGACTTTTTTGTAAAACTTTTTAAGGTGTACAATACTGTAAAGCATAATATTGACCTATCTCGTAGGGTTCAGCCAGCGTTTGCAATGTAAGCGCAAAAAAATGTGTTTATTTACGACATCACATTAGAAACCTCTAAAATTATCAGTGTTTCTCTACTATATTATGCATGTGCTATACATATAAACCTTCCTCATGAATCACTCTATCTATTGGAGAAACATGATGATGGTAATCCGTTCAGTAGTTTTTAAGTTTATCGCGAACAGACAGACAGACAGAAAGACGCGGCGGAGAATTTTGTTTTATAATAATATGTAATGATGTAGTTAAGTAGCGTTAAAAGTTATGGATCATCTGCCACTCTTAAATGTCTCCCACATAAATTTTAAGATGGTGTTGTATGGGAGCACTCCTCAATTATACATATTTTTTTTTAAATGTATAACGTTATAAGCCGAACGATACGCTCTCCTGATGGTAAGAGATGACGCCTGTCCATGACCATTGTAACGATATACAGAACTTTAAGAAACAAAACAAAGACCAGGACATCGCTGATTTGGCGCTCATTACTTTGAGACATAAGACGGTTAGTCTCAACAGCTTTCTACTTTCGCTAGCTGTAGTACCTTTTAAACTGGAAAACAGTAATGTTGACGCACTACTGACCTATCTAGACGACATTCTGCTAAGAAGATCAACCACCAAGTAAAAGTCATACGATGATTAAATCAACAAGTATATTTATAAAACTTAAAAACGTAACTTAATTTATTTTTCACCGCGCTATGGTTTCCTTACGATGTTTTTCTTCACCGGCAGCTCAAGCTCATTGTTGAGGTTTGAACTTACCCTTCGGCATGCGAACGGATAACGCTGACCACTGAGCTATCATCGTGTTTAACTTAAAACAGAAGAAGCATTAGGATAAATTGGTAAAAAGCCTAATATCCTTGATATTAGCTGGCCATGATTGATTGATTGATTGATTGATTAACTCTTTATTGTACACACAAAAATAAATAAATGATGATGATTATGACTAATCCATGGCCGCATACATTTAAAATATACAGGTTTTCCGATTTATATTTCACTTGAATAACTGCAGGATTTTAGTTTTAATACGGTAAAACAGTTGGTAAACACCATTTGCATAATAATGTATTTTACCAAGGTACAAAGCACATATATCACTTCAAACTTCACTACAAACATCACTTCTGGGTTGTTGTACGAATATTATATTTACAGTGGTTTAAAAAACCAAAATTTAAATATCGGTAGCCATCATGATTATTATTGGAAACCAAGGACATTTTTGATGTAAATTTAATTATTTAGACTTAGTAATAGCTACATAAAATTTTATTAATGGTATTTATAACAGTCACAAGTATAAGTAAGCTCGAAACCTAGAAAACACCCACTACCAACTCAAGATACTTGTTTCTTTGTTATACGATAGACCTAACATCTAGTCTTCCAGGTATTTTGCAAATTAGAATGACTCATACTCAAAAGGTAAAATGTTCAAATCCCCTCTTCTAAAAATAGTTAACGCATTATAACAATATATTCTCACATTTTCAGACCCTAACTATGATTTCATAGTGGTCGGAGCTGGATCCTCCGGGTCGGTGGTTGCCAATCGTCTGAGTGAAATACCGAATTGGAAAGTACTGCTTGTCGAAGCCGGGGGTAATCCCACTTTAGCAACAGAGGTAAAATGGTTTAATTTAACTGAAAAATAAATTTAAACGTTGTAGAAACGCTAAAACTAAAATATTTTAAAGTGATTGATCGATTTTTATTCATCATTTCAGATACCACAGTTATTCTACAGCAATATGAACACGCCAGAAGATTGGGGATATAAAACTCAACCTCAGGAAGGAGCGTGTAGGAGTTACAGAAATAAAGGATGCGCATGGCCTCGAGGCAAAGCACTTGGTGGCAGTAGCAGCATTAATGCTATGTTTT
The DNA here is from genome assembly GCA_950106695.1 of Biston stratarius. Classification (NCBI taxonomy): domain Eukaryota; kingdom Metazoa; phylum Arthropoda; class Insecta; order Lepidoptera; family Geometridae; genus Biston; species Biston stratarius. The sequence continues at coordinate 4,105,174 of OX467106.1, read as the reverse complement.
ACGTTAGAGGCAACAAGGTAGATTACGATGAATGGGCATCCCAAGGAAACATGGGATGGAGTTACGAGGATGTTCTGCCGTACTTTAAAAAAAGCGAAAACTATTTGGCACCATTATCGAAAGAGATAAATAAATACCACAGTCGAAATGGATACCTCAATGTAACTGTTGACAATAAAATAAATCCTTTTGAAAATATTGTTATAAAAGCAGCTATGGAATTAGGATTCAAAAACTCCACTGACATTAACGGGGAAAGTCAAATGGGTATAATAAAAGCTTCTACAACAAGTAATAATGGTGCGCGACAAGGAACTGCAGCTAGCTTTTTAAATCCCATCAAAAATAGAAAAAACTTGCATATAATTAAAAACGCATATGCCACAAAGATTTTATTTAAACCGGAAACTAACACTGTCAGCGGTGTTTCATTACACAAATATGGTAAACAATTCACTGTGAATATAAGAAAAGAGTTAATATTATCAGCAGGCGCTATAAATTCTCCACAACTTTTAATGTTATCAGGGATAGGACCTAGAAAGCATTTGGAAGATTTAAATATCGAGGTACGGGCAGATTTACCAGTTGGAGAAAATTTACAGGACCATGTTTTTCATCCATTATTTTACACAATGCTGGGAGACGAAAATCTAACATCTTTGTCCAATATAATACAAATGCTTTTCCAAAGTATTGTGAAACGTGAAGGTCCATTCTCGGACACTAGCCCTCACAGAGTAATTTCGTTCACTAACACTACAGACCCAAATTCTGAAAGCCCTGATATTCAATATCACTACGTTATCTTTCCTCCGAGTATATATAACTTGTTGGATGTTCTGGATAAGCATGATATAAATGAAGAGATACAAATCAAGTTCAGAAAACTGAACAAAGATAAATTCGTAATGTTCGTTTACACTACACTTCTAAAACCAAAATCAAAAGGTAAAATTCTTTTGAAAAGCAAAAATCCTTTCGACCTTCCGCTTATTTACGCGAACTATTTCGATGATCCTGAAGATTTAGAAACTATCATACAAGGCATTAAACAGCATGCATCAAAACTCGGTGAAACGAAGACCTTTCAAGAAGCTGGTTTTAAACTTGAATGGCTCAACATTGACGCATGCAAGCAGTACGACAAGAATAATGACCAGTTTTTGGAATGCATGGTTAGAGAGTTAACTTTTTCCTTATACCATCCATCTGGCACAGTAAAAATGGGTCCTGACACTGACGAGACAGCTATAGTAGACCCTGAGCTTAGGGTTCGTAAAATTAAAGGTGTAAGGGTAATAGATGCGAGTATTATGCCTTCAGTAGTAAGAGGCAATACGAACGCACCATGCATAATGATCGGAGAAAAAGGTGCGGATATAATAAAAAAATATTGGGCAGGAAAACATACAGAATTGTAATTGTATCATGTATAGTTTTAGTTAGTAAAATTAACAGGAATGCTATTGAAATTAGAAATTAGTGATCATAAAATATAACAAAGATTGTAAAATTGAATCACTGTGAAGCAGACGAATCTTCTTAGCATTCAATGGTATCACCGTCCACGTGCTGGGTCCATCGCGTTACAATTTACACGATAGTTTTAAATAAATAAATATAAGATGGAATCACAAGATAGAAGTTCGATTGATAGGCCGTGTTATGCACTTTCTTAGATTTTATAAATATTATAATGTGAAATAAGTGATTTTGTATAAAGTTGAATAAACGAATTTTTTCGTGTTTATTTTACTATTTATATTACATAATTTTTGTTCCATTTATTTCGTAATATATTCTTGCATCTAACGTTATCATTATGTTTATAAATAATTTAAGTTATCAACATTAAGTGTGCTTGTGGAAAATTTTTAAACGCAGAACCACGTTTAATTGTCGTACAACTACAATCATTTAGTGTAGTATCCATCGTATACTAAGTTAATACTGCGAGATGTACTTTAACATTTAAAGGAGCTTGTTTTCAGTATTTTTTAATGCACACCCGTTTAGAAGTATTTGATTTGAGTGAAAACAGTGCGTAGCCTTTTTTAATATACACATTAGGGTAAGTTCTTATAAACTATTTACAAAAATCGTGGCCGTGGTGCTACCGGCGTAAGAATCGTACCCCACCCTCTCTACCCGTGGTTGCCGTAAGAGTCGGCTAAGAGATGTCATCCGGTAGATGGGCAGCAGCGTCTTCCGTATATTACAACACCTAAGTGAAAAGTCATGGAGGCCTATGTCCAGCTGTGGTCGTCCAACGGCTGAACAGACGATGATGATGATGATTTACAAAAAAAAATGGTACATAAAAATATTGCAATACGCAATTATTATTTTTTGGCTCCATAAATACTTATTAATTTTTTATATTGTGCGAACATAAAACATACATATTCTATTTTGCAGAAATTTTAATGGATTTAAATACAAATATGTTATTAAGATCTTAATATCTTATATCTTAATGGTGCTGCAAGCTTGGTCGGCTGGGATAAAAAATCTTTTTGCAGAAACAAATAAATTTCGAAATTAGTATGAAAATATCAGCTATATTTTTAAAGTAAAACAATTCATATTTCAAATAATTGTTATAGCACACAAACTTCAGACTACTACTGGTAAGCTTTCTAATAAGATTTCAGTTCAAGATGTGGGCTTGTGACCCCGTCTTGGTATCGACAATTCTGCAGAGCTACCAAGTGGCTGGTCCGTTGTTCACCCAGGCCTTACAGACCTTCCTAGCAGCGCAATGTGCAATGGTTGGGGACCACGTGTGGCCTGCTGATGCCACTGACAAAGTGATTCAAGGTAACAGATCCGACAGGTAAAAGTTCTTAGCTTGTTTTAGTCTCGAGATATCAAAAGCGCAAAATAAGAAACGCCAACTATTAAAGAAGGAAATAATTCGTATAAGTCCAAGGCGAATAATGAGCAAACAGCGAAGTGTCCAAAGCTCACAAAAGCTGAAGAGTATTGACAAGAAGTTTGAATCTTTTGCGCTATGGACTTTTCGCTCTAGCGACCGTTTATCAATTTGCGTAATGGGACTGTTCAGTTAAAAGCAATTAACCGTTTACAAACTGTTCTGAAATTGGTTAGTGTTATTTTGTAATGGTGCTATCACATTGACGAATTGAGTAACAAAATATCGCAAGAACAATGCCGTTAAACGCGCAGCAAATCTGTCCCTAGCAAACACACATCATCTCTTTTATCTTGTTTGTTCTTGTTCATCTATCATTGCTTTGCCCCGTCAGCCCAATTGACAGGAGTGATTAAATTATCTTTTCAAAGGTTCAATGTTTTGTTTTAGAGGTCAGTATTAATTAGATAAATTCGCGTGAAATATAAAATTAAACACAAATAATGAAGGAACCTAACGAATGAAATAGTTTTATACCCGGTTTTTTGATCCATTTTATAATTATCAGCATTATTGACAAAGATTCAGGGTCTCAATTTAAAATTGTTCGTTTAGCTTTTGCATACAAATATTGTTTAAGGCGTTTGTTTAGTTTTTGCATACAAATATTGTATAAGGCGTTAAATTCTAACGATATTTTATATTATAAAGGCGGACATATTTGTATAATAAAAGTGTCAGGCGTGTGATTTTAAAATAGAGTTTCTTGCGTGTAATCATAAGTGTGTGTCTTGTGTTTTTGTCAGTTTCCGGAAGAACAGTCTTCGAATTTTTTGATAGCAAGTTCTGTTTGTATAAACAATTTAGTTCGTGTAATAATAGTTCACAGCTTTTTCAGGTTTTAAATTGTTTTTAGATTTCAACTATATCGGTATTACTTGTAAACGTTATTTCAATTTAATCTGCGCTTAAAAAGTCTGTCTCATGACGGTCACATCAGGGACAAGTTGAAAGGCTATTTTGAGCATTAGCAAATTTAAATAATGAGGTTATACAATATTGCAACCTATATTTTCAGATTCAAACTATGACTTCATAGTAATAGGTTCCGGGTCTTCCGGCTCGGTGGTCGCTAATCGTTTAAGTGAAATATCCGATTGGAAAGTGCTTCTTGTAGAGGCCGGTGAGAATCCCAACTTAGCAACCGAGGTAAGAGATTTAGCGGATCGCATAATTATGTATGTTTTAGTTAAGAATGTTAGAAACCGCTTGTGGTCACTTTTTCAGTTGCCGCAACTATTTTACAACAACTTCAACATGGCGCACGATTGGGGGTACAAACCTCAACCCCAAGAAGGAGCGTGTAGAAGTTACAGAGCAAAAAGATGCGCCTGGCCTCGAGGTAAAATGCTTGGGGGCAGCAGCAGCATTAACGCTATGTTTTACGTCAGAGGCAACAAAATAGATTATGACGAATGGGCAGCTCAAGGTAATGAAGGATGGAATTATGAAGACGTTCTGCCATACTTTAAAATGAGCGAAAACTATTTGGCACCAATAACGGAAGAGATAGTTAAGTATCATGGCAGAAATGGATACCTCAATGTAACAGTTGACGATAACATAAAACATGATGAACATATGGTTATAAAAGCAGCGATGGAATTAGGAATTAAAAATTCTTTTGATATTAATGGAAAGGACCAAATGGGCGTCATACAAGCATCGTTTACATATAATAAAGGCACTCGACAAAGTACTGCAACAAATTTTTTGAATCCTATTAAAAACAGAAAAAACTTGCATGTTATGAAAAACACACACGCCATGAAAATCCTGTTTAAACCGGGAACTAATTGTGTCACTGGAGTTTTATTAAAAAAGGATGGTAAAGATATAATCGTAAACATAAAAAAAGAGTTAATATTATCAGCAGGTGCTATAAATTCCCCACAACTACTAATGTTGTCAGGCATAGGGCCTCGGAAACATTTGCAAGATTTAAATATTGAAGTACAAGCAGATTTGCCTGTTGGAGAAAATTTGCAGGACCACGTTTTTTATCCCACGTTTTATACGTTACCAGGAGATGACAATCTAAGCTCTTTACCTAATATCATAGAAATTTTATACCAAAGTATTGTAACACGCGACGGTCCACTATCAGACATAAGCCCACATAGAGTAATTTCATTTTTCAATACTACGGACCCCAATTCTAAGAGCCCAGATGTTCAACATCATTACTTAATTCTTCCGCCAAGCATATTTAATTTGATAGACTTTATAGCGAATCACGACTTCAATAAAGAGGTTCAAACAAAATTTAGAAAAATGAATAAAAATAAATTTACAATGTTAGTTTTTACCGTATTGCTTAAACCAAAATCAAAGGGTAAAATTGTTTTGAAGAGCAAAAATCCTTTTGACCACCCACTTATTTATGCCAACTATTTCGATCATCCTGAAGATTTGGAAGTTATTATACGAGGTATAAAACAGCATGCTTTGAAACTGGGTGAAACAAAAGCCTTTCAAGAAGTTGGATATCAACTTGAATGGCTCGATATAGATGCATGCAAACAGTATGACAAGAAAAGTGATCAGTTTTTAGAATGCATGGTTAGAGAGTTAACTATGTCCTTATATCATCCAACTAGTACAGTAAAAATGGGTCCTGAAACTGACAAGACAGCTGTAGTAGACTCTGAACTCAGGGTTCATAAAATCAAAGGCTTAAGGGTAATAGATGCGAGTATTATGCCTTCAGTAGTAAGAGGCAATACGAACGCACCATGCATAATGATAGGAGAAAAGGGAGCGGACATAATCAAAAAGTTTTGGCTAAGAAAACACACAGAATTATGAAGTTATAAAAAACAATGATAATATTTTTATCTAGCCGTTCTTATTTGAAATGCGTAATTTAATTGACTTTATCAAACCAATGTTACACATTTTATATACCTACCAAGTATTTTATGTAAATTTATACCGAATCTACATCGCAAATAATTCAATTGCACTAAAGTAAGTATGCTACACTATATAGTAAATATTTTTTTAAGCAGTAGATAATAATAATATATTAAGTAATGTTTATAGCGATGTTATCGTCGGTAGTGGATTTCTGTTTGTTTTTCTTAACAAATTCAATAGAAGCTAACAATGTGAGTTGCATAAAAGCAAACAAAATTTTATATGTAGAGCAGCCAGTTAACAGCGCAATTTAAAACGGGCAATCAAAATTAAATGTGTATACATAAATTTCGCATTTATATTGTTGACTGTGGTGAAGTTCTTTCACCTGGAACCAATCCTGGGTGTAGAATCAGATGATGCTTGCCATAAAAATATATTGTCATCGGAACTGAACCGACATGTCGAATGTCAACTCCGTAGGATAAGGAGAAGTGGTTCTTATTCAGCTTGCAAGATTTGACTTAAGCAAACTAACACATAATTATGCATATTAAACATTAGCTTGTAAAAATAAAATTATATTCGTTACTTAGCGTATAACTTGAGAACGGCTGAACCGATTTGTCCGATTCTATTTTAAAATATCTATGATACTTTATGTTATGAGGTTCATATAAACACGAGGCGGAAGGCTGAGCGCTTCCGCTTGATAAGTAAAAAATGAGCTACATAATTATGTATGTATATGGGCCGATTAATTTCATTCGACTGGAAGGATTGGAATAAAAATGAATTTGGAAATGTAGGAATTATAGACGATTTATTAAATGATTAGAATCTTAAACATATGTAAGTTATATTTTAACACCAAGTATGGAATTGATTCATAATGTAATTATTTTCATTTATTTTTTAAATACTTGCTTAGATATTAAGACACACATTTGTTTACCTATTTTGCAAGAAATAAATAAGTTTAAGGAAATATGGATTTTTTCAATAAATAAATAACACTTGGTAACTAAGATAACTTATGATACTTACTTATTATGGCTCATTAAACTTATAAACCCATGAGGTGCACTTACGTTAAAGAAACACGGACAAGTGCGAGTCAGGCTCACCCACCGAGGGATCCGTACAAACAAGTAGGAATGCAGTTCGGCAATCGAGTGTTGAAGTTTATGGTTTTGACCCTATTTTTTTGTGATTAAAATAAAAATTTACAGTTTTCGGTTTTTTTTCCTTTATGTGTACTATAAGACAATGCTTTTTGCCAAATTTCATAGTTCTAAGTCAACTGGAAGTAACCTATATAGGTTTTGATTCCCTTGTGAGTGTTGAAATATATTGTGACATAAACGGCTGTAACTTTTTTTTACGATAACTAAGAAGTTTGATTTTTTCACAGCTGCAAAGGACTACAGATCTGTGTATATGGTCTTAATTACAACTCGATATCTCCACGAGTTCCTGACGAGAGATAGAAGGTCTTGACAGACGGACAACAAATTAATCCTATAAGGGTTCCGTTTTTTTCCTTTTGAAGTACGGAACCCTAAAAATGAACCTGAAGTTGCACTCTCATTTCAAACTGCACAAACATTTCGTCAATCAAATCATCAAAGGCCTCTCGAAGGCCGGACAGGTGCCACTATACTATCTGTGCTTGCGTACGCAGAAATTACGTAACGGCACGCGAAAATACTCGCCTTTTCTGTACAAATTAACCGCTACAGTTAATCTTTGTAGGGCAATGATACATGATACCTATAGTTTAAAGAACGAGTTTGATAGCGATGATAGCTCAGTGGTTAGAGAGGTCGATACACACGCCAAAAGCCGTCGGTTGAAATCCCAACAATGAGCTTGAGCTGCCGATGAAGGAAAATATCGTAAGAAACCTTAGCATGGTGGTAGGGTACAACTATTACCCGGTAAATCTGCCGCCATACACCTAACGGTGAGTTCCGGCAGCCTCACTTAAGAGCCAGTTCCATTTCAGGCTAGGTGTGCTTTACCATCTTCGAACACACAATCACTATCAGATGAGCTGCGGTCAAACATCTAGCTTGTCAACCATAAAAATCTTCCTTTTAGCTTCTTTTAGTTAACAGATATAAATGTATAAAGTAAAGCCGATGTCCTCGTCTAATTGACTGCAAAAAGACAGCACCTTTTCTTTAGTAAGTTAGACCAACCAAATAAAATGTTCAAAATTCGTCTTAATATTATGAGAAAGAAGGACGAGATCGAGTACGCGTCGGGCACTGCTTAGATTGTTTTTTACTCGAAATAGGACTCGCGTTCGACCACGCACTGCCTCATTCCTTGAAAATAGATACCATATTCTTTTTATGTAATAATAATGAAACGAACGAAACGCTCTCCCGATGGTAAGAGATAACGCCTATACATTGCAGCGATACACAGAAGACGTCGCTGCTTTGGCGCTCATTACTTTGAGAGATATTAGATGGTTAGTCCCAACAACCATGTTATATCGCTAACTGCAATACCCTTCAAACTGGAACACAGTATTGTTTACACACTACTGCTTGGCGGCAGAATATCTAATAAATAACCTATAAAACTGATACTATATATGCGAAAGTTTGCCCGTCTGTAGACGAACTAAAGTAACCGACATAGCCCAGCGAATTAGCAAGTTGAAGTGGCAGTGGGCAGGGCACATAGCACGCAGAACTGATGGCCGATGGGGCTGCAAACTTCTGGACTGGAGACCACGGACCGGCAAGCGCAGCATCGGA